>OW121852.1:9072072-10379987 GCA_933228895.1 Platycnemis pennipes
GGCACAAAAATAATGGATAAAAATCAAGATTTAGACAAATCAAGATTTCAAGTTGGCACTTAAATGACTAAATGTATATTTGGAGGGCAGCAGGATCTTATTTTTTATGAAATACGGAAATTATATAAGGCGATGAGAATAAATACGTTGGAATAGAAATAACAGAATTAAGAACATTGGAACCGAGTATAAAGGAATAGTACACTCAGGGTTAAAGTAGCCTGAAATAATTAAAATATTTATTGTAGGACCAATATCTCAATAAATACGTAGAATTTATAATTTCTTCTTAAATAGTTCACCGTCAGAAGGACTAACAGAATAATTCAAAAAATCATTATTGGCTACCGGAACAGACTTTTGAAGTGCAGCTGAATAGTCTAAAAGAGGATCGAATGAATAAAAGAAGTAATGCTTGTATATAATACCACAGAATACGGTACAAGAGGACAGCAGTTACTTTGGAATGGACGCGTACAACGGTTGGAGAATGAGACCTCCTGAGGATATTTTGGTGTGGAACCCAAATTGAGGAAGAAAGCAAGGTGGACGAAGCAAAGGCTGGAGAGAAGAAATAAGGAAGGGAATGACAGAAAAATCTGTCATTCCCTTCCTTAGATACTTAGTTACTTTGAAAGAAACTACAACATGCTTTAACATGTTGACTGCGCCACAGATATTCGTTCTTTCCCTGAGCACTTCGTGACCTTAAAGCTCCAGAACTTCTCACTCCTACATACAATAAATTTCCCTTAAGACGGAAAAGAAATTACGCACATTAGATTAATAATGATTAATTAAAAAAACAGGCATGATATTAAGATGTCGTTTTTTTCATTTATGTTATGGCTGTTATACTTTTTAAGTGTTTCTTCGTTATTGGAGGAAAATTACAACTTGTACTGTGCGTGTCCCCCATGATTCATCTCCCCTGGGTAGCATCTATCAAGTATCATGTAAACTATAATAGTACATGTTTGGTGACTGTCCACAAACGAGGGACCTGCCATCAACCACGACAGGTGCCTCTGCAAAGGATCCGTCATCTCCACGATGCACAGTGGGGCGAAAACCCAAAAAAGTGACCAAAATTAAGACCGCTTTTATTTCTACATCATCGCTATATTACAAGGATGCTATAATAGTTTTATGATGTGATCATTTCAAATTCAAAGTTATTTTTGCTGTATTATTGTTATCGTGGTTTTAACAATGCCATTTATTCAAACAATTGAACTTAACAAATTGAAAATATTCTTTGGTCATTGCATTGAATTTAAATTCGAAATTTATTTTTCTGTATACATGATAATTAGTGATATAACAGATAAATTTTTTTTACTATTAATTGTATGCAATAAAATTGAACATTAAACGTTGTTACTTAGTATCTTTTAGCAGCAGAATCAGAATTTGAGATTATTTGCGATTAAAACTTAAAGTGAACTGGAGTCAATTTATACATAGTATTATTGGTAACGTATCTCGGGAATGCACGGGAATCTTGAATGCACGAAAACTATATAAACACACTGCTTAAGTGATTACAAACGGAAAATATATTTCTCGTTTTCAGAGTCATCATCCGATTCCAGTGAGGAATCCGAACGATTAATGTTTTGGTGGCATTAAAGTAACGGGGAAACTAATACGTCCAGGGCCTCGATACTGAGGGTGTTTTGTTTTTTGTGCTAGCTGCCATACGGCGGAGATAATTGGGTCTGGTGTGACCAATAGACACTCGAAAACCTCTTCCATAATTATTTCCCGCGAATGCTATCAACTAAAATCCTCGCGGAACCGTTAGAAGTGCTGATTGCACGCCTCTTGCGCCTCCTCGGGCATTTGCCTAATAGGCAATGAGGCATTAGCTATGATCTCAATAGTTATTGAATGTAATTGGACACCTTACCAGCCATAGATTTCTAACATTCAGCCAGCTTGTTTCATTAGTTGCTCTGGATACGAAATGTCCATGAATATATAGCACATTTCCGCAGTATTTTTAATACGCTTTAATTTTTTTATTTTTAATGCCCTTACTGAGCCTTCTGTTGCTAGGAAAATATTAATACCCTTTCTCTTTCGCACTACCCCCTGCTCACCTTCTCCCAAATTCTCTCCTTCAAGGTTTTCCATTCATTAGCCCGGTCCTTACTATTTTCGGCTACATCACATATCTTGAACTTCCCACTCCACATGCTTCTAAATATTGGTATATTCTGCGTGTATCATTGGACTAATTAATCAAGATTTATCTTCTTTTATAGTACAACTAAGAATGCTTACGCACTTACAGAACTTAAGTGCAAAATGTTAGACTAATGGGCCCAATGGAAATAATGGGTGCTCTGATGATAGTTCGGTGTTGCACTTTTTTAGCTTTATAACTCGTTCAGGCAGTTTGGGGCAGTAAATTACGTCGATATCCATTAGTTAACACCTTCACCAATATCGGGTTCAAATATCTCGATACAACACTGCGCAACACTGAACTTTTTCATTACTTTAAATATATTTTTAGGTGAAATTCAAAATAACAGCTCCGCTTGTAACAATTGAAAAGTTTAGACAGTTACCATTTTTAAAACAATTTTTGAAATAACAATTCTAAATAATATTACATTCATTAGTTGAATCCAACAAAAGAAATTGAAATAAGTATAATCACTACGTTGCAACGTTGAGGTGAAGTGGGCTTCGGTTTTTATGTTTAAGCCCGTAGCATTTACAACCTTTGGAATCGTCTTTTCAACCCTGAATTATTTGCAAATGTGTATGCTTACGAACTTGTCAAATGCATTTTACTGAAGATCAAATATTAATCTATCCAATCTACTGTTAGAAAAATTCTAATTAAAAACTTTATTTTTTTAATTTTGTTTTTAATGTTTTTTTGGGATTTCGCCCCACTGTGCGACGTCCCTTACTTCCCCTTTCATCTCAAGCTAACCCTAGGAGCGGACAACCGCATACCGTCTACTATATGCCAAGTGAGCCTTGCTACCTTGCAGGGATACAAAGCGTGGATGACCGTGGAACAGGCAAACTGTTTCCATCTCACCCACCGCCACACACCCTCGAAGTGGCTTGCAGGGTAGTCACTAGAAATACAGGTGTAATGCTACACCGCACTTATCGAGCACCAGCCTTTCCCCAAACATTCGCCCCGTGCACCACCAAGGACTTCAGCCCCCGGTGGTGCAACTCAGGCTCCGCCGCCGAAGCAAGGAAGGAGAAGATCCTCTCGAAGGGCCCCCAAGGGCCCTCGCCGGCGGTCTCTCCCCTCCCACCATTCGTCTCAATTACATCCCCAACTTGGAAGGCTGAGCAAAAAAGAAAACCCCTTTGCGGTAGAGCCCACGAAGAAATTAGCCAGGAGAACGTGGCCCGGATCTTTAATTTATTTTCGAGTCAGAACTTTTACTTGGAATGGACGTGAACGAAAAGTATTCGAAGAGGTCTAGAGGCCAGGTGATTAGTTTTAAGATCGGCACTTTGCTGGCCAACGTCAGAATCTGCAAATGTGTGGGCAAGACACATTTAGAAAATTAAAGTTCATAAAAAATAGTTTAGACTGGTATCATAATCATCAGTATTCCAATCCTAGGATTGGTTTACTGCAGCCCTCCATTCTGCCCTATTCAGTGTTAATTCAGTAACGCCCTGCTATGTTTTCTCTTTCACGTCCTTCTTTATTTTCCACATATATTTGTCCCTTGGTCTTCCTCGAGGGACCTTCCCTTCTATTATATTTCAAACTAATTCATTGTGCCTCAAGACATGTCCAATCCATCTGGTTCTTCTTTGCCGTAGTGTGTTTTCCATATTGTCCTTTCTTAATCTGCTCTTCTGTACACCTCTTCGTTCCTCACTTTATCTGTCCATTTAATCTTCAAAATTCTCCTCCAGCACCATGTTTCGAAGGCTTCAATTCTTCGTTGGTCTGCTTTCCCGATGTTCCATGTCTCTGATCCATAGAGTGCCACACTCCATACGAATGTTTTGGTGAAGTGCTTCATTTCTAGCAGCCAGCAGTAGGTTCTTTGAACATAGTAGTTGTCTCTTCTTCATAAACGCCTCCTTAGCTTGTGCTATTCTTCGCTTGATGTCCATTGAGCTTCTTCCATCCCAAGTTATAGTGCTGCCGAGGAAGGTGAAGTTCTCCACTCGTTCCAATTTCACTCCTCGAATTGTGATATTTGCCCTAAGCTTCTCTCTTCCGCACACTAAGATTTTAGTATTATTCTTGTTGATACTCATATTATATTCTTGAAGTACTTGGTCCATTGTGGTCAGGGATACTTGCAGGTCCTCTGGACTTTCTGCTAGAACTGCGATGTCATCAGCAAACCTTAGCAAGTTTATTTCTTCGCCATTCACTGTGATGCCCTTGATACCAATTTCCTCTGCGTCTCTTATTGCGTCTTCCAGTTATATATTGAAAAACGCATGGGAGAGGTTGCATCCTTGTCTGACTCCTTAATTTATTTTGGCTTCTATCTTCCTTAGGTCTTTCATTCGCATTGTGGTGACCTGGTTCTTGTAGAGGCTAGAGATTACTCTTCTATCCTTGTAGTTTAATTGTTTTCAGTATTTTGAACATCTTGTTCCATTCGACGTTGTCAAAGGCCTTTTCCAAGTCCAGCAATGCCACATACAACGGCTTGTGTACTTATTTTCTCGGCCAGTATCCTTAAGCTGAGTATTATCTCCCTAACTCCTCGGATTTTCCTGAATCCGAATTGATTTTCCTAAAAATTCCCTACAATCTTTTCTTTCATTATTCTGTTAATTATCCTAGACGGTATTTTCGATGTGTTTGACACGAGGATTAATGTTCTGTGCTCTTCGCATTTCTCAGTCCTTGGCTTCTTCGGGATTACGATCATTTCACTCTTTTGGAAGTCCTCTGGTAGTCTTCCACTGTCAAAGCTATCTTTGATTATTCCAAAGAGGATATCTTTTGCTTTGACCCCGAGATCCTTAATGATTTCTCCATTTATATTGTGCCCTCCTGGTGCCTTGTTGTTCCTTAGGTCTTTCCCCGCTCTGTCAAATTCGCTTCTCGGGATCTTGGGCCCCCATTCATCTTCTTCTTCCCTGATTTCTTCTCCCGTTAAGTCAGCTTCCAGTGGTGTGAGTGTTTGATAGAGCTCTTCGATGCATTGCCTCCATCTATTCCCTATGTCCTCCTGTTCTATGAGTATCTTTCCATTCCAGTCTCATATGTTGTGGGATCTTGTTTTCCTTTCTCCAAATCGTCTCTTCAACAGTTTATAAGCCATTTCTGCCTTTCCTTTCATCGTGGTGTTATGTATTCCTTCGCTGCAGTTTTCTATCCATTCTTCCTTGGCTTTCTTGCGCTCTCTATTTACTTGGTTTCTCAACTTCTTATATTGGGTCTCCTCAGTTTCATTTTTTGAATTCTTGTATTTTCTTCTTTCCAGTATGAGGACTCTTATTTGAGTCGTTATCCATGACCGTTTTGTCTCTTGATCTCTTTACTCACAAGTTGCTCATCTGCTACATCTGTAATAATCTTCTTTATTTCATTCCATCTTCCCGTAACAGTTGTCTCCTGTTTCCCTCATACTTTCCTGGAAGCTCGTGGGGCAAAACTTAAATTGTGTATAACTCCTGTTCACATTTTCATTCACACTCACTGTTCATATTTCCATACGACTGTTTCCAAATAGCCATATTAAAATTGCTGTGTATGATGGAGCATGTATTAATCTTCGCCATATAAGACGTATTTCACCACTCCGGTAATTATAACGTGAATATAAAACCAAACCACCACTTTGGCTTTCTGGTGAAATATTAGCAAACAATATCACTGTTCAAATGGAGAAATCAAATGGTGTGAATTATTGAAAATCATTGGAATAGTGTGACTGGCTGTCTGGGGGTGGTTCTGTTAGCTGTCGCCATTTGCGGAAAAAAGGATAGGTGATTTATTGGACAGAAGTAAGACTTTATGGCCAAAAGAGGTCAAGAGAGTACTGTAGTCACTTCACCAATCGAATCTCCCCGTTGCTTAATCTGTCTATCGGGGATGGAAGTACTTTTTACACTTGTAAATATTTTTTCTTCGAGGAATATGGCTTGTGAAAGCATCGGCCTTGGTATTCGTAAGCTAAGGTCTGTAGCAGAAGAAATGTGTTCTTGAGTGCCGTTCAAACCAAAGAAGGAGTTCTCACTCACATCTCCTCAACACAGCAGTCATGCGAAATCTCGAGCAGAAGCGACAGCAGCAGACGCAGGTGTGAGACGTTCTTTGTAGTCGCTTCCCACTTCCAATTTCGCGAGCGAGTGAGTTGCGACGCAATTCTATGAGGGCCACGCGGATTTCTGTACGCGAGTCATGACTGAGACCTCCTGGCGAATGAATACTTGAAAAGATTTGCGAGGTCGGTTTGATTCATTCCTTTCCTTGCCTAAGATTGTCCTGACACTGCTCTTCATCGTATCTCGATTTTCCTCTTCATGTCTCATGACGAAGTCCACAAGAGGAGAAAACAGAAGTCGTGATCAACTAGCGAAACAAGAAAAGTAGTAAGTAAAACAAACTGAAGTGAACTTTTCACTATGTATAAATTAATTCCAAGACCATATTTTCAGTGATGATGTGTTCAATATTTTGCGAACCCCAACTTACTATGGTAGACTGGACCATAATCACTAAATTAGAGAAATTGATTGCCGAACTGACAGATTCAAAATGTCCTTTTTTCCTCGTACAATTAGGGATTTTAATAGTGGTAAATATGTCCAATACGAGTGTAGCAATGGATAACATTGGTAGCTGCATGTTGGTATAAGGACTGAAAGCTAACCGAACTAACAGCATGTTTTTGCATGTAACCTTTACTATTTTAATTTTTAATTACAAATTTTACGCATGATATGTAGTGCATGTTTGGTGAGAGTTCACCCCCTGCCACACACCTTTATGGTGGCTTGCAGGGTATTTTTTAGATGCAGAGGTAGATGTATTTTGCTTTCATTTGTAACCGTGGATTTGCAAAGTCAAAAGCAAGCATTTTATTTTCGTCGTATCCTAAAGGAATTTCATATTTTTTTCCTCTTGTTCTCCAGAAACTTGCTTGAAGGTCCTCAGCGGATAAAATGGGGGCGTGGGACGGAAAATGCTTCAGAATCCTCTTATCTCCGTTTGGCGATGAGCTTAGGTATGCGCTAAGGGTTGGGGTTCGAAGAGTTCCTTGAGAGCAGCTTGCTTGAGGAACCAAAGGCCTTCCCAGGCCGATCGGATGGAACATGAGAGGAGGTCGGACGACGGAGTCAAATCCCGCGGACAAAGGCTCAAATATTTCCATCGAGTATGACGTCGCGCGCCTGGAGGCCTTTGGCCGGCCCTTTCCACCGTGACAGAGGGCCTGTAGCGAGATGAAAGCCGAAGGAGGATCTCAATCCATTGGGAGCCCGTTTGACACTTCTCGGACTGCCAACTATCGTCGAAACGTTTTGTACACAAGCGGTAGGGAAGCAATCGTCCAACTACGGCTCCCAATCTCTGAGTATGCATGCGTAACTCGAGATTTAAATAGAAAATGAAGATAAAATTAGCGTAGATTTCTAAAAGCATAAACTGGTGCTAACTTGGTTCTGTGTTCCAAATTAAAAATGGCTAGTTGATAGTGTTTATTTTAATGACTGGTTGATAATGTGAAGATAAAATGGATTGACCGAGTGTCAAATGAAGAAGTCCTAAGAAGAGTGGGAGAAAAGAGAAGTCTGCTGAAAACTATAAAAAGAAGACGGGACAACTTAATCGGCCATATCTTAAGACACGATGGCCTGATGAAGACAATCGTCGAGAGAAAAGTGAACGGGAAAAATGGAAGAGGCAGGCCTCGTATGAGTTACATAGAACAGGTCGTAAAGGACGTGAAAGAGAGGAACTACGTTAATATGAAGAGGTTGGCCGATAGAAGAATCTAGTGGAGGGCTGCGTCAAACCAATCCTAGCATTGTTGACCCTTGATGATGAGTTGATAATGATATAATTATGCATATTCAAATTTTCCTTGTTTAAAAAGATATATGTTTATGATTCCTGGGTAATTTTTTATTAACGTTTGCAAGGGATATTTTTTTGGCTTCTCCGTATCAAACGTTTGCCGACCTTTCTGGTAGAGGAAGTGTTTGCAATGGTGAGATGGATTTTGTTTTCAATTTCGTGCTGTTTTTATTCCACACTCAACTGTTTTCATCCTCTTCAGATCATTATGAAGAGTAGAAAAGGCCAACTTATTGATACGATAGAAGGTGCTCACCGGAGAAAACAACCAGTTCCCCTCTCCCTCGGTGGCATACATTAAATCACATCTTTCAGTGCCAACCTTTGGTCATCGGGATTGTTTAATATGATTGGCATGGTTATTGTTTCGAAAATAAGTCGAAGGATTTTATTTCGTTTTGAGTGTTTAAGCTTTGCTTTCTATTGAGACGAGTAAGTGCTGAATCAATTCTGTACCGAATGCAGTGCGTTAAGCATTAATGTGTCTCAAGAGGAAATCTGCTTCAAAATCATGACTATCCTCCATATCCTGAGATATGCTTAGCTATTATTCTCGGTTTAGATAATGCTTGACACTGTTTACCTTTTGCTCAGTGGGTGACGAATCGATTTGTACGATTAACGACGTTTACCAAATTATCATAGCGAGAGTAACGAAGTAACAGTGGAGGTTTTTGTTAATTATATTACTAGAATCCATAAATAACATGATTTGATGCTTTGTGCCCCGGTGTGCAGATACTCGGTAGTTCACGTCTTGGTAGTATTTTGTCGACTATAGTTCATTACTTGATTCACGATTTCTTCCCCATTTACACTAAATTAAGGTGGCTGGTTCGGTAATCGTGAGTCGTTAGGAACTTGCGCTCAAATAATTTCAATGGCACTAAAAAATTGCTTGGAGATGATTAAATTACACGACATTTTAACCGGATGCCTCAAATTCTCAAGTCATATTGAAACATTGCCATTTTTAATTTAAATATTGACATGAAACATAACATAAAACTTAATTTGATTCTGTTTCTAGGCAACCTGAACGTTGTCACTCTGTGCATATCCTTTGACCTTGGAGATGTTGGTTTTAATGTATGGATGGAAAAAGTATGTAATTTTGTGCTATGGGTATTCGCATACTTTTTAGTGACGAAATAATTGTGATTAAACGCTTAAATATCTTTAACATTTGTTTAAACCATGTATTTAATCTCTCTTTTTTACTCGGCAACAACGCATATTCTTAAATTCGGCACTGCTATTGTGTAGGCAATTGTTTCTGTGTTTCAGCGGTCGTTCCGGCAGGTGTCGTATTCGTCTATTCTTAAGAACTCTGTCAAGGGGACTACATTGTAATATTCTTGGACTTTGTGGTGTGATTTGTTGTGGTTTCTCGCGCGTTCGCTTTCCCTCGTCGGATTCCACGTTGCCAAATGCACCTCACAACTTCGCGCGCGATATTTGGAAATTTAAGGAATATTTTATTTCTTTCGTATATACGGAGAAAATAAGTCACACTGATTGATTTTCTCAGAATAAAAATTGTTGGCTAATATCCACATCATTTCAGTTTTTGGTAAAAATCTGTATGGTAGAAACGTAAATAATACATAATTGACCCTTACGAAGCGGGGTGCGCCATAAGGCTCCATGTTAAAAAGAACCTTAAATATCTCAAAAACTACAATCAAAACCCCAAAAAAATTTCCCGTAGAATTTAAGAGTATAATTAAGGAACAAATATTGCAATTATGAAGAAAATATATACACCTGTGAATTTCGACCCAGCCACCTTAATCTTGTCGAAAGGTGGGAACTGCTCAAAAAGGGGAGAGCGAGAATACGTACAGTTAGCGAGAAGGTTGCATCGGAGTGGATTATGAAAAAGTTCCAGAGAAAGATCAAAATAAGAAACATACTTTCAATTGAAAGGGGGAGGGAGGAACGATTAATACGCGACATTAGCGGCATCTCTTGAGTGAAGCGCAGTACTATTTTTCAGTGTGCAGCGATAACGTCCGCGGTAAACCTAGCCTGAATGGTAAGAGGCGCCCCTGAGAACAGAGGCAAACGAGTCAGCACTCGACCAGCCAAGGCAGGAGAAGTGAAGTATAGAGGGCCAGTCGGTCGTCCATCCCTGGCGAGCATTGCAGCACACGAAGAGTTTCATGAGATAAAGTTGTGGGGTGTGCTTTTTTCGGGCAAAATCCGAGTTTCTCCTCATTACAGCGATGTCAAAGCCTGAGCACAGGCAGCAAAACAAGGCGAAACTGCTGACTTGATTTGAAAAGTCGTGTAAGGGAATGTATTGGACGAGACCTTGCCCGGAGAGGAGGAGGGAGCAAAAGAGGTGAATGTGACAAGCGAAGTCTGGATGAAAGCGGCAACCGAAGGAAGATGTGCAGTGCAAAAGAGGACTGAAGAGGACCAAGTGAGGATCGAGCATCCGGGAAATATGATGCAGAGCGAAGAGAAAGATAGGATTTATAAAAAGTGTACTTGGGAAATGTGATGAGAAGACAAAAGAGCGATGATACTTTTCACTAGTTAGGCCTCACCTTGAGTATGCAGCCAGTGTATGGGATCCGAATGAATTAGGTTTGATCAGACAACTAGACAGTAGAGCAGCTAGGTTCGTTAAAAGGTGTTAAGATAGGTTGAGTAGCGTTTCAGAATTAATACAAGAATTAGAGTGGGAATCATTATCAGAGCGTACGTTAAGGTCCAGATGAAATCTAAATTAGAGAAATTTCAATTGGGTAGCTTTACTGAAGATGTTAGGCATATATTAAAAACACCAGCCAATTATGCAAGATTCGACCAGATAAACAAGATTAGAGGGATAGATTGTCGTACTGATAGATTAAAAATGGCATTTTCCCCCGTACTATAAGAAAACGGAATAGTCAGCTAAGCAAAGGGATGGAGAAGTGAAATATTTTAGAGTAGTCTGTAGTGCATGATGCATGCATTAATACCTTAAATACTATAGATACTAACAATCTACTTGCATGAGACCGTATAGTTGCTTATTTGCATGTCGGTAGTGCATGCTTGGTGATCTTCACCCCCTGCCACACACCCTCGCGGTGGCCTGAAGGGTATCGTGTAGATGTAGATGAGTGAATGCGTAGAAATTTGACATCGCATTACGATTGTCTTGCAGTGGAACTTGATGATATCTGCGGTTGACTCAAACCTCCGTGAACGCATTACACTGCCTTAATGCTCATGCATGTAAGAAGGCCACAGTTGAAAAAGTAATTAGGTTTTCACTGACGAGATTTTATGCGAAGGCAGCTCGTAATTGGTAATTAATATTCGATGGGCCTTCATTGACAGGAAACAGCATTTATTCTACAATAGCTACCATCGTGGCATCCGCTCCAGCTATCAGTAGAAATTCCGAGAAGAGGTGATGGAAGAGAGCGTAGACCAATGAGGCGGAAAGTACGACTGTACGAAAAGACGAATCTCGGAAGATAATCTACAACTATATTACTCCCAGAGAGCCACATCTAAGGTGTGTGGCAGGGGATGAAGATACATAAACGTGCGCTACTCACACGTAACTAATAGCAAAAATGCTACTACTTCGAGGAATCATGCAAAATGAGTGGGTCACGTGCGACTACATGGAAATGACGTGATTTCTGGTTAGAGAGGCATTTATGTGAATATGTTCATCTGTGTTGTATCATCATGCATGGTTTAGTGATGTGAAAATATGAAACATATACTACGAGCTTCTCCACCAATATTTCATTTACCTATTCATTTGCGATGCTACATATTACATATTTAATAATAATATAATAAAAGTTTATTTCTTCCGTACATATTTTTATACAGTTATTATTGTCCTTCAGGGAAGTGAGTTGGCCTATAAGGCAATAAGCCTGTGACTAGGCTACCTTCAGAATAAATAACCGGAAATGAACAACATAGAACCAATTGACTCAGTACATAATGAAAACGAGAAAAAGGATTGTTGTTTAAAAAGATAGGAAAAAAAATTGATGCCATAGGAGCCAGAAATTCAGACCAAAATAAAACATAGGATTATACAAATATGACTTACAGCATAAATCCCACACCTTTTACAATAAAATTTCAATGTTATCAATAGTTAATATCCATTTATGAATCAATTTTCGATATATCTTAAAACAAGTAGTTTCCTTGATCATATTAGGCAGGATATTATTCAATTTTGGTTCCATTCTTTAATAGAACGCGAGAAAAATTACATTTTAAATATATCGGCACGACAATATATCTCTCTAATCTTGTTTATCTGATAAAAGTACACAAGGGTCCTTAATATACTTCTAACGTCATCTGAAAGCTTATCACCATCAATTTGCTTAAAAAGTTTAGTTTAAAATTCAACATGCGTTATCTAGTTCTACTATTACGCTAATGCGTTACTTAAGAAAACACTTTCTTCGTATACACGCTAATGTGTTACGAGTTTCATAATGACCTCAACAAATCTGGCTGATCTTTTTTTTTGCACACGCTTGAAATCCACTGACCACCGATATATCGAGAGGATAATCGGGATCTCCAATTAGCTCACAGGATTGATGACTGCCGACGGTAATACTTTTCTCTGCCGCCCCCCAGGTGGCAGACCGCTCGCCGGAACTGTGGTGTCTCAAAACTGTTTTGCTTGGCCCTCGAATTAATGACTTCCGCCCCAGCAGGCCGAGGGAAGCACAAATATCATTCCCAGTCGCCCAAGGCCTCTCGTGAGACGCGACTCAAAGAGGAAGGAGGCCTTCAAAACGCGTTGTTCGTATTACAGCGCTTTCATAACAAAGGCAGGTGGTCGGCCAAGGAACGACGCTTGACCACAGGGCAGAGCAAGTCTCTCTACGTCTCGAGTGCTCGTCTCGGCCTTCCAAAGCAAGTGCATGCGAAAGTAACCGTCAAAGAAAGTCGCCCCTTTTTATTTCGCTTAAATGACTTTCGATTAAAGTCGCTTTTTATTTCTTGAGGTCCACAACAATGGCAGAGGGCAAAAAAGCCACCGCTTTATTCCATCGTCTTTTAATGAGGCTCCACCGAATCATAATACGTAGAAAGTAGATTTCATTTTTGTGAAAATTTAAGGATAATTCATTTTTTGGCCCTTCTATCGATTGGCAATATAATAATGAGGCCTTTCCATAATATCTTTGAAGAAAAAAGACGTTAAAATTCAAATATTTCATACGTGGCTATACGACAGAGCATGGCTCTCGCAAAACAATTTGCAGATTAATAATGTAAAGAGAAATATCGTTTTGACGAAAAAACTAATATAAGATGCGCTAGACTTTAGCATTGTAATTAAGTGATCGCCTTACCACACTTGCTTAATCGATATTGATAAATATTTGGTCGAAAAAAAAAGAAAATTCTCTGTTGCATGAAAGTGGCGCTACAGTACGTTGTTATCATTGGTAACGATACTTGTGACCGAACGTGCTTACAACCCTATTTACTAACTTAATTTAGAAATATGCCTTACCAAGGCCCTTCTTATATTTTTTATGTAATTTAAATATTTCATTGGTTATTGATATGGTGTAATTAATACCAATGCTTCCAAATGGTAGCAGCGTCATTGTTGCCAAACAATTTTCAAAAATATCAATATTGATAAAATTTAAAACAAAGAGTTATATTTGCAAGACAATAGTTTAAAATTAAGTAAAAAATATTTAACCTATTTTAGAATACGTATTAGCGGGATTGAGTATGTATTCTCACTTTGTAAATTAAACATGGCAACAACACGTCAGTCATGTTCCGAAATCAAAATGAGTTAAAAGAGCTTGTGAAAAATAGAATGCAGCTACAACGCACTATATAATAGCATAGTCATACAATTATTGTGTATGCGTTATCATCCTATACATGATTTTCCATCTAGGTGTTTTTCTGGATCTGATTTTATTCATTAAATATCATAGCTCTTTTACGGGATTTTGAATCCCGGAGTCTCGGTGGAACCTCCTTAATTCGCTTTCCTCTCCGCCTGCATATTTCCAGAATAAGACCCGAAAGGCAACTTTTTTATTTAAGGCCTATTTACTCCTGGAATTTGCATAAGATGCGCAAAAAAAGCCCGTGATAAATAGAAGATCACTTGTTAAAAATCTACACTTTCGATTTTTCGATTTCGACTTCGATGAGTGGCTAGGTGAAGGGGAAGATGAGGGCCATTGAGGGCAGGACGTTGTGAGCAAGGGTCAAGGAGAGGAGAATGAGTGCGAAGGATACAGTAATGTCTTTGAATAAAACATTTGTTCTTTCAACAAGTTCAGATAGTTGTAAAAAATCCAGCCAAAGATTTAGTCACTCGCATGTAACGTTTGAAGTGTAAAATTGCTAGAATGGTCATTTTTTACAATTGTTTAAAAGAATTTGAATTTATATTCCCATTTATTAAAAAAAACATTTTATGCGCAATTTTACTCAGTTTTGTATTCTACTTACTGTATTTTACTATATACTGTATTTTAAACAATATAACAAACGCCCTGCTGCTTGAGCATATACACTCCACACTTTTCTCCAATCTCGAGTACTTGTCTTTGGAGCTAAAAAGCATTTTCTCCATTGGGCGTGAGTTGTAAAATGACACTCTACGCGTTTGGTCAATGACGAGTTTCTCGATTTTTTTGTGATAGAAGATCGTTGAACGCCGCTTTTTTCTATTTCTTTCATCCGGAGAAAGAACTTTTATCGATTGAGAAAGAAACTAACTCCTTGGCACCGGACGCGCGATGCTAAATGCTTACGACAGCAAGGTTACATCCAAATGTCGCCTATTTCACTGGCGTTGCGGCCATCTGATCTCTTTTAGAATGTTGATTTGCCATTAAATACATGGAATACGTTTCCCATGAGCAACAAAGCAATAATTTATATACTGCAATCAAGAGCATGTTACCTACTGGTAACATGATTCTGTTTCTCTTCTTCATTCACTGGATCTGATTGGATTTTGAATTAGGGACATGATCGTACTATTCATTGGTAAATTATTCTCTAATTTTACTGTTTTACACATTTCGCAATCATTTTTATGAAATAGGGTGATAGTTAGTGAAAAATAACTTTTAAATAATTCACTAAGGGCCAGTCTCACCAACGACGGTAACATTTCCCATTATCGCCGTTAAAATTATTATCTCGATAATCTCTTGTTTGCGTTCAACAACTGTTATTACTATCTCGGTTTTTATCAAACCAAGTATTCTCTGAGAACGTTTAGGTTAGTAAATCTCTCATACTCCTAACGTCAACAAACAAATAAAAGCGCCTAACCGATTTGTAATTCAGCTGATTTAACTTCGTGCTTATTCTAACTAAAGGCATTTCCAATTGACCCATGAAGGACAAAATATTAACTAGAGGTCCACGAAACATCTACGTTATCTTCTACGTATGTCTAGAAAAAATCTATAACACTTTCATAATCGTCTATATGTTTATAAGATATTTCAAATCCCGCTTTTCCTAATTCTACTAAACATCTCCCCTAAGATATCACTTATTGTCTTCACTATTACGTTTAAGGGACACAGAAATAACATACTGGAATGAACTTGAATTACATTGCCTTTATTTAAAGCGTCTCGAAAACGTACAGTAACTGCTATTATAGGCACCTTTTGATCACTTAAAACTTAGCATTTCCTTCGTCGTTGTCACTGATATCAAGGCCGTTTTACACGGTGCGAATAATAATGCGAATGAATTCATTCGCTAATGAATTTAAGTGATGACCTGAAACTGCTTCCGCTTAGGGTGTTTTACGTGGTGAATGATCTTTTGAATTAATTTCTTGAATGTTACGTGCAGAAAGTATGCGCAATGGTAGGCCTGTCGATAGTACTTATCGATTCACGGGAGATTTCCGACTAACACAGCTGTATCGATGGTCGGAATGGTTTGTTTACGTCTTCTGCCTTGTTCAGAAGTGATATGTGATGTCTAGGGTAAATTAATAATAATCTATCCTAAAAACAATAGGACCTAGACAATGGTTCCCAACCAAGAGAAAAACTTATAAGAATGTCTTTTCTTTCGTGAGAGGGGTCAAATCCTCAAATAACCACCGATCCTTCTATTGTGATAGAGCAGAATAGAATAAAATCCAGGCTAAAGTCTCCCGATCATACTGCGACCGGGGCGTAAAAGGAAGAAAGACCGAAGAAGAAGGAAAAAGAGTCCCCCTCGTCGCCCTGACGACCCTTGAGATATTGTGGCCTCCTTGTGAAGGATACTCATTTGCAATTCCATTCTCTGCCTTCATCGCTTATTCTCAAGTATGCCCCCTCTACAGCGCCAAACTTCGTAAGGAGGTCCAACAGTGTGGCACGCCATCTAGGGCGTGGTTTTTAGAGCACAGAACAAAGAAATGTCAATGCGCGACTTCCAGGGAAACTTTTCTCGCTAACTCCGTTCATCATAATTTAAGCAACTAAGAAATCTCAAAGTATCCGTGTAATACTGAGAATTTATTTATCGTATTTCACTTTTATTGAATCCATTTCTTATGCAATCTTTAGTCCCATTAACGAGTGGCTGTCGAAAAGAAATATTCTGCAGTCATTGAATTGTTAGGGCCAATGCAAAAACTAACAGCTACGACCGACATCTTCGGAAATTTTCGCCAGTAATTCCGTCAAACCACGCGCTCACACAGGGATGAATACAGTGACCCTTAGCAACCTCCTCACATGTTTACCGTAGGCGCTTGGCAGTTGTTTGCTGTTGTGCAGAGCAACTGGAGTAGTTAAGATGAGATCCAATACGTACCATGGTACTGCGAATAAGTATGAGAAATATGTGTAGAGCAAGTTGTGAAGGATGTGAAATAGAAATGCAACGCGAATGATTCGAAGAGGTGAGCCGATTGGAAAATCCAGTGGAGAGCAG
The DNA here is from genome assembly GCA_933228895.1 of Platycnemis pennipes. NCBI lineage: Eukaryota > Metazoa > Arthropoda > Insecta > Odonata > Platycnemididae > Platycnemis > Platycnemis pennipes. The sequence continues at coordinate 9,089,057 of OW121852.1, forward strand.
CGTCAAGCCAATCCGAATATCGTTGGATGAGGTTTGTGATGACAACTATAAGGTATTATTCCGAGAGGAGCATCCCAATATTTCTTTCACTGTCGAATGATAGGTGAAAAATTCATTTACCCTCGCACAGTCATATTCTTTGCTCAGAATACCTCACGATCGGAAAGATAAGACGTCCGATTCGCCTTCGCCAATTGACGGTCTGATGGGGAATATGCATGAAATTTGTTTCACGAAGATTCTTGATACAGTTGATGTGAAATTTTCTCACCAATTTAAATATATAAGCCAAATGTTTCTACGCCCACCATAAAGATTATTAAATGATATCAAAATGTTCCCGGAAATCGACGAAAGTCACGTGACCTGAAACGCCTTCTAAAGTCACTGCACGGTATAGGTTCCATTTTCCTACGGAGATTGACATTTATATTTATAAGAAAACGAAGTGAATATATTGTTTTTAGGTTTTTAGTCGTTTCTCGAAAGAAACGATGACTGAAAAAATACTTAAAAAAGCACAATCCGACAATTTCCTTTGGTTGACTCCCTTACGGCGGCGTTCTTCTAAAAAAAAACCAGCGGTTGCATAGACGTAGAAGAAATTCTTGGGCACCAAACAGGCATTATATAATTAATGGACGATTTGCTCGTTACTATCCATACCACGTATTCAATAAATCGAAATAAAATCGTTTATTGCAATAAACAAATGAGATAAATACATACGTTATCGCCAAGTATTTATTTAACAACTTACCTCCACACATAAACAGATAAACAACGCCCATAGTGATACCGTGCCGTGACGTCATGCGATGACGTCGTGTTTTTAAACTGCCGAAAAAGTACAATTTTCAAAGAGTAATATCTTTGTAACGCAAATTAATTCTTCAGCAAAATTTTCTCCAAGTACATTTCAGCTAATAAACTTCACATTCAAAGAGTTATAAAAATAGTGTATGTTCCCCATTGGTTGCCCGGCAACGGAACACTGATGTATTAATGTTGTTGGAATCTTTTGGGCGTGGAGAAATAGTTTTGGCGTGGAAGGTGTGGTGGTCCACTGATTTGATATGCCATTTTACATACACGTAGCTTTTGCCACTTCCCAATAATCGAAAAGGGATTGCACTTAAAAATACAGTGGAACCTCGATAAGAAGTGTCTCAAGGGGATTAGGGAAACAGTCTTGTTATCGAGGTGCTCTTTTTGTTGAGGGTCGTGTTATCAAGGTTAATTTTGCTATCAGTCGTGTTATCGAGGGTAATGGAATAACTAAATCCCTTCATAACGAGTGAATTTTAGAGCGACCTTTGCTAACACGTTCGGTTTTAAAGTATAATTTATAGTATTGTTTTATTGGGTGACAAAGTTTGCAATAGATTAGAAAATAAAATTCACATTTTACATAAAAACACAATTTAATTTTAGCGTTATGATACAGAAAAAAATTACACTACTTTGTCATAGTTGAATGATTATAAAAAATCTAAAAGATATGATGGAAATGGCAACAAAAATAGTTTGAAAGTTTCTAAATGAAAACAAATCTGTTATTAAAATAAAGATCAACAAGTTAGAATGGGCCAAAGTGCCATGGTTTTAGCAACCTTAGCAGATCAAAGCCTTAAAGGTTGACCCATTCATGTATAGAGTCGCGTTATCGAGGTTGACTTCTCAAAACGACTTGTTATAGAGGTTCTGAGGTATGAATTCTTGGTCCAACATGGAGATGAAGGATTCCCGCTTTTAAAGAGTGTCTAAATTAATCATTATGTTTGAAATTTAACTTTATAAACGCCATGGAAATCAGCTTATTTTCGTCAAAATTTGTTTTTCTGAGGCCAGCAGAATTATGAGAAAAGCAACGAGTGAAAAATAACTAAACTTATTTACTAGATCAATCCTCATTCTTGACGTTTGCACAGAAAACTTTTGTTTAAGTAGCGAAGCAGAGTCTTCAAGTCAAGAGGCGTAGACGTCTGCAGAAGCATTTTTGGCAGTGGTATCCGACAGCCTTAAAGGTTGAACCATTCATGTGTAAGAGTCGCGTTATCGAGGTTGACATCTCAAAACGACTTTTATAGGGGTTGTGAGTTACGTTGTGAATTGTAAAAAAATCCGTGTTATTGAGGTTGTTTGGATAATAATAGTCGCTTTACAGAGGTTAATTTAACATTAATTGTTATGGAAATCTCAAGGGGATTTGAAAATTGCACTTGTAATTGAGGTTATCGTGTTATTGAGGGTCGTGTAAGCGAGGTTCTACTGTACATTGCCCAAGCTGGGATACGGTCTCGGACCATCGAGATGGAAGACATTGATGTTCCGAGTATATCAATCCAGTCCTGCGCTGAAGTCAGGCAGAGATAAATATTCCTCGGATGCAATCCACCGTGCCGGCATTGGAAGCCAGGCTCTCAAGACAAGGATTCAGCACTAGAGTCGTCTTAGCATTCGGCACGAGTTCACCACGCAGAAGAGATGAAGGGGCGATGAGAGTAGGCGATAAGGGTGCGGTTGGATATCACGATGCTTTCAGCGCGCACCTCTCCCACGTCCACTGAAGCCTCGATCACGATGCCTCCCTTGGTTCCTACTGAAAAAGGGCACTATAAATCTCTCGGAGATTTAAAGAAGACACTAGGAAATATGGAAAGAGCTATGACCAGATATCATCTGAAGATCAATAAAAAGAAAACTAAGATATTAGTGTGCAGTAGGAGAAAGGAAGCCAGGACCAATGTTAAACTAGGAAAAGAAAAAATCGAGGAGTTGGAAGAGTTCTGCTACCTGGGAAGCCGAGTAACCAGCGATAGACGAACGAAAGAGAAATTGCCCGAGCGAAAAGGGCATTTTACCAGAAGAAGATTCTGCTTACAGCTGCAAATACAAGCGTGGAAATGAGGAAACATTTCATTAGAACATACATCTGGAAGCATTCTACTATATGGCAGCGAAGCATGGACAATAACAACAGCAGAGAATTCCAGGAATTGTCCAAAAATAACTTGTCGAAACCTAGGTCGGTTATTAAAAAAGTGTGAAATTGACTAAAAGTCTTATTTCATTCGTTACCATGAATACCGTAAAATTACACAAAGTGACGCCTTCATCGTTATTTGAAATGTGGTGCTACCGAAGAATGATGAAGATAAAATGGATCGATCGAGTGACAAACGAAGAAGTGTTAAGAAGAGTGGGAGAGAAGAGATGTCTACTTAAAACATTAAAAAGAACACGACACGATGGCCTGATGGCTTGATGAAGACAATTGTCAAGGTAAAAGTGAACGGGAAGAATGGAAAAGGCAGGCCTCGAATGAGATATATGGAGCAAGTTGTGAAGGATGTAAAAGAGAGGAGCTACGTCATATATGAAGAGTTTGGCCGATGGAAGAATAGAGTGAAGGGCTGCGTCAAACCAATCCTAGGATTGTGGACCGATGATGATAAATCTCTCAGTTGACTCAACTATTCAATCCCCCTGGCCTCATGCTCTTTGTCAAATCGACCGTAATACGGAGTGCCTACCAAAATATTTCTGACATCGTCTGAGGCATATGCCCGAGAAAGGCTTTTGAGACCCAAGGCTTTCATCCTTCGAAACTTGGAACAGGGTTGGGGGTTGAGGGCGAGGGGGTGGATTTGGAGGAGGGGGTGGCAGGAGGGTGGAAAGGCCATGGAGCGCCCCCAGCGGCGATGATGGATGGAGTCTCCGCGCATGGCGCCGGCGCTTAAATTCAGCCCCCCCACCCAGGTGGGGAAAATGGCCTCACGCCCGAGGGTGGAAACCGCTTGATCGAGGTACATCATCCATCGCACCAATGTGGCACCCTCAAAGCCAACACCAAGGTGCATATGACCGACCGTCGCACCTACATTCAGCATCTAAACAATCAATTTTAATGTTGATTCAATGATGGGACCTGGGAAACAAAGCAGCTCCACATGCGATACAGATTACAATTTCATATCTAGTCTTAGGGAACAGCCACGGCTGGAACGATATGCAAATCGTGGAAGTAATAGTGGATAGCTGCATACAAAACTTTTGACATAAAGGTAAGAATGGTCATTTAACACTACATGTTCTCCTTTAGAAATATATAATTAGCCCCAACATTAGCTTTCTATGCCAACTAGTCACATTCCCTAATGACTGAGATACAATCCACTATTTTCTCTTTTGAACTGTTGAAAAATCTATACATATATATTAATTTTGTAGCGTGTCAGTCAGTTCTTCATTCTGTATCCGATTTGTTTTGTTCTCTCCCGATTTTAGAAGTTTGTGGTGCAGAGAAAAATGTAAGAAAAAAATGGTGTTTTCCCTATCTTTTACCATGGGAAACCAGTTGCTAAGCAAATTTGTTTACGCTGCTAAGTAAATGTGTTTACGTTTTTGGTATATGGACAAAAATTTGATTGAAGAAGTTGAAGAAAGTGGGATTAGTTTCATCAATCAATTTTGTAAGTATGAAATTATTAATTGACGTTTGCGATGTGCAGATAGTGAAATAGAACAATTTTTGCCTACCGGCCCCGATCTTGTGTATGAAATGTGAATATCAAAGCTAGGCGTTTTGAAGTACTTTTCTAATAGTTGAAAGAAGGCTATAAAACGCTCATTATGTATCAACGTTTGTTGCTAAATCAGCAGGTTAATTGGAAGATACACCCACCATTTTAAAATTATCAATGGCTGTCGTACACCCAAACAATTCCGTTTTTTATCAATTTAAAATAAACATTTACTTATATCTCCACACTAAAGATACTATTATATCTTAAGGTCCTGTGACTACTAATGTCATTTCGCACATTTATTAAGCCAGATTAAAAACATGTTAGAAAACCAATACTTGGTAAGTATGTAGAATGGTATATAAGTATTACTTAGAAATTGTGTAAACTATGAGTGGACACGATAGGCTCAACTCTGTATTGGTCATATGGAAAAAGAGTTGCATTTATATCTGTTGGGCAGATTACAATGCGTCTTAAATTTTGGGTAGTAAATTCACTTCATGAAGAAATTTTAGAACGCAATTGACACGCTTGAAATTGTGTTCCAATACCTTGCTCAGATCTCCAAATATTTTGTGGTGTTTACGTTCCATCCTATATTTTACACAGTCGACAAGCAGCTGTTTCACCTAAATTATTTCCAAAAGCTCAAAAAACCAATTCTAAAATAAATCTACCGAGACGATTCCAGAAATATATTACACCAACCTTTACATCGCTTTGGGTATAATATTTAACAAATATTCGTCAAAACAATTCAAACGACTATATAAAAACCTCCTAGAACATTCCATTTTTCATCAATTTTAAAAGACATTCACTTACATACCCACCTAAAATTTTTGAAAGGCTAAAAGGACCAATTCTAATTTTAAACCACCCAGACGATCAAAGAAAAATATCACAGCCACCTTTGCATCGGTTTGGGTGTAATTTGGGTTTGCAATTTTGTGGCGTGTCAGTCAATCAGTCATTCTGTATCCGTTTTATTTTGCTCTCTCCCAATTTTGGAGCTAAAAGAGTGTGGTTTGGTGCGTTGAGTGTGGATTCTCTATCTTTATGATTTGGTAGTAGTTGTGGATTTTTAGAAGTTTGTGGTGCAGAGAAAAATGCAAAAAACGTGGTTTTTGATGTTTAATCAGTAGTTTCCAAACACTTTGTAAAATCTCATTTGACACTAGAACACAAAAAAAACTTCAAGGGCACATCAGAGAGAGACTGCCTGCAAAGCAGGTTGCAGGTCTGCTAGTAACAATTAAAATATACATGCCTTTTCTGCAATCTATTTTGTATCAAATAAGGTCGTTTACAATATTTTTTATTGCCGAATATGATAGAGTTTGTAAAATAAAAAGACACGTATTTTTCCGTTTTTTGATCCGTCAATTAATTATCGAGTTACAAGCGGCGAAACACTGATGTTTTCAACACTTTCGGGAAAGTGGGCGTGGTGCAACCTCTGACGTACATCGACTGCGTCCGACAACTGAGCCCAGGATGCTACTTCACCTTATCGCAAATGGGGAGACACAGCTGGCTCTCCCAATGGGAGTGATTGCGACAGAATCTGTCTGAGCAGACCTTCCGAGAATCCCCCTCCACTCCCTTCCCTTCCCCTAAAAGCAGTCAAGGACGGGAGGAAAATGACGTCAATGTTATCACAGTAGCTTTTTCGGTGGGCGTCACCGTTTGCTTATTTTAATTTTTGATTTATGAGTGAATGGTTGTGGTTAGAAGATTAATTTTTTCACTAAAATTCTTTTTTCGTTTCCATCTAACGATTTCGTGCACAAAATTGCGATTTCGGTTCCGAGTAAACTCCCCCATTGCGGTACAATCTAAGTACGATGGGTCCGTAATGCACGGTGAATGTCTTCGGCGGAGTAGTCCTGCTCTATCCCAAACAAAGGGATCGAGGGTGTGTTGAAGATCAAGTGCTGGAGCGAGCAAGTGCTTCCAATGAGCCCAGGGTGCCACTGACAACACAACCGCGGGAGACGAAGGGGAACGACTTTCATTGTTGGCGTCGTCAGGGGCGGGGACCTCGAGGTCATTTGAGGTCATTAAGACGCAATTGAGGCCAGGTGTCGAGGTGGTGCGGGTGGGAGGTGTGTCTTGAGGAAAGGATCAGCCAACTCTTAAAAGGAAACACCTCCATTAATCTCCTCGAGGGGTGAGATGGACTCGCAAGACAACTTCACTGAGGAGGTAAAAGTGAAATGATCGTCTCAGAAAATCAGTCTAGCGACATTAAAATGTAGTTAATAGCAAAAACAAGATGAAGTGGCCATAGATCAAATTTATTAAGTCTCTGAAGTTCATACTAAGGGGAGAAGAAAGCAGATGATATCAACCGCACTTATAGAACTGTTTCCTCGCCGGATCTGGAATAGTCTACCAAATAACAGTTTATTCTCTTCGTTCTAATCACATACAGCACTGAAAATGCTCTCGGGGGATCCAAAGATGCAGATAATCTTGTGGTTAAGAGTAAGTTCTGCATTAAGTGCAGTTTCTGTGGTATTGCCTGCATTTAATGCACCATAAGAAATTTCAGCTCCATGCAAATTTAACACCTTTAAGACTTGGGCGTTCGTGCTAAAAACTAAAGTGAATTTCACATAAATATTTCCAAATTGTAAGTAAGGGTGTGTTCAAGAATTGTCACTCTTTGCTATTTTTAGGATCAACTATGAGAATGAAGACCAGATTTGAAAAGGCATTACAAACAAAAGTCCTCACAGTTTGAAAAACTCCTCTGGTATTAATCCTTACGACGAGATTGAATTATCTTCGGAAAGAGAGTAAGCATCACTATGGCATGCGAAGTGTAGCCTGTTCCACAGCGCCCGATCCCGTGCCTTATCAAATTTGTAGACAAATATCAATAATCCAATGAATTTTGATTATCGTCCTGATTAACATTTTATTGTGGGGTTATTCTTGATAACACTGTCTATTCCAACACAGTAACAGAAGTCGCGCCGGACAAACACAACTTTCATTCAGTTTCTTAGATTCCCACCTTCCTTTTTTCTGGCATAGATATGCGTAGGCAGGGGAATAAGTCGTGGCGCCAGCGAGACTAGCGCCGGCGGCTAAGTGCTTTCGGTGGGAGCGAGTCGATGGTGGCGAAACCTCGTTGGCAAGGAAGTAGACTCGAGAAAAGCCTCGGAATGCAGCCATAAACGAATATTCTAGGAATTTGTCAGTTGTGAAGCAATATGCATCATATAATGGGTGAACGCACCGTTTACAAACCACCGTGTTTATCGTGATGTCACTCAAAACAACATCAGCAGTTAGAATTCAAACGAGAGGGTTCATTGGATCATCCGCTTGCGACCAACTATTCGTCCTCCAAATGGGACGAGCACTAAATAAATATTCTTCAGACCAATCAGCATCAAGGCCTCAAAGGATTTCCTTAGCCATTTATATCATAAGTCATCATCATCAAGGATCAACAATCCTAGGATTGGTTTGGGACACAGCCCTCCACTCGATTCTTCTATCGACCAACCTCTTCATACCAACGTAGTTCCTCTCTTTCACGTCCTTTACGACCTGCTCCATGTAACTCATACGAGGCCTGCCTCTTCCATTCTTCCCGTTCACTTTTTCCTCGACGATTGTCTTCATCAGGCCATCGTGTCTCAAGATATTACCCATTAAGTTGTCCAGTCTTCTTTTTAATGTTTTCAGTAGACATCTCTTCTCTCCAACTTTTCTTAACACTTCTTCGTTTGTCACTCGATCGATCCATTTTATCTTCATCATTCTTCGGTAGTACCACATTTCAAATTCTTCCAGCCTGGACTTCTCTGCTTCTGTTATTGTCCATGCTTCGCTCCCATATACATTGGTTGTATATTGTTCCAGAAGTGTGCCCAAGATATACCCCAAAAATTCCATGTGATAGTGTTTACCTAATTACGATATTCAGCTTTGCTACTATTTATGGTGGAAAAAACGTATTCTCAGCCGTATTGGATAGAATTATATGTACCATTGCATTTATTTTTACAATAGATAGAAAAGAGATAATAACTGCTATTTTGCCAATTGCTTCAGCAATGAAATGGTCTCTACGAGTAGTCCGTCGTTCTTTATTGGCATTCACTTGACCGAATCAATGAATAAATTAAACTGCACAGGTTGCACTGTTATTTTACACAATTGAGGAACACTTGTATGTAATACACAACACGTGTTTCAACGCCAAAAGCGCCATCCACAGTCTACGTTAAGTACAGTTTCAACCAATTCAAGGGTTGCGAACTAGCCTAGCGAGTACCCTAGTGGAGCCGCCCTTAGCTGGAAATACACCACAGCAGAATATTCAATCCACCTCGACTGGAAATCGAACCCGGATCTCTCTGATTCCGGCCATGTACCGTGCCAGAGTACCTGGCTACTGAGAAAGCCTCGGTAGCTAAATTGGTAGAGGGTACCTGGCCAGAAACCAGGTGTTCCGAGCTCGAGTCCCGGTCAAGGTGGATTTGTTCCTTGCGGAAATTCTGCTAAGGCACAGTGTACATTAAAAATCTGGCGGGCAGTACAACTTGTTGTTGTTTAATTTAATCCCTAAAATACTGTTCCACCACGTTCCGCCAGATACGGTCGAATGAAATTGACGCAATCAATCATGCATGAAGAACACTAATTGATGTACTTATATGATTAGGAGTGCATGTTAAATGCGAAGGCGGAAATAGCAAGTCTCACTTCATGTGTTCCGGACCATTTGCTTGGTCTAGCCGCATAGATGAGAGACTTCCCTCATTCGCTTCAGCACACTGGCGAATACGAGATTTCATTTCCCTTGGATTGGCACCGCACAACACCCGTCCATCTTCTTAAAGAGCGGTGAATTCAGTTCCAGACGGACGGTCCTTAAAGCTTCGCCTTTGCACGGCCGAGATGAAAGGGACCCTTTGGCCGCTGTCAGGGTTTACTGCCGAATTCATTTCCTCTACGGAGTCCCTTTGACGGGAATGTTACTGCCGTTATTTTAAATGCAACAGGCGTCTTTCCTTGAGAGAAAAAATTAGATAACTTTAAAGTAAGTTTAGAAGATCTCCTTTTAAAATAATGTTTAAAATCCTTATGACTTTCAAAATACTGCACACTCAACCAGTTTTCAGGCTTAATCTGTTTACAAGGTGTATTTTTGCTGGTAACCTTCAAGGATAGAAACGAATGCGAAGTGCTATAGAAGGTCTTCAGTTCTTGCTTTCAAAGGCATGGCGTTATGATTATCAAAACTCGTCTGAAAAATCCATCTAATAGCATGATTATTCAAACGGCTGTCTAACCTCTTGTATTGATTCATCTTTGCAACTTATAAACTAGATTAGCGCAACTCAGCACTGTATTTCAGAATTTTAATTACTGAAGATAAAGCAGAATCTTGAAAAATCATTACTAATATAACCTCAACCACTATTTCCCCATCACAATAATAAAAAGTATTTTAAAAGCCTATTCATTACTTTTAAAGGGTCGTTCATGGTAAGAACTTTAAAGAGACAAGAAAAGTTTTAAATGATTTAGCCAAGAGTTACTGGCAACTCATGAAGTAAAGAGAAGCAGGGGGGGACTTCAGTGAGAAGTGGCGAATTGGTACTACCTGTCCTGAACATTTGAATACCGACGATGCGGGTATTTGATAGTTTGCCATCGCGTTTCGCGCCGTTGTAAACTTTTACTTTTTTTAATAAGGAAAAATACTGAACGCCATTTTAAAATGGAACCTATTTAAATCCGATGCCCAGAGGTAAAGAGCATTTAATGAGGGGAATAAAATAGGAAAATACTCTATTATATGCTTATTACTACAATTACTTTTTTGAGCACCACCTGCTCTTCACCTATGAAGTTAATATTCAAGCTCATCGAATCAAATGTGTCGCTTGCAAAGTCAGTACTTAAGTAATTAGGAAACATTATTTTTAGAAAGCTCAAGCTTCCCCAATTTAATGTGTTCATTGTTCAAAGTTTCCGTATATTTATGTTTATTCGATATAGTTATATAAATGTAGTTTTGAAATTTTGATCTATATATGTTTCATTATATTTATTGATTTTGGACTGCACTGTGAAATATGTACCTAAATTAAATGTAACACATAAGGGATAAGAAGATTTTTTTACATTTAAGGACAATTTAAATACTCTACTCGATTTCTGTTTAGTTGTATAATCCTTAGTATTTCATTTTCTTAATATGTCTTGTAACTACCGCAAAACGCCTTGATCAAGGAATAGCCACAGGGATGCCTAATTTCACTCTCTTTTCATGTTTATTTAACTATTTTTTGTATATATTTTGAGTGAAACAAATGCTTATTTTTATTATTATATCTCCTCTGCGTTGTCTTTTTTTTACCGTCAATCACTTCTCCGGACATTTTACCGGAATGATAACCTTCATTAATTGGGAAATACGCCCCTGGGGTGGAAGTCAATTAACCAGAGACGTTGATTTCAGAACTACCCCTAAATCTGTGCGTTTTTGTCCACGTAGCGTAACATCGGTTATTGCTAACCCCTGAAATCATCTGCGCCCCTCATGCTGGTCACTCACTTCCTAGGGTGGGAAGACCTCTTTTATTCCAAAGAACGCTTGCAAAATGAAGATAAATATCCGTGACTCTCGTTACTAATACTGGTATCCTTTAGGATTTAGGTATTTGTAGGTATTTAGGGCTTTGGTTTAAATTTGAAAAAAAAGCATTTAGTTTCATTAGGAAAGAGCAAGGAACCTATTCAAAACATTAGAGACGCGTTCTTATGCAAACGCTCTATCACAGAACACCGTAATTGCTTTTAATATCAGTTCAAGAAATAGTGGCGGGATTCCAACAGTATTCCTTTATTTAAATTTTGATTATAATTCAGGCCTTATTTCCCCTAACATGATATAATTCTCATTTTATCTTTGAAGACTTTTCATGAACGCCATACTTACATTGGACAGCTACCATTCAAGTACGTACTTACTTTATGTAACTCGTATGTTAATCATGGGAATGAACTTAAGTAACCTTACATCTCATTTATATTAGAGGAGAGATTATTGTTTATATCATAAACATCCCCTTCTTTTTCTGCTTTGACGGAACATTAGGAAAAAACAATAGATATTCACGCGTAGATTCATAGGGAATGTACCAAAATAGCCCTCCTCTAACCTATCCAATTAAATAAATGCCAATATCAGAAATTCTTGTTGACATGATCAAAGATAAAATGATTTTTTCTCGATGGAGGAAATAAGAAAGCGCATCTGTTTTTCGTGTTACCTATTCTTGTGTCTCCAAGACGTGATTTGACGTCATTCAATCCAGCTTTCAAAAATGAAAGCTGGATTCTCGATGTGGAGTCAAGGAGGCGACGACCCACTGCGATTCCAATCGAAGACGTCAGTCATTCATTTCAAAGAAATGGAACTAATTCTCGTCCAATTGAAGATGAAATCCCTCTTCTGCGTTGGAACAGCTTACCTGAAATAAAGAATAGGCAAATTATAATACATTCTCCACCAAAAACATAATGCATAGCCTGTCTACTTAATGAACATAGGTACATCTATTCCGTAGAACATTACCATTTTAGCTATCATACAAGTACCTACTCCTAGCTCATGCATGGTCTAGGATATACACTTTCATCATTTAATTTATTTAATAAAATGGCTTACTAATTCAAAACTTTTACATAAATTTGTATTGGTTAACAATTTGGTGTCATTTGTACGCAATATTTAACTTGTCTCGTGAGTGCGTGCTTGTTATGTATTTTACATTTTCCTCGGAGCGGTAGGATTGGAACTCCTGGTTTTTTGTAAGTATCCCCTGCCACACACCTTTATCGTAGCTTGCAGAGTATTATGTAGATTTGAGTAGTATCCTAACGTGGTAGTATATCTTTTGCAAGTAGTAAGCGTTCCCTCTCATTGAGAATGTAATCCTGGCGATGGTTGCCACATATCCTTGTGGTGCATTGCAGGATATTGTGTAGATGTAGTTACATAGATCTGTCACAAATATTAAGCTATGTAGAAATAAGTATTTTTAAGGAGTTTTGAACTTCACTGCCTATCTTATTTCATCTTGGTGAAGAGCTACTAGAGACATTAAGACACAGAAAGAGAACTGTTTGTGAGAGATTGCTTTCTGTGCCTTGGTAACCTGTAAATCTTCCCTTCACTCTAGGGACTTCATGTCCCTGCTTCTCATTTCCCAACGCTGAAGTTCTTTGCATATTTTTAACATCGTAATGGTACCTGTCACCTTGAATTTTCACAGGATATTTATTGTATATTTTAACCTACGATATGATGCCAACCTCATTCTTATAATGATAATGCTGCAGTGCAAATCTATTGCAACACCGTGTAACAAACCTACCTGCTCTACGCTGCACAATAGCTGATACTGCGATCGAAACTAATTCCTTTGGATCCCCTGTACTCCCATTTGAATATTCTAGGTGAGTCCAGATGATTGATGGTGATTCATATTTTGAGCGTGGAAAAATTATATCTGATACACATCCATATTACGATTTATTCCTTTAAAATAAATCCTAATCATCAAATTAGTGCTATTGTCATTTATTATTTTAATATTGTCATCCTGGCCACTGTTATATGACTTTTTAAAAATATTTTTCACCTTTTTCAGAAGCAAATTTCTTTTCATGGGTGTTTCCAAGTCTGTTTCTGCACTAATAGGCACTTCAGACCGGGAGGAAAGGTATAAGGATAGGAATGGAAGGGATGGGGGAACTCCCAGAAGCAAATTTCATCAAATTTCTTAACCAGAACAATTTATTTTAACACTGATTCATGCTGAAAATCTTTCAACCCTTTAGACACACAAGCAATTCTTTCAAGGATGTCGTAAATATTTGTTTTCATAAGTCCGTGGGTATGAGATTGATAACGACCCCTCGCAACTTTTATCCGGACGAATGAAAATGAAAAACAAGTCACGATCGCGGAACGCACGCCCAAGCGATGACCCCAACTCGACCCCCATCTAGTGCTTCGACCCGAAAATAGTCGCCAAGTGCGCGATAAAACACCCCCTGGCGGCAAAGACGCGCCTCGTCGGCGGCGGCAGCGGCGGGCGAGGATGATAATCCAGTTCCCGAAATAACCCCCGATTCCTGTTGCTCCCGACAATCTTCATAGGGATGACGTCAGGCAATAAAAACTGTCTCTCGTGCTCGGGGGGAAACGTGAAGTCTCCTGAGTGCACTTTCAAAGGTTACCAACACACAAGCGCAGTTTACTTGTGGACGGATAAGAATGGGACGCCTTCACTTTCTTCGCGTGACGTCTTATCTGCGCCGTCTTACGTCTCCGGCGGTCTCTCGACCCGACACCAATCCTCCGCCGTCGCCAACGAAGAATATTCGTCACGGTCCGTTCACTCCACCTTTCCCTACAGAGGCGCGGTTATATTAGACGCCATTTCCTATTTCGAGTCGAAAGACCTCAGGGAAACCATACATAGATTTCTAAACGAATGAATTAAAGTTCGTGCATACAATTCAAGGTGGCTACACCGAATAATGAAGTAGGTGTCATTTTTGTGAAAACTTCAGGACACATAATTTCTTGGCCCTTCTATTCTAATAATAATTTGGCCTTTACATAATATATTTGAAGAAAAAAGACGCTCAAAATCAGATATTTTATATGTCGCTATACGGCAGAGCAAGGCTCTTGCAGTAAAATATGCAGATTAATAATGTAAATAGAAATATTGTCAATGTCAATGTCAATAAATGATGCGAGATTTTTTGTAGAATTTAGCATTGTGAAAAAGTGCTCACCTTACCACACCTGTTTAATCGATAATAATAAATGTTTGCTCAAAAAAAGCAGAAAATTCTCTGTTACATGAAAGTGGCGTTACAGTATGTTGTTATCATTGGCAACAGTACTTGTGACGGAACGTGCTTACGAGACTATTTACTAACTTAATTAAGGAATATACCTTACCAAGGCCCTTCTTATATTTTTTATGTAATTTAAATATTTATTTGGTTATTGATATGGTGTAATTAATACCAATGCTTCCAAATTGTAGCAGCGTCATTGTTGCCAAACAATTTTCAAAAATATGAATATTAATGAAATTCAAAACAAAGAGTAGTATTTGCAAGAAAATAGTTTGAAACTAATTGTAAGTAAGAAAATATTTAGCCTATTTTAGAATACGTATTAGCGGGATTGAGCATGTATTCTTACTTTATAAATTAAACGTGGCAACAACACGTCAGTCATGTTTCGAAGTCAAAATGAGTAAAAAGAGCTTGTAAAAATTAGAATGTAACTACAACGAGCTATATAATAGCATACTCATAGAATTATTGTGCATGCGTTATCATCCTATAGATGATTTTCCATATAGGTGTTTTTTACTGGATCGGTATTAATTCACTAAATAATATAGCTCTTTCACGTGAGTTTGAATCGCGGGGTCACGGTGGAACCTCCTTCAGTGACTTATCGAGTGAATATTATAGCGCCCAGTACCTACAAGGCATAGGTTTGAAACAGGAAACTTTATTTATATCAAACCATGCTTTTAATGCATGCCAGGTCAAATATGGCACAAATATTTTTTGCGCCACTAGGAAAACGGGCTCAGCTTCATTTTGTCTTCGCTAGTTTCCATCACACGAAGACCTGAAAAATTAAATACATTACCGCATCAAGTTGACATGAATACCATTCATCCAAAATTGATCGTGCTATCATATGTAGCAACTGAAAACAAAAATTCTGTCGGATTTAGTTTACTGACAATTACGAATAAGGTTTTGTGAAAAGCTAGTTCATAAAAAGGTCTCATTTAGTATATGAATTTGGTTGGAAGACTCCCTAAAACCGTTATGAGGCTCTCGATACGAAAAGAATTAGTGAGTATAAACGGGATCAGAGCAAAATAAGGAGAAGTGTAAGTGGCCCTCTGCTGTTCATTTGCCATCTTCCTTTCTGAAGTTCAGACATCACGCGAAATGCATCGGAATCGTCAGCAAAAATGTCAGTCGGAAAAAATAGCCCATTAATTGATCTATCTAAAATAGAACGAAAAGAAGTATATAAGGCACTCACATCTCTGCATAACAATTCTTGTTAATAGATGCTTCACATTTTTCAGGTTTTCCTTGATTGAAAGTCGAGCAATGAGTGTGATGATCCCTCAAGTCGGCCTCCGCTGTGACGCATGCAACCAGCTTTCGCACGAAAATTCTCGAATGAAAGTTTGAATTTTGACAAGAAGATGAATGCCACTCAATAAGTAACAAGAATGCCATGAAATCACTAACAAACGGCCAACCTTACACTTTCTCAGCCAGCTCCCATTACTTGTTTGACAAGTGCTGACATCCGGGTGCGAGACATGATAACCGCATTTGAACACCATGATATAAATTGTATGGTAGAGAATGCATTTTGTCAATAAAAAAATTACGCTTCAACGAATATGATTTCATTCCATTAATGGAACACATGATATAGCATGCTGACTGTGAGGAGACCTATATTCCTACTGGGTTTATGTACAAAAGAAAACATATGTTACATTTTACAGGTTCAATATACTGTCACAATTGCTATGTTGACACTGGCTTGTCTCCACTTGCAATAAAAATAGCCACGCGTGTATTTACCTTCTAGCTCAACTCACGGTGGGTAGTTTACGTATTACAGTGCAATCAATCTTTTCAGCCGTAGAGCGTAGTGCGTACATGGAAATGCGAATACGTACTTTCATAGCAGGGCAATTCTAAAATCTACATCTACATCTACACGATACCCTGAAAGGCATCGCGAGGGTGTGTGGCAGGGTGTAAAGATCACCAAGCATGCACCACTAACATGCAAACAGGCAACTATAAGGTCTCATTGAACTATAACTTGAATTGTCAGTATCTATAGTATTTAAGGGATTAATACATACATCATTCAATACAGACTACTCTAAACTATATTTCCCCTACCTATCCCTTTGCTATGCTGCCTATTCTGTTCTCTTATAGTACGGGGGAAAAATGCCATTTTGAATCTATCGGTACGACAATCTATCTCTCTAATCGTTGTTATTGTTTGTAGTATCTATATTATTTAAGGGGTTAATACATGCATCATGGACTACAGACTACTCTAAAATATTTTTCAATCTTTCTCTCTAATCTTGTTTATCTGGTCCAATCTAGCATAATACGCTGGTGTTTTTAATATCTGCCTAACGTCTTCAGTAAAGCTATCCGATTGAAATTTCTCTATTAGATTCAATCTGTACTTTAACCTACGCTCTGATAATGATTCCCACCAATGATTCTTGTATTAATTCTGATACACAACTCAACCTATCGTAACACCTTTTGACGAACCTAGCTGCTCTACGCTGCACACTGTCTAGTTCTCTGATCAACCCTAATTCAACTCCCAAATCAAACTACTTTCACTCGTGTAAAGGGGTCTGAGCGTGATATCATGTGATGTGCCCTATGAATCGTGACTCCTTGATGCAAATGAGCACATTTTTCAATGGCAACGGTCATCCACGAATGAATCACTTTCTTAGATACAACAGCTTTATCATGAGACACGAGATAAAAATTTACCAGCGTAGTTGTTAGTGGAGGTAAATACGGAAAGGTCCAAAAGTCAAGGGATTTGAAGGCTTTGGGATCGTCACTTCATTATAAATTCTAATTTCTATTAACTATTTAGTGGAACTCATCCTCTTCACATCTAAATCTATATAATAACCTGCACTCCACCATAAAGGTGTGCGGCAGGAGGTGAATTCTCACCAAATATGCACTACATATCATGCATTTAATAGGATTAGTATTTATGTACTGTACTAAACTTCACTATTTAAAAAAAGATAAAAATTGCATAGTAAACATGCAAAAACATGCTGTTACTTGAAGAAAGATCTGGTGCTTTCCCGGCGTAACTGCTGCGTGAATGTTTCTCGGGTCCTCCACCGGGTTAATTCGTCCATGTCCGCCGACGTTTCGATTCCCGACTCGGCAATCGTCTTCATAGCTTCTGAATGAAGCCCTGAAGACGATTGCCGAGTCGGGAATCGAAACGTCGGCGGACATGGACGAATTAACCCGGTGGAGGACCCGAGAAACATTCACGCATGCTGTTAGTTGGGTTAGCTTCAAGTCCCGAGAAACATCCACATGCAGCTACTCGTATTGGATATATTTACCGTTGTTCATATCCCTAATTGTACGAGGAAAAAAGGACATTTTGAATCTGTCAGTTCGGCAATTAATTTCTCTAATTTTGTGATTATGGTCCTGTCAACCATAATAAGTTGGGGTTCGCACAATATTTTTAACATCATCATTACTGAAAATATGGTCTTGGAATTTGTTTAAGATATTAAGTCTTAATTTCAACCTGCGATCTGACAATGATTCCCAAATTAATTCATTTAATAGACTGGTTAAGCTAACAAGGTTATCATACCATCCCTTTACAAATATGCCGATCTTTGCTGCACACGTTAAAGTTCGTTATATAGACCGATTTCGTAGGGATCCCATACACTGGCAGCATATTCCAAATGAGGTCTAACAAGGGAAAAGTAGCTGATTTCTCGTACATGATCGTCACATTTACCCAGTACTCTTTTGATGAATCCCAGTTTACGATTCGCTTTACCCATTATTTCACGTGTGTGTTTACCCCAGGAAAGATCAGGTGTCAGTCTTATTCCAAGATATTTAATGGATTTCACGTAAGTTATTTATTTATTTATTTATTTATTATTTTTTATGTGCTAAGAGGAGAGCTACTCTTTTTCCAAAACTTCTTTGCAAAACATTTTTTAAAGTTTAAATCTAACTTCCATGTATCACACCAATTTTCTATTGCTTTTATAGGCAATAGAATTCGCGTTGTCTTACAAGAAATACTTACTCTGAATTATTTTGAAACAGTAATGTCTTCATTGATCGTCGGTGGCGATTTTCAACCTCTATTACGTACACGGGAACACGAAAGTGTAATGTTAAGCTTCCGGTGCGCAAACCAATCAAAAATGTACTTGATCAGAAAAAACGTTGGGAACCACAAAACTGTGGCATCACAGAAAATTCATGATAAATATGAGATGTTAGCGGGTGTAGCCTATATCCGAGGTATGTTACCGAAGACGATCAGCGCTGTCAGAGCCAAGATTGACTGAAAAAAGAATGATTCATACGGATGGTTCGACTCTGGGTCGAATACTAGAGGACAGAGTAGATGGATTGCGGCTCTGCGTCTCTGAGACGGGCTCTAAATAAAAAATAAGCGAAAACGGGAGAGGAGAAGATGAAAGGTGTAAATTGAATATCACGCGAGAGAGGGAAAGGATGGGTGCATAAAAGATGAACACGAGGCCGCGTGTGCTGAACAGGAAGAAACACGATTCTAGAGTTAGGTGGGGAAATATGGCGTCGCTGGGACGCTTCTATTGCTATCATATGACGGAAATTCCATCGAAGCGGTGTCGTAAAATCCCCGGGAAAGCTATAAAGTCAAACGCGTTATCTTGTTATCCGCAAGAAAGATGGATGGGAGGAGAGAAAGAAGGAGTGAGCGATAAATAATAAATACTGCGCTGATGGAATAAAAATGAAAAGTTAAAGATGATTGAGACCCTCGGCAAACGTTACGAAGAGAGAGAGAGCACTTTAAATCCAATTAAATACCGCGCTATTAAAAGAATTCGCAAATAAAATAGAATCAAAGTAAATTTCTTAAATATTTAAGAGACCAAAATTATTAGCTGATTTTCTTTATCAGTACCTACTTTAAAGCTTAAGTTCATTTTGGTACGTTAGGTGGAGCGATCCTTGGTGTTCCAGGAAAAATGATGAGCACAGATTTGACTCAGTATTGGGTGAGAAAGGGAATGAGAATCAATGGTAGACAGTCAGTTAGGCAACGCTGAAAGTACTGTCAACGAAATGGAAAGAAGAGACTTGGAGAAGGACGTTGACCGTTTAGACGGACGTGTGTCTGGGAGCTTGCGACAACAAATGCGAGAGGCAAATTAGATGTGAAAGTGATTGAGTAAAGTACTATGATCCATCTAAAAATTCTAATTTAAATGTATATGTAACATTTTAGCTAAATTTTGCACCGTAATTTAAAAAACATTCCAATAATCAATGATTTTACTCGTTGCACATGTTGATTTTCTCTTCTTAAATATTCATATTGCATTCCGTGCAATGTTATCACGTGTCTTTCTGATTTGCAAATATGTTAGAGCGTGGATTCACGTCATTTCCAGAATAGAAAGGTAAACCGTTTCCATCTTTCGAAGCGTTGCCTATCAAGATGCTTGTATCTAGCTCGCAATTCATTAAGTTTCAGAAAACATTCCCCTCACAATATTTTGCTAATTAACACGGTCTTCAGAAGTATCTAATCATCGCGCGGCCAACATATTCTGGAATGAACCTACAGGCCCGCGAAGTGGAACGAAACTTTGAAACTTCAGTGATGAAAATACGTGCAGATTATTTGGTGTCGCTGCAACAAAGACCATTTTTATGAGTTTTCAGTTTAGCGATTTAGGAATTGAGTAGGAGGGAATTCATCTCTTAAAATTAAATTATTGGTTACATTTAAAGAAAGGGAATGATTAATAATAGTTACGCTTCCACTATTACCAATATTTGATTAGAGTGAGATTAGGTTAGAAATTGCAGCATGATATTTAATTATTTATAACTCTATTGTGAACAGAAGAACTTGTCGATGTGAAATTGAGCTGCCATGATCTCTTATGTGTTTATTAAAAGGTAGGTAGGTAGGTTTGATTTAAGGTGCATCGACAACTTAGGTCATACCGCACCTTCGCATGCTTATTCCTGAATATTACTTATAACAAAACAATTCCTTCATTTGCTATTATAGGTCTGTATATTTATTAAAAGGTGTTACAGTTGGTTTGGGAGTGTATCCAAAATATTTTTTAAATAAGTTTGGACATCTTTGTCATGTTTAACACTACCAGCTCTTAGAAATAATAGTTCAAATTTTAATTTATTTATAGAAATGACTACCTAATTAAAACTATTATAATACTATACGTCAGCTAACAATAAAAGTGAACATTTCACGTGTCTCTTAGTATTTTTCTCGGAGTTTGTGACTCTTGTTCTCGTAGAAGTAGCGTGTATGCAAAGAGTGGTATTTTTTCATGATTGCGTTGCAGAAAGTGCTAATATTATTATCTCTCATTGATACTGCATGTCTGGTGGTGGTTTACCCCCTGCCACAGATCCTCGCGAAGGCTTGTACGTGTAACGTCCGATGAGACTTGTTTTGTTTGTTCGAGAGATGTTGGTGGGTTGCTGGGGGAGTGAAGGTGGAGGCTTGTTGGGTTGTTGATGGGCTGTGCATGTTGTGCGGAGAAGGAAGAATAAAGGAGAGTCTGAGAAGTAGCGTCTTCTTCATTGAAATTAGTGTTCTCCCGTAGTATTTGTCCGACGTTACATACGATATTATGTAGATGTAGGGGTAATATGTTTCACGTCGAATCTAAGGAATCGCAGAATACAAAAGAAGCCTTGATGACCGATTCCGTGGCCTGGCATTTCCGCACAATGGCATACCCTAACGCTATTCCGTGTACCACAATATCCTCTGCCTTATTTCATGCCGATGATAATAATAAAAGGTCTTTATTGGGGTGAGATTGAGACAAAACTGTCCCTTCTCCCATCTAACCCCTCATCAAAATAAATATTTAAATCAAATAGTGGTCAATACCTAAAACATTTACAATCTGAGGTTAAAAAAATCAGTAAAGAATACACTTATAGTAATTAAAGAATGATAAATTAATACAAAAGAAATATATATACACAATATATCAATATAACTTATCTAATAGTGTGTGGAAGAATTTACAATGTGGGTAAAACGCGAGGATTATTATGCTTACATCCTTTACGCAAAAACCCACTACAGGAAAACACCCACACAAGAAGGGGGGTGTGAAAAACCTGCGAAATCCTACTGACAGTAAAGCTAGTGTTTAAGAATAACTCAAATATAATAGCATGCAGTACATAGGAGAATTAGTAGATTATAATGAAATTCAAGGAAAGAGAAATTACAAAAGGTACATGATAGCCGCTGGGTAGCTCCTTCGATGAATTCTGCTATACCTGCCTTCCATATATTTCAGAGACATATATATCGCGTATCATCCATTTTATTTGGACATTTGAGAAAACAGAGGCATCATTTGATGGAAAGCCGCTGAAATCGGTTATACCAATATCTTCTTTCCCTCCGATCTGAGAAACAAGCCGCCTATAGTAACTTCTTGCTGTGCATTATCCCTTGCAAATGATATAGGACAGAGTATAAATTCGTGAACCAGAAAGATGATAAGTAGCAGGTGCATTAGATATTTTTATGCAATCATCACGCTTCCTTATTTCTGCTTCGCTAGATGAAGCATCAGAGTCATAACGTGAAATCACGAAATCGAAATAATCGCCGAAAACGACTCTTTATCTTCAAATATTCGGGGAGAAACCGAGAAATATCGAATTGAAAATAGTGTTCAAATGATAAAGCACATATCTTGAAGACGACCGTAGCGATAGAGATGACATGTCTTCAATGAGTCCCTTGAATGAGTATTATTGGGAATCACAAAAATATGTAATGACGATCTCTTACTGTAGAGGAACATAAAAGTAGGCAACTTTCGTTCACTTAATGTATAAAATCGTAATATCCTGCTCATTTCTCGTCCATTTAGAAGCTTTTAATGTTCCTCGATGAGAAAACAATTTCATCGCTGAGTTCACCATTAACTGGATTTATTCGTGCTTAAAGAAACATAATTATTAATTTTAGGGGAAGTTCGTGTAATTGGGACCAGTATGTAATTGGGACCGATAGCTTTACTTTCAATTCATTAGGGATAGCCACATATTTGATACAATATCCTTGGATCTTTGGAATGCCTATACATAATACATATTCTTTGGTTACTTGGTTGTATTCTGTATTTAAAGGATTTAACGGAAGAAAACCTTCTATACTGCCCCTGAAACCACATAGGAAAAGCATGAATTGGGTTTGATGATGACCCTAAAACGTTAAAACCCGGTTGGTATTAGTGTGTGATATAATGTGAAGTGGTAACATAAAAGTATATAGTATGGGCATATAACATCAAAAACATCATAAAAACACATAAAGTATCCAAAGTAAAAATATTGAGGTGAGCGGCGGAAATAAAGTTGTCACGTCAATTCAGAATCAAGACCAGTTCTCTGCAACTATTTGGGAAAGAACCTTTCTCGTCCATCTCTTCTATAATCGAGAGATGCTAGATACGTACGATATCAAGCATGCCAATAGCGTCTTTATGATACCAGGTGGGACGACTGAGAGACGAACCATAATTTCGAAGCACGCCCTTCTTAGGGAAGCAGTCACTTACCATTTCAAACAATCTCCGCCCACAGCAGCGAGAGTTAAATCACGCTCTTTAGAGGTCTAAATTCTCCAGCAAGCATGAATCTTCCTCGCTTCCCACAATTCCCTTCCCTTGCACGTAAATCTCTTGTTCTCTCCCATTTCCTTAAATCAGCAAACGCTATTTGAGCGTCGGAGATGCCATCAATGCCCGTGGCTGTAAAACCACCACATCCCTTTTATATTTTACGCTCACGTCTCATTCTCCGGCTTTATGGCGCATGAAAAGGCCTTTTTATTCCCGTGCTTTGAAATGAAATACGTTTGATTCCTCGATATTTATATAGAGAGACATTATTTTTATTTTGAGGGCCCCAACTGATTGTGACTCGTATTTGAGGGATTATCAAAGAGAGAGGGTTGAAATTAAAGGGTGAATGGCAATTTTGACGAATACGATGATCGTTGATTTGGCAACATTGTCGTTTAACCCAATAAACTGAATCAGTTTTGAACAATCTAAATTCATAGCGACTTTATTTCTAAAATTATAACTGACAGTTTATTTGTATATTTTTCTGCCAAAGTCTAATGGTAAGTAAGCTTCGTTGCGTACGATGATATTTGATCATTTAGGATATAAGTTTTCCCTCCCCCCCAGAGGGTGATACAGATGTCATCAGTGATACTCGGCACTCCTCGACATTATAATGTTCACTAGATTCCTAAATGTGATCACGTGCTCTTTTATATGTCTATTACAGCTGCCTTTTCTACCTTTTTAAGGATACTGACCCTAGAATTTCTAGGTTGTTTAGACGCAATGGAAGGATCGAGCTATTTCATGTATAAAATCACTTGTTCGTTTATAATTATTTATGAGTTTATATAAAATTCACTGCAATGTGATTATAGCATTGACTTTCCATGGCAATATCAGGAACGAGTAATTAGAATCCAGTACTGCCAAATACTGGTATACACAATATCTAAAGGAGACCTATTCAACAAATAGTGAAGCTTCATCGACACGAAAGAAATGAAATCATGCCCGTCGGAAGTTTTGAGGAGAACTGCCGACTCCGGAGTTCCCGTCCTGGGGCCCAATTCTGTGAAGTTGAATTCGAGATTCCGACGTCACAACTATTCCCATATATGGAAAAAAACGTCACAGTTTGTAGTACAGACCGTGCTCCCTTGATGACGCGACGGTCGCCCCCGGCTCAAGGCGACGGAGTCGGATCATTTTGCGGATCATTTCGTTCATAATCCGTCGCCAAATATTTTATGGCGAGCAGGCGCTGCTATCGCGGTGGGCACCTATAGAAGCTGCGATTGTAGTAGACGACTTGTTGATATTTATCACACGGGATACAAGGTGAGAATGCATCTAATTCTAGCTAATGATTAAATCTTTTGTCTCCGTTTCGTTGCCACTTATACAGTTAGATGTATATAAAACTATTTGTTTTGTTTTCAATTGTCGCTATGCAATGTTTTTGTTTAATGTTGATTAAAAATTGT
The DNA here is from genome assembly GCA_933228895.1 of Platycnemis pennipes. Classification (NCBI taxonomy): domain Eukaryota; kingdom Metazoa; phylum Arthropoda; class Insecta; order Odonata; family Platycnemididae; genus Platycnemis; species Platycnemis pennipes. The sequence continues at coordinate 9,113,609 of OW121852.1, forward strand.
CAAGTAGACTACACATATAGGTTTTTTATTCGTGTAAAACTTGTACGTAAGATTTTAATGCTGCTGCAGGGGCAATATATATTATTGAGAGAGGTGTTATCATGTTGGAAATCACATTGTTTGAGCAAATCTCACTGTGCTGCCTTGCTTTGTATGAGTACCTTTCTTTGTGTGGTTGCGTTCTACCGACAAATTCTGACATTGTATGGACCCTGTGTAGCAATCTCCCCCTGCCACACACCTTTATGGTGGCTTGCAGGGCATATGTAGATGTAGACGTCCTTTGGTCTTCGGACGTGTACATTATCGCAGAATATTGAACGGTTGTTGCATATTTGTTATCTGCTTCAGTGATATCATCCATTCCATATCAATGTACTATTTAAATAGAAACATAGGCGGACGGAGGAATATATGCACGAAAATGTAATGATTCACTCGAGAAAACAATATCATTACAGAAGCTGTCGACTCAATCAATTGATTTAACCAAAACATTTTGCGATTTAATTCCAAAGGTGTAATCACTTTCAATTTTCAGAAGTTTCACTTTCTTAATTAGTCCGCCGTTATCCATACCAGCACATATTTTTACATTTTAGAGCGAATAGATTGATTACAAACATCATCATTAAGTGATGTTGATAACTATTGTTAATTACCTCAGCTTGTTCCCTCCATTGTAATAATGGCGCGCTGGATAGACATAACGCTGGATAAACAGTCAACTGTTATACGTCATTACGGCGTTGAACGATGTTCGCGCATCGTTCGTCCCGGTAACCCACGACTCTTCTTATGAGCCGAAATTCTTCCGACTTTACAGAATAGGCCCCCTGAAGAGGGACTGACGGCAGAGTGGGAGCGACGCTGATCCGATCGCGGAGCCGTTGACCTCGCGTCCGGGAGGTTCGTATTTCTTCCGGGGGAGGAGGCACTGTGGCGTTCTGTGGGCAGCAATGAAGCCGGAAGCCTTGCCTTCCACATGGCAGTACCACATACGTTAAAGTAAATGTTACCACGCCCGTAGTGAAATGAGTGTCGCTGTACCGACCACTGTGTCTCCACCTTCACTCATGTGAAGAAAAGCTGCTGCCCTCTCCTCCGGGTGATGAGAAGCGTAATTGTTGGCGGCCTCCCGTCGCCAAGTCACGGCATCTTCACAGGTTCTGTATTATTTAGAGGCCTATCTTACCCAGGGATAGACCAATACCCCCTCGGAATGCCATCGCTTTTTGTCCACGACTACTTATTCGACGAGTTAACTCACTTATCTCGCAGCTAACCTCTATATCTAGAGGTCGATCCACCATCCGCAACCCGGTGGACGCACTCGGTGGCTTTAAGCTCAGCCGCGAGACTTAACTGTCTAATGGCAAAAATTTAATCAAGTGGATTACCCTGGGAGTCAACTCCATGACTAAAACTGGGGGATCGGATTCCTCAAGGCGGGTTAATCTACGCCAAATCCCTACTTGAGCGTCTAGTGGAGAGGACTGTAGAGTCCAGTACTCCAACCGTCGGATGGGACGATAAAGCCCTTGGCGCCATTCTTTAAGAGCAGGCTAATGCCGACGCCGGGTTTCTCTCCACCCTTCCTCCGTTCCCTGAAATGTTCCTACCTTTACCCACCTTCTTTAGCACTCTAACCTTCTTTAGCACGAAGGGTCACAGTTTAACGGTCGCCTCACGCAAATAATATCTACTAAAGCCAGTCCAAGCATAACCTCTCTAAACTACATATTTGGATCTTGTTCGCGGGTTTGCGCACTCCTATTTTCACGAACTTTAAAACTGCAATCCATCATTCATTTTCCTAATCTATGCCGTACCACGTACAAAACATTTCCATCCGTAAGAGTGTCGCGAATTGCAAGCCGGTATAACCGTGCCTACCAAGATGGCCACTGGCTTGTCAAATCATCTGCGATGGCCTACTGTAGCCTGCTTGGATCGCGTGCCCCGAGGCAGTCAGCTGTCACCATTCTAACTTCTAATTCAACTAATAACGCGTAGTAGGCCACCGCTTATATTCCTGGCATTGACTTTGAGACAGTGATGCTAATGGAGAACGCTTTGATCTCGGAAATGTCGTGTAAGCAGTGAACATCTCCATCTACACGATACCCTGCAAGCCACCGCGAGGGTGTGTGGCAGGGGGTGAAGATCACCAAACATGCACTACTGACATGCAAACAAGCAACTATAGTGTCTCATGCAACTACATTGTTAGTATCTATAGCATTTAAGGGGTTAATACATGAATCATTCACTAACAGACTGCTCTAAAATATTTCCTCTACCTAGCCCTTTGCTATGCTGCCTATTTTGTTCTCGTTTAGTACGGGAGGAAATGCCATTTTCAATCTATCAGTGCGACAATCTATCTCTCTAATCGTATTTATCTGGTAAAATCTAGCATAATACGCTGGTGTTTTTAATATGTGCTTAACATCTTCAGTAAAGCTATCCGATTGAAATTTCTCTAATGTATTTAATCTTTACCTTAACCTACGCTCTGATAATGAAAGCTCTGATAGTGAAGAGCAGCTTGGATTCATAAAGTGTGCTACAATAGCCTTAGCAGTGCATCCAAGTTTTTTAAAGACCTTCGTTGAGAATTTCTACTCCATTGTAGGTTAAAAGTCACACTGAATATCCTGGAGGCATTTTTGAAGATATTAAAAATACTGCCCCAGCATACTTTGGCTGGCCTCATTCTTACGATAAACTCAAACGAATAGACACTTCGAGATGCCGGTCTTCCCCCGTGAGACCGCAATGGATTTAGTCGAGGGTTTAAGAAAATGATTGCAAATAAAGTACATACTAGTCTTTTTCGCAACACGAGCATTTGAATATCTACTAATTGGTATTTTTGCTTTTTATTATCTTTCATTGTATGTTTGGCACGTGGCCAGAAATATTTATGAACGATGTATGTAGCAAGTGCCTATTATGATGCAATTTAATGAGAGTTAGGTATTGCATGCAAAATGCTCAAGTTCCCTTGTTAATAGTGGTGAAATCGGTTGCGTTGTCACTAGCAACATCATGGTTCCGCACCAACGCCAGATATTTCGTTACTCCCTACTTGAGTGTCCAGTGGATAGGACTGTAGAGTCCAGTACTCCGTCCGTCGGATGGGACGTTAACCCCTTGGCGCCTTTCTTTAAGAGCAGGCTGATGCCGACGATGGGTTTCTCTCCACCCTCTCCATCATGATCCCGCACAGCTGGTGTGGAATCTTTCGATGTCACACGGCCTTGTGGTATAATGTGTAGATTTAAATGCAATTTGCAACATAAGGAAAACTCCATGTCCATGTTTATGGAAAAAGTTTCATCCTTATGATCCCGAGAAATATTCGACGAGAAAGAGGATATGGGTTGCCCGAGTTTCTCGCAAAGTGCATGGCGGATCAGTCGGGAGAGTGGCGCTGTGAAATTATATCTAAACACAACACATTGACAAAATTATATATACACAACACACGTAACACTTCTTATGTGGCCTTCCTAATATGATCCGGGGACGGATCATTTTCCATTCAAATGACAACTCAAAAAATTGTTGATCGGGTAGATCAGGGCTTACTTCCCTAATAACTGCATTGCAGGATTACTCCTGGTTTTCTAAAATCCTGACCATTTTCTTTCGTTAATGTGCCTTCATTCATCTAGGCCGGCACCTACCTATATAGTTATAATGAATTGCGCCGGATATATCTTAACGAAGTAGTTTATTTTAGAGCTTTCAGTTTCTAATAAAGAAAGATGATCCAGCGAGTTTTATTTTTCTTCTGGTGAACACATTCTGCGTCACGCTGCCCGACAACAAATAACCGCCAGTTTGACTTTCAATTTGGGGTAAACCGTAAATCATTCTCCACCCAATTAAACTTGGAATTCCTCCTTCAATTGGCGTCTCGCGTGAGTAGCTCATATCCTCCGAATCGCAAAGAAAAAAGGAATGCTTCCATTGCGTGTTCCTGAGTCGTTAAACTTCTTCGCGAGGGCGTGCTCATCGTTTACGATGTAATCTCTCGTTCCTCCTGATAAAGCAAACCTACGATTTCCCGGATGACAACAAGGGCACATCCAATAGTTTGAATGAATATTTTACACAATGATTCATTCAGTTATGCATGTAATGCTTCACGGGTTTCAACTATTCCCTTCTCTTTTTTGAATGGCTGTAGATAATCTTGAAGATCACTAAATGGCAGCAGATAAGATTATTTGAATATGAAAGAAATTTTAAGGGTTTAAATCGATTCGACCAGCACATATATAGTAAGAGTTTTTTTCATTTTTGCTATCAAGGAAAGAATGAATGCAATGCAGGATCAATAATCTAATTGATCAACAGAATTCACATCGTAGTATTGGAGACACGTACATACAAGGATGGGAATTGAAGGATGGAAAGAAATCCTGCCAATGGCATTAGCCTGCTCTTAACTAAAATACCAAGGGTATTACGGCTTAACGTCCCATGCGACGGGCGGAGTAATGAACATGAATGCTCTTCAGGAAGTACTCAAGTAACAAAGCCTGTTTGCCTATGAAAAATATTTTCCACAGCCGGAATTCGAACCCGGGTGCTGGAGAGAGAGGTCAGTACTTTAAGCACCGTACCAGCACCATCCCCGAAGCACCCTTGTCCGTGGATTGGAAAAGAACCAACTGCTTTCAGCTCAATTGAGTGTAACTTGGACACCAAGCACATGGGTTACAATATAGGGAATCGACGTTTACGAAATCCCTGAGCCGTGACTACTTTGAGTCTATCTATGGTTTGCAATTCTATTTCCGAACTTATAGGCGCTTCAGACCAAAAGGAAAGCTAAATAATATGCAATGTTTAATGTATCACAATGAACCTGAGTACCTATTTGAAAGAGCTAAAAATTAAACGGTGGAGGTGGAGGTTAAGATTGGCACAGTTTTCTTGGAGGGTAAAGAATTATTTACCAAAAAAAAGCAAGATGACATAAACTAGCAGTTTGAGCATGTGAAGTGTTATTAAATAAAAATTCAGTAACTCTCTAATACTATTTTAACAAATTTATACAAATATTCACTCCGCATATTTGCTGTAGCTCATCAAGCTGAGAATCGATAACTGAATCATGAAAGATAACTGCAGATAAAAGAAGTGATTACTTTGAGAATTAAGGTAATTAGGTTTATTCTTGAAAAATATCAAAATTGCATTAATAACGAATCAAGGTCAGTAACTTTATGCGATATATTATCAATTGAGTTCCTCGAGAGATTCAGAAATTTAAACTAAACGAACTTTAAAGATTTGGCTCTCTTATTTCCCCTTAAGCCAAGAAGAATAAACCTATTGAATAGCACTTTAAAGATCACAATCACATCCATTTCACTCCTTTATTTCTTTTAACTGAAGAAGTTTTACTAATTTAAATGACGACCCAAAAAGAAAATACACAAAAGTAAACATAGTTGTTTTAAATTTTCGGAGGCATGCAACCTCCTTCCTCAGAAGACTAGAACGCAGTGCGGCCGTTGGGACTGATGGGGGATATGGCAAAGGGGAGGGGGGGGGGGGAGGAGGGGAAATATCAGGGCTGCATTGTGATGCGGAAAGGTTAGAGGTTTTGGTTGAGTCCTCTGGTGGGCGTTTGCAATGTAGCAAATGGATGCGTGCGAGATCAAGAGTACGAAGATTGATTTCAGGTGAGGTAGGCGGAATGGAGGCAATTATCGTAATGCGGAAACAACTGTCAAACTTACTATTGTGGGTGGAAGCATGAATGGGCACCGGGAGATTCAAATTGAGGTTCTTAGTAGTGCAACGGTGATTATTAATGCGAATGGCTAGGGGATTAGTTGAAAGACCAACGTAAAAAGCGGAACAATGAGTGCAGGTGAGTTCATAAATTATGTTATTAGAGGTGAAAGTGGTATGGGAGCGAATAGGGCAGATGAAAGTTGTATTGGGGCTGTAGAATTGGGAATCATTAGTAAGGATGGACAAGTTTTACATCGAGGGTGATTACAAGGGTAAGTGGCAGGGGGTAACGGCGAAGGAGAAGGAGGTTCAAGAGTGCGTGTCCGATTAGAAAGCATCTTTGGGGTGGGTGTTCTACGATATGCTATGGAGGGGTGTTTGGAAAAAAGGCTTTTGGTAATTTTGCTATTGCCAAGAATGGGGTAGAGTTAAGAGAGAAATGACTTTAATTGGTGGATGCCGGGGAAATAGGTAGTATTGAGGTTAAAACTGCTTGAATTGTCTTTCGGGCGGGGTGTGAAGTCGGCAGTGGCTGGTAAAATCCTTTTATCAAGGAGGTGTGAAGGATAATCACGGTGGAGAAGGGCGTAGCGGGGACAGGAAATGAGAACGTGTGTCAGAATAGTTACAAAGAGGCAAGCGAATGATTAAGCTGGGTGAAGTAGTGGCTTTTTGGTTAAAAGTGATGATCTGGGACCATGTCTCAGGTAGTCACCAGGAGGGTGTGTCCCTCCTCGGGAACGGTCCTAATCCGCGACCCTTTCCCGAGCTCCGAGGCCCTAGCTCTCCTCGACCCACGCGGTGGGGGTCTACCTCGGCGAAAAGTGACCGTACCAAGTATAATTTAAACTTTAACAGCTACGCCATATTGCAATGAATACCAGTTTTCATCGTACTCCTGATAATCGTGCGAGTACGCACGTCTTTTAAACGTCGTTCTACGATGAAAAATAACAGTTTTATAGATTTTCGTAAAAATGCTGTGGGCGACTGCCGGAAAAATGGCAACCTCGCAGTGAAATGGAGGGGGTTCCGCGAAGTTTGAATATGTCTGGATGATTTTCTGACGCTTTCCTCATTATGTGTGCGTACGTCTACTGAGTGTAGTTTTGATTTTGGTGTTATTGACGTCAATGAATGATATGTATCACTGTCTTTACCGAATTGTTACCTAGGGAATATTTCCAACATTATCTATCGCCCATGTCTATACGTAAAGCAACACATAGTCCGCGATCGATTAAGAATTCCCTGATACAAGATTTTACGTCGTCCCCCAACCCCTGAATGTTTTTTTAAAGGTTATTTTCTGTTTGACAATTTACCAAATATATTCTCACATTCAAGAAATAGGCGAGGTTTCTCTTGAACTTCCTAGCTGTAGACTTGGTCTTGAATTTCTTTTGGACCTGGAGATTTATTTGGACTTCATCTACAACTACATAATATCTTCGAGACACCACAAAGAGCGAAGAGAAAGCTAGGTTTATAAAAAGAGTACATGGGAAATGTGATGAGAAGATAATAGAACGATGTTACTTTTCACTAGTTAGGCCCCACCTTGAGTATGTAGCCAGTGTATGGTATCCGAATGAACTAGGTTTTAACGAACCTAGCAGCTTTACGCTGCACACTGTCTAGTGTGCAGCGTAGAGCAGCTAAAAGAGCGTTAAAAGGTGTTACGATAGGTTGAGTAGTGTATCAGAATTAATACAAGAATTAGGGTTGGAATCATTATGAGAACACTAGAACCGCTGGATTGTACAACATTCCTAATACCGCTGAGAGGACAAAAATGTCCCATCGGAAATCTTAGGTGTCTGGTGACTTAACTTGACTTTTTTATTCAGGAATCAATTGTTTTACTAAGAAGAGACTTTAGATTAAGAGCATTATTCATTTTAACTACAATTTGTTGTAGTGTAAATACTACAATATTATGGGATTTCATATTACGAGCAATAAAACCAATATTTTTTGTATTTTACACTGTCTATTACCTTTATATTTGGTGCATAGTTTTGTTGATATTTTGAGAAGGGAAACATTTTTATGACTTCTTGGAAGTAGTCAAGTGTAGAAGCTTTTATCGCAAATTAAAACAAACTACAGTTAAGTAAATATAATATAAAAATAAATAAATAATGATGCAAACAATTTTCGTATTGAGTACCAATGTAACGACATATCTTATCTTTGGCACCAATTTACGGAGAGTTTGATATTACATTTTGAGTAGGCCACTAAATTACTTGCAGGTATCTATATGTGTTCTTCGTCTCTAGACTGTGTATTACTCGAAATACAAACGTAAGAAACAGCAGCGACACATTTCTTGGACACTAGCTAATAACATTATGCACAATTATAAGAATTTTTTCCTTATATGCAATATTTTCGCACCTGACAGCGGCGATGGGGACCACCAACCTTCGATGGATCCATGAGAGCCTCAGTATTATAAAGTTACTCTTGAGCTAGTCCGGTACTCCCCCTTTAACTTTGTTCATTATGCGTTGCAAAATTGTTCGTTTGTTTTCAAATAATTTGCTAGTGAAAGTGAAGTAAAAAAGTAGGAATTTGCTTAGGAGTGGGCCGGCAAGTTTTCTGACTTCAAATTCTCTAAGACGTTCACCAATAGGACCCATGATAAGGGACGGCATTCAACATACATTTTGAATCCTTATCTACGGCCATATAGTATTTCTGCCTATATTTGTCAGGCTAGGAAGCCATGAATTTTATCAATCGACACCTGCACATTGACGGCAAAAGCTGCTCATCTACGGAAATATATGGACCGGGAATCCACATGCTTTGATAGTTTGCTATAAATCTGATCCAAACCTCTGATATCAGAGCAAACTTGTCATCTTTCAAACGCGAATTTGGCAGCGTATTCCAAGTGATGTCCAATAAGAGAGAAGTAGCGTCGTAACTTGAACAGATTAGATAATCATGTAATACTTTGGATTCGAGAATTCTTAAGTGATTGTGTGCAAAAGTTTGTTCAGACGACGTAACCTCTAATGAAGTGAAAGTCACTTCGGGCGTTCCTCAGGGAGGTGTGATAATTCCACTATTGTTCCTTTTATGCATAAATGACATTGAAGAAATAGTTGATAGTAATCTTAAATTATTTGCAGACGATACAGTAGTGTACAGGAAAATTCGCGGATATAATGATAGCTCTCACAAAAGACCTAGATGCAATTCAAAAGTGGTGCGATACGTGTCAGCTAGAATTAAATTTGAAAAAAGTGTAGTAATGAAATTCTGGTAGAAAACAACTCTCCTGATTACACTTCACGCATAGAACAAAGCAGTTTGGATACGGTAGAATCTGCGAAATACCTCGGAGTTTAACTGACACATGATTTTTCAAGGGGTAAACATTTTCGCGAAATAACTGGTTAAGCTAATCGTGAATTGGAATTTGTAAGAAGGGTTCTTGTTAAGTGCGACTAAAAACTTAAAGTAATAATGTTATTTTCCCTAGTTAGACTTCAGTTACAATACGCTGCCAGTATTTTAGATCCTTAAGATGTATGACTAGAAACCGAGCTCGAACGCTTACAGTTAAGATTTGCACGATATGTAAATAGTCGACATTCACGACAGTATTGTAAGGGTAACAACTTACAAGCCTTCTGCAACTATTAGAATAAAAACGCTGTTCCACCGACACGTCGGCTAAAGTGTAGACTTAATTTTTTGTACAAATACCAAGACGATCTCTTTTCTGACGACACTAAGGGCATTTTACGAAACCCGACATACTACGGCAGGCTAGATCATGAGAAAAAATGAGAGAAATAGACTGCAGAACGTACTGTTTTAAAATGTCATTTTTCCGCGAACGATAAGAGACCATAACAACTGTAAATGACTCTGTACAGTTTGGTTTGTCGTCAGGTAGTGTAGCTGTTTAGTTTATTATCTTAGTAATGCCTGCTTACTATCATGCTATCGAATACTAACAGCACGTCTCATTTGTTCTCCATGATCGTTTTTGATCGGTATGCATTTTCACAGTTGTCAATTACTCTCGCACTTACTATTTCTATCACTTGTAGCATATCTGAAGGTAGTGAGTGCATGTTTCTACGTAGGCATGGCTGTCATTCGATTGTCTTGCTGTTTAATTAGCTTTGTTTTATATAGTGTAGTACCTGATTGTAAGAACTCACTCCAGAACAGTTACAGAATAACCCTAAAGCCTTTTGGTCATACGTGAGGGAAGTTCTAGGCAATAGATCAACAAGCAACACTAAGAAACTAAAAAGGTGAAACAGTATCAAGCAGGATCTAGTTTTTTCCCGGCGTATAATGCTGGTGAAGTCTTCACGGGTTCTCCACCGGGTCAGGGAAACGGCTAAGGCCGACGTTTCGGATTCCAATCAGGAGTGACCTGAGCCTAGGCGAAAAGTATATATACTGGCATTTTCTTGGACCTGACACTCAACGCCCTGAGGACGATGGCAGTGTTAGCCGTCGAAACGTCGGCCTTAGCCGTTTCCCTGACCCGGTGGAGAACCCGTGAAGACTTCACCAGCAGTATCAAGCAATTTGGACAAAGCTAACTTGTGAAACTACTACTTTAAAAGGGTTTTCACTGATTCATTTGAGAATACATAAATCACGGTGAATGACAATTTCCAGCAAAAGATATCGCCACCGGCAGAATATATATCGTTCGCTAGAAATTATCATTCACCGTGATGGATGTGTTCTCAAATGAATCAGTGAAAACGCTTTGAAAGTAATAAAGCACCAGGTTAGCCTTCCCCATGCGCCTTGATTAAACTCCGCCTTTTTCGTTTCTTAGCGGATGAAGAGTCGGTTTTTTTTTCCTGAACAGACCTCACATATAACAAAAAGGCTTTCAGGTTATCCAGCAATTGTTCAACCAGAGTTTTCCTTTTAAAATCCGAGAACATATTCCGAGAAGCTTCCTTTTGTACGACTTTAGATCATTTATACTTCTCAATAAGTGAATTATGGTGAGCGATGGGCGAATCTGAACCCAGTTTTTACAAAATACATATTAGTAATAACTTCAGTATGTGGAACCTCTCCATATCGGATATAAAAATTACACTTCGTAATGGTCCACTAAATTGATTTCTCTTTTACGACCCGAGTTTCATCACATGGTGACATCTTCAGGTAAGAATGATAATTTTTAATTCCCAATGCATACAAAATCTGGGTGCGTAGCGGCAAGAGGGGAAAGGAGGGGGGGAATGGGAGGGGAGTAAGGAGGGGGGGGGGAAAGGCGGGCATTTGAGTAGGGTTGTTGTAGGTAAGGAGGCAGAAGGGTAAGGGGTTGGGGGAAAAGGGCAGCGTTACCCTGGGTAGGGATTTTCCGGCGTTAATGGGCCTCCGAGCAACAGGGGGTGTAGCAAGAGAGGAGAAGGGAAGGATTGGCAAGGAACAAATGCTCACAATGCATTTTCTCAGAACTTCTATTCACAATGGTCCCTGGTGTTCAGCAAGTCAAGGCTCTTGATGAGGGTGCATGTCGTTTGGAGGAAATGTTTTTGTGAGTTCGTCAGATTAAGAGGAAATGCACTTGGCATAACTATTTCTTGGATCCTGATAAAGGCTCACTGATCGGTCAGCTACTGGAAATATCGGAGTTGAGGGAGGGGAATCTCCTTCCATTTTCTTCGGAGTGCAGTATGTCTATCAAATCCAAAGTACACAGGAAATTCAGATGTACTGGAAAAAATCGCGAAAATAGCGTTGCGTACTCGCAACGTTGGACAGAAATGGGGTTTTAGAACTATCGTAACAACTTTTAACATATCTTGCCGATCTTCGCTGCACGCGTTCTAACTTCGTTTTTCAGCCTCCTTCAAAAGTAGGGAGAAGTAGTTTATTTCTCTAACTTTTTCGTCCAACTTGCCTAATAATCTTTTTACAAATCTCAATTTATGGTTTATATTTATTCCAAACACTTTTGCTTCGAATTGTAATTAAGTACAATTACACAATTCAAGGCATCTACATGTACCCAATACCCAGGAAGCCACAGTAAGGTGGGGGTGAATTCTCACCAAACATGCACGACATATCGCGCATAAAAAGAATTAATAATAATAAACTAGTCTAAACTTCAATCTTTAAAGAGGATAAAAATAGCAAAGCAAGCATACAATATAATGCTGTTAGTTGGGTTAGCGTAAAGTCCTGATACCAAAATGCAACTGCCTATACTATGGTCTCATATATTTTTTTATATTTTTTCGATGCAACCTCACCACGATCGAGCAGCAAAAGTGTAGGGGCGACCATTTTGATTACATCTTGAGAATAAAATTTTGGATATATTTAAATCTTATTTCTCCTGTGAACATTCATAAAGCACTAGTGGAAAGTGCCCGTTGACTTTTAACGGAGGGATGGGGGAATCTTTTAGTACAACAAATGTACAGATTGTACAAGAAATTAAATCAAACAAACAACAAACTATTAGCTCTTTAAAACAAATGATCCCATATTAAGCAACTCATAGGACTAGAAGGTGAAAACACCGAGTTTTCCATTCCAGTGTAGACACTATAACTAACTATTCATGTATTTTAATATCCATATCTGTGCACTTATGCACCCAATTATGTATTAACATAAAGTTTACCACTGGAAGAGCTCATTCAGATGTACGCAAAATAAATGCCAGTAAGGGTAGGGTAAGTTATCATCCAGCGGTATTAAATTTCAATTGATTACCAATTATTTTGAATTAATTTCAATGTACACGTGACGCGTACACGTAGGGGCGGCTGGCATTCGATTGACTTGCTGCTTCAATAGGTTTGTTGTTATATATGTAGTGCAGTACAAGTTATGGGAACAACCCCATGCTGAAAGTTTATGGGTAAAGAATTGTAATAAAAAGTGATGCAATGAGATGAGACAGTTTTTCATCTTCGTTTTAATGTAGACTTCTTACATTTTGTAATTATTCAGCAAAGATATATAAACAAATTGGCGGACGCTCATTTCTGTTTTTTTTAATACGTAGAGAAAAAGTAGATTGCATCGCCGAGCATCACGAAGTAACTTATTTGGGGAAACTCTATGTACAAAGCTTCCACACTACAAACCAGATGAGAGTTATGCTGCGACCGTTTGCGACTCCGAGTTTCACATTATTTTTTCAATCGCGCAGTCGAGTGTGGTACAACCTGTCTGCAACGGGGCAATCTGTCTGTGGAATGGATTGTAGCCGCATTCACTCCGCTACGTAGATTTTCGAGCTTACTCTTTTTGAACTCATTCCCTGCCACACACCCTTAGGGTGACTCGAAGGGTATTATGTAGATATATTTTGTAGTTACCAAATGCTCAGATATTAAGAGTCTCTATGCTATTTGAGGCAAATGCATTGGTAGCGTAAATCACTATTAGAAATAATCACATCCTGAAATGTATTTTCATGTTTCTGCGGATACATAACTGTTATTTTATTAATTTGATTTTTCATTACCTTTTTAGGAATATAATATATGGAATGTCTGTGAGAATGTACCTTGGAGGTGTCTCGCAGGTATTATGTAGTTGTAGATGTAGTAAGTCCAAATAAAACTGCAGGTTCAGAAGAAATTTAAGATCAAGTGTATAGTTAGTAAGTTCAAGAGATGCCTCGCCTATTTCTGTGACTGTGAGAATACATTTCATAAATTCTCAAGCACAAAGTCACTTATAAAAATAACATCTTAGGGGTGGACAACGAGGTAATGTCTTGAATCAAGGAATTCTTAAGCGATCGAGAACAAAGTGTAGTTTTTCCTATAGAAATGGCTGACAGATAATGTTGGAAACATTCCCTAGGTAAAGACAGTCTACGTCTACGTAATACCCTGCGAGCCACAAGGGTGTATGGCTGTGGGTGAAGATCACCAAACATGCACTATTGACATGCAACTAGGATATTAAATGGATACATGCTAGATAATACTGCCTCAAGCAGCTACATGGTAGCATCTGCATAGTGAGAATAGGATTTTTGGTTGTTACATCTATACATCTACATCTATACGATTGTTATTACATGCATCATGCACTACAGATGTCTCTGAATATATTTCACCTACCTACCCCTTTGCTACGCTGCCTATTGTTCTCTCTTAAGGTTCGCAGGAAAAATGACATTTTAATCTATCGGTACGACAATCTGTCTCTCTAATTTCGTTAATGTGATCAAACCTAGCATAATACGCAGGTGTTCTCAATATATATCGAATGTCATCAGTGAACAAATAGAATTGGAATTTTCTTAAAAGTTTCAACCTAAATTTTAACCTGCGTTCTGACAATATTTCCCTAGTTCTTCCATTACAACTCGTGACTCTTATACAATTATCAAATCGGCCTTTAACAAATCTAGCGGATCTCCTTTCCACACGCTCTAATACCTTCTTTCTCGTACTCTCTCATCGACAGTGTTACATATCATTCATCGACGTCAATAACACCAAATCAAAACTACACTCAGTAGACGTACGCACACATAATGAGGAAAGCGTCAGAAAATCATCCAGACATATTCAAACTTCGCGGAACCCCCTCCATTTCACTGCGAGGTTGCCATTTTTCCGGCAGTCGCCCACAGCATTTTTACGAAAATCTATAAAACTGTTATTTTTCATCGTAGAACGACGTTTAAATTATACTTGGTACGGTCACTTTTCGCCGAGGTAGACCCCCGCCGCGTGGGTCGAGGAGAGAGGCCAGCTAGGGCCTCGGAGCTCGGGAAAGGGTCGCGGATTAGGACCGTTCCCGAGGAGGGACACACCCTCCTGGTGACTACCTGAGACATGGTCCCAGATCATCACTTTTAACCGGCTTTTTATATCGAAATACTCTTATATTATATTATATATGAAATCTAAATATTTTTATATTAAAATCCACCACTTCACCCGGTCTAAACTTTCGCTAGTATTCTCCACCCCTCCAATTTCCCTCTCCCCTTCCCAGCCCAGCCTCGGCCTTATGTCCCTAGACAATCCCCTTTTCCACCCACCTACCGAAACCCTGGACCCCAGTGTGACACCCCAGTAGTGATCTTCTCCGGCTGAAGAAGGGTTCGTGACCCGAAAGCTCTAAAGCGCAGTGGACACCAGGCTCCCCATGGGTCATCTACTGTTGAGTGTCCATTCATTACCCTTTCCTTCACCCCAACCCTCAACACCTTGTTGCTAGCATGTGTGTGCGTTTATATGTATATAGCTTCTACTAATCAATATATTGCACATTTCGCGACACTTCCAGTATTCCATTACATTTCATGTATTTTAATATAAAAAATCTTTTGAAACAAGACACATGCGCAAGAATGTAGCGTTTGAGTACTTCTTTTTACTATGGTATTTCAGTAAACAATATGTTGCGCATCCGTCAAATACATATCGAATAGACCTGGGTGCCAATTACGGTTCTTTCGTCGCTATGTGATATGGTACGATACCACTGCTCCCAGATATCGTACGATACGTCGCTAAGTAATTATGGTTTCGCCGTCGGTATCGTACGATACGGTTCGGTTATCTTCGGCAATATATCGTCCCAAGTGACGTCATGACGTCATTGGATCGAAAACAACCAAAAAAGAAACACAACTGCAACAACAAATGACTGTCGTAAAGAAAACTTGATGACTTCATAACATAAAGAAAACTTACTTTTTGTTCTATGCCAGGCAAATCTCAAACCTAGGATATCGCTTATATTATAAATTGGTGCAAGTTTAAATCAAAAGTATGCAGCAATCGCTAGCCCGGAAATTGATAAACGCTATTATTTAATTAACTCACTTAACTGTGCACATTTTTCACTCCCGAGCGCGTGCTGCACATTTATATTGGTCATTAAACCCAAAATCTCTATTAATAGTGTAAACATGCCTGAACATTATTCCATTGGAAATGGGAAGTGAGACTTACGATACCGGCTACAGCGAGATCAATGTCGTCTACAGGATAACAGACGATACTTCCATAGCTACCGGCTGATACTGCGAACCGTAATACCATTTGTCGCCAAAACAAGGGTACGATACCATGCTTCCTATCGTACGTTGAGGTATTGTGCGGTAGCTAACTGGAATAAAATTGATTGTAATACTTAAATAAAATTAATTGAATTTAAAATTTATTTTATTTTATTTTAACTAAATAAAATTGATTGAAAAATTGAAATACTATTACTAAACGTAATAGTATTTCAATTATCGTACGATAGGAATTTTGTTTCACAGGCGTATCGTACCTACGCTATCTCCGTACGACAGAGAACCGTAATTGGCACCCTGATCTAATCCGGCTGTGTAACAATTGATGCCTCTGCGCCCGCACTATCCACAGCACGTCTAAACGTGCAAGATAATTATTTCTATGCACACGGATCAACATAAGCACACATACTGGACTGCAAAGGCGATAAATAATGCATAATCAGAGTCCCCAAAAAACAATATTTATATTTCTGGTTATCATTAAAGCATATAGAAGCACTTTTGTGACTTCCACCATTTTAATAAGACATGCGACCGGTTTCGGCTGAGGACCAGTTGATGGTCTAACAGACGAAACCGGTCGTATGTCTTATTAAAATGGTGTAAGTCACGAAAGTGCTTCTATATGCTTCAATAATGACGCTTTTCCACCACGAACAAGCTTCGCGATTACAATCTATGTCTGGGTACGTTATATTTCTAAGTTGCAAAGTCTGTTAAAAAACATTATACACTGATGGGACGATCAACGATGAAAGACTACAAAGATTTGGCAAGTGAATTAACTTGTAGCGTGCGATGGAGCGAAGGGGTTCTTCATCTCAAGCAAAACATTGTGCAAAAAACAGCTGAGAACCTACGGGACAAGATGTTAATGGAATGAAATCCCTTCAAATGAATGTTGGCCGTTCAGTAAGGATTTGGAGGAGAGGGACGTTCTGTCAAAGCCATTTCCTTTTTTATGAGTTGGAGAAAAATCAAATTACATCATGCTGTTTCAAATTGGTTTTGATAACGTATTCAAAGGCAGAGGATGAGTTGATTAATAATTAATTTATTTGTACAATCTGCTTTCACAGACGACACTCAAGGGAAAATCAGAAAAATCGAGAACCTTGAAGATATCGCAGATGCATCCAATCAACAAATTTAGATCATAAGCAAACAAATTCAACTAACGCAGGTGAAATGCGTCCTACGGCAAGTCCTCCCTTTATCCCTTCTCTTGCTGTTTAGTATCCTGGCTGGGCAATCGCCCCCTTTCAAATTCGATCCTTTTTACAGCTAATCTCATTGCTGTGAGAAGTCCACATCTTTGTTCCTTGATCATTTTAATCGAGAACTAAATGATTAATTTTTATAAACTTATATATAAAAATAAAGTGAAATCAAAGTAGATACCAATACATCTGGACCTTGCAGTGGAGAGGCAAGAACAAATAAAGGAGTAAGACAAGGTATTGTTCTCTTACCCGTAAAGTTTGATGATTACATCGAGAAAGCCATTGATGCAAACAAAGAGAAGGCCTTTGGAAATAGATATACGTGGAGAAGATATGTTCATGCTGCGATTCGCGGATGAGACACAGAGATGGATCTTAATAAGAATCTAATGGCAATTGAAAGGACAATGGGGGCGTTTGCTCGGAACCGAAATAGCAATTTTGTACACGAAATTGTTAGATGGAAACAACAAAAGAATTTTTGTGAAAAAATTAATCTTCTAACCACAACCATTCACTCATAAATCAAAAATTAAAATGAGCAAAAGGTGACGCCCATCGAAAAAGCTGTTGTGATAACATTGACGTCATTTTCCTCCCAAACCATTCCTAGGATTGTTGACCCTCGATGATGATGATAAGACACTATTCCGCACAAGTGCATGAAAAGAATAGCAAACATATGAGATATGTAGAACAGTTAGCTAAGGATGCAAAATTAAGAATGTTTTAAATGTGAACATGTTAGTTTATGGATGAATCGAGAATATTGCTGCGTAACACCAATTTCTAGATAGCTCCGTGGCAGTGACAACGATAATACACGCAAGGATGTGTTTCACGTCTGGCGTTATTTATTCATTCTCGTTATGCTGAGAAAAGAACGCACAAATGGGAATTGACTCACGCTTTGATCTTCTTTTATTTATTTCCGCAATTCTCGCTCCACCAATCAGCTCACGGAGTTTCCACCTCCCTCGTAGAAATGCTTTGCTTGCGAACACTAGGCAAATAATTTAATTCGTAAATTTATAAAATTGAAAACTGTCACCACATCTCCAACCTTAAATGTCAAAAACTCATAATTACGTTTCCCTGAGAGATATTTTCACATTTTAAAATAAATTCCATTAATTTTTTCATTTAAATTCCATTAATGCTCAACTTCAACGCCTCTCACACGAACATTTATATTTCTCGAATCTTGCATTTCCCTCTTCTGACTACCAGCATGGTAGTCAATTTAAATTCAAGGGAACACCTCCTGCGCCTTATGCATTCCAAATTCAAAAAACTCAAACGAAAGAGACTCATTGTTAATATATTCATACTTGCCGAGCAGTCAATCAAAGGAAATTGAATCGTAGTCACCATTGCGATTTTGGGTAACTTTTGTGTGGCAAAATATATCTAGCAAAAAAAAAATGCTAGACAGAAAATATACATCTACATAATACTTTGCAAGCCACCTCAAAGGCGTGTGGCAGGGGGTGAATTCTCGCCAAACATGCACTACATATCATGCACAAAAAAGGAATAGTATTAATATATTAGTCTAGACTGCAATATTTTAAAAGATAAAAATAGCAAACTGCACATGCAAAAACGTGCTGTTAGTTGGGTTACCTTCAAGTCCTTACACCAACATGCAGCTACCAATGTTATCCATTGCTACACTCGTATTGGATATATTTACCGTTATTCATATATCCAATAGTACGAGGAAAAAAGGACATTTTGAATCTGTCAGTTCGGCAATCAATTTCTCTAATTTTGTGATTATGGTCCAGTCTACCATAGTAAGTTGGGGTCCGCAAAATATTTTTAGCATCTTCACAGAAAATATGGTCTTGGAATTTATATAAGGGATTAAGTCTAAATTTCAACCTGCGATCTGGCAATGGTTCCCATTTTAATTCATTTAATAGACTGGTTACGCTAATAAGGTTATCATACCGGTCCTTTACAAATCTTGCCGATTTTCGCTGCACACGTTCAAGTTCGTTATTTAGACAGATTTAGTAGGGATCCCATACACTGGCAACATATCCTTAATGAGGTCTAACAAGGGAAAAGTAGCTGATTTCTCGTACATGATCGTCACATTTACCCAATACTCTTTTGATGAATACCAGTCTACGATTCGCTTGCCCCATTATTTCACGTATGTGTTTACCCCAGGAAAGATCACGTGTCGGTCTTTTTCCAAGATATTTAATGGATTCCACGTTTGTTATTTCATTATTACTATTTTGTACGTGCTAGCAGGAGAGCTATTCTTTTTCCAAAAATTCATTACTACACATTTTTTTCAAATTTAATTCTAACTGCCATGTATAACACCATTTTTCAATTGCTTGTACGGATATTGGATATATACTGAATGTGAGAAATGTAGCTCAAAAAGTTAGTTGAAAACAACAGTTTTCTGCAGACTCAATTATTCCTAATCACCAACGTATGGTTCGTAATTACAACTTACTGGTAATTAACCGTAGCTCATCTCTTTACACTAGCCTCGGCGTGCTAACAACCCTCCTCACCATAGAGTAAGGGCCATGAATGGGAGTGAAGCATCTTTTAACGAGTACGAGTACTCGAGTGAAAAACGACGTGGAAATTGAGTGTGCAGGGCGTATTATTAAATCGTTTTTGCAAAGTCGTGAAACCCGTTCGGAGGCCGGTGATTGATGGCGATAGTCCACCACTGTGCGACCGAAATTGAATTTGAATTTCCCATCCATGAACAGCAGCCTTCAGCCTTCTTTCAATTTTTTGATCGGTGGAAAAGTGGAGAAAAATATGTAAATTAATCTCCTTGCTTCCCACGAAGCTCCCGAAAGAGACTACCTTTCAACTAATCCGGCTTGGAGTTAGTTCTGACCGTGATATTCAGTCGCCGGCTGGATTCCGACTGATTGAATTGAGAGGAGAGCAGACTCTCCTACTCCCCCTCCTACCCCTAATTCACAAGCGATGTAATCCACCCTCAGCGCCCCTCCTTGCGCCCAATTCCGCCCGCCTCCCGCGCGTTTAACTCACTTTAATCCATTTAGGAAGATAGCGACAGGAAGCTCCCTACCACACCCCCAATTTCAAATGCGGACTCGTCCTCCACATTCCGCGGTCGGACAGCTTCTCCGTCCCTTTGACGCGGTTCGCCGCGAGAGGCTTAACGCAATTCGCGGTCCAGGAAGAGGATTTTTTTCAGATCCAAAATCCACCCCCTCTAGAGGAGAGTTCAATTTCGCTAATGGTGGGAACACGTTTCACGCCGAACCTATCAGTTCCTCGAAGAGTCAGCAGCAGGCGGGAATCCACTGTGACTGACTGACTGTCGGCCTCTGACAAGCTCTATTTAGCGTCGATGCCACGTCAGATTGGCCGGAGGAAATACCCCAGGCTGGGGCCCACACACTCCGCGGAATATTAGTTGACGTAGAGTTAACAGTTTGGCAGCATTAGTCACGCCTCCCGCGGTTTCGTCTTGGTGCTAGCGACGCACACTCGCATCGGATGAACGCCATGGCGCGGGCTCCCTGGAGGATGATACCCTCGGGCCGGAATAAAGCGTAGCCCATGAATATACCCTAGAAGATAAGGGGGTGACAAACATCTTGCCTGGGTATTAGTTTGCATATTGCTAGCGTCAGGCATGGATTCCCACCCTAATTCTTGTCATGCATGGCAAGAATTAGGGTGGGAATCATTATCAGAGCGTAGGTTAAGGTACAGATTAAATCTATTAGAGAAATTTCAATCGGATAGCTTTACTGAAGATGTTAGGCACATATTAAAAACACCAGCGTATTATGCTAGATTCGATCAAATAAATAAGTTTAGAGATATAGACCTCTACCGTCTACCTATGACAGAACTTTCCGTTATGAAAGCTCTGTCGTCGGGTTTCCTTCCACCCCTCATTCTCTGAACTATTTCAACCAATCGCCCACCAGCCCATAGAGCTGAAACCAACCTCGGATGTTAGTACTAATACTCAGCTTTCATGCCGTATTTCGAGTTTATATATATTGCAGTAGTCCCTAGCTCCCCACGCCGCTACACGTCGAACCAATTCAGCTCCTTTTTAGTCTAAAGTACAATTTACAAAAAAAATAGGATCACAGGACATGGTCGTCCTTTCCCTCTACTTATTCTGCACAGGATCCCCAGAACTCGCCTTCCTTCCTCTCTGAGTCCACGGCGTGCAGCCGTCCACTCCTGTTTTTCAACGCCCGACAACTTCCTCTGACTTCCTACTCAGTCCACTCCTTTGGGCGAACTCCTCGTCCTCATCCAAAAAAACACCCCACCAGTCACACAGAAGACACACGCGCCCACATTGGGTAATCATCCTCACCTCACTTGAAATGATACACGGGGGTAAAATAAAAGAAGGAACAAAAATACTTGTAATGAAATAATTTCGCTACAATATGCGACTTAAATTTAATGCTAGAAGTTCTATTTTACGAAAAGACGATGATAATAATGGTGCTAATTTTTAGACAGCATGCTTTTAATACTTGCGTCCTAAGCACAACTCGTAGATAATGTAAAAGAATGTGCCGCAGTGAAGAGGAATTTTTTCACCACCAATATGGTCGACAGTTCACTCCGTTGACGTAAAAGGCAGTTTAAGCCTAATGTCCTTTTCTTATAAGACAGGAATGAGAAGCCAACTGTTATTATTGTGGTTCGGGATTTAAATTTATTCTAT
Source organism: Platycnemis pennipes (assembly GCA_933228895.1). Classification (NCBI taxonomy): domain Eukaryota; kingdom Metazoa; phylum Arthropoda; class Insecta; order Odonata; family Platycnemididae; genus Platycnemis; species Platycnemis pennipes. The sequence continues at coordinate 9,135,339 of OW121852.1, forward strand.
ATGCCATCCAACAGAATGTATTCAAATCTCAAGAGTTTTTTTCTCGCAAATTTAAAAAATCGTAGGGAAAAGTTTCCAGCATACACGTTCAAGGTTTTATGTAAATCTATCCACGTTGGAAAATGGGAACTTATTTCGAAAACCAACAATAACTTTAGAAAAGAGTAAAATTCTGAAAGAGTTGATCGAGAAAAGATGGTTCTTGAGTTTTTCCGCAAAGTAAAAGTTTATATGACAGGTTGGTTGGATAAAATGAGTTTTAAATCATTTATCATCTTCATCGTGAGTTCGCAGTCCTAGGAATGATTTGACGAAACTCTATACTCCTTCCTTTAGCACTTACCTTCACGTAAGGTCATTGCTATTGTGCCCATTCATTTTCCCTCTATACTGTGGAAGTCACCCCAATTGAAAACACCCTCCATACATGTTTTGATGGTGATAATATTGGGATATTGATTCCTTTGATGCCATATAGATGCGTTGCGATAGATATCGGATACCGATGATACTAGTCTAAAGATTACTTTTTCCTGGAGCTATTCGGGATCGAACACCATTATTTTATGTGCATATTTTTCGACGAGATAACTTATAGCCTTCGGCGATAACCACTTATTGAAGGACGCCGATTTTTGCCAAAATTGGTCAACTTGGATTGATTGGTTGGTTATTCAGGGGAGGCGACTGAGAGCTGAGATCATTTGCGCCATTTAGGATAGGTAGGTAATAGGTAATGGTAGGAGTTTTTTCAGGGAACGGAGGAAGGGTGGAGAGAAACCCGGCGTCGGCATTAGCCTACTCTTAACGAAAAGTGCCACGGGGACCACGGCATAACGTCCCATCCGACGGACGGAGTACTGAACTTGAAATGCCCTCCACTAGGCACTCAAGTGGGGACCGGTTTTCCACTGCAAAATCCGCCACTGCCGGGAATCGAACCCGGCCCTCGGGATGGGAGGTCAGTACTCTAGCCACCACACCAACCCGATCCCCGTCAACTTGGACCCTATGTAAATTGTTAGTGTATCATAATGAGGGCATATGGCTCATGCAACTAAACGCACCAACAATGGAGAACCAACTAGTGAAGTTTCAAAAACATGAGGGATGAATGAGAGAATTCACGGGTACAAAAAACCACTTTTGGACCATTTTTGGGACTGCTTTTTTCTATTTCAGCCCACTGATTGAGGGTTTTCAACAGGCCATCATATGTTTTGCAGCCTTACTAAACCGTTAACAGAGATAGTAGAAAATGTCCAAAGAATAGAAAATCCAAATGCCAAATTAATTATGGAAAACGATATCGTTTATCGTATTCCATAATTAATTTGGCACTTGGATTTTATAGTCTTCGGACATTTTCCATTAAGCCAAATTAGAAGCTCTCGTCATTTCATTTAATTAACAGATATCCTAGAAAGCCGATTACAGGGGAATTTTTACTACCTACTTTCGGCGCAGAAATTATGTGCACTCGAGTTTCAATATTATTGTCAAATAAAAAGCTAGTGACCATTTAGTTTTAGACCATTCAGTGTTGCCTTGCCGAGGGAGCTTGCTTTCGCCAGTATAAATACCAATCGATTTAAATTTAACGGATGTGTTGAAATTTTAGACAACTTCATATTTGATACGTTCAGGACATGTGGATTTTAATGCGACCAAGAACGAAACTCTACGACCGACGCCCCAGTTTTGAAATGCTAACTTTTTATAAAATTGATAACAACTTTTCTTCTATTAAATTTATACACTGGAAAGTTACAGAGTGAATGGAAAACATAAATATCTATCATTATTTAAACTTTGGTTGTAATTGAACGCTCTATTATTGATTTCCGGGTCATCATCGCTCGCACACCGTCAAAAACCGGCACTTTATACGTCGCAACTGTTGTAAAAAATATGAAAATGCGTTTTAAAAATTTAGGTTCTCTATCCAATAACGCAAAATGAAATAAGGAAAATTACGGTGCGATTAGTTTTACTGCAGGTTTAGCTATTAATTTGTTATTCATATTCGAACTCAAGTGCACTTAATTTCTGCCCCAACAGTAGGCACGTATTGTACTATACTCGACGACAAGTAAGAGATGTTTATCGAAACATTGCGTTGCGTGCGATGCGAATGACCGTATACGCTCCCAAAACTGAACTCCACCGCTACAAGATATTCACAAACCTCTCGTAATGCATTGCTGCTTACGTTAAGTATTCAAACCCAGGTATCTCTAGCGTCAGCCATAGCTTTAAAGGCTGGCAAGCATCAAAATATGGTAGTTCCCCTTCTTCCTGTAAACGTTTACAGAACTGATACTTTGTAATAACCTCATATAATAATGCAATCAACGAACGATAACTTCTCCCTCCCCAATGGATGGGTAGTTTTAATTTAGGATGAGTGCAAAAATTTTGCTTTAGACTCGCTTATGCAAAATGCATGAAGAAACCTTTTTTTTGCAATTTTGATCATAAAGACATTTTCGAGGATAATGTTTTTTTCATATATTCTCTTCAAATGGTAATTTTGTGGAGAATAAGGGAAGCACGTGGTGAAAGCAATGTATTGAAATGCGATTAAGTCCTCCTTTGACGAAGGTCCTCAACTCCCTTCCGACTGAAATTGGAAAAAAGGAGGCGCGGAGAATCATCCTGCGGCGAGAAAAAAAATAATTTTAGAAAGAAGATTATAAGCGAATTTCTTTTGAAAATATTTGTTGGCAGGCTTAAGGATTGAAATTTTTAGAAGACAGGTTATTAAGGGATATGTGGGTTTTTAAATTAGATTCTCCCGATTCTTCGCCGTCAATTTCTCCCTGCTATAGAATTTAGTTTACGATTTGTTAGATCCCTAATGGACGCGATATCGTCGCGAATATGCCACGCACGCCAAAAGGGTACAAGCCATCTCCGTATACTGATCAGATAACTCAATAATACAGGTTTACATTCATTTGGAGATTTAAAGGTATTTTTATTGAGTGATAATCTCATCGCCACGTAACACGTGCATTCTCACGTCTGCAAAGTGTTCTCCGCATAATTATTTTCTTTCAGGAAAAATTGTTTTTCCTTAATTGAGACTATTTGGACAAGGGCTTAATGTGTTTAGGGCTTAATATGCTCAGTTTGACTAATTAAAAAACATAATTTAAAATACAGTAAAATGAGTTCGAGGAGTTAATTTGTAATTACTTCATAAACGACTGCTTCATTAAATTAATGCACATTCCTTCATACATTTTTCTTGACTAAAAGGCATCTGGAACAACTGTTTCTTCCTATCTCTCCTGCGCTCAACCAATATCCTCCCTTCATCAACTACTTTCTTATGCATATCCATGCATATTTTTGCCGATTAGCAAGAGCAATTGTTTGAGGTGGAAGAGCTCAAAAAAAAAGATTCTTTAGTTAAACAGCACCCATGACATTTGTGCAATTCAATATGAGGATGATGGTAAATGTGTCTCGAATGGAATGAAATAGAAGCCTCACATGAAGTACCATACTTTGAAATTGGTGTAAAGGCATAAAAGTATCACGAACGCCAGTACAGATAAAGTAGCAGTAGTTACTATGGCTGTTTATATACATATGCCGAGAGGAGAAATAGGATTCAAATGTTCACCTTAAAATGTCTTACTATTTTGTAAGCTGCTCCCAGATACCTCTCTTGAAGATTAATGAAACAATTTTCACTAAATTCTTCAGCATTGGATTAAAAAAATGAAAAAGTTGGAAAAATAACCCATCAATACATCACCGAAGCAAGGAAAATGTCGATAAAAAATTTAAATATGCAACATTTTCAATTTCGTATTATTACAATGCAAGAGGGTAAAAAAATCTACCAAAATAATGTTTAAAAATTTCAAAAATATAAAAATAATCTTAAGATTAGAAATAAAATTCAGTTTATTTTATGTTCCTTAGAAAATTTTATTTTTAAGGCACCGGGTCATCAAAATATTTCTATGCTATAAATACTATCTATTTCTCTCGTCAACATGTTTTATCTCATTCTCAAGCTTACAACAATGTATTAGAGGGGTTTATTCCATCATACTTAGTTTAAATATAGAAAAAACATTGTTTTATTAATATATAACAAATGAAAATATCTTATACAAGAAGACGATGGAGACGTAAATTAAGACCGAAAAAGGAGAGGGGATTCTTATTGCCGGAAGGGGACGTGTGTCGCTTTTAACTGTGCAAGTAACTGACTATGGCTATGACCCAATCTATTCTATCTATCTAACAATTGAATCTATTAGAGAAATTTCAATCGGATAGCTTTACTGAAGATGTTAGGCACATATTAAGAAAAACCAGCGTAATATGCTAGATTCGACCATATAAATAAGATTAGAGAGATAGATTGTCGTACCGATAGATTCAAAAGGGCATTTTCCCCCGTACTATAAGAGAACAGAATAGGCAGCATAGCAAAGCGATAGGTAGGGGAAATATTTTAGAGGATTCTGTAGTGCCCGATGCATGTATTAACCCCTGAAATACTATAGATACTAACAATCTAGTTGCATGAGACCCTAAAGTTGCTTATTTGCATGTCGGTGGTGCATGCTTGGTGATCCTCACTCCCTGCCACACTCCCTCGCGGTGGCTTGCAGGGTGTCGTGTAGATGTAGATAAATTGTGTCGCTTTTAACTGTGCAAATAACTGACTATGGGTAATGTAACTACGTTCGCTTTGAAACACTTTATTTCCTATGTTCTATATACACTTCTCTTAGTATTTCATTTTAGCGACTAGAAACTGTGGACGGGGGAAGGGGGCGGAAAAGTTGAAAGTGCGAGTTAAATGATTAAATGCCAATAATAGCGCACAGCGCTATATTCCTCCTAAAAGTTTCCATTACGAAAAGAGGTCATTACGCAGATTATTTTGTATTATGCCAAGATAACCGCAGAGGACGTAACGCGTCCTTACTTCATCAGGTTCGTTGCGGCGGCTATCGATAGTGTGATTGCCGCTTTGAATTTCGATGGCCAACGTCTTTGCCATAACGCGTTCAGCCAATAAACAGGCGCATTGATCCCCATCTCCTTGACGACGAGGCCACAACGGCTTCCCAGGGCAAAGTTCAATATCGTGTCACCATCCCTTCGCCTGCCTCAACACTCTCAATGGAACCCTTCTGGCTCTACCCAGCGCTTTTGTCCTTAGACACCTCATTCGGCCGTTCGTTCCATGTTAAACCCCCGTTAAAGGAAGTATATATTTTAATTATATTTTAATAATCCCTAATTTATTGTTATTCTGCAATGAAAAGCTCTAATTACTTGGCCGGGCAAAAGGACTGGAGAACTGGTTGAGCATGTATAACGCCTCAACTTTAACGTCAATAGTAACATTTTTGCATTTAAATATTAATAGTTTGGTAAGTATGATTAACGAACGCTAGAACGGCTTCTATTTTGCTAAATACGCGCATTTCAGTTCAAACACAGAATGGGGGCGTTTACTCGGAACCGACATCGTAGTTTTGTACACGAAATCGTTGGACGGAAACGAAAAATGAATTTTAGTGAAAAAATTAATCTTTTAACCACAACCATTCACTCAGAAATCAAAAAAATTAAAATTCCCAAAAGGTGACGCCCACCGAAAAAGCTGCTGTGATAACATTGACGTCATTTCCCTCCCATCCTTGACTGTTTTTAGGGGAAGGGAAGGGAGTGGAGGTGGGTTATCGGAAGGTCTGCTCTCACAGATGCTGTCGCAACTGATCCTGTTGGCAGAGTCAACTGCATCCCCCACATTGCGATAAGCCGAAGTAGATTCGCGGGCTCAGTTGTGATTGGACGAAGTCGATATACGTCAGAGGTTCCACTTTTCCGAAAGGGTTAAAAACATCAGTTTTTCGCCGCTTTTAACTCGAGAAATAATTGATGGATCAAAACCGGAAAAATATGGGTCTTTTTATTTTAAAAACTCTATCTGATTCGGCGATAAAAAATATGGTAAACGACCCCATTGGCAGAAATGCTTGATCTAAGAACTGAGTAGAGGGTGTAATGAGGGGTAAACTCTTATAGGTGACATACACGAAACCCAATTCCTACAGCCAACGAGAGCCAGGAACATCATCGGGCCCCACTTGTTTGGCACGCAAAGACGCGCCTCCTGCAGACGGACACATCCCTTTCGAGGATTCAGAGGAATTAGATTCCCGGGAAAGAGTGACGCGAAACGGAACCACGAGCACCTCGACATCCAGCGAACGCCCACTCTTCCCCAGAACACACTTTAAGTCTTGTCTCGCTGGTTTTCTTGCAGGTACTATTTTAGATCTATGCATGCTCAATAAAATTTGAGTTAATTAAAATGAGTTGAGAGTAATTTAAGTTGACCGATGACTTAATAAGTTAATTACCATTTTTTATGGAAATGCCTGACTGATAAATTATATTTATTACATGGTATGTTCACTAACAATTCTACATCGTTTGTAGCTAACATTTCCACGTTCCTCATCTAACCTTTTCCACAAAGCAGTAGCATTATATATTTCCCCTTTCATACAAGTAGTCCATGGACGGACCATTATTTTTTCATGCCTTCGTGAAAATAAGTATACACTTCTTTATACGCTTATTTTGAGAAAATACCATATTTTTTCTCTGAATTTAAATAATAGGGTAGTTTCCTTCATCAAAGACCACAGACTTCATTGGTTGCGATTTGTGCCCTGCCATAAATGTATTTAATTTACGCAAAAGGTTTGTATTGAGAAATCCCAGTTTACTAGAGAATTAAATGTTAATTTTAAGGCCATTTGAAAAGGCTCTGAAATGGCGGGGTGCGCTGCCTTCATGCTGATGTAACAGGGAGGTAGTTTACGTTGCGAAGCATAGGAAAATTCGTCTTCTGAACTTACCGTAGTATTTCAGGGCCCCTCAGCTCTAGTGAATATTTATTAGTATTAACCTGTAAAAACTATCAAAGTTGGAAAAGTATTCTCAGTTAAACATGGTATTATTAGTCATTTTATAGGCTCAAGGACGTCCTGCTCGCTATGTGTTCTGCTACGACCGCTACGACGAAGCACGGCGTGCAGGTCGTGCGGCGATGGGCGAACTACATGGTATGCTTGTGAAAGGAATACTAACTGATTTTAAATGAATCAACTGCATCAGTAATATTAAATAAATAAATAAATAAATGTTAATTATAATTAATTAGCGGAATAAATATGCCTCCAATACTTGTTCATAAGGTTTAACCGAGTGCAGCGTCTATTTGGAAGCGTCCGCAGCACCACCTGGTGGCAGGTAGAGGAAATAGTTTGACGTCAAACGTAGGATTAACCGGCATGCAATAGTTTGCCGTCGCGTTTTCGCGCCATTGATTTTTTTCACTTTTTAAGTAATGAGGAAAAATACTTAACGTCATTTAAAAATCGAACGGCTTAAAACACGTACTCCAGAGGTTATAAACTTTCGATCAAGACAATAAAAAAATAATAGGAAACTACCCTGTTTTCTCCCGCGTTCGAAGAGATTCTTTCAGGTGTCACTTTTTGGAAAATTTCCATAGAGAAAATATCTAAACGTAGTAAGTATAATCCACAAATTTACAGTACAATAACCGACCACATTCATAAGGTTCACACGACAACTTTTTTTGTAAACCTTGAGGATGACTCTCAGACGTTGAAACTGCGGTCGGTTGTTAGATTAAAAAAAGTGTGGGATATACTAAATACAGTTATTTCTATTCACGTGTTTGTAGTTCGTACGTTAAACGATGTATTCATGGATCGAAAGGACACTTTTTATGTTGTGCTGTATCTCCATTTTGTGCCTGTGTATCCATGTGCAAATGCCACTCTCGGTCGTATGCATCGAACGCTAACCCCATCTCGAGAACTTTGCCTTTTGTGGAGCTTTGTTTCACTTTTTATTGTAAAATGTATGTCTACTGTCCGCGCTATAATCTTGTCGACTCGAGTTTAAACCTACATAACTCCAAAACCGTTCATCGGATGTTCACGTTATTCACATAGTAAATTAGATAATTTTGTTGTTGACTTACTACATTCTTAGAATAATTTTTTAAAACAAATTTTGGACTTCTTTCTTACGTTAAAGTAAAAAAAGGGCCCTGAAAAAACGCAGCACAGAAAAAGCGCAGCGTTGCCACGGAGTGTCTTGCTGTGGGCTCGCGCGTTTTTTTTAGGAAATATAAAATTTGATATAAAATAAGGCGCTAACTTCAGCTAAATGATAATATCTGATTCTTTCTGGAAATTTAAAGAGAAAGATGGCAGTTTTAGTTTGTGGCGCCATGATGCATAGTTGCCGAGAAAAAGTACGATTATAAATGGAATAGCATACCAATAAGTACTAGAGTAAAAATCTTGAAACTTCGCAGACGTAATAATAAAAATATAATTCACATTATATTAAAAACTAGCTTAATTCAAACGCTTTGCTTGGAAGTTATTAGATGTCAAAGTGACACATGGCGCCGTAGCGATAAAAAAATGAGCCCTTTTTTACTCTAACGTAAGAAATAGGTCCAAAATTTGTTTTTAAAAATTATAATAACAATGTAGTCAGTCAAAAACAAAATTATCTAAATTACTACGTAAATAACGTGAAAATCCGATCACTGGTTTCAGAGTTATTTAGGTTTAAACTCGAGTCTACAAGATTATGGCGCGGACAGTACTCACTAGAGTGGAATGAACACATTATTATTAGTTATTACCTATTTCTTTCAAATGCAAGCCAGGTGTTGTTTCACCCCCTGCCGAATACCCTTGGGAAGGCTTGTAGGGCATTACGTAGACGTAGCTGAATGCGTGTGAATACACCCCTCCTGCTCCACGCCAGTGAGGTAAGACTATATACCTCCGTGGTTGATGCTAGTGTGCGTGTTTTCGTGTGCGCCGCCGCCGCCGTTGCGAGGAAATCGCTCCAGCCACCCTGAAAGTCCTTCCAGGGGACGCTGTTCGCTCCGTGGGGTGGGGGAGCGGAGGGGCGGCGGGCAATTGGGGCGGAAACATCCCTTGTCCCTCAATCGCCCAGAGCCCTGGACACGAAAACGCCTCCAAAGGCACCAAAGACATATTAAGAGCAAACTCTGGATCATGGAAATAAAAGTGTGAAGGTGGATAGAGTCAAATTATCACTAAAGCCGGTAACGAGCTGCTGACAACGAGGTTGTGTGTTGGCTACAGTAGTCATTTGTGACCCTCTGCCACACGCCTATTGCTCTGACTGGCAAAGTTACGAAAGAAAAACCTATCAGGCACCCATATGCGGAAAACAACGCCCTGCGTCCCGCAGTCAAGATGAAAAATTGCGCCCTTTCAGTCCAAAGGCTCCTTGAATTAGAAGTTCCACTTTTGCACGAATGCATCATCTCGTCAGATAAGAGAAAGACACTGCACCTCACTGAATACCTCAATTATTCCTTCTTCCCCCAAACAATCCGTGACCACGACAACTTCTATAACCATTACGAGTTCTTAAAATAATTTTTGACAAACGTAAAAATGAAATTGCGCACAAAATATTAATACTGATAAATAAAACAATAATCCTAGTATTTAATAGCCCACGTGCTTCAAACTGGAAAGAAATTTACGCTTGAGAACGGCCATTCCCGCCATGCTTAGCCATTGTAAACAAAAGAGTCGAAGAAGGGGAAAGAGATGAAAAATGAGGAAAAGATGAAAAGGAACTATCGTGATTTATGAAATGAAAACATTTGACTTTTCAAAAGTGTTGCCGCATCCAGCGTTCTATGAAATCCATAAATGTATAAATATAAGATATAAAATGCGTTTTTAAAACAAACATTTCGCTGGCACAAATAATAAAATAATAGAATTAATTTAATTGAATATTAGTCATCGCTCGCTGGCTGTGAGGAAAGAGCAGCGCCATATTATTCCTGCTGGGTCGATACATAAACAAAATTTCCTTACATTTTGTAGGACCGATATACCGATGATACATATTTGCCATATTCTCTAGTTGCGTGTTCTTTCAATTATAATGCCGGTGTGAAACTTGACATCAGCAGATGGAGAATACTCAGAACCAGAAAACCCAATCCGGACCTTCAACCATTATATATAAGCCACTATGCATTTTTAACTTCTCTAATAATTCTGACTACAGGAAAAAGTTCGAAGAATTATGAAGATAAAATGGATCGACCGAGAGACAAATGAAGAAGTCCTAAGAAGAGTGGGAGAAGAGAGAAGTCTGCTGAAAACTATAAAAAGAAGACACTTAATCGGCCACATCTTAAGACACGATGGCCTGATGAAGACAATCGTCGAAGGAAAAGTGAACGGGAAGAATTGAAAAGGCAGGACTCGTATGAGATGCATGGAACAGGTCGTAAAGGAACGAGGTGAAAGAGAGGAATTACGTTAATATTTAAGAGGTTGGCCGATAGAAGAATGGAGTGGAGGGCTGCGTCAAACCAATCCTAGGATTGTTGACCCTTGATGATGAAGAAAAAATTCCCGGGATACGTTTGCGAGGTTTGACGAAAAACTGTGAATTTTTACGAATTTAAAAAATTATTAACGGCTACGACTTTTGCTTACTCTTACCTCCTCTTCTGTCGTAGTTCTGACTTCCCAATGATTAACGGTTGTGCATTTAATCGGTGGGAGTCTTCGAAGCGACAAATCGTGCAGCAGTTGGGTGGATGGCCTTGCTCGTCGGAGAATAACCAGGGCAACGGTCGCTTCTATAGCGCGTTCGATGGGTCGGAAATCCCGACATAACACACCTACCTCTCTCTCGTGAGGGCTCGCGTCCCACGTACGTTGTTCCCTTCCTTGTTAACAGACACGCACTCTCGTTAGGCGGCCAATTCAAGCCTTCCTCATCGCTTACATATCGCCATGCTGGTGAAAGGACTTTACGCCAACCCAACGACAGTAGAACCTCGCTTATGTACGACCCTCAATAACACGACAACCTCAATTAAAGTGCAATTGGTTCGTTTACCATATTTTTATTGCCGAATCTGATAGAGTGCTTAAAATAAAAAGACGCGTATTTTTGATGTTTTTAACTGATGTTTTTAACCCTTTCGGAAAAGTGGGCGTGGTGCAACCTCTGACGTATAACGACTTCGTCCAATCATTAACTGAGCCCGCGAAGCTACTACGCCTTATCGCAAAGGGGAGGACACAGCTGGCTCTCCCAATGGGAGCGATTGCGACAGGATCTGTGCGAGCAGACATTCCGAGAACCCCCCTCCACTCCCTTCCCTTCCCCTAAAAGCAGTCAAGGACGGGAGGAAAATGACGTCAATGTTATCAAAGCAGCTTTTTCGGTGGGCGTCACCTTTTGCTTATTTTAATTTTTGATTTATTAGTGAATGGTTGTGGGTAGAAGATTAATTTTTAACTAAAATTCATTTTTCGTTTCCATCTAACGATTTCGTGCACAAAATTGCGATTTCGGTTCCGAGTAAACGCCTCCATTTTCAAATCCCCTTGAGATTTCCATAACACACAATGTTAAATTAACCTCTGTAACGTGACTATTATTATCCAAACAACCTCAATAACACGGATTTTTTTACAATTCACAACGTAACTCAGAACCTCTATAACAATTCATTTTGAGAAGTCAACCTCGATAACGCGACTCTATACATGAATGGATCAACCTTTAAGGCTGTCGGATACCACTGCCAAAAACGCTTCTGCAGACGTCTACGTCTCTTGACTTGAAGACTCTGTTTCGCTACTTAAACAAAAATTTTGTGCGCAGACTTCAAGAATAATGGATTGATCTAGTAAATAAGTTTAGTAATTTTTCACTCGTTGCTTTTCTCATAATTCTGTAGACCTAAGAAAAACACAAATTTTGACGAGAATAAGCTGATTTCCATGGAGTGTATTAAGTTAAACTCCGAACATAATGACTAATTATGACATTCTTTAAAAGCAGGAATCCTTCATCTCCATATGGGACCAAGAATTCGTATTTCTTACCTTGAAATTTAAAACGTGAATTTAATTTGCTAACCTATTTCAAACTGTGTTACACAATATAACAGTAATATGAATTATAATTTAAAACCAAGTGTGTTAGCAAGGGTCGCTCTAAAATTCACTCGTTGTGAAGGGATTTAGTGATTCCATTAACCTCGATAACACGACTGATAGCCAAAATAACCTTGATAACACGACCCTCAACAAAAAGAGCACCTCGATAACAAGACTGTTTCCCTAATCCCCTTGAGACACTTCTTATCGAGGATCTACTCTGTTTCTGCGCTGCTCTTTAAGGACCCCTTTGAATATAGTAAGGTGATTTCAGTATGAACTAATTTTGTTTTTACTAAAGATTCCTTAATCATTTCCATTCCGAGAGACATTGATCCACAGTAAAATCAGAGGCTCTTTTCGCTTTTTGTTTAATTAAAAACCTTGGCTTTACCTGAAAGAGTTAAGTGAGTTAAGAACAGTTTTCTAGCAACTGGTATGATCGGACAGTTTGGTGTGCTATTGACTATTTTCCCGTAGCTATTTTCCCCATTTGGCATCGGATAATGCGAAGGAAACGTACAAATATGTCAACAAGGTTCACTCACGGTAACTCTGAGACATTCAGGGTACATCAGGGAAAGAGCACTACTGAGAAAATGCATCTAAGAAATAAAAATGGTCCCTCAAATCACAATATGGATTGGTACCGTTATTTTTCCTTAACTTTATTGTAGTTTCAAAGGTGGAATTCAAGCATTCAGTCATTGATTCTTGGAAACTAAGCACGCTTCATTTCATAGGTTGGACAGGCTTATGATTCACACTTTTCATAACATTCTCAACAAAAGCATTAACAAAAAAAAGATAGATCCCTACAAAAAGGAATATATTCTTGAATTTTATGGATAAGGGAATAATCAATTAAACCTTTGGTGGATTGAAATGATTATAGGTTATATTTACCGAAGCCAAATCCCTCAGAAAGATGACGAGTGTACATTTGATGCAGATCAGGAGAACGTAAAAGAAACCTAGTGACATGGGGAGTGGGGAAGTAGAAGAGATAGTTTGGAGAAGGTAAGATGCCAAGTCGAAGACACTATTCTCAGAGATGAGGGGACTCATGCTTCCTTGCTTTGGGAAGCAGAGGGAGACGCAATTAATGGATTTGGACTAGAGCACGGAAAGAAATAAACAGGAGCTTAAGAAGCCACTAATCTAAAACATTTATAACGTTGTAACGTTGTAATTTGTGCTAGTAGGCAGGTAATACAAAAACACAACCCTTATGTGTAAAAACAATGTAATGAATACATTGTAGCATGGCATGGAAAGTTCACCAAAGTTATAGAAAGTGTGTTTGTGGCAGGCGCAGCTTTTCAATTGTTTTCTGTCGATTTCTAGGGATCCTTAGGGACACGTAAATAAAGAAGAGGAGGCTAGGGGATTATCAAGGTTGAGAATACCTGTGCCTGACAGCTCAAGGAAAATAGGTGAAATAATTATATATAATTAAATTACTCAAAATAAATAGCTACAATTGCTCACGTGAAAAGTATACCTACTCCTAAAGTATACCCAAGTACACAACAATAACGACAGAATCGAAAATTTAATGCAGATTATCGCTTATAAAACCGAATTTCTTTGTTCAACGGCTTCTTGAGAGCTTTTTCTTCCTCTGTTCGCATGATCACGTTTTTTCCCTGATCCCCCCAGAGCAATCCTCTTTGAGAGCACTTCCCTGCTTGTATTTCACTTGGCAGACCAACCCAACTTCCAACTTCAAACCTCGGAAGTTCCGCTCGGGGGAGAGCGGGTAACAAGACCGGCATTTATTGCAGCGCGGAAAGTCAGAGGGAGGGAGGGAGGGAGGGGGGTGTGTGGATCGATGGGAAGAAGGGGGTGGGGGGGGAAGGGGACAATATAGAAGACGAAAAAAGAGGAGATAGCGAGGAAGAGGTCCCAGGGGGAGGGGAGACATCGATTGCCCATCTTGTAGGGGAAGGATTGGGTGCACCGCTTTAAGCGCTGCACACCGCTTCAGCTGAGCGGAGAGAGTTTGCGGTCACCGATGAACGACCGCCGTCCGCTCGGCTGAATTGCACGCTCGCCGGTGGGGGCAGTAGCGTCGCGCGAACTAATGAAAAGAGATTGGGGATAAAGGAATCGTGTCTTCCGCGTGTGTTTTGTCTCCTCTCTTGTGACCCCTTTATCAGCCACCGGATCCGTATCTCGCGATTGGTAATTTCTTTTGCCAATCAGAATTCGAGTATATTTTCTTTCCACTCGACGGCCAAATATTGGAAGAGAGGAACAAACAATTGACGCATAAAGGCAGCTCAAGTGAATCCAAATAAAGAGATGAACTTGAGAAATGTGAGGCCTGGGCGGATAAGACGTTATTTGTCGATTTCGCCAAAACATATATAACACGAAGGAACAGAAGGAAACATGCTTCATTGCGCCACTGCGAGGTTTTGTTACTTTTGTCAGCTTTCATTATCAAATATCAGATAAAGAGTGATGAAAAATGAAATGTAAGACACGAGTGGCGCGCAACGGAGTCCCCTTGCAGAGGATTTCTCGCCAGCAACACACATTTCCTTCTTTCTTAATGTTGAGTAAGAATGGAAATGTCACGTTGAAGTACTTGCAACCAAGGATTTTTCACCAATATCGTTTTTTAATTTTGTTTCGTGGGATATAAGGATAACCTTTAAATGTAAGACTAATGCCCAGTTCACACGGTGCGTTTTTCCTTGAGTGCTAGCTAGCTGGATTTAGTGCGTGCTACCAAGCGGTTGACGAAGGTAGCAGCTGAGTTGGCTTCGCTGATGGTTGTCGGTTCATGCACGTAGCGAGCTATCCTCCTTGCTCACTCTTTTTAGAGCCTCAATACTGAGATGTTTATTGCGATAGTTCCGATTACAAACTGCATATAAACAAGTTTCATCTCTACTTGCTTCGATAAGCACCGCAACTTGATCCCTAGTCTATAGATTTGCACTCATTTTTAAACACAATATCGACCATACAATGATATCAAAGGCAGAACCTTTATTTTGATCACGTGATGTGAACTAATATTTCCACGCTAGGGACTAAGTTAAATGAATGCATTCGTAACATCTAAATGTCAGCTTCTGTCCCTTGGAAATCAAATCGAACTTTAATTCGACAGGAATAGAGTTCACGTGTGTTGGCATCGGAGGCACGTAAGTGCCACTAATTCGCTGAGGCACTTCATGGTCCTGTGCTCCACAGCACTTCCACTCAAAGAGCTAGTTCCACTCAGGGAAACAGCACAAGAGCGGTGGCCGTCCATAGGGACTGACAGGTCCATCGGCAAGTGACCACGCTGCCCTCAACGAAAATCGATGTCGATCGATGTATTGGGATCGACATTGCGTTTAAAGAATGCGGTGAGGACATGTCATGTCGACGCAGAGCACCGCTTTAGGGAACAAACTTTCGGTCATACATTCGAAACGGATGTCATTCCCCGTGGCGTTTCCAACTGCACGTTCAGTTCCAAAAAACTTGACACTTTTCCTAAAGGTAAAATGATAGGAGAGTACTTTACTGTAAAATATATAATAATTCCATTTCCCTAATTCAAAATGGCGCTTTTCCTCCGTACTATAAGAGAACAGAATAGGCAGCATAGCAAAGGGATAGGTAGGAGAAATATTTTACAGTAGTCTGTAGTGCATGATGCATGTATTAACCCCTCAAATACTTCAGTTACTAACAATCTAGTCGCATGAGACCCTATAGTTGGTTGTTTGCATGTTGGTAGTGCATGCTTGGTGATCTTCACCCCCTGCCACACACCTTCGTGGTGGCTTGCAGGGTATCGTGTAGATGTAGATGTAGAACTCAATCTTTAGTGTGCAAACATTGAACTTTGTGATTGAGGACAACATACTTAACTTATATTCTCCATAGGAGGCTTATGAAGCTATTACAATATGCCGGAACGCGAAATTAATATGAGAACTGTTTAGTACATAAAGTAAAATCTGATTTATTGCAGCCTATGTGTTGTTAGCATTATCCCATATTATAGAATTAGTTAGTTAGTTGTTGGAATGAGATCGCAAAGCTGAGGAGATAAACATGACTTCGAAGCATGGATCTCTGGAATCATTATCTTGCACACATACCCCATATCGCTGATTATAAAGATGCAATAGGGAATATGCAGGAAATTTGTTTCTCGAAGATTAATGATTTACTCGATGTGAAATTTTGTCACCAATTTAAATATATAAGCGAAAATTCTCTACGTCGGCCACAAAGATTATTAAACGAACTTAAAATGTTCCCGGAAATTGACGAAAGTGACGTGAACTAAAATGTCTTCTGACGTCACTACACGGTATAGGTTTCATATTGCTACGGAGATAGACATTTATTTTTAACAGGAAACGAAGTGAATATATTGTTTTGAGGTTTTTAGCAGTTTCTCGAAAGAAACGATGACTGAAAAAATACTTAAAAAAAGAACATTCCGACAATTTCCTTTTGTTGACTCGCTTATGGCGGCGTTCTTTTAAAAAGACGGGGATGTCATAGACGTAGTGGAAATTCTTGGGCACTAAACAGGCATTATATAATTAATGGACGATTTGATCGTTACCATCCAAATTGCGTAAATAAAAAATCGAAATACAATCGTTTATTGCATTAAACAAATGAGATAAATACATACGTTATCGCCAAGTATTCATAAAACCACTTACCTCCACGCATAAGCAAATAAACAACGCCCTTAGTGATAGCATTCCATGACGTCATGCGACGACGTCGTGTTTTTAAGCTGCCGAAAAAGTGCAATTTTCAAAGAGTAATATCTTTGTAACACAACTTAATTCTTCAGCGAAATTTTCGCCAAGCACATTTTAGCTAATAAACTTCACATTCAAAGAGTTATAAAAATAGTGTCTGTTCCCCATTTCGATGGTTAGGCCATCAAATCACTTCACCATGCCTCCCGATGCGAAAATTTACTGCGCGACTGCGGAAAGGGCGTTTGACTCATAGATCTTAGAAGTTGAAGTGAACGATAGCCCGGGTGATGTAATTACTTCCCTTGCACGTAAATGTATGATATGTAGAGACTTATTGTCCTAACCCCTCGCCCGTGGTGGTGACCTAGGATTCCCGATGGCAAAGACGATGATGTTCCGGCCGGAGCAGTGCGTTATTCTACGAAAGTACCGAATCGTTTCTCCACCAGGGTCGCACCCAACACGCTGGAGAGTGCTGACAATCGCCTTCACAAAACTCCTCAATTTCCTCCGAGCCTTCAGAGAAATGAAGTCTTTGTGGGTCGATTGAGAAACTCAATGACACATCCGAAATGCTTTCGAAGCGAGAGTTCTGCAGCACGCTCTGAGCTCCCACATCTGATTTCTCGAAAGTGTCGCGGGACGTTGGAAAATTCAAGTTTCTGCAACGAAGAAATGTGATGGAGTGTGATTGGATGGATGGATTAAAAAGGGATCAGCGGAAGAAAGCGTCAAAGCTTGGGAAGAAGAATGATTCTCCAGCAAGTTTTAGGCACCAAGTGTTTTTCTAAAGCAGAAGTTAATGTTTCTTGAGAGAATTCACGCAAGACAGGCAAACATTTACCCTGAGCAATGAAAATCCTTAAGAGTGTCAAGGCCGTTTTACACCACGGTCATTGAAACTGCGCAAGTTGATGTTTGATTCCGTTTGAGCAGTCGTCTGCGAAAGTCCGTGACGTAGGAAATTGCGAGGACGCTTGCTTGACAGCTTTACACGGTGCAATCGTCGGTGCATTGTGTCGGTGATAATTTATACCATTCAGTAGCGGTAATACCGTCAGTATATCGCATAACGACAAGATTTGTTAAGTAGCAATTAATCGAACGTGAAAGATGCGATAAATTACCATCACTTTAAAATATGTTTTAAGCCATAGTCTAAACATAATAGTGGAGATCCTAGTTCCGTATACTTAGCCCAAAATTGGCACCACGAACGAACGGATGTGGGCCAAAGTAACGAGTTCCTCCTTTACGCCTGAAATTTAAGCTCCCACGTGATAAATCGCCCAGCTCATCAGTTTTGCACTTTATTCACTACCTAAGGAGTTGAGTGCAAACAACCTATCTAATTGCAACTATCGCCAACAACTTATTTAATTGCTAAAATTCCATAGGCAGTTCGTTGCCGCTACATCTGCACCATCTAGTGAGAGAAATAAACTTCAAACTTGCGCGAACGCATGTATCAGATTAGAACATGTTCTAATTTGCTCGCAGGCGTTCTGGCAGCCTGTCCTCGCAAGTCGTCGCTTTACACGGCGCAATATTTCAGAATAGGCAAGGCCAATGATAGCGACTTCGCCGACGGCAGTTTAGGCGACGTTGGAAATGAATGAGAATACTGATGAAAAATAAGAAAAATTATATTTTTTCCCTCGGTATAGTTCCACTAACCGCTTTAAAACATGGTTTATAAATCGGTTAGGGTTGCAACAATGAGATGTAAAGATTGGCGCCGTGTCCTGTGTTCATGAATACAATGCATTTGAATCAGCCGCCAATACCCCACTGCTAACCCTCACACCGCTATCTTCCCGTCCAAACAAAATTAAATCCCAGGAGAAGAATAATTAGTTTTGAAAAAATCCAGCCGAAAAGGAAAATAAAGGGACGCAGGAAGTGCTGCAGACGGGGAAAACCTTTCTGTGGACGTGTTTAGACAGCGCCGCTGCGTCCCGCTGGAAAATGAGATTGAAGGGACGGAGCGCGTTCGGGGGTGGGTGGGGCGAATCGATGGTGGAGGGTCAAAGGGTAGCGCTGGCGGGGTTGGACGGAGTCTGGCCCTCTTTTCCGATTGGAGAGGAGAGGGGGGAGGTTCCAAGGGGCCCCTCGCCTCGCAAGAATGCATTCTCAACTACGCCCCTGCGCCAATCGACCCAGCGAGGAATAAGCGAAGGAAATACCGATTACAATACTGTAACGTATGTACTGTCCTCCATCAAAGTAAACAATTTATCAATTGCGATTCGTGCCCAACACAAATGTATCCACCATACGAAAAAAAATTGCATTGAGAAATCCCAGTTTACGATAAAATGGGGGCGTTTACTCGGAACCGAAATCGCAATTTTGAACACGAAATAGTTAGATGGAAACGAAAAACGAATTTCAGTGAAAAAATTAATCTTCTAACCACAACCATTCACTAATAAATCAAAAATTAAAATAAGCAAAGGGTGACGCCCACGGAACATGCTGCTGTGATAACATTGACGTCATTTTCCTCCCGTCCTTGACAGCTTTTAGGGGAAGGGAAGGGAGTGGAGGGAGGTTCTCGGAAGGTCTGCTCGCACAGATCCTGTCGCAACTGCTCCTATTGGGAGAGCCAGCTGTGTCCCCTCTTTTGCGATAAGGTGAAGTAGCTTCGTGGGCTCAGTTGTGATTGGAGAGGTCGTTACACGTCAGAGGTGGCACCACGCCCACTTTTCCGAAAGGGTTAAAACTTCGTTCGACTTCATCCAATCGCAGCTGAGCCCGCGAAGCTACTTCGCGGACTTAGCTAAAAACATCTGTTTTCTGCCGCTTATAACTCGAGAAATAATTGACTGATCAAAAAACGGAAAAATACAGGTCTTTTTATTTTACAAACTCTATCAGATTCGGCGATAAAAAATATGATAAACGACCCCATTGTATGTTAATGTTTAGGTAATTTGAAAAGGCCCAGGATGGCGGAAACCTTGTTTAACATGTTCACAGAGTGTACACTGAGGGACACATACATCGCCTGAAGATACAATTGCATTTCAGTTCTGAAGAACGTGTATTTACAATCGCGCATGAAAATTCTTACAGCACAGAATGTCTTCTCCGCTGAACGTAGTGTTATTAGTAGCTTTTGAAGCTCCCCTCTTGCTCGTGGAATCCTCTGGGCTGCCTAGAAGCTCGGATTGACTTTAGTCCAGAGAGCTCTACACTCCTTGCCGTAGTAATATGGGTACATAACTATTTTTCAATCAATTAACTGAATAAAAAGACTGAAGTAGTTCACTTTAAATAAATTAGAGCAAATATTAAACCCTCCATAGATCCTTTAACTTAAGCTTTCACGATGTTCATCGTCTGCTTAGCGGCGGTCGCACCGCAACCTGGTGATAGTGAGTCTTATTTTGCCTTTCACTTAATACGTATAATTTAGTTTCCCGTCGCGTTTTCGTGCCGTTGAAAATTTTCACTTTTAATCAATGAATAAATAAACCTGAAGCCATTTAAAAATAGAACGCTTCAAATACACACCCCAGGAGTTGTATACTTTTGATAAAGGATTAAAAAAAAAAAGAAAAGTAGCACCATTGTTCCATTGTGAATTTGAAAATGTGCTCATGGCAACGGAGTTTTGGAACAATTATCAGGAGACAGAAACACTGAACTTCTATCAAAAAGTTTGAAGTGAGATCGCATTATTTTATCTGTAAAACTTCTTACTATTGAGCTGCATCATAACGTACTGAAAAGATCATTCATAACACATCTGTATTTATTCATGTGTGATGAAATAGGGAAAAGGCCATTTTCGAAAATTTCCGAGGTAACCCCTTTTTCAAGATTAGATTAGAAACATCTGGTGCTTTCCCGGCGTGCCTGCTGCGTGAATTCTTCCCAGGTTTCCACCAGGTGAGGGCCTCCATGATTTCCGACGTTTCGATCACCGTCTGTAGGAGTTCTCCTCAGAGTCACGCAGAAGAATCCACCCCAAAGTACCTCACTAAGCTGGGAAAAATCGGGAGATAGTTATCGCTTTGTTTAAATTTGCAGGTCTCACCGTTAAGCCAGTAAGTCAGCAAGAATGGAACACACTTCTTTTAAAAAATTTGACGGATTTCGGATGCTCGCGTTCCCGATTCTCCTTCGTGGCACCAGCTCACCAAGTATCTGGCGATCTGCAAATGGTGTGAGTAGTCAGGAACCGTGGTAAAACGTATAGGAGTAAAATCAAGTAAACTTTGTCATCCGACACCGTTTTTTGCGTACGGCTCGACAGATTTCAATACAGCCCGAAGGGAACAAGAAGGGGAAAATCACACGGAAGTGTTGAAACTAGTTGGGGTGTACACACTAGAAACTAGTTGGGGTGTAAATGGGATCGTTTACTATATTTTTATAATTGCCGAATCTGATAGAGTTTGTAAAATAAAAAGACACGTATTTTTCCGTTTTTTGATCCGTCAATTATTTCTCGAGTTATAAGCGGCGAAAAACTGATGTTTTTAACCCTTTCGGAAAAGTGGGCGTGGGTCAACCTCTGACGTGAAACGATCTCGTCCAATCACAGCTGAGTCCCCGAAGCCACTTCGCCTTATCGCAAAGGGGGGACACAGCTGGCTCTCCCAATAGGAACAGTTGCGACAGGATCTGTGCGAGCAGACCTTCCGAGAACCTCCCTCCCTCCACTCCATTCCCTTCCCCTAAAAGCAGTCAAGGACGGGAGGAAAATTACGTCAATGTTATCACAGCAACTTTTTCGGAGGGCGTCACCTTTTGCTTATTTTAATTTTTGATTTATAAGTAAATGGTTGTGGTTAAAAGATTAATTTTTTCACTGAAATTCTTTTTTGATTCCATCTAACAATTTCGTGCAAAAATTTGCGATTTTGGTTCCGAGAAAACGCCCCCATTGTGTGAAGTAACAATGTTTACTCGATTTTGCTCTAGAAATTCTTCAAGGTAAGACCGTGAACCATTGATGATAGACAAGCGTCTAACTTCCAACATTTCCAAGACGAGCTTTAATTTCTGCCCCTTGCTCCTATTATTCATGACCAAACCGCAGTCAACAGTTGGGGAAAATACAATAAAACTTAAATCTTAAAAAATTAAAAGAGATTTATTAATTGAAAAACGTTCTTTGTGGAAAATTTCAAAAAGAAAATTTAAACCGGGGGAATTTTCAGTATTTCATTCTCCTTTGAATAACGGGAACCTTCAGCTGGATGTCAAACAATATTGAATAATGGAATGCATGTCTTGGAGACATGAAATGTGGAGGGCTATCAAGAAGTGGAAGAATGAAAAAAAGATAAAAACACTTATTCCACAGTTTTCCAAAAACCGTGGTGAGAGGCAGGGAGTAGTGGGGAGGGCGGGCAGTCTAATTAAGAAATTGGCTCAGATGGAAGAATCAGAAAGGACTGCTGCCGACTTGTCGCTCGGAGGGAGGGCCGTTCCCAGGGACAACCGGAGGTTGCCAAGAGGAGCAGAGACACAGCGGCGTGTGTGTCCCTTGGAGACGAGCGCCTATGGGAATGAGAAAGGGGTGAGGCGTTATCGCTGAGGGGTGGGACGAACGCAAGCGCCCCGACGGATATGGGGGAGATAGGAAGCACCAAGGTCGCTTCCATTTACAAAGTGCGACTGTTCATGGCGAGGGAAACGGTGCACGGGACGAATACCAACTGCACGCTCAACACCAACGTTACACCCGAGAGTAGGGCCCGTGCGATATGCTGTTTTGAATATCGCACGACGATATCATTCTGATATCGCGGATTCGCCGATGTATCGGTTTCGCGATATAAATAGGAAATATCGAGATATCGGCATATCGCGATATCGACATATCGGAATATCGGATATCGACTTATATGATAATTACTTAATGCGAAAGAGCATATAATTTTAGATAATAGAGGTTCTTCTCAAAATTCTAATATGGCCCATATGAGCTGAAATATAACCACTTTTCCTTGGTCAAAGTACGGTGAATATTTTTTTAAATTCCGAAATATAGTTTAAAAGGAATAAATATATAAAATAATTTGAACTTTTCTTGTTGAATTAGAGGTTTCAGTGATGAAATCGCAAAATGGCCATTCCATTCCCCACTTCCAAATTTTGTGGTAAAAAAGTTATAGTTAATAGCAATCACAAATTAGACAATTTAAAATATATAAGTAACGATTGCGGACGTGTAATATTATATAAGGAAGAGACCGTTTATAGCACTTCAATCCGATCAACCATTACCGAGAAATTGCGCTAAATAGACACGTTATTAAGGGTGACAGAAAAAAACACCGGGATCAGGATATCGTCATATCGGGATATCGTCATATCGGGACATCGACATATCGGGACATCGCGTTTCGAAATATCGACTCCCGATATCAAGTGCATATCGAGTATCGTAGACGATATATCGTGGTATCGCACGGCCCTACCCGCGAGGATATCGGAGCGTTTTCAACACCGCCACGGAAAAACTCGACCAGGATATGGGAGAAAAACATGTTTCATGAGTGGGGCGACACTCAGCCAAATTCTGTCTCCACTGAAGAATTTGCTTCGTGCATGAAAGCTAATAGTGACTTATCTGGATGAAAATCGGCTTGGAAAATCCTGTCAACCAGATATATAACAATATCACGTCAAACGTGATGCAAACGTATCAGTCGTCATATGCGTGCGTTTAGAATTTCACTGCGAGATCGATGCATGAGGTCTGTCCTTTTTCATTGGCCAGTTCAAGGTTTGCGAGTGATTAAAAAAAGTGCGGTTAAAATATCAACAAGTATGAAACACTTGATTGTATGCAAAAATACAACAAATGGAAGGAGATTTAAAATGAACTCACCTTACACGTTTTTTTTTGGTGTTAAGCATGTCCTAAGTATGATTTTGCAGCTACTTATTAATATCACTGGTATATTAGAGTGGAATCACAATCAGCGATACGTAACTTAGCGACTGCTATTAATTAGCTACGAATTAGTTGCTGCTAATAAGAACGGGAACATTAATTTGATGTTTATCAGTTGCTATCGGGCCTCAGCGACCGCTAGCCTCGCGTGGAGTTAGCGAAAATGGAATCTGATTTTGAGCGACAGTCGCTAATACCATCGCTATGTGTCCTTAGCAATCGCTAAAAAGAACCAGAACTACGCCTTGGCCTCGAAACATTCCACTTCAGACTTCCACAATGCTCGACATTCATCTCGTCCGCTCTTAGCATCAACGTTGTCTGCTCACAATGTTTCGATATCGCTCGACTTTTCTTCGATACGGGTATTTTCAGTTTCATACTACTGTAACATGTCATTTACAAGCCATGTCTTTCCCATTGGGGATCTTTATGCATGGGATACAAGGGGCCGTCATCTTCAATTTGGTTCATAGATTTTATTAAGAGACATAGGAAAATATGGCGCCGGGCTTTACAATGAGGGATTATGGTAATGAGCGTGGTGATCAAGACATTAGCGAATCACCAAACTCAAGAAATGAAATGTCACTGATTTTATTGTTAGTCGTCGCGGTTGGAAACGCGAGTGAGTTGTTTTTAGCCGAACGTAAACAATTGGGGTGTGCGCTATATAAAGGGGACAGTAGAGCGACACGGGGTCATCGAGGTCCACAATCTGCCCGTGGGGAGCTGAATCCACGTCGGGTGGTTATCTGACAGGATTGCGAAATTGCAGCCGAACAGGAACGCGGCGCTGGTCTTACTGGGCGGAGAAATATCGGGGTTGCAGACGGAGGCAGCGATCTCAACTTGAAGGATACAGCCGAGGACTCCCCAGAGCGCATTGGAGGAAATAAGTGGTCCACTCCTCACTAAACATTGTATGTACTGAATTCTAAGCGGGTATTTGATTGTATTTGAGTGTCAAGTGAACAGTGAACAGGCTCAGAAATATATTTATAGTGTTTCCATGGCCTGTCTATTTAAAGTGAGAACCTGATGAAGGAAGAAAGTGATTGTGTGTTTGTATAATATTAGAAGGGTATTATTGTGTTGTGATATATGTGAATGACAGCAGAAAGGAGGTGACGTAAGGTGGAGAGTGTAATATCTATCTGTATTCAATTGAGCTAGTCGGGGAATTCTATTGTTCTTGATAATTTGAGAGGTTACGAGTTTAATTACCAGCAACCGGGCGGTATTAACAACTAAATAAATATAAGATAGGTATTACACCACCGTTTCTCCTTTCCATTTTTTTATGCACACACACAATGCCAACTTGCATTTCCCGACGCATCGTTCCATTACTAGCTCTCATTTCCCGAATTTTCCTGGACAGAAGAGTATTTGCGGTGTCGTCACGGATTCTGTCCGGCTGGCCTCGCCTGGGCCGTCCCCGTGAACAGGGGCACCCGATTCGTCTTTGTTCTGAAAGTGTTTTCCCTGGAATGTGCTGGAGAGATCATCTGAGTGTAAGCCCACCTCCATTCGAATCGTCAGCGTCACACTTAATATCTCGGTATTGATGAAAAGCTGATGATATACCCCCAGACTGGTCCATATATAAGCATATGTTAGGTATTTCTTCAACAAGCAAAGAAAAGATAATTACAATTAACCGAAGATCACACACACACACTGGTATTAGTGGGCATAAACGCGACCTGAAAATGGGGGCGTTTACTCGGAACCGAAATCACATTTTTTTCCACGAAATAGTTAGATGGAAACGAAAGGAGAATTTTAGTAAAAAAATTAATCTTCTAACCACAACCATTCACTTATAAATCGTAAAGTATAATAAGCAAAAGGTGACGCCCACCGAAAATGTTGCTGTGATAACATTGACGTCACTTGCCTCCCGTCCTTGACTGCTCGTATGGGAAGGGAAAGGGAGTGGAGGGGGATTCTCGGAAGGTCTGCTCGCACAGGTTCTGTCGCAATAGCTCCTATTGGCAGAGTCAGCCCTGTCCCCCTCCATTGCGATAAGACGAAGTAGTTTCGCGGGCTCAGCTGTGATTGGACGAAGTCGATATACGTCAGAGATTGAACCGCGCCCACTTTTCCGAAAGGATTAAAATCTTCAGTTTTTCGCCGCTTATCACTCGATAAATAATTGACGGATCAAAAAACGGAAAAACACGGGTCCTTTTATTTTAAAAACTCTATATATAAAAAATATGGTAAACGACCCCATTGTAATCTATATATGAAAGGTACTGTAAAGTATTAAAGGAGAATTTTCACTTCTCGGCGTATGCTGAAGGGCACAGATCGTGATTTCAGTCACGCCTCGTGCTCCTGAACACCGAATAAGTGTGGCCTCGCGATCGACGTCCACGATTGTAACATTAAATTTGAATCGTTTTTTAGCGCCAAACAAATGCGTCGCAACACTCCGTAGCATTTACTCCGGCGAGGTTCAAACCACACTACTTCCTCCTTGGCGCTCTCGAGGGAAAATGGGAAATTGTTCTTTATTTTAAGAAAGGGGCGCCTCCGAACAGCCACTATTGGGCAGGGCGAGGGAGTGAGTTCTAGGCTCGTGATCGCGCGGGGTTCATGCAGAACGGGAATCAGTTGACGACCAGCACAGGGCATTTGTGGGAAACAACATTCCTACAGACACCGAGGTTTATTGTGAAATTTGACGAATTCTGGACGGAATTACATGCACACGCTCAAATTTATGAAAATAGCATGACTTAAGACTTACACGGATGGTGTTGTAGTATTCTGTTTGCACAGCAATTTCTTTTGTTGTTCTTTAGTTTGGAAAAAACGATATTCCTTCTCCCTTTTTGTATCTCTATGGGGCTGGCTAAACAAGTTGTTTAGCGGTCTGTATTATTTGAGTGTGTAATAAAGTTTTTTGCATGGATTGCTGCGATTGCTGCCTCATTAACAGATGGGAATGATTGATTGGTGAGCTTTAAATGAGGAGAGAAAAAACCAGGCAACATATAGAAAGCATCCTGAAAAGATACAAGGAAATTAAACACCCATATTACCAATGAGGGATGACGACAGTCAAGTACAGGGGGCAAAACAAGCAATTCGCAGTGGAATGAGTCTAGCTTGAACTAGACTGGAGAATAGTCACAAATAATTGTTCAACCAGCTGCATTTCGTGAAGTTTCTTTGACCTTTTTCGATTCGTGATGCACTCTCGCACGTGGCTCAGGATGGACAGTGCGTATAGGGTGGTAGGTATTCTTGGGGCAGGGAAGGAGAAATCGGATGTGGCTCCTGGACGGCCCCGTCACTCCACTCCTCACTATAAGTCTTTCTCGAGAGAGAATGCCGCTCTTAGCGTCACTGACCACCCAAATGCCTCCTGGTGGGCACGTGGGGTAGTATATGGCGAAGGCATTCACAGCGACAAATGCGAGGTGTCATGCGTTTCTCCTCGCCTTGCATTTATGGGGGGCACCGATCGAATGCACTGGGGTACATCCCTTCATCATGTTAAGCAGCGTTTACACGTAGCAGTTGACCGCTATGACAGTTGCGAGATGCGCGATATATCTATATCGCTACTGGTATGATGCGTCTGCGTTAACTTCTATGTAGCTTAAAGCCGATATTTAGGCGTTGTCACAACAAATAAAAAGCGTTTTATTTCAATAGTGATTGATGCCTAAATTTTCATGAAATTCTTTAAGAAATAAATTCCATTGACGATTATCTTTTGTTCCCATTCTTTAAAGAGAAAAATCTCACCTTTTGGGGAGGGATATTCTTGATATTATATCCAAATATCAGACGTCGTGTATTGCTTTCCGTTGGCGATTGTTGCGATTGTGTTGGATACATTGCCGCTGGAAAGTAGACGGACACCAACTTTGCTAATAGCTCGAACTAGGATCGATAATGTTCGACATGTGTCCAGTACCGACCTGGACTCGCATCGCAGTTGCTATTTACACATGCGAGTGGGGCTTAACAGTTGTTAGCAGTTGACTATCATAGCAGTCAACTGCTGCGTGTAAACGCGCCTTTAGGGGAAAGAAATGGTGGTGGCTCATTTTTACGCGGATACTAGATGCAATGATGTCCAATGCATGGTTGTTGACGAGGAAGTCAGAAAGACCTTGCTAGAGTTCCGTCGGGCAGTTGTGCAGACATACCTGGAAAGATTGAAGTATCCCCCAACATCTGTGGGACGTGCATCTGCATCTAGAGGATGTGAAACTGGAATGATCAACTCATGATCAGATAGCATATTATTTTCAATGGGTTGCATTTGATTGCTATAGGACGAATTTCTTTTCTGTCTCTCCGATGAAGTATGGTACGATGATGCTATCTCGCAAATCCACTCCCTCGCGACGAAGGAGTACCCATGAAAACTGCACCAGTAAGACACGAACAGAATGTTCGAAATGTAACTTAGGATTGTTTTGCGCCATTCCATTTCTGGCAGTGATTTACGTAAGCCTTGAAATGAACTTTTATTTACTTTGGGCAAATTTATATTTTAAATTATTATTGCGATGGTCATAAATTGTTTGCATATTTCTTGGCATTTGAAGGATATTATATGCTAAAAATTAATATTCGGGTACTAAAATATAAAATACGGAGCATTTTTGACAGCTACAGTTTAATTTCAGGAGATTCTCCAAATCGGTTACATTTTATACCTTCAAGCGCCTAGCGGTACCGTTTGGTACCAGGCTATATCTCCATGACTACCAATGTTTTAAGAATAAAAGTTACGCGTTATATCCCAGAAAATGATGTTAGTTGTAATATCAGTTCATCACTGAATTCCGAGAGACTTTTTTTTTCCAGTCATTACGGGGTTAATCGCCTGGCTCATTCACCCTGCCCTATCCGAGGAGGTCATCGCATGCCTTCGACCCTCTTGTTATATCCAATGGTTTACGACACCGCAGGTTACTGTTATGGAAACTAGAAACCTTTCAATTTAACAAAATAGTTTAATGCCAGACTAGCTCAAATAAATACACTTCAGATATTACACCTTTCAATTACGTCACCTCCTTTCTGATATCTCTCACACAAAACAAATCAAAATAAAATTAGAATAAAACTTCTTCTTAGAATAAAACGACACAATAATTCTCTTCCTTCTTCAGGCTCTTGTTTAAATAGAACAGGCAGGTCATAGACCACTTTATCACTTTCAGAGCCGCTTCACTGATCACTGACACTCATATACAAATAAATAATCCTCTTAGAATTAATACACACAAGTTTCAGTGAGGAGTGGACCACTTAATTACGCGAAGGCTCTCAGATGATTCCTCGTCTGCCTCCTTGAAGTTGAAATAGCTGCCTCCGTCTGCAACCCCGAGATTTCTCAGCCCAGATGGTTGAAGACCAGCTCCTCCTATTTGGCTGCTATACCGGAATCCTTTCCCTTGTATATTTCCCTTATTTCAGACAACTCCGCGACGTGGATTTACCTCCTCCGTGGACCGTTTGTTAAAATTCGACTCCCGAAGTCGCTCTACTGTCCCCTTTATATAGCCAAATCCGCGCATTGTTAAAAGTTCGGCCAAAATTAATTAACTCGCGTTTCTAACCACGACGACTAACAATAAAAACTTGTTACAATCCATAATTGAGTTTGGTTTTCGCTACTTTCTTGACCACCGCGCGAACTATCATTATCGCTCATTGTAGAGGCAGGCGCCATATTTTCCTGTCTCTCTGTAGAAAAGCAATGATCAAAATCAAAGATGGCGGACCCCTTGAATTTCATGCACATAATTTACTTACATAATAGAAATGGCTTGTACACGACACAATACATTCTCCTTCGCATTCGGAAGAAAGTGGGACGCCTTTCGTCCAACAGAAGGCCGACATCGGCCTCTTATTTCACTTTGTGACAATCCAAAAGGATGAAGGGGCCCTGAATTCACATTAAGTCCGAAATGTTTGGTCATGTGTGCATACCATGAAGAATCAGAACAGGTCAGAGGATAAAATAATGAAATTGCTTTCAAAAGTCAAGACGATTAATTCTGTGAAAGAGGCCGTAGCTGGTGGATTTCATAGAGGGAGAATATAATAGTTGTAGGGATTTTATTTTTGGAGTTATAGTTGCAAAAGCAAGCCCTGTGTGCGGTAAACGGCGGCCTGGAAGGTGAAAATGAAAGTGGTTTCGGGGTGAGTGAGGACAGAGGGCATGATTGGGCTTCACTGCATCCAATCATCCATCAGAATGTAACTGTGCCTGGCATGGTTGGGTGCCCTCTCAAAGAGGCAATCAAAAGAACAGACAGCAGCTCGAAGAGGAATTTTCGGTATAATGTGGATGAGGAAATATATTTGACCACGGTAACCAAGTCGCCAACGCACCAACAACCCAAAGGGTTAGAATCCCAACTGGGGCACAAATGTATCTTTGGGTCCAAATATAAAGCACACACTTCAATGTAACTTATGACATTGATACATCTAAAAACCAGGTTCTTCGAATGATAAAAAGCAGAGAAAACATATTTATTTTGGAAATTTTAAAAATTAGAAGACGTTATTTGAATATTACTACTCTTAATCCAAATCATGTACACTTTCGTCGTAGTAAAATTCCGCATGGTGCTAGCGATCAATCCTGCCGATCACACAAGCGAAATTCGTTATCACTAATCCTTCGAGGTATTCATGGCTGTATTGAAATCACCCACCATAAATGTAACAATAGATCCATTATTTGAAAGAAGTATTCTTAAGGAAAGGTGTAAAATTATTCCCAATTGTACCCAATAAATTTTCGAGCAGTGTACCTTATTTAAGCAGTATAATTCAACGACATCATAAGCACTCATGTCTAGAGGTCTGAAGCGAGTGATTGGACATGTGGAGTGGGGATAATTCGATGTTCATCTTTGGAAAAAAAGGTCAAGTTATTCTTATTTGTCTATGATTTTATCCATTTTGCTCATTTTTTACAGTTACTAACTAAGGCAACCAATTCTCGCTCTTAAGAGCGAACGGGTATTAACGCAAGGTGTAACTTGTTGGCTGAAAGTGCTCCAATTTGTGAATCAGGTATTGCCTACCACTGCTTTGCACCTCCGTCCCATTCTTGGAAGAATATTCCTCATGATATATCTCCACAGAAGGTTCTTGCGACTCCAATTACAGAATTTCTACGAGTTTACTTGCATGCACTCATTTGCATTTACGTAATACTATGTTAGCTACCTCAGGAGTGTTTGGTAGGGGATTAAGATAACCAAACATTCACTGTTCACATGCAACTAGGCTACTACACTGAAACATGTTATGAAATACGATCAGAATCATACTTGAGAAATTGCAACGCTCAAGTTTCTAAGTTTGGCAAATATTATTCTTAGAAATGCGTAATTTCTGAGCCTTCAGCTCTATCCGCTCCCCAAACCATAAATAATATTTAAATGATGACCTACAAGCAATAGAAATCGGTGTGATACATTGCATTTAGCATTATATTTTTTTTAATGTCTAGTAATGAATTTTCGGAAAAAGAATTCTTCTCCTCCTAGCACTTACAAAATAAGTAATAAAGAATTAACAAACGTGGAATCCATAAGATGTCTTGGAATAAGACTGACACATGATCTTTCCTGGGGTAAATACATACGTGAAATAATGGGTCAAGCGAATCGTAAACTGGGATTCATCAAAAGAGTATTGGGTAAATGGGACGAACATGTACGAGAAATCAGCTACTTTTCCCTTGTTAGACCTCATTTGGAATATGCTGCCAGTGTATGGGATCCTTACGAAATCGATCTAAATAATGAACTTGAACGTGTGCAGCGAAAATCGGCATGATTTGTAAAGGACCGGTATGATAACCTTATTAGCGTAACCAGTCTATTAAATGAATTAAATTGGGACTAATTGTCAGATTGCAGGTTAAAATTAAGTCTTAATCTCTTAAACAAATTCCTAGAGCATAATTTCAGTGATGATGTTAAAAATATTTTGCGAACTCCAACTTACTATGGTAGACTGGACCATAATCACGAAATTAGAGAAATTGATTGCCAAAATGACAGCTTCAAAATGTTCTCTTTTCTTCGTCAATTAGGGATATGAAAAACGTTAAATATATCGAGTACGAGCTTAGCAATCCATAACATAGGTAGTTGCATGGTGTAAGGACTTGAAGGTAACCCAACTAACAGCACGTTTTTGCATGCGTATTTTGCTATTTTTATTTTTTTAAATATTATAGTATAGACGGTATAGACTAATATATTAACACGAATCCTTTTAAATGCATGATATGTTGTGAATGTTAGTGAGAATTCACCCCCTGCCACACAGCTTTGAGGTGGCTTGCAGGGCATTATGTAGATGTAGATGTTATTGTTGGGAACAATAGAGGAATTGGATTTTTCAGCGGAAATTAAATTTAACTGACACCGAAACAAAGTGTGATTACGCTCCTTCGCCAGCGATCCGTAAGCTTCCCCGAACGCCGTCGTCGCACGTGATTGGAATCATGTAGATCCACAAGATGCCCCCTCCCCTCCCCCTTTCAACCCCCCCCCCCCCCCCCCCACGCTGCGGGACGGAGTTCGGGCGCTAATGCGGAGTGCGTTTCTTTTTTTTATCACCAACGTTCGCCGGTGGAGGGAAAGGCGACTTGGTCGGCGGACGATGAGCGAAGCATTCGGGGGAAGGGTACGCATTCGCCGAGAGATGGCATGACGAGAGCGATGGCTGAAAAATCAATGGATGTCAGTGCTTTGAATGAGCATACACCGGAACGGCCTGTCTGTCCCCGAGTCTCCTACTATTACCTGACTACCTCCTAGTAGATCGAGAGCGTTGAAACCAAAAGATATTTAGGTGTCACAATCACAAAAGATTTGTAGTGGGCAAGACAAATCCGGGAAATATACGGCCGAGCGAAGAGAAAGCTAGGATTTATAAAAAGAGTACTTGGGAAATGCGATGAGAAGACAAAAAGCGATGTTATTTTTTACAAGTTAGGCCCTACCTTGAGTATAGAGCCAGTGTATGGGATCTGAATGAATTTGGTTTGATCAGAGAACTAGACAGTGTGCAGCGTAGAGCAGCTAGGTTCGTTAAAAGGTGTTACGATAGGTTGAGTAGTGTTTCAGAATTAATAAAAGAATTAGGGTGGGAATCATTATCAGAAAGTAGGTTACAGTACAGATTGAATCTGTTATAGAACTTTCAATCGGATAGCTTTACTGAAGATGTTAGGCACATATTAAAAACACCAGCGTATTATGCTAGATTCGACCAGACAAATAAGATTAGAGAGATAGATTGCCGTACCGATATATTCAAAATGGCATTTTTCCCCCGTACTACAAGAGAACAGAATAGGAAGCATAACAAAGGGATAGGTAGGGGAAATATTTTAGAGTAGTCTGTAGTGCATGATGCATGTATTAACCCCTTAAATACCATAGGTACTAACAATCTAGTTGCATGAGACCCTATAGTTGCTTGTTTGCATGTCAATAGTGCATGCTTGATGATCTTCACCCCCTGCCACACACCCTCGCGGTGACTTGCAGGGTATCATGTAGATGTAGATGTAGTAGAGTAGCCAATACTCCTATCTTCTTAATAGCAACAACCTACATTGGAATGATGAATTAGAAATTTGATTAGATTCTCTATTTAAATTTGGCATAAATTCTTTTGAAGGGTGAAGGAATCGACTCTTTCGTATGTGTCATACTTTGGTAGAATCCAGCGCTCAGATTGGTGCAGTGGTTATGGAACTGGACTCTCGCTTTTTCCACCACCTATATTCGACCGCAGGTTCGAATTCAGGTGGCGGGAGATATTTTTCATTGGCCTCCACCCGAGTGATTTTTGGAGAAGACTTCGAGTTCAGTATTCCGTCCGTCGGATGGGACGTTAAGCCGTGGTCCCCTTTCGTTAACAGTAGGCTAATACCAACGCCCTTTTGGGGACGCCCTACCTTCCATTTCCATCTTTCCTCATAATCTGAAGCGCCTTTTACTGCGGATACAGATTTGAAAACACAGGTGAGGATGAGCATCGTGCCTTCTTCTTTTCCATTCCATACCTTGTTGCTCGTGATCCTAACATATCTGACATGTGTCCATGAAGTGGTAGCAACGCATCTCATAGTTGCACGTAAGTATCTTGGTGATCTTCACCCCCCGCCACACACCCCCGCGGTGGCTCGCAGGTAGTGCTGTGCGATACCACGATATATCGTCGACGATACTCGATACGCACTTGATATCGGTAGTCAATATTTCAAAACGGGATATCACGATATGTCAATCTCCCGATATGCCGATATCTCGATATGTCGATATCCCGATACATCGATATCCCGAATGTCGATATCCCGATATGACCATATCACGATATTTCCTATTTATAATGCGAAGCCGATATATCGGCGAATCTCCGATATCAGAATGATATCGTCGTGCGATATCCAATACAGCAGATCGCACGGCCCTACTCGCAGGGCATTACGTATCATTCCTATCCCTTCTTGTATGCCTTTCCTCCCGATCTGAAGCGCCTATTAGTGTTGGTACAGACTTAGAAAAACACTTATAAGTGGTGGAATGGACGGAATACCAAGCCAACAGAGTGACGGCACAAGTGTCGATTACTTCTTTAAGAAAATAGCTGTCGTTACCCTTTACCTAGAAGCTTAACATGTGAGAAACCACTTTTCCACCTGGTTATAATTTCAAAGGAGAATTGTTTTTTTCAATTATAGACATTTTCCTGTCTTAACGTGCCCTCCGCGTGTGCAACCCATTTTTCACGTATCCAAATCCACCTGGTCACTCCATGGTTATTTCTGGTATTTCTGACGGTCTGCTTCCTTCTGGGTTATGTTTGCTTTGTTTCATTTGCTCTGATGCTATGGCCTTCCCGAATTCCAATTCGCTTTTCACCTTCCTGTCATTATTTCTAGTGCTGTAAACGAATCACTTGTTCCATGGCAGTTAGTATATTTTTACGGATAGTATAGGTAGCATCATTTTGTCATCAACTCATTCCTGAATGTAAGCCAACGGAGCACAATTCTCGCATTGATCGAATGTTTGCAGCACCAAAACGCTTCCCTGGAATGGAATTAAACGGAATCAATATCCACCTTCCATTAAGGTAACCGATTTCATGATTCGAAGCTCGCACAGATTAATTCCGCTGATGCGACTATCCATATGCCGGATGGAACTTTTGCCAGCTGTATGTCCACAGGGGGTTGGAAAAAACCTCGCAGGAGAAAGGCCCGTGGCAGCGAAGGGATGTACGCGGAATGAATTTTCCATAGAAACACTTGTTGCCGAGGATTGCTCTACAGAGCAGATGGGGAAAGGCCCCTCCTAACAATCAGAAAAGGCCTCTCTATAAGGAGGCTCCATCGAATTATAAAGTAGATGAAATTTCAGTGAAAATTTCAGGACACATAAATTTTTTGGCTCTTCTATCGATTGGCAATAAAATAATGAGGCCTTTCCGTCATATATTTGAAGAAAAAAAGACATTGAAAATCAGCTATTTATGCGTGGTTATATGGCAGAGCATGGCTCTTGAGTAAAATTTGCAGATTAATAATGTAAAGAGAAATGTCGTTTTGACGAAAAACTAATGTAAGATGCACAATTCTATGTAGAACTTAGCATTTAAAAATGTGATCACCTTTCCACACCCTTTTAATTGATATTAATAAATGTTTGCGTGAAAAAAAAAGCAGAAAAGCCTTAGTTACATGAAAGTGGCGATACAGTATGTTGTTATCATTGGCAACGGTACCTAAGATGGAACGTGCTTACCAGCCTATTTACCAACTTAATAACGGAATATACCTTACCAAGATCCTTCTCATATTGTTTATGTAATTAAAATATTTAAATGGTTATTTTTATAGTGTAATTAATACCAATATTTCCAAAATCAGCGTCATTGTTGCCAAACATTTTCAAAATATTAATAAAATTCAAAACAAAGAGTTGTATTTGCAAGAAAATAGTTTAACACTAAGTAATAAAATATTTAACATATTTTATAATGCGTACTAGCGGGATTGAGCATGTATTCTCACTTTGTAAATTAAACGTGGCAACAACACGTCAGTCATGTTTCGAAGTCAAAATGAGTTAAAAGAGCTTGTGAAAAATAGAATGTAACTACAACACGCTACACAATAGCATACTCATATAATTATTGCGTATGCGTTATCCCCCTATAGATGATTTAAATGAGGGTGTTTTCTGGATCGGTACTTATTCATTAAATAACAAAGCTCTTATACTGGATTTTGAATCGCGGAGACACGGTGGAACCTCCTTTAAGGGACGTGCTGATAAAACGGCCCTTTTCTGAAGTGTGCGTGTGTGTCGCCGGGGTGAGAAAAGAAGGAGACCAGAAGGTGGACGCTCCCACAAACCCCAGCGCCCCCGGGACGAATTATCCCTGGGACACCCTGGGGTGGCCGTCCAACAGAGTCCCCTGCCCTCACCGCAGTTCCTGGGATTCTCGCCTCTGTGACCATTAATTAGGGTCCGCACCCAGGGATGCCAACCCTTAACCTCTCTGTAACGCCGTCGACGAAACCGCAGGACGGGGAGATGACGGTC
This sequence comes from Platycnemis pennipes, assembly GCA_933228895.1. Lineage (NCBI taxonomy): Eukaryota > Metazoa > Arthropoda > Insecta > Odonata > Platycnemididae > Platycnemis > Platycnemis pennipes. The sequence continues at coordinate 9,171,703 of OW121852.1, forward strand.
GGCGGTGGTACGCGAGGCGGTAAATGGCCACTGGTGAGAGGACGCCACTTCGATGGAAACAGAGATGGAGGTAGCCGTTGAAATTCAGCGGGAGGGAGAAACACAGTGTAAAAACGCGGCGTTTGATACTTTTTTATATTTTCCACAAAGGGACGCAGCCGACCCCGCAGCTATCATCGGCCAAGTTCCATTTCAACATTATAAACCCAATATATAGGTATGCCAATGAAATCAAGTGCAAGTGCTATTATTTGATCCGGGCCTTTACAAACAGTGGAATAGTTTTAACAGAATTTTCATTCGCATATAACAATTGAACCTTAGCGGAAGAGAACAAAAAAATCAGTAAATTTAAAGTAAATTACATATTTAGGTGAAAGGCTCGACATAACAACTTTGTCTTTACTTTACTCATTTAATGATAACAAACTTTAATAAATCAATTCGCATTTAAGTACAGGATATTTGAAACATTCCGCGTGAACGGCGGTGAAATTCACATCAAAGTACTTGACTGGATGAAAAGGTTTGGTTTGACTCTGTTTGGTTAAAAACCAATTTAGAAACATAATTGAAAACAGGAATCGAACTCCGACCTTTACCAAATCGGGAATAGTTTTTCCGGGCCTTTCAAGCCGCCCGAAACACATTCCAATCCACGGCATCCGGACGAACCGTTTTCGAGATAGATATAGAGGGGTGGGTGAGTGACTGAAGCACAGACGGACTGAACGAGAAACAAAATTCGCCTTTTATTACTTAATACGGATCTGAAAAGGAACGACGAAGAACAATGGGGTCGTTTACTATTATTTTTTTAATTGCCTAATCCGAAAAAAATCCGAGTTAATAAAATAAAAAAACCGTATTTCTTCGTTTTTTGATCCGCCGATTATTTCTCGAGTTATAAGCGGTGAAAAACTGAGGTTTTTAACCCTTTAGGAAAAGTGGGCGTGGTGCAACCTCTGACGTACATCGACTTCGTCCAATCACAACTGAGCCCGCGAAGCTACTTCGCCTTATCGCAAAGGGGGGGACACAGCTGACTCGGCCAATGGGAGCGATTGCGACAGCATTTGTGCGAGCAGACCTTCCGAGAGCCCCCCTCCACTCCCCGTCTCTTCCCCTAAAAGCAGTCAAGGACGGGAGGAAAATGATGTAATTTATATCAAAGCAGCTTTTTCGGTGGGCGTCACCTTTTGCTTATTTTAATTTTTAATTTGTGAGTAAATGGCTGGTCAGAAGATTATTTTTTTCACTAAAATTCTTTTTTCGTTCCATCTAACGATTTCCTGTACAAAAATGCGATTTCGGTTCCGGGTAAACGCCCTCATTGGCACCAATGGATTCGTGCATCCACCTATAAGCTGTAGACTTCCACAACAGTTACGGAACTTAGTGGTATATAGGTATTGATAGTGGCCATTGACGTCACCAAAGAGGTTAGAATGTACATGTGTATCGCCATGCCTCAAGGCAGCGGGTAACAGTGAAGCCAGAATGTGGATTGTTGTGCGCGTGTATGAAACCTTTGATAAAAATGAAATTTTTGCCAAATTTCATCACTGTGGGTCCATTTTAATTTCCTAAGGCTGTTTAAGTGAAGTATTAATGCATTTCACTACCGTAGGAGTTAATTTAACTGCAAAAGCTGCTTCGAATTTATTTTAGCTAAATATTTGGCCTTTGTAGGCGTGTTAGCGCACTTTTCTTATTTATTAATGTTTATGTTAATGTTTGCTGTGCTAATTTTATCTTTATTTGTCGTTTAATTTTAAAAGTTCATTACATCATCCATATCCCTACTCTTGTATTACACCGCGTGCGAAAACAAATTCTTCAGTATGAGTATCTTGATTGGCAAGCCCGTTTGCCCGTACCGACGAAGATGGCCGCTGGCTTCTGAAATCAGTTGCGATGCCTTCTCCAGTGCATCTTAACTTCCTTGGCTGTCACCTCTAAACCAATCACTTTCAATGGACCCACACTTGACATTTTATTAAGGAGGCTAAAATGAATTACCTACAAAACATTTTTTCATAGCGTGAGTACTCAGAGCATCATGCCGTAGGAATACTTCCATAAATCGCACTTGAAGTTAAATGCGTTCAATGGAAAAGATGAGTGTCACCTAGTAAACCTTTATGGCTTCATATCGCATGCATATATCATATTTTTCAAATAGCTCATGTTATATTCGATATTAAAAGGCGAGGAATAACTTTGAAATTGCCATTCTGATTGTAAATTCATGAAAGTAAATTCTATTGGTAAATTCATGAAAGAAGATGTTTTAAAATGGATTCGAGGGAATATTGCATTTTATTTTTAATAGCTATATAATTTATAAAGGTGTAGGAATTACATTAGTTAAATTTGATCTGAAATAATAAATATTAAGTTGATTCCTTTTCCAGGATGAATTTAATGTTCCATAAAACACAAATCCACGACTACTATGAATCATTAACACGTTACATTTACTCTACTATAGTACGGGGTTAGACACTTTGTAAAAGCGTGCAATATCATTTCACCGGAGTACAAATATATTTGAAGAAGTGGATTCCTCTGCGGTTTTCATTCCATTTGGTCGTGAGCCAGCCTCCTGGAAGAATCATATCGTATGTACGAATCATTTCATCTGAGAGACACCGAGATTTTGTGTAGCATTTGCACGTGCTGGAGGCATGCATGTGGAAGATTATCGATTATAAAGTTCCGAGACACTGTGATGTATTATTCAGATGACAGAATTTCCATTCAATCGTGGTGGTAATCTAATCTTCCAACAACTTGCAGTGCAGTGATGACGGCATTTGTAACTCCCGAAGTAGCTGATGGGTTCATTGAGTTACTTAGCAGATGGGGCAATGGAAATTTGAAATATAGGAAGAATATCATTCAGCGTTGAGTTGACACGGGAAGAGTCAAAGAATTAAAAATGAACATACGTATTCTTTTCCGCTGTAGCATTTTCGGAATTAGATTATTCTCTTGTCAAAGTTAAAAAAAAGGTAGCAGCGAAAAGTTTCACCATATAAAAAACAGAAAAAGGTAATAATGTATTCATTCTAAAAAGCTGTAATGGTATTAGTAAATGTGAAGACTTCATCAAAGAGACCAACGTCAGATTGTAGACAAGGACCCAGCTGTAACATTTCAACGTGATTTCAGAAACCTAATGTAATCTAGCCCAATTTTTTGCATCACGCGAAAAATGAGAACTAGTGCAAAAGAAGCCATCAGAGCTCTGGTTCCATGTCCTCCCCAAATTGCACAGACCCGGAATTCCAGTACGACCAATATGTCTCCAATGGGCCAGCCCACAACTATTCTCTCTTAGCCAGAAAGTAAACGATGAAAGAAACAATGTGAGTTCAACCCCAATCGTGGCGTAAAAAACTCCTCAGATTTAGTAAAAGATAAATATAAAGTTATATAATAAAATTCTTTTAATTCTGTGAATCTTAACGTCTTTGATGTGAGCAATGTCTTCCCAAGTGTCCACTTGCGGCAACGTCACCAAAACGTGCGGAGGGAGAAAATTCCAAGCTTCTTCGAGTCTGTTTCTATTCCCCTTTGAGTATGTTTCTGAATTTAGGTTGGATTTCTATAGACATAACCAAATAGCTACGTGATATGGCTCGCAATAAATAGGATTCTTACCTAATAAGAAGTTTTAGTATATTCTATGGTAGTTTTTGGTGCATCACTTGCTTTATTTTAATCGGGTGTATGTAGGTCAACGTAGAGTGTCAAGATTTAAGTATAGAAATGAATAATAACTTCCCAAATAATTATATGATTACCTGCTGGAAGAATGTAAATGGACAAGAGAGGAATGCTTGGAAGAGTTTTCTTGTTTTTCAATTGGGATTCAAAGCAAAATATACATTTCTCTCTCAATAATTGTAGTTATTTACTGAATTAATATATTTTATGAGTTACCTATTCTTTTGCCTTCCTTTTCCTAGTAAATATTGTGATGGATGAATGAAATGGATATGGATAACAAATAGGTTGTGGAGCAGGTATTTCATTATCAGTAGGCACTGGGAATCACTATTGGTTTGCACATATCTTCATCACCGATGACTACTGGCTCTAAAACCTTAAATAGAAGAGGAAATTATTTTATGTGATAAAATTCTTAATTTTGATTGAAAACTGTAGAGATATACATGCGTCAGGTGCATCATGTCCGTACCTCGGTTGGATGTCGTAGGATATAAATTTGAAGATATTTCATCTGGCGGGAGAAAAATTTGTTTCCCTTTTCATTGACATTTTACATATTTTCTGCAAATTTGAAATAAATCCATTAATACTTCCCTAAGAGGTCCACCCCCCCCCCCAAGGATTTTAATTCTTTATATTCTTTAATAAAAAATACTTATGCAGTGGAAAGTGCCTAAGTCAGCTATGCTGCAGTTCCTATGAGATATCGATAATAACATAAGCCGGAATGATTGTGTAAAAGTTATGTATTAGAAATTTGACGATCAAATGTATTTACCTTCAAATGCATAGTTATTGTGCATCGCGAGGTACTTCATTGTATATTTTTATGAGGTGATGGACTTTGACATGTAAATGTTTAATTTTAGGCATTAATTTTAATATTATATACCATAATACACCGTGATAAAAACTTGTATTAAGAAACAAATAAGTCATAATAGGAGAACGTTGCGTTGCAGTGGATATGCTGTTGAAAGAAAAGAAAGGAAGAAAAACGATGTTTTTCACAGAAATTCATTTTTTTATTGTGAAGCTAATGGATTGACTACATTTTCTGTTTGTCCGTTTTCTGCACAAAGATAACGATCACACGAGTTACCGACTCTGGAGCATAAGACGCATAATTGCCCATGAAAGAATCAATCGTTTTCCAGATTTAAACCTCACACTTGCAAAGATAGCCCTTTCGCTTTATTGATAGTCATAGCGAACACAAGGTGCATTGGAAGTTGAAGTCCTTAAGTCCAGTCCGTGAGTTACAAAAACTTTGAACTTCCTTTTTTTCACAAACCTACCCTTATGCCGAGTAAGGTAATCCATTTGAAGAAATGGATTCAATATGTTTGATTAAGAAATGAAATCAGTACGATTCCAACAACAACGAGATGGCGAAAAAGTGATGATGAATTTGATTTATGACTGATGCCACGAACAAATGATTGAAATGAAAAAAGATGGGTGATGAAAATGTAAATGATGAATGCAATATCTATTTCGAGAAGAAACGCTTCTCAATGCTTGAAAACACAAAGGCAGCACACCTCGAATGCTGTCAACAAGATTCCAAAGGGTACTGTACCGCTCAACTGTTTATGCAATTTCGGTGTTGCCATGTGCTTCTATTACACATTCATAATGCAAATGATCACAAAAATAAACAGTCAAGACACATTTTCAAACGTTTTTCAACAAAAAATAATTATTTATGTTCCTTGGTTGATTAATAAATATTGTAATCAAATCATGACTACATAGCAACGAATGCTGGAGTCAATAAAATATTTGGTTTTCATTACGTACCTAAAACTTTGGTTTAACATATTGCTGCATGATATTTTACAATATGAATATTTCTAATACATATTTTAAAATACAAGAGGCCTAAATTCACTCATTGCCGCAAATGATATAAATGATAAGAATACAGTATTCGAAGCGAAGGCTCCTCCTTGAGTGCTAAATATACCAAAAGTACCGATTTGAAGCTGAAGAGTTGAAAAAGAAGGAATGAAAAAAGTTAGAAACTGGAATATCATGCTAGGTGTAGGTATGATAATCAGCCCTAATTGGAAGACTACCTAAGCGGTGATATATTGTTGGTGAATGATTTTTTACGCATCCACAATCTGGTATATAGTTGGAAAATGTGAATAACTAAATATCTCAAAGCTATAACTGGCATAGTTTAAAATATGAATTAACTTTATAATTTTACACAAAGCTTTAATTACCCTACCGGTTTCAACACATTGGTGTTATCATCAAGGACTAAAAGTTTGTTATTATTTTTAACCATGGAAAAACTCCACAAACGAAAGACCCAGGTCGTTTCTGTGATTAGTGAGGTATCACTAAAGGCGCGTTTTACACCACGGTCATTGAAACTGCGCAAGTTGATGTTGATTCCGTTTGAGCAGTCGTCTGCGAAAGTCTGTGACGTAGGAAATTGCGAGGACGCTTGCTTAATAGCTTTACACGGTGCATTATGTAAGTGACAATGTACCATTCAGTAGGGGTAATAGGGTAAAGGGGGGTGAATCGGACCAGCGGGTGAATAGGAACGCTTTTCAAAAAGTGCGCTCAGACCCGAAACGGTATCACTTGAGACTGACTACGTTTTAGGAATTGCTTCTTTGTAATCTTGTCCTTCTAGTAGAGTGAAAACGAGAACTCGACGACTGAATTTAGGCAAATGATACTCTGTCGAATGGAAGCCTACCATACGAGAGAGGTGTGAAATTGGGTATTTAGAAAACCTCGTATAGGTTCAAAGTAAGGTGACATTGTAGCGCTTACTCAGATTTCAAGTTTTTCTTTCCTGAAAGGAAATCTAATACCATAGCTGCCACATTAGGTTACTTTTTTGAGCCTTGTATGAATATCGGAGTTACCAAACATGATACAAAATCATATTACTTAGTCGGGTGAAAAGGACCAGCACGCGCAGGAGTTCAGTTCCAAGCCGCTGATCGAGGGTGAAGCATTGAACCAGTTATACTCAACTGACACTTGGAAAAATTCCTTCTGCTACTGAAAAGTAAGTAGATATACAACTAATATTGATAAATTGCTTACTTACACTTAATGTTTTACATTAAAAACATCAAATGTTTATAAGAATGTTTGAGCGAAAGTGGCTAAAAATTTGTTTTTAGGCCATACTCTTTTATTTAAGTATTATAAGAAGTTTAATGGAATAAACCTATTTTAAGGCTATTCTATATCACGTTATAGATATTTACTACGTATAACGAGGAGGAGGAAAGAGATTTTCCCCGTCATAGAGGTGAATTATTACGGCGACGAGCACGATTTACAGGCTGAGCGAGAGGTAAGCTACCTTCGTTTGATGTAACATATGTTGTGTACTGTTCAATATATATTAACCAATTATTCGCTGAAACAATATCATAAAACATACGCATTTCGTGATGGAAATTTATTGTTAATAATTCACATTGAGTTCCATACCTATACATTCTACATTACTCAGTGGTCTATATTTTCCAATCTGAAAGAAAAGGAGGTGATATAATGTACGTGATAGAGGGATTGCCAGAGTATTAAATATTATATATGGCAACAGAATTAGTTGTGGAACGCCTTACAACCTCCTTTTGATAGCGTAACATTAGCAAAATTTCATTTAAAACGTATTTATGAAAGTGATAATTTTCGCTTACCGTTAATGTTTTTCCTTTTGGATTAAGATGGGGAAGTACCGGCGAAAAACGGAACAGACATGGACAGAGGAGGATATGAGAATGGCGCTGAAAGCTTTCAGAGAGGGAAGAAGCATGAGGCATTCTGCCGAACTTTTCAATGTTCCCCGTACTTGCCTCTATCGTAGGATAGTAGCGGATACGGAAAAATTGAAGACAAGAGGGGGGCAAAATGTCTTCTCAGTGGAAGAAGAGGAAGCATTAATTAGAATAATTCTTAGGTTATGTGAAATTGGGTTCGGATTGACAAGAGATGATGTCATGAAGGTGGCATATGAATTTTCCATTGAAAACAACATAAAAAACAATTTCTGTGCGTTAAAAAAACGAGCAGACAAGGATTGGTTCTTGAATTTTATATCTAGACATCCTTTAAGTCTTCGAAAACCCGAAGGTTTGTCAGTGGCTCGAGCTGAGGGTTTAAATAAGGAAGATGTAGACGATTTTTTTTCAAAGTTACTTATTTCGATGGCTGAGGCTGGAGTTATGGATAGGCCCCACCTTATATACAACGTTGACGAAACGGGATGTGTATTAAATAATCGCCAAACCCAAAAGAATGTTGCAAGAACAGGATCTAAGGTAGTCATAAAACAGACGTCAGTGGAAAAGGGGGAATTGGTGACAGTTGTTGCGTGCTGCAATGCAAGTGGACATTACATACCACCTTTTGTAATTTTTAAGGGGAAAAAGTTCCATAAGGAATGGGAGGATGGATTTCCGTTGGGATCTAAAATTTTTATGTCCGATTCAGGGTGGATAAATGAGGATCTTTTTTTGGAGTGGCTAAAGCACTTTCAAGCAAACAGGATTCCTGGCCGATGCATTTTAGTCCTCGATGGCCACGCATCACACAAGACTCTTCCTGTTCTACTGTTCTGTGAAAGGAATGAGATCACTCTCTTATCACTGCCCAGCCACACTACACAAAGGTTGCAACCTCTGGACAGGTCTTTTTATAAACCATTAAAGACATACTACGATATTGAAACAAATGCGTATATGACAGTTTGTAAGGGGGATAGAAAGATGACTAAATTTAATTTTGGTCGGCTTTTTCGAAATGCATGGAGCAAAGCCGCAACAATCGGCAACGCTGAAAATGGATTCCGATCAACAGGAATATTCCCTCTGAATCCGGGTATCCTGGCGGAGTTAGATCTTCATCCTTCTAATCTCGGAAGCTCACACGCCCCAGAAGAAGCATCAACTCCTTTTTCGACAAATTCATCTTCCGATCAAAAATTAACTGCCAGTCCCTATGAAGAAAGCCAATCCTCGACATCAACATCTGAGGAATCGTCAAATACTTTGGGTAGGTCTTTCCATAATTTACTACCTACACCAGAAAAAAGAATGAAAGTCAATGTGAAAAGGTCAAGAAAGCAAATTGCTCAAATACTTACTTCTCCAGCTGTAATAGAAGAAACAAAGCAACGACTGAAGAAACAAAATATTAGAAACGCGAAGGGAACTTGCAGAAACTTATATGGCTTAAAAAGGCTTCCGATAAAGTTCCTCATGACAAATTAATCTTGAAGTTAGAGAGTTTTGGTATAAATAAAGACGTTGTATGTTGGGTAAAAGAATTCTTAAGTGGGCGAGAATAGAGGGTTGTCATAGATGGTATCATGTCGGACACAATCGAAGTCACATCGGGAGTTCCCCAGGGTAGCGTAGTATGTCCGCTTCTATTTCTTTTATACATAAACGATTTGGGTAGCGTAGTTAGTAGTAATCTTAGACTTTTTGCAGACGATGCGGTGGTGTACAGGGGTATATCAAACGAAGAGGACACGAAATCACTTAGCAAGGATTTAGATGCAATTCAAGAGTGGTGCGACAAATGGCAGTTAGAACTCAACCTTAAAAAGTGTGTAGCTATCAATTTTTGGAGGAGGAATAATTCGATAGAGCGATCCTATAGAATCAATAACACGAAGATCGAAAACGTTGAAACCGTAAGATATTTAGGTGTAACAATCACTAAAGATTTATCGTGGGGAAGACACATAAGGGAAATATGCGGCCGAGCGAAAGGAAAGCTAGGATTTATAAAAAGATTACTTGGGAAATGTGATGAGAAGACAAAAGAGCGATGCTACTTTTCACTAGTTAGGCCCCACCTTGAGTATGCAGCCAGTGTATGGGATCCTAATGAATTAGGTTTGATGAGAGAACTAGACGGTGTGCAGCGTAGAGCAGCTAGGTTCGTCAAAAGGTGTTACGATAGGTTGAGTAGTGTATCAGAATTAATACAAGAATTAGGGTGGGAATCATTATCAGAGCGTAGATTAAAGTTCAGATTTAATCTATTGCAGAAATTTCAATCGGATAGCTTTACTGAAGATGTTAGGCACATATTAAAAACGCCAGCGTATTATGCTAGATTCGACCAGATAAATAAGATTAGAGAGATAGATTGTCGTACAGATAGATTCAAAATGGCATTTTTCCCCCGTACTATAAGAGAACAGAATAGGCAGCATAGGAAAGGGATAGGCAGGGGAAATATTTTAGAGTATTCTGTAATGCATGATGCATGTTTTAACCCCTCAAATACTATAGATACTAACAATCTAGTTGCATGAGACCCTTTAGTTGCTTGCTTGCATGCTAGTAGTGCATGCTTGGTGACCTTCACCCCCTGCCACACACCCTCGCGGTGGCTTGCAGGGTATCGTGTAGATGTAGATGTAGATGTAGATATGAATCATCTTCAGATAGGGACGGCAATACTGAGAATGGGGAAAACTCAGCTGATGATACGCTTTGTGGCTTCTGCTCCAAGTCTTATAATTGTGCGAATTCGTCAAAGTTTAGAGACTGGATTAAGTGCATGAAGTGTAATTGTTGGTACCATGAGCTGTGTGTAGGTGCTAAGGGGCGAGATAAATTTACTTGTGGTAAATGTGCTTAATTGTTTTGGTAAATTTGTTCTATTTTGTTCTATATGTTCAGATTTGGTGATGTATGTCTATTTGTAAAGTTATGTTTGACTCTAAGAAGGTGTCGTCGAAATATCTCCAGACTGCACTACATTGTTAAAAGCAATGATGCAAAATTTCAAAATTTTATGGAATAAAACTTAAGAAAACTAAAATTTATAACGTTATTTTACTGGTCCGATTCAGCCTCTAATCTGGTCGGATTCGCCCTCCAAGTCGTCGGGCGAATAGGACCATGCAGTCTCTTGAAGAAATTGCTCCAGGACCGTTCTATTCAGAGCAACCACGCTGAAAATTGCGTTTTAAACTGGAAAAACATCAAGTCCTTTGCTGATAATGCTTTCAGAATGTAACTGTTTACACAAACGAGGAAATCGACGATTTTCCTTTTTGTGGCCCGATTCACCCCCCTTTACCCTACCGTCAATATATCGCATAACGTCAAGATCTGTTAAATAGCAATTAATTGGACGTGAAAGATACGATAAATTATCACCACTTTCAAATATAAGCCATAGTCTAAACATAATAGTGGAGACCCTAGTCCCGTATACTTAGCCCAAAATTTGCACCACGAACGAACGGATGTGGGCCAAGGTAACGAGTCCTTCCTTTACCTACGAAATTTGAGCTTCCACGTGATTAATCGCCCAGCTCATCAATATTGCACTTTTATTCACTATCTAAGGAGTTGAGTGCAAACAAAAACACCCAACTCAATCGTCAACAACCTATTTAATTGCTAGAACTCCCCAGGCAGTTCGTCGCCGCTACATCTGCACCATCTAGTGAGAGAAATAAGCTTCGAACTTACGCGAACGCATTTATCAGATTAGAACATGTTCTAATTTGTATCGCAAGCGTTCGCGCAGTGGCGCTGCCTGTCCTCGCAAGTCGTCGCTTTACACGGCGCAATATTTCTTGCGCAAGTGTTCTCGCAACAGCCTGCGCAGTAACTCGATGAGACCGTGTAAAACGGCCTTAAGATTGAGCCAGTGGTGATCCTGGAATAAGATTTCCGCTTCTCCTCGTCACACCCCTTCCCCTCGCCTTTCTTCCTTCCCTCCCTCCCCCTCCCTCTCTATCGAATCGCTCTGTCTCTCTCACACCTTCTCCTTCCCAGACAGAAACTCACTTAAAGATTCCCGCCGTGTCCTTGACTCCACCCTAACATTTTCAAATGAGGAATTCAGGCTTCTTCTTCATAAATCTGAGCAACACGTATTCACAGGCATGAAAGAAGCCACGCTCACATTCGAATGCCAAAGCGTGACATGAAAGTGTGATTCTGCTGAAGGCGTTACGAACGCACTCCCAAAAACGGATGGCAACAGCTCGCCCAACTTACTAGGCACTGCGCACGTGGCAACAGCTTTGGAGGTTGCGCGTGAATATTTTTTCGTGAGTAACGACATGACACTCTTACCTTAGTGTGCTTAATAGAAATATCAACTTCTTTAAGTCAAAATATAATTTCAGTGGAACACTCCAATTATATTTTGCCGGAAAAATCTTTATATTCTTCATGAAGCCCTCTACAATGAAGAGAGGGGTTAATTCAAATTTCTAGTAGTTTTCCTTAGGCCCTTATAATTACTGGAAATCAAAAAATTAGGCTAAAAGATGTAATTAGCTGGAATCAGGTTTTACGATGAAAATCACCGCTTCTACATTCTATTAATTTTTGTCATTGTAAAACAATTTTCTTTTGCATTACACTGAGTGTAGCACTAGCTAAGTTCCAGAAGTGTGTCTAGAGATATCAAGCATAGCAATCCCAATTTAGTAACTACTTTTGCTTTACAAGTATTGCCTTTTCCAAAGAAAAGTCTTAGATAGTCAAATTTGACCCGTGAGAAAAACTTCGATCTTGAAATATTACACCCTACGATGTCCACCTCAACCTTGAAATCCTACCCAGAGGTAGACTTTTCTCAAAGACACAGAGTTCAGAAGAAAGTTGTTCAGGAAAAAATAGAAGGAAAGATCTACTTCGCCTTCGCATGATGCATGTATTAATCCCTTAAATGCTATAGATACTAACAATCTAGTTGCATGAGAACCTATAGTTGCTTTATAGTATCTTTGTATGTCGGTAGTGTATGCTTGGTGATCTTCACCCCCTGCCACAACACCCTCGCGGTGGCTTGCAGGGTATCGTATCAGGATGTAGATGTAGACGATGCCTCCTAGCTCAGAAAAGGGACAAACATTTACTCCCTTACGGGACACAAATTTACTCCTTGCAGTGTCTCAGTTGTGGTGAAAGGATGCATTGACAACTGATCTGCAAATACTCGCATCTTAAGGCCGCTTTACACGATACAATGTTTTGTACAATTTCTTGTACACACTCTTACATGAGGAAATTGTAATGTGTAAAGAGGTAAATTGTACGAACGCTTGTGCGATTGTCTGAATGACGGAACGGGAAATAGAAACTGTTCTAATTCCATTCAGACAAATATACAATTTCGTACAGTTCATACAAGCTTTTGTGCAAGAAATTGTACAAAAAATTGTATCGTGTAAAGCGGCCTTTAGAGCTGGAGTCGTGTGTTCTATTACATGCACACTGCAATTTAAATGACTCAGCATGCTCGCGTCGAAAGTATTCCCTCAATTCTTTGGAGTACTCAGACGAAAGAGCAAGTTGGCCTTCCTTCATGGAAAGAGCACTTCGAGCTCCTCTGCTCACGGCTTCCCCGTCCGTCCCTCTTTTCTCTTTTTCATTTGAGGAAAAAATGAGTCGCGCTGATCCGCAAGAGACATTCCTCACGTACGGTGAACAAAGGAACGCCTGAAATCGAATTTGCGCCCGTGGCACCCGCGAGAGAGAGCGGAGGAATGGGGAATTAAAGTGGACACGATAGGATCGCAGCGCGCCCTGAGAAAACGCACCCAGAAACAGCACACTCGTGCCTTGCGTCCAATTATTACCCCGGGCCCTTGTCACTTCGTTCTCGGGAATGGGTCAGCTGCGGGGTCGAAGAAGGCAGTGCTTCCCAGGAAAAACGCCAAGTAGAATTACTTGCTCGCCGAGTCGTGAAGTAATGAATGCAGACTTTTGTGACCCCTCCCCTTGCTTATAATATGCCCAAACAATAAGCGCTGAGGTAGATTAGAATAGAAAACGTTCTTTATTTTTCTGGGACTATAAGTCCCCTGGAACATCGGAAAAAAATAAGTATATTACATGCCAAAAAAAAGGAAAAAAAAAGAGATAAAGCGAATGTAGTCAGGGCAACAGCCGTACAATTGGATAATGGAGCAATATTACACATATAGATTAACAATAAATAATAAATATGGATGTAATGAGTACATCACCATTAGGTAGGGAGAGGATGCAAGTGAGATGCATTACTATGAAACTTAGAAAGAATATTTAAATGAAAAAATCAACAATCTCGAAAAACGAACGTGATCTTCCCTCGAAGTCAATGAAAATTGAATGTGTTTCTTTTTCTGTAAGATACATTCCTCGAATATATTTTACAGAAAATATCAACTTCGTCCCAACAAAGATATTTGGAATATTTTGAATATTGGATAAAGTATATTTTGAACTCATGCATATACTTTTAGACACTTTATTTCATCAGGTACGTTAAGTCTATTAAATGAAATAAATTGGGAATCATTGTCAGATCGTAGGTTTAAATTAAGACAATCTCTTAAACAAATTCTAAGATAATATGTTCAGTGATGAAGTTAAAACTATTTTGCGGACCCCAACTTACTATGGTAGACTGGACCATGATCACAAAATTAGAGAAATTGATTGCCGAACTGACAGATTCAAAATGTCCTTTTTTCCTCGTAAAATTAGGTATATGAATAACGGTAAATGTATCCAGTACGAGTGTAGCAATGGATAACATTGGTAGCTGCATGTTGGTGTAAGGACTTGAAGCTAACCCAACTAACAGCATGTTTTTGCATGCATGCTTTGCTATTTTTATCTTTTTTTATATAAATAGCGTAGTTTTGAACAGTACCTATACAAGTACTAATTCTTATTTATGCATGATGTGTAGTGCATGTTTGGTGAGAATTCACCCCCTGCCACACACCTCTATGGTGGCTTGCGGAGTATTATGTAGATGTAGATGTATAATACGAAAATATTTAGCTGATAACTCCAGGATATGATTATGTGATACCTTTCCATAACGGAAAAAAAAAGAATGAAACTTAGATAGGTTCACTTTATATTTATAAAGTATATGCATAAAGTGATCCTAACAAAGTTTCATTTTTTTATTTTCCATTACGTAAATATATGGAACGCCAGAGATTTCACCTACCTCCTTGATGGAATTATGGAGAAAAGAATGCTGTTATCATGGAAATATTCAATTTATTCACATCCTACAGCTCATGTTTTGTGCAGACAAATTGAACCGTACACTGCAGATACGCTGATGACGACTCCGCGACCCTTGCAGTGACTACCAAACGAGGGAGGCTACAAAACAGGACGACTCGAGATTTCAGCAATCCCCGAGTAACTCCGACAAGCATAACCAAAAAACAATATCGAAAATTTCCATAGAACGGAAAATCATTCCTCACTCGTCATTTCTCTGACAATTTTCCATTTTGATACCGTCTTCACGGCTGATGGTTTAAGGCGAGGCTGGAATATTTGAAACCTGGCATTACAGGAGAATGATTAAGAGAAACGGATTGAATAAGTAAGCAATGAACAGGTACTAAAAAGAGTTAGCAAAAAAGAATACTGAGTCGAATTATGAACTTTAGCCAGATGGAAGCCATACCTTCTCTTTATATTCCACTTAAAAGATGCCGGTAATAAATTTTGACGATGACGATGACAGCAGCGGAGAAGTCCAGGCTGGAAGCATTTGCAATGTGGTGCTACCGAAGAATGATGGAGATTAAATGGATCGACCGAGTGACAAACGAAGAAGTCTTAAGAAGAGTGGGGGAAAAGGGAAGTCTGCTGAAAACTATAAAAATAAGACGGGACAACTTAATCGTCCACATCTTAAGACACGATGGCCTGATGAAGACAATCGTCGAGGGAAAAGTAAACGGGAAGATTGGAAAAGACAGGCCTCGTATGAGATACATGGAACAGGTTGTGAAGGATGTAAAAGAGAGGAACTACGCTAATATGAAGAGGTTGGCCGATAGAAGAATCGAGTGGAGGGCTGCGTCAAACCAATCCTATAGGATTGTTGACCCTTAATGATGAATAAATTTTGTGGGTAATAGGCTTTGTTTTTGTTGATAATCAAGAAAAATACCGATCTAGTAATCCCGCCCTATTGATAGTAAGTTTTAAATGATGGAAACAAAATAGGGAGCTGCTCATAATATGCATTATATTAACGCCTGAGATTAACTTTGGAGGCGTCGTGGTAATTACGTTCTCACGGGCCATGAGAAATGGGTTTGGGGTGAAATGGGTGGAGCGTGAGAAAAATAACTACGCATCGGCATTGGAGTTTGCTTCGCAGCGTAAAGCTACGTTCTCATGTGGCCGTTTTTCCGTTGCGTTGACGCTGCGTTGTGCGTCAGGAGAATACCCTGTTTTCATGTCACCGGCAGCGCCAGCAGCAACGCACCAAAACATATGACGGTGGTAAACCGTGGTATAGGTGATAATCAGTAGCGAAAAAAATCACGTGACGAACAAATGACAGGCAGAATGCGTTGTTCCTCGCTCTGACGCAGCTGCGTCAACGCAGAAAGATGAAAGATAATCAACACGGACGGCAACGCAGGCCGCGTTGGCGTGCTCGCTTCTGATTGGTGGCGCAGTGTGTGTCAACGCAAAAACGGTCACATGAAAACGCAGCTTTAGTCACCGAGCTTGAACATTCTATCCAAAGGGCAGAGTACCTACTGTGGATAAAGCCTTCTCGTGTCTTCCACCTGGCCCAAATACACCAGAGAGTATTTTATCCACAATATTCGCCGGTGTAAGTAACCAAATCGTATTTGACAGAGTACTGAACACCGCCCAATTGGCAATTCCACAAGCACCGATGTTCCTCTGAAAAGTGGTGGCTCGGCGATGGATTTGCTCTAAAAAATGAACCTCGCATTAATTCCTTACATCAGAGGTAACTTCTATCACACTTAATCTACATCCACATAATACCCTGCAAGCCACCATAAAGGTGTGTGGCAGGGGGTGAATTCTCACCAAACATGCACTAAATATCATGCATAAAAAAGGATTAGTATTATTATACTGTTCTAAACTTCACTATTTAAAAAAGATAAAAAAGCAGAGCAGACATGCAAAAACATTGTTAGTTGGGTTGCCTTCAAGTCTTTATACCAACATGCAGTTACTCGTACTGGATATATTTACCGTTGTTCATATCCCTAATTGTGCGTGGAAAAAAGGACATTTTGAATCTGTCAGTTCGTCAATCAATTTCTCTAATTTTATGATTATGGTCCAGTCTGCCGTAGTAAGTTGGGGTTCGTAAAATATTTTTAACATCATCACTGAAAATACTACCTTGGAATTTGTTTAACGGATTGAGTCTAAATTTCAACCTGCGATCTGACAATGATTCCCATTTCAATTCATTTAATAGACTGGTTACGCTAATATAATTATCGTATCGTCCCTTTACAAATCTTGCCGATCTTTGCTGCACACGTTCAAGTTCATTACTTAGACCGATTTCGCAGGGATCCCATACACTGGCAGCATATTCCAAATGAGGTCTAACAAGGGAAAAGTAGCTGATTTCTCGTACATGATCGTCACATTTACCCAATACTCTTTTGATGAATCCAAGTTTACGATTAGCCTGACCCATTATGTCGCGTATATGAAAGATCATGTGGAAAGATCATCATCACTTCCTTATGACTTACTATAGCATCATTCAACTTGTGAGAACTACTCCTTCACCACCAGCCTTCATGATCAAAAATTAGGGAGGGGAATATTCTTTCTTAAACAGCTATGTCTGTCAGAAATCCGGAGCCTCTTACGCTAGCATCTGACAAGTTTGACAAATTGAATATTGGTATGCTGAAGTACGTTTGCGTTCCTTCGACTTTCGAGCCCTTCATACATAAATATTTCCTTTCAACCTACTTTATTCCATCTCATACATTCTATATGCTGGTTTAAAGCAATAGCATATATAATCAAGATTGGATTTTTATGACATGAAAATATTTTAGATCTTATCAGCGTTAATAATGCGAGATAGGAAGAAAAGCTCAAATCTAATAATATATTTATAAATATCATTATTCCGAAGCGTATAGTGCCGACCCTTTGAAATTACAATAATTAGATGGAGATATTAAGGTTGAATCAGTGTTTTTGGCCGCATAAGCAGTATTTAAGTAAATTACGTTTCTAAGCTTGCCAACCGTTCCGCTTTCACTTTTTCGAGATGAAATCTCATAAACATAGATAACTATGGTGTGATATATTTCCTGATACACATTTTCACTTGTGCTCCATTTAAATAGTTAGTAAATAAACCATATGCGGTTGGAAAATGTGATTTGTCTCTTGGGCTATTAAAATCGTAACTCTGTGCATCGATTTCTCGATGTCGGGATTGAAGCCAGAAGTACAATGTCAGGGGAGTTTTTGCAGCGAAAAGATACGCGGATTAAAAGACTAGAACTTACCCTGACAAGCAAATAGACCGCGGTTCAGCATTATTCTATTAATAGAATGAAGGGCGACTCACCTGAAAAGTAAAACATTTTAAGGATTAGATCAATTATGCTGCAACGTTAAATGTCAACATGCAAGAAACGGAATATATAGCAATTTCAACACCAACTCGCAGTACCGAACCATCGAGAGGGGGTTCAATCATTGAGGAGATCATTGAGCAATGCCACGATCCCCTCGGGAAAAAGACCGTAAAGAAGAGACATACTGCACTGACTTGAAAGCACTTGTTGGCCTGTTTACGTTCGTAAGGTCGTGATTTGTCTGGCCTCTATCACATCTCGCAGCTACGGTGTGTCGCCTTGCTGGCTTGCATTTACAAATCAAAAATCAAGGTTGCAAAAAGGTGTTGTTTCACTTTGCAGCAACAAGTTCGAAAAATGAATTTTATTTTTCGAAAAATTCTTTCATTCCTTTCATTTTTCAAACCACGAAAATTGCTCACGTAAATTGTACAACTTTGAAAGTGTTACAAGTTTATAAGTCATTAAAATAATGAAAAGGCATAGTTGGCTAAAATGTGGCATGCAGCCAAAAATAACGTATTATGTATAAAGTATTGGCAAAATTGGTGTGACTACCGATATCTAATAGGCCGGAATACGGCATGGACATAAATGTCCCGTTTGTGGTTTTAGATATTTCTAACAGTTATTCAAATAACATGTGCTTAAACGTGACGATTATTTTTCAGAATGGACCACTTGCATAAATATTAAAAGCCAAAAAGTACCACCATCCTATGAAAATAAATAAACGAGAGGGAACAATTTCAATTTTCAAATGGGACTAAAATGTCCCGTCCGCGGATCTAGTGTTTATTCAAGTCACGTTCCGTTCACAGCCACACAAAACAAAAACCATTCACCTACGTCACCACCCTCATTCAAGGAACATGAACTCAAGTGGCGAGGATTTCTGATTCGATGCTAATCTCTTTCAGCTTCGCTGGACCCTGATATGAAAGAGGTTTTCGCTGAAACCTAATCACATCCATGAAGGCACAGAGGAACGCGGAGAGAAAGCTGCCGTTCCTCCGAGAGCAGCCATTATGCTGCTTGTCGCTCTCAGGACATATCTCTCTCTCTCTCTCTCTCTGAATGATAATATCATAAAAATGAGTAAAACGCTGTACACATTCAAAGCTGGGCCACCGATAATCACCTCAAACTCAATATGTCCTAAACAAAAGTTATAATTTTTGGTTCGCCTCATTTTGTGAACAAACTATCCTCTTCGGCAAATAATATATTCACCCTCCTAAATGGAGCAAGGGTCGACTTCAAATCATCGGTTCGCAGCCTCGGAGTGGTACTGGACCAAAATCTAACTTGGAATCAGCATGTTTTACGCGTGTGCAAAAAGGTGAACTCTCTCTCATGCACCGCCTCAATTACTTCAGGAAAAGTACCGCTCAATCGCTGAGGAAGCATCTCATCGAAACGCTCCTCTTCCCCTTGGTGGATGACTGCTCTCTGGCCATTTGCGACATTTCAAGGGAAATGAATCTCAAGCTTCAGCGACTAGTCAATCCAGGGATAAGGTATGTCTTCGGCCTTAAACGAGACGTGCGCATTATACCTTACAGGCGCGATTTGGACTGGTTCACAGTAGAGAAGCGTAGACAATACTTTGCCGCCTGCCTCATGTACAAAATACTAAAAACTGGGCTACCAAACTACTTAGCCAACTATTTCTCAGTTTATCACAGCACCAGACCTGTGAGGGGTGAGATCCCGCCCCTGGCGATACCTCGCTGCTCTAAGGAGACGCTTCGTAACTCCTTTTACATCAGCTCATCCTACTTATGGAATTCACTGCCATCTCACGTTAGAAACGCTCCCTCATTCACAACATTCAAGACTCGATTGCGAATATAAATTAACAACAAAGAGGGTGAACCCTAAATTCTCCCTAAATGCTGCCTATTTATAATATATATCTATAATTGTAATCTATTACTCATTGTATTTTATTTATTCATTATCTGTCATAACTACTTACAGATTTATTGTACAATAAAATGTACGCTAATAAAAATCATCCCTCTATCTATCTCTACTTTTGCTCATCTACCCTCCATATCCTCCTCCACCTCTACACCACCATCCTGGGCTCCATCTGACTGCCCTGCGGTACCTCCCATGAGTCGCACTCCATCTCCAAGAGAACGCTTACATCTGAAAGGTTCAGAGAAATCTGGAGTTTTTTTTTCCCAATCGACGTCTCGCACGCTCTTTCCCAAATGCTCTTTAAAGTAGATTCGAGGGAATAACTTGTGTTGTGAGATATGGAATCGTATGCCACAGGTTATTACAAAATCTAAAAATGAAAATATATTTAACTGGGAATACTTTAAAATGCTGCATCAATTTAACTGAATATTTTATTGTTTTTTGCATCACCTACGAGGTATATTTTCACTGCTTTTTTATTTTCTTGTTTTTGCTTTTCTATGGAAATTATACAAAGCGTGTAATATTATTTTTGTATCACCTATGTATTCATTGATTTGATTAATTCCTTGCAATAGAAGATCTGGATCTAAATTATGCACACCAATTATGTTCCTAACCTTTGTCCCGGAATACTTAATCTCATTTCATTTCTTTTTCATCATGGCGAAGTACAAAATCAGTTCATGCTTAACACAGTGTTAATAGGGAAAATGTTTCTACTCAGCAAAACTCAATTTCGCTTTCACCTCCTGCCACACCCCCTTGCGGCCTCCACAGAGTAAAATCTAGAATTAGACGCATTTTATTTCTACCTTCCCATCCTTAATTTAATGGCTAGAAGACGTATTATTTCATAATAAATTTTATGAAATATTCTTTTCATAGATTTCAGTAGATATTTTTCTGCCTAATTACCCAAAAGTGCACAGGACAAAGCCAGTTTATTATTTATTTAGTGATAGGTAAGTTTGTTGATTCTCCTATGTTCAACACTTTACATTACAGGTCCACCGAATCTATACAAACAGCAATCGGAAACCATTTTTCTCGTGATGCATGCAAACGTTGGCATGCCAGAGGAGCTAAATCCGAATCCCTTTAAAGGAGCACAAGTTGGCCGATAGTCTAAGATTAGTGAAACGAGTGCCAAGAAACTCCGACGGAAGCTTTTAACGCTGCATGAACACGTTTTCTTTTATTTCTCCCGAAATAACCCGGAAATATTGACGCAGTCGCATTGGGTAATATTGGGAAGTCGGCACATAAGCCACACTGGCGCTATGACCTTCCATTCCCTGGAGGACTGTGTTTGAAACCGTCGTGATTATCACGAGTAGGTAACCAACGAGTCACGTGGTATAAACACTAATGGTTCGCAAATTCGGTGTTTCTGAATCGCTCGTTTAAACATCATTAATTGCTTTCACCTGAGTTTTACTCATCTGTCTTAGCTGTATGGCCCAGAGATGAGACAAAACACAGGTGTAAACAATGAATAAGGTTATAATCAGAGGTTTTCACACTCCAAAGTTTGCGAACCGTTCGTGTTTATACCACGTGACTCCTTGGTTACGTATTCGAGATAATCGCGACGGTTTCAAACACAACCCCCCTGGAAAAGAATCAGAACAACCGAAGAAGAGGTCGCAGTCGACGAAGAGGTTACGAGTCAACGAGACTTATGAGTTACGAATCAAAATCACCACAAATTATAGAGGGGTAATATTTTAAATTGTTTGAACACGACTTATCAGTGACTGTCTCCAGAGTACATCTCAAGCCCTTGTGCACCAAAAGAACGTCGAGTTCCAAATAGAGTCAATCTCTCTAAATTGACACTTCTTCCCCGCTCTGAGGGTGTCGTGAAGATACTGAAACTCTGCCTCTTCGCTTGACCTCTACGGGAAAGCGATGGCATCTAGACTCCATCTACATCTATCTACATCTACATAATACCCTGCAAGCCACCATAAATGTGTGTGGCAGGGGGTGAACTCTCACCAAACATTCACTACAATGCATAAAAAAAAGGATCAGTACTTTTATAGGCACTGTACAAAACTACGTTATTTAAAAAAAGATGAAATATAGCAAAACATACATGCAAAAACATGCCGTTAGTTGGGTTAGCTATAAGTCCTTATACCAACATGCAGCTACCAATGTTATCCATTGCTACACTCCTACTAGATATATTTACCGTTATTCATATCCCTAATAGTACGAGGAAAAAAGGACATTTAAAATCTGTCGGTTCGGCAATCAATTTCTCTAATTTTATGATTATGGTCCAGTCTACCATAGTAAGTTGGGGTCCGCAAAATATTTTTAACATCATCACTGAAAATATGGTCTTGGAATTCGTTTAGGAGATTAAGTCTAAACTTCAACCTGCGATCTGACAATGATCCCCATTTTAATGCATTTAATAGACTGGTTACGCTAGTAAGGTTATCATACCGTCCCTTTACAAATCTTGCCGATCTTCGCTGCACACGTTCAAGTTCGTTATTTAGACCGATTTCGTAGGGATCCCATACACTGGCAGCATATTCCAAATGAGGTCTTACAAGGGAAAAGTAGCTGCCATCGGCGCGGTTACAAAAGATACCTTCCATTCCAGTGATTAAATGCAAATACATGGTTGCCAAGGGATACAGATCACTTGTACTGCAGCTGAAAATCAAGCGTTAGATTAAAACCTGCCAGAATAACAAACGGCCACCTGTTTCGATCATGTGTATGTTCGGTATTTTAACTCTTATAGCTATAATGTTCATGCTGATATCAAGCACTTAGAAATTACTGACCTTTCAGCAACAGCTTTGTCAATTACACATGATTGTACATAGAAAACTAACCAGCATAATGAATTAGACAACGCAGAATCCATGTATTTTTGTCACAAGGTATTTAAGGAAAAGGTAGAGCAAAAAAAGTGGGACTCGATATTCAGGGAGAATGACGCGTCTAAAGGTTTTGCACTACTCGTAGATCATTTAAATAGCTGCTTGAGGGCGTCGGAGCGGAAAAAAGCACGGCAATGCAAAACAGTCAAACTAAAACTGTGGATGACTGATTTCTTACTTAAAAAAATTGAACGGAAGAACTACTTATATAATAGACATTACCTCCACCCAAATAATGAAAACCTGAGAAAGATTTTTATAAAGTTTAGAAACAAGTTACGTTTAACTTTGAGAAATGCTGCGAATGCGTATTATATGCAATAATTTGAAAAAGCTAAATGTAACTCAAAGGAGCAATAGAATGTATTGAAAGAACTAACCGGGGATAAACTTAAAACCACTCCAAATAACCAACTTCAAATAAATAACCAACTTGTAATGGATTAAGAAATTTTAACGGAGGAGTTCAACCGTTTCTTTTTTTTAGTACCTTTAAATAGACGTAAATCAAACCTATTGGAAGCCCTAATTCTTTTCCTAAGAAACGTAAAAACACAGAAATAATGCGATTTCATCATTTTTTAAACCAGTCATATTACGTGAAATACTGGAAATAGTTAGCGCTCTCCGCTTTTGAAAATCGGCAGGATTTTATCGCATTTCACTAAAGGTCTCTTGAAATTAATTATTTCAGATATAGTGGATGTACTTTGTCATATTTTCTAGAATTTTACTAATGCCGTATTCCCTGGCCAACTGAAAAGAGCCGTTGTTATTACTATACACAAGAAAGGTAATTGGCGTAATAAGCAAAATTATCGACCAAATTCCTTGTTGTCCGTACTGTCTTTCTTGGACAAATTCAAATATTTCAGTAACAAACAGATTGGGTTTCGCAGTGGAAAAGATACAGAAAAAGCATTGGAAAATTTTATGACCCCTATTTATGAGGGCGTAAACAGCAATCAACGCACAGCTAGCCTTTATTCTGATATAAACTAAGCCTTTGATACGTTATTAAGACTTGCCTTAACTTCTTAATTAAGATCATACGATCTTAATTAAGAAGTTAAGGCAATTAGGTATTCGTGGGATCCCACTGGAATGGTTTGAGAGCTACTTGTCGTTAGGCTCTCAGTGTTTAAGGGCTAAGAATGGTCATAGTAACTCTGAGTTCATTCGTTGTGGTGTGCCACAAGGCTCTGTGCTGGGACCCATTTTAATTTTAATTTACATTAAATATTCATGTGAGTGCGATTTACATTGGTATTAACTGCCTTTTAGGACAATATAGCTTTAAGTTATGAAGGTGTGAACTAGAGGGTAATAAAATATAACATGAAATTGGATTTTAGTATTCTTAGCAAATGGTTTGCAGCAAACAAACTTCATCTACGTGAGAAAACTAAATTCCTTTGATTTAATGTTTGTAATCGCTTCACATTCAACTTGAACGTGGTGCATCACTCTTCTGAGTGTACTCAAATTGCTTGTGAAAAATGCATAACAATAGAACGTTTTACTGACTATAAATATTTGGGGATGAACCTGGATTAGTATTAAAAATGGAAACATCATATTAATACAATAACAAAGAGTTCAAAATACTCTAAAACCAAATTATATTTTATTCGCAACAAATTTCCTATGCACTTTAGAAAATTCATCCACTATGCATAAGCCCTACACAGTTAACTATGGATTATTATGCTTGGGAACTGCCGGCAAAACACCATAAAATGAAGAGAAAATGCACTAAAGGGCATTGTTCGGGTGATAGAGCGAAAAGGCTTCTTGAATCTTCCTCTCCCATATTTAAGAAGCTAGGTCTATTAACGCTAAGAAACTTGTATATATTCAAGGTTTTGACATTATTTTTATTCGTAGTGGCAATGTGTCGAGAACATTGAAAAAACCACACCTATATACCCTTATAAATTACTTTTGCTATGTTTTGTCGAAGCCCTGCTTAACATTATAAAAACGTTGTGTCCTTTTCATAGGGCCAAAGTCATTTAATATGTTACCGAGTAGTAATGTCACGACTGAAAAGAATTAAAGCGGATTCTTAAGATGTTTAACACCATAGCCACTGACCATAGTAAATGAAAATTGCTTCTTATCCTAAAATAGGTTCTTGTTCATGTCCCATTTGTATGCATATGTTTGTACTTTGTTGAATGCAAAGTTTTTCCTAAAGTCATATATCTGTATGTATGGTGCTATTTACAAAGTATATTTCTTTGTGTAAGTGTTATGTTGAAGGCCATTATATGCTGGGTCAGAAGTATTGTATCATTCTTTTTTGAAGGTGTCAACACCCACTTATGTCAAGCTGGCCTAAATTTTGCCTATCTACCCAATATTTCAGGGGCAAAAAATTAATGTATGTAAATGTAAACTTTAAAACTATTGCATATTTTTATGCTATTAAACTGAAGATGGAAACTTTCACTTAACTTGTTAACAAAGTAAGATCCATATTAACTGGTGACATTGAAGATTAATCCTTGTTAGTATGAAATATTGTTATGGGCTAGTTTTATAATTAATAATTGTTGAACTTTCGGAAAAATTGTTACTTTTTAATTGTATATTAATACGTATTTAATATCCCATCTTCCAAATATGCAGTTGCGTAAGTTAATATGGACGTTGCTTTGTTAACAAGGTAGGTGAAAGTTTCCATATTGAATTTTATAGCAATGTAATATGCAATAGTTTCAAGGCTTACATATACATAACTTTTATGCCCCTTAGATTTAGGGAAGTTATGCAAAGTACTAGGCGGCGATGCCTCGGCATGTGATGGGCACATCATATGAACTTCATACAGTTGTATATACAAATTTTTGCTTAGTTTCTTCTGCAAGTTTAAAGGAACTCGTAGGCACGGTTTCCTTTTAATTTCCATCAAAAATTTCAAAAGTTGTAATATTTACCTAAGTAGCTGAACTTTTGAATTTCAATGAGCGGCTGTTAAAATTTAATAGAACGTTAGTTGGATATCTTATTGTAAACAATATGAGTTTTTAACAGGTATTTATCTCTGTTTTATAAAATAACACATTTAATTTTGGTGCTAAAACCTCAATGGCTTGGTAGGCTGCTATTTCGCATGTTTTAATTTTTAAAATAATTAGAACAACCTATACACTATGTAAGTTATGTAGAAATGACATTGACGATTTATGGTTGTTAGTTTAAAAGAAGTTATGGGATGGTTTTATAGTTAATAATTGTTGAACTTTGAAAAAAATGTTACTTACCTTTTAATCGTAAGTAAATACATATATAATATCCCGTCTTCCGAATATGCAGTTGCGAAAGTTAATATTGATGTTACTTTGTTGGCATGATAAGTGAAGGTTTCCATATTGAGTTTAATAGCCATAAAATATGCAATAGTTTTAAAGCTTACATGTACTTTTATTTTTTTCCCCCTTAAATTTTGGGTAGGTAGGCAAAATGTATTTACGGTTTAACATAAGTTCAACACCTCCAGGTCCATTTCCTAAGGGGATACCTAGTACCAAATTCACTTTCATTGTGCGAGTTTGTTTTCAAATACGTGTGTATTCTTTTTTCCGAAGCAATAACGTTTTTTTTTCTCCTCCTCTTTTCCTCCTCCTTCACCTCATTTTTATTCTCCTTCTCCTTATTCTTCTCCATCTTATCCTCCTTCTCCTCCATCTTCTCCTTCTACTCCTTCTTCTTCCTTTTATTCTTCCCCTTCTTCTTTTTCTTCTTCTTCCCCTCCTTCTTCCTCTTCTCCTCTTCCTTATCCTCCTCCTTCTCCTCCTCCTTCTCCTCCTCCTCTCCTCTTCCTTATCCTCCTCCTTCCCTCCCCCTTCTTCTCCTCTTCCTTCTCCACCTCCTCCTTCTCTTCCTCCTTCTCCTCCTCCTTCTCCTCCTCCTCTCCTCTTCCTTATCCTCCTCCTTCTCGTCCCCCTTCTTCTCCTCCTCCTTCTCCTCCTCCTTCTCCTCCTCCTCTCCTCTTCCTTATCCTCCTCCTTCCCTCCCCCTTCTTCTCCTCTTCCTTCTCCACCTCCTCCTTCTCTTCCTCCTTCTCCTCCTCCTTCTCCTCCTCCTCTCCTCTTCCTTATCCTCCTCCTTCTCGTCCCCCTTCTTCTCCTCCTCCTTCTACTCCTCCTTTTCCTTCTCCTCCTCCTTTTCCTTCTCCTCATCCTTTTCCTCCTCCTCCTCCTTCTCCTTCTCTTCCTCCTTCTCTTCCTCCTTCTCCTCCTCCTTCTCTTCCTCCTTCTCCTCCTCCTCCTTCTCCTTCTCCTCCTTTTTATTCTTCTTCTTTTTCAACGAGAGTTGGCTGTCATTGATGAGACTTGTAATGACACCGGCCTACGCAATGGCCCGAAACACCAAGGGCACTCGTTTTTCCCCCGGTCAAGAGATTTATTCCCTCTCCCGAATCTTTACAACGGAAGCATTGCATTGCATGAGATTGCACGCCGTTCCAGTGTTCTTTGTTTTGCGAGACCCCGCAGCGAAGGCCTCGGGTTTCAAAACGCTAAGTGCATTGCGTCGGAATTAGATCCCCGGGTCGTCAACGCGAGGGTCACCAATGGGGGCAACGATCCCTCTTCTAACAGGGTCATCGGGGACTCCATCACCCCCAGGGCAGGAGGATAGAGTTGTCGGACGTAAAAAAAAGAGAAAGTCGGAAATGGAGGAAGCGGAACTCGGAAAGCGAGTCCATGATGTCATCGGGACTGATATATGCCGAGGGAGTCCCTTATTTCGCCTGCCCCCTACGGATCCTGCCACTTGCAGCGATGACAACGGACGAGGGGGGGGGCACTGCCTCCGAGGTTATTCCGACAGAAATCGAGGCCGAGGGTGGAGCGGACAGCTGCTTCTCGGGGCGATTAAGTTCACTGCCGACAATAGAGGGACATATTTCAGAGAAAGCTCGGTCATTCCTGCCGGAGCAAGACCAAATCAATTAAGTGAACACTTCCATTCAGAGACTTTCCTTGTTTTTCTAGAGCAAACCTCTTTTGGTGTTTTCCTAGAGTTTAATTTTGCATCAAAGACATTTGTTGCAAACTTTCCAAACGCAAATCCGTAATAATGGAAAAGAGATCGAATCATGTTTTTAATCAAATTTAACAAGTGATTCTTTTCAGGAGCTAATAATAGTACCAAGTATCATGAAGAGAAATTCTAATGCGCTAATAGAAAATTTATTTTCAGCCATTTTCTTCCCATTTATATTTCTATTTCTTCTCTATTTTTTCTGGTATATAGGTATCATCCGTTACAGCATCTCTCTACAGTGGCCTACAGAAATTTTCGAGTACAAATGCATGACTCCTTTAGCAGAAGTATGCCAGGAGAAAGCATAGCTGGCTTTGGCGAGGATTAAAAAAACGTCCTCGTATGGTTTGACCTCATTGTAAAGTTGCCGGCTTTAAACTGTACACCGTTGATAATTTATAACTTGTGGTGAGCGGTTTTTTAATACTTATATGCCAATACTGAGAAGTTATTTAGTAAAGACTCGGCATGAGTAAATTTAAAAATGACTTTGTTATTTATTGCTAATTATTTATATCTCCACATAGGAAACTCCCAAGATTACGATACGCAAGCCTCGTTATCCATAAACTGGATTTCTATCTTTAGGTTTTGGAAACATTTTTCTTGATATAATTAGCTCCACAGCACATATGTTACTTCCGTAGGAAATATAAAAAACACATGTGTTATACAGTTTTCTTTTTATCGATAAGTGCTTTTAATGGTTTCAATTATATGTTACACGAATAAACTTGGAGGGGAGGGAAAGTTCACCGACTTCCCAAGGACAGGGCTAAGTGGCGGACACCTTCTCACGTTATTCACCCCCTCACTACCCCACAGTAAGGGGGGAGGGATGGAGGTATGTAAGGAATCGATCTTTCCAATGTTTTGTCATTGCCTGATGATGCGTCTGCAATGGCCGCGAAAGCTCGTACAACGACAACGCCTTATACGCAGCTGCAACCGAAAGTCTCCGACGACAACGAATAACATTGCTTCCATTGAAAGCCTTCGTAAATAAATAGGATTCTAATCAAGCCTATTTTAATGTAGTAGCAGTTTCTAAAACCATTTTGAACGCGATGCAAGAAAAGGAGTAAAAAGACGTTGCGATAAATAATGCTCCATTTCTTATCAAACCTGACATGGAATTTTGAAACTTGTTGTAAGCTGAGAGTTAGAATATGGGAAAATGCACTATTCCTCCGACATAAATACGAAAAACTGTTTTCAGAGCGTTCTAATCGCAATTCAGGTGTCACTTTCATTCCCTAATCTTTATAATTCTTAGGTGCCACCATGTATCTAATGTTTTCACCCTTGACTTCCCCGCTGCGGGCATCGTCCATGCCTCACTGCCAAAAAGAAACATGTTGCAGACGTTAGTTCTGATGGATGATTTCCTTACTTAAACGAAAACTAAATATATGCTACGTATCTGGATTGAAGTGAATCAATGTGGTCCCGTGTGATTTCGCATTCCGTGACTCATATGGTACAATGATTGTGGTGGAGAGCTGCAATTCACTCTCAGGGAATGAGGAAGAAAAAGTATTCCTGCTCTCTCGTCAGATTGTGGGTGTCAGCAAAGTGGGGAGAGGAGGTGTGTGGGAAGCGTGCGAATAAGAGTTGGAAAATTGTCGTTTCGGGAGGAAGAGAAAGATGCCTGTGGTGGAAGTGAGAAGCTCCAAGGTGATAGTTGAAGAACGAGAAGAGTGGAAAGGAAAATGTTGCGATTGTTTGATGTTTCATGGGAAGTGGATTTTCTGAGAAGAATAGGAGAAAAGAAAAGTGTGTTGTGAATCCTGGAAAAAAGGTCACATTTTGGACATGCTAGTTTCCTGAAGAGGTTACAGATAAGTGAATGTTATTGGAAGGGCGCAAATTAAATGTGCATGGCTAAATTTGCGAAGGATATAAAAGAAAATGATTATTTCAGTATGACGACATTAGAATTTGCACAGCTGCATCAAACGAATCTTGGGACTGATCATAAAGCATTGCAAACATATTTGGGACTACTGGTTGTGTAAAAAAAACCTCAGCACATTTCCACATTAATATTTTAAAATTTTAAAAAAATTATTCTACACGTGATTCTACGTACTAAGCCATCTTCGGGTGTACACTCAAAAACTTTCCGTGACAGCAATGCATTAATATACAAAAGGGTGATGTTACTTTTCACTAGTTAGGCCCCACCTTGAGTATGCAGCCAGTGTATGGGATCCTAATGAATTAGGTTCGATCAGAGAACTAGACAGTGTGCAGCGTAGAGCAGCTAGGTTCGTTAAAGGGTGTTACGATAGGTTGAATATGGATTCAGAATTAATACAAGAATTAGGGTGGGAATCATTATCA
This sequence comes from Platycnemis pennipes, assembly GCA_933228895.1. NCBI lineage: Eukaryota > Metazoa > Arthropoda > Insecta > Odonata > Platycnemididae > Platycnemis > Platycnemis pennipes. Next base: position 9,202,081 of record OW121852.1, read on the forward strand.
GAGCGTAGGTCAAGGTATAGATTAAATCTAATAGAGAAATTTCAATCGGATAGCTTTACTGAAGATGTTAGGCACATATTAAAAAAACCAGCGTATCATGCTAGATTCGACCAGATAAATGAGATTAGAGAGATAGATTGTTGTACAGATAGATTCAAAATGTCATTTTTCCCCTGTATTATAAGAGAACAGAATAGGCAGAATAGCAAAGGGATAGGCAGGGGAAATATTTTAGAGTAGTCTGTAGTGCATGATGCATTTATTAATCCCTCATATTCTATAGATTCTAATAATCTAGTTGCATGAGACCCTATAGTTGCCTGTTTGTATGTCGGTAGTGCATGCTTGGTGATCTTCACCCCCTGCCACACACCCTCGCGGTGGCTTGCAGGTTATCGTGTACATGTAGATATATAGATGCTGTAGATTAAAGGTACAGATAATGTAAAGAACGAAAATGTGTACAAAAGAGTGGATGAAGAATTTGATTACTTAGAAATGTAATAGAAGGGAAAATTGAAGGGAAGGTCCCGCGAGGAAGACTAAGGCCCGGTTTCACCAACCATTTGCTGATCGACGATCAAGTGACCGTCAATCAATTGTTGATTGACGATCTGCAAGGATCACTTTCATCCACTGAGCAACTCAAAAGACCATATGCAATGTAGAGCAATTGCAAAGATATGCTCTGTTTTTAGTCATTCTTTTATTCACATTCCATTTGTAGATGCATTTCGTTATTACATCACTTTATTTCAGCTAGCAACAACAGGGAAACTATTTTTGAGGTAATTTTCTCTATTTGAGACATTATGACATTTTATTAATTTTACATGACATGCACCATACCTAAGCTATGCATTTAAAACTTTTTTTGTGCAAACACAGGCATGTAAAATTTTAAGAACAGTATTCAGATTCAATAAAAACAAAGAGATGATAAATATCATTATTAAGAATCAATTAATTAATTCTGAATGTACTTCACCAATCACTTGACAACACTCTTGACGCACCCATCTCAGCTCCTACTGCTTCATATAACTTTAGATTCCAGAAAAAATCATAGAATAAGAAGATGCCCAACTAGATACCAAAATAATCATTCCTCAACTCAACCCAATATTACACTTATTACCAATACACAATAGTAATCATAACTCACGACAACCGCAGTTGCATCTATTCATCCACTTCCTCTAACATCATGTATCTTCATACCACAAAGGAAATGGAAAGTAGAGAAGTTTCCCAAATGGCCTACAACAAAAGCATATAACTTCAGACAACTTGAAAAAGTGACTGATCAACACATTTAAAAATCCAAGTCTTAAAATCTTTTAAAGAGACTGAATAAAGGATTCAGATTTTTATTATATTCAGTTTATATTTATTTATTTTTTTCCAGTTCTGAATCACCTTTCTCAACAGTTATATATGTGTATGAACAATGAACAGGTGAAGATAATGATGAATGAGTATACATAATACATATTCATAAGTTATTGCAACATTAAAGTTTATTTTTTAATATTTTTCATTCTATTGTGAATAAGGCATTCAATCTCACAGCCCAAATAGACTTTCCAGTGCTACTACTGTATATTTTCCAATGTTAGTTTCCACATTATCAAATGGTCGGAATTGAATATTCTGATACATAGGACCACCTTCACCCGTGAACATTATAGCCACATAATGTAGAACCCCTCTGGCTACAATGATAGTAAGAGCCCTATCTATATTGACTAGAAGTTCCATAGATAGACTAGGAAACCTCCTCATATGACACTGAAGCAATGGGATTCATTGTTTTAATATGAGTATGATTGTACCACTTCTGGTGGTATGGTTTACAATGGGCATGAGTAGATACCTATGACCAGCAGGGATACCCTGCAAAACCTAACAAAAATCCATTCATGGTTTCTTCTACTTTGAATTTTGCCCATAAATTGAAATTGTTAACTATGGTAAGTACTGCCTGTGCACAAAGCCTAGCCACCTTGCCACTAAATTGGTTGTTCTAAGGCTGGGGGTACAGAGAGCTTGAGCAGTAATAGAAAAATAAGGCATTCGGTCACGGTTTATCTCATAATTTTCAGTCCATGATGAGATGACTACAATTTGAGTGCTTCACAAATCTCCCAAGAGCTCAAGGCTCCAAATCCTACAAACACCAGATTTAGAGACATGGTGGAGTTCCCCAATTGTGGTCTGCATTAACAATTATCTTGAAATTAATTTCAAATTCACTCATATCTCTATTAAAGAGCTGGTTATTGAATCGTTACACTACTAGGATAAAATATGTTTCAATGACATGCTTATCAGCTACTCCTATGTTGGACAACAGTGCCTGGTTTTGATACTTAAAAGTAAGTAATAGCATAACGAACCTTCAGATTGATATTACATATAAATATGTTGATACAAGTATTTCTCAACAAGGTTATTGAAACTATTTATTGTTAAACAGTGTTAATAATTACATTATCTTATAAAGGTTGACTGAAATATAAGATACTTCTAGCATATGATGAAACTATCACATAAAAATCTACACAACAAATAATGAAAGGTCAAAATACTAGCTAAACAGATAATTTCACCAAGTTGTTTTATGAGTCATAACCATATTGCATGCATGCACTATCTATGTCTGAGCCACCATTAAAGAAAGCATAATTCAAAAAGCCTCCACAATATCATGTTACGAAAACACAATAATGATATAATATACATCAAGATTGAAGTAAAGTATATTAGCCACCAATCTTCATTGTGTGACATCTTATTTTAATTTCAACTAGAAGATATAAAAAGGTATTTGTTTAAAAATATTGACTTACATTTACCTGAGCTAACTTTCAAGTGCAGTAGTACATGAAAACAAGATTCTTACTCAACAAGTACACTTTCAATTGTAGATAATAAATAGTTGGCACATTTTAATTGCAGTATTTCCCTACATATTCCCTGTAACTATATTATCTCATGATTTTAGATATCCATCCCGAAAGGAATAGGCCTGACAAAGTGGAATTCACCACAACTAAACTGGATTTAGTTTATTAAGTTCATTCACGCTAGCTAATTAACTTAAAATATTTTCGTACTGATTAACTACATTAATATGATTCATTTGAAGAACAGGAACAAACACAATCAATCTAAAACAGTCCCATCACTACAAGGTCACGAACTAATGGACAACGAATAACATTGAGTTACCATTGTCACAGTAAAAAAGTTAATCCTTGAGCCCTGATGAAGCCTTAATTAAAAGGCGAAACGTTGGCAAGAAAAGGAAGTTGAATTTTTTAAAAAAAGACGACCAAACCTCCATAAATTAACCCAGACATTAAAAAAGTGGTCAATAACCATCCACAGAAGTTATTGAATATAGCAGAATCCAAACCAATCCTAGGATTGAAATGCTGATGATGATCTTCTGTATGTGATACTTGTCTTGATTCCTTGAGATAAGTGTATTAACCCTGTTGGACTTAAAATATACACTTTTCTCCTCTCTTTCTTTTCAATAAAACGTGTCTTTCCTTTTGAGAAGCATTTTTTATTCACAAATCTCTTCCTTCTGCGTTAAATAAAATACATACTACATTTCACTGAGCGTATTTATATCTTCAGAATCCATTTCTTCAAGTCGGGACGGAAATGAATTACGTTATGAAATAAATATTGTCTCACATTCTTTGAAACATTGTGTAATATAACAATTCAGCCGCCGATATAAACAATGCAAGGTGTAATAATGGAAGTTAACAAGCGTTGGTAATTAAGGAAACAATAGGGGAGAGGGAGAATCGGGGAGTTGTGTGTGAGACGCGGTGGTGTAGAGACGCAAAAGTGACGCGTGCTTAAGAAAGGGCATGTTTTAGTGAGCTAGCTGGTGTCTGTGTGTGTGAATAAGTATTTGTGAGGGAAGAGAGATTATTGGCTTGTTGTGTCGTGTCTGATTTCATTTAAGAATTGGGTCGAAAGAAAAGAAAGTGTATGGCCTGCTAAGTGCGAGCCTGAAGAGAAGTGAATGTTTATTTGTTTGTGTTTGATTAATTTTTAAGTGCATTTCGTGAGGGAAATTTCTTATGTTTTGCATGTTTTATGTGATAAATGTGCGTGATATATAATGCATAAAGGAATATACTACAATTGATAGCAGACTAGATAAGCTTGTCCAATGCGTGGGAGAGGTCATATTTAAAGCTTAGGTTAATATTTCGCTAACAGAGAGGCTCTTTGGGCGCATAAGAATTATCTCCACTCCAGAATAGTCCAATTTTTTGTGGAATTCCAATCGCAGATCCGTGATCACCAATCACTAATGGAACTTCCGTGACAGGAGTCCATCCTTCACTCGATCGCCGACGTGGATGCCTTGCAGTCCTACTCCGAGAGTTCACCAAGGCATCTCGCGCGGAGGAGGGTTTCGGTATGGGCGGGGGAGATGAAGCCCAAGTTTGAGGGCATGGTATTCCCACGAAGTGGAGAGAGGGGCCAGTGTGGCGCCGGAGACTTCAATTAAAATCCTCTCCTTCTGGCGGAATGCGGCCTCAAGTCTTAAGCGTCCGTGACCTTGCGCTCAATCACGCAGGATCACTAATCGATGGGTGACTCGGGGAATTTGGGGAGGGAAACGGGACCTGCTTAGAGGCGAACTTCATCCCCGTCCATTGAGAGGGAGGAGGAAAAGGTCCCGGGACGTAATTTCCTTATTTCTATACCGACTGCACTACCGGGAAGTTTCACCACCCAGGATACGCTGATCCAAGTGAAGCTTCCCATCCGACTTTCACGAATTTCATGTATTATAAAAATATACATCCCTGGCCTTGGTGTAATGGCCAGCAAAATTTGAACCGATTTTACATTAATAAACTCCGTTACTACTACAATTATTTCAGAACATCGTTAAACGCAATCACGAATCGATATAAAAGAGCTTTAGTCAATGGGGAATATGCATGAAATTTGTTTCTCGAAGATCAATGATTTGTTTGATGCGAAATTTTCTCACCAGTTTAAATATATTAGCCAAATGTTTCTACACCCACCACAAAGAATATTAAATGATATTGAAATGTTCCAGGAAATTGACGAAAGTCACGTGACCTGAAACGCCTTCTGACGTCACTGCACGGTATAGGTTCCTTATTGCTACGGAGACAGACACTTATTTTTAAAAGAAAACGAAGTGAATATATTTTTTTGAGGTTTTTAGCCGCTTCTCGAACGAAACGATGACTGAAAAAATACTTCAAAAAAGCACATTCCGACAATTTCCTTTGGTTGGTTCCCTTATGGCGGCATTCTCCTTAAAAAAACAGCGATAGTAGAAATTCTTGGGCACTAAACAGGCATTAGATAATTAACGGACGATTTGCTAGTTACCATCCATACTAGTCAAATAGAAAATCGAAACACAAACTTTTATGCATTAAACAAATGAGATAAATACATACGCTATCGCCAAGTATTCATTTGACAACTTACCTCCACGCATAAACAGATAAACAACGCCCATATTGATACCGTGCCGTGACGTCATGCGTTGACGTCGTGTTTTTAAGCTGCCGAAAAGGTACAATTTTCAAAGAGTAATATCTTTGTTACACAACATAATTCTTCAGCGAAATTTTCGCCAAGCACCTTTTAGCAAATAAACTTCACATTCAAAGAGTTATAAAAATCGTGCATGTTCCCCATTGTTGACCAAAAGATTCGTCACTGAAATTTTACACCCTATTTTAATATCATCAATTTTGCATTTTTAAGCTTTGGCTACAGCACAAAAGATTTGCTATATGTTGGGAAAAAGCATTTCTCCGAATTAATTAAGTAAAAGTAATGTTTGTACCATAGACCTCAAAACACGTTTGTATGACATGGTGTAAACATTGTGTTGCATTTATTAAATTAGACTACAACTGCGTTGTTTGAAACAGGATTGTTGCGATATAGTTGAAATTCCGTATTACAAATATGTTCATCCAAACTACCGAACACAAAAAATGTGGCTGTGCTAAATTAGGAATTATTAGAATCATGAGCTCAAGGTACTATCTAATACCACCGAGACGGTTAGAAAACAGAAACATTGCACGAAAATAAAGAAACGTAAACTTTCTTAACAATGACTTCTCACCAGCTTATGCCCGTTAAACTTTAAATGCTTTGGTTTATTCATTTATTTCTCAATTTTTCCTGAATATTTTGGTTGAAACTTTCATCAAGAGGAAAGTTCAGGACATCATCCTTTCATTTTAATTCATTTTAATTTATGCTTATCTGAATTATAGTATATTTTTCCGTCTCCTGTAACTGGATCTTCGAAATTTATCGCGAAACGCTTTACGTACACAACTGCAGGTGGGTAAATTGGAAATTCATTTCCCCTTGGAATATGAACCCACTTCCGTCGACATTCTTCGAGTTCCTCAACTAGTCAAGAAGCCGAGGTGACGACGTCTGGGGGGTTATTTTGTAATCTCACCTTTTTAATGACTCTTTGCGGGAAGGCGGGAGATCCGTTTCGCTCTCTTAATGATCGGCTCACGAACGGTTCGTGAATTGTCGAAGCTTCTGTCGATAGCGCTATCTGTTGCCGATCTCGGTGTGCTGAAGTTCTTCACGCTGTGCAAATTCCAAAAATACAATTTAAAATCGTTTGTATCTTTCTCGCTCTTGTTTTTTTTATCCAAATCAAGCTTCAAGTGGAAACGATGGTGGCTCCATTTCACGTTCCTTATGAAGATGAGATGGGAACTAATGGCAGGCGGAGATAATGAAAAGGATCAAGAGTCGAAAGATATGGATCAGAGCGGATGAATCGTCCAAAAGACCAGCACATGACCGGCAGTTCACCACTTGAGATCCGAAGATGGTCACGCCGCCTGGGTGGTGGAGTTTAACTACGGAAAAAGTGACATTTTATGACGTATTCTCATTAAAGTGAGATTACAAAATAACCCCCCTGATAGAATCTATCGTCGTTCATTACTTTCGTAGTGAGGTACCTCCCGATGGAAGTCTTCTTATTGGTACGAAATATACTGACATGGAGATATACGCAATTCCCCTTAGCAACCTATAATTTCCAAATCAATAGTATGTATTTCCGATCCAGCGCCGAGTTGAGCATCGCGTGCCCTCAAAAAGCGTGAGCAGTACTCAAACCGTCCCGAAGTTCTCATGCCGCCCCCAGAGGTTCGCGTGCTCATCCTCATTCGCCTCTCATCCCGAGACAAGCCTCCGAACGCCTCGAGACATAGTGCGTCTTACTTCGTAGCTGAATTAGACGCCGCATTAAAATGTCAAGCGCCCCCCCGAAGTATCGGGCGCTGTTCCAAGTTCGCGGACTTTCACCATTCCCTTCAGCGAAACTCACAACTGAGAGATCCACGCTCCGTATTTCCTTCCGGTTGTTACTTAATCTTCAAGTTCCCTCCGCGCGATTAACATGCCATCCCTTCATTTAGACATTCAGTCGGGACAAGCTCAAACTTCCCGGTGAAGGAAGCGCTTCGGGATTTTAATTTTTAATGAGCATCGAAGTTCCGCAAGTTATAACCGTGGCCACCTTGCTCCGGGAAAATAAAAGAGGTCAGATGAGAAGAGGTCACAGGAGGAAGGTTAACATGCACGTAGAGCGAAGGTGAAATAGAGAGGGGGATCAGAGAAAACAAATGGCTACGCACAGAGGCAATGGGGCTCTTCCTGTCCGCACCAAAATATTGAAGAGTCGAGTTTAAACCTAAATAACTCCGAAACCGTTCATCGGATATTCACGTTATTTACATAGTAACTTAGATAATTTTGTTGTTGACCGACTACGTGGTAAGAATAGTTTTTTAAAACAAATTTTGGACCTGTTTCTTATGTTCGAGTAAAAAAACGACCCATTTTTTTAGCTCTACGGCGCCACGTGTCACTTTTATGTATAATAAATTCCAAGCAAAGCGTTTGGCTAAAACTGATTTTTAATACAAGGTGAATCATATCTTTATTATTACGTCTGCAAAGATTCAATGTTTTAACTTGAGTACTTATTGGCATGCTATGCCATTTATAAACGCACTTTTTCTTGGTAACAATACATCATGGCGCCAAGAGAATAAAACTGTCATCTTCCTCTTTAAATTCCAGAGGGATCATTTTGCTGAAGTTAGCACCTTATTTTGTATCGAATTTCATGTTTCCTGAAAAAACGCAACGCAGAAAAAACGCAGCGTTCCCAGCGGAGTGTCCTGCTCTGGGCTCGCGCGTTACATATGTAATAAATATGTACAAGGATTGAAATAAATTGATAAAATGGACGACTGCAGTGGTTTATCATATCTAAGTATGAAAAACATTATGGACTGGTTGACAAGTTCACTGCTTTTCTAGTCTTCAGTGACTGCACTAATTCTGTTTGGAATAAATTGGCTACAGCTCTAAGTACTCGAAATGAAGAAAACACAATTCCAAAAATTCCTCACCGCATGGAATTTAAACCACGAAGCGGTGATAAAATCTGGGCCCTGCTGTGCAGAATGAATAAGGAAAGGAGTGACACAAGTCTGTGTACTGTCACCCGTAATTTTTAATGCATACATCGAGAGAGCCATCAATCAAGTCAAGAAGTGTTCTGGAGTGAACATCCACGGAGAAACAATCAGCATGCTACGATTCGCTGATGACATAGCTCTCATAGCAGAGACAGAGAAGGAACCGAATAAGATGCTAACAACCATGGAAAGGACAATGGACATACATCAGCTGAAGATCAATAAGAAGAAAACTAAGACATTGGTGTGCAGCAAGAGAGAGGAGGCCAAAACCAACGTTAAACTAGGAAAACAGAAACTGGAAGAGGTGAAAGAGTTCTGTTACCTGGGAGGCAGAGTAACCAACGATGGACGAAGAAATAAAGAAATAGTGAGTAGAATAGCCCAGGCAAAGAGGGCATTCTATCAAAAGAAGAATCTACTTACAGCTGGAAATACAAGCTTGGAAGTAAGGAAGCAATTCATCTGGACGTATATCTGGAGCACGTTCCTTCACGGCAGTGAGGTATGAACGATGACAACAGCGGAGAAGAAAAGGGTGAAGGCATTCGAAATATGGTGCTATCGAAGAATGATGAAGATAAAATGGATCGACCGAGTGACGAATGAAGAAGTCTTAAGAAGAGTGGGAGAAAAGAGAAGTCTGCTGAAAACTATAAAAAGAAGACGGGACAACTTAATCGGCCACATCTTAAGACACGATAGCCTGATGAAGACAATCGTCGAGGGAAGAGTGAACGGGAAGATTGGAAAAGGCAGGCCTCGTATGAGTTACATAGAACGGGTCGTAAAGGACGTGAAAGAGAGGAGCTACGTCAATATGAAGAGGTTGGCCGATAGAAGAATCGAGTGGAGGGCTGCGTCAAATCAATCCTATAGGATTGTTGACCCTTGATGATGATGATGAAATTTAAGGTGACGTCACTCAACTTTCCCCCTCCCCTTAGAAGAACGTCACTATTTGTTGTGGTCTCCCAACAACTTGTTCGCACTGACATCCTTCTGTCGAAATATTCACTCGGGATGTGCTTACTCATTTTAAATTTATTCATTCGGGTAGATTATTTGCAAACAGAGCATCGCTTCAAATTTGATGACCGCCCGTTGTGGAGATCGCAGGGACCGTCGATCAGTCGCCATGGAGTTATACCGAATATTCCCAAGGGATGTCGCCGTCCGCTAGCCATGGCAATTCAAGATCACCCGAAATGTAGGCAGCACACCATTCCACTAGCAACATTGGTGGTATACATTCGAGGGGCAACTCAAAGAAGGATATTATGACTGCGGAGCTACAAAGCAGTCTTGCACTTGATTGAGAATTTCACAGGGAGGACGTTTTCCAAAGGGCTTTCGAAGGAAATAGAAAGGGTGGAGAGGAACCAGGCGTCGTCATTAGCGTAATCTTAACATTAGCTCAAACTTCCCGTCAAACCTTCTGAGTCCCGTTTATTGCCCTGAGAGTATTATATGAATGGGTGATGGTGGGTGACAAATGAGTGCCACCGTTTCCTTGAAAACAGAAGCGTGGAAGAGGTTTCGGGCAATTTACTGAAGTATTATGTGAGGAAAGTAGGATAGCGGCTTAGGAAAGTAAGACTTAAAGCCTAAGATGGAACGATGATTTTTTTAGAGACGAAAGAGACAGTGTGCTTAGATCTGAAGACACCAGACCGTACGATAGAATCCACGGACTTTGGCGGCCGTTATGCCTACACTCAAAAATATTTTTCTTTCTTAAATGAAATATTAACTTTGGCAAACTCTTTGAATTTTTAGAGAAGGGTTGTATCTAGAGATGGGTAAATTACCGTAATTTTCAATCGAGGTAAATTACCGTGGTAAATTACGGTAATTTTCGAAAATTACCGTCATTTTCCGGTAATTTTAAGTTTTGAGCTGCAAATCCTTATCAGAGGACTCAAAACGAAATCAAATAGCATTGAGATACAAATGCCGACGCTTACATCAAACATATCACGACGTTTATCAATTATAACTCATTACAAATTTATAACGAAGTTGGCAGCAACACGCGATTTGCCTCTCTTTTGTCACACTATGAGAAATTTTCGTTCCAAAGACACTCCTCTGCGCAATGTGCATATTACTCTGAATTAATCACGGACACAATGTAAACGATGCAAGAAAAATCGTTTTAGCTTCTTAATTTATAACATTACCCATTCCAATGGTTTCTTCGTGAGGAAGAAATTCTCTGAAAAAGAATTTTAATGAAAATTACGCTAATTTTCAGGGGTGTTGGTAATTTACGAAAATTACCGCGGTAATTTACCAAGTTGCCCATCTCTAGCTGTGTCTAAAACATATAAAAAAATGAGGAAAATCGAGGGAAAAGGTACATCGCCAAAAATCGAATTGAAAGTTTAAAGTTTCTATAAACTTTATAAAACTGATCATATTTTACAATTGCATTCCTTATTACATTTTTTCTGATCAAGACCTTTAAAATTAACTCTTTAACACGTCTGTATCTCTCATAATCTCGGAGATATACTTAAAAATGTGTAGTAACTTTTGCAAAATCGAATTTCGCAAAGTTACAATATTTGGTAAACGGTTGCGTTTTTTTGTAAAACGGCTTCGGTTTTTTATTTTCCTATCAAATGAAGATAATTTGCCAAGTTTGGTCAAAATCGATCATCCTAAGGGTCTATTTTACCAATTTTCTGGTCGAATTGACGTGGAATGACCCATATATATATGTTTATGTTGTCAATTAAATATACTACTGTGGAACACAGCTTAATAAAATTATGGCAACCCCAACACAGGTTTCTTTAGGGGTGTCTAAATTCACAAAGAAATTGTATAATTTTTTCCGTGAAATAAAATACATTATAATTATTATTTATCGATTAGAAACATATAGAGATAAAAATGTTTAATAAACTGCAAACAATGCAAATTGTATTCCACCATTAATATGCTATAGAATTTTCCAGAAATAATTGGTCATTAGATAAAGACATAAGTTGGGATCATGCCTTTCAAAATCGAAGACGCAAGCATCAGGTATTGTATATTGAAGAACTGCTTTAAGGAATGAGTTGGGATAACACGTGGAAAGAGAAGAAGCTGCCAATAAATATTTGCTAGGGCTCCTTAAGCTAAAGTTAAATTAAAAATTGATATCAAGAGAGGTGAATAGGATCTCCTCTCTCACTATATTTAAGTTAGGCATGCTCTCTGGTACCTTAGTCATTGAATCAGCTGACATAAAAGCGTCGATGAAAACCACAAAAAGATGATAAGAGGTAAATAGTACAGTAAGTCACTTTGTCTGACATCTAAGTCAATGCAACAAAATCGCGAAAGAAACTGACTAAAATCTGATGGAAAAGATGGAGAGATAGAACGTCAATGGAAAATTAACTGAAACCATTATTATTTAAAATAGCAACGGCAATATGTATTAAAAAATCTGGGAAAAGAATCCATGGATGAATTAGAAACTTTCTCCTACAATTAATAAAATTGAAAGTTATAAGTGAAGGAAGAAGTCGAGGAAGGAATTAGAGTAATGAAGGAAAATTAATTTGAAAGGTGGCACCCATATTATCCTTACTTGGCGTGTATTATCAATATATACCATGGATTTCGATTAGGATATTAAAAATGAACAGAGGGCGACGAGGCATTCCTTCCTGAGAAGAGGCGGAGAATGAGAAGGCCAATAACGACAATGTATTGACGAATTTCGGCTCAGGAAATCCAAATGCTCCCCTACACAACTAAATCTACGCGATGAGCACAATCATATCTTGGTAGCCTCCTTCGCGTTCCATCGGCTGTGGTTCGCCGACCCCGGAGGTGCAGAAATGAAATTCCCGAACCCCTGAGGGGGGGGGGGGTGGTAGCCATTTAACACCAGAGCGCTGTTGTCTCTAGCGACGGAATGAGCGCATTCTGTTCTTTTGTTTTTCTCGGGGAGGCGAGGAGAGGAGGGGGGGAAGGAGGAGAAGTGGGGGAACCTAAGACAGCTGTGAGGGAAACGACGGGTTCTACTTCGGGGAGCGGACTAAATGTTTGCAATAAAAAGGAGGAGAGTGGTTTCGCCCGAAGAAAGGGATCTCCTCTTTTCGGTCCACGAGGACCTCTTTAAGGCAGTCGCAAAGATAACAAGACTTCCGTCGTTTTACCCGCACTCTGTCTGCAGTCACACATTACCCTCCACTTCCCATGTCCACACTCACTTCAACAATAAGCAATATTTGTGACCGAATCAATTATCCATTACCTTATTTTGTCCCTTTTTTGACCCTGTTGAGGCATGGAAAACTCACCTCAGTAGTAACCGCACCCGCTTTGCCGATTATAAAAATTATAAATCTATTCTAGGAAGAATGTAGATGCAGCATTTGAACAGGGAACAAGATAACTTATGGAGACATAAAAATCCCCACAGTGCATGATAGTAGCATAAAATATTAACAATCGGTTGCAGTCAAAAGCCTTTTGTTATCGAAGACTACTCCATTAACTTACTTGCTCATAAAATACAATCGTTTCTTTAAAGAAATCAAATAAAAAAGATTATGGAAACTAAGATTCCTGAATTTTCCCTCATTAAAAACATCTAGGTTACAATGAAATGGTAATATTTGATTATTTACTTATTTTACTATTACATATTTACTCTACCGAAATATGTTCTAAATGTTTAAGTTAATAAAGATGTCAAAACAAATTAAGAAAAATATATCCTGCATATTTTCAGAAAAAATATTGAATTCATTTACGGTACCACATACAAGAAAAAGTGTTATCAACAAAAGTGTCTACTAAAAACTGGTATAAAGGGATGTTCATCAGCATATTCCAGGTATCCCCGGCTGTAATTGCAGGTTAAAATATTTACTACCGAGAAAATGCACTTAACTTGTCAGCACTTATTAAGGCAAAGGGCATTTCGTCTTCCTTTCTACAGCAGTCAGGACCGCAATGATACCTCGGCTGGTCCCTCCTTTTACTCCATACACAAGAAACACATGTGTAAGAAATCGTGTTAGTCTTCTTGAGTAAGTGCGCGACTTAAACATCACCATCTCAAGGAGCCAATGACGTGTCACCATGAAGGCGGAAGCACTTTAGTTCGTTATACGTGAACGACATCAAATGGATTAAAACTCGGACACCTTCGCACCCTATTCACCAAAACTTCCTTCGCAGCACCAGAAATACTCTTCCATCACCTCGTTCGATGGTCTGACACTACTCTTTATTGCCGCACAGGAGTCCCAAAATCCGAAAAACCTATCGTCAAAATTCATGGAATAAATTGGAGTGGTTGAAGTCATTTGTCTGGCATGTGAAATGATCGTTAAAAAGAAGTGAGGGTGCATAGCTATTTAAATATTTCATTTAAATATCGAACGTCAATAGCGTCTTTTTAGAAAAACAAGACAAAAGAAATAACAGTAAATTTCAAACAGACTTAATTTTCCTAAATTAAATTATTGTTATTAATAAACTGTTATTCTTCTCAGGAAGATAGGTCAAATTCATGGACTCGTAATAGGCATTTAAGATTAGCGTACAGTGTAAAATGTTTATTTGATCGCTTGTAATAATATGAAAAGCACTCTATTTTACTGAATAAAGCACATATATGTGAATTATATAAAAACCTAGGTATATCACAGTAAAACGCGGTAAAACGTTGTACACATAGCTTTTTATTCAGTAAAATAGATTGCTTTTAATATTATTACAAGCGATCAAATAAACATTTTACACTGTACGCTAATCTTAAATGCCAATTACGAGTCCATGAATTTGACCTATCTTCCTGAGAAGAATAAAAGTTTATTGATAACAATAATTTAATTTAGGAAAATTAAGTCTGTTTGAAATTTACTGTTATTTCTTTTGTCATGTTTTTCTAAAAAGACGCTATTGACGTTCGATATTTAAATGAAATATTTAAATAGCTATGCACCCTCACTTCTTTCTGTATATATACATATCTTTCAAATATTGGAATATTAATTGACGGCGGATTGTTGTTCTTTTCATTCAATTCTGATTTGTGCAAATTTCCTCCTTTGTGTTTAAGTGTCACAAGCACGGGCTGGGATGTGTATCGTTCCAAATAATTGCATTTATACCTCCTAAGTACACTAGACATGCTTACGTGCTGCAAAGGGTAGAGACATTCATAACAATACCTTCCATTGCAATGTTTGCGTTCCCTTCAACAATCGGGTAGCGTTTGGAACAAGGAGAATTGCTATCATCTCTGAAATTTGGCTTGTCGTTCATAGTTAATTTTATTATGCCAGGGAAACATCATTGCGACATTCATCCTCTCACACCTTACCAGTCAAGACAATACTAGTTTTGGACTTTTGATCAGTTAATGCAACCTGTGTTTTCGTCTCACCGCATATTAAGGCGTTCGTTTTCCTAAACGGATGCCTCAGTGGAATTACTCAAATACTCTTGAAGATTTTCGAATCCCTTTGCACCCCATTTTAGGCATAGTTCGTGATTTCTTTAACACAGCTGTCTACAACCCTGAAGACATTTTTTAAATATTTGCTTAAGCTTTTCATTCTTGTAATCGACGAGCAGGAAACCCCTTGAATTCAAGTTTTCATGAAAACCGAATCACGTATTCATACTCTGCTTTTTGAGATTCGAATATCGCAAAGAATGAGCGTCAAAATGAACAAACAGTGTCGATTTTTCACGTTGTTCGATATTCACTGAATGTCAAAATAAGCTATGTATTCGATATTTCTTCACTGATGTATCCATAATTCACACGTACAGTGTAAGTTATCGCAAGGCAATTGGCGGGACGAGACTAAAAACCAGGCATTCTCTACCATCGTGCATACATCATCATAAATCTTTTGCCGGTAACTCATGGTTATATTTAGTGAAAAAGAGCTTCATAATTTTTTATGAAAAATTATCATGAAGCGTGCGTAAAAATACTTCTTTTGTTTAAGGTCAAGTTTTTCTTGAAAATGCGATTGCAACCAACCTTTTACCTCTGTGGTAATTTGCGAAAAGGAATATTTTTCCTGTCACAACTTGTTCCATATATCCCATACGAAGAGGCCTGCCTTTTTCATTCTTCCCTTTCACTTTTCAAGCACGCCTCGTGTGAGATGTATGGAGAAAGTTGTGAAGGATGCCAAAGAGAAGCATCAAATAAATATGAAGAGGTTATAGGAGAATCGAGTGGAGGGCTGCGTCAAACAAAACTTAAGACAGCAGACTTAAAATAAGGACGACGATTTGCTGATATTCACTTCTGAGTAGGGCTGTGCGATACCACGATATATCGTCGACGATACTCGATATGCACTTGATATCGAGAGTCGATATTTCGAAACGCGATATCACGATATTTCGATATCCCGATATGTCGAAATCCCTATATGACGATATCCCGATATTTAAATATCCCGATATGTCGATATATCCGGTATCCCGATATGACGATATCCTGATCCCGATGTTTTCTTCTGTCACCCTTAATAATGTCTCTATTTAGTGCAATTTCTCGGTAACGGTTGATCGGATTGAAGTGCTATAAACACCTGTCTCTTCCTTATAAAATATTACACTTCCTCAATCGTTAATTATATATTTTGAATTTCATAATTTGTTATTGTTATTAACTATAACTTTTTTATCATAAAATTTGGATGTATAGAATGGAATGGCCATGGTGCTATTTCATTACTGAAAACTCGAATTCAACAAGAAAAGCTCAAATTTGTTTAAAAAATTATTGTTTTAAAACCATAATTAGGAATTTAAAAAATTTTCACCGTTCTTTGACCAAGGAATAATGGTTATATTTCAGCTCATATGGGCCATATCAAAACATTGATAAGAACCTCTATTATCTAAAATTATATGCTCTTTCGCCTTAAGTTATTATACTATAAGTCAATAGCCAATATCCCGATACATCGACATGTCGATATCCCGATATTTCCTATTTATATCGCGAAACTGATATATCGGCGAATCCGCGATATCAGAATTGTATCGTCGTGCGATATTCAAAACAGCATATCGTAAAGCCTTACTTCTGAGATTTAAAATTTAATAAAATAAATTGGAATTAATTTCGTGGAATCCTACCGACAAAAAAGTAGTGGTTCGTGAATAAGGGCCGTCAGTGGCTCGAATCTTAGGGTTGTCATGGAAATAGAGAGACGGCACACCTGTTCCCCACTCTCAAGACGAAGAGCCTGGGTGGACCGCGTCCACTCGGGACCCTCCCCCTCTTCTTTAACCCCCCCCCCCCCACCCTCCCCTCTCTCACTGGAACTATGCCCCTACTTGAGATTTCTCTTCTCGTAGCCAAGGATACCAAACTCGGAAAGAAAAATTAATCATTTCGAAACACTCCACTCCGCGAAGTTTAAGGGATTTTCGGAGGAAAATGCTATAAATCCAGGCAATGTGTTGGCAAAGGAGAGGGTGTGAGAGAGGAAAAAGTGTGGGTATCATTCAACTTTCCGCCTGACTAATTACAATTCTTGGGTCGTGAAGTAAGCTCCTTTTGAAAGCTGTCTTATTCCCCTCCTTAGAAGACACTTCGCAGCTTGCTTTCAAGAGAGGGAATTTTTCTCCTTAAAGCCTTCACTCTACAAGATACGCCAGTTTACGAAGCCTGTATTCTATAAATGCCTTCATAATGCGAATGTACGCGTTCTTAACGATTAAAAGATCCACTGATTTATGGCATGCCTTAGGATTGTAAGCAATATGTCTTGCAACGAAAATAATGGGAATAAAACTAATGAATTACATGAACTCAGAGTTGGCAAACGATGCCTTATTACTTAGCTTACCATCCAAGAGTCCTCGGTTAGAATATCAGGAACAGCAGAAATGTACAAAAATGATTTCTAATTGCAAGCTCTAACGAGAGCACTTCAAGCATTGCGAGCCTTTCGCAGGAAAGCAGACCATGGGCTGTTGTAATAGGGCAATAAGGAAATAGGGAATAGGCAATAGGGAATGCCCCAAAACCGTACGTCACTCTTCCTACCTCACTCCCCCATAAACACCACCCATATTCACCACTTTCCAACGTATCCCTGGCGAGGTATCAGCTGTACGCTTAGCAAGGATTTAGATGCAATTCAAGAGTGGTGCGACAAATTGCAGTTAGAACTTAACCCTAAAAAGCTGTAGCTATCAATTTTTGGAGGAGGAATAATTTGATAGAGCGATCCTATAAAACATGAGGATCGAAAACGTTGAAACCATAAGGTATTTAGGGGTAACAATCACTAAAGATTTATCGTGGGGAAGACACATAAGGGAAATATGCGGCCGAGCGAAAAGAAAGCTAGGATTTATAAAAAGAGTACTACGGAAATGTGATGAGAAGACAAAAGAACGATGCTACTTTTCACTAGTTAGGCCCCACCTTGAGTATGCAGCCAGTGTATGGGATCCTAATGAATTAGGTTTGATGAGAGAACTAGACAGTGTGCAGCGTAGAGCAGCTAGGTTCGTCAAAAGGTGTTACGATAGGTTGAGTAGTGTATCAGAATTAATACTAGAATTAGTTTGGGAATCATTATCAGAGCGTAGGTTAAAGTTCAGATTAAATCTATTAGAGAAATTTCAATCGGATAGCTTTACTGAAGATGTTAGGCACATATTAAAAACACCAGCGTATTATGCTATATTCGACCAGATAAATAAGATTAGAAAGACAGATTATCATACCGATAGATTCAAAATGGCAGTTTTCCCCGTACTATAAGAGAACAGAATAGGCCGCATAGCAAAGGGATAGGTAGGGGAATTATTTTAGAGTAGTCTGTAGTGCATGATGCATGTATTAATCCCTTAAATACTATAGATCCTGACAATCTAGTTCAATGAGACCCTATAGTTGCTTGTTTGCATGTTAGTAGTGCATGCTTGCTGATCTTTACCCCCTGCCACAAACCCTCGTGGTGGCTTGCAGGGCATCGTGTAGATGTAGATGTACGTCGCTCCCGCGATTTGATTGCACACCAACAATTGAATTCGTTGATTATTATAAATACATTTCATAGAATCCTGCATACCTACAGCATTTCAGTAAGTTTTTGAATTTTTTGTCAGCTTATTCTACTGATTAAGAGTTCTCGTTCATTCCACATGGATTTCACATTGCCAACTGAAATCAATTCGTAGGAGAATCACGGGTGCAAAGGGAATGACAGTGAAGGTTTATGGCCTCCCAGCCAGTATGCTTAGATCCTGATATCAGTAGAAACTAATCAGTTGAATCACATCGAGTTTCATCGCGAGAACTTTGTGTTCACTATTTGGTCAGTCTAATCTGTATATTAATAATATAATGATGTATATTTTGTACTCCACAATTAATATTTGTTGAACCAACAGATTATCAAGTTAATGGAGTTTTAGGTAGCCTGAAGGTCACAGGCCTCTGGGTAGGCTGCATTCCAACATTAAATTGCTTTGCTGCTATTAAATCAAAATGCTTGAATCCTGACAAGGAAATATATAAATGTGATACATTTTCTTGCATGTCAGTTGAAACAATAGTACCTAATCAAGTAGAATATCAATTAATCGAGATACAATGCAATTCACCAGTAAGTATATATTTTTAACATAAGTGATCAATACTATCATGTGCCCGGCCACTGACCGTTTAAATGTGGCTATCATTTGTCAATGTACCCATCCAAAGAGTATCTTCCGTTGAGAAATAATTCAAGTCAGCACCTCATATTTCCCTCCTCTGCTCCAGCTGTTTCCAGGCTGTCGTTAATGGAGGCAGTGAGTTCAGACCTCTCCTCATTTCAATTAGGAAACCGATTACGCGATGGTTATGGATCGTCGAGTATCCCAAAAGAGGCCGCAGCATCAGCGCCAGCGTTGGGCAAAGTTTGGGAAAGATACGACGATTCCGCCTCTTTCTCTTCCCCGTGATAACCACGCGACCAGGGAACTTCTGCGTCTTATGTGACTCGAATTCAATGGAGAGATTGCGATGAACTTGGAATATGTGCCTAATTATTTCCAGCACTCATCATCAAGGGTCTACAATCCTAGGATTGGTTTGACGCAGCCCTCCACTCGATACTTCTATCGGCCAACCTCTTCATATTGACGTAGCTCCTCTCTTTTACATCCTTCACAATTTGCTCCATGTACCTCATACGAAGTCTGCCTTTTCGATTCTTCCCACTCACTTTTCCCTCGACGATTGTCTTCATCAGGCCATCGTGTCTTAAGATGTGGCCTATTAAGTTGTCCCGTCTTCTTTTTGATGCTTTCAGTAGACATCTTTTCTCTCCCACTCTTCTTAGGACTTCTTCTTTTGTCACTCGGTCGATCCATTTTATCTTCATCATTCTTCGGTAGCACCGCATTTCAAATGCTTCCAGCCTGGACTTCTCTGCTGCTGTTATTGTCCATGCTTCGCTACCATATAGTAGAATGCTCCAGATGTATGTTCTAATGAAATTTTTCCTCACTTCCACGCTTTTAGTTGAAGCTGTTCTGGTAAAATTCCCTTTTCACTTGGGCAATTCTACTGTCAATTTCTCTTTTACTTCGTTCATCGCTGGTTACTCGGCTTCCCAGGTAGCAGAACTCTTCCACCTCCTCGATTTTTTCTTTTCCTAGTTTCACATTGGTCCTGGCTTCCTTTCTCCTACTGCTTACCAACACTATTAGCCGATAATAAAACATAAGCTTGGAATACGAACCCATAATATATTAAGGGACAGCACCCTTTCTTTGATACTTTCAAATAACTCCCTTTCCCTTACGTTTTGGTTTATCTCTCAAACACCCTCCACAAACACGTTTTCTTTGCTCTCCTTCTTCCTTTCCTCTCCTGCATTACTTAACTCCTCCTCATTCGTCTTTAAATTATCCGGTATTTCTCTCCAATTCTCAAATTTTACATGGATCTACATTACAAAAATCCTTTTGCCAAAAATATCAGGTTTATCCACCATGCTTTGTCACTTTCCAAATTGGGTGCAGTGAGACATCATTTCTTCATTTCCCTACTTATATAATGTAAGCGCATATAATGTAAGTAAGGGTTATATCACTTTTTATTGCTTTTAAATACTATAGATACTAAAACTCTAGTTGCATGAGACCCTATAGTTGCTTGTTTGCATGTTAGTAGTGCATGCTTGGTGATCTTCACCCCCTGCGACACACCCTCGCGGAGGCTTGCAGGGTATCGTGTAGATGTAGATCACTGCTTCTAAACCCATTTTCGCCTTATTTAAGCCAAGTGAGCAAAGTACTCCATCGTTCTAGCTAATAACAATGAACTTCAGCTTTGATTATGTCATTTACCCAAAAATAATCTCGTATTATTTGCGTTTTATCCATGATAATCGTTCATCAAGAGGGGCATAAAGTTTAGAGCTGTGATTATACTAAATATAAGATTAGAAGTTTGTTTTTTTCCTGTTTGCAGAACCATGATATTGCTTAAATTCCATTTGATCCCTTCTAGAATGTGCCACTAATTGACAAAGAGACGGAAATGAAATTACATACATTATTCATACGGAAAAGGACTTTTTCTGACGGAATTAGTTCCGATCGGCTTCTTTTGAGGCAGGATGGCCTCAAACACGTCGTGCACCGTATGATGAATACGTTGTGCACCATTTCGTTTCCTATCAGAGGGAAAACTACTGGAAGAATCAATATCAAACCTTTGCTAACATTACATACATTTTAATCACAGCGCTTTTTAAGTCAGATAGCATATTAGTGTAGCATTACTTTAAAGTGTTGAGCCAGCGGCAAATAAGTCACAGACTGATTCTTAAAGGTGTCCTCTATAGCTGACGATATCGTGCATTGCAAGGGGCATATCTGTGCCTATAAGACCCTTTGCTATTGGACGGTTGGTGGAAGGAGAACGAATCATGCGACACGATGCCCTCCCTGGGTGGACACGAACCGTCCAATCGGCGATCAGCTTACGTGCATGCTCACGCACCGGTCATCGAATGCTCCGGCGAAGCGATTCAGGACGGACCTCCATCGAACTGGACAATGGTCATGCCTGGAGAGTAATCGGTAGAGCAAGCAGAGGCGATGGCGTTTGTCAATAGTCGCCGATATATACTATATCGGATGAGGTCGATGAACTCGATTGGAAAGTTCGATTCCATCGCCCAATGTTGCTGCTCTTGCGATATACTGCGAGTGTTTCCATGTTATCTATTTTTCAAAAAATCATCAATGACGCTCAAGTACTTCAAACATAAGTACATTTATGAGAAATATGCACGTTGGATACTTGAATGTTATTTCAAAGCCTTTAACATTGTTCCACATTTTTCACAATATTTAGTTGAAAAAATATATTCACATACATGTGTGACTGATACTATGAATATAATATCGTGCATTTAAGTAAATATTTTGATGAATGAATAACAACGTTGCTGCAATATGAATATATCGAAAATTGAAGTGATAAATATGAAATTGTTAATCAAATGCAATTTATTGAGATTGAAATTCAATGACTCAATAATTAATACAATTCTCTAAAGGTTCTTACTTATATGTGAGTGTTTTGGGAAATGGGGTTCTGGGAAGAGTACTTGGAAAATGTGAAAAAGATGAGAAGACAAAAGAGTGATGTTATTTTTCCCTAGTTAGGCCACACCTTGAGTATGCATCCAGTGTATGGGATCCGAATGATTTAGGTTTGATCAGAGAACTAGACAGTGTGCAGCGTAGAGCAGCCAGGTTCGTTAAAAGGTTTTAAGATAGGTTGAGTAGTGTATCAGAATTAATAAAAGAATTAGGGTGGGAATCATTATCAGAGCGTAGGTTAAAGTTCAGATTAAAACTATTAGAGAAATTTCAATCGGATAGATTTACTGAAGATGTTAGGCACATATTTAAAAACACCAGCGTATTATGCTAGATTCGACCAGATAAATAAGATTAGAGAGATAGACTGTCGTACCGATACCTTCAAGATGGCATTTTTCCCCTGTACTATAAGAGAACAGAATAGGCAGCATAGCAAAGGGATAGGTAGGTGAAATATAATAGAGTAGTCTGTAGTGCATGATGCATGTATCAACCCCTTAAATACTATAGATACTAACAATCTAGTTACATGAGACCCTATATTCGATTGTTTGCATGTTAGTAGTGCATGCTTGGTGATTTTCACCCCCTGCCACGCACCCTCGCGGTGGCTTGCAGGGTATCGTGTAGATGTAGATGTATAATAAAGCTTATTTTATTTTTGAGTCATCCGAGTATTCCACGTGGACAAAGCAGTCGTCTGTGTGCCGTAAAAGCGACTCTCTCCCACGGGCTTCCTCAGCCAGTGACCTCCGCGCCCTCCTCGCCCAGGTGACAACGGATGCAAACAAAGAGCACGCAAGATTGATTGCCTTAGTCATCAAGCGACGCCCTTCCACTCCCTCCAGACCCTCGCGGAAAAGATAAGAATTCCGGACACGGCGGAACGGACCAGAGATTATTAAACTGCTTTGTCCGTGGAGACAAGTTTTAATTTAAAGTTCACTCTCTCAGAATGCGAAATTGATATTTCTTTTAATCTGCCGAACGCAGTAATTTCAATCAACCCCCTCCTCCCTGAAAGTTAATCTCTCCTTATTTCCGATATAAAAAAATCTCCTGGAAGGAAATACCGCTGACTACGCTACCCTGGGGAACTCCCGATGTGACTTCGATTGTGTCCGACATGATACCATCTATGACAACCCTCTGCTCTCGCCCACTTAAGAATTCTTTTACCCAACATACAACGTCTTTATTTATACCAAAACAAAATATATATCTTTCCACTGTTGTTGATCTTTGAAATGGGAAATTATGATGTCTTTTATTGTTCTGTATCATTCTCTTTTGATTGTATACTTGTATTGTATACTGTATATTTCTTGTATTGTATTTATATTGTATACTTGTATTGTATTTATATTGTATACTTGTATTATATATTTAGTTAGGCAAGTACTTAATTCTGTTTTTTCCTGCAGAGTCAAATTTTGTTAAATGATTTATGTTCCATAGGACATGATCCTAGAACAATAAACATTATTATTATTATTATTATTAACTTTTCTAAATTTATCATGAGAAACTTTATCGTTTTTTTATTATCTATTTTTACTGTTTTCGCCGCAGACTAAAATATCGTGTACGAATAAAGCTAATTGTGTCTCGCAGGATCTACCTTTCCGGAACCCATGCTGGCTGTTTATGAGTAATCCCTGACTATCCAAATGCCCCATGATCGAACTGACTACAATGTGCTCAAATATCTTACAAGAGATTGACGTGAGTGAGATGGGTCTGTAGTTACTAAGTTCTTCCCATCACCGCTTTAAAACGAAAAGCGTCAGGGATTTCACGGCTCCCAACTCCAAGTGTCCTTTACCAGGGTGAACACCAATGAGATTTCTCCTTTGATCGGGGTTTTGAACCTGGGTTCTTGAGATGGAAAGCCATTGCTGAAACCAACACAATCCGATCAATGTATACAGGAAATATTAGTTGTGCCGTGATACCTTTTCCTGTATCCTTTGGAAAAAATATATATGAGTGCACTGGTAATATAAATACTCCTCGCGTCAAAAGACGTTTTTTCACTCTAGTAAAAATAAGGAGTGATCTTCGAAGATAATACTCCAATGAAACTTACGTCAGCGCACAGAAATGGAAAATTATGCAGATTATAAGAAAAAAAATCCCTGGGGGCGGAAGTAGTCCAGGGGTAGCGAATCACACTGATAGGCTGAGGGTCACCAGTTTCATTCCAGGTGACTCCACGAAAAATTATATTTTCTTATTTTTCCGGAACGAGGCAACAATAATTTCGGCTCTCGCCCTAAGAAACCCCAACATCGAAATGGTGAGAGGTAGCAGTTACACCATGAAGCACTGATTGATGACGAAGATCAAGATAATCGGTCCGGTATTAAATGTCATAGCTGTGGGTGATAGTGAAGTTTGCGGAATTGACTGCAGCTTAGTGAAGGAGACTAGCATAGAAGGAAGATGGAATATGCGATAAATAAGACAATTACAGAAGTTGCAGATGAGCTACTCAATGGTCAACCATTTAAACCATTTAACCCCATCGTTAAACCATTTAACCCCATCGTTAAACGTTTAAACCAGTTAAACGTAGTACTCGAAATAAATAAGCAAAAAAGTGGCCATTTAACCTGTTGAACAAGAAGTAAGTCGTCAATTCCCGAATAAAAATGCTTTTTCCATTCCCGTGGCGCCCCGGGCCTTAAGCCTGGACTGCTCATCAATATTGTGATCCAATAAGTATTGCACATTAATAATATGCAAGGGCTTACATTTGAAAACATTATTGTAAAAATGACGAAATTCAGTTTAAGCTGAAATTATACAAAATGGTGAGGTTGCATAACATTTTGTAGTAGTTTCACGAATTGAAAGCGGCACTCTCTCACAGAACAAATTTTAGTCTTCTATGGAAAAAGTGTCCGCCGGTTTTTTCCTATTAACAGAGCAAAAATCCCTTTAAAACTTTGATAAATATTGCTCGTTCTGCAATCACATCAATATGGATATTTTCAACGAAAACTTAATTCCACCAATTTTTGCACATTTTTTTGGAATATAAGCCCTTATATTCTGTCAACGCATTATAATTATGAAAATTGCAATCATGCATCACATGCGTTAATAAAATAATTTCCACTATGCAAGATTTCGACTTCCAAAATATTCATTTTCAGAATTTTAGCCAGTTTTTTTCGGTTTCAGCCCACAGTTCACCGCTTGCTATTTCCGAGAAAGATTTCGTACCCTGAAAAGGAGAGAGCTTGCATTTGGCTGGACATAACCATGTCATATTTGAATCTGGGACCTATGTTCAACACCCAAGCGTATATTGTACTTGACCAAAACATAGACACCCCAGCAGTAGGAAATTGGTAATTTGAGGAAATAATTTTATACTTTTCACGAACATTTCACCTTCTAAACAAAGAGCACGCCGTTTGATAATGAATAAAAAAGGAATCAAAGAACATTTCCAAATGATAAACCTTCCCAATTGAAACTCCCCCAAAGGAGCTAAAAGGACCGATTCCTCGACTTATCATCCTTTCATTGCGTACAGGCTCTCTGTTTTCTTCGTCCGCGTGTTGAGAAGGACGGGACAAGCAAAGCGATGAGAAATACGCACCTCAAAGCCCTTTTCATTTCCGAGAGGACGTCGTCCAAATGGGGGGAGAGAAAATAGACGGGGCCTGAGACAAAGCGAGGAAGACAAACATTTTGTCGGGAGAGGGTGGCCTTGCGCTAACCTCCATCAGCACTCTTTAGACTAATTACGGGGTTTTTCGCTTTGAAACCGGCGAAGAACAGGAAAATTACAATCTCACGCCTTATGAGTTGTTTGCGACAGATATATTATTCTTAAGCCTCCACTTGTGTTTAAAATTTGAAATTAACCGAGTCATATTACACTCCTGAGCAAGTAGATTTTATCTCTCGATTTACCAAGCATACTTTATCTACTGATCAAGTAGACTTTAGAATTAATCTCTTAAACAAATTCCAAGACCATATTTTCAGTGATGATGTTAAAAATATTTTGCGGACCCCAACTTACCATGGCCGACTGGACCATAGTCACAAAATTAGAGAAATTGATTGCCGAACTGACAGATTCAAAATGTCCTTTTTTTCCTCGTACACTTAGGGATATGAATAACGGTGAATATATCCAATACGAGTGTAGCAATGGATAACATTAGCAGCTGCATGTAGGTATAAGGACTTGAAGCTAACCCAACTAACAGCGTGCTTTTGTATGTATGCTTTGCTATTTTTATCTTTTTTTGAATTGTGAAGTTTAGAACAGTGTATAAATACTAATCATTTTTTATATATGATACGTAGTGTATGTTTGGTGAGAATTCACCCACTGCCACACACCTTTGAGGCTTGCAGGGTATTATGTAGATGAAGTATTTCTGTTGCGCATTGACTCCGATTCAGCCCAATGGTATTACTCCTAATTCACCAGAGAGATAGTTTTAATTCTTAGTCTTTTTTCTCCAAACTGCTCTTGCCTACGATTTTTGTCTTCGCTAGAAGGTGCCCTTTAACTCAAATTATCCGAAGCACCTTTTATCTTTTCCTTGATAAGCTTCGATAACGGCCTTTCGTGGTATCACTCAGTAACTCCCCGTCGTCAACCTGATCTCCGCCTTCCTTCCTCTTCTCTCACTCAGCGCTAACCCTTCAGCACCCGTCGTACCACTCCATCGCACTTTCTATTCACACATCTCGAGAGACTCCAAGACATTCTCGTCATCTCCCGGTAAAGTCCGAATGAAATGAGTCGCTCCACAACACGCTCCACACTAAGCTACTTATTTTCGTTCTGTAGGTCTCGTTAATAAGTCCTCTTCTGTGAGAAAATACCTGTTTACTCAAATCAATCGTCAGTAATATTCACGCATCCATTTAAAATGCTGCCAAGTAAAGATATCAACATGATAAATAATTCAATGTAATTTGAGGAATAAAACTCTTCGTGCGCTTTAATTTAAATCCCTGCTATGAACGGACCTTAAACCAAACTCGCAACTCACAAGGCCACTGCCAAACATTCGATAACAGAGTATCCTCTTGCAAACAAACCTATCACAGTTGGATTTGTCAAGAGAATATATAAATCCAACAAAGAATCCTACCTACTCCCTCACGGTCAATCCCGGTCGTATGAGTAAGTCTAGGAAAAGAAAAAGGTCAAAAACAAACAGAAACATTGCAGAGAAATTGCTACTCACTTTTGATTTCAAATACCGAATTCCTTCAATATCAAAAGCTAAACCCTTAAGTCATTGCATTGAACAACGGAAAGCCTTCAGTGGTCTTTAAAATGGTAGATTTTAAAGGACATAGAGCATCACGCGATGATTACAAATTCTTTGATCACAGTCGCTGGCGACAACTTGAAAAACGTTGGATGAATTCCAAAAGAGAACTCCGGAGCAAAACTCGTGTCAAGTGGCTGATCGGAATCAAGGCATACTGTAGTTCTTAAATAATCCTTAGCCCACAATGAAATCGAAATGAAAAACAATGACATTCACTCAGTTCTCTTTGCACTTTTATTTGTAACGACGGTGTTCCCACGATTTTTTACTTTTAAATTACAACCAATTTCCAATGTTCTCCTCAAATTCTTTGTGCATCCCCCATTGCTTCCCCCCCTCCCTCCTACGATGCACCCTCGCTCCACTCCCTCACCTTTAATGACTTGTTTAATTTGTTCGGTTTGCCCCATTTATCGTGGGGAAGACACATCCGGGAAATATGCGGCCATGCGAAGAGAAAGCTAGGCTTTCGATAGAGAGTACTTGAGAAACGTGATGAAAAGAGAAAAGAGCGATGTTACTTTTTACTAGTTAGGCCCCACCTTGAGTATGCAGCAAGTATATGGGATCCGAATAAATTAGATTTGATCAGAGAACTAGACAGTGTGCAGCGTAGCGCAGATAGGTTCGTTAAAAGGTGTTAAATAGGTTGAGTAGTGTAGAGGAATAAATAAAGGAATTAAGTTGGGAATCATTTTCAGAGTGTAAGTTTAAGTGCAGATTAAATCTAATAGAGAAATTTCAATCGGATAGCTTTACTGAAGATGTTAGGCACATATTAAAACACAAGCGTATTATGCTACATTCATTCAGATAAACAAGATTAGAGGGATAGATTGTCGTACTGATAGATTCAAAATGGCATTTTTCCCCGTACTATAAGAGAACATAATAGGCAGCATAGCAAAGGGATAGGTAGGGGAAATATTTTAGGGTAGTCTGTATGGCATGATGCCTGTATTAATCCCTTAAATACTATATATACCAACAATCTAGTTGCATAAGACCCTATTGTTGCTTGTTTGCATGTTAGTAGTGTATGCTTGGTGATCTTCACCCTCTGCCACACACCCTCGCGGTGGCTTGCAGGGTATTTTGTAGATGTAGATGTAGATTTTGCACACCTCGGTTTCTCTCAAGTTCCTTTCTCTTCGGAGACCATTTAACTCTGTTTTCTACTTCAGTTCTCCCCAATTCAATTCTCCCCAGTTCTCTCTTTTTGCAGTCCCTTGAGAATGACTCGCGTGCTGTGAAACCGGATGGGAGTATTACACGTTTTGGTGTGGAATTTGATGAAGTTCAGTCACTTTCGACTTCATTTGCACTCCGCATCGCGTATTTGTTGCATCTGAACAATGTCATGAACCGATGATATGCTAGTAAAGCCCGTTTTTAAAAGGATATGATGATTCATAAGTACGTGATAAATACGAGCCTATACATAGATACCCTATTTTCTCTCTGGAATTCTTCCTCTTCATTTGGTTCCATCTCCCGTACCCTCACAAGAAACCAGGATAGAAGCAGTATAGAAAATTTGTCAGTGACTTCTCGTCCATCTCATTCAGTGTTGTTTCTTGAAGCTCTTCACTACCTGCTATGATCTGACCTCAACCGTATTCAATTTTTAACGTTATGAAAACATTGAGACAATTTGAATGAAACATTGTGAAGATAGTTAACACTTCGATTATAAGACATTTTCAACGCCTATTTCACCCGATGTGCATTCAAACCATGTTTAATACGTTGGTTTCTTTAAATATTTTTCCTATGGAACATTACACTGACAATAATCTGCCTTATATTGTTATACAGTCCCCCATTTTAATCGAGAGAGCCATCAATGAAATCAAGGAGAAGTGTTCAGGAGTGAACATCCACGGCGAAACAATCAGAATGCTACGATTCGCTGATGACATAGCTCTCATAGTAGAGACAGAGAAGGAGCTGAATAAGATGCTAACAACCATGGAAAGGACAATGGCCATACATCAGCTGAAGATCAATAAGAAGAAAACTAAGATATTGGTGTGCAGCATGAGAGAGAGGAGGCCAAAACCAACGTTATACTAGGAAAACAGAAACTGGAAGAGGTGATAGAGTTCTGTTCGCTGGGAAGCAGAGTAACCAACGATGGACAAAGCAAGAAAGAAATAGTGAGTAGAATAGCCCAGGCAAAGAGGGCATTCTATCAAAAGAAGAATCTACTAACAGCCGGAAATACAAGCTAGGAAGTAAGGAAGCAATTCATCAAAACGTGCATCTGGAGCATGTTTCTTCACGGCAGTGAGGAATGGACGATGACAGCAGCGGCGAATAAAAGGGTGGAAGTATTCAAAATATGGCGCTATCGAAGAATGATGAAGATAAAATGGATCGACCGAGTGACAAAGGAAGAAGTCCTAAGAAGAGTGGGAGAAAAGAGAAAGTCTGCTGAAAACTATAAAAAGAAGACGGGACAACTTAATTGGCCACATCTTAAGACACGATGGTGTGATGAAGACAATCGTCGAAGGAAAAAGGAACGGGAAGAATGGAAAAGGCAGGCCTCGTATGAGTTACATAGAAAAGGTCGTAAAGGACGTGAAAGAGAGGAACTACGTTGATATGAAGAGGTTGGCCGATAGAAGAATCGAGTGGAGGGCTGCGTCAAACCAATTCTAGGATTGCTGACCCTTGATGATGATGATGATGAGGCCCCCATCCTGGTATAAAAATTCAAAACCAATAAACCAACAGACTTATTTCTCCGTTGGAGTATAAAATCATTTTAACCATCCTGTGGGAAAAATTGATTCCAGAATCAGATTGGGATATGACGACGTCATCTGTGGATGTTAAATTGTGAAAACTTCACGGTGGTGACAAAAGAGCACATTACAAAATATCACTCTCGGGGTAAATGGGTTGCGGAAATTCCAGCATCGTACTTCGTGAGATTCCTTCCCAACGCAGCCGCTATTACGCAGGGGCGGAGAAAGGGCTAAATATTATTGCCTCCTTTTCTTCCCCTTCCCTGCCGCGTGGCCATTAAAGTTAAAGGCTCCTGGGGCCGAGCTTTTATTTGTAGCGCTGGCAAAGTGCCCCCTTGCACCCTCCCTGAATACGAACACCCCTCCGAAACAGAATCAACACCCTCTCACGAGACCGAATCAGCGCTACCAACCGCCGAGAACGGGAGCTCTCGGGAAAATAAGAGTCAAAGCCAAGCGCAAACCGAAGAGCGCTCTCTCAAACAGATTTCTGGAAGGATCTCTACTAGTAGTTGTACCTACCATCGCCAACCGTTCTCTACTTCTACACGTATGTCGAGCAAGTCCTTTCTCTGCTTCTGCTATTTCATTCAATTCACTTTTCCCTCGGCGACTCTCAACACCATACCATTAATTCTGGCAGTATGTCTTATACGGTTGCTCACTCTTCGTTTTATAACTTCTTCGGCTTTTTTCCTAAATTGAACACTGCGAAATGGCCACGAAAACTATGCGTGAGTTACCCACAAATATGGAAAAGAACAGTTTATAAAATGTCTGGCTATATTTTAGATCGGCAAGATTTGTAAAGATCGATAGATTCAAAATGGTATTTTTCCCCCGTAACATAATAGAACAGAATAGGCAGCATAGCAAAGGAATAGGTAGGGGAAATATTTTACAGTATTCTGTAGTACATGATGCCTGTATTAACCCCTTAAACACCATAGATACTAACAATCAAGTTTCATGAGACAATATAGTTGCTTGTTTGTATGTCGGTAGTGCATGCTTGGTGATCTTCACCCCCTTCCACACACCCTCGCGGTGACTTGCAGGGTATCGTGTAGATGTAGATGTAGATGTAAAGGGACGGTACGATAACTATATTAGGGTAACCAGTTTATTAAATGAATTGAAATGGGAATCAATGTCAGACCGCAGGTTGAAATTTAGAATTAATCTCATAAATAAATTCCAAGATAATATTTTCAGTGATGACGTTAAAAATATTTTGCGAACCCCAACTTACTATGGCAGACTGGACCATTATAGCAAAATTAGAGAAATGGAAGTCTCTAATATCTCTATGGAAGTCTCTAATGGAAGTCTCATCAGTCGTCATCATTGCCGAACTGACAGATTCAAAATGTCCTTTTTCCCTCTCGCAATTAAAGATATGAATAGCGGTAAATATGTCCAATACGAGTGTTTGAATCCATAGCATAGGTAGTTGCACGTTGGTGTAAGGACTTGAAGGTAACCCAACTAACAGCACGATTTGCATGCGTAGTTTGCTATTTTTATCTTTTTGAATATTGCAATTTAGGCTAATTTATTAATACTAATCTATTTTATGCATGATCTGTAGTGCATGTTTGGTGAGAATTCACCCCCTGCCACACACATTTGAGATGGCTTGCAGGGTATTATGTAGATGTGTTCTTAAGAAATCCTCAGAAAATAATGTCCCCTAGGCAAATTAACAGGATAAATCACCTTACTCTGATTTGGAGGAGCCGCACTCAACTTTCGGTCAACGGTCTGCTTTTGAGATTGCTTTTCCGTATATTTTCCTCGGTTTTTTCCATTCCCATTTCATTGTCAACATTCAACTCTGTAGCCATATTTAAAATGCTTTAAGTATCACATTAACTTCATCTGTTCTTGGCCATGCCCACTTGAGAAGTGAAGCATAGTGAATTCCTCTGCAACTCTGATTGATAGCTCTTACGAACACTTCTTACTATATTAATTCTCCCGCAAACAGACCTTGTACCATTTCATACTCAGGATTACCAATGATTTCTTTCTTTTCCACCAACCTCGCCCGAATAAAGACACATTATTATCATTATTTTAATTCAAACATATCACAGGAAACCTTTTACCAAACGTTTTGGCTTCGCACTTACATCTCAATATTTTCCGCCAGAAGCTACGATGATGAAGAAAATAGTCTTAAGTTACCAAGCAACCTCTAAATATTATCTGGTTATATTTATCCTCTCTTCTCTGAAGCACATACATTTTGCCTTCCTCAGTAAATATTTTTCACGCCATCTTGTATATACATACTTCCTCAAGCTGTTATATCCTCGTTAATCCGTCCAATGCGTCCGTAATAAACAGAAAACCTCCTGCGCTCCTTCCAAGTCACAATTTCCGCCAGTCGTCTTCGTTGAAAATCTTCCTCGTTCTCCTTAGGACCCCTCCATATCTCCCTTTTTTTGCATCAAGCTTCTCTGAATTTCTTTCTCTTTAAAAATGTCCCATCTTTTGCCCTCTCTTTGCTTGTCTTATTTCTACTCAACACCAGGCGCAGAAATTAGCTTTGTTTCCTCATGAGAAACTAATTGGAGGCATTCTTATGAACTGCTTTTTATTTTTTTTAATGTCGACTTGGAAAGCCTCGCCTCCAAGTTTTTCACCACTGCCTTCATTGTTCGATGTACATAAGGTGCACTAGTTTGAATCTTCTTTTATTTGTAAATAAAACCTACGCCATGCAACAGAGACCTCTGTATAGTCAACTTGTAGCGATTACTGAATTTATTTTCCAGGCGCAGCGTATTCATTATCTCAATGCATAATATTGAAAAGTAGGTCACATAATTTATCCGCCTGTCACCTAACACGCGGCAAGTACGGTGCTTACTTTTACTTTTCAACGGGACTTGTAAACAAGGGTCGCATTTCTTTTTACAAGTAACGTAGGTTCCATGACTTCCACAATTAGCATGGCTTCTGGAAACTGCGAATTTACACACCGAACCAAAATCAAATCTTCCAGGAATATCGAGGTGGGTCCAAAGCAAAGATTCCAAAGGATCCTCAATACTAAACGCTCAGGAACCAATATGATGAATGGTATGACAGGTGACCGGCAGATGGCACGGGTGACGGATCTTTGTTGGTGGCGGCCTCACCACATGTGGAAACGAGTGAAAGTTGTCAGTCAGACGAGTGAAGTCGAGTGGAGAGGTTGTGTGTGTAGCAGTCGGGTTGGCACGACTGCCTCTGAGACCGGACATCGTCAGGAGTATCAAGCAGTGACCTCTTTTGTGTGTAATACTATTCTACCTTGGATTAAGACTGACACATGATCTTTCCTGGGATAAACACATACGTGAAATAATGGGTCACGCTAATCGTAAACTGGGATTCATCAAACGAGTATTGGGTATATGTGACGATCATGTACGAGAAATCAGCTACTTTTTCCCCTGTTAGACCTCATTTGGAATATGATGCCAGTGTATGGGATCCCTACGAAATCGGTCTAAATATCGAACTCAAACTTGTGCAGCGAAGATCGGCAAGATTTGTAAAGGGACGGTACGATAACCCTATTAGCGTAACCAGTCTATTAAATGAATTAAAATGGAAATCATTGTCAGATCGCAGGTTGAAATTTAGATTTAATCTCTTAAATAAATTCCAAGAGAATATTTTCAGTGATGATGTTAAAAATATTTTGTAAACCCCAACTTACTATGGTAGACTGGACCATAATCATAAAATTAGATAAATATTCCACACGAATAAGGTATCACCGTAATATTGTAATTATCAACACAAACATTGATAGTTATTCCCTGGATATTCCACGCTAAAACAATTGCACGCAGCCATACCTCAAAACTGATTTTTCCTAAAATCCATCTAATATTTAATAGCTAACTTTTTAGGAGTGCATTGAACAAGAGGAAAAAGTTTCGCTCCAATTAAATGGCAATCTGCCACTAAAAATAATAACGGACAATGGTGCTTTTTGGAGATGATGATTTATCAAAAGCTATATGCTGGAAAAAAAGTCTGGTGGAAAATATACATCTACATAATTACTTATTTCTCACTTATATACTCACTTATTTCAGAGCGAAATGTAGAAAGTATTTGGTGTTCCGTTAAAAGTAAAAGTAGTAACGCAAAACAGATATATGTAGGTGCATATTACAGGCCACCGGACGCAGACGTCAATTCTATAATAGAGCTAGAGTCAGAGATACGCACATTACTTTCTGGGAAGAATGATAGAGGAATAATAGTAGGCGGAGATTTCAATCTCCCCTCGATAGACTGGAATAGGTGTAGTTTCATTGCAGGAGGTAAGGATAAGGAACATTGCGAATCACTGTTGAACACCTTTACGACACATTCTTTACAACAGCTAGTAACAGAGCCGACCAGGGGAAACAACATTCTAGACTTATTAGCAACAAATATACCCGAGCGAGTTCTAAATACAGTTACAGACACAGGAATTAGTGACCATAAAATAGTGCATGCGAAATTTATTGTAGGCGTTGAAAGACATTAGAAACCAAGGAGGAGGGTGTACTTATTTGGCAAGGCAAATTACGACGGTATGAAAGAGGAATTAAGGGAAGCGTTTAATGTATTCAGCGAACAAAGCAAAGGATTAAATACAGAGGATTCGTGGAGAGAATTTCTTGAGGTCACCCGTAACGCTGTTCATAAATACATACCAAGTAAATATATTAGTGATAATACAGAGCCAAGGTGGTATAACGCGGAGGTTAGGAAATCACTAAAGCGACAAAGGGTATGCCACGCTAAGATGAAAAATGCCAGACGGGGTCTATCGGTAGAGGAAAAAAATGAGCTAGTTCAAAACTATAAAAAATCGAGAGCATTAGCAAGGAAATCATGTCGGCAAGCGTTATCACATTTCAAGAGCAAGATGTTAGGAGAATATTTAGATAGCAATCCTAAAGCGTTTTGGTCATATGTGAGAGAGCTTCAGGGAAATAAGTCCACAGTGCACACACTTAAAAATGATAAAGGAATCAGAGTCACCAGCAGTGTAGAAAAAGCCAACACTTTAAACACCTTCTTCCAAAGTGTATTCAACTCATCGTCACAAGACGCAGTGGAACCACCGCCGAACACTTTCAGTGAGCAAATGCCCGAAATAAACATTTCATGTCGCGGAATAGAGCAGCAGTTAAAAAGCATAAGTAAAAACAAAGCACCAGGTCCCGATCAAATTCCTTCCAGAGTTTATAAAACATTAGCTTCTGAAATAGCCCCCTATCTAGAAATAATATTCAATAAAACACTAAAGAACCACACAGTACCCAAGGATTGGAAAGTAGCTAACATTACACCTATATTTAAAAGCGGTGATAGGGAAGAACCTAGTAACTATAGACCCATTTCACTCACGTCAATCTCTTGTAAGATATTTGAGCACATAGTAGTCAGTTCGATCATGGGGCATTTGGATAGTCAGGGATTACTCATAAACAGCCAGCATGGGTTCCGGAAAGGTAGATCTTGCGAGACACAATTAGCTTTATTCGTACACGATATTTTAGTCCACGGCGAAAGCAGTACTGAAGTTGATGCGATAT
The DNA here is from genome assembly GCA_933228895.1 of Platycnemis pennipes. Classification (NCBI taxonomy): domain Eukaryota; kingdom Metazoa; phylum Arthropoda; class Insecta; order Odonata; family Platycnemididae; genus Platycnemis; species Platycnemis pennipes. The sequence goes on from OW121852.1 coordinate 9,237,945, forward strand.
TTTTAGATTTTAAAAAGGCTTTCGATAAAGTTCCTCATGACAAATTAATCTTGAAGTTAGAGAGTTTTGGTATAAATAAAGACGTTGTATGCTGGGTAAAAGAATTCTTAAGTGGGCGAGAGCAGAGGGTTGTCATAGATGGTATCATGTCGGACACAATCGAAGTCACATCGGGAGTTCCCCAGGGTAGCGTAGTAGGTCCGCTTCTATTTCTTTTATACATAAACGATTTGGGTACCGTAGTTAGTAGTAACCTTAGACTTTTTGCAGACGATGCGGTGGTGTACAGGGGTATATCAAACTAAGAGGACACGAAATCACTTAGCAAGGATTTAGATGCAATTCAAGATTGGTGCGACAAATGGCAGTTAGAACTCAACCTTAAAAAGTGTGTAGCTATCAATTTTTGGAGGAGGAATAATTCGATAGAGCGATCCTATAGAATTAATAACACGAAGATCGAAAACGTTGAAACCGTAAGATATTTAGGTGTAACAATCACTAAAGATTTATCGTGGGGAAGACACATAAGGGAAAAATGCGGCCGAGCGAAGAGAAAGCTAGGATTTATAAAAAGAGTACTTGGGAAATGTGATGAGAAGACAAAAGAGCGATGCTACTTTTCACTAGTTAGGCCCCACCTTGAGTATGCAGCCAGTGTATGGGATCCTAATGAATTAGGTTTGATGAGAGAACTAGACAGTGTACAGCGTAGAGCAGCTAGGTTTGTCAAAAGGTGTTACGATAGGTTGAGTAGTGTATCAGAATTAATACAAGAATTAGGGTGGGAATCATTATCAGAGCGTAGATTAAAGTTCAGATTTAATCTATTGCAGAAATTTCAATCGGATAGCTTTACTGAAGATGTTAGGCACATATTGAAAACACCAGCGTATTATGCTAGATTCGACCAGATAAATAAGATTAGAGAGATAGATTGTCGTACAGATAGATTCAAAATGGCATTTTTCCCCCGTACTATAAGAGAACAGAATAGGCAGCATAGGAAAGGGATAGGTAGGGGAAATATTTTAGAGTATTCTGTAGTGCATGATGCATGTATTAACCCCTCAAATACTATAGATACTAACAATCTAGTTGCATGAGACCCTTTAGTTGCTTGCTTGCATGCTAGTAGTGAATGCTTGGTGACCTTCACCCCCTGCCACACACCCTCGCGGTGGCTTGCAGGGTATCGTGTAGATGTAGATGTAGATGTAGATAATACCCTGCGATTGGACATATTTACCGTTATTCGTGTCTCTAATTTTCGTGGGAAAAAGGACATTTTGAATCTATCAGTTCGGCAATCAATTTCTCTAATTTTGTGATTATGGTCAAGTCTGCCATAGTAAGTCGGGGTTCGAATAAATTTTTAGCATCATCACCTAAAATATGTTCTTGGAATTTGTTTTAGAGATTAAGTCTAAAAGGGGATCCGGTTGGTGTGGTGGCTAGAGTAGTGGCCTCCCATCCCGAGGGCCCGGGTTCGATTCCCGGCAGTGGTGGATTTTGCAGTAGAAAATCGGTCCCCACTTGAGTGCCTAGTGGAGGGCATTTCAAGTTCAGTACTCCGTCCGTCGGATGGGACGTTAAGCCGTGGTCCCCTTGGCGCCTTTCGTTAAGAGTAGGCTAATGCCGACGCCGGGTTTCTCTTCACTCTTACTCCGTTCCCTGAAAACTCCTACCATTACCCAATTACCCAGCTATCCTAAATGGCGCAAATGACCTCAGCTGTCGGTCGACTCCCCTGAATGACCAAGCAACTTAAGTCTAAATTTCAACCTGCGATCTGACGATGATTCCCAATTTAATTCATTTAATAGACTGATTAAGCTAATATAATTATCGTATCGTCCCTTTACAAATCTTGCCGATCTTCGCTTTACACGTTCAAGTTCATTGCTACAATACATGGATAATTAGTCAACATAAAATGAAATGGATGAAAGATAATCTGTTTCCTGGGAAAAAAAACCGGACCTCACAAACACCAAACTCCTTTTTATACCTACAATGACTACTTTAATGTGGATTCAGTTCAAGCAACATTTTTCTCGATCAGCGCGATAACAGTTTTGCTCTGAGCATGCTGAGCCTCACTCTCTCCCGACAGAGCCAGAATTTTACCCTCCTCCGTTCTGCATATATCTCTCATATCGTACCAAGGACGTCAAAGCTCCGAAATCATAATTTAAGCGACGGAAAATTGATTGCACGCGAAATTTATTCATCGATGCGTGTTCGGTGTGAACAATTATGTCACCCGAACCGCTTTAATTTCCAATTGTAGCGAGAGATGAATTGTGGTGTCACCCATGCAATGGCCATGTGTGACACCATGCACATTTTTGTAGCACCGACTGGGAAATGTTCCCACCAGCTGGCACTGAAATCCTCCTCTCTATAGCGAGGCGAGATTTTTTCCAATAGTCCCACGCAAAGTCATTGCTGTCCCCTGATCACCGATGAAGGAAAGCCGCCGATATTTAGAAAGATAAAAATAGCAAACTACGCATACAAAAACGTGCTGTTAGCTGGGTTACCTTCAAGACCTTACACCAACATGCAACCGCCCATGCTATTCATTGCCACACTCGTATTGGATATATTATTCATATATCTAATTCTCATTTATAGCAGTAGAAGGCGCCAGAGCTCAAGTAAGAGTTAAATTAATTGATGAAGGCCATACCGTGTGGAATTTACGAACGTTAAACAGGTAAATGATTTAAATAATATAAAGCTGTGTGGAAAGGACAAAGTCTGTTTCATTTAGCATGTTTAACTCATGTAAAAGAATGAGGGCACACAGCTTTACACGACGCATGCGTGTCAGCAACTGTTCGTGGAATTCCTGCGCAGATTACGCGCGCAATAGGAGAGCATTTTGTTTTTTCAGAGAAAACCGAGATAGATTATTGCGTGCAGCATTGTTGACGTTCCTTTCGGGTTGCCAGGGAGGACATGGATGTGGAGGAGGCAAGAGCAGAAAGAGATCCTTCAGCAGTGTCAGGGATTCCTTTCGGGGCTGCAGGGTTCATAGGAGGACGCAGGAAGGGGCGGAGGCCAATTTGGACTCTGGAACGGAGACGGGGGAGGAGGGAAGGAGGTGTAGGTGCAAAAGGAATTAGGGGTGGAAGACAGAAAAATCGCCGAGAGAAATTTCACGAAGCCGTCTTTGCACGAATAGGTGCAGGTAAATGCAGTGACGAAGGGTTTGCATCTGGATAGCTTCCTCCCCTATCCATTCTTCTCTTTTCTTTCTCGAACTGCAGGCGCGGGGTCCCGATTCATTCGCCGACACCAAGTTTACCTCAAAAAACATCCGAAGACCAAACACAGAATGAATGTGTCGGGAAGACTATATTGCTAAAAACATTTCAAATTCAAAATTTTTGAAAAAATATGATATGAAGGATAAAAATTACATCCTAAGAGAATTGAAACGAAGACCCTTAACTCTGTACATCTGCACTATAGCCGCGCGATTCAAAGAGAATAGGCGAAACAAAGCATTTCATTGCCAACCTATGATGCCTGTTAAACTGCCTCCCAATTTGTTTTTGGCGCAGAGCATACTTTATATTTTGCCTGTGAAACTTATTTGTACGCGGAAACTATCACTATTTACGTTTCTCCAGTTAGGGTATTTATTTTTGGAGAAGACTGGTGCAGAGATCTTAAATTATGATAAATAATTATAAGGTGTCTTCCTTTCTTGGGAAGTATCAGGTAAATATGTCCATCAGTTGTTAATATGCGAACAATCGAAGCTCGATAAATAGCAAGCACGGCATTAATGATTTACCGAAATGCATAAATCATTGATCTTCGCCAAATACCCATTGAAAGTAATTTTTAAAACTTGAGATGAGGAATGTTCGATCTCACTTGCGTCGATAGAAATATTTAATTCTTAATTTCTACCACAATACGTCTCGAACTGCTTTCAAACACTTTTCTCCTTTTAAAGAACAACGGCAATAGCATGTTCAAGCATGTATTTGTAGCATCAAACAACTAATTATTTATTAAACATTGATTAAATTGTGATGAGAAGACAAAAGAGAGATGTTACTGATCCCTAGTAAGGCCCCACCTTGAGTATGCAGCCAGTGTATGGGATCCGAATGAGTTAGGTTTGATCAGAGAACTAGACAGTGTGCAGCGTAGAGCAGCTAGGTTCGTTAAAAGGTGTTACGATAGGTTGAGTAGCGTTCCAGAATTAAAACTAGAATTAGCGTGGGAATCATTATCAGAGCGTAGGTTAAAGTACAGATTAGATGTATTAGAGAAATTTCAATCCGATAGCTTAACTGAATATTTTAGGCACATATTAAAAACACCAGCGTATTATGCTACATTCGACCAGACAAATAAGATTAGAGAGATAGATTGTCGTACCGATAGATTGAAATGGCATTTTTCCCCCGTACTATAAGAGAACAGAATTGGCAGCATAGGAAAGGGATAGGAAGGGGAAATATTTTAGAGTAGTCTGTAGTGAATGATGTATGTATTAATCCCGTAAATACTCTAGATACTCATAGTGTAGTTGCATGAGACACTATAGTTGCTTGTTTGCATGTCGGTAGTGCATGCTTGGTGATCTCTACCCCCTGCCACACACCCTCGCGGTGGCCTTCAGTGTATCGTGTATATGTAGATGTAAATAGCAGCATAAAATCCGAGGGCCTTCGAGGACTGCGTGAATGAGAGCACAGAATTAGAGCAGAGTGTAATGTTCTCGCTCAAATTCATAAAGTCGTGCAGAATACCGCTTGACACGATTCAATTTTCGCTGTGCATACTACATCCAAGCATCAGCCTGCGCAGTATAGAGCCCCGTGCTAACGGCTTTGAAGATACACTTGGATTGTGCAATTCCTACGAAACTCTTCGTGTAGACTCCCTATTCATTCGAAATTCCACCTTCCTTGGAACACTTCCTTTCTGCATTCTTCCCTCCTTCTCACCTCCAAAATACACTTAACTTATCCTCGTCTTCTCACTTCCCTCGCACTCAACTTTCCATAGAGGACTCCAGAATCGCATTACTATTCGTTTCTTCGTTCACATACAAAACCGGAATAGGTAGGAAGCAAGGAGACACGTAGGTCTATGAAAGTAACCCAAAGGACACGGTTTTGAACCCTGCCTACGTCATAACACTGTTCTGCATTGGGCTTAGGATACGGCTAAACGCTGCGATAAGCAGTCGAAGCAGCTTAAATGGATTTCACGAATCATATTCACTCTCCTCCTTTTTCCTCCTCAAGTACCTTCCCCACATCTCGAGTGCTTTCTCGTTCTTCTCTGGCGTTTTCTCCTCCTCGCCCCTCCCTAACAGATCGTCTAGCTTATCCATTCACATCTTCTTCACGTGGCGCAGAGAAATCACAGCACATATCGTTTGCGATATGCGATACCGCGCCTTGTTCGTTCGTATGTGATAATGCCAATTTATTTTGGGGAGTCGTCACATCGACTTGGACCTTGCAATACGATGTTAATCGCGTTGCCATATTCAAACCCACTTATCAAATAGCACTAAAAATACTCTACTTACGCTAGTAAAAATGAAATCCATGTAATTAAGCACAATACTCAACCAATCGGCAGCCAGTCCGCTTCCTTCTGCGTATGATGCTTAGGGAAAATGAAAAAGGTCTTGCTCAAGTCTTCTGGGGCAAGTCATAAGCTCAGTTGCCGATCGGCGGATCATTCTATGCCTATTCGATAAAGTTTAGCATGGGCCCATGAAGCCCATCAAGTCTGGACCGAGACGCGATTCATCTTCTGGGCACGGAATTCGTTCTTGGTTGGCCTTGTAGAACCATTTGGCATTTCGCGAAGGTCTGCTGTACCATTACTCTCCCTCCGCCTGGACTTTCCAGTTCTCTATCATGCCTTAATCACGTTTTGATGTCCCGCATTGAAACGAGAATCGGGGTTTGGGCATGTCGAGGAACTCTTCCCCACTAATGTTTCGCTGGGGAGAAAATAAATGGAAAAACTGAGGATGAATGCATGCAGTGTTAAACAAACGAAGTGCGCATTGCGCCGCACTGTGGGGTACGGAGGTAGCGCTCACTTTCAAAATCGTAGAACATTTGAATGAATTGAGATATTAACATAATTTTTTTTATTTGAAAACTAAAACCATAAGGAATAGAGGAAAAATATGCATAATTGTTAATGTTTCAATTATTATCTTTGGATTCTTACTGTATGTTTCTTGTTATTAATTGAATTATTATTTTTCAATTGCTATTAATAGACTTCTTGTTCTTGATATTGTTATTATATCTGCATTTTTTGTAAATTGTTATTACTGTTAATGGTTTATGTATGGATTGTAACTTAATGTCTCTTGTAAGCAAATGAATTATAATTTTTGAATTGTTATTAATAGACTTATTGTTCTTTATATTCTCATTATTACAAAGCTATAACAATAAATCATTTTTTATCAATAGATACACATCTCAGCTTTGTAACGACATAATATTTTTAAATATATCTTGAAACTGGACCGAGATATACGATTTTGAACGTTATACGACGTAATTCATTTCATCTTATGGTTAACATTGTGCAGCGCGCTAGGTCACAATTAGCAAGTCGCGCGACTCGATACATTCAAAATCGATTTGTGGCTAAACTATTTGCTGCTTGTAAATAACACTTCAATGCTTTTTTGCTATATTTCTCTCGAAGATAACAAATCTGCTTTTAAATTTTGCTAACGTGAATACTACCTCAATCATTTAATTTATTTATAAAAAAATGTTTATAACAAAACCAATATTTATTATTTAGACTTGGTTTAGTCTTACTATCAATGAGTATGAGAAAAGATAGTAATATGTATATTTTTGTTTTCAAACATTTATTTTTCGCTGATTTACTTTAGTCTATAAAAATAATTGGAAAAAATTACGGCATTCGCACACTTTCTGCGGACTTTTATTGTTATTTTTCGTTGGATGCATATTTTTCCTCTATTACTTAGGGTTTTAACTTTCAAATAAAAAAATTATGCTGATAACTCAATTCATTCAAAAGTTCTACGATTTTGAAAGTGAGCGCTAACTCCGTACCTACCCCATAGTGCGGCGCAATGCGCACTTCGTTTGTTTAACACTGCATGCATTCATCCTCAGTTTTTCCATTTATTTTCTCCCCAGCGAAGAATTAGTGGGGAAGAGTTCCTGGATATTCTGCAAGGGAGCATTCCCCACGGCGGCCGTCCAATCCAGCAATTGTGCTCCTCGCAAACGCTCAGGAAGAAAAAAAACACTGGCGAGCCTTCGTGGGTTGTAACTAATAGACCCGGGATGGCCTCCTGTGGATTCGACCAACGGTGGGAGCGATTAGAATTCCAAAAACGGGGTCGATTATCGCAGTAATTGCATTCCGAACTCGATTGCGTTTCTGCGCCGGCGCTCAGCGGGGTTGCCCAAACACGGCGAACTACAGTGCCACCCCACGGTTTTCGGCCATAATGAATAACATTCGAGACACAAGTTGCGCGAGTGCATTACGACTCCGTTTATTCAATTTCGGAGCGAAGGGAGTCTGGGTTGCCGAATGCTCTCCAACAACTCCGTTGCACTACATGACCTCCAAGTGAAATTTCATCCTCCGACTGCAGATCCTGGTAAATGATCCAGGTGTAAATGCTTTGTTAAATGAAGCCCCCACACCAAGAGACATAAGTTGAGTGATTTATCAATAAATATGGGCGACAATTCAAACCAACAACGAATAGAACAGCCACTTCGTTTGCCGCCTCGTCACCCATGCATGATTCTGAATCCGTTTCTGCGAAAATCAGTCACGCATATGGTTAATTTCATTGTCTCTCTATAATCCATCTAAACAATAAGTTGCATGGTTTAACTTTAAAAAAGTGGTTTCATTTTCCTAGTAGAGGATGTTCCAGAGTAGTATTTATCCAATATATAAAATGCAACAATCGAAATAAAGAGAAAAAATAATGTTGAATGAATAGATGTATAAATAAAGTCTCCTTCAAACATTATAATATGTTGGCCAATTTTCTATTCCGTTGAAATTACATTTTATGCTCTGGTGACCCACGATGACAATATGATAATTCTCAACAATTTACTATTGTTTGTGTAAAAACATTCAAGGTCATTTGAACAAATCATAGAACTGTTAGAACTCCGAAATTCATACAACTTTCAAGTATTTTTTCTCGTGGTTGTGAAGGCAATTGTTATCATTTCCTATGATAAATGGTCAAATTACATTCAAAATGTCAACTTTAATAGGTGCAGCGTTTGAATCTGAGTTACTTTCAATTCGAAGACTAATTAAACGGTAAAACTCAGGAACAAACCTAGGCTAAACAATGTAGAAACATGTCAATTTATTGCCTCTGCAACGTTTAAATTATTATTGCTTCCCCTCTGGCAAAACGTTGATGTATATCTAAATCTGCTTCATAACAAGCTTACAAAGATTGAACGATTAAGAAATTTATTATTTATTCATAATTGGGGATGAATATGATGCCCTCGAACAACAAGTCTTATGTCTTGAACAACAGTTTTTTCGATTGTTTGTTTATACCCGTGTTTGGTTAAGGAAAACATTGAAGCAAGATTAGAATGGGTGTCATTTTATGGACATGTGCACACTCTTCCATATGCAGCACTTGCACTAATCTAATTTAATCACTAATCTCAAAAGAGATGCGTCAATAGTAACACTTTAGGAATAAATAATTATATGATATGGTGCTACATGATTATTGATTCATTGCCAACTTCGGGTGGCATCAATATACTATTGAAAAAGTGGATTGAAAGACAGAGCTTTACGATAAACATCTACATCTACTTGACATAATACCCTGCAGCCACCGCAAAGGTGTGTGGCAGGGGGTGAACTATCACAAGGCATACATTACAAATCAAATAGAATGCACCTTTAACACTTACTGTCATGCGGACATGCAAAAGATACTGCTCTGCAGGTATATTACTTGTAAATACTTGTGAGGAAATGCCACCAGGCTGAGAAAAATATTAGACAAGTAGGTAGGAGACGCATAAAATTAAGCTATAAGTGACAAAAAAATTTTGTTTATGGGAAGTAATATAATTTTCATGGATTATTCAGTAGTTTCTATAGATATACTAATTTATTAACTTATATTTTCTATTGAACGCATGAATAAGTGATTAATGCATGATAAGTACCCCTCATCCATGAGAGCATCTAATCTATCCATATAATATTCCAAAACACATAAACCGTGTTCAAGTATTTCATTCAGTTAAAAGTCGGGGAATTGATCGTCCAGGAAAGGATAAGGAAATCCTTTGCAACGAGGAGGAATTTTAAGAATGTTGGAGAGATGCCGAGGGAGTGAGTCAGGAACGATAAAAGGAGGAACGTTGGAGAAATGGGAATTGATAGGTACTATGGTGTGGATGAATACAGCTATAAAAATCGGAAAACGGAGAAAATATTAGTTGTTCTGGATGATGTAGGAGCGGATATGAGATATGAAAAACGATAAAGATTTCCCTTGATAATTAAATTAAATTAAAAAGCGAACAAGAACTTATTTACTCTAGGGCTGTCTCAATCTCTTTTCTTTGCGAATGAAGCAAAAGTTCGGGAAAAAAACTAGTTGCAAAACACACTTGAGCAATTAAACCACTCAAGTGTTGAGAAGACAAAAGAGCGGTGTTACTTTTCACTAGTTAGGCCCCATCTTGAGTATGCAGCCAGTGTATGGGATCCGAATGAATTAGGTTTCATCGGAGAACTAGACAGTGTGCAGCGTAGAGCAGCTAGGTTCAGTACAAGGTGTTACGATAGATTGAGTAGCGTTTCAGAATTAATACAAGAATTAGGGTGGGAGTCGTTATCAGAGCGTAGGTTAAAGTACAGATTAAATCTATCAGAGAAATTTCAATCGGATAGCTTTTCTGAAGATGTTTGTCACAGAATAAAAACACCAGCATATTATGCTAGATTCGACCAGACAAATAAGATTAGAGAAATATATTGTCGTACTGATAGATTCAAAATGGCATTTTCCCCCGTAGTATAAGAGAACAGAATAGGCAGCATAGCGTAGGGATAGGTAGGGGAAATATTTTATGGTAGTCTATAGTGCATGATGCATGCATTAACTCATTAAATACTATATATATATTAACAATTTAGTTGCATGAGACCCTATAGTTGCTTGTTTGCATGTTAGTAGTGCATGCTTGGTTATCTTCTCCCCCTGCCACACACCCTCGCGGTGACTTGCAGGTTATCGTGTAGTTGCAGATAGATTTGGATGTAGAAGTGTAGTCGACTGCAATTTGCTATCCTAGGCAGGAATCGACTAATCCGCCATCAGCCTCTCAAAATATGCTGTTGGTGGGTGGAGAGAGAGTGATTTCTTGACGATAGCTTAAACCAAGATTAATGCCGTGTTTTTAGAGCCACTCAAGCGTCCTAATAATAGCTTGAAAGGTCAAGCGCTGACCATGACCTCGGCCAGCCCTTGCACTGTCATTGCCGGAAAGTGACTGTACGCACAAAGTGCACGCCAAAATTAAACCCTCAAGATTAGCACGAATAAATCGACAAATACATGAGGTCGCTACTGAACCGCGGCTTGGACTTGGTCTAACCTTATTCTTGCAATGAGAGCGGACTCGGTTTAGGCCGTTTATGACCCCGTCCTGAATGCCCCCTTTAATGGTGTATGGCAGCCTATCTGCAGCCACGGGGGTGAATATTAAGGGCCATCGATCGACCCTTTGTCCCGAGGGCCCTCCTTCCCAGAGGCCAAGGCTTTTGTCTCAGGGACCGTCCACCTTCCCTCCCTCCCTGAGCACACTCCTTGAAATTAACTCATGCAGGCAACCACCGCGCGCGAGCCTCCTTTACATTTTCTTCAGGGCTGGCGACCCTTTAAGGCTCCGTCTGTCTGTCGTCTCCGAGGGGAAATAGCTGGAATAATTGACCGACGACGCAGCGTTGTTGAACATCCCACAGGTCGTTTCTTACAAAGTGACAAAGCTTCTCTCAGTAGTGAAGCAATCCCTGAGGTAATCAGATGGTACCAGAGGTTCTATACTTCAAGAGAAGCTATACATGAATTTTATTCTCAAGGCGTGGTATGCCTCGCAAAATAATCAAATTTTAATCTATGAAGAAGACGATGGCACCATAAATATATGAATTCAATGTAACAAAGCATATCTTTGTAAAAATCCATATAAGCTATACTTGGCACGACCGGTTTCACCTTTCAAAACATCACCAGCCCCTTTTGATGATGATGGCTCAGAGTGATGATGCACTGACCACCAGGTAATTCTACCAGCTGGCGGCGGCCTGACAGGTGAAGTCGGTTGTAACAAATACAGCTAGTGTGGATTTTACTAAGTCCTGCTTTTGTTCCCATGCTACATTTTCACGAAGTACCTCGGAAGTACGTCGATTTCATACGAATTCAGTTACTTTGTAATGATACTTTTAGGCGATATTAGTGTACTGAATCACTGTTAGTGTAGTATCACTGTTATACTCTTTAAATCTAAATTTACATTCACGAATCTAGGGGCCGTGACATACATTTTCCCTCACAAATCTCGGACCATTGACCTAGCATCCCCCCCTCCTAAATGTTCATTCTACCATAGTTCCAGCTTTCCCCAAACCTTTAACATTCGGAAAGAAATGAAACAACTAATTTTAATATGTTAGGCCACGCCCCGTTCCAGGACTCACAGATCACAGATCAATACCCTCATCTACATCTACATCTACATAATACCCTGCAAGCCACCATAAAGGTAATAGGTAATGGGTAATGTAATTATTGAAAATTATAAAATTTCAAAATCCACTGCAAAGACAGCCCTTAGTAATGCATTTGCAGAATTCAAAAGAAAAACACTTGGGGAACAATTGAAAGAAAATCCAAAAGTCTTCTGGTCGTACGTAAGGGAAGTGCAAGGCCATAAGTCTGCCGTCCATTCACTTAAAAATGATAGAGGTGAAATGACCACAAACACACTCGACAAAGTTAGCTTGCTAAATTCCTTCTTCCAAACCGTTTTTAACCCACCTTCCGGGGATTCAACTATCGTGTTACCTGACCTCTTTCAGCGGTCGATGAAACCAATTGACATTTCCTGTAATGGTATTGAAAAATTACTTAAAGATATAAGCCCCAACAAATCTCCTGGCCCTGATCAAATTCCCTCCCGCGTATATAGAGAGTTAGCATCCGAAATTTCCCCCTACCTTGAAATAGTATTTAATAAATCCCTGACCGAACACGTCGTACCGATGGACTGGAAAGCAGCCGATGTAACACCCATTTTTAAAAGTGGCGATAGGGAGCAGCCATCTAACTACAGACCTATATCCCTCACATCCATTTCATGCAAGGTCCTAGTACATATAATTGTCAGTTCAGTCATGGGACACCTAGATAGCCAAAATTTATTGTCCAATGTCCAGCATGGCTTCCGAAAGAGCAGATCGTGTGAAACTCAACTTGCTCTCTTTTCCCACGATATTTTAGTTTCTGGCGAAAATAATATTCCAGTGGATGCTATATTTCTCGACTTCAAGAAGGCTTTTGACAAGGTTTCTCACAGCAAACTAATTTTGAAGTTAAAATCTTATGGGTTAGACAGTAACATTATATCATGGATTAATGATTTTCTGCATGATCGGGTTCAAAGGGTTGTTTTGGACGGTGTTTCCTCACCGGCAATTAAAGTCACTTCGGGTGTCCCACAAGGTAGTGTGATAGGTCCACTCCTATTCCTTTTGTATATTAATGATATCCAAAAGGTGGTAAAAAGTAAGCTTCGTCTATTTGCCGATGACGCAGTAGTGTACAGGGAAATTCTATGCCCGAATGATAAAGAATATTTAAATATTGACCTACAAGCAATTGAAACTTGGTGTGATACATGGCAGTTAGAATTAAACTTTAAGAAATGTCTTGTAATGAATTTTTGGAAAAAGAATAGCTCTCCCCCTAGCACTTACAAAATAAGTAATAATGAATTAACAAACGTGGAATCCATTAAATATCTTGGAATAAGACTGACAAATGATCTTTCCTGGGGTAAACACATTCGTGAAATAATGAGTCAAGCGAATCGCAAACTGGGTTTCATTAAAAGAGTATTGGGTAAATGTGACGATCATGTACGAGAAATCAGCTACTTTTCCCTTGTTAGACCTCATTTGGAATATGCTGCCAGTGTATGGGATCCCTACGAAATCGGTCTAAGTAATGAACTTGAACGTGTGCAGAGAAGATCGGCAAGGTTTGTAAAGGGACGATACGATAATTATATTAGCGTAACCAGTCTATTAAATGAATTGAAATGGGAATCATTGTCAGATCGCAGGTTGAAATTTAGACTTAATCTCTTCCACAAATTCCAAGGCAATATTTTCAGTGATGATGTTAAAAATATTTTACGAACCCCAACTTACTATGGCAGACTGGACCATAATCATAAAGTTAGAGAAATTGATTGCCGAACTGACCGATTCAAAATGTCCTTTTTCCCTCGCACAATAAGAGATACGAATAACGGTAAATATGTCCTATCGGAGAGTAGCAATTAATAGCATTGGTAGCTGCATGTTGGTATGAGTACTTAAAGCTAACCCTACTAACAGAATGTTTTTGCATGTTTGCTTTGCAATTTCTATCTTTTTTAAATAGTGTAGTTCTGACTACTATATTAATACTATTCCTTTTTATGCATGAGATGTAGTGCATGTTTGGTGAGCAATCACCCCCTGCCACACACCCTTGTGGTGGCTTGCAGGGTATTATGTAGATGTAGATGAAAGGTTTGTGGCAGGGGGTGAATTCTCACCAAACACGCACTACATATCATTCATAAAAAAGGGTTAGTATTTATATATAGTTATAAACTACACTATTTAAAAAAAGATAAAAATAGCAAAGCAAACATGCAAAAACATGCTGTTAGTTGGGTTAGCTTCAAGTCCTTATACCAACATGCAGCTACCAATGTTATCCATTGCTACACTCGAACTGGATATATTTACCGTTATTCATATTGTACGAGGAAAAAAGGACATTTTGAATCTGTCAACTCGGCAATCAATTTCACCCTCCCCGCTTCCACAACAACAGCAAACTCAGACCAATGACACACTTTCACCACACAACTCTTCCAACTTTCCCTATGCCTTAAACATCGAGAGATACCTGAAATAACATATTTATTATTGTAGGTCAGATCCAGGACTCCATCACAGTTCATCACCCTCGCCTCTCTCACCACAACCACCAATCTCCAGACAATGACCATCTGACCCCAACAACTGTTCCACCTTTTCATAAACCTTACACATTGTGGAGAGATCTGAAATAGACTGTCAAGCTGATGGTAGGTCAGGGACTGTTTTATCTCGCCGCAAACGACACTACTTGATTCCCAACCTAATTATTCTGTAATTTTGATACCATTCTAAACCTAGTTGTTACCTGTTCCCAGGAGGCCAAATGCGAAGGCATCCAAAAGAAACTTCGGCTAATATTATCGTCAGTCTAGTCCTTAAGAGCTCGAAATCCAGAAGTGATAACCGCAAAAAGAAGTGCGTTGACATGAGATTCTATTGCCACGAAAGAAGAGTTGACGAGTTGCGAGAATATTCATCAATCCCAAAGGTGATTGACGGCTCGGATCATTTTCGCAATTAAGAACAAAAGGGTTATTTTTATGGGAATGCAGGACTTCCAGACATCGGTATCGGACAATCTATTAATCGTTTTGCGATATCTCTTAAATATTTCAAACGACAATGGAACATCAAAGTATGGCATAACCCTAAGCAAAGGTTGCAAGCGAAGAGGATGCAAGGAAGACAGCATTTTCTATGGCCGACTGGAAGAAGAAGAAAGGAGAGGCCTAAGCAGTCGGGAGCAAAAAACGCTCTAGAAGAAATCAAAATACGACGACAAAAATAATTTGCTCCAAAAATACAAAATTTCTTCAATGAATGAGAAAATTAATTTTTAACTAATAAGTCGGTCTGCAGATCCAATTTGTCCGCAAATATACAAGGCATTTTTAACCCTCCATACCCTTGCCGCTGGTCAACAAGGTAACAGAATGCGATTGATGGTAATATTTTATGTAACTGGATGTCTCTCACTCCAAAGCATTTATTTATAGCCTCTGGACACAATTCCAAGTCAAGGGAATGCCTCCAAGAGGATATTCTACACCAAAGTACATACATTGACTTCAATGCATTTTAACAAGGCTCCACCTTCACATGCTTGACTTTGACTTGAAGAAAAAGAAGTTCAGGATCCATTCGTTTCGGCATTTCTTTCGCGTGTGTCCATTCTGGGGTGACAACAGTTTTGCCAACGTTTCAGTTTGCGTCTTCATGTGTCATATTGCCACACGGACGAATTAAACTCGATGGATTCCTTAAACACATCAACCAACAGAGCGAAACGATTAAATTACGATGGAGGTTGAATAAAACGGGCAACTTCCCTTCCTGGATGTGCTGGTGAAGAGGAGTGACGACGGGACCCTATGTCATTCAATATTTCGCAAGAAAACGCGCACCGATCGATATTTGAACGCTGCCTCGCACCACCACCCTCGACAAAAGACGGCTGTCATCCGTACTCTTTTCAACCGAGCCCTTTCCATCAGCGACGATTCGTCCCACAAGGTAGTGTGATAGGTCCACTCCTATTCCTTTTGTACATAAATGACATCCATAAGGTGGTAAAAAGTAAGCTTCGTCTATTTGCCGATGACGCAGTAGTGTACAGGGAAATTCTAAGCCCAAACGATAAAGAATATTTAAATATTGACCTACAAGCAATTGAAACTTGGTGTGATACATGGCAGTTAGAATTAAACTTTAAAAAATGTCTTGTAATGAATTTTTGGAAAAAGAATAGCTCTCCTCTTACCACTTACAAAATAAGTAATAATGAATTAACAAACGTGGAATCCATTAAATATCTTGGAATAAGACTGACACATGATCTTTTCTGGGGTAAACATATTTGAAATAATGGGTCAAGCGAATCGTAAACTGGGATTCGTCAAAAGAGTATTGGGTAAATGGGACAATCATGTACGAGAAATCAGCTACTTTTCCCTTGTAAGACCTCATTTGGAATATGCTGCCAGTGTACGGGATCCCTACAAAATCGGTCTAAATAACGAACTTGAACGTATGCAGCGATGATCGGCAAGATTTGTAAAGGGACGATACGATAATTATATTAGCGTAACCAGTCTATTAAATGAATTGAAATGGGAATCATTGTCAGATCGCAGGTTGAAATTTAGACGTAATCTCTTAAATAAATACCAAGACCATATTTTCAGTGATGATGTTAAAAATATTTTGCGGACCCCAACTTACTATGGTAGACTGGACCATAATCATAAAATTAGAGAAATAGATTGCCGAAATGACAGATTCAAAATGTCCTTTTTTCCTCGTACTATTAGGGATATGAATAACGGTAAATATATCCAGTATGAGTGTGGCAATGGATAACATTGGTGGCTGCATGTTGGTATAAGGAATTATAGCTAACCCAACTAAAGGCATGTTTTTGCATGTATGTTTTGCTATTTTTATCTTTTTTTTAAATGGCGTAGTTTTGAACAGTACCTATAAAAGTACTGATCCTATTTTTTATGCGTGATATGTAGTGCATGTTTGGTGAGAGTTCACCCCCTGCCACACACCTTTATGGTGGCTTGCAGGGTATGATGTAGATGTAGATGTAGATTCGTCTATTGGAAATGAGAAATAGCATCTGTATAAGGTTTTTCAAGACAATGGCCTCCACCGACATGCTATCCACAGAGTTGCTCAGAGAGAAGAAGGTAAATGAGTTTGGCCTTGAACAGGACCGATAAGACTACTACTACGAGGGAAAAGAATGATGCCACTCTCGCCGTGATACCATACATTGGCGAAACCACGGAAAAAATATCCAGGGCCCCTGTCAAACATAACGTCCTGACCAGATACACCTGCGTAACTAAGACAAGGGACATTTTGTGCAGAGGTAAAGACCTCACGCCGATGGAAGAACGAAGATGGCATATACGAGGTCCGATGCGATTGTGAGAAGGCCTACATTGGGCAGACCTCGAGAGCCTTAAAGACCCGTATTCAAGAACACAGGAGAGCGACAAAGAACAGACAACCGCGCCTCTCAGCCATCGCGGAGCACTTCTGGGAAGGCCCGGCCCACGACATCAATTTTCACGGAGCCAAGCTGATCAAGACCAAAAAACGCTATTTCCCAAGGCTCATACGCGAGGCGAACGAAACGGCCAAGAACCCCAACAATTTTAACAGAAAGGATAGCTACAAGCTCTCCCATACTTGGAAACGCCAAATTGAAAAAACTAGTGAAACGGCCAATGAAAATGCACCCACTTGAACATCATAGTGAAGAACTGAATGGTATTTAAGACGGTAAAAATCTGCTCATAAACACTTCAGACCTGAAGACGCGAACTGAAACGTTGGCGAAACTGTTGTCACCCCAGAATGGACACACGTGCAAGAAATCCCGAAAATAATGGATCCTCAAACCAGACACTCCGAGGAAGCCTCGATAAAGAAATAGAAATTCATTTAAAAAGCAGCAAAAAACTAACACTTTCATAATAATATAATAAGAGCAGTGTAACAAAATATCCAATTAAGAAAGAGAAAAACTTTAAGCCAAGTTCTACAGGGACTTTAAGTGGGGCAAGCGCATTTTCTTGCGGAAAAGGTCAGAGTTTGTTGACCGGAGTGGTGGAGTTGAAGAGGGGGGGGGGGGGGCGGTCAGTAGGCCGGCCAATATTGACAGAAGGCTTTATTGACTGAATCGTTTGATCAAATGTTTACGATGACCAGCGGTCATTGCAACGGCGGTGGTCACCACAACGATTACCCCGAGTGTCCGGTCGCAAATGATCGCGATTGGAACCGTCTCGCCAGCGGGAACTGCTGCTCCTGAACACTCCTCTAAAGCTGATCTTGAGGACGATCACTCGAAAATCCCTCTTATTCACTTTATTCTGTCTCAGGAAAAACAGATTCTCTGCGGAAAAACTTTGGTTGAATATTTCGCTCAATTAAAGGAAAGAGGGAGAATACTCAAGCAAAATTCGTGGTTGTGAATTTTCCTAAACCACGCAGGAAATGTAATAAAAATCACAATAGCATTAAAATTTTGCTGCGGAAACTTTCAGAATAATAATGAACTGGTATTAAGATGTAAGGAACATGAATTTATTACAAAATTTAAAATATTTGTCTCGTAATTATATTTGCAATTAATGCTCTCTTTATCTTTTAGGAAACTCAATTCGTAATAAGCAATCTTACCAAGTACCAAGTCAAGGCTAAGGCACGTAAATCCGTCGCTTTATGGCGACCTTATTTACTACATTAGACGTAAAATACAGTGGTGTATAAACAAGAAAAAACAGATAGAGGTAGGAAAAAAGGGAAATAATCAAGGTACCATTATCAATCACCGAAAGGTTAGCTAATGTCAATCCAGTAATAAAAACCCATGATAGGCTACCTAGTGGGGGATGATGTTAGCGAAGGATACGTCAGAAATTATCGGTGAAAAGAACTAATGTTAGTATACTTCCAGGAAGAATATTCAATTCTTCCATGAAATGCAGCCTGTAAATATGGAGCACTTAATAATGGACTGCGTCGTATTTCTTCGTCCTCGGCTTGGCGATCCAAACATGCATTCTGAGCAACCGATTTTCCTGAGGTGATGCACAGTGAGAAATATAGTAAATAAGATTAGAGAGATACATTGTCGTACTGATGGATTCAAAATCGCATTTTTCCCCCGTACTATAAGAGACCAGAATGGGCATCATAGCAAAGGAATAGGTAGGGGAAATATTTCAGAGTATTCTGTAGTGCATGATGCATGTACTAATCCCTTAAATACCATAGATACTAACAATCTAGTTGCATGAGACCCTATAGTTTCTTGTTTGCATGTTAGTAGTGCATGCTTGGTGATCTTCACCCTCTGCCACACACCCCATCTCGGTGGCTTGCAGGGTATCGCGTAGATGTAGATTAACTAATCTAAGAATCTTCTTCTATTAAGCTGTGTAATTAATGCTTACCCTGTTGCTATTTCTATTCATAGCTACCTTTAACAATACTTTTTTGCTTCTTCATATTAGTAACATTTTCATCCCAGCATGACAGTGCACCTTTGAATAGGAAGTCAGATAAAAGGAGAGAAGAGATTTTAAAAAATATTACCAAGATGAACCAATCTGAGCGCCGGCTGTCATGAGGAGGAAATTAAAAGACAGGTCTGCCGTAAAAAAAACAGCTCCGCTCTGACAGCTTCCGCTCTCCGAAAAGTGATTTCTTCAAACGGCCCGTTTTTTACAATAACATTCCAAGACTACACGGTGTTCACTGCCTTTTTTTTGCTAATCTTCATTTCCCTTAATACCATGCCTTGGATATTGTGGAGACGCAATTGCTTTAATTATGCAAGCAAACTGAAATTTAATGGAAGCATCTTCAAATCCAATGGAACTACTTATGTCGCCCTCTGCTTTTAATGCTTCGAATATACGAAAGCAAATGTTATTATCTTTAGATAACGGTGTTAAAAGTGGGCCAGTGTTACTTTAAGGAAACTGTATATAGATTTTCATTAATCGGAGGGGAAATAAAGATGGTATTTACGCTAGAGATCCTATTTCATTTTATAAGTAATAATGTATGGTATGATTCAAGATTCATAAACGTCACTGGCACTTACAGTTAAAAAGAACTTGATATTAACAAGGCAATTTTATCCAGCTGGGTAAATGTTGTTGCAATTATCACTACGGTAGATTTTGGCAAAGCAATATTGAGCGGAGTAAAATCGAAAGTTAAACGCATCGTGCTTTAGTTAAGAGTTATTTCTCGTGAACTATTGCACACGTTCATGTGAGATAACCATGCTTGCTTATAGTCAACAATTCAGCGAGCGTTAACAAAATTACGCATATTATAGTAACGCTTAGCTAGGTATTGAAATAGTCGATGAACGGCGAAGGATATATCCGTAGGAAAAATTGGGAGACGTCAAGAAATTTCATTCTTATGTCTATGCTATTTCATTAGAAACTATTTTTTATCATCATCCCTTTTCGCCAAATTTCAAGAAATGGAGTCTTGTTTGGGATGCAGATGATCAGATTAAATTCGCTTGCAGTGGCCAAATAATCGGCGAAACTCAAAAGACAAGTGCGCATTAGTTCGTTGAGGATTTCGAAAGGAATCCGATTTCAAAGGAAAGGAAATCGGAATCACTCGTGGCGTTTTAGAATACTGGCTACAATGGACAACCGAAATAGATGGAAGGATTCACGTCATATGGTGCAGAGTTCTTCGCCTAAAGAAAAGAGAATCTGCAAGGCCAACGTACTTTCTTGGAGAGAAAAAATGAACAAATGTTTAAAATAGGTTATAGACATTGTCAATATGAAGCTGGGTAAGTGATTTCATCCATATTTTCATGCATGACTTCCTTGAAGTATCTGTTTGAATTGTTATAGAGTGTGGACCGATTGGAAAGTTGACGAGCACAGTTTGGAAATGTGAAATGTGATAAAAATGGGAATTATGGGAATTTTAGGATTTATAGAGCACCAGTAATTTGCAAGGACACTTATATTTTACCGCTGTGAAAAACGGTAACCGTTCGCTTTGATGAACACCTTTAAATTCTAAGATACGGAAACGCTCATTTCGACCGCTGACTTTTTTAAGAAACACCTATCAGACATTAAGGTCCGGAAGGCAGTAGCTGAAAAAGGGGTCGTTTACCATATTTTTTTAATTGCCGAATATGATAGAGTTTGTAAAATGAAAATACCCGTGTTTTTTCGTACTTTGATCCGTCAATTATTTCTCGAGTTCTAAGCGTCGAAAAACTGATGTTTTTAACCCCTTCGGAAAAGTGGACGTGGTGCAACCTCTGACGCATATCGACTTGGTCCAATCACAACTCAGCCCGCGAAGCTACTTGGCTTATCACAAAGGGGGGGCAACAGCTGGCTCTCCCAATGGGAGCGATTGCGACAGGATCTGTAGAGAAGACCATCCGAGAACCCCCCTCCACTCCCTTCCCTTCCTCGAAAAGCAGTCAAGGGCGGGAGGAAAATGACGTCATTGTTATCAAAGAAGCTTTTTCGGCGGGCGTCACCTTTTGCTTATTTTAATTTTTGATTTATTAGTCAATACTTGCGTTAGAAGATTAATTTTTTCACTAAAATTCTTTTATCGTTTCCATCTAACGATTTCGAGTATAAAATTGCTATTTCGGTTCCGAGTAAACGCCGCCATTGTCGGGAGCACATCTCATCTCGCGACTGTCATAGCAGTCAACTGCCACGAGTGAACGCTGCTTAAGAGACGGAAACGCTCACCTCGACCGCTGACTTTTTTAAGAAACACCTAGCAGACATTAAGGTCCGGAAGGCAGTAGTAATTGAAAATTGTCGGGAGTACATTCGCATGCTTGGAGGACTTTTCCAATTTCTTTCCTGGGGGATGAATTTCAATCAACCAATGCATTCATCCCTTGTCTTCTCGCGAACGACACTGTCCTGGCATTCGCTATGGCGTTTGCAGTGAGCCACGGTGCAGCATCTCAATTCCATATTTTCAGAGACTCTCACAAATCAATCGCGTGCAAACAAGTCAGTTGCTGGCTGCGTGCTCTATCCCACAACCCGCCTGGCTTGTTTACATCTCGTGATCTCGCGATGTTTTTGGAATACGCGCCCATTAAGTACGCTCATTGCAACAGGGCCCGTTTCCTCCTGACGACATTAAATGTCGACGTAATTTGACTGGGATTCATCAAAAGAGTACTGGGTAAATGTGACGATCATGTACGAGAAATCGGCTACTTTTCCCTTGTAAGACCTCATTTGGAATATGCTGCCAGTGTATGGCATCCCTACGAAAAAGGACTAAATAACGAACTTGAACGTGTGCAGCGAATATCGGCAAGATTTGCAAAGGGACGGAATGATAACCTTATTACCGTAACCAGTCTATTAAATGAATTAAATTAGGAATAATTGTAAGATCGCAGGTTGAAATGTAGACTTAATCTCTTTAATAAATTCAAAGACCATATTTTCAATGATGATGTTAAAAATATTTTGCGGACCCCAACTTACGATGGTAGACTGGACCATAATCACAAAAGTACAGAAATTGATTGCCGAACTGACAGATTCAAAATGTCCTTTTACCCTCGTACTATTAGGGATATTAATAATTGTTAATATATCCAATACAAGTGTAGCAATGGATAACATTGGTAGCTGCATGTTGGTATAAGGACTTGAAGGTAACCCAACTAATAGCATGTTTTGCATGCTAGCTTTGCTATTTTTATCTATTTTTTAAATAGCGTAGTAAAATCTTTTTTAAATAGTAAAGTTCTGGCTAATCTATTAATACTAATCCTTTTTTATTCACGATATGTAGTGCATGTTTGGTGAGAAATCACGCCCTACCACACACCTTACCTTTCAGGTGGCTTGCAGCGTATTATGTAGATGCAGATGTAGATGAAACCGTTAGTATTTCTCAATAAAAAGGTGAAAAATACAAAGTTAAGTTTTTCTTCACTACTTCAATTTTTCATAAAGTATCACCTTGCTCTATTCAATTTAGAAATAGAGAGAGTTGACGTTTATTAAATATGAGCGGCCACCGCGTCGTAGGCGCGGCGAATGAGTACACACACCTTTATGGTGGCTTGCAGGGTATTATGTAGATGAAGATGAGTACGAGGAGCGGTGGTGTGATAAAGTGAAGTGGGAAGGGCGCATTTAATTAAGGGAGGCTCTAGAGGGTTGCTCAGGGGGGTATGCAGGGGCGGGAGGGGGAACAGCGGAGAGGGAAGCTGAGGAACGAGACGAACACTCTCTTCACTCAAATGCAAGAGAGGAGTTTTCGATCTTTCGACAAACTTTCATTTTCAATGTCAATAATGCATGGAGATGACGCTCAATATCACGAAAAAAAATAGTTTGCCAAATACAACGGAACATGTTTGATAGGACACTTTTCGATTAAAATTATTATATTTTCAATGAAATTAACAATGCGATAGATAAAATTTGCTGAACAATTTGGTACCCGATAATTAAAATTTTCGGTAGTTAAGAATTGACTTGAAAACGCGAAGCATTTCGGCTAAAGTTACCAAATCAGTTCGATTGTTGCAGGAGTTTAATAATATTCACCAAGCTTTCGGTAAATTCCAAGACCAGACTTAGCGTTTGATTAAAAACCCCTGACTCGTCGAGATCCTGTTTGATAGATTTTACTATCTTGTAGTGAATTTATTCGAACGAATTTGATTTTCAGGAAAAGAAACATCGAATCGATACATTAAATTCTAACCAAGTCACGCTGTTTACAGAAAGCCTATTGTAGACCCCAACTTACTATGTAGACTGGACCATAAATGCCAAATTAGAGAAATTAATTGCAGAACTGACAAATCAAAATGTCCCCTTCTCCTCCTACCATTAGGGATATGAATTACGGCAAATATATCCAGTACGAGTGTAGCAATGGATGAAATTGGTAGCTGCATCTTGCTATAAGAACATAAATCTAACCCAACTAACACCATGTTTTTGCATGTATGCTTTGCTATTTCTATCTTTTTTAAATAGCATAGTTTTGAACCGAACCTATTCATAGACTAATCCTATTTTATGCATGATATGTAGTGCATGTTTGGTGAGACTTCACCCCCTGCCACACACAATTATGGTGGCTTGCAGGATATTATGTACATGTAATTGTATCATGCGCATTTTAATTCACTGTTCCATCATTCATCCACGCTGCTTTATAAGGCACTACAAAAGTCAAATAGGCATATACATGGGTGGTTTTCCTCAAGTGCCAATAATCTTAATTACAATTCTAACGAAATTGGTTGTATTACGTATTTTTCGATAATTTTAATTAAGTATCTCAGCCTGTTAAACATTAGGGTGTGTTTCTTGGAGGCCCCCATTCGATTCCCGGGAGTGGTGTTCAACAGTAACCATTTGAACAGAAACATGGATTTTACATGGATGGAACATGCACTTATTTAATAGTGTATGTTTGTGCAATGGTGAACTTGTTATAAGCTTCATTTATTACACTGTCAATGTATGAAACTATTAAAGGTATTTAAGCTTACTTTTACAAGGTACTATTATGTGAAACATGATGTTTCACCGCCTCAATCCACCCTTTAATTACTTCAAATACTATGTTCTTATGGAAGCATAATATCTTACCTATACCAATTTAAGTAGGTATTCAACAAATTAAAGAAAAAATAGTATTGGGGAATGTGTGAGTAATTTAATAAAATGCAGTTTAATCACATTGTGCTCCCATAAAAGCTTTGTATATGATAGTATTTACTGGGTGAATGTTTACAATTTTTTCTGAAACTTTATACAAAATGGCCATTCACAGCTTCAAATTTCACAATTTGTGAACAATAAATATGTTTCATTAGTTAAGACATAAATTAGGTGTGAAAAATCAAGATCACTACTCTGTTTGATAAATTTAACCATATCAGCTTTCTTGAGTATCAAATAGTTTGGTAAAATAAACAAAAAAGGCTTCTTTTTGTTCGATAAATTTAATCATACCCCCCAGAATACCGAACAAGTTTGGTAAAATTAATCGAGATGGCTAGTTTTTATTGATAAATTTTATCGCGCAGTTTGATAATTTTCACCAAAAATTTTTACCTAACCGTCTTGGTAGAAATAAATTAGAAATTCAAAGTTCCATATGAACTGAACATTTTGATAACATTTATCAAAATATGATAAATTCAATCAAATTTATTTTTCAGTCTCCCTGTCTTCCTTTTCATCAATACTAACATGGAGACATCGAGAGACTGATATTCGAGATCCAAATGACGAAACTATATTCTAGAAATATAGAGGGGATGCGGGAAGAGTGTCACGGATTTCTTCCCCATGGATCCGAATTCGCGACATAACCGCTACTGAAGAGTTAACTCCCATATAAATCCATTATAATTCACGGATTGTTATGAACATCTGTCTTGGCCGAGTGAGCTAAGGCAACACTGCCTGAGGCGGTGTTCCTTACGCCGCCTCCGCAAGGCTCGAGATTGCGGAGGCGAGGGTTCGCGGCCAAGAGGATGCCATTTTTTTTCTATCGAATACTTTACGGATTCATTGTAAAATGCCCAATCCCAAACTTTTACGGCAATAATAAATAGCAACATTTTATTATTTTCATCTTATTGGCTGGATTTTCAATATACCCCCTTATGAAACCCACCAAACAAATTTCGGGATCCTATGCCTGCCTGCATGCTTAAAATATTTTTTTTTCATTTTCTAATTTTTTACTTTTTAGTCCTAGAAAAATAGATGTTATAAAACTACACAATTTTATTGTTGACATAAATGTTTGCAATTTATTTTATAACTAATATTTAAATATGACTAAGATAACTTAATGACAAATCCATACTAATACATAAAAATGTAATGGTGTCTGTGTGTCTGTCTGTTGCTCTATCACGCAAAAACTACTAAACGGATTGAGCTGCAATTTTATATGTAGATAGGAAACGTGTCTGGGCAGAACATAGGCTATGTTAAAATAGCCTCAGGGTCCCCAAAAGCCCCTGAATGGGCCTTTAGATGGATTCTGGTGGTCCCTGGCATTAAGTTCGGTGCAGTGGTCTAATTTTTTGCTTAATTAAAGTACTTTCATTCAAGGCAGAGGGCTGGAATTTTTTTTATCGGATGGCTAAATAAATGATGTTTCTAATTCTTTCAAGCGATTTTCTATTACGCTTGATATTTGTCTTAAAATCATATTTTTAGCTGAAAAATCTCACATTTTCCTCTGAAATCAACAATAGCGTATTTCCTTGACAACCAGCGATCGGTGTGAATGTCCTTTGATTTTCAAAGGCCATTGACACCCCTAGCATTTAAATATCACGTTTTTCTGCAGGCTCTTGATAACACGTAGAAATAATTACATATAAGAGGGGCCCAGAGTCACAAGGGTCCATTTTTGATGTCTCTTAAGTTTCGAAAAAGAAGTTAAAAAAGAGAAACGAATAACGTTCACAGCCTCGTTGCTTTTCTCGGGTAATGTTACGAAACGTAAAAAAAGTTTTCTTCCCAGTACGAGAGACAGACCACATAGAATAAGTATAGAGTTACTTTGTGTTATCGCTGTATGACCGTTTGGTTGGCGCACCTAAACGTGATTTGAGTCGGCAGATTAGGGTAATATGAAAATAGCTAAACAATGATCTCACGATAAGTAGAGCAGGGTTTTCGGACTTTTTGCAATGTGGTCGTTTACCATATTTTTTTTATTGCCGAATCTGATAGAGTTTGTAAAATAAAAAGACCAGTATTTTTCCGTTCTTTGATCCGACAAATATTTCCCGAGTTATAAGCTGCGAAAAACTGATGTTTTTAACCCTTTATGAAAGATGGGCGTGGTGCAACCTATGACGTATATCGACTTCGTCCATTCACAACTGAGCCCGCGAAGCTACTTCGCCTTATCGCAATGGGGGGGACACAGCTGACTCGGCCAATGGGAATGATTGCGACAGCAACTGTGCGAGCAGACCTCCGAGAATCCCCCTCCACGCTCTTCCTCTCCCCTGAAAGCAGTCAAGGACGGGAGGAAAATGACGTCAATGTTATCACAGCTGCATTTTCAGTGGGCGTCACCTTTTGCTTATTTTAATTTTTGATTTATGAGTGAATGGTTGTGGTTAGAAGATTAAT
Organism: Platycnemis pennipes; assembly: GCA_933228895.1. NCBI lineage: Eukaryota > Metazoa > Arthropoda > Insecta > Odonata > Platycnemididae > Platycnemis > Platycnemis pennipes. The sequence continues at coordinate 9,264,893 of OW121852.1, forward strand.
GTTTTTACTAAAATTCTTTTTTCGTTTCCATCTAACGATTTCGTGTACAAAATTGCGATTTCGGATCCGAGAAAACGCCCCCTTTGTGCTGTCTGTCTAAAAATAGTAAAAATGAGAAATTATTTTAAGCTGCTAAACGAGGAATACGCAAGGGCTCTTCGTAAATAAAATCTAAGATAAGAAAGCAAGATTCCCTTCTGTACAAATAGAAGTATATAATTATTTCTTAACTTTTTTCAATAAATCCAATGCATATTACAACAATTATACTCTTCAATATATATTCTCAAAGTAGCTCTCATTGGGGCACTGCATGTATATCGGAGAACACTTACGTACTAAATGATAAAGGAATTAAATAATCGTAGGAATGAAATACACTACACATGCAATTATATATTTTTGGATTTTCCGTGCATGAAATAGGACCAACAGTCACTCATCTCTCCGTGCACCTGGAAAACGGTCAGCGTGGGTACTGCAACGACCACTACGTGCAACATAGGGCAGCAACTCCTCAAATGACCGCGCTAACAGCATTCAATAGACAGTGGTTTTCTTACAAAATAAGTTCAATGTTTTTCACTCCCGTTGAATTTCAACGGGTACCTTCCGCTAGTAAACATATAATTTGCTATGACTAAAAAGTAATCGTACGCGAAGTGTTTTGTATTTCAGAGAATTATGATCCGAAAAAGGCACATAAAAATCTTCGTTCTGAACTGGTTTTCTTGAACGTGTTTCCCATACATTGGGATAATATCACATTAAAACGCTTCGTGAACTTTTTTCTTTTATAATTATGAAAGTCAGCACATTGATATCTTAAGATTTTAGAGTGGAAAAAATGCTATCTGTGGAATTCGAACCTGAGACTCTCTCATGGGAAACCCAACACACTTGCCATTACGCCATGCGTGGCGAAGGAAGAATGAGTGGACATGAAGTGGTAACCATGGGATCGGGACCCGTGGATGGGACTGTGAAACCATGGAAAAGCGAACTAAAGAAATGCATGTAAAAATGAACAACGTAGGTGGCCAATTACCCTGAAACATATAGGCAGAGAAATACAGGTGACAGACAGCAAAGGAAAATATGTATAGCATGCATCCATTAAGGAACAGGCATATCTACAAGTAACGAAAAGAATGAAAAATTGATCACAATCAGTGAAAAGCAATGAACGGACGAGAAGACGTCAATATAAAGAGAGAGAGAAGCAGGAAAAGAAGCGAATTTATTCTTTTTTAACGCTACCACAATTTCTGAAATTTCATTCTCAAGAATGTAAATTTCGCCCTTCGGTGCACCAGGGGGAGGCTATCGCTAAGAACCTCGATTCAGGTCAAGGTGACTTTCAAAAGGAAAAGCCAAGGCAAGACTCTAGTCTCCTTTGTCTCTTGCCTTTGAGGAAGTAGTTTAGTTTGATGTTTTTATCCTACGACATGTAGACAAAATGACAACAGTCGCGGCCAATGCGGATGGACGCACGATTGGGAAACACAGGTATCTCAATGAATAGTCACAGTGTAAACATTCTATGTATTTCATTGCAGACGCGTCTTTATAACGCGGCAAATTAACATTTTAGGCATAACTTGGAAGTGATTAAAGTTTCCAAATGAGTGAGCAGGATAAATCGTACCAATGCATCACTAAGGTAATCTGATAAGTACTTGGGGTACCGAGTTTTGCTCGGAGACTTAGTTAGTTCTAATATTTTGAGAGAAGTCAGGGGTGAAATCAATAAATCTTTAAAATAATCTTTGTCTTATAAATTAGCTTTTTAACGATGTCTGTGTTCATTTTACTTTCTTCTTATAACTCGTCATTACCACACCGGTTGATAGCTATTAATTCCTGAGCTCTTTCATTAGTTACATAATTGTTATAAGTGTAGCTCCTCAATTGACATGTAATAGTATATTATCATCAAAACTATTTTCAAACGCTTTATCCATTAGATTGTCAGTAGACTGACTGTCCCGCAGAATCTCTATAACATCTGTTTCAATAACTTGTAATTATTTATTAACTTGTAACTGTCCGTTACTAACAAAAGTTCTTAAAATATTATTATTCTCTTCTGGAGCCCAAATGTATTTATGTCCTTAAGAGTAAATTCATATCGTAACCTGCATAAAATAGAGTTTTTTTAAATAAATATATATTAATATCCATATATGTGCGCCGTCCATATATCGCTCGGCGGCATCCATTACCTTGAAGACGAAGGAGGATCTGTCCATCGAAGCGTTAGAGTCCTGAAGGACCTCGCCCCGGGAGACCTTCACACGATGAGACACAGCAGTTTAATTCTTTTGACACGAGTTTAAACTTTTTTCGGACAATACACGCAGCATGCGGACGCCTTTATGCTCTAACGGTGTTGCCTAGCCGGCAATTAAAGTCACTTCGGGTGTCCCACAAGGTATTGTGATAGGCCCACTCCTATTCCATTTGTACATAAATGATATCCATAAGATGGTAAAAAGTATGCTTCGTCTAATTGCCGATGACGCAGTACTGTACAGGGAAATACTATGCCCAAATGATAGAGAAAATTTAAATATGGACCTTCAAGCATTTGAAACTTGGAGCGATACATGGCAGATAAAATTAAACTTTAAAAAATGTTTTGCAATGATTTTTTGGAAAAAGAATACCTCTCCTCCTAGCACTTACAAAATAAGTAATAATGAATTAACAAACGTTGAATACGTTAAAAATCTTGGAATAAGACTGACACATGATCTTTCCTGGGGTACAAACATACGTGAAATAATGGGCCAAGCGAATCCTAAACTGGGATTCGTCAAAAGAGTACTGGGTAAATGTGACTACATGTGCGAGAAATCAGCTACTTTTCCCTTGTAATACCTCATTTGGAATATCCTGCCAGTGTATGGGATCCGTACGAAATCGGTCTAAATATCGAACTTGAACTTGCGCAGCGAAGGTCGGCAAGATTTGTAAAGGGACGGTACGATCCCCTTATTAGCGCAACCAGTCTATTAAATGAATTAAATTTGGAATCATTGCCAAATCGAAGGTTTAAATTAAGACTTAATCTCTTAAACAAATTCCAATACCATATTTCCAGTGAGGATGTAAAAAATATTTTTCGGGCCCCAGCTTACTGTGGTAGACTGGACCACAATCGCAGAATTAAATAAATTGTTTGCCGAACGGACAGATCAAAATGACCTTTTTTTCCGCCTACCATTAGGGATATGAATAACGGTAAATATATCCAGTATGAGTGTAGCAATGGATAACATTGGTAGGTGCATCTTGTTATAAGAACATAAATCTAACCCAACTAACAGCATGTTTTTGCATGTATGCTTTGCTATTTTTATCTTTTTTAAATAGCATAGTTTTGAACCGAACCTATACATGTACTATTCCTATTTTATGCATGATATGTAGTGCATGTTTGGTGAGAGATCACCCCCTGCCACACACAATTATGGTGGCTTGCAGGATATTATGTACATGTAGTTGTATCATGCGCATTTTAATTCACTGCTCCATCTTTCATCCACGCTGCATTAAAAGGCACGACAGAAGTGAAATAAGCATAGAGATGGGTGAGTTCCCTCAAGTGCCAACAATCTTAATATAAATTCTATCGAAATTGGTTGAATTACGTATTTTTCGATAATTTGAATTTAGTAGCTCAGCCTGTTAAACATTAGGGTGTGTTTCTTGGAGGCCCCCATTCGATTCCCGGGAGTGGTGTTCAACAGTAACCATTTGAACCGAAACATGGATTTTACACGGATGGAACATGCACTTATTTAATGGTGTATGTTTGTACAATGGTGAACTTGTTATAAGCTTCATTTTATACACTGTCAATGTCTGAAACTATTAAAGGTATCTAAAGTTTACTTTTACAAGGTACTTTTATGTGAAACATGATGTTTCACCGCCTCAATCCACCCATTAATTACTTCAAATACAATGTTCTTATGGAAGCATAATGTATTTCCTTTGCCAATTTTAGTAGGTATTCAACAAATTAAAGAAAAAATAGTATTGGGGAATGTGTGAGTAATTTAATAAAATGCAATTCAAGCGCATTGTGCTCCCATAAAAGCTTTGTAAATGATAGTATTTACTGGGTGAATGTTTACAATTTTTTCTGAAACTTTATACAAAATGGCCATTCACAGCTTCAAATTTCACAATTTGTGAACAATAAATATGTTTCATTATTTAAGACATAAATTAGGTATGACAAATCTAGATGACTACTCTGTTTGATAAATTTAACCATATCAGCTTTCTTGAGTATGAAAATAGTTTGGTAAAATAAACAAAAAAGGCTTCTTTTTGTTCGATAAATTTAATCATACCCCCCAGAATACCGAACAAGTTTGGTAAAATTAACCGAGATGGCTAATTTTTATTGATAAATTTTATCGTGCAGTTTGATAATTTTCACCAAAAATTTTTACCTAACCGTCTTGGTAGAAATAAATTAGAAATTCAAAGTTCCATATGAACTGAACATTTTGATAACATTTATCAAAATATGATAAATTCAATCAAATTTATTTTTCAGTCTCCCTGTCTTCCTTTTCATCAATACTAACATGGAGACATCGAGAGACTGATATTCGAGATCCAAATGACGAAACTATATTCTAGAAATATAGAGGGGATGCGGGAAGAGTGTCACGGATTTCTTCCCCATGGATCCGAATTCGCGACATAACCGCTACTGAAGAGTTAACCTCGGTATAAATCCATTATAATTCACGGATTGTTATGAACATCTGTCTTGGCCGAGTGAGCTAAGGCAACACTGCCTGAGGCGGTGTTCCTTACGCCGCCTCCGCAAGGCTCGAGATTGCGGAGGCGAGGGTTCGCGGCCAAGAGGATGCCATTTTTTTTCTATCGAATACTTTACGGATTCATTGTAAAATGCCCAATCCCAAACTTTTACGGCAATAATAAATAGCAACATTTTATTATTTTCATCTTCTTGGCTGGATTTTCAATATACCCCCTTATGAAACCCACCAAACAAATTTCGGGATCCTATGCCTGCCTGCATGCTTAAAATATTTTTTTTTCATTTTCTAATTTTTTACTTTTTAGTCCTAGAAAAGTAGATGTTATAAAACTACACAATTTTATTGTTGACATAAATGTTTGCAATTTATTTTATAACTAATATTTAAATATGACTAACAATAAGATAACTTAATGACAAATCCATACTAATATATAAAAATGTAATGGTGTCGGTCTGTGTGTCTGTCTTTTGCTCTATCACGCAAAAACTACTAAACGGATTGAGCTGCAATTTTATATGTAGATAGGAAACGTGTCTGGGCAGAACATAGGCTATGTTAAAATAGCCTCAGGGTCCCCAAAAGCCCCTGAATGGGCCTTTAGATGGATTCTGGTGGTCCCGGGCATTAAGTTCGGTGAAGTGGTCTAATGTTTTGCTTAATTAAAGTACTTTCATTCAAGGCAGAGGGCTGGAATTTTTTTATCGGATGGCTGAATAAATGAAGTTTCTAATTCTTTCAATCGATTTTCTATTAGGCTTAGTATTTGTCTTAAAATCATATTTCTAGCTGAAAAATCTCACATTTTCCTCTGAAATCAACAATAGCGTATTTCCTTGACAACCAGCGATCGGTGTGAATGTCCTTTGATTTTCAAAGGACCTTCACACCTCTAGCATTTAAATATCACGTTTTTCTGCAGGCTCTTGATAACACGTAGAAATAATTACATATAATAGAGGGGCCCAGAGTCACAAGGGTCCATTTTTGATGTCTCTTAAGTTTCGAAAAAGAAGTTAAAAAAGAGAAACGAATAACGGTCACAGCCTCGTGGCGTTTCTCGGGTAATGTTAAGAACCGTAAAAAAAGTTTTCTTCCCAGTACGCGAGACGGGCCACATAGAATAAGTATAGAGTTACTTTGTGTTATCGCTGTATGACCGTTTGGTTGGTGCACCTAAACGTGATTTGAGTCGGCAGATTAGGGTAATATGAAAATAGCTAAACAATGATCTCACGATAAGTAGAGAATTACGTAGTTTTATATATCATAAGCTGTTCGGCAATGCGGATTCGCTAACCCGTTCTTTAATTAAAGGCGATAACACCATAATTTATGATTGACATGCAATCATTGTAAAACCTTTGAAGTATTACTTGAACAACAGTTTCATGGTGAAAGCTTGAAAACGTTCCAGGTTGTCTTTCATATTCTCTAGATATTTTCATGTTTTACATGACCCATCTTATATTCCTTAACTTTTCCCATGTTCTCCAGTTTTTTCGTAACTTTTGCAATTGTGATGCCTGTATAAAAATAGTAAAAATCAGAAAATATTTTAAGCTGCTAAACGAGGAATACGCAAGGTCTCTTCGTAAATAAAATCTAAGATAAGAAAGCAAGATTCCCTTCTGTACAAATAGAAGTACATAATTATTTCTAACTTTTTCCATAAATCCAATGCATATAACAACAATTATACTCTTCAATATATATTCTCAAAGTAGCTCTCATTGGGGCACTGCATGTATATCGGAGAACACTTACGTACTAAATGATAAAGCAATTAAATCATTAAATAATCGTAGGAATGAAATAGACTGGTCAGCGTGTCTACTACAAGGACCACTACGTGCAACATAGGGCAGCAACTCCTCAAATGACCGCGCTAACAGCATTCAATAGACAGTGGTTTTCTTACAAAATAAGTTCAATGTTTTTCACACCCGTTGAATTTCAACGGGTAGCTTCCGCTAATGAACATATAATTTGTTTTGACTAAAAAGTAATCGTACGCGAAGTGTTTTGTATTTCAGAGAATTATGATCCGAAAAAGGCACATAAAAATCTTCGTTCTGAACTGGTTTTCTTGAACGTGTTTCCCATACATTGGGATAATATCACTTTAAAACGCTTCGTGAACAATGAATAATGATTCTTTTATAATTATGAAAGTCAGCACATTGAAATCTTAAGATTTTAGAGGGGAAAAATGCAATCTGTGGAATTCGAACCCGAGACCCTCTCATGGGAAACCCAACACACTTGCCATTACGCCATGCGTGGCGATGGAAGAATGAGTGGACATGAAGTGGTAACCATGGGAACGGGACCCATGGATGGGACTGTAAAACCATGGAAAAGCGAACTAAAGAAATGCATGTAAAAATGAACAACGTAGGTGGCCAATTGCCCTGAAACATATAGGCAGAGAAATACAGGTGACAGACTTTTATTAACTTTTTCGGACAATACACGCAGCATGCGGACGCCTTCATGCTCTAACGGTGTTGCCTCACCGGCAATTAAAGTCATTTCGGGTGTCAAAGAAGGTAGTGTGATAGGTCCACTCCTATTCCTTTTGTACATAAATGATATCCATAAGTTGGCGAAAAGTATGCTTCGTCTATTTCCGGATGACGCAGTAGTGTACAGGGAAATTCTATGCCCAAATGATAGAGAATATTTAAATATTGACCTACAAGCAATTGAAACGTGGTGTGATACATGGCAGTTAAAATTAAACTTTAATAAATGTCTTGCAATGAATTTTTTAGAAAAATGAAGACTTCCACTCCTGGCATTTGAAAAAAAGTAATAATGAATTAACAAACGTGGAATCCATTAAATATCTTGGAATAAGACTGACACATGATCTTTTCTGGGGTAAACACATATGTGAAATAATGGGTCAAGAGAATCGTAAACTGATATTCGTCAAAAGAGTACTGGGTAAATGAGACTACATGTACGAGAAATCCGCTACTTTTCCCTTGTAATACCTCATTTCGAATATGCTGGCAGTGTATGGGATCCCTACGAAATCGGTCTAAATAAAGAACTTGAACGTGTGCAGCGAACATCGGCAAGATTTGTAAAGGGACGGTATGATAACCTTATTAGCGTAACCAGTCTATTAAATGAGTTAAATTGGGAATCAATATCAGATCGAAGGTTGAAATTAAGATTTAATCTCTTAAACAAATTCCCAGACCATATTTTCGGTGCTGATGTTAAAAATATTTTGCGGACCCCAACTTACTATGGTAGACTGGAGCATAATCACTAAATTAGAGAAATTGATTTCCGAACTGACAGATTCAAAATGTCCTTTTTTCCTCGTACTATTAGGGATATGAATAACGGTAAATGTATTCAGAACGAGTGTAGCAATGGTTAACATTGGTAGCTTGCATGTTGGTGTAAGGACTTATAGCTAACCCAACTAACATCATGTTTTTGCATGTATGCTTTGTTATTTTAATTTTTAATTGCAAATATTATGCATGATATGTAATGCATGTTTGTGAGAGTTCATCCCTTGTCACACACCTTTATGGTGACTTGCAGGGTATTATGTAGATGTAGATAATTGTAGATGTAATCTTCATTAAAATTCTAAAGAAATTGATTATATTACGTATTTTTACGATCAAATTTCAATTCAGTAGCTAAGCTGGTTAAACATTAGGGTGTGTATCTTGGAGGCCCGTATTCAATTCCCGGGAGTGGTGTTCAACAGTAGCCATGAGCCCAAAAATGTATTTTTCCATATCATTTTCCTAGGAAACTGCTACGCCTCTATGAACTGCTATTCCTTTCCAAGGTTAGTACATGCTTGGTGATCTTTACCCCCTGTCACACACCCTCGCGGTGGCTTGCAGGGTATCGTGTAGATGTAGATGAATAAATTCCAAGATAATATTTTCAGTGATGACGTTAAAAATATTTTGCAAACCCCAACCTACTATGGTAGACTGGAACATGATTACAAAATTAGAGAAATCGATTGCCAAACTGACAGATTCAAAATGTCCTTTTTCCTCGTACAATTAGAGATATGAATAACGGTAAATACAGGTAAATACTGTATATCCAGTACGAGTGAATCCATCCATAGCATAGTAGTTGCATGTCGGTGTAAGGACTTGAAGGTAACCCAACTAACAGCACGTTTTTGCATGCGTAGTTTGCTCTTTTTATCTTTTTAAATATAACAGTTTAGACTAATATATTAATACTTATGTTTTTAAATGCATGATATGTAATGCATATTTGGTGAGAATTTGCCCCCTGCCACACACCTTTGAGGTGGCTTTCTGGGTATTATGTAGATGTAGATGTAGGAAACCGCAGAAGAAGCAGTGCAAATGTAGAAATGCCTTAATACCCTGGATTGTGATTTCACAATCCGATAGGTTTAGTATTTGGTGAATTCTACCATCACTAACCAGACCAGCCTTGGCGTTGAACGTTACCTGAAAATTAACTTTCACAAATATAAATAGGATTTAGAGCCATAAATGTGTATTTGTGGCTCTTAATACACATGGTAATATCTATTCTCTAAATACAAATATTTACGTCTATAAACAGTATGAGTATTATTACCCCAATATGTGCATGAGATCCTCGTATAATTCTGTCGAAAAATACAAGATCTCGGTTTCAACAAAGGCTGCGGTGAAGTAATAGATGGATTTCTAAAAACACGAAATATTTACAAATATGCGGTTATTTTACGAAATATTTGGCAATTTAATCGAGAAAAATCGTCCTTGACCTCAATAAGAATCTTTATGTATTTTCCCTTGAAAAGGTACTTGGCTCGATCTTATAAGAGCATTTTTTTTCTAATTTAATTTCGTAAACTAAATAAATTATGCAGAAGAGATATGCGAACTCTCCATGCATTACTTATGGACACCGTTCGGAGTTGGAGTCGTTGAAAATTGTTGGAATCGTTTTCAGTATAAAAAGGACACACTGCTCGTTCAGTAGTATGTACAATATAAAATATCCGAGGCATAAAATAACTTCAGTTTAAGTAACTATTACAACTATCCCATCATGAGACACATGGATGAAAAATGGATACGAAAGCTGATAAATAATCCCCCATATCTTTCTTACAGCTACTCTTCCTCTTCCGATGATATAAGGGTCTCTCGGGGCTCTATTTTTTTGATGAAGGGGTTCTTTCGAATTTCAGGCAGCTGTGGCCCTCCCATTCCGACTCTCCTCCCTCGCCGTTTCACGCATGCTGGCATTCCAACGTTCTATCCACAAAAGGGCAAGGAAAAATGTTTAAAATGCTGAGGTTTAATTTCGAACTATGCTCACTATGACATCAAAACAGCAAAGTATGCCCTATGGGCACTAAACGGTTACTTAGGCGCCTCCGATCAAAGTACCAAGACTGATGTTAAAATAGGTGAATGAAAGTTTGAGAAGATGTGCAACCACGACCACCTACCAGTGGTGGATGACAGAAATAGTAGGATTACCAAAAGGGGAAGAGGGCACAAAGCATGTATATCTTATTACTGCCGGAAACGCAAGCGTGGATCAAATGAAACATTGGAAAATATATCTGTAGAATGCTTTTGATGGTGAGAGGAATGGACCACAACAACAGCAATAGAAGAGGCAAGACAGGAAGCATTTGAAATTGGGGTGTGCAGAAGATCAAATGGATAGTGACGAACGAAGAAGTCTTGAGAATGGCGGGTGAAGTGAGAAGTTCTTTCAAAACTTTAGGAAAGAGACGGGACAACTTAAGTAGCCATATCTTGAGACATTTAAGGCAAGTTGAAGAAAATCGTCAAATGGAAAGCGAATGGGAAGACTGTCATTGCCTCGCAAGAGATATATTAGAGGTTTTCACTACGTGAAAGACTATCATTCTCAATTGAAACGAGTCAAAAACTCTGTGACCACCACAGATTTATTCAACCTTTCAACTGTTTCGGCTGTTAAGCCATCGTCAGGATCACAATCCTTATGATATGGCTCGACAGCACATATTGGTCGAGTGGTTCAATAAATCTGTGTAAGCCACAATATTTTTGCTCGTTTTAATTAAGGCAAGAATTATATAAATACGTATAGAAGAAAACGAAAGTGATGCGGTTTTCAAGAACAAAAAGGGCCAGTATAACGATACTTGTAGGAGATCAGAAGCTAGAGCAGGTAGAGAAATTTAGCTATCTAGGTAGTGTGTTGGAAGAAAAAGGGTATAGCAGCATTGAAATGAGAAGGAGAATTGCATTGGCAAAAGAAGCTTTTACTCGTAGGCGTGAGCTAATGAGAGGTTGAGTAGGGAAGTGAAGAAAAGAGTAGTGAAAAGTTTAATATGGAGCGTTGCACTATATGCGGCGGAAACGTGGGATTTGCGAAAAGAAGATGAAAATAGACTTCGGGCTTTTGAATTGTGGGTGTGGAGAAGGATGGAGAAGATAAAGTGGGTCGAAAGGAAGACGAACGATGAAGTGCTAGAATTGGTAGGAGAGGAAAGAAATTTGATAGATGAAATTAGGAGAAGGCAGAAGGTGTGGATGGAAAAGGTAATAAAAGGGGATGGTGTTTTGAAGGAGGTGATTGAGGGAAGATCGTTGGGTAAGCGGGGAAGAGGGAGAAGAAGAACGGGTAGCTTGGATGGAATGATGGGTGGCAGGAGGTATGAGGGGCTGAAGAGGGACATCGTGTGAAATTTATGGGGTGGGAAGAATTAAATATCCATTTAAACCTACCTTCACCGGTAGGATACTTATAATAATAATACAGTATAGCTGACATGAGAACTGAGTGGAGTGGTCTACTTGACCCATACATTGCCTTTGTCTGTTTCCTATGCTCGTCCTTTAATGGGGTTCGCTCTGACACTCTGAATGTTCACTCTGAATCGTCTGACCGATCTTCATTCCTCGCTCCACTGGAGAATGACCAACTCTCCAGCCTCCAACATAACATAAACCACACGTGTATTATCCAGTACCCTTTACGCTACCCCAAACGATGCCCGTTCCACTAGAGTAAACACTAGACTAACACAAATCGAAAACAGCCTGAAATGCAATCACTAACATCCCTCTAACTCCAAAGACTTCTCTCTTTATCCGCAACCTCTCGGGATCAAGCCGTAAAGCTCCGACCCATCGAAGGTAAAAATTGGTACAAATCGTCAGGCTACTCTAGCCGACACCACTATGTGTCCTCCTCAGGAATCACCACTTCCATCCCTTCGGGCCCTGGTACGCATGGGCATGCGTACGCGTATAATGGGTCAAGCGAATCGTAAACTGGGATTCGTCAAAAGAGTATTGGGTAAATGTGGCGATCATGTACGAGAAATCAGCTACTTATCCCTTGTAAGACCTCATTTGGAATATGCTGCCGGTGAATGGGATCCCTACGAAATCGGTCTAAATAACGAACTTGAACGTGTGCAGCGAAGATCGGCAAGATTTGTAAAGGGACGATACGATAATTATATTAGCGTAACCAGTCTATTAAATGAATTAAATTGGGAAACATAATCAGATCGCAGGTTGAAATTTAGAATTAATCTCTTAAACGAATTCCAAGACAATATTTTCAGTGATGATGTTAAAAATATTTGGCCAACCCCAACTTACTATGGTAGACTGAATCATAATCACAAAATTAGAGAAATTGATTGCCAAACTGACAGATTCAAAATGTCCTTTTTTCCTCGTACTATTAGGGATATGAATAACGGTAAATGTATCCAGTACGAGTGTAGCAAGGGATAACATTGGTAGCTGCATGTTGGTATAAGGACTTCAATCTAACCCAACTAACAGCATGTTTTTGCATGTATGCTTTGTTAAATTTTCAATTACAAATTTTATGCATGATATGTAGTGCATGTTTGGTGAGAGTTCTCCCCTGCCACACACCTTTATGGTGGCTTGCAGGGTATTATGTAGATGTAGATGTACGCATATAGCCCGCTATGCACAGACGAGCTGCCTACCACAAGCCCCTCCTGACACTAGGACCCACGCACGAGCGAACGGAATAGGAACCCGTAGCGTTTGTATAGGAGGAATCACACAAATAAATAAATCAAATTTGAATAATTTGAAACAAGACAGAATACATAAAATACGCATGCTCCAATTCTCAGAGTTTCTTTTTTACGGGAATTTTTACGGGAGATGTATAGCCTCAAAATTAGACGTGGAGCGGTAACCACGCCCACTCTGGTATACGTATTCCTATTGGCTGGCTCCATCGTGACGTCGGAAGTGCATGCAGGAGGAGGCAGAGTGAACGGTCTTGAGAATGCTGCTATGCGTGAGTGATCAAATAAAGAGGAAAACGGTGATCTGGCCTTGTACAGTGATTTTTGGGCCGATTCTAGGAATTAACCATCTGTCCCTACAACTATATTCAATAGAGTTGTTATGCAGCGTAAATTTACAAGTTGGCACGCAACACGTTCTTCCCTCACTCATTCGAACTCACAAGGGTACGCTACGCACGTTGTTTATTACAGTTTGTTGCAACCAACACCACAAATACATCCCCTAGGAAATCAACAGCTATAGCATACACTTTCCACGTCATCAACAATGCTCGCCTGAAAAATTCACAAAGGGATTTAGGGGAAACTGAGTAAGTTTAGCGTATTCAAAAGAATTATCTTTATTTCCGCGCTCTTCTCCTGCGAGCAACAGATGCTGCATGCAAAGAAAAAAGAGATGTGAAATCTACATCTACACCTACACGATACCCTGTAAGCCACCGCGAGGGCGTGTGGCAGGGGGTGAAGATCACCAAGCATGCACTATTGAAATTCAAACAAGCGACTACAGGGTCTCATGCAACTAGATTGTTAGTATCTATAGAATTTAAGGGGTTAGTACATGCATCATGCCATACAGACTACTCTAATATATTTCCCCTGCCTATCCCTTTGCTATGCTGCCTATTCTGTTCTCTTATAGTACGGGGGAAAAATGCCATTTTGAGTCTATCAGTACGACAATCTATCTCTCTAATTTAATTTATCTGGTCGAATCTAGCATAATACGCCGTTTTTTTTAATATGTGCCTAACATCTTCAGTAAAGCTATCCAATAGAAATTTCTCTAATAGATTTAATCTGTACTTTAACCTACGCTCTGATAATGATTCCCACCCTAATCCTTGTATTAATTCTGATACACTACTCAACCTATCGTAACACCTTTTGACGAACCTAGCTGCTCTACGCTGCACACTGTCTAGTTTCCTGATCAAACCTAATTCATTAGGATCCCATAGACTGGCTGCATACTCAAGGTGGGGCCTAACTAGTGAAAAGTAACATCGCTCTTTTGTCTTGTCATCACATTTCCCAAGTAGTATTTTTATAAATCCTACCTTTCTCTTCGCTAGGCCGCATATTTCCCTGATGAGCCTTCCCAAAGATAAAAATTTAGATATTGTTACACCTGTATACCTTATGGTTTCAACGCTTTTGATCTTCGTGTTATTAATTTTATAGGATCTACCTTTCCGAAACCCATGTTGGCTTTTTATGAGCAATCGCTGACTATCCAAATGCCCCGTGACCGAACTGACTACAATGTGCTCAAATACCTTACAAGAGATTGACGTGAGTGAAATGGGTATGTAGTTAGTAGGTTCTTCCCTATCACCGCTTTTAAAAATGTGTAATGTTAGCTACTTTCCAATCCTTGAGTACTGTGTGGTCCTTTAGTGTTTTATTGAATATTATTTCTAGACAGGTGGAAATATAATAGGTACATTTACCTAGGATCTGATAGTGATTTCCAACCTAATTAATTACTAGGTTCTTCCCTATCAAAGAAATGATTTGAGCGACGTTTTCACGCGAAAGGAAAGGGTTCGAAAATGGAATTTGGTCTTCTCCGAGGAGATTAAAATGGCGCGAGGAAAGTACGTATGGGGGGTGACGTCAGAGGGGGTGGGACGGGACCTCATTATCCGCCGCTGCGCTGAAATATTCAACGGCTGTCCGCCCCGGCCCCCACTCATCCCCCAACGGCGGCAGGCACATGGATACCTCTTCCTTCCTTGGGAGGAGCCGATAGCAGCCAAGAGAGCCGTCAATAGCCTAAGTCGCGCGTCGCCCCCCCTCTTCCTCACTCTCACTCGCTTCCTTGAGCTCCGAATCACGGAATTCTCGTCGCAGCTGCGCGAGCCTCCAATCGTATCGGAAACATTGGAAGCCACAAAAAACTCGGCTATACTGTTGATGCATAATTTTTTAAACTATTTCTTGTTTCCGTGCAGGGTTAGGGATGGTAATGGTAACGGTAATGATGGTAATAAATTACGTTGAATGTACCGAATGGGAAAATGAGATTACGTATTGTAGATGTTGTCATAGAATATATAACAAATTTCTAGGCTTGACTTTGTGGAACTATTATTGATACTGTAAATAAATTCACTTTGTAAAATTCCACAGATTTTTTTAAATGGTTTCGACTTACACTGTCATTATCACCGTGATATATCATAGAAACTATAATGTATTGATTTCTTTACAAAGGGCACATGTTTTAAACGCTACGAGCTCAAGCATTGTCTGGGAAATGTAAGCCCATTATTTAACTTATTTATATGACTACTTTATTAAAATGGAAGAGAAAAGTAAAAGTATTATTTTAATTTGTATTAGCAAACATTTAAGTGCCATTTATGGCTAAGATTTTAAGTGTCTCGTGACTGCATATTTTCATATTTGACTCTGGGGGTGTTGTGACTTTCGGTTTCATATTAATTAAGTTTAAACGGGGAAGTACTTTCTTGACGCCTGCATTGTAGTAAGTGATTTTTATCTCTGATTGAGTGTAACGTATGCCTGGTGATGGTTCACCCTTAGCCGTTTCAAGCCGGCTTGTCAAAGGATTGTACCGACGCGACGGCAGCGCCGGTAAAAAGCGTGCGGCAGAAAGAAACGTGTCGGCAGTTTCGGAGTAGTTCTTCCGAGAGGAATGACGAGGAAAGCCTGGCCGGAGTATGCTCAGCGGCGCAGGATATTCCTTGCCGTTAGCTGTGTGCAGTGGCTTGCAGGTTTTTATATCTACATCTACATGAACACGATACCCTGTAAGCCACCGCAAGGGTGTGTGGCAGGGGGTGAAGATCACCGAGCATGCACTACCGTCATGCAAACAAGCAACTATAGGGACTAATGCAACTCTCATGATCTTAGATCGTCTCATGATTTTCTTAGATTTTTAAACTGGCAATCGATGAATTCACCAATGTGAAATTAATCTTAATTGATATAAGTTTTGTGAAAAATGTAGACGTTATAGTGAATAAAAAGAAAACGATGAAAATGGAATGAGTAGAGGAGCAGAATCCAATACCAACTTCAAACTCAGGAAAAATAAGTTAGAATAAGTGAAAGAGCATTGATCAGCCTTGAAGATGGAGAACGACTCGGTCTCCAAAACGTCGGCAATTATGTAAAAGAGCAATGTTATCTTGAAAGACGAGGAATCAGTGTAAGGCCAAGTATGAAAGAAATAATCTGGAGTATAGCCCTGGATCAGAGATCATTCTATAAAAATAAAAATTTACTTACATCTGGAAGTAAAAGCGTGAAAGTAAGGAAACAATGTATTAGCGCATATATGTGGACTCACATTGTGGAGTCCTAATGGCAGTGACACATGGACGATAGCAGCAACAAAGAAGTCAAAGTTGGTAGCATTCGAAATGTCGTACTAAAGAAAAGTGATGGAGAAAAAATGGAAAGACTGGGTGGAAAACGAATACTCCCTGACAAGAGTAGAAGTAAAGATAAGTCTGTTAAAAATTATTAAAAAGAAGATGTAGCCATATCTTGAGACATATATGTGGGGTTATCGTCAAGGGCTCTATTTCTAATGCCACATAGCATTTACTCTTCTTCTCAACGGTTGAAGGGAAAGTACAAAAGAGAGAAGAACAGCAAAATAGGATCCCCGATGAAGTGCGTGGAGTTATTTGTGAACGATGGGAATTATGTTCAACACAGTCGAAGTTTCATCGGGTGTAACCCAAGGAAGCGTAAGGGGTCCCACCGATTTCTATGTACCTACATCAATAGTTTAGGAATCGTTGTGAACCGTTTCGCTATCCTATATCATTGGTATAACCACAATCGATACCGCTGATTGCGTAAAGAACTTAGATGTTACAATTTGTAGATATTCACCATGAGATAAATATATCCGAGAGATATGCTGCCTAGCCGACAGAAAGCTAGGATGTATTAAAAGATTGCGGAGAAATTGTGACGAGAAGACAAAAGAGTGATGCTTCTTTTCACTTACTATGTCTCACCTAGAATATGCAGGCAGTGCATGGGATCCAAAGGAATTAGGTTTGGGAGTAAAGACTCCTGTGTTGCTGCCTCCACATAGATTTTTAATGGCTACGCCCATAGTTTTGTACTACGGCCACATCATCAGATTACGATGTAGCCCTGCTAAGGAACCATTGTCGTATCTAATCAAAATCCGTGTAGAAACTACTGCATTGGAACTTTTGCTCCCAGCGTGATCGATTTCTTCAAAGTTCCACTTGAGAGAGTGTCCAATATCTTGAATTAGGTTTGATCAGAGAGCTAGACAGTGTGCAGCGTAAACCAGCTAGGTTTGCTAAAAGGTGTTATGATAGGTTTAGCAGTGTATCAAAATCTTCATCAAATAGTTGGCTATTAAACTAATTGAACCGATTAAATCCCCTGCAGACATTAAAAATGGACAGGCTCTCTGAAGATGTTAACAATTGTAAAAGCATTATCGTAGGCTAAATCATGAAGAAAAAGTCTTAAAGACAAGAAGTCATTCAAGAGAAGTTCAAAAATTCATTTTTTCTGTGCAAAGCCATAATGTATTCAATTGAATACACAAATGACATTAGAGGGAAATCACAAGATATTTCGTAGATTTTCGACGGTTACTTGTCAGCAATCTTGCTTTACACTGAATGTTAATTTTATTATTTTTGCATGCCTGTCATAGTCTTCAAATAATTCAAATAATAACATGTGTGGTGTCCACCACAGAAGAAAATATCTTTTTATAATTTAAATTGATCATTAATCCTGTAATGAGAAAATAGATGCTAAATTTCTGACACAAAATCATGCCTATTAAAGGTTCACCCTTTGGCATACACCCTAGTGATGGCTTGAAGTGTATTGTGCAGATATACATTTAATGTCCGCGCAAAATCTTGCAGACTCAAGTTTAAATCTAAATAACTCCAAAACCGTTCATTGTATTTTCACATTATTTACATAGTAATTTAGATAATTTTATTGTTGACTAACTACATTGTTAGAATCATTTTTAAAAACAAATATTGGACCTGGTTCTTACGTTCGATTAAGAAAAGGGACCATTTTTTTAGCGCTACGGCGCCATGTATCACTTTGTCGTATAATAACTTCCAAGAAAAGCGTTTGACTAAAACAAATTTTTAATACAAGGTGAACTATATCTTTATTATTACGTCTGCGATGTTTCAAGGCTTTAACTCTAGTACTTATTGGTATGCGATTCCATTTATAACCGCACTTTCTCTCAGCAACTATGCATCGTAGCGCCACGAAACTGAAACTGTCATCTTCCTCTTTAAATTTCCAGAGTGAATCATATATTATCATTTAGCTGAAGTTAGCACCTATTTTTATATCGAATTTTATGTTTTCTGAAAAAACGCGTGAGCCCAGAGCAAGACACTCCGACGGTAACGCTTTTTCTGCGCTGCCAGTTTCAGTTTCGTGGCGCCACGGCGCATAGTTGACGAGAAAAAGTGCGGTTATAAATGGAATAGCACGCCAATACGTACTAAAGTTACAGCCTTGAAACATCGCAGACGTAATAATAAAGATATAATTCACCTTGTATTAAAAATAAGTTTTAGTCATTAGTTGAAGTTATTGGACGTCAAAATGACGCATGGCGCCTTAGCGCTAAAAAAATTGGTCTTTTTTTTCTCTAGCGTCAAAAACAAAATTATATAAATTACTATGTAAATAAAGTGAAAATCCGATGAATGGTTTTGGAGTTATTTAGGTTTAAACTCGAGTCTACAAGATTTTGGCGCGGAGAGTAAATTCTGTGTTAACTGTATTCCTAATATTATTAGGCCTGAGGTGGCAATAATTTGGCAAAAATCAGTTACGACCGATTTTGAATGGGCCAAGGGTGGATGCTAACTGGGAATAAAACGCTTTCAATGTAGACATAAAAACCAAAAGAAATTCCTTGCGAGTATTATACAAATGAGGCACGTTTACAAGCAAAAGAAGAAAAGGATGAAAATATACGAGTGGGGGTTCCTTTGGGATTTTCGGAGTGTTGGACATGGGAGAGAGAAGCGGTACCTGGAAAAATGGCGGTTGACCAATCGGATGGACAAGTAATCTGGAAGAACGGCAAGGACAAAAGACGAACCTCAGGATCCGCTATCAGGGAAAAGATGGATTGGACAAATTCGTCGCACAATGGGTTTCCAGGAGAATGATGAAAAGGGAAGGCCCTTCTGATGGATGCAAAGGGACGAACACGTTGATGAAAGATAAGGGAGTCATGACAGGAAAGGCTTTTTAGAACCGACATTCGGATATGACCACTGTTCATATGTCACCTTTGATGTTTTCATCTGCGAATACATGAACTTCTTTACAATCACACAAAGGAGTCATGCTTTCGACGGATTGGCGAATGTTTATTCACACAATTGAAACAAGCAATCACCAACTTATATCAAAATTCTCATTTAGAAGGATTACTAGTTTTTTCGTGTTGTCACAAGATAATCCTCGAGGAAATACATCGAAGATTCAGAGTAAACATGATTAAAAGTTCGCCAACTGGCCGCGATAACTTTAGCGGCGTTACCCGCTGAAACTGGATAGCACCAAGATATTCCAAAGGGGAAAAAATCATTCGACTTGACCGGGACTCGAACCCATACCCCCTGATTTCCGGCCAAGTGCTAGCCTCGGATGCCCGAGAGATTCCCCCAACAATGGAATGGACCGAGTAGACACATTTACATCTACATCTACATCTACACGATACCATGCAAGCCACCGCGAGGGTGTGTGGCAGGGGGGCATTTATGAGCAAAATAGACATTTTATTACATTTTCAGAATAAAATGGCTCCATCTTGTACTATTTTGTACATTTTCTTTAAAGTCAAATAATTATTTTGGGTTTAATTTAGTTTGAAAATATTTCAAGTTTAATATTCTATATAGCCCTTGATATAGTTTGCCAGTACCTAAAAATGTGATCCAGCACCTTGTAACATAAAAATTGAGCCGCCAACAATGCAATGTGCAAAATTGGAGGAAACATATGTTTCTAGGTGACGAGTGTTTCTATGAAAATAAACTGACTGGATGGCAAAGCCACTGAGTCAAGCTTCCTTCCAGTTCCGTAAGGTGTTTGGACTGGACATTGGTCATTCCACGAAATTTAAGACTAGTGCTTCAATTGAAAATCCCTAAGTCCCTGAAATAATCCCATTCGCTGTGTAAGAGCGTGTGGGAACTTAGCCAGTTGTCGCTGGCGTTGTCCTTCCCCGTAACTAATCTGAGAGACGCTTCCAGATAAATTGGCTTTGGGAGCGCGGGGCATTATCATATCCTCCTGGGAAAACACAGAATGCGTATGCGAAGGAGTTGCTGCAGCCATTCCACCAGAATGCGCCACATTCGCACATCGGGATGAGCACCCTAATGAGCTTCTCCCTCACCAGCCAATGAGACTGCCTTTCGGCTGCGACCGTTGTGAGTTCTTGAACATCCTCAGGATCTCCATGGAACTGGAGGTCACTCCTTCACATTAGCATTCGTAATTTCTTATGTGAATCGCAAATCCCTCAGTAGAAGTAGTATTCTGCCTCTATTCAATATTTTTTTGAAAAAAAAAAACAATTGGATTGAAGGAAAAAGGGGTCAAAGTATTTTTTTTAATACTTTGCAAGTTTTTATGGATAATTTTTGAAAATCGTTGGAAAAAATCAGAAACTTTTAGTTTTCCTCTCTGTAATGTCACAAGAACATACATCTGGAGCATGTTTCTATACGGCAGTGATGCATGGACGATGAGAGCTGCGGAGAAGAAAAGGGTGGAAGCATTCGAAATGTGGTGCTACAGAAGAAATGGATCGACCGAGCAAGTAACGAGGAAGTCCTAAGTAGAGTGGGAGAAAAGAGCAGTCTGCTGAAAACTATAAAAAGAAGAAGGGACAACTTAATCGGTCATATCTTGAGACACGATGGCCTGATGAAGATTATCGTCGAGGGAAAAGCGAACGGGAAGATTGGAAAAGGCAGGCCTCGTATGAGATACATGGAACAGCTGTTGTGAAGGATGTAAAAGAGAGGAGCTACGTCAATATAAAGCGGTTGTCCGATAGAAGAATCGAGTGGAGAGCTGCGTCAAACCAATCCTAGGATTGTTGACCAATGATGATGATGAATGTCATTAGGAGAGAATTGATAATTTGGTGATTGCTTCGAATTTTTACTTGCGTCATTCAATGTTTAGTTCGGAAATTAATTATTACTTCATTAAAACTTTAATTACCCAATTTTTATTTGCTCAGATAAAACAGCCGGATAATAAATATGGAATCATTATTTTTCTGCTCTGTTTCAAACCAAAGATTATTTCCTCGGCTTCCATTACAATTCTCGATGCAGCCAAATTATCCTCGAAGGCAGCTTGTTGAGAAGGGGCGTGATGGCCTCCGTGCAAAAGATAAGGGTGGAGGAAAAGGAGGAGGAAAGAGTTCCTTGTCATTAAGGAGTTGTCCAAAACGTCGCGAGATCACGTGATGTAAACAAACCAGGGATAGAGCACGCAGCCAGCAACTGACTTGTTTGCACACGGTTGATTTGTGAGAGTATCTAAAAATATTGAATTAAGAATTGAACCGTGGCTCACTGCAAACACCATAGCGAATGCCAGGTCAGTGTCGTTCGCGAGAAGACAAGGGATGAATGCGTTGGGTGATTGAAATTCATCCCGCAGAAAAGAAATTGGAAAATTCCTCCACGCATGCGAATGTGCTCCCTACAATATTCAATTACTACTGCCTTCTGGACATTAATGTCTGCTAGGTGTTTCTTAAAAAAGTCAGCGGTTGAAATGAACGTGTTTCCGTCTCTTAAGCAGCGTTTACACGTAGCAGTTGATTGCTATGACAGTCGCGAGATGAGTTGCGATATACCGATATATCGCTACTGCTACGATGCGTCTGCACAAACTTCTATGCAGCTGAAAGCCGCTATTTATGTGTTGTCATAACAAATAAAAAGAGTTTTATTTCGATAGTGATTGATGCTAAAATTTTCATGAAATTCTTCAAGCAATAAATTCAATTGACGACTATCTTTTGTTCCCGTTCTTTAAAGAGTAGAATCTCCCCTTTTGTGGAGGGATATCCTTGTTATTATATCAAAATTGCGTCGTGTACTGCTTTCCGTTGGCGATTGTTGCGATTGTGTTGGATACATTTCTGCTGGAAAGTAGACGGGCTTCAACTTTGCTAATAGCTCGAACTAAGATCGATTGTGTTCGACACGTGTCCAGTGTCGGCCTGAACTCGCACTTGCTATTAACACATGCGAGTTGAGTGGGTAAATAGTTTTTAGCAGTTGACTGTCATAGCAGTCAACTGCTACGTGTAAACACACGTTTAGAGTTTAAAGATGTTCATCAAGGAGAAAGCTTACCGCTTTTCACAGCTGTAAAATATAAGTGTCCTTGCAATTTATTGGTACCTAATAAATTCTTACCCAGCTTCACATTGGCAATGTCTATAACCTTCTTTAAGCACGTGATCAATGTACTCTCCAACAACGTACGTTGGCCTTGCAGATTCCCTTTTCTTTAGGCGAAGAACTCTGCACAATATGGCGTGAATCCTTGCATCTATTTCGGTTGTCCATTGTAGCCAGTATTCTAAAACGCCACGAGTGATTCCGATTTCCTTTTCTTTGAAATCGGATCCCTCCGAAATCCTCAACGAACTTAAGGCGCACTTGTCTTTTGACCTTCACCGATTATTTGGCCACTGCAACGAAATTTAATCTGACCTCCTCCATCCCGAACAATGGTCCATTTCGTGAAATTTGGCGAAAAAGGATGATGAGAAAAAATAGTTTCTAATGAAATAGCATAGACTTAAGAATGAAATTTCTTTACGTCTTCCGATTTTTCCTACAGACATATCCCGATCTCCGAATATTTCAATACTTAGCAAAGCGTTACTTGAATGTGCGAAATTTGGTAACACGCGCTGAATTGTTGATTGTAAACAAACACTGTTAACTTACTTGAACACTAGAGATACTAGGCGTCCATCTGGCGAATTACCAAGCCACGCCTACTCATCCATTACTTGATAGTCGAGGACATATTCGTCAAAATTTAAATCGATGCATTCGAAATTTTGGCTGCGGGAGTAAATTAATCCTCGGGAAATGTAATAACGAGTCTCTTCGATATTTTAAATGTGTTAGGAAAGTATATATATATATATACAATCTGACCAAGATCCAAAGGGGAAGTAGAGCTCATCACCTTCAAGACATACTTGAGCGCCAGGATGGCGAAACTCAAAGTCCGATATCTGCAACGGAAGGATAAATAGGCCGACAGATGTAAAGGCTTGCTTTCAGAAAACTCAAAGAGAGAATGTTAGCACCAGTCGTACGCGACGTTGACCTCTAGGTCGCAGAAAAGACTGTCGTGAGGATCGCATTCCAGCAAGGGTGAGCGATAGTAAATATATGAGAATAACGGTAAATCATGTGTCATCCAGATGAAACAACAAAAATGGAAGTCTTATGTCATATCACATCAAGATTTATAATGAAACCTTTTTAACGAACGGCCGAGATAGATTTGCCAAATCACCGAAATGAGAGTTTTAATTTTATCTTAGGCCATTTTTGCGAGGAACCGCAGCAGCTGCTCCAGTATTGGAAACAAATGAATGATCTGTCGTGGCGTAACTTATTCTACTTTTCAGATTTTACTAGCACTTGTTCACAGGCTCTTTTCCACAGTATTTCCTTTGTCAAGTTCAACAAAATGTGAACTCCAATTGGCATTTAATGTTACATTGACCCTTCTGGCAAGCAGTATTCGGAGAGATTTCGGAATAATCTTACTGCAACACTAAACATAGGCAGTATCCATCACAATTTATGTAGTGCTCGATCGATGCGAATAATTCACAAGGTACGACAAAGCATAGAGTGTAGCATGAATGCAATTACTTTAATGTCCTGTTTCTTCTGTCAAACTTTGATGTTACCAAACTCTTTTGGCTCTAATGGCATTTTAATGACCTGATGAATTCGTCGACGCTAATGTATGAAACTCCGAAAACGAGACTAAATCAAAAGGTCGCGGTCTCAGCGGAGTTCCCGTAATAAATAAACCACCTTCAGAGCCTTAATGAGGTTTCATCCTTCCTCAAAAGGAGAAGTACGCCAAGCGGAAATCATAAGAGAAATTGAAGAAATTAATCGCGTAAATCAACGTTCTCTTCATTAAGAGCTATATCGAGTATCTCATGTGTAGCAATATCTTAAACTTGGCTCAGAAAAGTAAAAACTGCTACAACTTATAGCGAAATTATGGAAAAAATGTTTCAAAATACACAATTAAGCATAAAAAGGCATGTAACAAGAAAGGTTAGAGCGTAAGGCATTGCGTCTTTACAAGTTGCGTTTTAACGAACGTGGAATCCCTTAAATGTCTTGGAATAAGACTGACACATGATCTTTCCTGGGGTAAACACATCCTGCGTCAAATAATGGGTCAAGCGAATCGTAAACTGGGATTCATCAAAAAAGTACTGGGTAAATGTGACGATCATGTACGGGAAATCGGCTACTTTTCCCTTGTTAGACCTCATTTGGAATATGCTGCCAGTGTATGGGATCCCTACGAAATCGGTCTAAGTAACGAACTTGAACGTGTGCAGCGAAGATCGGCAAGATTTTTAAAGGGACGGTACGATAACTTTGTTAGCTTAACCAGTCTATTAAATAAATTAAATTGGGAATCATTGTCAGATCGCAGGTTGAAATTCAGACTTAATCTCTTAAACAAATTCCCAGATAATATTTTCAGTGATGACGTTAAAAATATTTTGCGAACCCCAACTTACTATGGTAGACTGGACCATAATCACAAAATTAGAGAAATTGATTGCCGAACTGACAGATTCAAAATGTCAATTTTTCCACGAACAATTAGGGATATGAACAACAGTAAATATATCCAATACGAGTAGCTGCATGTTGATATAAGGACTTGAAACCAACCCAACTAACACCAAGTTTTTGCATGTTTGATATGCTATTTTTATCTTTTTTAAATAGTGAAGTTTAGAACAGTATAATAATACTAATCCTTTTTTATGCCTGATATGTAGTGCATGTTTGGTGAGAATTCACCCCCTGCCACACACCTTTGAGGTGGCTTGCAGGGTATTATGTAGATGTAGATGAAGTTTAATTACGTCGAACGCCACAGACAAACGAGACTATCTTGGACGCTACTGAAAGGGCACTTCGGAAAACTGCCCGAAGTGCAGTTATGAATGTTGAATGCAGATGTGAATCAACCAGATCTCTAATGAATTTTGCGGCCAATTATTTTATGCGATCATTATTCAAATACACCCATTCCAGGTTTTATGTGATTAATATTGGGCGCGGAATATGGCGTGGGGTTCAATCACCCAACTTTTCCATTCCATTTCACAATTTTAATCCATACTTGAGGGTAGGTGTTACCCATTCTTATTGAATGTCTTTTTAACGAAATAAATCCAATTTCAGTCTAAGACCAACAAAATGAGCGAATACTGTCACAATACTAAAACAAATGTTTCTATTCCAATGTAAACCACGTTTAAATCTGTAATTCTGTAACAATTTCAAAGATGTCAACTATTTCAAAAACTTGGTTTCAGAAAGATGCAGAATACTTCAGAGTTGTGTACGATTCTTAAGTTTGAATTCCGGAGTTTATCGCGGTTAAAATATGCCTATTATGAGCGTTGAATTTAAGCACGCTATCTCTATCATTAATGAAAATCAACCCATAATCACATTTAAATTTCTTGAAAATTGTATACTCCTGGAAACTGATAACATCTCGTGTCCCAGCCGATGCAGTATTTTAATACGTAAAATACTTGAGGGTATAGCGCATGGCGATGTTTTGCTGTCCAACAAAGTAAGGAGCATCTTTTTTTCCATGAACTGTTGAGTGCTGAATCTAGCATTGACGTCTAATCGTTCCTTTAGATTTCAAAGAGCACGGGAAAGCAGAAAGCGTCCGTATTAATAAAATGGCCCTGACTACGACGGGTTCAGAAGAAGAGCACGAAATCTGGAGCGACGGGAACGAACGCTGATATTCTCCGGCAAACTCTTCGTGCGGACGAGGCATTACGGTGTGGGGCGGATTATCACAGTCTCCCACCCAGCAGAAAATCACTTTCAAGAGCAGAAGACCCGGAGACGAACGGCTTCTGATCACGAATCCAAAGACATGGCTGTGCTACTACTTCCTGAAGTCGCCCCCAGCTCAATATAAGACACGTGTAGTCGCCCTATGCGGCGTAGGGAAGCTAGGTTTCCTGAAAGGTGTCGCGATGGGTTTACATCTACATCTACATAATACCCTTCAAGCCACCTCAAATGTGTTTAGCAGGGGGTAAATTCTCACCAAATATGCACTACATATCATGCATTTATAAGGATTAGTATTAATATATTAGTCTAAACTTCACTATTTAAAAAGATAAAAATAGCAAACTAAGCATGCAAAAACGTGCTGTTAGTTGGGTTACCTTCCAAGTCATTACACCAACATGCAACTACCTATGCTGCGATCTGACAATGATTCCAAATTTAATTCATTTAATACTCTGGTTACGCTTTTTGCAGTCTCTGCTTATTACATTCCAATATTGTTGTACTATAATAAGATATTTAATATTGTTACTGTTCGTTTATATTAATGTGCTGTCATCCTGTTATGGAATTAATGTCATGACTCTGGATATACATTAATTATGTACAATCATTTGTGTTTCTAAGGGACGAAATCGTCCCGGAATAATAAAATTCTATTATTATTTTCTATTCTTAGATTGATTCACTTGTATTGGACATATTTACCGCTATTCATATCCCTAATGGTACGAGGAAAAAATGACATTTTGAGTTGGGGTTCGCAAAATATTTTTAACATCATCACAGAAAATATTATCTTGGAATTTGTTTAAGAGATTAAGTCTAAATTTCAACCTGCGATCCGACAATGATTCCTAATTTAATTCATTTAATAGTCTGGTTACGCTAATACGGTCAGTTCGGCAATCCATTTCTGTAATTTTGTAATCATGGTCCAGTCTACCATAGTTAGCACTGTACCAAAATTATTAGAAGAATTAGGTTTAAAATCACTATCAGATCCTAGGAAAAAGTACCTGTTATATCTCCTTCATGAATTTAAAACGAATAGGTTCACTGAATAGAACTCGTATTTTTCTAGGTTTGATCAGATAAGCAAACTTAGAGGCATGTATTGTCGGACCGATCGATACAAAGTGTCACTTTTCCCTCGTATCTTAAGGGAACGTAATGAACAAAACAGAAAAAGTATGATGGGTGGACGAAATATTTTTACCGTAGTGTGTGTTGCATAACGCATGTTTCAACATTATTAATCCTTGCGACCCCTGAAAGGGCACAGTCAAGGTCACAGGGGTGACAAAAAGTGAATTGAGGCTACAAATCTGTCGAATCATAGGTTTAAAAAGGTGTCAAGGTCGATGGTAAGGTCTTCAGATCCACCTTGTCATCCCTTGATCTTTAAGGGTTACTCACGGGTCAAAGGTCGCAGGGGTGACAAAATGTCTTTTTAGAATTTCGAATAATTTAACATTGAAAGCCCCTAAGGCAAAATTTGGATTTTGGTTTGGACCCTATTTCTGGGGTCAAAAGGTCATATTTT
This sequence comes from Platycnemis pennipes, assembly GCA_933228895.1. NCBI lineage: Eukaryota > Metazoa > Arthropoda > Insecta > Odonata > Platycnemididae > Platycnemis > Platycnemis pennipes. The sequence continues at coordinate 9,292,778 of OW121852.1, forward strand.
TAAAAATTTTCAAAAACTCAACAAAACTTACAACCTTTTTCTACCCAGGTTTCAAATATCATCCATGTGCCATGAAAGAAAATGTCCATGATTACAGGTCAGAAATGACACACGATCAATAGGACACTCAGTATATTGTAACGTGACTCCCGCGGAGCACCTCGCTCGGGCGATAGCCAGAAATGGGAAAAAATCCCATTAAAATCGGGTTCCCGATGTCGCTGGGGTGTGCACGCGCGAGGGAAAGCAAAGATCACTCAACATTACACTAAAGAATTTAATATACATAGAACGCTTGGATGTGCATATACTTCCATACATTAATTGCAACTAACACTTTGCGAAAAACATCGCCCATCGAACACACAACGAAAAAAGAAAAAAAACTGGTCTGGACGAGACGTCACTAAGTTCGGCTCGGGCCGCTGGCGAAAACACAGCGTAAAAAAATATAATCCCACTTGAGACACAAAAGTACTCACTCAGGTCGTCGTTGTGTCCGAGGACTTTGCACCACACACAAAAAAAAAGAAAAACTGTCATGGAGCACATTCGGTCCGAGTCTGGGACCAGCGAGGGCCAGCGCAAAAGGGAGAGAGAGCGAGGGTCTCCTGTGCACGCCCTTATATAACCTTCTTCTCCCGGCTCGGCTGGTGGCGCCGCAAGCTCAACAGCCGACTGTCGTTAATCAGCTCGGCACCTCCCCCCGGGAATTTAAATATCCCTCGAAGGAGGGACAATTGGGTTACAATATTGAAATGCCTTTATAACCTGTCATACCTTTATTTAAATATATATACTAACCATCTAGTTGGTCGCGACTATTATATGTAACATGTTTCCATCATTTAGTAGCATTCTAGCTCTTCGAGAATAAGATCAAGTAAACTTTTTAATTCCACAGCGTTCATTGGGTACAGCCTGACCAGTTTTGATAGGAGTGGCTTTGATTTTCATGTAAGCAGTGCATATCTGGTGATCTTCACCCTCCTGCCACACACCCTTGCGATGGTTCGCAGGATATTACGTGGATGTAGATGAGAACTCTCGTTGCAGCTGATTCGAAGAAGTAAATGAATGTATTGAAGCTTACATCGATACGGATGCAATACCACGAAATTACGTAAGGAATGATAGGAAATTATTCATGTGCTTCAGTAAAATTATTCTTATCAGTCTTGCTGTCATCAACCAGCCAGTGGCGGCAGCCTTGTCAGTCTATGATGGCTGCTCAAAGGCTCCAGTCCCGCCCAAGACAAGGATTGGTCTTAAGATTGAGGTACAAGGTTAGACGGTGAGATACTATGTACTGAGTGCATCTGTCTATTTATCGGAGTAAGATGGAAAAGAGAGATTACAATTACAACCATATAGGAAGCGATATTCAAAATATCAACTGGATATCCAATCCTTCCTATGTACATTTCCGCTCGCTGTTTTTGGACACTGATGAAATGTAAGAATTTTAAGGTGACTGCTGGTGGATAAGAAAACAATATGGTGCGTTTCATCGACCCAAAAATGCGTGGGTAGAGAAATAAATGAATCTTTAAGAAAAGCAAATATATCCCTGAAAAATCAATCAAAGTATTGAACTATGGAAAGAAAAGCAAAGGTTTTAGTGAAGAGGGACCGAGAGGTAAAGCAAAATTTATCTGGGTAAAAGTTTCAAAAAGTAAAACTAAAACTGTTTTTGCAAAACAGAATCAAGAGTAAGGGACGAAGGATAAAATAATTTACTTATAGGTGATGAAGGGGAACAAGCAATATAAATCCAGCAGTAAGTAAATTATCTTTTTATTCCTATCTTAACATCATGCCTACTTTTCATCTACAGTAACAGCCGGGTACAATACAGGAAATCTTAAAAATCTTTATTATATTGCCAGGATAATGTGCCCTTTTTCACCCTGAATTATTCCAGTTATTTGTAGAAATAAAGGCATTTTAAAAATAAAACACACACAGTATGGCTTTGTGTAATATCAAGTTATCTTAATTTAAAATGACATGAAACTTTGAAGTAATTCTATTATGAAATTTGATACTTCTTGCATAAAAAAATTTTCGGAATAAAGACTTCATCTTTTTCTTCCTCGTTTTTTTACCCCGTGGTTAGCAATGCTGATATGTTGCTTACATGGCGCTGGATTTTTGCCCACGTACTATTATAACGTGCCCAACATGAGAAAAACCCGGATAGTAAATGTGCCTAATGCTGGAGGAAAGGCGGAAATATTTTTTGTAAGTTAAGCGCTGAATAAATACATTAAAAAACCTTTGAGAGAGTTTTCCTCGCAAACCGTCTCTCTTTGAAGAGTCGACCTCATTCGAGTAGGGGAGTTAGGGATTGGTTAAAGGATTAATGGGGGAAGTGGGTGTTTCAATGGATGTGGTGGGCTCTGGTTGGCAAGCGAGGGAGCAGATAGATTAGAGAGCGAGGAGGGAGGAGGCTATTTTCGCAGTCAGGCGGAGGCGCCATTCCATTATAGAGAGTCCCGCAGGGATCACTCGCTGGGCCAGCTCTTTTGAGTATTTGCACTCAACGCAACCCGAGTAGGGCTTCTAAGGCATACAGGATGCTACTAATAATATGTAGGATGAGATTACATATTTCTAAACATGTATTTACCTGCAGGAACTAAAGCCAACATAATACGGGAACATTTTGCAGAGGTCTTAAGAAAAGGCTACTGAATAGGATGCTACGTAGCGTGGAGTAATTTGAATCAAACACATACACTCCGGGAAGAGTTCAAGATTGCATGCTGGAGTGCTTATTGTTTCAAAATTGAAGTGAAAAACTGTTTGAAGAGGAAAGGAAGCGATCAAAACTGTAGATGAGGTTCAGGAGGAGTATGTATGAAGTAATTATGCAAACTCAATGGGATACTGAATGCTGATATTGAAGAAATTATGTAAGATAAGTGAGGAAGGAAAGAAAGAGTATTAAGGAACGGATGAAGTCCGGTATGATGTGCGCTGATCGGAATGAGAAGCAAATGGGATGCAAAATACAATATATTGTGTGAAAATATATTTTAAACTTACTTTGAATTTAAAACTTACTTTAAATATAAAACTTACATTGCCAGGAAACAAGTCACTATCAAACCTGAGCTGCGATAAGGACTATAAAGACACGTAGATGTACGTAATTAATATTTTGTAAATATATTGAAGAACTGAAGTAACTTATTGTTTTAAATTCAAGTTGGGATACCAACAGTAGCTGTGTAACTTTTTCTCCCATTTATGAACATAAGTTTGATAATTCTCCACGAAATGGGTTGATTGGTACCTTCCGGCTGAAATTGGGACTCAAAAATCAGAGGCGTAGGTTCCCTTATAAATGCGTTTAAATTCATTCGTCGTTTGGAATAAGTTAAGTTGAATTGGCATGGAAGGCATTTCAGGTTCTCGACGAATGCATAGGATGACTCTGGAAAGTAAATTTGAATTTTCGGTATGCAAGTAAATACACAAAGCACTCAGTCGTTACACTACAAAGCCTCGACATTTACAAACCTCAATTGTGGCGTAGTTTTGCATCACTTCCGTGGCAAATTCCGATTGTCGCGATGAAAATGTTGGATTTGGCGAGGCTCTGACATCTAAACCTCGATATTTTCGCAGCTTGAAGAGGTCGAAGTTCCTCCCTTGAATCTTGAGTCCCGGTGGTCTTAGTATGCCCACAATATTTACATTATTTTAATTTATATTTTGTCCATAAACGATAGTTACATTAAATATCCAAAAACCATAGTTATACTAAATAGCAACAAACATTCGTTATATTAAATAGCAATAAAACCATAGTTTATTGCTATTTTTTCCAAGAATTCCAGCATTTCATTTCATATCCTTACATTTGCTGATAGCATCAATGCATGACTAATCATATAAGATTAAGACGACGCCTTTTAAGACGACCTTGTCTCCCTTTGAAAGGAGCACTTTGAACGCGGCTCCTCGAAGAGTGCCTTCTTCCTTTAGCTCTTTCTCCTGCAGGTGCCTAAAATCTCCACAGGGTATTGACACCTGTCGAGCATTGGTCCTAAATCGGGTATGGCTTTGATCATGGTGCAGGAATAAATGCAGTTTTCATCTACATCTGCGATATTTTCAATGGGGAACATGCACTATTTTTTATGACTCTTTGAATGTGAAGTTTATTAGCTAAAATGTGCTTACCGAAAATTTTGCTGAAGAATTAATTTGCATTACAAAGATATTACTCTTTGAAAATTGTACTTTTTCGGCAGCTTAAAAACATGACGTCATCGCATGACGTCACGGCACGGTATCACTATGGGCGTTGTTTATCTGTTTATGCGTGGAGGTAAGTTGTTAAATGAATACTTGGCGATAACGTATGTATTTATCTCATTTGTTTAATGCAATAAACGATTGTAATTCGATTTTTTATTTACCTAGTATGGATGGTAACGAGCAAATCGTCCATTAATTATATAATGCCTGTTTGGTGCCCAAGAATTTCTACTACGTCTATGCAATCGCTGTTTATTTTAAAGAAGAACGCCGCCATAAGGGAGTCAACCGAAGGAAATTGTCGGAATGTGCTTTTTAAGTATTTTTTCAGTCATCGTTTCTTTCGAGAAACGGGTAAAAACCTCAAAACAATATATTCACTTCGTTTTCTTTTAAATGTAAATGTCTATCACCGCAGCAAAAGGGAACTAATACCATGCAGTGACGGCAGAACACGGTTCAGGTCACGTGACTTTCGTCGATTTTCGGGAACATTTTAATATCGTTTAATAATCATTGTGGTGGGCGTATAAATATTTGGCTTGTATATTTAAATTGGTGAAAAAATTTCGCATCAAGTACATCATTAATCTTCTAGAAACAAATTTCATGCATATTCCCCATTTCCGCCTTGTTATTGAAGGAGAGAAATTTTGCTTTTATGAATGACTATAATTATATTCGTGGAAAACTAAAATTTTTAACCAGCATAAAGCTGAAAATGCTTGCTCATTCATAGATCAACTTCTTAGACAGAGGCAACAAAATATTTTCTTCTTGCCCTTGGATATGCATCGTGCAAATAATGAGGGAAGTGGTGATTTTTGATTTTTTCATCGGAGAAAGCCAATCATCGTGGCATTCCAATAAGGAGCTACTCCATCGTCATCATTGGTCAACAATCCTAGGATTGGTTTGACGCAGCCCGCCACTCGATTCTTCTATCGGCCAACCTCTTCATATTAACGTAGTTCCTCTCTTTCACGTCCTTTACGACCTGTTCCATGTATCTCATACGAGGCCTGCCTTTTCCATTCTTCCCGTTCACTTTTCCTTCAACGATTGTCTTCATCAGGCCATCGTGTCTTAAGTTACGGCCGATTAAGTTGTCCCGTCTTCTTTTTATAGTTTTCAGCAGACTTCTCTTTTCTCCCACACTTCTCAGGACTTCCTCGTTACTTACTCGGTCGATCCATTTTATCTTCATCATTCTATGATAGCACCACATTTCAAATGCACTCCAACACCAGGGAGGCATGAATTGAAACAGTATCTCGACTCCTGCTATAAGAATTTAGATACAGACATTCTAAAGCAACGACGATTTCTCAAACGCCCTTGGAAAAAAGCTCGTATCTAGGGAGCGGTTTCTTTCATCAATTGAAAGTGCCAATTTCACTTCAACTGCACAGTAGGCTCCGCCACGCTCAACCAATCTTTGCGTCCATTCCAGCATCCGTGCTTGGGGAAAGCCGGTCTCGGATCATTTTCTTACGAAAACAATGGCATCCTCTGAGAGGACAGACAGCATATTGCGCCGCCGAGACGCAGATCCCGAAATAATGAAGGAGATGAAAAGAAGGGAGGGGGGAACGAACGCTTTTGTCGGGAATGCTTTGAGGAGACGGAATCGATCGAGCGAAGGAATGCAAAGGCAATGGAAAGTGGCAGAGGAAGGAGGTTCCTGTGATCATGGGCTGGAGCACTCGTTTCCCGTGAAGAGAGAAATCAAAGGGGGCACCTCCCTTTCATTCTTCGCGAAGGCTTCTAAGGTTTAGAGGTTGGGGAGACTAAAGAGGATGAAATGCAGGTGAGAAGTCGGCCTGGAAGGACTGGAATTAGAGCACGATTGAAATCAGGCTCCTTCGGAAGGACAACTGCATCTACATCTACATAATACCCTCTGCATGCCACCATAAATGCGTGTTGAAGGATTTTCGCCTAACATGCACCACACATTATGCATCATAAAAAAGGATTAGTATTCATATACTCTTCTGAACTTCAATTTTTAAAGAGATTAAATATAGCAAAGCAAATATGCAAAAACATGCTGTTAGTTGGGTTAGCTTATTGTTTTTATACAAACATGCAACTACCTATAATATCCATTGATACACTCGTATTGGATATATTTACCCTTATTCATATCCCTAATTGTACGTGAAAAAAGGACATTTTGAATCTGTCAGTTCGGCAATCGTTTTCTCAAATTTTGTAATCAAGGTCCAGTCTACCATAGTAAGTTGGGGTCCGCAAAATATATTTAGCGTCATCACTGAATATACGGTCTTGGAATTTGTTTAAGAGATTAAGTTTAAATTTCAACCTGCGATCTGACAATGATTCCCAATTTAATTCATTTAATAGACTGGTTACGCTAGTAAGATTATCATACCGTCCCTTTACAAATCTTGCCGATCTCCGCTGCACACGTTCAAGTTCGTTATTTAGACCGATTTCGTAGGGATCCCATACACTGGCAGCATAATCCAAATGAGGTCTTACAAGGGAAAAGTAGCCAATTTCTCGTACATGATCGTCACATTTACCCAGTAATCTTTTGACGAATCCCAGTTTACGATTCGCTTGACCCATTATTTCACGAATGTGTTTACCCCAGGAAAGATCATTTGTCAGTCTTATTCCAAGATATTTAATAGATTCCACGTTTGTTAATTCATTATTACTTATTTTGTAAGTGGTAGAAGGAGAACAATTCTTTTACCAAAAATTCATTACTACATATTTTTTTAAATAAATTCTAACTGGTATCACACTATTTTTCAATTGCTTGTAGGTCATCATTTAAATATTCTTCATCGTTTGCGCGTAGAATTTCCCTGTAAACTGCTGCGTCGTCGTCAAATAAACGAAGCTTGCTGTTTAACACCTTATTGCTATCATTTATACTAAAGGGAGACGACCCACATGCCTTCCTTGGAGCGCCTCCCAGCCACTGAAGAATGGGTGGTACGATATCTCACATGTGGTACCTTCTTACATCGCCATAACACAAAGTCCGAGGAAAACAAATCGATCCTCAACTTTGACCTTCGAATGAATTGGGCCCGAATTCGAAGCGTTGACTCGCTCTATCCACTGATATTTCACGCCTACGATTCGTGGCTGAAATCATACTCCCCCCTTTTCGTATCACGTGTGAAAATTGATTGCTATAAAATCAGCTTAAGATAATGCTGTTTAAGTTGTCCCGCCTTCTTTGTTATGAAAGCCGAAAAACTCAATTGGACGTATCTTAGAGACATGACGGTCTAATGAAGACAGCAGTAAAAAAACATGTGAATTGAAATACTAGCAAAGGAAGGCTTCATATAAGCTTAATAGAGTAAGTAGTGAAGGATATGAGAGATAAGAACTATACAAATATTAAGACGTTTACTAAAAAGATAATCAAATGGAGGGTGGCACAAAGCCAAATCTAGGACTTTTATGCTTATGATTATGATGAAAATGGTCTCATCATATATGAGGACAAGAAAATATAAACTTCAAACTGCATCAGAGAGATTTTACACCGCTTAGGCGGTGTAAAATCTCTCTGTAGTTTCACGGGGTCATACGACATTCCACTGTCATGCGAAATTTTCATATTTTTATCCTTTCATAGCTCTGATAGTATTTTACTGGTAGTGGGGGAATTGTTTTTTTTGTCGAGTGTATCCAGCAGTTGTACTATATCATATGCACAAGCAAAAATTAATTTCAACAAATTATATAAGTAAAACCATCTTTCATTTACATGTACGCAATACCCTGCAAGCCACCATAAAGGTCTGTAGCAGGGGAGTTGTTTCCACAGAACATGTATTACACATCATGCATAAAAAGTATAAGTAATTCTAGTCAGCGCTTCGTGATTTTAAAAAAAAGATCAAAATAGCAAAGCATGCTGTTAGAACATCATCATGGGTCAGCAATCCTAGGATTGGTTTGACGCAGCCCTCCACTCGATTCTTCTATCGGCCAACCTCTTCATATTGACGTAGTTCCTCTCTTTCACGTCCTTTACGACCTGTTCTATGTTACTCATACGAGGCCTGCCTTTTCCATTCTTTCTGTTTACTTTTCCTTCGACGATTGTCTTCATCACACCATCGTGTCTCAAGATGTGGCCCGTTAAGTTGTCCCGTCTTCTTTTCAATGTTTTCAGTAGACATCTCTTCTTTCCCACTCTTCTTAACATTTCTTCGTTTGTCACTCGATCGATCCATTTTATCTTCATCATTCTTCTGTTATAGCACCACATTTCACATGCTTTCAGCCTGGACTTCTCTGCTGCTCTTATTGTCCATGCTTCACTGCCATACAGTAGAATGTTCAAGATGCTGTTAGAACAGCACGCCTGAAGTCATTACTCGAACATGCAGTTGCATGTTGTATCCATTGATATACTTGTATTTATACTATTGGATGTATTTACAGGTTTCATATCCCTAATTATACGGGGAAAGAAGGGCATTTTGAATCTGTCAATTCGTCAATAAATTTCTTCAATTTTATGATTATGGTCCAGTCTACTACAGCAAGTTGGACATATTGAGTTGAGTTTGACATTGCACTTTTGAATTTAAATATTGACATGAAACATAACATAGAACTTAATTTTATTCTGTTTGTAGGCAACCTGAACGTTGTCAATCTGTACATATCCTTTGACCTTGGAGATGTTGGTTTTAATATATGGATTGAAAAAGTATGTAATTTTGTGCTATGGGTATTCGTATATTTTGTAGTGACGAAATAATTGTTATTAAACGCTTAAACATTATTAAAATTTGTTTAAACCATTTATTTAATCTCTCTTTTTGACTCGGCAACAACGCACATCCTGAAATTACGCACTGCTGTTGTGTAGGCAATTGTTTCTGTGTTTCAGCGGTCGTAACGGCAGGTGTCGTATTGGTCTATTCTCAAGAACTTTGTCAAGGGGACTACATTGTAATATTCTTGGACTTTGTGCTGTGATTTGTTGTGGTTTCTCGCGCGTTCGCTTTCCCTCGTCTGATTCCACGTTGCCAATGCACCTCAAAACTTCGCGCGCGATATTTGGAAATTTAAGGAATATTTTATTTCTTTCGTATAAACGGAGAAAATAAGTCGATAACACTGGTTGATTTTCTCAGAATAAAAATTTTTGGCTAATATCCACATCACTTAAGTTTTTGGTGAAAATCTGTATGATATGGTACGTAAATAATACATAATTGACCCTAACGAAGCGGGGTGCGCCATAACGTCCCATGTTAAAACCAACTTAAATATCTCAAAAACTACATTGAAAACCCCAAAAAAATTTCCCGTAGAATTTAAGAGTATAATTAAAGGAACAAATAATGCAATGGGGAATATGCATGAAATTTGTTTCTCGAAGATAAATGATGCACATGATGAAACTTTCTCACTCATTTAAATATATAAGCCAAATTTTTCCACACCCACCACAAATATTATTAAATGAATTTAAAATGTTCCCAGAAATTGACGAATGTCACGTGACCTAAAACGCATTCTGACGTCACTGCATGGTGTAGGTTCCATATTGCTACGGAGATAGACATTTATTTTTAACAGAAAACGAAGTGAATATATTGTTTTGAGGTTTTTAGTCGTTTCTCGAAAGAAACGATGACTGAAAAAATACTTAAAAAAGCACATTCCGACAATTTCCTTCGGTTGGTTCCCTTATGGCGGCGTTCTTCTTTAAAAAAACCAGCGATTGCATAGACGTAATAGAAATTCTTGGGCGCTAAACAGGCATTATATAATTAATGGAGGATTTGCTCGATACAATCCATACTACGTGAATAAAAATTCTAAATACAATCGTTTATTGAATTAAACAAATGAGATAAATTCATACGTTATTGCCAAGTTTTTATTTAACAACTTACCTCCACGCATAAACAGATAAACAACGCCCATAGTGATACCGTGCCGTGACGTCATACGACGACGTCGTGTTTTTAAGCTTCCGAAAAAGTACAATTTTCAACGAGTAATATCTCTGCAACACAACTTAATTCTTCGGCAAAATTCGGCAAGTACGTTTCAGCTAATAAACTTCACATTCAAAGAGTTATAAAAAATAGTGCATGTTCCCCATCAAGAAGAAAATCTATACAGTTGTAAATTTCGAACCAGCCACCTTAACCGCTCGTGCTGTCCTCCATGAACTCGGTACATATTAAAGCCCCGGAGCGGTCTTTCCAGGACGCCAGAGAACGCAAACAAATGAACGCAACTTTGTGTTTTTTTCTCAGAGAGAGATAGTGGTTCAGTGGTGCGCATGAGAGGACATTGGAGGGAAAGTGCACGCTGTGCCTTTCGCGCTGCCGTTGATGCGAATGTGTCGGGCTTATCGCACAGGGCGCAGGTCCATCCCGAGGGGGCGCCCCGTCTACTCGCTGGCAACAGGCGCCCCTGCTCCCTCCAAAAGAGCTCCCCCTTCATTCCTTTATTCCGACGCAAGGCACTGAAAGAGCGCTGGAATGGACGCCACTGACCAGCCAGACGGCCGAACACTGTCGCAAAAAGCAGGAATACCTGGCGACGGAGAATGATACGTGGTGCGCCTTTGTTAAAATCAATTGTATTTTAAGGGATGGCAAATGAGTGCTATTGCCATTTTAAGAGGCTCCACAAAATTATGAATTCGAAGCCATTTTTGTGATTATTTCAGGAGAAAAATTTTTTTTGGCCCCTCTATCGATTGGCAATAAAATAATGGGGCTTTTCCATCATATATTTGAAGAAAAAAGACGCTGAAGATCGGATATTTAATGCGTGGTTATACGGCAGAGCATGGCTCTTGCAGTAAAATTTGCAGATTAATAATCTAAGGAGAAATGTAGTTTTCACGAAAAACTAATATAAGATGCGCAGTTATATGTAGAATTTAGCATTGTAAAAAGTGCTCGCCTAACCGAACTTGTTTAATTGATATTAATAAATGTTTGCTCGAAAAAAAGCAGAAAAGCCTTTAGCGTCTTCGTGCGGAATGAAACGCTAATTTCTTATTGTAGATAGCTATTTTATTCAGCTCCACTCACAAGATTCTGTCTTTCTCTCCAACTCATCAACAACTCTCTGGTAACCAAAAACGGTATTGTTGCCCGGTTGGTATGAAGATGAATAAAATAATAAATAATAATAATTGATAATAAATAATAATAATTGATAATAAATAATAATAATTGATAATAAATAATAATTGATAATAAATAATAATAATATAATGCATGACTACATAATGAATATGATTAATTGCCAATGTGGCTGTTGTGGCGGGGTATCGCCACACTACTCCCCCCCGTGGGGAAAAAGAGGGTCGGCTGCAAATCGGTTTGGAGGACGGATGGTGCGGCCGCAGCGGGTTGAATGGTGCGGGCGTTGAGGGCCCTGTAGTCGCCACAAGGTCTCCAGCTGTTATCCTTCTTGCGAACCATGTGAAGTGGTGAGGCGTAAGGGCTGTGTGAGCGACGAACAATGCCTTCGCGTACTAGTAGCTCGAATTCTGCTTGTGCATCCCGAAGTCGATCCGGAGCTAGACGGCGGGCACGGTAATAGATCGGCGGTCCGGGTTGGAGGCGTATGTGATGCTTCGTGTGATGGTGGACTTCCCGAGGAGTGCCTGGAGGCCGGGTGATGTTAGGGAACTCGGCCAGGAGGGCATGATAGGGTGAAGATCCCGACAGAGCGCGCACGCTGTCCTGGGAAGATCGACCGCGAAGACCCGATGCAGAATGGCCAGAGATTGTATCGACGAGCTGAGCGGTGGCCATGTTAGGAACTAGGTGAAAATGAGTTAGGAAATCTGCTCCGATGATTGGCTCGGTGACGTCAGCAACGATGAATCGCCAAAGGAAGTCGCGAGGGAGGCCAAGCTGAAGGCGTAGAGGTAGTGTACCGTAGGTACGGATCCGGCTGTCGTTGGCGGCGGAGAGATCGTAGTCCGTGCAAGTCCGGTGGTCGGTGCAAAAGTTGACTGGGTAGATGGAGAGGTCTGATCCCGTGTCTATGAGAAAACGTCGTCGGGAGTGGCGATCGGTGACGAAGAGGCGGCACCCAGTAGTAGGACGACTCGTGGCCACCGTTACGAGTCGCCGTTGGAGTTTAACGGGCTCACTGATTTGGCGGAGCAAGGCTGGGTGCAGCGTCTGGCGTCGACACCAAACCTGCGATGGTAATAACACATACCAAGTTTAGCGGGGCGCTGTGTAGTGCCTGTGGATTGCATGGGACGAGGCTGAGATCTATCCCGGGTCCAGGTCCGTGTATATGGAGGATTGCTAACACGATTTCGTAGATCTTGGACTTGCTTGGCGAGTTCCTCTATCCGTTGATTCAATTCCCAAATGTCAGGCGTAGAGCGTACGGCGTGGATGGCTGGGGCTATCGGAGGCGGAACGACGGCGACGATGCGATCGGCCATGTCTGCCAGCTGATTGAGCGGAAGTGTTGTGGCCTGCGCTTGGAGAATGGCCTGCGCGCTGAGCGGGAGACGCTGTAGCCACAGCGTGCGGAGGAATGAGTCCTGCACTTGCGTGTCGCCGATGAGAGAACGCATGTGTCGTAGGAGTTGAGAAGGCTTGTGATCGCTCAGCTCTTCTGCTGTGAAAAGTTGCCGAACCCGCTGCTCCTCGGAGAGAGAGACGCGTTGTATCAGCAAAGCTTTAAGCGTCTGATAACGATTTGCGGCCGGTGGGTTTACTATGAGATCGCTGACTTCACTGGCGAAGCGATGGTCTAGATTTCCCACGACGTAATTGTACATAGTACGGTCCGAGGTGATGTTGGCCAGGGAAAATTGTGCTTCTACCTGGGCGAACCAAACTGCGGGTTGAGCTGGCCAGAAAGGAGGCAGTTTCGGCGTGACGCGATATATGGCAGCAGGACCGATACCGGCGGGATCAGGAAGCGGAGAGAACTGCGGCGATATTCGCGGAGGTAGCGCTGCCTGATGCTCTTGCGGTGGAGACTCAATGTGCTGTTGCATATATTGCGCTTGCTGGGCCACGAGCTGCTGCCTGAGTTCCGCGAGTTGCGCCTGGAGTTTGTCGACTTCCTCTGCGTCTGCCATGGGTGCTTTTAGGAGGTGCTAGGTACGCAGAATGCTGAGCGAGTAGCGCAGAGAAGCCCGTGTATTGCGGTGTGCGATGATGTCCGTAGAAGCTCGGAGGCCGATGAAAAGGTCGTCGTCAGGGGTCCGTTGTCCGTCGTGTTTTTCGTCGTCGGGGGTCACCAGTTTAGCGTCTTCGTGCGGAATGAAACGCTAATTTCTTATTGTAGATAGCTATTTTATTCAGCTCCACTCACAAGATTCTGTCTTTCTCTCAAAACCATCAACAACTCTCTGGTAACCAAAAACGGTATTGTTGCCCGGTTGGTATGAAGATGAATAAAATAATAAATAATAATAATTGATAATAAATAATAATAATTGATAATAAATAATAATAATTGATAATAAATAATAATAATTGATAATAAATAATAATAATTGATAATAAATAATAATTGATAATAAATAATAATAATATAATGCATGACTACATAATGAATATGATTAATTGCCAATGTGGCTGTTGTGGCGGGGTATCGCCACAAGCCTTAGTTACATGAAAGCGGCGCTACAGTATGTTGTTATCATTGGCAACGGTACTTGTGACGGAACGTGCTTACGAGCCTATTTACTGACTTAATTTAGGGATATACCTTACCAAGGTACTTCTTATATTTTTTATGTAATTTAAATATTTCATTGGTTACTGATGTGGTGTAATTAATACCAATGCTTCCAAATGTAGCTGCGTCATTGTTGCCAAACAGTTTTCAAAAATACGAATATTAATAAAATTCAAAACAAATAGTTGTATTTTCAAGGGAATAGTTTAAAACTAAGCAATAAAATATTTAACCTATTTTAGAATACGTATTAGCACGAATGAGCATGTATTCTCATTTTGTAAATTAAACGTGGTAACAACACGTCAGTCATGTTCCGAAGTCAAAATGAGTTAAAAGAGCTTGTGAAAAATAGAATGTATCTACAACGCGCTATAAAATAGCATACTCATGTACTCATAACATTGTGCATGCGTAATCACCCTATAGATGATTTTCCATATAGTTGTTTTTCTGGTTTGGTATTCATTCATTAAATAGCATAGCTCTTTCACGGGATTTTGAATCGCGGAGTCACGGTGGAACCTTCTTAACATTTTTATAAAATATGACTGAGGTTACCAGGGTAGAAGTCCAAGTAATGATACTCATGGTAAGCACGTAAAACCGTGAAAAAATTGGCCGAAATATAGCGTTAACATACAAACTCAGTTGTTCATCTCACCGTCAGGAATGTGGGCGATGTTTGGTGACCAAGGCAAAACTGCTGGGTGGGTTTCTGGCTAACTTTTGCTCTGAATAACATTTGTGTATTTTTGCAAAAAATCAAGTATATTAAACTAAACGGGAAAACTTAAATGGATTGACCCGTTGAAATTCACAATAACAGAATTTACACAGAAAAATATTTCTACATCGGCAGGGACTCGAACCCGGGGCCCCCTGATTTCCACTTCCGGTTGGGGTGTTTTTTTCACTTTGGAAATTCTGGTATACAGTATAAACCCTAACTCACTTATCAGGCACATTCATGATAAAATTGACTAATTTATGCCTTTAAGCCACAACTTTAGTGAATAAAAGCACAAAATTGTTTTCCGTGCAATAAAGAAATTGCGATTGGTTCTTTGAGACGGCCACTCTATACGATCAAACAAACTATGTGAATCTCAATTTTTGCCGGGCACCACACCAAGATGATGAGACTTATAAAGACGCACCGAACGAAGAAGCAGAACTATATTCAGCCTTGTCATGAAAACACCTGAAAATCTGCTTTTGGAGTAAGAATCACCTCAGAATTAGCATATATTTTATATTTATAACCATTATTCAACTACATTTGTTATTCCTCCTCAACATTGTGATTCGTAGTCACTACTGTTTCATTATAACACAAGTCCTGGCGTTTTATGGTCATAAAAAATTAATATTAAGATGAGAGAATGAAAATAAGGCCGGAGATCTGGGTTTCACCCGCAAGCCACAGGAAAGGTGTGTGGCAGGGTATGAATTTCCTTCAAAAGTGCTCTACATATGTCGCTTTAAAAAGATTCCTAGCTATATTCTAGTCGGTTGAAACATAACAATTGAAATATATATAAAGAGCTACGGAAGATAAAAAAAACTGATCACTGGTAAAATTTACACACTGTAATCACTTCCACACCTCCGACCATGGTTTCGGCATCAATTACCCGATGATGGCACAATGTGCCAAAACCATGGTCGGAGGTGTGGAAGGGATTAAAGTGAGGAAATTGTAAAGGTTATCTTTCTATTTACCATGGATATCGATCGTTTCCACAAAGTAGACGCCGATACGCTCTCATATAGCTACGCAAGAAAAGGGCATTTTACATCTGTCGCTTCGGCAATCAATGGGCATTTACTAGGAACCGAAATCGCAATTTTGTGCACGAAATGGTTAAATGAATGAAAAACGAATTTTGGTGAAAAAATTAATCTTCTAACCACAACCATTCGCTCATGAATCAAAAATTAAAATAAGCAAAAGGTGACACCCACCGAATAAGCTGCTGTGATAACTTTGACGTCATTTTCCTCCCGTCCTTGACAGCTTTTAGGGGAAGGGAAGGGAGTGGAGGGGGGTTCTCGGAAGGTCTGCTCGCACAGATGCTGTCGCAATTGTTCCCATTGGGAGAGCCAGCTGTGTCCAACCCATTGTGATAATGCGAAGTAGCTTCACGGGCTCAGTTGTGATTGGACGAAGTCAATATAAGTCAGAGGTTGCACCACGCCCACTTTTCCGAAAGGGTTAAAAACGTCAGTTTTTCGCCGCTTATAACTCGAGAAATAATTGACGGATCGAAAAACGGAAAAATACGGTTCTTTTCATTTGACAAACTCTATCATATTCGGTGATAAAAAATTTTAGTAAACGACCCCATTTCCCTAATTTTATGTTCATAATCCAGTCTAACGATTTAACTCCGAGTTCCCAAAATCTTTTTAACGTCATCGGTAAAAATATTGTCTTGGAAATAAAATATTTAAATATGCATGAAGGAGTTGAGCCAGAATATTTCGTGCAATATGCTTTCTCCAAGACGGTATTCCGCACGATACTAAAATATGCGTCACGAAATCTCGTGACCGAAGTGGACATTCACGAAACAAACCCCTAGGATGAGCAAGATGGCAGGAAATTTGCGTGATCATGAGGATATTGCTTGCGAAGGCACTTTTTCCCTTCGCCCAACGTCGTTCTCCTAAGAGGCGGATAAGAGAGAGATGGAAGGTGCTGACGGGAACAGTTTTTGGGCCATGGGGGTTGTTTTACGAGGGATGAAGGGAAGGCGATATCGGGTGAAAGTGAGCCGATATCGGAATCCCCCAAGATGAGATCGCAGAAAGGCATCCTCCGCCGCTCGCGATTTTCGTGCAGAGCTAAAGGAGTTTCGGAATTACTCGTCGTAAGAAGACGCCTAAATATCCAAAAAAAAAAGGAAAAGGCTTAAGCCAGAATAAAACATGAATTATGCTTTCTCCAAGGTAATAGGGAGGCCATTTCAAAGGTGTTAAAGACTTGGTGAACTGAGAATCTGGAAAAAATCAGGGAATGGCATGTCTACTAAAAATAATAGCACTGGAGAGATGAAACTAGGTTCGTTAAAAGGTGTTACGATAGGTTGAGTAGCGTTTCAGAATTAATGAAAGAATTAGGGTGGGAATCATTATCAGAGCGTAGGTTAAAGTACAGATTGAATCTATTAGAGAAATTTCAATCGGATAGCTTTACTGAAGATGTTAGGCACATATTAATAACACCAGCGTATTATGCTATATTCGACCAGATAAATAAGATTAGAGAGATATTTTGTACTACCGATAGATTCAAAATGGCATTTTTCCCCCGTACTATAAGAGAACAGAATAGGCAGTGCATAGAAAAGGGATAGGTAAGGGAAATATTTTAGAGTAGTCTGTAGTGCATGATGTATATATTTATCCCTTAAATACTATATATACTAACAATCCATTTGCATGAGACCCTGTAGTTGATTGTTTATATGTTGGTAGTGCACGCTTGGTGATCTTCACCCCCTGCCACACACCCTCGCGGTGGCTTGCAGGGTATCGTGTAGATGTAGATGAAACTAAGAATGATGGCGCGAATGTCCAAAATTGCAACAGGCACTTTTTTCAAAAGCTAAAAATAATGTTGCAGAAATAATAGGTGCCGGAAATTTTAATTCAAATTTAAAATTAACTGTTTTACTCTCTCAAACCTGTAAATTTTAATGAATTTGATATGGTAAACAGAAAATCTGTGTGAGTTTATAATTATCCTTGGTCAATGAAGTACATTTGAAATCTGTGAAAAAAATGCGCAAATGAAATTAATATATTAAAAATAAATAGTTAGATACATAGAACAGACTAAATATCTAAGAAGAAGAAATATGAGGTTGGCACTAACAGAACAAAGTGAGAAATGAGGACACAAAATCGGAATGGATGAATCAAACTCTACGAGATACGGAAATAATGGGAATTAGGAAAGATCAAAGTCGCAAAAAATGAATTAGATCAAACTCATAATAATTCTGGCCTCCTTTTAATAGAAATTCGTCAGATGAGTCATTTTTATAAATCCACATGACATATATTTATGGAGCTATATATCGGCCTATTTTGTGATCTTAAGAACTTTTGTGTGGATCAGAGAAATAACATATTATATTTAGCTATTAGTTGGTGATGAGGGACAATAAAATGAAAAAGAAAGAGAAGATGAAAATGACAAGAGCACAAGGTGTGGGATACAAGCGGGAAATAAAAGCAGGGAGGCGAGTTGTTCAAGTTCGCATATCGAAAATCCCTCTGAATGCATCTCCTTCGAACGGAGAAATAAGGTGCAATGGCGGAAGTGAAGTAGGAAGGACATCCAGGGAATGGACTAACGTCTTAAAGCAGGACTTTGACACTGGGATTCATCGAATGGATGAAAACACGTTCCTTCTCTTCACCTCCTCTTGAAAATGGCTTTCTTTGAGATATAGACTTGAAACGTCGCATAAATACTCATAAAAGATTGCTAATTAAGGAGTAATGCATCATTTGACATGATTCGTATCTGTTAGTCAGATACAGGGGCTCAAACATAACCAAATTTCCAAATAAACACCTGCATCATTTGCCTATTAACACAATGCTTTGCCTTTAAATTGCTGAGCTACAAATACTTTTTTAATCGTTTCATTGCTATTCCATTACTTATTAAAGCTAGAATATATCTAGTTCACATGGGCCCTAGAAAGACTTCACTCTTTTCAAGGGCTTGAATAAGAAGTATGTTCCCGGAGCGGACGCAAAGAAAAATAACTCTATTCCGCGTAATCTATCCCGTCGCACGGCTCAAGATTCTCGCGATTTCATCAAATAAGAGTGATGGAGGTTACTGACAATGGTTACAGCTCAAAAACAACGAATTAAAAGCCTTAGGGACCATGTCACTTCAGCAATGTAAGCGAGTCACGTCAATTCCCCCGACGCGTGGAGCCAAACCCCAAACGCGCGGTGGAAAATCATATGTATTTTAGGGTGTCGCAAACTTACTTTTAATTTCTCTTCACTTTCGTGAAAATGAGTTTTCAAAGACTGCTCAGATATAAGATACTTGACAAGTGTCTCCCTAAAACGTTAGATATACTCTGCTTGATGTAAAAGTTTTGTCTGAGAACAGTGTCCGCCATTAAGTAATGGAATAGCAAATAAACGATTCAAATATATTTGTAGCTCAGGCAATTAAAAGCAAAGCATTGTGCTAATAATAGATCATGCTATTTTTATTTGATCAAATTCCTCCCACAACGTCATCATCAACTTGTAAGATATTAGGATAAATATTATTACAGGATTTTTTTAAACTTCGTGATGTTTGATCCCCATTGTGTCTCACTAACGGATGAGAACCATGACAAATGATGCATTATTCCTTAAGTAGCAAACTTTTCAAAGAATATGTGTGAAGTTTCAAGTGTATATCTAAAAAAAAGTTATTTTAGGTTTTTGTCCAGCTTTTTTCGATTTCCGACTAATGTGGGTCGGTCCTGTGTCCCGAGATTGTTATTTTCTTCGACGCGAGCTGCACGACGTCTGAAGTCCCGAACATATATCTATGCTCGCCACCATCGTCGTAGAAAAAACCATTTAGCATTTATAGTTTAGGAGTCCTAATTTGAATAATAATAATAATAATAATGCCCATGAGATTATTATTTGTATTATGCCAATACAAATCTGTTACTGACCACGCAGCCGTTTCCCTAAAATCTGGTCTAATGTCTAATCTAACCCTTGGGAAGAAGGTGTTTAAAGAATTGGCTTTTTCTACACTGCTGGTGACTCTAATTCCTTTATCGTTTTTAAGTGTGTGCACTGTGGACCTATTTGCCCGAATCTCTCTCACATATGACCAAAACGCTTTAGGATTGCTATCTAAATATTCTCCTAACATCTTGCTCTTGAAATGTTATAACGCTTGTCGACATGATTTCCTTGCTAATGCTTTCGATTTTTTTTATAGTTTTGAACTAACTCATTTGTTTCCTCTACCGATAGACCCCGTCCTGCATTTTTCATCCTAGCGTGGCATACCCTTTGTCGCTTTAGTGATTTCCTAACCTCCGCATTATACCACCTTGGCTCTGTATTATCACTAATGAATTTCCTTGGTATGTATTCATTAACTGCTTTAAGGGTGTCCTCAAGAAATTCTCTCCCCGAATCCTCTGTATCGAATCCGTTGCTTTGTTCGCTAAATATATTAAACGATTCCCTTATTTCCTTTTTCATACCGTCGTAATGAGCCTTGCCAAATAAGTATATCCTCTTCCTTGGTTGATAATGTCTTTCAACGCCTACAATAAATTTCACATTAACTATTTTATGATCACTAAAGGTTTCAGGTCCTAATACAGCTAATTGCGCGCGCATGAGACCACAACTAAATAATTATTCGTATGAGATTTAACTGATTGCAAGAGCTCCGTAAGCATGTGAAGACATTTCCGTTGGTCAAACTGTAACTAATGTTACGCTCTAATTGGTTATTCAATGCCTTTTTCCGTTCTTCAAAAGGATGAGGACTGTGACAACATACGAATATTCCCGAATACCCATTGTTTATAGGACACCTGCAGGTGGTCGCAAAATACCCCCGACTCCCGCCTCACCCTTATTCCCGACCGCGGCGTTGAGCTGCGTGTCCTCCTAACCCTGCTGAAGGATCGCCACCCACTATTCTCCTCCTACCGAAAGGGAGGGGCGGCGAGGAAGCATGGCTAGCTGGGAATTCCCTCTCAGAAAGGGTTTGCACACGTTACGCGCGGGCACCCGGCCGCCATACGGTGATCTCCTCTCGAGGGGCCAATTGCTCGGATTGCGAAGTGGGTGGACGGCAATTAGTAAATTTCCTTAAGGACCTATATCGCAACTGAGAATAGTAATTGCATATTGATAAGCTGTTCCTATATTTCCTTCTGATGTAAAGGTGATCCATTATTCGACCATATTACATGCTAAACAATACCGCCAAAAGCTTTGGATATATTTCTTTAATGGACGGAATTAATTCATTTTTGTGAATGAATTGTTACTTCCTTGGCATCACATATGAAATTAATAAGAGACTATCAAACCTAAATCATGAAACCATGTTGATAAACGTGTTCACTTTTGGGCATGTAAATGTTTTTGAAATATTCGCCCGGTAATGTGAGTAGAAACAAAGCTTCCGGATCACCCCTTATGAATAGGCACTGGGCTGCAAGGGCATAAACTCGGAGGAGGTAGACCCAAGGCATACCGCATGGAAGGGGTCGTGGGTGCAATAAAACGTATGGAGTAAGGTTTTTGGGCAGTGGAAAATTATTCCTCACGGAGACCGGTCCTCCCCATCCCCATTGTCTCAGTACAGGGACTGAACAGAGTGGTCAGAGGGAACATGCCGCTCCCCCCATTTGGCATTCAGATCTCCTCTGAGGAAAGGGGAAAAGGTGGCTGGGAAAACGAAGACCAAGGCTCTGAAATCGTCGGTGCATCTCTTACCGCGTGAATAAAAAGAAGGGGGCAAAAGGAATTCAAAAGAGAAACCAGTGTATTTCTAGAATGTTACATGGGCCCTAGAAAGACTACACTCTTTTCAAGGGCGTGAATAAGAAGTATGTTCCCGAAGCGCACGCGAAGAAAAATAAAGTGATTCCGCGTAATCTTATCCCGTCGCACGATTCAATATTCTCACGATTTCATCAGCATAGATCAGTGAAGGTTAGTGACAATGAGTGCAGCTGAAAAACGACGAAATGGAAGCCTTGGGTCCATGTCACTTGAGTAAAGTAAGCGAGTCACGGCACTTCCAGCCCAAGCCGCGCGGAGCCATGCCCCGGACGCGCTATCGGAAAATCATATGTATTTTTCGGTGTCATAGATTTATTTTTATTTTCTCTTCAATTTCGTGTTTATGAGTCTTCAACGAGTGCTCTGATATAAGTCACTTGACAGGTCTCTCCATAAAACGCTAGATATTCTCTATATTATGTAAACATTTTATCTGAGAACAGCGTCTGACATTTTTTAACGGAATTGCGCTAAAATGCTTCAAAAATTTTGAAGCTTTGGTAATTTAAAGGCAAATACTTGTGTTAATAGATCATGCTATTATTTATTCAATCAAATTCCTCACATAACGTCACGATCAAGTTAACTTGGAAGACATTCGGAGAAAAATTAGTTCAGGTGTTTATTGGGAAATTTGGTCATGTTTGAGCTCCTGTATCTGGCTAATAGATGAAAAGCATGTCAAATGATGTATTATTCCTTAATTAGCAGTCTTTTTTTGTGTGAAGTATTAAGTCATATGTCAAAGAAAGCTATTTTTGAATTTTGTCCAGCTTTTTCCGATTTCCGACCACTATGCGACGGTAGAAATATGTTCAGGACTTCAAATGTCGTTCAGCGA
Organism: Platycnemis pennipes; assembly: GCA_933228895.1. Classification (NCBI taxonomy): domain Eukaryota; kingdom Metazoa; phylum Arthropoda; class Insecta; order Odonata; family Platycnemididae; genus Platycnemis; species Platycnemis pennipes. The sequence goes on from OW121852.1 coordinate 9,315,183, forward strand.
GAGTCGGAAAAAACGACCATGGAGTGCCCACCATAGCCCCCTTCTTTAGGGCATAATAAGACCGACCGTGCAGTAATCCCTTCTGCTAAACAGGGAAGGGGGTTTGTTTTCGGTCAGAGCTTCTCGAGGCTCCGCCAGAGGGAAGCCGTGACGCAGCGTTGTCAAATCACCGTCAACTCGGGACTTGGAAAATTTTCGGCTCTGAAGTGTTAACTTTTTTTTGGAAGTGCCTGTACATGCAATGATCCAAGCCTCACCCGTGCCGATAATGAGGGAAAAAAACTAGTAAGTTGAGCTCCTCTTCCAAAAGACTTATTCCCCTCCAGAGAAAAGGTGTAAAAAGAGTACAAAATCTCCAAAATTAGATGAAAGTTCATTTGCTGTCACCTAACTCACGTGAAAGGATTTGTTTCTCAAGTCAAGCATATTTTATATTCCATTCTCTCATCAGTTTGAAGTTATTCAAATTATATTGTAGACCAATCGTTATCATTAGCCTTTCAGTTCGGTGGTTGATGGACGAAGGCCACATCCCATTATTCCACCGCTGCGGTCGGAGCCAGGAATTGAGGCTGGAGCATCGCAGAGGAAGAAATGGCAATTAAAAGAATCCCTCTTGCTTTTAACGAGCGGAAGCAAGACCTTCTCGGCCCGAAGACGAACCCGGCGGCAGGGGACGGAGTCCGGGTTCTCAATTGTTTCTACTCGGGGAAAATAAGTTCAGGATCCCCGAGATGAGGGCGCCCGAAGGAAAGACTTCTATCCTTACAATGTTTTCTTCGTAGACTGAAGGGGAACATCCGGTGAGAAGTGAAACTTTAGGTGTTCATTCCGAGAGGAGAAAGTTTCGAGCCTCGGGCGATTCTACGGCAGTGCCGGAGGCGGCCGAGAACATTTGGCGCTGTAGTCGACAACAATGGAGGAAGAGAAGGCGACCATTCCGCGTGGGAATGCAGCCCCGTAAAAGTTTTAATTATCGGGAATTATCAGGGAGCTAATGGCGCTCCACCTATCTGGTAATGTTATCGTCAGAAAATTCACCCATTCTCAAAGGAAGAGGACTCATCAGAATCGGATGCAATTACTCCGCTACATTTTCCTCCATTGAAATTTTATAACTTCAGGCAATTCAGCGCTTTCTATCGGTAGAAATGACCAACTAGGCAAGAATGTATACCTAGCAATATGCCTAAGTAGGGAATGCTGATCATTTTGATTTCCTGAGGAAAAAGCATACCATGGAAATAGAATTTAATGCCGCACTTCCTTCCACATGCATCCCGTTGCTTGCTTCATTGGTATATACGCGATTTCTTTTCTTCACCAATCTTTCAAGAGTAGGGCACTTTATCACCCATTGAACAAACACCTGAGAGAAAAAAAACATTTTCAAATAATATTATATTTGGGCGCATGGTGATCTATTACCTATCTGTGCTCCATTAAGAGAACATGGAATTTCACATTCAAATGGCATTTTTCCCCGTACTATAAGAGAACAGAATAGGCAGCATAGCAAAGGGATAGGTAGGGGAAATATTTTAGAGTAGTCTGTAGTGCATGATGCATGTATTAGCCACTTAAATACTATAGATACTAACAATCTAGTTGCATGAGACCCTATAGTTACTTGTTTAGAAGTGCATGCTTGGTAATCTTCATCCCCTGCCACACACCCTCGCGGTGGCTTGCAGGGTATCTTGTAGATGTATATGTAAGAGAAATGTCGGGTTCAGAAATTTGTTGACACAAACGTCTAAGAAAGGAGAATCCAGGGAGAACCATTGCAGGAAAAATATAACCGGGGTGTAGGAAATCATATCCCAGAGTAATTTGTAAAGTATTCTCACACCACTTAGCAGCCAAGACGCCGTGACCACTGAAGTAAAAAGAGAACTGGAGTAAGATAATTGAGAAGTGCTGAAATTCGACAGCTTTTATTCGGAAAGGAGGTCATTTTGAATAGTACCATGACACTTCTGTGGTCAATATTGATGGGTGGTCTTCCATCGCTGCGAGAGCTACACAGTAGTCTTATTTTCCACTCCATGCTGAAATTCGGTGCAAAAAGAGCACATTTTCCTATCCCCTACATGTCGAGAGTGGACTCACTTTTACTGCCCGTGAATGATTAGTGACAGTGATACCAGATTGGACGGGTTCCCGCCAACTTGGGCTGGTTGGGCCATTCTGCCCGGAAATTGGGCGGGTGCCTAAAATATCCTTAACTTCCGTATTTTATACCGATAGATACCGTAGAACTCACGAAAACATTAGAATAAATAATAGTTCGACCGCTAACAATAGTACAACCGTTTCTTTCTGCCAAACATGTAGATGTAGATATTAATTAAGTCAGATTGAAGTGCAACCTCACAGGATATTATTCCTTAACTGATTGGGTGGTAGTCTGAGTGAAAACCGCCACACGGTCGGCAGATTTCCGCGAAAATTGTCGCTAGCTGGTAGGCTGGAGTTGCAGAGAGCAATCGATAAAGCAGAAATAAATAAGTATCAACGAGTTCTCCTAGTATTTTATACATTATTTATAGAAGGAAAAGAAGACAGTAAAGATAACGATAATACTGGGTGCATCACATTTGAAGAAATAGATTGTTCCAAGGAAAGCTTTACACACTTCATTTCAAATTTTGAACTTCTCGAAAATCTTTTTCTGTCTCCTTGGAATGATTATTAATACTGTCAATGAGCTTGATCCAGCAACAGCAAAGTATCACTGACTAGAGTCCTGATGCGAGACCCTGCCAAAATGATCGAGCAGTTACGAATATTTGTAATTTGTTGAGAATTGGAAAAAAAAATTACTTAAGCATTAATTTAAACACTTCTAAAATATGTTTAGTGTCAACTGAATGATCTTCATTTCCAGTAAGAAATTAAAATTTTCAACGAAAAAAATCATTTTTATAATTGAGCATTAAAAAGAAAAATTCAATGAGGTACAAGTCGGAGACAAATAAAGTGTTTGACTACAAACATGTCGCATGTTTACAAATCATTAAAAATACGAATAATTGTTTTCCAAAACACTAAATGAATGACCCCTTGCAACAGCTAATTTTTTCCAATAAATTTGCGGTAATAGTACTGCCCTCTTGAATTTTTAATGTAAATGATACACAACCACGTGTTTCAACGTTCCTTAGGACGTCATCGTCAGGTCTACCTGGCCTACCGGAGGTGGTGGTAGGCCTGGTAGACCTGAGACACAGAGTGGTGATAGTGATAGTGATTCAATAGTGATTAGTGAGACGACGTAAGTCGGAAGAACAAAGTCAATCCAAGAGAAACTCTATAAACTACCTGGACATTCATGCCGCAGAAAGGGATTAGAACCCCGGACACTCCGAGGGTCGGCCAGCCGTCTCTCCAAGCCGTTCGAATTCAGTGCTTCTGCTTCCGACCTTTCTGCTTCTGCTTTCGGTGGAAATAGGCACTTTAGTGGTGAAATGCAGAAATATTTCTCTGATATTTCCTACATCATTTGCCAATCAAATTGCCATAAGTATTCAACATTTTTCACAGACGAGCCTTGAAAATAATTTATATTAATTTTCCCGGACATGCCTCCATTCCTCGACTACAGCGGCCTCAAGCGAAAGCCAAAGTCGAATGGACACCTGTCGTCACGACATCAGGAAGTTCCAGCCCTGGCGTCGGCCCCCCAATGGCCTAAGGGGGCCTCGGCAGCGTAGCCAAGGCAACTGCTGTTCACACTTCACGAAAAGCACCCCATCCACTGAAACAAAGCACCACCATTCCTCTGAAATATCGGACGAGGATGAGGCTACCATCGGTATACCACTTCCGGAATATGATCCCAGAACGTCGAAAAAGTAGACCGTCTCCAACTAGTCAACTTGTTAGAATTCATTTGGAATATGCTACCAGTGTATGGGATCCCTACGAAATCGGCCTAAATAACGAACTTGCACGTGTGCAGCAAAGATCGGCAAGATTTGTGAAGCGACGGTACGATAACATTATTAGCGTAACCAGTCTATTAAATGAATCAAATTGGGAATCAATGTCAGATTGCAGGTTGAAATTTAGACTTAATCTCTTGAAAAAATTCCTAGACCATATTTTCAGTGATGACGTTAAAAATATTTTGCGAACCCCAACTTACTATGGTAGACTGGACCATAATCACAAGATTAGAGAAATTGATTGCCGAACTGACAGATTCAAAATGTCCTTTTTTCCTGGTACAATTAGGGATATGAATAGCGGTAAATACGTCCAATATGAGTGATTCAAGCCTTCATCATCAGGTCTACCTGGCCTACCAGACCACGTTGCATTTTCCACAGACGAGCCTTGAAAATAATTTATATTAATTTTCCCGGCCATGCCTCGATTCCTCGACTACAGCGGCCTCAAGCGAAAGCCAAAGTCGAATGGACACCTGTCGTCACGACATCATAGCATAGTAGTTGCATGTTGGTGTAAGGACTTGAAGGTAACCCAACTAACAGCACGTTTTTTTATGCTAGGTTGCTATTTTTATCTTTTTAAATAGTGATATTTAGACTAATATATTAATACCATTCCATTTTTATGCATGATATGTAGTGCATGTTTGGTGAGAATTCATCCCCTGCCACACACCTTTGAGGTGTCTTGCAGAGTATTATGTAGATGTAGATCAGCGTCCCAAAACCCTCGTTTGCAGGCGCAGAATATGCGAACAGATGCGACCCTATATTCCGAAAATCCAATGAACCCACGCAAGGAGTGAACGCTCACGAGGAAACAGCATTAATGTAAACAGGTAATTTATTTATTTCTTTATTTACTCAATGCATTACATTAGGCATTACGCCTGGTGGTAATGGTTGACAACTCACTTTACTTAGGAAGTAGAAATATTCTCAAATAAAACTTACAACACATTGGAAAAATTGAGCAAATACAATCCAAAACACCTTTCATATACATTTTTCTCTCAAATTGGAACGTTATTTTCGGAGTTTTAATTACTGGGCCAAATTTCCAATTGCGTTCAATGTATTCCACCTGACTTCACCCTACGATTGCAATACCTAGGGTCGTTATTAAGCGACAGGTATTTAATGAAGCTGAGATCAAATATCGCGCTTTACCCGCAGTTGGCGGCACATATCGAAAAGGGTGGTTTTCTCGGTTGGTCGAAGCTCCGTGGACATACTTTCCTCCCACGTGGTGAATGAACTTTTATTAATGAACTAGTGCCCTTACAATGTGACTCCTAGCAACGATACATTCGCAGCGGTGCACAGTGGGGTGAAAACTCAAAAAGTGGCCAAAATTAATATCGCTTTTATTTCTACATCATCACTATATTACAAGGATGTTATAATTGTTTTATGATGTGCTGAATTCAAATTCGAAGTCGTTTTTGCTGTATTGTTGTTATTGTGGTTTTTACAATGCCATTTATTAAAACAATTGAGCGTAACAAATTGATAATATTCTTTGATTATTACTCCTAAGGTGGAGCGCTCCTAACCTATTTTTAGAATTTAAATTCGAACTTTATTTTTCTGTACATATGATAATTAGTGATATAACAGATAAATCGCTTTTACAATTAATGGTATGCAATAAAATTGAACATTCATCGTTGTATCTTTTATCGTCAGAATATGATTTGACATTATTTGTGATTAAAACTTAAAGCGAACTGAAGTGAATTTATTCACAGTTTTATTGTTAACGTATCTATTAATGAGAATGCACTATCTTGAATGCACGAAAACTAAGTACCCACAATGCCTAAGTTCTTATAAACGGAAAAATATATTTCTCATTTCCAGATTCATCATCCGATTCCAGAGAGGAATCCGAACGATTAATTTTTGGTGGCCTTAAAGTAACAGGGAAACTAATACGTCCAGGGCCTCGATACCGAGGGTGTTTTGTTTTTTGTGATAGCTGCTATACGGTGGAGATGATTGGGTCTGGTGTGACCAATAGACACTCGAAAACCTCTTCCATAATTATTTCCCGCGAATGCTATCAACTAAAATCCTCGCGGAACCATTAGAAGTGCTGATTGCACGCCTCTTGCACTTAATCGGACAGTTGCCCAATAGGCAGTAAGGCATTAGCTATGATCTCAATAGTTATTGAATGTAATTGGACACCTTACCAGCCATAGATTTTTAACATTCAGCCAGCTTGTTTCATTAGTTGCTCTGGATACGAAATGTCCATCATTATATAGCACATTTCCGCAGTATTTTTAATACGCTTTAATTTTTTTATTTTTAATGCCAAAAGATGCAACTCACTGAGCCTTCTGGCGCGAGGCATATTTCAATACCCTCTCTCTTTCGCACTACCCCCTGCTCACCCTCTCCCAAATTCTCTCCTTCAAGGTTTTCCATTCATTAGCCCGGTCCTTACTATTTTCGGCAACATAACCTACCTTGAACTTCCCACTCCACATGTTTCCAAATATTGGTAAATTCTACATGTACAGTCACTTCCAAAAAAAAGTTAACACTTCAGAACCGAAATTAACTTTTAGTGGTAACATTTTTTTGGAAGTGACTGTACCATTGGACTAAATCATCAAGATTTATCTTTTTTATAGTACAACTAAGAATGCCTAAGCCCTTACAGAACCTAAGTGCAAAATGTTAGACTAATGGGCCAAATGGAAATAATGGGTGCTTTGAAACTAGTTCGGTGATGCACTTTTTAGCTTTATAACTCGTTCGGGTAGCTTGGGGCAGTAAATTTCGTCGATATCTACTAGTTAACCACTTCACCAATAACGGGTTCTAATATCTCGATGCAACAAGGCGCAGAACTGAACTTTTTCATTACTTTAAATATATTTTTAGGTGAAATTCAAAATAACAGTTCCGGTTGTAACATTTGAAAATTTTGACACTTACCATTTTAAAATCAATTTTTGAAATTACAATTCTAAATATCATTACACCCATGAGTTGAACGCAACAAAAAAATTGAAATAGGTTTAATCACTACGTTGCAACATTGAAGTGAAGTAGGCCTTCGGATTTGGCACTTACAACCCTTGGAATCATCTTTTCAACCCTGAATTATTAGAAAATTTGTATACTTACGGACTTGTCACATGATTTTTACTGAAGCTCAAATATTAATCTATCCAACCTACGGTTAGAAAAATCTAATTAAAAACTTTATTTTTCTAATTTTGGCTTCTTTTTTGGGATTTGGCCCCACTGTGCGGTGGGAAAAGGGTCTGCCCCTTTGGGGGCCCACTCTTTGCCCCCTCTATGTGCTGCGGGGATCATCTATCTAGGGTTTGGGGCCTGGGCGAAAGGAAATTGCGAGTGTATTGGAGTTATGTTCCATCGATGGCAGACTGTTCGAAATTCAATTTGAAATTGTTAGAGAAAATTTCCGAAGTAAAGGACATGCATTTTTCATCGCCTAGAGAAGGCAATGAAGGAACGCAAAACTGGACACGATTACGAAGTGACCAGGAATGATTACTTTACATTCTACCACTTGCGGTGTGATTGAATGGGACATCTCAATTAGCGTGTTGTCGTAGCCTCCCTTCCTACACACTACGCTTTAGTTCCCGAGCATACCCTTTGCTCAAGGGTTTATCGTGGGGAAGGCACATCCGGGAAATATGCGGCCGAGCGAAGAGAAAGCTAGGATTTATAAGAAGAGTACTTGGGAAATGTGATGAGAAGACAAAAGAGCGATGCTACTTTTCACTAGTTAGGCCCCACCTTGAGTATGCAGCCAGTGTATGGGATCCTAATGAATTAGGTTTGATGAGAGAACTAGACAGTGTGCAGCGTAGAGCAGCTAGGTTCGTCAAAAGGTGTTACGATAGGTTAAGTAGTGTATCAGAATTAATGCAAGAATTAGGGTGAGAGTCATTATCAGAGTGTAGGTTAAGGTACATGTTAAATCTATGAGAGAAATTTCAATCGGATAGCTTTACTGAAGATATTAGGCACATATTAAAAACACCAGCGTATTATGCTACATTCGACCAGATACATAAGATTAGAGAGCTAGATTGTCGTACTGATAGATTCAAAATGGCATTTTTCCCCCGCACTATAAGAGAACAGAATAGGCAGCATAGCAAATGGATAGGTAGGGGAAATATTTTAGAGTATTCTGTAGTGCATGATGCATGTATATTAATCTCTTAAATACCATAGATACTAACAATCAAGTTGCATGAGACAATATAGTTGCTAGTTTGCATGTTGGTAGTTCATGCTTGGTGATCTTCACCCCCTGCCACACACCCTCGCGGTAGCTTGAAGGGTATCGTGTAGATGTAGATGCTCCTCGCCTGCCCAACCGTTTCCCTTCGTCCACAGCCGTCCTAATTCCGCCCCTCCATCAGTCTCCTCTCTCCTTATTTCACCAACGCCTCCATCCACTACGCAAATCCGGAAAGCGAGCGTCAGAGGTTTTCGTCGGTAGAGGCGGCAGATAATTGTGTGTCACAAAGGAGGGAAACAGGGAAAGAAATTAGAATACCTGATGGACTGGAACGATTTGCGGAGAGAAACAAGGCGTGGGGCAGTGGCGTGTCATTCGGCGAACGGAGAACTGTACCTGCTCTAAGTGCCACAGTATTCTCAAGTTGTGCCCGGAATTCCATTTCCTTCCTTTGAAAGTCCTCCTCGTCCAGGATCGGAATGTAGACCCTCAGGGTAGAAGCCAGTAATTCCACTCCATCCATTGAGAGCCGATATCCACTACATTTCCCCCAAGACCTCGTAACTATCAAGAAAGAATTCCCTGTAATGTTCTAATAACTAATGTAACCCTATATCAGATTGAACCGAAGGCGTCACTTTGTGGAATTTAGTTACACTATTCATGGTAACGAATAAAATTAAAGCTTTTAGTCTATTCCACACTTTTTTAATAACCTACCTAGGTTTCGACAATTTTTTGTCATTCTCAATTTGTCGAAACCTAAGTCGGTTATTAAAAAAGTGTGGAATGTACACTAAACGCTTTTATTTTATTCGTTACCATGAATAGTAATGCAACCCTCCCTAAAAAAATGCTGCGATATCCTCTATCCATAAATGCAAGTCGTTGAATTCCATCATAAGATTTAGATGCAATTCAAGAGTGGTGCGACAAATGGCAGTTAGAGCTTAACCTTAAAAAGTGTGTAGCTATCAATTTTTGGAGGAGGAATAATTCGATAGAGCGATCCTATAGAATTAATAACACGAAGATCGAAAACGTTGAAACTGTAAGATATTTAGGTGTAACAATCACTAAGGGTTTATCGTGGGGAAGACACATCCGGGAAATATCCGGCCAAGCGAAGAGAAAGCTAGGATTTATAAAGAGAGTAATTGGGAAATGTGATGAGAAGACAAAAGAGCGATGTTACTTTTCACTAGTTAGGCCCCACCTTGAGTATGCAGCCAGTGTCTGGGATCCGAATGAATTGGGTTTGATCAGAGAACTAAACAGCGTGCAGCGTAGAGCAGCTAGGTTCGTCAAAAGGTGTTACGATAGGTTGAGTAGTGTATCAGAATTAATAAAAGAATTAGGGTGGGAATCATTATCAGAGCGTAGGTTAAAGTTAAGATTAAATCTATTGGAGAAATTTCAATCGGATAGCTTTACTGAATATGTTAGGCACATATTAAAAACACCAGCGTATTATGCTAGATTCGACCAGATTCATAAGATTAGAGAGATAGATTGTCGTACAGATAGATTCAAAACGGCATTTTTCCCTCGTACTATAAGAGAACAGAATAGGCAACACAGCAAAGGGATAGGTAGGGGAAATATTTTAGAGTAGTCTGTAGTGCATGATGCATGTATTAATCCCTTAAATACTATAGATTTTAACAATCTAGTTGCATGAGACACTTTAGTTGCTTGTTTGCATGTTAGTAGTGCATGCTTGGTGATCTTCACCCCCTGGCACACACCCTCGCGGTGGCTTGAAGGGTATCGTGTAGATGTAGATAACCACACCACTTCTTTGGCGTTATGAAGAACCGTTGATAGCTTGAAGACCTGTCTCCAAGAAATTGGTCATGAACAAGTGGCGCTACGAGAATCGTGCTCAGAGCCATTTGAAAAATGTTTCCCTGGACAGAAGTCCACAATCCACTGAGAAGCAATACGGAGAGGAATTTTTCCTTCCCACACTTTGTGCCGTGCCTACGAAGAAGTTAAGAAAAGTCCCCATATCCCCGCCTGCAATCAAATAGGCGCAAAGGACCTAACTACGAGTGCTGGCATGGGGTTAATATGCAAATAAAATTCCTCATAGCGTGCAGATTAATCCTCTTCGTGACCAAAGCCATTATTATGAAGATTTAAAAAGAAAAAAGTGGATAAAGTTAAAAACATATATTTTCCGTTTCTGCTTCCTCCGGTTCCGCTCCCCAGATTTCAAGCAAGGAGCTTCTCACATTCTTCATTCGCTAACCTATGCTTTATTTTAACATTGAAATGCATTATATATTGACATTAAATACTTCCAATTTCTCAAATGCTACACACCCGTTATCTTTTCCATTGAAATTGAACGTGGTTGCAATGGGTTTCCACAATGACAGTGTAATATGTTCCTCTATGTATTATATCTCACACATTTATCACATAAAACATGCACAACATAAGAAATTGCCCTATCTATCAGTACGACAATCTATCTCTCTAATCTTATTTATCTGGTCGAATCTAGCATAATACGCTGGTGTTTTTAATGTATGCCTAACATCTTCAGTAAAGCTATCCGATGAAATTTCTCTAATAGATGTAATCTGTACTTTAACCTACGTTCTGATATTGATTCTGATGACACGGTTATAACTGATAATGACTTTCTTGTCTTTCGAGCCACTTCTCGAATCAAATCAGACACAACGCAAATATAAACTTCTTTCCCTAACGAATGCTTATTCGCCCACACAGACACCAACTACTTCACAAATAATTTTCCTACGCACGCGTCACTTTTCGTCTCCACACCACTGCTGCGTCAAACACACAACTCGCCGATTCTCGCTCTCTCCTATTGTTCCTTAATTACCAACGTTTGTTTATTCCCATTATTACACCTTTCATTGTTGATCTCGGCGGCTCAATTGTTATGCTACAACAGTATGATGTTCGAGAGTTTTTTTTTCTATAACACGTAAGAGCATTCCAACCGGTGCGAATTCAAAAAAGTAGTTTCTTTCGGTCCTTGTTCAAGCTTACACTACAACTGTACTGAGTTGTGTTCTTCCAGAAGTATGGTGTTTTTAGTAAAGGGAGAGTTCATCAAGGATAAATTAGCTCCACTAGGTGTGGAGCAAATTTATCCTACACACACACTCCTAGCTCCACAGTATGAAATTCACACATCATGGCATTCAGGAGACACCAGTTCTTTTCCATGTGCCGCCCAAAATTTTCCAGAAATATCAGGTGCCCTGGAAGTACCTCAATTTGGGTTTGGTTGGACAAGAGACCTCTCTCGGGACCTCCAGTCAATAGTGCAACCCTTTACTACAGAGCTACCACAACGACATGACTAAGGCTTCACGTGAAACATTAACAATGCTGAGATGTTGCAACCTCAGGAAGATATATTCATTCTGCCAAGAGTGCTTACGTTAGAGATAAATACAGGAGCAAGCAATATTCGCACAGAAGCAATAAAATTAAAAATCAAAAGACCCCGATTAACGATTCCTTCCGATCACACTGCGATCACTTTTTTCCTGCTACTACCACTACCCGTCCATTTTGAACATATTGCTGTCTTAAAATCCATTTCGCAGTATGCTTATATCATCCGTTTTCATGTGATAAGTTGCCTTAACAAATATATCGTGCGCATAATAACATAAATACAAATTTAAATAATTATCAGACCGTAGGTTCATATTTAGATAATTTTTTGACTAAATTCCAAGGAATTATTATCGATGATGATGTCAAAACACATTGCGAACTTCAACTTAATATGGTAGACTGAACCATGATCATAAAATTAGAGAAATTGATTGCCGAACCGACAGATTGAAAATGTCCTCCTTTTTCTCGTGGGATACGAACACTGGTAAATGAGCTCAATAGTATCTATATATACATGGGTGATTCCATATGTCAAAAATGGACCAGTTGATTGTCCTTAGGGAAACCGACTTTGACAAAATATGGCAAAGGTTATCATCGGATAGGAAAATGAAAACCCCAAAGCCGTTTCACAATACATAACACAGTTTACGAGAAATTTCAACGCGGCAAAATTCGAATTTTGCAAAAGTGACTGCACATTTTGCGTTTGTTTCCAAGACCATTTATACTACATATGCAAGCACATATGTACAAGTATTTCAACGGACAGCCTAGATGGTTGCACGTTCGTTAATGGACTTTAAGTTAACCAAAGAATGGAATGTTTGTGAATGTTTGCTTTCTATTTTAATCATTTCTTAAATTGTTTAGTTAACCTGGCGCAATCAATTTCCTTCATATTTTTTTATGGGATGCGCCGCCGGTTCATCTATTTAATGTCCCTTCCGTCACACTGAGTACTGAGATCCAAGATAAACAGAATCTTTTTACTAAACACCGACCTATATTCCAGCAACTCAATGCGATTTTCACGGTGACGGATATGAAAGGCAACTAAACTAGTGAAACCTTGGTCAGAGTTCAATAGAATGTGTGGATTTTTACCAATTAATCTTTTCACCGTGGACATGCGTAATTGCTGCAAAGTCACGCCTAAAACAATCTCCTAGGAGTGCTTAAGAGCTTGTTTTGCACTCCTCACGGCATTTCAGCAGAAGAGGTACACGGTTTTGATCGCTTTAGAGTTTCCGAAGCTCCATCGCTCCATCAACTCTCGGCGCAATATCAAACAAAGAAGAGACGGGACCCGCGACATATGGGTAGACTAGCCCTGTCCGAAACGTGTGCTTCTAGCGCTAAGCATACTACAGTGCTTTCTTCTAGGTGTCAGGGGGTACCGTCGGAAACACCCGAAGTACGTGCGAACGCGATGCACTCTGAGGGGAAGCATGCTACGAAGCCAAAGCACAGAAGAACGCTTCCATTGTTAAAGGCTTCGAAGCATTGTTGACGAGAATGACAAAAGACGGCGGAGCCGTTGGCTACTTATAAATGTATGTAGTATCTATTTTTAACTTCCTATGTTACATCTGCATAATTATTAATATAAATATCAATGAAAAGTTTAATATACATATAATCGCTCTTTTTCTTCTGATCTAAACATTTGATATATGTTGTCCTCTATTGGTTTTCATTAAGCAGCGTTTACACGTAGCAGTTGACTGCTATGACAGTCGCGAGACGCGCGATATATCAATATCGCTACTGCTATGATGCGTCTGCATCAACTTCTATGCAGCTTAAAGCCGCTATTTAGGCGTTGCCACAACAAACAAAAAGCGTTTTATTTCAATAGTGATTGATGCTGAAATTTTCATGAAATTCATCAAGCAATAAATTCAATTGACGATTATCTTTTGTCCCATTCTTTAAGAGTAGAATCTTTCCTTCGGGGAGGGATATCTTTGTTATTATATCCAAATTCCCGATATCAGACGTCGTGTATTGCTTTCCGTTGGCGATTGTTGCGAATGTGTTGGATACATTTCCGCTGGAAAGTAGACGGGCTTCAACTTTGCTAATAGCTCGAACTAGGATCGATAGTGTTCGATATGTGTGCAGTATCGACCTGAACTCGCATCGCAGTTGTTATTTACACATGCGAGTGGGGCTTAACAGTTGTTAGCAGTTGACTATCATAGTAGTCAACTGCTACGTGTAAACGCGCCTTTATACCGAGTGTTTTTTTTTGTTGCCACTACTGCTTAACGTCGCTCCTAACCGTAGACTGTCCGGATATGAAGTATTCTTTCCCAAGCATGCTTCATTGTACGTCAGCAATACGTCATCACCAATAATGCTTTGCCGGAGCATGCTTGGTTTTAGGATACGGCTATTATAAACCTCGCCTTGGCAATCACTCAACAAGGAGCCGAGGTTCCGCCCGATGGGGTTTGAACTCAAGACCCTCAGGTTGGAGAGACCGGCGACATTATCGGACGACGACGCCCCTTCCCTTGGAAGGCAAGGAGGGTCACCCGGAGAGATAAGGCGACTGGTTAACTGTCTTAAAGCACGCACACTTGTCCAGGGAGTGGAATGAGGATATTGCCTTAGTCCCCGGACCAACACGCAAAACGGAAGGTTGCGACGCTTCGTCAGGAGCCAATTAACCGTTTGCGACCTGGCAACCGTAGCTGTCTTCGTCTTCCTTCCAATTCAAATCCGTACTCCTGATTTCAGCAGTCCTGTTTTATCATCTGACATACTTTAGCATCATTGTGGAAACGTTTTCCGCTCGGAAACAAATGAAAGGTCCATTTACCAATTGAAATTTCCTGTAAATTATTGAAAAGTTACTGAAAGATATAAGCCCCAACAAATCTCCTGGCCCTGATCAAATTCCCTCCCGCGTATATAGAGAGTTAGCCTCCGAAATTTCCCCCTACCTTGAAATAGTACTTAATAAATCCCTGACCGAACACGTCGTACCGATGGACTGTAGAGTAGCCGATGTAACACCCATTTTAAAAGTGGTGATAGAGAGCAGCCATTTAACTACAGACCTATATCCCCCACATCCATTTCATGCAAGGTCCTAGAACATATAATTGTCAGTTCAGTCATGGGGCACCTAGATAGCAAGAATTTGCTGTCCAGTTTTCAGCATGGCTTCCGGAAGAGCAGTTCACGTGAAACTCAACTTGCTCTCTTTTCCCACGATATTTTAGTTTCTGGCGAAAATAATATTCCAGCGGATGCTGTTTTTCTAAATTTCAAAAAAGCTTTTGACAAGGGGTCTCATAGCAAACTAATTTTTAAATTAACATCTTATGGGCTAGAAAGTAACATTATTTCATGGATAAGTGATTTTCTACATGATCGGGTTCAAAGGGTTGTTTTGAACGGTATTACCTCACCGGAAATTGAAGTCACTTCGGGTGTCCCACAAGGTAGTGTGATAGGTCCACTCCTGATCCTCCTGCACATTAATGATATCAATAAAGTGGTAAAAAGTAAGCATCGTCTATTTGCCGATGACGAATTATGTACAGTGAAATTCTAAGCCCAAACGATAAAGAACACTTAAATGATGACCTACAAGCAATTGAAAATTGGTGTGATACATGGCAGTTAGAATAAATTTTTTTTTAAATGTGTAGGAATGAATTTTTGGAAAAAGAATAGTTTTCCTCCTAGATTACAAAATGAATAATAATGAAATAACAAACGTGGAATCCATTAAATATCTTGGAATAAGACTGACACATGATCTTTCCTGAGGTAAACACATACTAATTGAAATAATGGATCAAGCTAATCGTAGACTGGGATTCATCAAAAGAGTACTGGGTAAATGTGATGATCATGTACGAGAAATCAGCTACTTTTCCCTTGTTAGACCTCGTTCGCAATATGCTGCCAGTGTATGGGATCCCTAAGAAATCGGTCTAAATATCGAACTTGAACGTGTGCAGCGAAGATCGGCAAGATTTGTAAAGGGACGATACGATAACCTTGTTAGCTTGACCAGTCTATTAAATGAATTAAATTGGGAATCATCGTCAGATCGCAGGTTGAAATTTAGACTTAATCTCTTAAATAAATTCCAATAAATATTTTCAGTGATGTAGTTAAAAATATATTGCGAACCCCAACTTACTGTGGTAGACTGGACCATAATCACAAAATTAGAGAAATTATTTGCCGAACTGACAGATTCGAAATGTCCTTCTTTCCTCGTACAATTAGAGATATAAATAACTGTAAATATATCCAGTACAAGTGTAGCAATGGATAGCATAGTTTGTTGCAAGTTGGTGTAAGGACTTGTATGTAACCAACTAACAGCACGTTTTTGCATTCGTAGTTTACTATTTTTATCTTTTTAAATATTGCAGTCTAGACTAATTTATTAATATTATTCCTTTTAAATGTGTTATGTATTTATTTCTGTTTGTGTTCATTCCTGTGGCCGCCGTAATGTTTCATGCCTCAACTGTTTGTGCGGACCATGATACTCACTTGTTTTGGGATAGTATAAAATAGCGGTGTGGTGACGTGCTCGCTCTCTCTCCTGTAATGTGACGCCTAGAAGGAGGAGGTCTGCAATGAACTAGTTTCGGAATGAACGCGTGTCTGATTGAGAACACATCAGAAAGTGGCGAGGAGGAAGATTCGAACTCTGAACGTTAAGTATCGTGATCATTATGTTTGTGAACTGTTTTTTTTTTGCATTTTCGGCGTATTTCTACTAGTTGATTTCCTCCATGCCTGTTCGGCGGCACCATGCCTGTTTGGCGTCTCCTTGCCTGTTCGGCGTCCCCCATGCCTGTTTGGCGTCCATGCTTTTTATACTGCATCGTGTGTTAACTTTGTTTCCTGTTTTTGATGTGCCTGATTTAACTTACAACGAATACTTATGCACGTTATTACGATTTGTGGATTTTCGGCCATAATTAGTGTACTTTTGTGTCGAAACTGTTGATGTTTTCCGGGACTGTTACCATGTCTCAAGACTCAGAAACTAATACAAATATGTCTGTGGCTTTCGGGGTTGTTCCCCAATTTTCGGGCGATTCTAAATCTTGGGAAGATTTTACCGAACAGTTGGAATTTTTTTTTGAGGCGCACTCAATTTTATCCGATTCCCAAAAACGTGCTATCCTTTTGTCGTGTACGGGTACACATACCTATAATGTTGTAAAGATATTGTGTGCTCCTGAAAAGCCATCAACAAAGAACTATGAAGAGATTTTGCGCATCTCAGCCAGACATTTTATGCCGGCGACTTGTGAAGGGGTTGAGAGGGACAAGTTCGACGCTCGCGTTCAACGTGCCGGCGAATCGTTAAAGGATTTTCTCGCGGATCTAAGGCATCTAGCCGATAATTGTAAATTTGAAAATTTAGAACAATCACTTCTGCGCCAAATTCTCCGGGGAATGGCAAACCTTGGCCTCAAAGAACAGTTGTTTTCCATGCGGTTTGAAGATTTAACCCTTCAGGTCGCTATTGATCGAGCTATGGCCTCTGAACAAGCTCGTAGTTATGTTTCCCAAATGAGACCCGTGCTTCCAAATGCTGCGCAGTAATTTCCTAATGTTAATGCCATTTCAAGCACTCACTCACGAATACAACCACGCCGCATCGCTCAAGATGGCGGCCAAGAGCACAGACCGCAGCGAAACGACAGTGAAGTGTATGTAGATGTAGATGTAGAAGTGCTACCTAGAGGAGCGTGCTTCCGCTGTGGTGCCCCTGAGAAGCATGACTGCCCCTTCGTGAACGCGACTTGCCATTACTGCAGGAAGAAAGGCCACATCCCCTAAGTATGCTTGGCAAAACGCAGGCGAAACAATGAGAGCAGCGGTCAACAGACGAGGCCCGAGCAGCATCGACAACATCCTTCTGGGCCGACTTTTTCAACCCATACCCTGATGGAATCACCGAGCCAGAGCGAGGACGCCGCACCATTATTTGCAGATGTGGAAGGAATACACGGTAGGCAATCTTTGCTTTTTTTTACTCCCTCGTCCATGGCTCCTTCGCCATATATTGTGACGTTGAGCATTGAAGGGAATTCCATTCCCATGGAAGTGGACAGTGGTGCAGGTCACACAATCATCGACAGTGCCTTGTACTACGAGAAACTATCATTCATCAAGTTGGATCCCTGCTTAATCAAATTAACCACTTGGGGTAACCAAACATTAAAACTTTTGGGACAAATGAAGGTGAATGTTTCTTTTCACTCTCGTC
The DNA here is from genome assembly GCA_933228895.1 of Platycnemis pennipes. Classification (NCBI taxonomy): domain Eukaryota; kingdom Metazoa; phylum Arthropoda; class Insecta; order Odonata; family Platycnemididae; genus Platycnemis; species Platycnemis pennipes. The sequence goes on from OW121852.1 coordinate 9,333,037, forward strand.
AGGCAGAACTTTAATTGTTAGTGGCTGCAGATAAGGGCCCATCTCTCTTGGGTCGCTCCTGGTTTCCTGCATTAGGAATCGATATTAATGGGGTGAATAATGTGTCATGTGTTGGGACAATTCCTTCTGAAATCAGTGATTTTAAAGATGTGTTTCGCCCAGGCTTGGGAAAGTATTCTGGGCCACCTGTACACATTCATCTCCGACCAGATACCATGCCAGTCTTTTGCAAAGCGAGGCCTGTCCCCTATGCTTTATTGACTAAAGTTTCAAATGAATTGGACAGAATGGTGTCGGAGGGCATATTAGTTCCTGTGAAAGTGTCTCCCTGGGGCACTCCTACTGTGAATGTTCAAAAACTTGATGGCACCATCAGGATTTGTGGGGATTATTCTGGAACTGTCAATCCCAATTGTTTGAGGGAAGTCTATCCTCTTCCCACTATTGATGAAGTACTTAGCAAACTCGCCAAAGGGAAATATTTCACTCGCTTGGATTTATCCTTTGCTTTCCTGCAGCTCTCTGTTGACCCTGAAACAGCTGAAATCCTAACCCTCAACACCCACAAGGGGCTTTTTCAGGTTAGGCGCCTTAGTCAAGGACTGAGTGCTGCTCCCGAGATTTTTCAACGCACCATTGAGAACATCCTGGCCGGTCTCGATGGTGTGGTGGTATACCTGGATGACATTCTGGTGCAGGCATCCACTTTGGGAGGTATGTGGACTCGATTAAGGGAGGTGCTGAAAAGGTTCCAGGCTTCTGGACTGCGTCTTCACCCAACCAAATGCTTGTTTGGTGTGACCAGCTTGGACTTTCTGGGCTACCACATCAACGGTGATGGCATTCACCCTACAGATGCCAAGGTGAAAGCTATTTTGCGTGCCCCTGTCCCAAAGGATGTTGATAGTCTACGAATTTATTTGGGTATGGTTAACTATTACGATAGATTTTTCCCAGATAAAGCCAGAAAATTTCATGCTCTCTATGAATTGTTAAAAACGGACACTAAATGGCATTGGAGTCAAGAGCATGAGGAGTGTGTGGGATATGCTAAAAGAGTCATTGCATCTGGTGCTTTAGTCCACTATGATAGGAATTTTCCTTTAATCCTGGCCTGTGATGCTTCCCCATTTGGACTTGGTGCTGTCATTTCTCATGTTTTCCCTGATGGTTCAGAGAGACCAATTACATTTGGATCTCGGACACTAAAGCCTGCCGAGATGAACTATTCGCAGGTGGACAAAGAAGCCTTGGCTATAATCTTTGGGGTGCAGAAGTTCTATATGTACCTTGCAGGGAGGGAATTCACTATTTTTTCAGATAGCCAGCCAGTTGTGTCAATTTTCACGCCGAAAAGGCAGCTACCATCAGTTTTGTCTCCTCGTGTTTTGAGGTGGTGTCTAATCATGTCCAATTACAATTTACAGATCAAGTACAGGCCTGGTGCTAAACATCAAAATGCAGATTTTTTAAGCAGATGTCCAATGCAGGATGATGGATTTGATGACCATTTTCCTGAACCAGCTGGTATTCTTTTGTTGGAGGAGGCTCCAGCAGATTCTCCTCTCACTGCCAAGAAGGTTGCTGCTGCCACTTCCAAGGATCTTGTGCTTTCGAAGGTGCTTCAAGGATTATTGAATGGCTGGGATTTTACAGACAATGAACCGATGGTGCTGCCTTATGTCAAGGCTCCGCCGCGGTCTTCTCTGTCCTCAAAGGGTGCATACTTCGTGGCACGCGTGTGGTAATTCCTAGCATCCTAAGGCAACATGTGCTGCAATTGTTGCACAAGGTCCTTCAAGGAATAGTAAAGACAAAAGCTTTGGCCAGAAGTTACGTCTGGTGGCCGAAGATTGATGATGAGATAGAGGGATTAATGATATCTTGTACACAGTGCGCGGCCGTGCAGAACAACCCTCGGAGGGCTCCTGTCATTCCCTGGAGTATTCCGGCATGCCCATGGTCCCGACTTCATCTGGACTATGCAGGACCTGTTCAGGGACACACATTCCTGATTTGTGTCGACTCCATGTCCCGTTGGGTGGAAGTGGCTCCCACCCGTGGGTCACTATCGTCTTCTACCACCATTTCTCATTTAAGATTGTGGTTTGCTACCCATGGGCTTCCAGATGAGATAGTTACTGATAATGGTCCCGCATTTCGTTCTGAATCTTTTAAAGAATTTCTCCGCAGGAATTCAATTGTGCATCATTTGGCTCCTCCTTACAACCCATCTTCCAACGGACTTGCAGAGCGTATGGTTCAAACGGTGAAACATCTTTTAGCTAAACTTCCTGTGAGTGACTGGGAAAAGGAGTTGTGTAACATTTTGCTTACTTTACGTACCACTCCTAATGCTGCCACGGGCTCTTCCCCCACCGTTCTTCTGATGGGAAGACGATTAAAAACGCTCCTGGACAAGCTGCACCCAGGAAATGTTAGTGAAGAGGAAATCAAGAGGAATCGCCTTCTGAGTTCCCCCTTTTTTTCCAAACCTGGTTTCTCTATAGGAGACAAAGTTCTTTTTAAGAACTATAACTCTGACAATCTTTGGCTACCTGGGGAGATTTTTGTTGTGGAAGGCCCACGTGTGTATAAAGTTAAAACTATGGATGGGGTTATTCTGAGACGACACGTAAATCAATTACTGAAAAGGCATGTACCACCAAATAGTTCACCCTGTTCTAACTCTGATTTTGTTTTCCAGGAAGATAGAGATAATAGTCACTATAGCAGTCTTCCTGTGAGCGAGTGGTCTCCACCAGCACAAATCCAACCTCCTGGAAGTGATTATAGTACACCACTCCCATCCGCTTCCCACTGTGTTCCTCCTGTTAACCTATATGCTCCACACCCTCCACTTTCATCGCCTAATGCCGACTCTCATTCACACCCAGTTCCTGGCGTGAGTGTGCCTACAAGTGGACCCACAGAACGCCCTAAGCGGGATTCCAGACCTCCAGCCTACCTGAAGGATTTTGTCATTAATAGGAAATTTTGAAGGGGGAGGGATATCATGTATTTGCTCATTTTTATTCATTGAGCATATTGTATTTGCTCATTTTTATTCATTGAGGATATTGTTTTTGCTAATTTGTATTTATTGAGGATATTGTTTTTGCTAATTTGTATTTATTGAGGATATTGTATTTGTTCATTTGAACTCGTTGGTATATTACGTATTTGTTCGTTTAAATTCATTGGGATATTGTCTTCATTTGGGTTGTTAGTTATGTATTCATTTCTGTTGCCACCGTAATGTCATTTTGTCCAGGAGAGAATTTTGAGGGGGGAGGGATTGTTATGTATTTATTTCTGTTTGTGTTCATTCCTGTGGCCGCCGTAATGTTTCATGCCTCAACTGTTTGTGCGGACCATGATACTCACTTGTTTTGGGATAGTATAAAATAGCGGTGTGGTGACGCGCTCGCTCTCTCTCCTGTAATGTGACGCCTAGAAGGAGGAGGTCTGCAATGAACTAGTTTCGGAATGAACGCGTGTCTGATTGAGAACACATCAAAATGCATGTAATGTAGTGCGTGTTTGGTGAGAATTCACCCCCTGCCACACACCTTTATGGTGGCTTTCAGGGTATTATGTGGATGTAGATGAAATGGAAAGTAGAGGCCGTGACTTGGCAGAGAATACGCGGTGTATGTTCGGCTATATCTTACCCCCTGCCAGACACCCTCGAGGTGACTTCCACGCCAGTCCATGGATAGAATGAGAACTTGATCGCGACGTTTGGAACGTTGAACGCCAGAAATAAGATTGTGCATATTGTGACTGCCCTTTGGAAATGTGCGGACCGTAGTCCACATTTGATTCTCTGAGATATATTGAAAAAATGTTTACGTTAGGTTCTACATCTAAATAATACCCTGCAAGCCACCTCAAAGGTGTTGGGCAGGGGGTGAATCTCACCAAACATGCACTACATATCATGCATTTAAAAGGATTAGTATTTATATACTGTTCTACACTATTTTAAAAAATATAAAAATAGTAAAGCAAACACAAAAACATACTGTTAGTTGGGTAGGCTTTAAGTGTTCATACCATCATGCAACTACCTATGCTATGAATTGATTCACTCGTATTGGATATATTTACCATAATTCGTATCCCTAATAGGTCTCTGGACACATATTCCAATAAAGGCATTTTCGTAGAGTTTAAACAAAAAAAATACTTGCTGCGAAAGCAGTTTTGACAGAAAGTATTTTATTTTTAAAATATAAGCATTTGAATCGCCACGAGCTGGTCCCTCGCAAAAACGTAATTCGCATCGCTGCCATCTTGAATGACGTCAGGTCCTGCAACAGCGGTCGCGGTGCGTATATTTCTATGCGAATTTTGAAGCGTTTAGGAGATCACTATTGAATTGTCTTTCATGAACGCACTTTATTTTAATATGCCAAAGCGTTGTTTTAAATGTTGTCTTGTGCCAAAATATAATGACACCAACGGAAATGCCTCCCAACAAGTATTTTTTTTAATTACTCGAAACAGGATAATATGGGTGAAGAAAGAAGTGCAAGCGAAATGAAACTTTGTCTATGCGATCAAACGTGTGCATTTTTGAACGTTCACTCTGTCTATATTCATTTTACCAATTCTGGAAGCTAAATTAAACTTAATTGTATCTTAATTGTGCAGAAACTAGGTCAAAACAAAGCGCCGCCAGTAGTACTATTGATGCGATTGACAAATGGGCTCAATATTATTCGGTAAAGTTTTTTCATTGATTGAAAAACTGCTAGGAAATTTAGTACATGCACAAATCAGTAATCAGAGTACGAGGGAAATGTGCTGGACATATGTCACGAAAAATCTTTTCCATATCAGGCAATATACCATGTTTGAAAAAGTTCGCTAAGCAACTTTCAATTATGATTAAAAGACTGAACCCACTGAACCTATCGCTGCTTACTTTTCAAGATTAGACGTCCTAACTTTTATTAATCGCAAGCAGTAATTTTCACCGGTCAATTTCAATTTTCGAAGGTCAGCGTGAACGATGGATGCGTTAATGGCTACTTGTGCACATAAAAACAATTTATTAAACCAAAGTAGTTGTAGACGGGAATATTTATTTCTTTGCATTACCTTCACGATTTAACACATTAGATTCACGTTTCAACATACCGCGTCTGCGTCGAGATCAGCTAATATGCCAAATACACCAATATTACACCACACAACATTAGAATCTAGGATCACGATCGCACTTGCTTGCTGCGACACAGGTTGAATTTTGAAGTTCCTCGGTATATTCGGTAATCAAGGGTTTTTTAATCCCCCTTTGTCTCAATAGCCCAGTATATATTTCCCCAAAAGGAAGTTCTTGGAAATCGTATCAAAACTCATAATTGCACCATAAGGTTATGCCACTACAAACAAAAGATTTTCACGTTCATTGTATTTTTTATTTAGGCCTTTAAAGCCTGGTTACACGATACATTAACACGTACGGGTTAATGTACATTTGCGTGAATGGTTTCTGCTCAACTTGTGCGTTAGTGCATGAACCAAATAGAACAGGTTCTATTTTCTGTTCACGCATTCATGCATTTGTACATTTTGGTGTGGTTACACGGGGCATTTTCGCGTTCATGCATTTACACATTAACTCGTACGGGTTAATGTATCGTGTAACCAGGCCTTAATCCGAAGCCTTGAAAACATCCCAAATGATACATTAATGATATAACGTGCCTGAAAATAGAGAGATGTCGACACATATTGGAGCAGTAATTCAAAGTAAACAAATGGATAAAGTAGATGCCCATAATACATCTTATTTTTGTGGTCCCGAACTTGACGTACCTACGCAATCCCTGAACGAAATGCTCACTATAGTCTATAGCGAAGACAAGTAGGTATACCTACTTGTCTTCGCCATCCATCAAAATATGTGCTTCCACGACATATTAGTTTATGCTCGGGGCATACACGAGCACGAACAACATTTTATCGAGCTTAACCTGCACATAGCCGATGGCATCATCGTCGTGTTCCTCACGAACGACCCTAACACCAAAACATTCATCATCGCCACATTATGAATATTACAAAATTCAAATGTGAACATTCATTTTCAAACATTGACATGCTTTTACCTCGCCATCTTAACTCTTTGGATTTCCGTTTGAATCATGTTTTCTTCGAAGATTGAACGAAGTTACATTTAAACACGGTGTTGATACGTATGAAAACATTGCTAATGTTGAGATTTTCGGAAGATTTCTTGCCTCAGCTTTGACAAAGTCAGACTCCATACCAGGGGCGGATTCAGCATCAAATTTGGGGGGGGGTCATGACCTGGGTACAGGGAGTTTGGAATACACCCCCTTCCCCCCCCCCCCCCCCCCCCCCCCCCCCGGGAGAGAGGAGGGTTCTCCCGTGTACATTTTTTTTTTTCAAATACCCATTTTTTACGCATTTTGGAGCCTAAAATTTCATTTGTATTCTTAACAACAGATGAAATTGAACAATTTTAGACATTTAAGAAGTTTAACAATGGAGAAGGAATAAAAAGCCAACTTGAAGTTTAAAATAATTATAAAATATTAATGTTTCATACGACAGAAAATGTGAAAAAATTTCATTGGAAAAGGTTTACAGTGATGATAAGCACATACATCAAAGTTAAATAATCTGTTTAATTAGGGGCTTACTAAAAAGTTTGAGTTGGGTGCTAATATTGCTGTACGGTATCATCAGTATCATGAAACAAAAGAATTTATAGAAAGCTAACTCATGATCAGATTTTTCAAATTACGCAAGTGGGAAAATCTAGAAAATAATTGCATACAAAAATGTTTTAAAAAACCGTCAGCTGAGGTCATTTGCGCCATTTAGGATAGGTTGGTAATTGGGTAATAGTAGAAGTTTTCAGGAAACGGAAGAAGGGTGGAGAGAAACCCGGTGTCGGCATTAGCCTACTCTTAACGAAAGGCGCCAAGGGGACCATGGTTTAACGTCCCATCCGACGGACGGAGTACTGGACTTGAAATGCCCTAGGCGCCGAGGGGACCATGGTTTAACGTCTCATCCGACGGACGGAGTACTGGACTTGAAATGCCCTCCACTAGGCACGCAAGCGGGGACCGATTTTCCACTGAAAAATCTGCCACTGCCAGGAATCGAACCTGGGCCCTCGAGATTGGAGGCCAGTACTCTAGCCACCACACCAACCAGATCCCATTAGTCGGTTGTTTATTTCTAAAGATGGTTCATTGCATGTTAGTAAAAAGTCTTTTCCATTGTCAACTGCAGATACATGGAATCGGTTTTCCTCGTGAGTGGTGAGGTCACCTTTTTCTCATAAGAGATTATCAAATTTTTTAAGGGGTTCCTTAACGAATATCCTAAGTGGAGTCACGTTGTGGTGGACACTTCCTAAGCCAGATGAAAAAAGTACACAATATTTACAGTACAGCCCCCTGTCTTTACGAGACAGCAAAAGCCAGTGGAACTTGTCAAGATGTGATCTCTGTGCATATTTTTTGTAGGCTTTCCTTTCTTCATTACTTAGTTATGAGGGAACTGGTAGTCTAAAGGAGGAGTCCGCGGTTTCTGCAACAACGTAGCCTTTCCAACGGAGCATCATGATATCGGCCCAATATCGTTTTTACACCGTCACATATCACTTATTGGTCAATCCGATATTGGCTACCGATATCGGCAAATGTCTAAAGTGATAACATTTGCCATTATAAAAATGACATTTGCTGACGATATTGGGCAAATATTAATTTGATGATAAAAAGACTTATGTCACCACTATACAGTGGCTGAAAGATTTAGTTACTGAAAGATACGCAACTTTAAGCGTTATCATTGTAATAAAATATTTCAAATTCGTTTTCTGTTGAAGTTATTGGAGTTATAACCCAATGTGGGGGGTTCACATTAATTGCCATGCAAAAAAATTCGCCTGGACCGGGAATGGAACCACGGACCTTTGGCTGCTCAGACCATTACGCTACCCAGGATCCCTAATTCGCAAGGCACAATCACCGAGGTTCAAGGTACTAGATATTGAGCCCTCGCGGTCCATCAAGGATGGCAATGTAAGGGAGAAAGGGCTTCAAAGAAGCCACGACCAAAGGTGAACCCCATCCAGCGCTAAAGCCGCACTTGGCGGTAAATGTAGGATATTCCAAGCCTGCCGCGTGAACGGCAATTTGTAAGCAAACATCGAATCCTTACTAATTCTGAAGATTCAAGCGATATGGAGTGGAAGCGAAACATGATAACGCAGGATCGTGTTTTTTCTTTCTGTGTTATCGAATCCTTAAATAGTCATATTTCTTATTTTATATGTAGGCCTCCAAGTGGTTTCTGATGTTCTGACCAATCACAAACTTTTGACTTTCTTCTCTCTGACGTCGGGGGAAAAAATGACTACTCAAAATTATAAAATCCAGCGACCAGAAAAATATGATCATTTTTATACCCTTTATTAGTCAGCTAAGCTGACATCATCTTTGCATCGGAAAACGATATATATTAATTATCAATTCAAGATACGATCGACGATATCAATTTTACATCGGAGAAAGGAATAATTTGTGTCATTTTTATATCGTAATTATCATCCGATGTTAAAACGACATTGGTGACGTCAAAATGACATTGGGCCGACGTATAACTGCCATACGATGCTGCTTGGGTCTTATAGGCTTCCTCTCATCCTGCCTATTTTCTCTTTTTCCTCACCGATGAAAAATTTCAAGGGGGGTCTAACCCCCCTGGCTACGTGCCTGGTGCGACCCTGCTATTCCATATTATATCATATATTGGCTATTCCTACTATTCAAGGGAAGGTGAAGACTCACTTGTCTGTCAGTCGAGCTCCACGAGCTTATCACGAGACATCGGAAACTGCCGAACATTTCCGAAAGCACTGAGGCACTTCCGACTATGCGGGCTCTATAGCTGTGTCCCAATGCACCAGATAGGTACCATCCCAGAATTTAGGGAGGACGCCATCTTGGAAGGGTGTCCCAACTCGTTAGGCATCATAAGGGAGCGGATTTAGGTACCTATTTCAGATTTGGGCATCGACGCGTGCATCCTTTTCTCATGATTTAAAGCATTCAAAGTGAGAGCAGTGGACTCGATGAAGACGGCTACCAACGAGGGAAAGTATTTTGGCTGAAAGTTTGTTGATATTGTTATAATTAGTCGAGTTGATTCGTTTATCACATTATATACCGTTATAGGGAGTAGTGACATGACGGAGAGATTCATTCAGAAGTAGGAGAAGGCCGAATCGTTCTACATTAAAATAAATATATTATTTAAATTACGGAAAATATGACAAGATGCTAATCTACGGTACCCTAAAATCAAATTAAATTCTCTTTACACAATGGCATGAGAAAGTCAACAATATGGATTGTGTAAGATTTTGTACATCAATTGTCATCCCTTTCACATTCTCTTGTTTTTCATCGGTTTCGATCCCAGCAGATAGCAATACCTGCGTAAGGATGTCCCAATTCATGCTCCCTTTTAGGTTCGCCAGCTAAATTTTAGGCACCCAAATCCATTCTCCCTAATGCCTAACAGCCTATTTTATTTTTGAGCTTGTTTTTTACAGTAGGGAGTGCTACGCTCTACGATAAAGACAACTCGAACTTCTCTCACGTTTGGGACTTGTAGCCATGCATTTGCATATACACCCCCTTTATTTATTTTATTTTATTTATTTATTTGTCTTATTTTAACATGCGAATTTCAGGACTCAAAGTCATCTCTTCCAATGAACATGTTGGACGGTACAAACATCCATGCCCCGGAAAGTGAAAATACTCCCCGGGCGGGATTCGAACCCGCGACCATGGGATCGACAGGCGAGGGATTTACCCCGCCGCCACCGGGGCCGGCAATCCTTTTCAAGGATACAAAAACTATGAAACTAATAAAAATTTAAATTTTTTTATAAAATTTGGGGGGGGGTCATGACCCCTGTGACCCCCCCCCTAAATCCGCCACTGCTCCATACCTTCTAAAGAAATCATATATGTTCGCAGCCTTCCTTAACCACACCAAAGATACCTAAATCCGACAACAAATGTTGAAAACAACGTCCACAGGTACAGTACGTTCCGCCGTTTTCCTCTCCATCGCAGGAGCTGACGTCACTTTCAGCCGGCCAATCACAATACGTTTTAGAGTGGGCGTGTTTTCTGGGCATTTCTTTTGCTTATTTCTCGAAAAATACATTAAATAAATGCATAGTTTTCATCGCTAAGGTGTTTTAGTATAATTAACAATTTTTTAAGTAGCATTTCAAGGAGATATAAAAAATTGTCCAGAGGTCTATTGTACGAGGAAAAAAAGGGCATTTTGAATCTGTCAGTTCGGCAATCAATTTCTCTAATTTTGTAATCATGGTCCTGTCTGCCATAGTAAGTTGGGGTTCGCAAAATATTTTTAACGCCATCACTGAAAATATTTTCTTGGAGTTTATTTAGGAGATTAAGTCTAACTTTCAACCTGCGATTTGACAATGATTCCAATTTTAATTCATTTAATAGACTGGTTACGCCAATATAGTTATCGTACCGTCCCTTTACAAGGTTCAGGCACTTCCGGAACAGGCATATCGAGCACAAAGTTGTAATCGATGATTTCCGGGCAGCAGAGAAGTAAATTGAAGCCGGAAAAAATGCAACAGATTAACAATGACGGTGGAGAGCGATAAAAAAACGCCTTTCAAAATTGACGCGACCTGTTGCTTCCCTATAAGTGGCGATATCTCACTCCTTCGAGAAACGCGAAAAACGAATTATAGCCATTATCTTCTTCGAATAGATTTTATGAGCACGTCAAATCCTTACGCTCCATTTCTGTTGAATCGTTTGAAAAGATGGCTTGGGAATCGTATCAAACGAAATATTTGTCGTTGAAGAATATTTGTGGGGGAAAGTAGACGAGTAGTTGGTAGTAATTTCACTCCTCGAATTGTGATGTCTGCCCTAAGCTTCTCTCACACCAGGATTCAATTTTACTTACTAATGATGCTCATATTATATTCTTGAAGTACTTGTTCCATTGTGGTGGGGGATGCATACAGTACCTATCGACATTACGCTACAACTGCGATGTCAGCAGCAAAACCGAGCAAGTTAATTTCTATGCCATTCACCTTGATGCCTTCAATACAAATTTCTTTTGCTTATCTTATTGCTTCTTCAAGGTATTGGATAATGTTTGGTAGAGGGTGCTTCCTTGTCAGAGTCCTTAATTTTTTTTGGCTTATATGATGCCGTTCCGTCTTTCATTCGCATTGTGGTGGTTTGGTTCTTGTAGAGGCTAAAGAATATTCTTCTGTGATTTTAGTCGATTCCAATTACTTCCAGTTACGCGAATATAAGTAAATATTTCCCTCATACAAGTAGAGATACGAATAACGGTGAATATGCCAAATCGGAGAGTAGCAATGGATAGAATTGGTAGCTGCACGTTGGTATGAGTACTTAAAGCTAACCCTACTAACAGAATGTTTTTGCATGTTTGCTTTTCATTTTCTATCTTTTTTTAAATAGTGAAGTTCTGACTAGTTGATTAATACTATTACTTTTTTATGCATGCTATGTAGTGCATGTTTGGTGAGAAATCACCCCCTGCCACTCACCTTTGTGGTGGCTTGAAGGGTATTATGTAGATGTAGACGAATATCTTGTTCCACGTTGTCAAAGACCTTTTCCAAGTCCATGAATGCCACATAAGGCAGCTTGTTTACTTGAATCATTTCTCGGCCAGTATCCTTATGCTGAGTATTGCCTCCCTATATCCACGGTTTTTCCTGAATCTGATTTGATTTCCAAAAGATTCCCTTTAATCTTGTAATCTTTTGTTCTGCCAATCATGCAGTCCACTCAAATGCAGCTGAGAGACCCAATGCTACCAACCCGAGGAATTTAGTGGACATGATGTTAAGAGACAGGCGAAATGACACTAAACGATACATCTACATAATACCCTGCAAACCACCTTAAAGGTGTGTGGCAGGGGGTGAATTCTCATCAAACACTCGCTACATATCATTCATTTTAAAGGATTAGTATGTATATACTGTTCTAAACTTCACCAATTAAAAAATTAAAAATATCAAACTACGCATGCAAAAACGTGCTGTTAGTTGGGTTTCCTTCAAGTCCTTGCACCAACATGCAACTACCTATGCTATGGATTCATTCTCTCGTATTGGACATATTTACCGTTATTCATATCCCTAATAGTACGAGGAAATAAGGATACTTTGAATCTGTCAGTTCGGCAATCAATTTCTCTAATTTTGTAACTATGGTCCTGTATACCCTAGTAAGCTGGGGTTCGCAAAATATTTTTAACGTCATCACTGAAAATATTATCTTGGAATTTATTTAGGAGATTAAATCTAAGTTTCAACCTGCGATCTGACAATGATTCCCAATTTAATTCTTTTGATTGACTGGATAAAAAGTAATGTAAGTAGCATCCGTTGCTTCCAAATGTGTATGTTCAGAAGACTCGTAATACTCTAAATTTAAAAGAACGGTCCACTCACTCCAGCACTCCTTTAACCGATTTCAAAAGAAATGTCCGAAGCGGAAACAGAAATATGAAGGAAGTAGTCGATAAACTTCAAAGGCATTCCACGCATGTTTCATTTCAAGCGTTTCTCGGAATTAGAGAAGGACTTATTTTCAGGACTGCTCATTGGCTCCCCTCTGCTTCGTCACACATTTATTCGAAAGAAGAAGTGCCAAGACGCGGGGACACTCGACATCCATTATGCTGCGCACGACACGCGAGAGAGGGCGCCCTCCCACTGTCAGGCGCCGATGAACAACTCGAGTCAGCCGTCCCTGCTTCACCCTCCAACTCCGATAAGGGCACGACCCGGGGGGTTATTTAGTAATCTCACTTTAGTGAGAATACGCCATAAAATGTCACTTTTTCGTAGTTAAACTCCGCCACCCAGGCGGCGTGACCATCTTCGGACCTCAAGCGGTGAACTGCCAGTCATGTGCTGGTCTTTTAGACGATTCATCCGCTCTGATCCGTATCTTTTGACTCTTGATCCGTTTCATTATCTCCGCCTGCCATTAGTTCCCATCTCATCTTCATAAAGAACGTGAAATGGAGCCACCATTGTTTCCACATCGTTTCCAAGCAAGAGCGAGAAAGATACACATGATTTTAAATTGTATATTTGGAATTTGCACAACGCGAGGAACTTCAGCACACCGAGATCTGCAACAGATAGCGCTACCGACAGAAGCTTCGACAATTCACGAACCGTTCGTGAGCCGATCATTAAGAGAGCGAAACGGATCTCCCGCCTTCCCGCAAAGAGCCATTAAAAAGGTGAGATTACAAAATAACCCCCCCAGAGCAGGGTGCAGAACACGCACATCGGCGGCGAGGGGGATGAATGAATGGCTCGATCGAGATGGAAGGTGGAAGCCTACATTCTGTTGCCGCGGGCAAATCATTCGCGCAACGGGGTGGAGGAATGAAAGGGAAAGACGTACGTCTGCATTTACATGAACCAAATCAATTCATTTTGTTGGAGTGTTGTAGAGGATGAATGATTACAAACCATGCACCATTTATATACACTTACGTAAAAATTATTATTAATACCACTTAATATCTTACCGAAGAATGATGAAGATAGTGCATGCTAGGTGACCGTCACATCCTCGCGGTGGCTTGCAGGGTATCGTGTAGATGTAGATGAAGATAAAATAGATCGATCGAGTGACAAACGAAGAAGACTTAAGAAGAGTGGGAGAGAAGAGAAGTCTGCTAAAACTATACGAAGAAGACAGGACAACTTAATCGGTCGTAAAGGACGTGAAAGAGAGGAACTACGTTGGTATGAAGAGGTTGTCCGATAGAAGAATCGAGTGGAGGGCTGGCGTCAAACTAATCCTAGGATTGTTGACCGATGGCGATGATGATGGAATAAAAGCATTGATACCTAACCGTAGGAGGTTCATTGACGCCACTGTCATGAAGTTGGAGAATTAAGACAAACATAACATACATGAAAGGCCAGAGAAAAAATTTTCACCGAAGATTTGAGTCCTACCATTCCCAAAAACCCGAATCCATTGTCAACAATAGAGAGACATTCGTATGCACCTCCCATTCTAATCTCCTTTATCTCATCTGGCCTGAAAGTTACTGGATAATATTCTTATTTTTTTAAAGGCCCGGGCATCAGTCCAGGCAGTAATTATATGATTACATTGGTTTCAATTATATTCATGGTTCCGATACCGACTTTGAGCTAACTCCATAGCTAAACTTTCTCCCCTTATTTTTTCCCTTCCACACATATTTCGCCCCTTCATGAAAAATGTTGAAATTTCTTATCACAGTTTATATTTTTTTATATTTCTCCCTCCCGTTGATTTTCAACGGGAAACTTCAGCTAGTATATACATATATAAAACATCTGTGGAATGCATTGCCACTTTTACCTTCAAGTATAAGAGTTAAATGCGCTTTCACATGCATTTCATATCATTCTCAGGATTCCTCATCTATTTTTTCTCCACGCATTATGATATGTTATTGCCAGTGGGAACGAAGAAACACTAAATCTGACCCAGCATCAGACCAACTGTTCTTCTGATCAAATGGTGCGTTTAACGCAAGAGTTCTCAATATATTTTTAACGTCCTCGTAAAACGGATATTTCTTCTAATTTACTGAAAATGATTCGATTCGAATGTTAGACATTGGTTTCATAGTGTTTTCCACCCGAGGATGTGTGGACCTCTTCACCACTGCGTCCTTTCTTAATCCTCGGAAACCTTCTCCTCCGTACGAATTCCGTAATCAAATTTGCCTCGTAAAGATTCCGTTAAACAGTATGCTTATAGTAAAGTATGTATAAAGAAGATAATGCAAATTCCTACTCTTACTTTCTCGTCATATTTACCCTGAACAATTTTTATGGATTTTCATCGACGATGTCAGTTTTTTATCCTAGATTGACAATCAGAGCGGATCACGACAAAACGTGCATTACGTGAAGCAGCGACGGCAATAAAAGCGATAAGAGTCAGTCTTTTGCTGCATCCCAAGATTGAACAAATGCTTAGTCATTTTACAGAGGGAGAGGGGAGAAATAGATGATAATATAGCGGAGGATTGGATTAAATGAGAGGAACAGAAGACGGAGCCGAAATTAAAAACTTTCTTTGTCTTTATGATAAATTCTTGGGAATATTCATGCACCAATTTTGCGATAAATAAAATGTAGTTTAGGAATACGATTTTTCATGCATCACACACCACTTCAATTTCTAGAGCTATTCTCCGAGAAAACCTGTCTTGTAATTATTATTAAATTATTACGAATTAGTGAAAAGTTGCCTTTATATAAACATATGATTGCCATTTCGTCCCTATCATTTCTTGAAAAATTGACCATTGACAATTTTTTCCCTGTACTTTCTTAATATAAGGCCAAATTGCCTCTTCCTTTTTTCTGGATTTTTGCCATAAATATAGGAAAAAAACAATCTTTCATCTCGTTACTGATGCTGAGGGCACATGTAAAAGTTATTGAATGAGGTATTAGAATTCAGTAAGGACTATGAGACTGAAGCTGGTAAAAAATGTGATCCATAACGTGGGCTAAATACGAGCTACAATATAAGCTCTCTCTCTAATTGTACGAGGAAGGTGTCCTAATGCACATGCATATTTCTGTTTTTCAACTGCCTCTGTTCTCAATGAAAATTGCTAAACTTCAAATTTTCAATACATCAGTCAGACATCTCTGAAGCAATTGCTATATCGTTTATTCAAAATTTTATTTCTTCGACCAAATAGTACGCTAGACATTGCCAATGGGAATGGAAGGGAAGCTCTCGTATTTGTCCATCGACAACCAGTCCCACAATGCGTTGTGTGGAATTGATTCCTTTGCAGGGGGACTGCTGAAAGCTGTTTCCACGTCAAAAATGAAAGCACATGTGAAGTAGAGGCGATAAGCACTGAAACGAGTGGCAAACGCTTGAAACGGCGATGAGGAAATAAAGAATATGAAAAGGACAGCGTTAAAATGAAAAATGAGATAAGCATTTCAGAGATAGAGGGAAAGGAAAAATTGGAGCAGCAGAAGAGTTGGGGAAATTCTAAGTATAACCAGCACGCATATGAACTCTCACTGAAAAAGTATACGCATCTATTCAAGTAAAGACATAGGAAAACCAATTTCACTGAATAATAATTTCTTTACTCATTACTAAACTCTTTAAAGAACTCCATTTACACCTTTCGTCACCTCACAATTACAATTTAATCATCGTTTTTTCATCCTTGGCATGAATGAAAAATCCTAGATTGGTATGAATCACAGGGTTGCTCCTGTCCCTATGACGGCTCCTATCAGCGACTCAAGTCTTAAAGCCCTAGGAATAATGCATACTCGATCAGACACCATCGAAGGTACTTCTTGGTGACTGAAACCCTGCACCTTGAGGAACCATAGCAATGAGGAATACCTTCACTAAAAATAACGACCCAGCACATTTGGTAATTAAATAAGTTGTTGAAATTGCATCAGTTTCATTCACAGATGAAGAGGTTCTGTGCTGTTAACGAGAGTTGAAACGCTGAACCATGACAAGGGTTTCAAAATCCAAAAATCATTTGATTCATTATCAAAGGAGCTATTTCAAGTGATGAACTACTCTGAGGTGAGACAATGCTGTTTATCAATAGAAAATGAAAACATATCAGTGGAATTGAAAAGCAATAATATTTGAATTTTATAAGCAAGCGTCCATATCATCAGACGTTGAATTAACGATTACTTCTATACGAAACGCCTAAGATGCAAATCAAATATTATAATCAGGAGAGGACGCAATATTAGCAGTCACCAACAAATGAGATGCATGGGGTCCACACATTCATTAAATCGTATTAAAAACAAACATTCGTCTGCTTCATTAGACTAACAACGTTCACTATAGTTGGCATACAAAATTTGAATTCATGAAATGATTAATGACGAATGGCTAATTTTTTGGTAGAATTTGTAGAACCCTAATGAAATATTTCAAATAGTATTATCATTTAACGATCGTCCAAATGATATCGTATCCCTTAAAATACGTACAGCACGAGTCAGATGTTGACTGATAAGAATCCATGACATTGCATCCATCGGATGTCAATTTCATCAGTCCTTATCAGTTACAGCACAGGACAGATCTAAAGAAGGAGATTTCTCCATATATAGTGATTATTACCTTCCTCTACCTCATTGATAATCTTAATTTACATAATAATTGAAAGCACACGAACCAATATCAGGGCACCTTGTGAAGAGAGATACCAGCGAGAAAGCAGTACCTGTAACGAAAAGATAGGGGAATCTTAGTAGGGTTATAATTTGAAGTAGGTTGAATTTTAAATACCACATTTTTATATGCCACATTACCAAATAATACCATTAACAATTGAAAACTGATATTTAAATAAACCAAATTATACCAAAATATTCCGCGGGATTAACCAAAATTGATATATGGGCTTCGGTGAATTCGTTAGCGTAGGAACGTTTCTTGTGGACAACAGTTTCGTGTATTTTAAATGGACATGTGCCCAATCACCACAATCGCCCTGCAGTCAAGGAGCGCGGGTGTCGCGGCGCGGCAGCAATTAGCGCAGGGGTGCATTCAATGGGGGGAGTCAATATGGGGTTTCCCCCCGCACGGCAGCACATACATATTCGGGGACGGGTTTGTCGCTCCAACACGCTGCACTCGGAGTGGTATTCCATTTTCAATGCGGAGAGTATAACAAAACATTGACGGTGATAAACTCACTTGTTCCACGCTTAAATTTACGAAAATCCATGACCACAAAATAAGAAAACTTTGAATCCCGTGTAATTTATTCTTCCGCGACTGGTTTTGTCGACATAGTCTGGTAAATTGATTTTCGAAAAATATTGTACACACACACCCAGGGCATCTAAATCTACATAATACCCTGCAAGCCACCACAAAGGTGTGTGGCATTCACACCAAACATGCACTACATATCATGTATAAAAAAAGATTAGTATTAATATACTGTTCTATAATTCACATTTAAAAAAGATGAAAATAGCAAAGAAAACATGCAAAAACATGCTGTTAGTTGGGATAGCTTTAAGTGCTCATACCAACATGCCAATGTTATCCATTGCTACACTCGTATTGGATATATTTACCGTTATTCATATCTCTAATTGTACGAGGAAAAACGAAGACATTTTGAATCTCTCAGTTCGGCAATCAATTTCTCTAATTTTGTGATTATGGTCCAGTCTGATATAGTAAGTTGGGGTGCGCAAAATATTTAAAACAGCAATACTGAAAATATGGTATTGGAATTTGTTTAAGAGATTAAGTCTAAATTTCAACCTGCGATCTGATAATGATTCCCAATTTAATTCATTAAATAGACTGGTTACGCTAATAAGGTTATCGTACCGTCCCTTTACAAATCTTGCCGATCTTCGCTGCACACGTTCAAGTTCGTTATTTAGACCGATTTCGTAGGGATCCCATACACTGGCAGCATATTCAAAATGAGGTCTAACAAGGGAAAAGTAGCTGATTTCTCGTACATGATCGTCACATTGGGCTGTGGGGTTTTGGGGGCTGGGATGGAAGTGGGGTTTTGGAAAAGGTCCAAGGGTATTTTCAAAGGTTAAGGCGGCGTTGGAAGTGAACTCGAGGTGGATAGAATGCACATCAATATTACGACAGGGATTAATTTCATACGCAAGGAAGAAGTTCTCCGGGACAGGTTCTCTTCCGGTCCCATATGCTGCGAGTATATGGGACCCTTATGAAGCAGGCTTAATTTACGAATTAGATCGAGTACAACGAAGAGCAGTGAGATATGTAAAAGGGTGTTACGATAGGGACAAACAGTGTGTCTGGTATGTTAGCCGAATTGGGATGGGAATCGCTGTCACAACGCAGGCTGAATTATAGACTTAATCTTCTGGGAAAATTTAAGGAGGACCATTTCATTAATGACGTTAAGCATATATTGCTGGCTCCGACCTATTATGGTAGGCTCGATAATTCTAATAAAATAAAGGAGATAGATTTCAGAACGGACAGGTTTAAAATGTCATTTTTTCGGCGTACGTTTCGAGATCAGAACGTTAGACATCGCGTAAACCGGTAATTACAGAGGTAATATTCAGAGTAGGTCGATACTATTTTTTTATTTCCTGCGTGTTCAAATCAATGTGTTATTCGCATGCATTGCTCTTAGCATTCCCTGTTTTTTTCCATGATTATCTATGACATTGATGTCGGGTTTCAAGTCATGTATGGTATTCGTGGGTATGTCCTGCATGATCGGAATTTGGTTGTTTTTCTTTCTTTTTCTCTAATTACTTTTAAAGTTGTGGTGTTTGTTTTGTGTTTTTAATTTTTTGTTTGTTGTGTCATTGTTCCTGGTGTGGATTCATCCCCTGCCACACACCCTCGAGGTGGCTTGCAGGGTATGTCGTAGATATAGATATAACAGGGAATCCCGTACACTGCCATGGGCTGCGAGGACTAGTGCTTAGACCACGACGCGATTCCTAATCGGACTTCCAGTATGAACGGAGGCTTCCTCATCGGAAGGTGAATGCTCCCCGCGGACATAAATGCACCTTTATATCTTATCATATAATTTGCCCTTTGGATCTATCCTCCACCTGAATATTCTCCACAGCCAAGTGATTCCCTATCGGTTCACCTAGGTTGCGGATCCCTCGACTGACCTAAGCGCGGTATTTTTTCCATTGCATTGAGGTTAGGTAAGACGTGTAAAATGGCCTCAATATTTGGAGCCCAGTAAAACCTGATTTTTTCCCTCCATTTTTTATGACAAAGATTGGAGAATGTATTTTCATTCAGATATAGTTCCAATTAGCGATATTTTTTAGAGAGTGAATTTCTTCATCACCTCTACTATATCACCTTCATCACCTGCCATTCTCTATACTATTAGTATGTATATGCACAAGTACAAGGATATCCCACTACTGCTACTGGGTCGTTAGTATCGAGTTTTTGAAACCGCAAAGCACAAGGGCTAATATATACAGGCACTGAGCATCATGTCATCAAAGCTGCTTAATCATATAAGCTTGAAATATCGTATAGCTGATAACTTCAGGCTTAACTATTTGATACCTTTCCGTTAAGGAAAATAAAATAATGTAACTTTGTTAGGTTTGTCTTGTTATCTTAGTTTTGGCGTTAAAAATATCTTGCGAACTCCAACTTACAACGGTAGACTGGACCATAATCACAAAATTAGAAAAATTTATTGCAGAACTGACAGATTCAATGTAATGCATGTTTGGTGTGAATTCACCCCCTGCCAAACTCCCTTATGGTAAATTACAGGGTATTCTGTAGATCTAGATCTAGGTTCACTTTCTATTTAAATAGGCACGACCCGGGTTTCATAACGTAGTTAACCTGTCCCTGAAGATGTAACTATGTTTTGAAACCCGGGTTGTGCCTATTTAAATTTAGAGTGAACCTAGCTAAGTTTCATTCTTTTATTTTCCATTGTAATATCGGATTCCTTAGCGATTCATTTAGAAAATTGGTTGACTAAATAGATGATATCAGTTTAAGTAATGCTTATTACCAGATAACGTTACACCCAATGTACCAGTAGGAAAAGATTGATGATCTCATTATAGTGCGAAATATAAGTGGAATTTTCTTTGAGTTTAAGAAGGGAAGAAAGCATACAGCACGCTCAGTAACAATTCTAGTTATTAATTTGCAGTGATGGCTAATTCTAAATTTCTCCTCTCATATGGACCGATGTAGCAAGGTTTTCCAAATGCAATGCGAATAACTTCGCTCAGCCTCATCCCTTCTGTCCCTGACTCGCCCCATTAAATGTTGAAGGGGTCGTTCCACCCCGAGAAGACTCTCCACCAGCTCCCCCCTCCTTCCAGTGTCGCCCTCTCGAAGCTCTCGTCCCCCAAGTGGGCGTGGCCGCTAAGGGAGAGTCGCCTGGAATATTCCAAACTCTCCAGTCCCCCTTCCCTCCACTTCATATTCATGGAGGGTCACTCCGACTCGGGATGAAACACCTCGAGATTCACCGATGTTCCCACGCCTGGAGTTGCTCCAGATATCACCCTGGATGCCGTGTGGAAAGCATTCCACGTCCATTACTCCGTCCGTCGGATGGGACGCAAAGCTGTGGACCACTCGGCGCCTTCCATTATAGCGGGAATGTGTTTCTCCCCTCACCCTTCTTCCTTTCACTTCCACTCTCTTTTGGGGTCATGGCCATTTTACGTGCGGAAATGACTTGAATTTCCGCTGATGCGGGATTCGATGACGGAGGACTAACGATAAGGGTTTCCCACCCAGAAAATCTACACGCAACTTCCCGCATTGATGGATATTCTTCAGTTATTTTCTACCGATTTGACCTCTCCGCAGTTGGGATGGATCGCTTACTTATGGCGCATTTCCAATGACCTACATCTACACGATACCCTGCAAGCCAACGGGGGGGGGGGGGTGTGGCAGAGGGTGAAGATCACCAAGCATGCACTTTCGACATTCAAACAAACAACTATAGGGTCTCATGCAACTAGATTGTTAGTATCTACATAGTATTTAAGGGGTTAATACATGCATCATGCACTACAGACTACTCTAAAATATTTCCCCTACCTATTCCTTTGCTATGCTGCCTATTCTGTTCTCTTATAGTACGGGGGAAAAGTGCCATTTTGAATCTATCAGTACGACAATCCATCTCTCTAATCGTATTTGTCTGGTCGAATCTAGCATAATACGCTGGTTTTTTATGTGCCTAACATCTTCAGTAAAGCTATCCGATTGAAATTTCTGTAATAGATTTAATATTTACTTTAACCTACTCTCTGATAATGATTACCATCCTAATTCTTGTACTAATTCTGAAACGATACTCAACTTATCGTAACACCTTTTGACGAACCTAGCTACTCTACGCTGCACACTCTCTAGTTCTCTCATCAAACCTAATTCATTAGGATCCCATAGACCCTGGCTGCATACTCAAGGTAGGGCCTACCTAGTGAAAAGTAACATCGCTCTTTTGTCTTCTCATCATATTTCCCAAGTAGTCTTTTTATAAATCCTAGTTTTCTCTTCGCTCGGCCGTATATTTCCCGGATGTCTTCCCCACGATAATCTTTAGTGATTGTTAAACCAGAATATCTTATGGTTTCTACGTTTTCGATCTTCGTGTTGCTTATTTTATAGGTACGCTCTATCGAATTATTCCTCCTCCAAAAATTGATAGCTTCACACTTTTTAAAGTTAAGTTCTAACTGCCATTTATAGCACCCCTCTTGAATTGCATCTAAATCCTTGCTAAGCGTTCCCTGTCTTCTTCTTTAGATACACCCCTGATGATAAGTAACACCTTCAAACATCAAGAAACTACACCTAGACAACAGCTTTCACAGATGTAGAGGGCAGATGAGTTTCTTCGAACAAATTGTAAAGACCACTTCATTGGGCAGGGGACCAAACACTAACAAAAGGGAAATACTGAGCACCAAGCATACATTTGATCCTCAAACTATTTGTGACCATAAGAAAACCAAGCCCCATCACACAACGATGCCTTCATGGAATAAATTCCCCCTAAGTGACAATGATACTCATTACATCTACATCTATATCTATACATCTACATAATACCCTGCAACCCACCTCAAAGGTGCCACACACCTTTATGGTGGCTTGCAGGGTATTATGTAGATGTAGAAAGGTGCGTGGCAGGGGGTTAAAAAAGGGAAGATGTTATATAATATATCGATGATATCGAATCTGTCAATTGTGTCAGATCGAAATAGCAGAGTGGAGGGGGATTAAAACAGCCAGTCTGCGCTAGAGCTGCGTCATGTGTGTTTCACGAGTGATAACCTCTATGTAAAGAGAAAAAAGAGTCTGAAATGAAACAATACTCCTAAAGGTCTCCCCTCAATTGGATGGTATGTGTAAATTTTAGTGCATGTTTGATGGCTACACACCCCCTGCCACACATCCTCGAGAAGGCTAGCAGGGCAGTCAGGAGGGGTTGATAGATAGATATGCAATAATGGCGGGTTTAGCCTGCCCCGAATTTCTCTCAGCCCTTCTCTCTCCTTGCAGTCCCATTTCAGTAGCTGCATTTTGGTGTAAGAACTTATAGCTAACCCAACTAACGGCATTTTTGGATGTATATTTAGCTATTTTTATCTTTTTTTAAATAGCGTAGTTTTGAACAGTACCTATACAAGTACTAATCCTTTGTCATGCATGATATGTAGTGTATGTTTGGTGAGAGTTCACCCCCTGCCACACACCTTTATGGTGGCTTGCAGGGTATTATGTAGATGTAGGTCTCTTGACGTATCCTGGGAAACGACTCTCGGAACTACACATGGATACCACGTGCACAATAAATCACATTGGAAGGTTTGCAAAACAACTCAATCAATTGTTTTGGACTCCTTACATTCTCTAGCTGAGCTATGGGAATCCATCCCCTTGCTCTGGGAGAGGATTATATTTGCTCGGGCAAGTTCGTTGAGGCGAAATGGGGATCCGAGCAATCCCTGCATGAAAACTTCTTCCCCTCCGTGACGGTTCACTCCAATTAGGGAAATTAGGATAACACCATGTACATTCACTTAAAGGTGTTAATTTACTCCGATTGGGGAATTAGATAACTTGCAAAGACGAGACACAAATTGAAATGGCATCCGAGGAACGATCATCATCATTGGTCAAATATACATAGGATTGGTTTGACGCAGCCCTACGCTCGATTCTTCTATCGGCCAACCTTTTCATTGTGACGTAATTCTTCTCTTTTCATCCTTCACAACCTGTTCCATGTATCTCATACGAGGCCTGCCTTTTCCATTCTTCCCGTTCACTTTTCCCTCGACGATAGTCTTCATCAGGCCATCATGTCTCAAGATATGGCCGATTTAGATGTTCCTTCTTCTTCTTAGAGTTGTCAGCAGACTTCTCTTTTCTCTTGCTCTTCTTCGCACTTCCTTCACTCGGTCGATCCATTTAATCTTCAGCATTCTTCGATAGCACCACATTTCGAATGCTTCCACCCATTTCTTCTCCACTGCTCTCATCGTCCATGCCGAGGAACGATAAGAGACTTAAAAGGACAAAGAATCGACAGCGGTTGTCATCGGAATCAGAGAGAAGAAGCGCAGCAGTTTACATCTTGGCAATTCAAATATTTCTCATTTCTTCACAAAATTTTGAGACCATGGCAAAGCCAAAAGACCATC
The DNA here is from genome assembly GCA_933228895.1 of Platycnemis pennipes. Taxonomy (NCBI): domain Eukaryota; kingdom Metazoa; phylum Arthropoda; class Insecta; order Odonata; family Platycnemididae; genus Platycnemis; species Platycnemis pennipes. The sequence continues at coordinate 9,357,401 of OW121852.1, forward strand.
GATACGCCTTCATTGAAAGGTCGCCCCTCCATAAAATAAGAAAGTAGCGCAAGCTATTTAAAAACATATTACTTCAGACTAAATTGAAGTGTCCAGGTGATAATACTGAGTTTTATGCTTTTTTGCATGCAAGCGTGAACCATTTAATGCCTAACCCATGTGTTAGGCATGTTGTGTCTTTGCAAATTTGTCCCTTCATGCTGCGTAGAAGCAGTGACGAGAAGTATATCGATAGTCGAGCGACCTTGACAGAGAGGAGAGCAAGGCGTCGAAACCCACCTCTGACGGAGTGTCATCCACATCTACATCTACACAGTACCCTGCAAGCCACCGCGAGGGTGTGTGGCAGGGGGTGAAGATTACCAAGCATGCACTACTAACATGCAAACAAGCAACTGTCTGATTAAATCCATCGTCTGTGTGAGTAGCATGTTGAGGGGGTGTACTTAATGTATGCAGTGAAGGAAAGTGAATGAATAACCAGTGAAAGTGTTAAATGGACTGTGATTGAGGAACTTGAAGAAAGTGAAGAGTATTTTCTACGAGGTGCATTCAAGTTATAACACCTCCGATTTTTTTACACGAAAACTAATGTCACGCAAACTGTGAAACTTATACCACTAGTCGGAATAATCTTCCTGCAGTTGAACACATTTTTCACAATGACGACGCCATGGCCGCTACGCACCCTTCTTTAGGAGTCTGCTTTGACCACTGGAAAATCGCTGTTGCCATAGCGTTGTGGCTAGGGAATGTGTAATCACGGAGTTTCTTTCATTGTTGGAAACAGCCAAAAGTCGCCGAGAGCCTGGTTAGGAGAGTAATGAGAATGAAAGATCACTTCAAAGTTGTTGTCACGAAATAACTGCAGTGTCTCGTTCGCCCAAAGTGCTGGTGCGTTGCCTTGGTGAAAGAACACACGTCCAGCCTTTTCCGGCCATTTTTCAAGCAATGAAGAAATGAGCTTGTTCTTGTTCTCGTATATGATATCCTTACTAAGACCATTGAACGGTATGTGTGGAGGGATTGTATGCATAAATTTATCTGTATTGCGTCAGTTCAGTATACGACGAGTAAATTGCATCATAAAATGCAGCCAGTGCCTGGGATCCTAATGAAATAGGGTTGATCAGAGAACTAGACAGGGTGCAGCGTAGAGCATCTAGGTTCGTCAAAAGGTGTTACGATAGGTTGAGTAGCGTTTCAGAATTAATAAAAGAATTAGGGTGGGAATCATTATCAGAGCGTAGGTTGAAGTACAGATTAAATCTATTAGAGCAATTTCAATCGGATAGCTTTACTGAAGATGTTAGGCAAATATTAAAAAAACCAGCGTAATATGCTAGATTCGACCAGATAAATAAGATAGGAGAGATAGGTTGTCGTACCGATAGATTCAAAATGGCATTTTTCCCCCGTACTATAAGAGAACAGAATAGGCAGCATAGCAATTGGGGAAATATTTTAGAGTAGTCTGTAGTGCATGATGCATGTATTAACCCATTAAATACTGTAGATACTAATAATCTAGTTGCATGAGACACTATAGTTGCTTGTTTGCATGTTAGTAGTGCATGCTTGTTGATCTTCACCCCCTGCCACACACCCTTGCGGTGGCTTACAGAGTATCGTGTAAATGTAGATAAAATCATAAACGTAATTTAAATTTTAAATTTTTTTGGGCCATCAAAATATGGCGTTATAAGGGTAAAGAAATTAATTAGCTAAAAAATTATGAGAATTAATAAAAGTAATTTTTAACGTAAATGAATGGAGGTCTAAGGCTTTATATTTGATGTTAAATTAGGTAAAAATGGCAGTTAGCCTATTCAGCCAGTGGAGCTTTCATCTAAATTAATGCCATTTAAATTACAGGTCGTTTGGGCGGAGTAGGTATTTATCATGAAAAGGGGAAGGAATGACGGAGTGAAAACCGGCGATGGCATTATTAGTCTCCTTTAAGACAAAGACGCTGAGGGATCTATCTTTCCATCATACGGACACGGAGGATTGAACTTTAGTTGTTCCATAGGCAGCGCTCAGAGCAGGGACTTCAACCAAAAAAATAAATCCGCCGATTCCGAATTCCAAACCGCTCGTCCGAGCTGGAGGACAAATATTGGAACGCAAAGATCCATCGGTAGCCACAGCAACGAAGTCTTCTGAGAACCTCTTCTCTGGGAGAGCCTCTCAGAAGAAAGTCGGAAGTACAAGTAAAAAAGAAGAGTCGGTAAAAAATAAATCTCCTCAAAGTTCTGAAAAGCCGAAGGGGCCTTACCGAAAAGCCGAATACCTTACAGATTACTTTTCGAGACTAAATGGTCTCTGAAAGACAATGGACGCGTTTACTCGGAGACGAAATCGTAATTTTGTACACGAAATCGTAATTTTGTACACGAAATCGTTAGATGGAAACGAAAAAATAATTTTAGTGAAAAAATTAATCTTCTAACCACAACCATTTAATAATAAATCAAAAATTAAAACAAGCAAAAGGTGATGCCCACCGAAAATGCTGCTGCGATAACATTGACGTCATTTTCCTTCCGACCTTGACTGCTTTCAGGGGAGGGGAATCTCGGAAGTTCTGCTCGCACAGATACTGTCGCAACTGCTCCTATTGGTAGAGTCAGCTGTGTCCCCCCCCATTGCAATAAGACGAAGTAGCTTCGCGGGCTAAGTTGTGATTGGACGAAATCGATATACGTCAGAGGTTGCACCACGCCTACTTTTCCGAAAGGGTTAAAAACATCAGTTTTTCGCCGCTTATAACTCGTGAAATAATTGTCGGATCGGAAAACGGAAAAATATCCTTTTATTTTACAAACTCTATCATGTTCGGCAATAAAAAAATATGGTAAACGACCCCATTCTCGAAAGAATATTGATTAAAAATAACTGCAATGAAAGGGCTTGGGGGAGATGCAATAAATGGCAATATATATTCTTAAAATGTTGTCATATGAATAAGTTAGCCAACAGTAGAATCTAAAGAAGGAGCTGCATGAAAATCCTCTTAAAACTGATAATTAGTGATAACTGTGTTGAGAAATAGAAAGAAATGTTACAGAACCAAATATTTTTTCTCAAATTAGAGAAAAATTCAGCTATGTTTCTAAAATAAATTCCGCTCTTAAAATAATTTTCGGAGAGAGAAAAAAGAGAGGTGGGAAATATTGCCCAGAACATGAGTATAACTAGATGAAATTTAGGAACCTGAGTGAAGATAAATTTGCAAGACATTATGTGGCCCTGGACCAGGTGTCGCCACAGGTTACATGAGTTATGACGGCGACACGGTTCCACGACGCGTCGTTGCCAACCACACTAAATAATGAATCACAGCGAAACCTGAATGAATGGCATTTCACAATAAAGCTACTAATGGGATAATTCCAAAAGTATCGCCAAACCGAGTCCCATCCTCTTCACCAATCCAAGCTACATTAGTTGTAATCCGTTGTTGCAAAACCAAGGCCAATAATCTTTCTAGTGTTACCAAGAAGAAAAATGTTCAGCAATACCCCTCTTAAAAAGTAGTACCAGGGTTTCGATCATGGATCTTCAAAACGCGTGCGCTAGCGTTGTCGTTATTTTTTCATTTCACTTATGTCAGAGAGAACTTGATCTTCGTTCTTCATTTTTCGCACAGCACCTCAAATCGCTTTAGCAATCAGTGGAGTGAATTTTATAGACGGTTATTGTTAACTATGCGCTACTCTAGGGGTAAGCGTTAACGATAAAGAATGCAATAACGCGAAAGAAAGATCCGTGATTCCACACCAGGATTGGTAGCTTTAGATCTCCTATTTCCACGTCTGGACGGATTAAGTGGGAAACAAAGGTGACAATTTTCATAAAATTAGCACTACTTGTCAAAAAAGGATCTTAATTGTTCTTCTTATTCTGTGAGATCAAATGACCCCCCACGGTCCATACTTCATTTTCGAGGTGACTTGCAGGGTGGTGAGCCGATGTAGATACATCTACATAATACACTGCAAGCCACCATAAAGGTGTGGACAGGGGGTGAATTCTCACCAAACATGCACTACACACCATGCATAAAAAAGGATTAGTATTTATATACTGATCTAAACTTCAATGCTTAAAAAAAAGATAAAAATAGCATAGCAAACATGCAAAAACATGCTGTTAGTTAGGTTAGCTTCAAGTCCTTATACCAACATGCAGCTACTCGTATTGGATACATTTACCGTTTTTCACATCCCTAATTGTTCGATGAAAAAAGGACATTTTAAATCTGTGAGTTCGGCAATCAATTTCTCTAAGTTTGTGATCATGGTCCAGTCTACCATAGTAAGTTGGGGTCCGCAAAATATTTTTAACGTCATCACTGAAAATATTTTCCTTGGAATTTATTTAGGAGATTAAGTCTAAATTTCAACCTGCCATCTGACAAAGATTCTCAATTTAATTTATTTAATAGACTGGTTACCCTAATATAATTATCGTATCGTCCCTTTACAAATCTTGCCGATCTTCGCTGCACACGTTCAAGTTCATTACTTAGACCGATTTCGTAGGGATCCCATACACTGGCAGCATATTCTAAATGAGGTCTTCCAAGGGAAAAGTAGCTGATTTCTCGTAAATAATCGTCACATTTACCCAATACTCTTTTGACGAATTCCAGTTTACTATTCGCTTGACCCATTATTGCGCGTATGTGTTTACCAGATACCGCCAGTGCATATTTGGATTCAAAACCCTCGGGGAGTACAGGGTTTTGCATTTCCATCGAGAGAGCATTCGGAAAGGACAGTTTTTCGAAACAATCAATACCACCGCCTCTCAGTTACTTCCAAAGTTGAAAATATCTCGGAACGGACGGAATTCCAAAAATGCCTGACTCCGCAGAAGACTTCCATGATCTGGAGTTTCCATAAATTCCAGAAGAACGCTCTCGGAATGCCAACGTCGAAGGGGGAGCAGTGTCTGCGGCACAAATTGAGTCTCACGCCTAAGGCCGCGCTCGCCCCCAGCCGAGGACACGAGTCGACGGAGCGGAACACAGCGGGGGGAGGGCGGGAGGCATTGCCACGGAGGAGGGGGTGGGAAATAAGGGGGGTGGGGACCCACCGCTTCGAGCCAATGTCTCTTCGGAGGCACGCACGCACGCGGTCGCCTCCCTGAGTCGCTCGGAGCGAAAAAAGAAAGGGAGAATGACGCGCGGACGGAAATAATTTGAGGGGATGGGGGTGGAGGTTTAGGGCACTGGGGCGGAAAAGCGAAAGTTTACCGAGGAAGAGAGTCTGACACAGATGTCGGGGGATCTTCAAGGATGCAGAGAGGGAAGGAAGGAAGGAGGCTGACGGAAGATAAAGAAGGAGCATTTATGCATCCCGGCGCTTTTCCGTCTCCGTGCTCACACCTACCGACTTAGAGGCACTCCATCTCCTTGAAGCATTCATTCTACTTCCCTTTAATTAATAACAAGGGTGCTTACATGGAGGTAAACTCAGGATTCAGAAGGTGATAAAATGCATGAGACACCGCAAATTTATTCTTTCTTGTGAAAAGAAAACACTTTGTGCAACTTCCACTGGGTTTTTTGATCATCATCACGGGTCAACAATCCTAGGATTAGTTTGACGCAGCCCTCCACTCGATTCTTTTACCGGCTAACTTTTTCACATTGTGACGTAATTCTTCTCTTTTGCATCCTTCACAACCTGTTCCATGTATCTCATACGAGGACTGCCTTTTCCAATCTTCCCGTTCACTTTTCCTTCGATGATAGTCTTCATCAGGCCATGATGTCTCAAGATATGGCCGATTTAGTTTTCCCTTTTTCTTTTTAGAGTTGTCAGCAGACTTATCTTTTCTCCTACTCTTCTTAGGACTTCCTCGAAACTTACTTGGTCGATCCATTTAATCTTCAGCATTCTTCGATAGCACCATATTTCGAATTCTTCCATCCTTTTCTTCTCCGCTGCTGTCATCGTCTATGCCTCACTGCCGTAAAGAAACATGCTCCAGATATACGTTTTGATGAATTGTTTCCTACTTCTGTGCCTGTATTTCCAGCTGTAAGTAGATTCCTCTTTCGATAGAATGCCCTTTTTGCCTGGGGTTTTTTGATGTCCGCTCTATTTCAACTCACAAGCGTTATTTTCAAGGGCTATTGGCCAGCATTGGAAAACTTGGGCTATCTACTTTATTGAGGAGATATGGGGATAGGACTCAGACGGGGTTGGCTGTGGTCGAGGGTAAACGGGGGCGGGGTTAGGAACTGCATCTCGGTCGGAGGTGACTTGGGGACAGAGAGAGACAAAGTCTCTGGCTTTGGGATGGGGAAACAAGTCACATCTTGAAACGGTTAAAAACATCTGCGAACCTTTAAAATCAATCATGTCATTTAAAATTCGTTAATTATGTGAAATAGAGTGCCTCAATCTTTCAAATATTTTTCTAATGATTTTAATTTATAGCTTTTATCATGACCATCTAAACTTTTAACAAAAAAGTCATTCATATCACCAGTCTCCAGCAAGTTTTTAGCGGAGTAAAGTTTACAGTCGTCGTGTCGATTTTACAGACCTCAGCAAAGCCTACTTTCCATTTGAGGTGAATACCCCTTCGCCTAAATGAAAAATATATTGCCCATATTTTATAAAGCTGGGCAGTAGCCCTTCGCGAAAATATCGCTTGTGCGTTGAAGTCGATCGGGTAATAAAGTATTCCTGTGGTAGTTGTTCCAAGCGTTTTCTTTTTCCGTGATATATTTTACGCATTTCCACCAAATACCGCCAACATCTAATAATTTAAATTTATTCCATATTAAAGTTAATTTTCAAATCATTAATAAACGACTAGAACGGAATAAATGGCCTCCAAATCAATGTTCCACCTCAGGGCGTTCAACAATGGGTCTCTGAGCATCTTCAACATTCTCGGAGATATTCGAGTCATCTAAAGGAAATCCTGAATTTGGAAGCACAGTAAATTACACCGCTGTATGAACGATGCAATCTTCAGTAATAACCATGAACATGAACTCCAGTGAACAATGCTAACTTTAGCAATAACAAAAGTCAAGGATTGGTACCGATCTCGATAGACGTATAAAAACAGAGGAAAAGAGGAAGTTAGTAGCCGTGAAAGGGGATTTTTAGCATCGGAATCTTTCTGAACACTCTTCCCGACTCTCCGGCGACGCGACGGTTGGGCTCCATCCGAGCGTGAAATTCAATCGGCGATCGCAAACAAGAAAAACTACCCGGCGCACAGTGGTCGGAAATCGAAAATACCTGGCCAAAATTCAAAAAGTGATTTTTTCAAGCCAGGAAGCTGAAACTTTGCATTAATATCCTCAAAAGACCTGGGCATGCGATTATGCAAAGCATTTTTCTTAGTACACAACACTTAACTATTAGCATGAGGTCAAAGTTGCACAAATTTCGCAAAAATTGTCTACACTCGATTTTCTCACGAAATCTTCAAAATCAAGCCCTTACCTAAGCATTATGTGTAAAGAATTGGAATAAAAAGTAATTTAATTAGAGGAAACAGTTATTCGTCTTTGTTCTCATGTAGTCTGCTTACATTTTTGTAATTATTTACCAAAGATATTAAACAAAATGGCAGACCTTAATTTTTGGTCATTTTTTTCATATAGGTAGAGAAATAGTTAATTGCATCACCGAGCATCACGAAGTAACTTATATGGGGAAACTCTACAAAGCTTCCACAGTGCGAATTCGATGAGTGATGCTGCGACCGTTTGCGACGCCGAATTTCACATCAGTTTTTCGATCGCGCGGTCGAGTCTGGTTGAACCCGCCTGCAGAGGCAAAAGTCATTGCGAAAGAACCAAAATTTTATCCTAAGGAATGCCTATCCTTATAAGGGAGGCAATAGAAATACACAAAACTCCCAATTTTAATAGAGAAGACGGACATCACCTCGCGAACGCTTGGAAGAGGGTCATCAACGTAAACAACCAAACAGCGCAGAGCAGCGTGGAAGGGGGGGGGCAGCATATAAACGCGACCAGAACATCGGAGCTGGCACTCCGACCTGAAGACGCCTGGTGGAACCCAAGGCGAAACTGTCGTCAACACAAGACAACGAACGCGTAGAATACCCGAAAATGAACTTAATCGCTCATATGCAGTGCATGTTTGGTGAGAATTCACCCCCTGCCACACACCTTTATGGTGGCTTGCAGGGTATTATGTAGATGAGAGAGGAAATATGCTACTACCAAGATGCCAAGACGCTGCTAATCAACAGAGTGTCCATACTTCTGCAAAAATTAATCTGGAAATAACATAAACATCAGTTTGGAATGCAGATAGCAACTCTGGAGGAAATTATCTGCGGATCGCTTCACCGTACTATTTCAAAAGATCAAAACAACGAATGTCAGATCATAATTAAGGAGTGGAGGCAGGAACACGGGGTGGTTCAATATGTCATTTCCCACGTTCAGTAAGGGGCTGTGATAAAGTGAATGCTTGTTGAAGAAAGATCTGGTGCTCTTCCCGGCGTATCTGCTGCGTGAAGGTTTCTCGGGTCCTCCAACTCGGGTTATTGCTTCCATGTCAGCCCGGGTGATTGCTTCCAGGCGGACATGGACGCAATCCAACCCGAGGTGGAGGACACGAGAAACCTTCACGCATGAATGCTTGTTAGATAAAATATATATGGATCGTAGCATTACGCTCATTTTGCATGCATGAATTTAGCTCAAGTTATACAATGCACTGGCGTAATTTTTTTCAGAACCTGTTCCCATTTCAGACCTGCAGTTACATATATATGTTTGCGTAAAATTTGGTCAGTCCCTGTACCGCAGGAGATGGCTTAAAATTATAAGTGGCACTGCATTAGAGAGGTCTTTGATTCCTAGGCAAACTGGAAATTTTATAATAGCGACCGACATAATCTACATCTACATAATACCCCGCAAGCCACCTCTATGGTGTGTGGCATGGGGTGAATTCTCACCAAACATGCACTACATATCATGCATTGAAAAAATTTGTTTTTATATACTGTTCTTACTTCACAATTTAAAAAAAAGATTAAAATAGCAAAGCAAACATGCAAAAACATGCTGTTATTTGGTTTACCTTCAGGTCCTTATACCAACATGCAGCTAACAATGTTTTCCATTCCTACACTCGTACTGGATATATTTACCGTTATTCATATCCCTAATAGTACGAGGAAAAAAGGACATCTTGGATCTGTCAGTTCGGCAAACAATTTCTCTAATTTTGTGATTATGGTCCAGTCTACCATAGTAAGTTGGGGTTGTGATATATTTTTAACGTCATCACTGAAAATATGGTCTTGGAATTTTTTTAAGGGATTAAGTCTGAATTTCAACCTGCAATCTGACAATGATTCCCACTTTAATTCATTTAATAGACTGGTGACGCTAATAAGGTTATCGTACCGTCCCTTTACAAATCTTGCCGATCTTCGCTGCACACGTTCAAGTTCTTTATTTAGACCGATTTCGTAGGGATCCCATACACTGCAGCATATTCGAAATGAGGTCTTACGAGGGAAAAGTAGCTGATTTCTCGCACATGATCGTCACGTTTACCCAATACTCTTTTGACGAATCCCAGTTTACGATTCGCTTGACCCATTATTTCACGTATGTGTTTACCCCAGGAAAGATCATGTGTCAGTCTTATTCCAAGATATTTAATGGATTCCACGTTTGTTAATTCATTATTCCTTATTTTGTAAGTGGTAGGAGGAGAGCTATTCTTTTTCCGAAAATTCAGTACAAGACATTTTTTAAAGTTTAATTCTAACTGCCATGTATCACACCAATATTCAATTGCTACACGTCGTGGGTGAGTTTGTAATTGACACAGGATTCACCCCCTGCCACACACCTCGTGGAGGCTCACAGCATGAACACAGGAGGATCCCAAGGATTGGTTCCGAGGGAGAGCAAGAGGGAGGGGGGGGGAGAGTGGGCAACAAGCGTGTTTCCGCCCCGAGACGCATCTCAAGTAGGTCGCCACTGGTACCGAAATAATCCAAAGCTCTCCCGCCTTCTCTCCCCATCATCATCCCCCGACCGCCCCATAAAGGAGAAAAATGCTCGCGGAGGACGAAATTCGGGCTAACTATTAATCATCTCAAGCATTTTATAAATAGGCAGCTTAAATATTTTACCGCTACTCCGGAGCCCGAATTCGCGTCGCGGCAGAATTATATGAGGGCCTTCCAGTGTGCCACACAAGAGGACTTCGACGCCGTGGTTCACAGGAGCAATCAATTCTCATTTTGCAGAACGAAACCAGCTGAGAGCGTAAATCCCATCCCCTCGTTCCATTTCTCTTGCACTCCGTGTATCGAAATAGTTTTCGGCCAGCAGACGTAGATGAAATCTATTCGGCAACTGAAGAAACGAAGAGATTGGAGTATATTTACTTTGTCTAATATACGTTTTCATATCACTGCTAAACATTGGTTTTCTGTCATTAGGGGAAGGAGCAAGTAGAATATCCTAGCTTTAATTTGCTTTTTCTACGTGACTTCTCCTCTTCTTACTTCCACTTAGAATACCACTTCTTACCCTTCCTTCCCTTGCGTATCTTCTTTCTATCTTCAATGACAGCATCCAGCACTCCGTTGCTATGACCACCTGTGCACAATAAACACTTTTTCATCCTACCCTACCACTCCATGTACTTCCTCAGTCTTTCTTTAAAACCCTCGTATCTATTCCCATAGTTTCACTTCAATTCCGGAATACATAGATCGCCACATTTCAAATCAAGATCTAGTTTAACTTCCCTAGATATTTCCTTTCGTGGTCCAAATCAAAAACTCAGAAGTTCTCTTCCACTCTTATATGCCTGTTCCACTGAATCAATTGTCCTGATACCATTTTCTTCATACCTATATTGGTGTTTGTGAACTTCACCCCCTGCCACACACCCCTGTGGAGACTCTCATGGTATTACGTAGCCGTAGATGTAAATTGGCTCGAATTGTTGTTAAGGAAAGCACTTCATCCCTTGTCCTACCCTTGGCAACGTCCTCTTCCAACAGCTTCACCGTCCTATTCCTGTAAAACGTACCTGTCTTAACGATTAATATTCAGTTCGATCTAAGATTGCACAAAATTTGATGGATTGCCAAACCTAGCTATGCTATTATATTTTGATAACAAATTTTAAAACTTGTAGCTAAATTTCAATCAATTCTGCATCCTGGAACGTACGAGAAACAAGAAACATTTATAATCACAGATAAATACGGATTGTAAATGAAAACAGAAAGCAGTACTGCAATTCTTTCATCATGTCTGCCTCAGTCTAATCACCAACACACATTAATAGCGCTAGCAAAACATTTATAGCGTAACGATTAAAACAAGGGATAGTGGTTCAATTTCAGCTTCGGGCATGTGATAACCTTATTAGTGTATCCAGTCTATTAAATGAATTAAATTGAGAATCAATGTCAGATCGCAGGTTGAAATTTAGACTTAATCTCTTAAACAAATTCCAAGACCATATTTTCACTGATGATGTTAAAAATTTTATGCGAACCCCAACTTACTATGGTGTACTGTACCATAATCACAAAATTACTGAAATTGATTGCCGAACTGACAGATACAAAATGTCCTTTTTTCCTCGTACAATCCGGGATATGAATAATGGTAAATATATCCAATACGAGTGTAGCAATAACATTGATAGCTGCATGTTGGTATAAGTACTTGAAGCTAATTCATCTAACAGCATGTTTTTGCATGTTTGCTTTGCTATGTTTATCTGTTTTTGAAATCGTGAAGTTTATAACGGTACCTATATAATTATTAATCCTTTTTTATGCATGATATGTAATGCATGTTTGGTGATAATTCAGCCCCTGCCATGCATCTGTATGGTGGCTTAGAGGGTATTATGTAGATGTAGATGTGTGCGTCTTCATTTTTAGCATATAGGTTATACATGATATATAAACTAAGCTATTACAACGCTAAACAAAGTCTACCGCTGCATAAATTTCGAACTAAAACGCACTGCCTTTCAACTGACGATTTGCACATGTGCTTCACTCTCAAACATACCCATAATTACGCACGAAGATTATTATAAAAATTTCCTTTTCAGCATCTACATTTATATAATACCCAGCAAGCCACCGTAAAGGCGTGTGGCAGGGGGTGAATTCTCACCAACATGCACTCTATAGCAAGCATAAAAAAGGATTAGTAATATTATACTAGTCTAAACTTCACTATTTAAAAAAAGATAAAAATAGCAAAGCAAGCAATCTTTAACATACATTTAGACGGGTTGGCTTAAAGTTATTATACCAAATTGCAACTACCTAAGCGATACATTGATACACTCCTATTGGACATATTTACCGTTATTCATATCCCTAATTGTACGAGAAAAAAGGACATTTTGAATCCGTCAGTTCGGCAATCAATTTCTATAATTTTGTGATCATGGTCCAGTCTACCATAGTAAGTTGGGGTTCGCAAAATAATTTTAACGTCATCACTGAAAATATTATCTTGGAATTTATTTAAGAGATTAAGTCTAAATTTCAACCTGCGATCTAACAATGATTCCCAATTTAATTCATTTAATAGACTGGTTACGCTAATATAGTTATGGTACCGTCCCTTTACAAATCTTGTCGATCTTCGCTGCACACGTTCAAGTTCGTTATTTAGACCGATTTCGTAGGGATTCCACACACTGGCAGCATAGTCCAAATGAGGTCTAACAAGGGAAAAGTAGTTCATTTCTCGTACATGCTCGTCACATTTAACCAATACTCTTCGGAAACTCTGCGTTGGCACTGTTGGTGTTATTTTAACGAAAAGCGCCCTATTTTTTTTAGGATCGACAGAGGCAAGGGGTATATTAACTGACGTGCCCTCTAAAGCGCTTTTCTGCTTGTTTGCAGGTGGCAATGAATAACAATCTAGTTGCATGAGACCCTATAGTTGCTTGTTTTCATGTCGGTAATGCATGCTTGGTGATCTTCACCCCCTGCCACACGCCCTTGCGGTGGCTTGCAGCGTATCGTGTACATGTAGAAAGGTTCGCTCCAGTGGCAATAGCTGCCACACCGGATGCTCGGCGCCTGCTCCGTCATTAAACCATTTATGGAGTCTGCGACATCACAATACGTCTTCGTGACACTTCTGGAATGGCTATATTATACCATGAATAACAGGGCATAACGAAAGAAAAACTGGCAATTTTCCACAAGAATAAGGATATTTAATTTTTACCGGTTTCGGTGTACAACACCATCTTCAGGTGTTGTACATCGAAACCGGTCAAATTAAATATCCTTATTCTTGTGGAAAATTGCCAGTTTTTCTTTCGCTATGATATTCCACCAAATTAAGCCTGAAACAACTACCTTTATAGGGCATAACGAGTTCGAAAATAGTAATCTGTATCCTCGACGACGATCCTCGACGAAACCCGGTTCGTTCATTTAAACATATATGTGGGACAACTAAGTTACGCTTTTTTATTTCGAGTTTGAAAATATCTTAAGCATGGTATCCCAAACTTTGCAGGTTCCAAGGCCGAAATCCTTTCGTAATGAGCAAAATTGATTCAACGTTGTGAAAGTTCGTTCTATGGAAATAATATTAAATCAGTAAAATTCCTGTGTTTTCTATCGATATTGTGCGACGATATATATATTAGATTAGATGACGTGGCATAACCTCAACGCTGGGAGCACTTCAAGACCTATTTTAGTTTATTTTAAACACATTTTTGCCAAGATACTCTTTCTGTTAATAAAATACTGTTTTCATTATCGATCGGTTACTATGGCACAGAAAAACACATGGATCTAGAAGACGTATCAACCGCGGTGATTCTTCAAGGAGCCAATTAAAATCCAAAGGTAAAATCTCCACAATGTGTCGCTCGGCTTTTTTAGAATGGCGGCTTTGCCCAAAACTGTCACTACAGTGCAGCGACAAGAATTGATGATAACCTCCGAATCATACGACTCGCTTCGGAATAAACTGCGTTTCCACTCATTTTAATTAACAATAAGCTCTGCAGCTTTTCCCTTGCTCATGTCATCGGTAATTTCGCAAGCAGTGCTCTCACTAAGCCTTATGGTCCGGGCGGGGCGCAAGCCGCTGCGCCGCTGTTTTGCATCATTTTGAACGTTAAAAAAAAGAGTGGCATAAACGCTCCGAACACTGGCTGAAATTCCCACGGGAAAAAGAAATGAATACTTCGGGAGGCATAAAACAACGGCAGAAATAAATTGTATGCGACGCTGTTTTTGAGCGTGAGTCTTTTTTTTCGCTCGCGTACTCGAGCGCGCCGTAAATTACGACTGGAACTTAAACCTCGACATGTGCAGCGGCACTCCATTCGCCGCGCGTCAATATTTAATGAAGCCCTTTTCCACCGTAAGCGAAATATATTTCTCGGCTGACTTCCATTGGAGACGGAATATACGCCTCGTGACGCGGCTGCCGAGAGGCGTAAAACACAACCGTGCACCTATGGGAGTACGCCGACGATTGGGGAATTTGTCGGTCGCTTTTTTAAAAAGGTGAGCAAATAAAAGCGGATGAAAAATGCTCTTCGCTTGCTTTCACAATCAAAGTATAGTCGTTGTACGATGTGGAAAGCACTTGAGGCTTTGTTAACTTCAACATAATATGGTGGGGGGAAGCATTTTCGGGGGAAGCATTTTCATTTCTTCAATAGATCGGGCTCGCAAACGCAGTGAATAAATCTTGATAAGTCGGCACAGAACAATCTGGATGCTCTGTATTGAATTCGTGGTCTATAAATGACAAACTAGAAGAAAGGAAGCCAAGACCAATCTTACACTAGGAAAACAAAAAATCGAGGAAGTGGAAGAGTTCTGTTACCTGGGAAGCGGAGTAACCAACGATAGAATAAGTAAAAGAGAAATCGCCAGTATAATTGCCCAAGAGAAATTGGCATTTTACCAGAAGAAGATTCTGCTTACAGCTGCTAATACAAGCGTGGAAGTGAAGAAACATTAGGCTAGAACCTACATCTGGAACATTCGATTATATGCATTATATGCAGCGAAGCATGGACAATAACAGCAGCAGAGAATTCCAGGCTGGAAGCATTTGAAATGTGGTGCTACCGAAGAATGATGAAGATAAAATGGATCGATCGAGTGACAAACGAAGTCTTAAGAAAAGTGGGAGAGAAAAGATGTCTTCTGAAAGCCTTAAAAAGAAGACGGGACAACTTAATGGGCCACATCTTAAGACACGATGGCCTGATGAAGACAATCGTCGAAAGAAAAGTGAACGGGAAGAATTGAAAAGGCAGGCATCGTATGAGGTATATGGAGCAAGTTGTAAAGGATATATAAGAGGGGAGCTATGTGAATATGAATAGGTTGGCCGATAGAAGAATCGAGTGGAAGGCTGCGTCAAACCAATCCTAGGATTGTTGACCGATGATGATGATGGAAATGACAAAAATTTGTTTGCAGCCAAATGGATTTAAATGTTGGAAAATGGATACATTTAACCTAGGGATCTGGATATACAAGTCAAAGGATAAACCAGGAACTAAAAATGGAGGCGCAAGGCAGAAAATAATTCATACGTTTCCTGACATTATTTTTCCTTTATCACCTGAAATCGACTGGGTCATCATTGCCACTACTACTGCTCGAATACTCCAAGATTGAGTGAGCCGTGCACGCGATTCCGCCAATGGAAAATTAATTCACTCAATTTTGATAGTAATGAAAGCACTGTCCCGAGATAAAGGACGGAAAATTTTACACCAGTTACCGACAGCTACTACCTTGAAAGGAATAATTTTATTTTGCCCTATTCAAATGTCTTTATTGTCACTGAAATGACAACTGTTTCCAATTTAAAGCTACGGTTGTAACTTTGAATTGGGAATAGTTAATGTTACATTTAACTGCCTTATGTTAGAGTTAAGGTTACATTGCTAACTTTAACTGTAATACAACTCAAGAAAAAAAATTGGCACATAACTACATGGACAACACGAGCTACTTGATATTTAGCAGAGAGGACATTCCTTGTTTACTGACAACTAATAAAACGACTTAGTGCAAAAAACACGAAACGAAAATCAAGCCCAGAGAGATTCTGGAGGAATTCAAGGGTAAATTCGACGAAAACAAAAAAAAATTGGTATGAGCTAGAATTCAATACGGTGGCCATAAATTCATGAAAATGAATCGTAGCATGATGTCTTCCGGGTTTTCACCGCGTGGCTTAAACAGACGATAGTTTCGCTGGCATTCCAATAGTGGAGACGAATGCTGGGTGATCAAGGGAAAGAGACACTGTCCTTTCTGGACAGGCAGGCAGGAAATGTAAAGAATGAAAGAGGAAACGTGGATTGGTTACGATACAGCATAACCCTGACTGCATGCTTTGGGCTCTACAAAAACAGAATTTTCACAGAGAACGAGTCATACGCTTCTGGACTACAGGACGCCTCGGAAGCCCAACTGGTCAAAATACAAAGCCTTTAAATCAGGGGTTTAAATGGCGCTTATTTAAATTAAAATTTAAAAGGCGCTTGAATTTGTGCTTCTTAATTATGTTGTTTACTAGTGATTCATGGAATCCATTCTGTCTAGCAACGTTTTTGATGTAATTCAATTCTTTGTTATAAGCAGATCTGTCCAGAGGGACGTTATTTAATCTATGTACGAGGGAATGGAAGACAGCTGACTTGTGGTTCGGGTGGTCAAATGAATGATTGTGTGTGTAGTTGATGGTTTGTGTTGGCTTACGGTATATGTCATATGTTATTTTACTTCCCAACCTCTTGAGTGAAAGGTCAAGAAAAGGAAGGATGTTTTCTTTTTCTTTTTCATAGGTGAATCCTATGGTGGGAAATAGACTGTTTAGGTTGTTAACGAAATCGTCGAGATTGTATTTCGTTGTATCAAAAACTGCGAAGATATCATCAACATAGCGCAAATAAACAGATGGAAAATAGCTAAATTTTTCTTTGAAGAGGTTTTCAAAATGGGTCATAAAAATATTTGCCAAGAAGGGTGAAAGGGGGTTACCCATAGTTGTTCCAAATTCTTGTTTGAAAAATTTTCCTTGGCATTTAAAATAATTCTGACTCATCACTAAATTGGTTAAGCGGATGTACTCATCTATTGTTTGTGAATTCAGAGAAAGTGATTTTAGCCAGTTCTCTAATGCTTGGATAGCTATGTCCACAGGTACACTTGGAAAAAGGTTGTGTTACATCAAATGACACCATAATTTCGCCTTGAGAAAATACGTGATTTTTCGTTCTTTCAATGAACTCAGTGTTGTTCTTAATCGAATGTGGGCATTGAAACTGGAGACTCGAAAGCTGGTGAACTAACCATTTGGATAAGAGGTACGTTGGAGAATCAATACCAGATACAATTGGTCTCATGGGGCAGTTAGTTTTGTGTACTTTAGGAAGGCAATACAGTCTTGGCACGGTAAGATTCGACACGTAAAGCTTGAATTTAGTCTTCTTGTCAATAAGGATGGGGCAATGATTAAGAACGGATTTGAACTGCGCAATGAGTTTGTTTATGGGGTTCTTTTTAATTTCAGTGTAAGGTCCGTCAGACAATAAAAGATTAACTTTCTCTAAATATTGTTCTTTATCTAAAATAACGCATAGATTTCCCTTGTCAGCTTTAACATAAAAACAGTCCTTGTTTCTTAGGCCTTTCACTATATCAAATTGTCGTTTAAAATTACCTTGTGTGTGTGATTTAGGGGTTTGGAGATTTTTTCTGATTTGTTTTTCACAGCCCTTCCGGATGTATTCTCTCGACGTATAATCAAACATTTTAAGAGATCCCTCAATGTGGGCCACAATGTCAATTAAAGGAGGTGATTTAGGTTGCAAATTGAAATTTAACCCATAATTTAATAATTTAAGTTCTTCCGTAGAAAATGATACCTTAGACAGATTAAGAGCATTTTCAAACTTGTCATTATCGTGGGTGTAAGGGATGGATTTCCGTATTAACCGTTTGAGTTTGCGGTTAGTGACTCGAGTCTTGTTTTCTAATTTCTTTCGGATCACTAAGTACATTTTCCTTTCAAAATCCTGCCAAAATACATATTCGGGGCCGGATAAATTCTTAGTCAGTTTCAAATGTAAATTGTAGGCAGTGACTTCTAGGTAGCTTCTCTTAGAGTAAGCCCCCCCACCCCCCCCCCCCCAAGGTAACCTTTGGCCGTCATAATGAGTCCAGTTTTGCTCCCCTACACACTCTTTTCAAATATATGTATAAGGTTTCGGATGCACCAATTCTTACTCAGTCAACTCCGTGTTGTCTCGAGGTATACACCTTCAGCACGCTGAAGAGGGCCACTTTGTGGTTGAAATACGTATACGTCTTTACCTTTCGTTCCACCCTTCCTCCCCCCTTTTTTTACCTTCCCTTGACAAGTGGCACATGCCAACATCAGCGTTTGTGGAAGTGCATCAGTGTCCAGTGTGGAAATTCTAGAAGTGTTGTGTTTTTTAACAAGATCTCCTTCAGACTTCTGGAAGCTGGTTGCTGACCGGAAGACCTTCTCAAGCCAGAAGAAACATTGAGGTACTGTTGTTCACTTCCTAAAAGTTCCTTTTTTTCCCCCCTTTATACCACATACGAAAGGACACACATTACGGCTTGGAGACATTTCTTTTCAATAGATACTGTTAGCCGTAAGAGCTCACCGTTTTCACTTGATGTACGAGAAATCAGCTATTTTTCCCTTGTTAGACCTCATTTGGAATTATCTGCCAATGTATGGGATCCCTACGAAATCAGGCTAAATAACGAACTCGAACGTGTGCAGCGAAGATCGGCAAGATTTGTAAAGGGACGGTACGATAACCTTATTAGCGTAACCAGTCTATTAAATTAAATTCTATTAAATAAAACCAGTCTATTAAATGAATTAAACTGGGAATCATTGTCAGATCGCAGGTTGAAATTTAGACATAATCTCTTAAATAAATTCAAAGACAATATGTTCAGTGATGACGCTAAAAATATTTAGCCAACCATAACTTGCTATGGTAGACTGGACCATAATTACAAAATTAGAGAAATTGATTGCCGAACTGACAGATTCAAAATGTCCTTTTTTTCCTCGTACAATTAGGGATATGAATAACGGTAAATGTTTCCAACACGAGTGAATCAATCCATAGCATAGGCAGTTGCATGTTGGTGTAAGGACTTGAAGAAAACCCAACTAACAATACGTTTTTGCATGCGTAGTTTGCTATTTTTATCTTTTTAAATATTGCAGTCTAGACTCATATATTAATACTAATTATTTTAAATGCATGATATGTAGTGAATATTTGGTGAGAATTCATCCCCTGCCACACACCTTTGAGGTGGCTTGCAGGGTATTATGTAGATGTGTGTATCTACTTTACATCTTTTTTATCTTTATCTATACCTTTACCTATCGAAAACCAACCTTCGTTTTGAACACAACTTTTTTTAGCAGTTTATACCTCAGCGTTCCTTCATGTTCAGATGATTAAAAGCTGTGAGGAAAATTCAAAAACCTCATTCCTTTTTTCTACCATGGAAACACTCCAGAGTGTAAAGGTGGATGTTCTTTCTATGACTTGACGAATCCCGCGAGAATGTTTCGAGTGATGACTTCCCACACGTTACGCTACTTTGAACTGCATTCCTTTACGTAGTATCTGAACATCGTTTCCCAAACACTGTGTGTTATTCTTAGCAATGGGGTGCGAAATCCGGAAGGGGTGTTTGTCATGCACGGCAGCGGTTTCTCTCACCCTCTCTCCCCTTCCCTCCCCCGGAAGGGTGAGTGATCATCATTCGCAGGGGGAAGTCCAGGAAAGAGGAGAGGGGATCTCCTCAAGGCACGGAGGGGAGGCGCAAGAGAGAAACAGCGAGCCCCTTGCTCTAAACGGACTAGGATTCGAAGTTGGGATGGGTTCGTCTATTTCGGGACTAGATTCACGGCTCCACACATTCCCTCTGCCCTTTATCGGGTGAAATGGAGACAACAGGGTCGCCAACCTCGCAAGTCGTGAGGCCAGGGAAGTTCTGCTACTCCTCTTCGGGTCGACATTCTTTCGTTGGGGAAGAGAGGTCGTCCAATTATCGTACATAACGAGTGTTGGATTATACGTACGGCAATGGCTTTGAGAGGAAATCATACAGTTCATCAAATACATCTACATCTACACGATACCCTGCAAGCCACCGCGAGGGTGTGTGGCAGGGGGTGAAGATCACCAAGCATGCACTACTGACATGCAAACAAGCAACTATATTGTCTCATGCAACTAGATTGCTAGTATCTATAGTATTTAAGGGGAAATACATGCATTATGCACTACAGAATACTCTAAAGTATTTCCCCTACCTATCCCTTTGCTATGCTGCCTATTCTGTTCTCCTATAGTACGAAAAATGCCATTTTTAATCTATCAGTACGAGAATCTATCTCCCAAATCTTATTTGTCTGGTCGAATATAGCACAAATGCTGGTGTTTTTAATGTGTGCCTAACATCTTCAGTACAGCTATCCGATTGAAATTTCTCTAATAGATTCAATCTGTACTTTAACCTACGCTCTGATAATGATTCCCATCCTAATTCTTTTATTCATTCTGAAACGCTACTCAACCTATCGTAACACCTTTTAACGAACCTAGCTGCTCTACGCTGCACACTGTCTAGTTCTCTGATCAAACATAATTCATTCGGATCCCATACACTGGTGACATACTCAAGGTGGGGCCTAACTAGTGAAAAGTGTCATCGTTCTTTTGTCTTCTCATCACATTTCCCAAGTACTCTTTTTATAAATCCTAGCTTTCTCTTCGCTCGGCCACATATTTTCCGAATGTGTCTTCCCCACGATAAATCTTTAGTTATTGTTACACTTCAATAAAATGTTTAGTGCAAGTAAGTGCAAGTATTTTACAAGTGCAGTTTGCATCCAATGAAGTCCTTTTCTGCCGCATGAAAAAAGAAATATAATTGTGATTTAGGAGAGAGAGATTAAAAAATAACAGTTATGCTGGCGGGCTAGTGTCAATTTTTCGTGAGGTATAAAGAACTGAAATCTCTACGGTGATGCAGGACTATTTGCTAAGATCGGTTAGTTATTTTGATCAGGTTTGGATGTTACCAGGGAATAATGGTAAAAGTATCCTCCAACATAAGTCGCACAAACGAATCTTCATGTCGCGTTCGGCGTAGCTTGGTGGAAGCGTAAATTAGAATCTGCGTTGTAGGAACCCATGCTTTCGAGGAATTTTCACTGTATAATGGGTGTAGCATTACATAAAATGTATTTTGCGTTAGAAATATTCGACAAATACACATGACACTGTTATAGTGTACATAGAGCTACTGACCGAAATAATATGCAATTATGTCGGTCACCAACACTCGAGAATCGAGCAAGAATACGATTCAAGTTACGTTTTCAAAACTCTCACTCGGCATTTACCAGGATAGAAGCAACTCGCTGTCATGCAGTTACGTGCCATTAGCAACAATGATGCCACAGAGCCCGGATGAACACCGTCCAGACCTGCCTTGATTCTCTCCAGGATGGTATCCTAATCTGGAATGGTCCGATGAGAGGATTAAGAGATCCCTTTCTATTTCCGTGTCAACTTCGCCGTGCCAATAAGATAGCGAAACGGCGGTCCAGATGAGGATATTTTTTTTGTCAAAAGCAATAAAAGATCTTAAAGGAATAGAACCCGTCCCCTCTAGTTGGAACAGACGAGAATTATAGGGGTAAACTTTAAATATATGGGTAATTCCATGTCAAGTCCACATAAATGATATCAAGAAGGTGGTAAAAGTAAGCTTCGTATATTTGCAGTGAATCAGTAGTGCACAGGGAAATTATATGCCCAAACGATAAAGATTACTTAAATGGTGACCCACAAGCAATAGAAAATTGATGTGATACATGGCAGTGAGAATTAAATTTTTTTAAATGCCTGGTAATGATTTTAGAAAAACAATAGCTCTCATCCTAGCACTTACAAAATACATAATAATGAATTAACAAACGTGGAATCCATTAAATATTTTGGAATAAGGCTGACAAATGATCTTTCCTGGGGTAAACACATTCGTGAAATAATGGGTCAAGCTAATCGTAGACTGGGATTCATCAAAAGAGTGCTGGGTAAATGTGACGATCATTTATGCATGATATGTAATGCATTTTTGGTGACAATTCACCCCCTGCCACACACCTTTATGGTGGCTTGCAGGGTATTATGTAGATGTAGATGAATTCGATCAGGTGACTGCCCTTAATGTAAACGGTTTTGACCAAAATTGTCAAAACGCCACCATTAGATAGGAAATGGTAATTCCTAAGTTGTGTTGTAAAAAATGCAACCGTTTACTATAAATTGCAAGTTGCGAAATTATAATTTTGTAAAAGTTACTACACATTTTTATGTATAACTCCGAGGCTATTAAAGCTATAGATTTGTAAAAGGACTTTTTGTAAAGGTCTTTAATTGGACAACTATAATAAATAGTTCGTATACTATAAAATACTAACAATTTTATAAAGTTTATAACAATTCTAAATTTTCAAATCGACGTTGGACGATGTACCTATTCCCTCGATGTTACTCATTTTTTTATGTTATTGATACAGTCCTCTAAAAATTCAAAAAGTTTTCCCTAGTTAATATTTCATTTAAAAAGAAAAATATTTTTGAGTGTAGGCATAACGCCATTGGTCGCGGCGTCAGGCTCACGGTCCACCGGACGGTACACTGGTGTCGTCAGATCTAAGCACACCGTCTCTTTCATCTTCTTCTCACCAAGTTTAACCATACACATCCTCTTAAATCCCTTATACCCACAGCATTCGCCATTTGCTTCCCTTAAAGGTGACCACCGTCCTAGAATACAGGGAGATACCAGGCCTTACAGCGACCGGCCTCGGAATGTAAGAGTAGACAACACTCATCACGTCTTCATTTCCAATGTTACTGGCTGTTTTTAGTTTTTAAAACTGATATTTATTTGATCTACGGATTTTTTTAGCAATAGCAAGTGTCTGATCCAACGATTTCAAGGTCTCGTTCAAACTGTTTATTTTTTTCTTGGGAGTACTGACTTCCAGTTTTCTTTTCTTGGTTTCAACACTTCCCCCTCTCTTTTGCGGTACCTCTACATGTCTCTGACTGAGACCCTTCAGTTGTATTTGCTGACGCAGTTTCAAAATCGGTTACCCTAAGGTCATCTATGCCGATTTTCAAGTCGCATTGACGTGATATTACCCATATATACATTTACGGGCGGAGAGAGGATAGGGATACACACAGAAAAAGAGACCAAACACACCTAGATCGGCTAATGTTCGAGTTTTTTTTTAAACCCGTCCTCGAAACTGCTGAGATGAGTAGCGGCCTGGAAGAAGGGTTGCAAAAACCCGAAAATTAGCCGAAGTAGGTGTGTTCGGTCTCTTTTTTTGTGTGCATCTCTCTCCTCTCCCCGCCTACCCCCAAGATATATACGGGGAACAGCGGCGCGGTAAGTGGAGGAGGGAGAGAAGCGAGGAAGGAGATAGGCGCCGATTTTCTTGGCGCGTGTGCCTGGCACAAGATGAAAATACACTCTCCAACGCCGACACACTCCTACCCTGGACGCCGCTGCTCTCATAATTCGGCCAAGTCCCGAATTTCGCTCGGCGAGCAGGCCAAAGCGACCGTTGGAAAAAATTCACGACGACGCCGATGTAAAAAAAATAGCGTGATTCTCCAGCATCGCAGAGCGGTGGAATATAACACTCAACGATGTCGCAATGTGTAAGGTCGCCTGGTTTTGAGCTAACTGGGTTAAGAGTTTAATGCGTCGCCGATTGCCATCCAAAAAACATCGCCGTGGATAATAATGCAAGGAGTGTACTCACGGAGCCGAGGGAACGCTACCTCGCCTTCTTTTTTTTCACTTCAGTCTTTCTCTCGTTCGAGTCAACATTTCCCTCAACATCCGTCACCCTTGGAAAGTGACTCACATCCGCAATGCACATGCTTTAAAATTGGGACGCATTGAAGGGCTCACGTGCGCCCTTCTTTCAACTGAGCACTTGAGAGAAACTATGATTGGCCTAAGTCACTCCATCGGAGTTATATACAGTTCGCTACTCGGGGAAACGCACGACCGACGGATGAATCAAATTGAATTGCACCCTTAATATAAGAGGGAGTGGACAAAAGATTCAATATCGTCTTGGATTGATGGATTAATGATAGAAACAGAATCTAATTTAGATGATTGATTTTTAAAGATTTTGGGATTTAACCATGCCGGTATAAAATACTAAAAAGTGTATGGCATGTCTCTAGCTCTTCTTGAAAAATTCTCTCCATGTTGGATGAAACTTAGGACTGGTTATGCGTGTCCCACATGGTGTTCATGAAAATCTCTTCTTGAGTAGGTAGTACATATAAACTGATGTGTATGTCTAGTGATAACTCACCTCCTGCCACGTACTTTTGAGGTGACACACAAGGTAGATATCTAGATCTACACGATACCCCGCAAGCCACCGCGAGGGTGTGTGGCAGGGGGTGAAGATCACCAAGCATGCACTACTAACATGCAAACTAGCAACTATATTGTCTCATGCAACTAGATTGTTAGTATCTATAGTATTTGAGGGACTAATACATGCATCATGCACTACAGAATACTCTAAAATATCCCCCCTATCCTTTGCTATGCAACCTATTCTGTTCTCTTATAGCACGGGGGAAAAATGTCAAAAGATAGAGATGGATATAATATGTTAGGCATATGTTAAGAGCTCCTGCGTATTGTCCTAGGTTTGGTTGGATAAACAAAAATTAGAGAAATTGATTTCCGTAACAATAGATTTAAAATGTCATTTTCCCCCTACTATAAGAGAACATAATAGGCAGAATAGTAAAGGAATAGGCAGGTAAAATATTGCTAGAGTAGTGTGTAGTGAATAATACATGTTCAACATCACCAACCCATTATTGCTTGGGAAACTCGGACAAATATATTTAGAGGAATGTCTTTCTAATCAGTACCTATCAATTACATTTTTAAAAGTAACTGGTTAAAGTTACAATTAAATTACAGTCACTTAAAAATATCGCAGAAACGGGTGTAAGAGGTCATTGTGGAAGAACGTACCGCATGCCATTATCTATATCACCTTATTAATTTAGCTCGCTGCATTTAATACAAATGTTCTACGCATATTTAAAATCGTTCCATAAACGAGCAATAGTATCACATTAGTGCTATTGTGCTATTGCGATGACTCCAATGAATTGATTGGCCTCTCTTTTGAGAGGTAAGTTTTCATATATAAACATTAGACTAACACTGAACCCGACCGATTACTACGTTGTTCCATTTTTCAATTAATCAATTGGAAGAAGTGTTTGCCACTGATATCCTTGCATTTTAACTGGTAAACTAAGTCACGTGGACACATTCCGTAAAATTAAGTAACCTCATCTACAATTAAGAACCTAAAAATGCCAAGTTTGTATCTCATAATCGCATTCCCGGTGCTCATGTCTTCAGTTCATTGAAAATAGGGCTCTAAATACCCAAAACCTCTTCTAACATCAACTATGACAGACGGCTACTGGAAAATATTGGTCACGATGGAAGTTTGGCGAGATACAATTGTAACAAATGTTGACGATCGCAAAATATCGAACCAACTACCCGTTTCACTATAGATATTGCCGGAGCCATCGAACTCCACAATCCACCTGCCAAAATTGGGTGACACATCATAATGCGAGATACAAATCTGGAATGTATCGATTACTTTTAGAAAGACAAGAGTAGATTTAAAGTGACAGTTACATTTTTAATGTAAAGATCACAGGTACAGAGTACCCGTAAAAAAGTAATCGTTACTAAGTTACTCCCCGTCACTGCAAATCATCACAACATCGCCTGCCGATGAATCCACGGGAGCAGTCCTGAGATGAGGAAGAGGGGAGCGGCACTTCCGTGTTAGCTAATATTTAACTCTTATTCCATTGGCAACGAAAAGCAGGTAATTTATGACTCTCATTCATTAGTCTTTAAATATCACCAAGCTTGGGATTTTGCCGTGATGGTTATTGGGATCCTTGATTTCGGGGACTCTGGAGTCATAACATCACCGTGTGCAATTAGAAACCCGAATACATTTGTAGAATAAAAACCACTGTGCAAATCGAACGGAATTTTGTATTTCAATGAACTTGGATTTAAAAGAAATAATAAATGCTAAAAATCATTTTCCTGGCTCCTTTAGGTGATTCACAAACTTTAAGCTTTATTTTTTCCCAGTTACAAATACATCTCGCGCACAGCATTAATCCTCTACCTCCATCAAACCCTACGAGTTCCTCCAACAAATATTTAACCAATCAACTTTCAATATTTCCTTTGTCTTTTCATTTATTCTCAAAGCCACCTCATAGAATAGACTTAGTGAATTTCTACATTATTTGAATAGCTGAAAAGCGATAAATATGCAACACTATTTCAAAACCCTTATTTCAACTGACGGGCTAATACTCTTAACGAGAAGATTTGCTCTTTTCGCGAAAAAAAAGATTACACGTAACATATATTCACGGGAAATTTATTCATGATTTTCTTATCTCAACGGAAAATATAAAAAAAAAGCTTTTACAATTTTTAAGCAAGGTTTCAGCATTTTTAAAGGTAGGGAACATACCCTGACAGAAAAGTTTTCTGTCAGGGCATGCTCCCTAATAAGCTTCCTCCATTCCGATTAACTTAATAGGAAGCTAAATAATGAATGAAAAATAAAGATACAGAGACGAGGATGGGTTTTATAAAGTTAAACAGGTTTAGTTGACGAGAGCCCTAACGACGGATGTTCGTGATTATGACGATTTTCATACCGTAATACGTCAGAATTAGCCCTTTAATTTAATTACCCTTTAATACTACCCTACTGATTATCCAAGTATCTGATTCGGAAATGTTAAAAAAATACACTTTTTACGGTCCGCTAGAGAAATTTATTTAGTACGACCAGGATTCAATTACACAATAATATCACCGGGTTACACTGACCAATTTTATATAGGACATGTAGAAAAAACCCAGTGGAGTGGGTTTTAGAGGGGGAGGGAGGGGGGGGGAAAGGGCGATGGAGTGTAATTTATAGGGTAGACGGGGAAGGAGTGGGTGGGGAATAGGGCAGGGTTAGGCTGGGTAGGGATATTGGGATAACCCTGCCCTCTCCCGCTCACCAAACAACAATCATCTTTGAACCACCCCAGTAACCCCCATCGCATAATTACAACAGCTCCACCGAGTTATGAGAGAAAGAATGTTGTTTCAGACATCGTCACTTCCGATAATCGCCCCGTCACGATGAAGAGAAACAAGTGTCACATATATTCGGGGAAACCTTATATCTAAGCCACCGTCATTATCGAGAAGCGACAATTGATGGGGACAAGGAGTGAACGTAGAACTGACGAGGACCTACCTCCTAAAA
The DNA here is from genome assembly GCA_933228895.1 of Platycnemis pennipes. Lineage (NCBI taxonomy): Eukaryota > Metazoa > Arthropoda > Insecta > Odonata > Platycnemididae > Platycnemis > Platycnemis pennipes. The sequence continues at coordinate 9,384,963 of OW121852.1, forward strand.
ATTTAGAAATTATTTTTTCTAGATCTTAGAAGATTGTCTTGACGAGAAGAGTGAAACTATACTAAGTAAACACATTAAAATTGAAAGATACTAGGATGATGTTCCACGAAATGTTAATGAACGTATGTAAAAAAGGAAAGTGAAGTAAAGAGGAGAGAGAAACGAAGCAGACGCTGCTCTTCAGACTCCAAGGGAGTTTTCTCGGTCGGGTAGCGAATAAGAAGACGGAATGAGCAATTCAAGGGAAGTTACCGAGCGTAACCGTGTCCGTCAAGACGTAGTACAATGATATCATGAAGGAAGAACACAAGAGTCGAAATAAACTTATTCCACAGTTTTAATGGTCGTACTACGCGTTTCAGCCGTTTAGCCATCATCAGGGACATCTACACCTACACGATACCAAGCAAGCCACCGCGAGGGTGTGTGGCAGGGGGTGAAGATCACCAAGCATGCACTACTAACATGCAAACTAGCAACTACATTGTCTCGTGCAACTAGATTGTTAGTATCTATAGTATTTGAGGGGCTAATACAGGCATCATGCACTACAAAATACTCTAAAATATTTCCCCTACCTATCCCTTTGCTATGCTGCCTATTCTATTCTCTTATAGTACGGGGGCAAAATGCCATTTTGAATCTATCAGTACGATAATCTATCTCTCTAATCTTATTTATCTGGTCGAACCTAGTGTAATACGCTGGTGGTTTTAATATTTGCCTAACATCTTCAGTAAAGCTATCCGATTGAAATTTTTCTAATAGATTTAATCTGTACCTTAACCTACGCTCTGAAAAAACCACATTCGGGCAAAACTATTTGGCCTAAAACCTCCGCTCGGACAAAACTATTCGGCCAAGAGAGCGGTATATATATATATATATATATATATATTATTACTATCGATCTGAAGCTCATCAGGTGATCGGGTTGTTTGCAGGAAACTCTCTTTCGAAAAAGAAAATAATTAATGCACCACCCTTTTGAATACCTTCTCCTAATGACCTCATTAAGGACACGATCCTCGCGTCACAAATGACCCCCCCCCCCCTCCCCCCAATTTAGGCCAGTCTGTCTGAGAAGCGACCTCTCCTCTTCCAGCGTAATATTGTTTACTCGGAGTCGGTTTCAACTTGTCTGGTTACACCTCTCGTTAGTTAATGTGGACGTTAAGTTGATCTGAATTTTAACGCGAGGATGGGTTTTATAAAGTTAAACAGGCCTCGGGTTAGTTGATGAGAACCCTAACGACGGATGTACGTGCATATGGCGATTTTCATACCGTAAATGTCAGAACTAGCCTGAAAAAAATGAATAACGATAAACAAATTACCACGTCGTAAACGTTTTCAAGTTCTCAACTTGAACGACAGGAAAATTGATTATCATCAAGTCACCGTATTTCTACCATAGATTTCTCATAAAAAGTGTCTTTATTTATCAATCTCTTAGGCAATAAGTTGAAATGGCCTCATTCATCTAAAATATTAAAGAAAGTTCAGACTAATTGTGATTCTTACCTAAATTTCCTCTTTATTTTCTTAAAAGTAAAATGGCTAGAAATTACATTAATTTAGGGGCTGGATTAATGGTTTTCCATGTTAAGTGTTTAATTTATAACACTGGCTATGGTAATGTTTTTTCTCATTGTAGTAATCTATGGCATATGTGAAAGAGCAGCAAAGCACCAATCCATCAGATGTAACATTGCTCTCCAGAATTCTTAGCATCTTAGGCAAAGGCAGTAGGCTGATGTGGTAATTTTATCCAGACATCTTAAATTTTCCTATAAAACTGCACCAAAACAGAAACTCTCTTACCTATCTACAGTGGTGTATTGACTTCTGTCACTTAGCTCCCTGACAAATTGCTTCTTTATTAGGTTTCTAATCTACTACAATCATGCAAAGTTGACCCTCTCACTAAGACGAACAACTGCGATGAAGGAATTTATCCATTCTCTCAAGGGAATGTTAAAAATCTAATTAACTAGATCTTATTAGTTATTGATTCGTTTAGCTATAGCACATGACACTGGAACAAGTCAACAAGGCGTATTAGAAAACGGAAGAACAGTATGAAAATCTATCCAGGTAAATCCTTGTTACAATTAGAATAACTTACAAAACAAAAGAAAATATTTGAGAATTAAGGTCTATTTACAACTCATCCAAGATTGCATCTATACAGCAGTATGCCTTATTCAATAGAATTTCCTTTAGTTTGCCTTAAAAGGATTTGTAGAGACTGTGACCTTGAAATTATGCAGCGGCTATTGTGCGTGCATGTACATGAGTACGATTGAAACACCGTTTCCCTTCAAGCTGCAAAAAAGTGACAATTTTTAAAAGTGCACATTGGCAGCCGTTCTTTTGTTACGACACTCATTGCTTCACTCGAAAGCATTTGCTTTTATTTCATAAAAGATGATACGAAAATGTAGACGGAAAATGTAATGTAAAATGTGGACGGAAGACGTTGTTATGTACAGGAAGATTGGTTCGCCATGGGTTTGAAAATAAACATCTATTATTGCGTTGTTGCAAGGAAAATATTTTCCCAGAAAGTCCTTAATTTACAAAAAATTATGGCATATATAAACAAAATATGCCAAGCCAAAATAAAATATATCAAGAATTTCATTCGATACATTTGGTTATAAAGACTGTGTGGTTTTAGACATTCGAGTAAATATTCTGACAGAGTAATTCTATGATCATTCCAGTCAGGATTTTGGTTGGTTATCAAGTGAAGATAATTTGTTATAGAAGTTCTACGGAGGGTGCACTGAGAAAAAGGTATTCTTAAATTAAGAGGAAAATATTCTTACAGCTGTCATCTAAGGAGAGATTCTACATTTTAGAGGATTATCTTACCTGAGTGAGTCGGAACTAATGCCATCTAGCGATCACGGCCGGAAACTTATATGGTTTAAAAAAATATTCCCAATGTTAGAATATTTTTGTAATCGCTATGGTTACTAAGGGACTCACATGCGCGAAGGAATGGGGAACGAAGGGGAAGGTGGGGGAGGAAAGGGTAGCGAGAAGGGGATCAGGGGAGTACATAGGCTACGGTCGGCAGAGGTACCAAAACAATTAGATTTAGATTAAACCTTCTCGAGTGATTCTCTTCAATTGGGCGCCAAATAAAAATTGTGAGAGATAGCGACATAATAAGCCGAATCATAGGCGGATTAATCTAGCAGTCCAATTCCAACTAGAAGTTTAAAACTTGGCAAACGTTTGCGATCTTCAAACTTCACGGCTCAAGGCAACATGCAACGCCATTAGGTTGGCCACCAAGGGCCCCCTGTTCAGCGCGTAGCTATGTTCGTAGCAACACTAATAGTGGAAACGGGGCATTACAAAGTTGATTTCCATCCGGAATAGATGATATTCATGCCGAACTAATTAAAAATGTGGGATAGAGGACATTAACCCAGCTGTACAAAACCATCTGTGACATGTACTCTGCAGGAGAGATGCCCACAGACTTTGAGAAGAAAGTCATCATCCCTATTGCCAAAAAGAAGAATGCCGAGAACTATGAACATTTTAGGGCCATAAGCCTGACGACACAAGCCTCAGAGATATAGACAAGAATCATCTATCGAAGAATCGAACGAAAAGCTGAGGAGTTCCTGGATGAGGACCAATTAGGGATCAGAAAAATACAAACAAAAAAGAATGGAACCAGAGAAGCGATTTTGGCCCTCAGGCTACTTTTAGAGAAGAATCTACCGCCGTTCTATAAATTTTGTATAAATCTATCTATTTATATAATGTTATAATAATATTCTATGCTATACACACACGACAAGTTTTCCAAATGCCTGAATGATTCAGAATAAATGTAATATTGCAATGTATATTAAATGTCATTCCTAGAATCAATTCAAGGAAAGTTGTAAAACATATTGTATTCATCATTAGCCTCAATCACTTAAAATCCTTGAAGGGAGAAAGGCATCTATTTCTCGAAGAGCTTATTTCAGGTTAAAATATGGAGTCCATAAAACAAAACAGAACTATGAATCAGAGACATACGATCGTATTTACGCGAAACGTGAATTCCGTATTTTGGGCAAATTGGCTGTATTTTGTATTCTGCTGATGGGCAAGTGTTTTATGACCGCTAGGTTGGCGAAAATTCCCGATCCCTCGAGATCAATCTCGAAAGGAAAGATTGGGCTCTTGAAGGAGCGTTCTCTCGGCACCGCTGGGGGAAACACGGCTTCCAAACACTGCGACAAACCATGAAGTGGAGGAAGCAGCGTGATATCGGGCATCATTGTGCAAATGGCGGATGTCAACGTCGGCTGACAAAATAGCATTTTTTGGTCAGTAGATCTCACGTTTGCCTTTTGGACAGTGGTGGGAAAGTTGCACAGGGAAGCACTGGTAACTCCAGTGGTCATGCTTCTCGCTGGAAATCAGGGGATTCCGGGTTCGAGTCCCGATAAAGATGGATTTTGTCTCTGTGTAAATTCTGCTATAGGCTCTTTTGCTCTATTGAAATATTAATTATTCGATTTAAATCGCTAAATAGTCCACTACTCTACTTTAGTTCAGTTACAAAGTTACAACTATTGAAAACTGAAAAAAAATTTAAAAAGTTTGTGGTATAAAATTCGGAATCGTTTCTATTAAATATCGATTATTATTGCACGCGCGTTTCCTGTGGCCCCACACTCCTTCCGAATTTATTCCCTCCCTCCTTTTCTGCTTCTCTCGCTGTTCAAAGTTCATTTTCTTCTATCACCACTTTTCCTCTCTAGCTATTTAAATTTTGGCTAAACGTTTAACCAATAGAATTCAGGCCATAAGGTATCACGTCACGTCGTAACCGTACATTTGGTAACCAGACAACTCGTAACTTACTATTTCGTAAACGCGACAACTGGTATACGGTCATTTGGTAACCGGAAGTGAATAAAACGACTGCTGGGGAGTATGAGAAATATCCATATCCAAATTAACAATGACGCGTAACATGAAAAGTATGGGTTCTGTGTAGTGCGTATTATTTTAAGCAACGTAAATTTCGATATAAATTTCACACTATCAAGGAAACAAAATGATGTTAACGGAATGGGAATTTGGGCTAAAAAACATGGGAAGAAAACTTTTATGACAAGGGGGATATAAATGGCAGTTTCTCTCCACTCAGAATAGTTCCCGATATATAGTGCCTTATCAACATAGTAATGACACCGGACCAGTGCGGCCCGCCGGCCTCACTCTTTGCAGTGTCTACGGTTTATCATTTTCCTTCGAATACCCTTATCAGTTTGCCCCCACTCAGAATAGTTCCTGAGATATAGCCGTTTAAACATTTTAGTAATTCAGGCCCAGTGCGGCCCGCCGGCCTCAGTGCAGTCTTTGCAATGTGTAAGTTTTATCATTCCGCGTCGAATACCGTTAGCAGTTCGTGTCTACCCCGAATAGTTCCTGAGATATGACGGTTTTATCATAATACAGCCTCTCTTGGCGGCCCGCCGGCATAGAAACTGCCATCTTAATTCTACCGTGTAATAAAAGTTTTCTTCCCATGTTTTTGAGGCCAGATTCCGTCAACATCCTTTACTTTTATTTATGGTGTGAAATATATATCGAAATCTACGTTACTTAAAATAATACCCACTGCACAGAACCCATACATTTAATTTTGATCGTCATTTTTAATTTGGATATGGATATTTCTCATACTCCCCAGCAGTCGTTTTATTCACTTCCGGTTACCAAATGACCGTATACCAGTTGTCGTGTTTACGAAATAGTAAGTTACGAGTTGTCTGGTTACCAAATGTCGCGGTTACGAGATGTCGGTTATCAGATACCGGTAGCGAGATGTAGTGCATGTAGTATGTAGTGCATGGTGTGTGTAGTGCATGTTTGGTGAGAGTTCACCCCCTGCCGCACACCTTTATGGTGGCTTGCAGGGTATTATGTAGATGTAGATGTACGGTTACGACCTGACGTGGAACCGGTCACTCAGTGGTATGTTTTATCTTTATTTCCATGCATTCACTGTCGGGTGGGGTATTGAAAAGAAACAAATGTAGTTTTCGCCGGCATCCCTGTGCATAATTGTTTCACCTAGAGAAGCTTACGTAAGTTTGGCAAGTGAGTTGGCGATGAGAAATGTGTTTTCATTAGGTTGCTCCACCTCCCAGGTGTTTCCTCGCCAACTTACACAGCTTGGCTTCCAATGTAACGAACGATTATTTCAGCGAGATTTCCTCCGTCCCAAGCGAGAAAAGGGGAATTTCAATCAACGACGACGCTCCTCTTCCATTACACAGCCTCCACCGAGTGCCTACCCCACCAAATGCTCTCCTCGGAGAGCAACAGGTTCAGATTATAAGGATTACGAATGATATCAGTTCGGGATGGAGACACATCGCATAACACGTTGACCAGAAAAAAAACGCTTGTCATGCTATACTGAATCGAGAAATTAATCATGGATTTTTGTATGAGGCGAGATATTTTTAAATATTTACGCGTAGCTAATGCATCGGGAAATTAATGTATTTGAGTTTCACTGCGCAGAACGAGAAAAGGTTTAATTGAACGAGGAATGGGAATTGCGGTCAACCCAGAGCAAAGGCAGAAGGAGTGTTACCCTCATCTACATAATACACTGCAAGCCAACTCAAAGGTGTGTGGAAGGGGGTGAGTTCTCACCAAACATGCACTACATATCATGCATAAAAAAGGATAAGTATTCATATACGAGCCAGAACTTCACTATTTAAAAAAAAATTGCAAAGCAAACATGCAAAAACATGCCGTTAGTTGGGTTAGCTTCAAGCCCTTATACCACCATGCAGCTTACCAATGTTATCTATCCATTGCTACACTCGTATTGGATATATTTACCGTTATTCATATCCCTAATAGTACCAGGAAAAAAGGACATTTTGAATCTGTCAGTTCGGCAATCGATTTCTCAAATTTTGTGATTATGGTCCAGTCTACCATAGTAAGTTGGGGTTCGCAAAATATTTTTAACGTCATCACTGAAAATATGGTCTTGGAATTTTTTAAGAGATTAAGTCTAAATTTCAACCTGCGATCTGACAATGATTCCCAATTTAATTCATTTAATAGACTGGTTACGTTAAGTGGGGTTACTTAAAAGGGGACCGGTGTGACACTGAAAAATCCGCCACTCCAATCCGAATCGAACCCGGGCCCTCAGGATGGGAATCCAGTACTCTAGCCACCACACCAACCCGATCTCTAAGTGCTATTTCATTTCAAAAGTATTTTATCAATATTGTACGATGCACTCAATATATATCTCCTTACCACTTATTTCCACCACTGAACAAAATTTCTAAATACGTTTTACTACATCGCACTATTTTCCTCTGGTTTGAAATTGACCCAATTTGCAAGAACTGTATTCTAATGCCTTGTGAAGACTACATACCGGAAATAAACGAGCAGCAGAAAGGGAAGGGAAAGATAACGTCTATAACTACATAATACCTTGAAAGCCACCGCTAGGGTGTTAGGCAGGGAGTTAACCATCAACCAAGTTTGTAGCGTCCATCAGAGAGGATATGTTAGCACTAACTGCCAACTAAGCGTGCAAAAAATACTCATCCGTGCAAAGATATGCAGCAGAGAGGTGTAATGTTTCCACCCTGAGGAAAAGAGTACACATCCAGCTCAGAGACACGCGAAATTTCGGCAAGATTTGTAAAGGGACGGTACGATAAACTTATTTGCGTAACCAGTCTCTTAAATAATTAACATGGGAATCATTGTCAGATCCTAGGTTGAAATTTAGGATTAATCTCACAAATAAATTCCAAGATAATAATTTCAGTGATGACGTTAAAAATATTTTGCGAACCCCAACTTACTATGGTAGACTGGACCATAATCACAAAATTAGAGAAATTGATTGTCGAACTGACAGATTCAAAATGTTCTTTTTTCCTCGTACAATTAGGGGTATGAATAACGGTAAATACATCCAGTACGAGTGTAGAAATTGATAACATAGGTAGCTGCATGTTGTTATAAGAACATAAATCTAACCCAACTAACAGCACGTTTTTGCATGCTTAGTTTGCTATTTTTATCTTTATAAATATTTAAGAGTAGACTAATATATTAATACTAATACTTTTAAATGCATGATATGTAAGGGCATGTTTGGTGAGAGTTCACCCCCTGCCACACACCTTTGAGGTGGCTTGCAGGGTATTATGTAGATGTAGATGAAACTTTGGATAGAAATGACACCATATTGTCAGTTTATTTCATGAAATTTAACAGTTGTGGGTTAGTCGGTCATTTCTATAAATGAATAAATTATTATCTTAGCCTTAGCTCATGTTTTCTTTGTAAATGTCCACAGCAAGTTATTGCACCGACCCAGGTTTCAGCAATGCATTGTCAATATCAAGGTGAGATTACGATCAACTGCGTGCCATTTAAACCTACAGGTATGAGATGGGTGAGGGGGTGGGGGAAGAGAGGCGACTGAAGTGGAGGAGGAGGGGGAAGGGACTTGGCTCACAATTGGAAGGTTAGCAGATTTGAGCAGTCGTTAAAATTTCGGTCGAATGGAAGAGGGAGTGTTGAGGAGGAGGGAGTGGGGGAGGGGAGAGGCAACAGAACTGTGGAAGAGGGGGGGGGGAGGCGGTTGTTTAACGGGAGCATGGTTATACTTCAAATGGCGGTCACACAATCGTCACGAGGGTTCAAATTTTGGTTAAGTCGGACAGAGAGAAATGGAGAGGAATGGTAGGGGTACAATTGGTCATTTATTACTCCAGCATCCACATCTACACGATACCCTGCAAGCCACCGCGAGGGTGTGTGGCCTTATTACTATTTTATTATTATATAAGAATTATATAATAATAAAATAGATTAATAAGATTGGAGAGAAAGATTGTCGTACAAATAGATTCAAAATGGCATTTTCCCCCGTACTATAAGAGAACAGAATAGGCAGCAAGGCAAAGGGATAGGAAGGGGAAATATTTAGAGTAGTCTGTACTGCATGATGCATGTATTAACCCCTCAAATACTATAGATACTAACAATCTAGTTGTATGAGACACTGTAGTAGTGCATACTTGGTGATCTTTACCCTCTGCCACACACCTTCGCGGTGGCTTGCAGGGTATCGTGTAGATGTAGATTATTTTTACATGACAAACCGATTTGCAACTGTTCCAAGAAGTCTAGCTCCTTTCCTTCGCATTGTTTATGGAGATCCAGAGTATTAAAATCACTATGATGGCTGTTGTCCAGTAAATTTTTAGAGAAATTTGAAGTTGAATCACCTTTGTGCCAGCACATTACATGTCCCCTTACACGAATTTTTATTGCACCCCCGGTTTGCCCAATATATACGGCATTACAATTAGGCGTGTCACAACATATTTTACATGCACAGTTTTAATCCCTATTGTCACATTTATGTTTAGAGTTGAATAGTAGGCTTCCAATGTTTGCGCGATAATAAAAGGAGATTCCCACTCTCCCTTTCGGGAAAGCTTTGCCTACACGATTGTAGGATAGAGGGCCAAGAAATGGTATTTTTTGCCATGATTTAGCTGTCCTATCAATTTGTGAGGACATAGTATTAATGGATTTTAAAGTGTAATATTTCAACTTCCTATCGAGAATATTATCAATAGTGACATTTTAATGTCCGTTGTGAACGGCAATAGATTTAATTATTGACTTTCATGATAAACAACAAGATATGGCACTTATTCCACAGGTTTTATTAGAGGTACAACGCGTTTCAGCGGTTAAGCCATCATCAGGTACAAAAATTGTGAGTCCAGAAAGCGGTATATATACCCAACTAGGAGGGGGTGGGGGAGGGAAGTGTTGGGCGAGGGGAGGGACGTCTCGCCGGACACAGTTACGTTTATTGACTGTCAGGTCCGCCGCTGGCTTTGCAGGCTTTTTTCATAAGCACTTCGCTTGCAGAAAGAAGAAAATGGCTACTTTATACATAGAGAAATGTGTCCCACTCTTATTATCCTAATTGTTTTTGTACTTTTTTCTACACCATATTTTCATTTCATGTTGTGTCCCACTCTCAAAAACCACGTTTTTTGCATTTTTCTCTGCACCGCAAGCTGCTAAAAATCCAAAACTACTACCAAATCATGCAGACAGAGCATCCACACTCAACGCACCAAACCTCACTCTATTGGCTCAAAACGTGGGAGAGGACAAAACAAAACGGATGCAGAATGACTGACTGACACTGAATTAATATATATTCTAATTAACCTCCTGATTTAGCAACAAACGTCAACATATAATAAACGTTTTATAGCTTTTTTTCAACTATTAAAAGAGCACTTCAAAACGGATAGGTTTGAAATTCACAATTCATACACCTAGATCGGGGCCGGTAGGCAAAAATTGTTTTATTTCACTATCTGCACATCGAAAACGTCAAATAATATTTTCGTACTCTCAAAATTGATTGATGAAACCAATTTACTTTCTTCAACTTCTTCAATCCAATTTTTGCCCCTTTACCAAAAAGGTAAACACATTTACTTAGCAAAGAAAACAAATTTCCATAGCAACTGATTTCTCATGTTAAAAGATAGGGAAAAAACCATTTTTTCCCTGCATTTTTCTCTACACAACAAACTGCTAAAAATCCTGAACTACTACCAAACCATGCAGACAGAGAACGCACTCAACGCACAAAACCTCACTCTTTTAGCTCAAAAATTAAGAGATAACGAAACAAAACAGTTACAGAATAACGGGCCAACTGACACGCTACAAAATGAATATACCTATAAAGATAACTCTTGGTCAAAATTTAATTTAGGCATGGGAATAGAAACCAGGTGGTGTATTAAGAAGTGGATTGTCGACATTTTATGCGTGTGGTGGTGGCAAGAGTCAATAGGGATTATAGCGTTGTTAAGAATTTTTTCCTGTAAATTATATAATATTTCCGAGAGTACACATGGGCTAGTAGAATTAAAACAATAAATACCAATTTCTTCATCAAAACCCACAATAGTTCTGATTTCTCCATGTGTAATTAAACAACAATACCAAGAAATAAGAGGCGGTGGCATTCTTTGGGCTGTAATCGAAGGAGGAACAGCGGTTAAACGAGAAAGAGGTGAAAGTGTTTGAATTTTGGGTGAAAAGAAGCGAGGTTAAAAATAAGAGGATGCGTGTGAAAAGAGGGCATCTACATCTACGAGATACCCTGCAAGCCACCGCGAGGGTGTGTGGCAGGGGGTGAAGATCACCAAGCATAGACTACCGACATGCAAACAAGTAACTATAGGGTCTCATGCAACTAGAATGTTAGTATCTATAGTATTTAAGGGGTTAATATATACATCTACATAATACCCTGCAAGCCACCACAAAGGTGTGTGGCAGGGGGAATCATGCACTATAGACTACTCTAAAATATTTCCCCTTTGCTATGCTTCCTATTCTGTTCTCTAATAGTACGGGGGAAAAATGCCATTTTGAATCTATCGGTACGACAATCTATCTCTCTAATCTTATTTATCTGGTCGAATATAGCATAATACGCTGGTGTTTTTAATATGAGCCTAACATCTTCAGTGAAGCTATCCGATTGAAATTTCTCTAATAGATTCAATCTGTACCTTAACCTACGCTCTGATAATGATTCCCACCCAATTCTTTTATTAATTCTGAAACGCTATTCAACCTATCGCAACTCCTTTTAACGAACCTAGCTGCTCTACGCTGCACACTGTCTAGTTCTCTAATCAAACCTAATTCATTTGGATCCAATACACTGGCTGCATACTCAAGGTGAGGCCTAACTAGTGAAAAGTAACATCGCTCTTTTGTCTTCTCATCACATTTCCCAAGTACTCTTTTTATAAATCATAGCTTTCTCTTCGCTCGGCCGCAATAACACCCGGCTCGTAAATTAAATTTTGTGTGGAGTAATCTAAGATATGTTTTATTTCAATTATGGAGTAGCCTGAAGCCCAGTATCCCTCCGCCCTCAATCACCTATCTCTATCCAATCCATCACATATCCCTAATCGGTGCAAGTGGCAGCAGCTACCATCTCCAAATCACTGCAAATGGAACGATTGAAGTCGCTCGTGTGGATGCAGGGGATGCACTCTCGTGTCGACACCGCCGCCGTGCTGGCTGACGCCGGAACGCAGCTGCGCAGCTGGGCGAATAAATATCCACTCCTTTCATCACTCGCGAGAGGTTCGCCAAGGAACGACGCTGTTGGTTTTGGCGGGCGATGCGGTCACCGGCGCTCCAAACGGCCCCTCTCCCCCTTGCCCCCCCCCCCCCCATGTATCTGGAGACGCATTAAAGTTTCCTCTTGACAAGAAAGCATGAAGACACTTCATCATCATAATTGGTCAACAATCCTAGGGTTGCTTAGCGACGCAGCCCTCCACTCGATTCTCCTATCGGCCAATCTCTTCATATTAACGTAGTTCCTCTCTTTCACGTCCTTCACGACCTGTTCTATGTGAATCATACGAGGCCCCCCTTTTCAATTCTTCCCGTTCACTTTTCCTTCGACGATTGTCTTCATCAGGCCATCGTGTCTTAAGATATGGCCGATTAGATTGTCCCATCTTCTTTTTATAGTTTTCAGCAGACTTCTCTATTCTCCCACTCTTCTTAGGACTTCTTCGTTTGTCACTCGGTCGATCCATTTTATCTTCATCATTCTTCGATAGCACCACATTTCGAATGCTTCTACCCTTTTTTCTTCTCCGCTGCTGTCATCGTCCATGCCTCACTGCCGTAAAGAAACATGCTCCAAATATACGTTTTGATGAATTGCTTCCTTACTTCCAAGCTTGTATTTCCTGCTGTAAGTAGATTCTTCTTTTGATAGAATGGCCTCTTTGCCTGGACTATTCTACTCACTATTTCTTTCTTGCTTCTGAAGACACTTCCCGTCCATTAATGGTTCAACGTTTGACGCTTTGGTTTTGGAATTATAATAAATGTTGTCGCATTTTTAATCCCTTCAAGCAAAGCAACGAGAGGAGGACGTCACAATAATAGAGTAGTTATTACTCAAAACGGTAATCTACATCTACATAATACCCTGCAAGCCACCACAAGGGTGTGGGGCAGGGGGTAATTTCTCACCAAACATGCACTACATATCATGCATAAAAAATCTTAAGGGACAGAGGAGCGAGGAGGCAGGGAAATAATTTCCCTGGAAAAGAGATAAGAGGGAGGAATAGAAAAAGAATAAAAATATTAACCCTCAAGAGAGTCGGTGGAAATCTGCGTCAAGGCAACCTAAAATCTTGACAAGTGGTGGCGATACTAGTGGTCACTCGGGGGGGAGGTTGATAATTCAAAGACGGTCTTCTTTTCGGGTGAGCTGCTGGAGATGTTAAGTTATTAGGAGAGTTACTTCGGAACAGAAATTGACTCGCAATATTGTTTAAGCATTTTCAAAATAACATGTTTCCATTAATTTCTTCAAGGAATATTATGACGCAAGGGAAATTACTACGTCACTGGGTGCGCTGTTATTACATTTTTATGGGTATACGCCACTCATTTAGAAGGCTGTGAACGAAATATAATTACCCCGTACTATAGGACATACTATAAGAGAACAGAATAGGCAGTATAGCAAAGGGATAGGTAGGGAAAATATTTTAGAGTATTCTGTAGTGCATGATGCATGTATTAACCCCTCAAATACTAGAGATACTAACAATTTGGTTGCATGAGACACTTTAGTTGCTTGTTTCCATGTCGGTAGTGCATGCTTGATGATCATCACCCCCTGCCACACACCCTCGAGGTGGTTTGCAGGGTGTCGTGTAGATGTAGATGTAGATGAAATTATTGGATCAGTTGAGAAAAGTCAAGTAATTGACATTTAAATTCTTCCGATAGATGCAGTAAATTGATACGATTGAAATTTTGATGAAAAATGGCATTTATTTGGCATAGACGTGGGAAAACGTTTTTTCCTAGTAAGCGTTAGTACTGAAAGGCACAAAATCTCAAATGAATAAAACTTTCTCCCTTTCGCTACTCACGTCTCGAGTGCGGATCGGGGAGCATCTCAGGGAGATGAGAGGGTAGCGGCGGAAGTCAGGGGTAATGAAGACGGCGCCAAGAAAGCAGAGGAAGACGACATCCCGCAGATCGGGAGGAGAGGCGATTAGCGTGGTACGCGACATGCAGCACAGCGGGGGGTTGTCCTCATCAAAGGAGGGCTGCTTTGCGAAGCGATTCTTCAGCAGCGCGGAGGATGTCATCTGCCAATCTCTTACGTGCCACATTTACGAGGAGGAGGAGTCAGTTTATACGGCTTGATCCACACCAAGAGCATCGACGTTCAGATCCCAATGTGTTAGAGACACTTCAGGTGAATAACAGTCTTCACTGGTGTGAAGGAGCTGCCGTGTTTTCCCGGCGAATAATAATAAGGAAGTCATATGGAGTTACGGCAATCGGGAAATATCAGCCCTGTCGAGCCCCTGACTAGGATAAAACCCGAGATGACCTCAACAGCTCTACCAAGGTGTCATTAGCACAGCACTTAAGGTTAAATACTTTATTCGCCACATGTAATGTTGAACCGCGGATCTCGTGGCGCCTTTCTTCATTTGCTGGTTAACACCGAGGCTAGGTTTCACTCCAAACCCTTAATCTGTTCCCACGCAATTGCCAAAAGGTTCTACGCGATCTACATCTTCTACATCTACATCTACGCGTTCTAAAGGATCTACATCTACGCGATACCCTGCAAGCCACATTGAGGGTGTGTGGCAGGAGGTGAAGATCACCAAGCATGCACTAGCGACATGCAAACAAGTTACTATAGTGTCTCATGCACCTAGATTGTTAGTATCTATAGTATTTAAGGGATTAATACATGTATCATGCACTACAAACTACTCTAAAATATTTCCCCTACCTATCCCTTTGCTATGCTGCCTATTCTGTTCTCTTATAGTGCGGGGAAAAATGCCATTTTGAATCTATCAGTACGACAATCTATCTCTCTCTAATCTCATTTATCTGGTCGAATATAGCATAATACGCTGGTGTTTTTAATATGAGCCTAACATCTTCAGTGAAGCTATCCGATTGAAATTTCTCTAATAGATTCAATCTGTACTTCAACCTATGCTCTGACAATGATTCCCACCCTAATTCTTTTATTAATTCTGAAACGCTACTCAACCTATCGCAACTCCTTTTAACGAACCTAGCTGCTCTACGCTGCACACTGTCTAGTTCTCTAATCAAACCTAATTCATTCGGATCCCATACACTGGATGCATACTCAAGGTGAGGCCTAACTAGTGAAAAGTAACATCGCTCTTTTGTCTTCTCATCATATTTCCCAAGTACTTTTTTCATAAATCCTAGCTTTCTCTTCGCTCGGCCGCATATTTCCCGGATGTGTCTTCCCCACGATAAATCTTTAGTGATTGTTACACCTAAATACCTTATGATTTCAACGCTTTAGATCTTCGGGTTATTAATTTCATAGGAATCGCTCTATCGAATTATACCTCCTCCAAAAATTGATAGCTACACACTTTTTAAGGTTAAGTTCTAACTGCCATTTAACCATGACAGGTTTACCTGTCATGGTAACATGTCTGCTGTTTTCGGTGGTAGTAGAAAATATATAAGTAAAAAAATAGAATAAAGTTATAAAAAACGTATATAAAAACGTGCTGCTGGTTCGGTTACCTTCAAGTCCTTACAACTGCCTATTCTATCCATTGACACACTCGTATTGGATATATTTACCGTTATTCATATCTCTTATTTACTTTATTGTGGATGTCAGGATATTATGACGGTGTAATCTTATGAAAACATGTCCACAAGAATTCATTTCCAATACTGTGTGGGGGTGATGGAGTATGTGGGATGGAGTCTGTGAGGATTCCGACCAGCAAACGAAGTAGTGCCTAGTGGGGTGCTAAAAGAATCAACAGATAAGACTTGAAATTGTCACTATTTCCGGATATTTTCGAAGAATGTCGAAAACCAAATGAAAAAGGTTTTTTAGCGAGTGATTTTCCGCTTCTTGCGCATGACGGATATCATTCGTCATTCGTTTGTGGCTCAAAAACACATCTACATCTAGCGTACAGACTAACGTAGTATGTGACAATAGCTCCGATTACATTCTCATTCGGTCAGCAAGTGTCACATGCAACTATTTGTGCCACATGAGGAAGCTGAACGTAGGAAATCAAACAACAAAATTAAGACGCAACTGTGCCAAGGAATTTGCAACTGGCATGTCGCCAGTTTAAACCGTCTCCCGCAATTCGCGACCCTTCAGACGCTATCTCAAAGGGACTATGTTCGAACGGAGTCGAAAGATGGCACAGAAGATGACGCATAACCACCATGATGCGGTGTCGAGAATCCGATTTTTGAAATACATTTAACTGAAAAAAAGATGTCCACCCGTGGACCATCTGGGCATAAAATAGTGTGTGCCAAGGTGGATGTGATTTATAGGGCTTTTCTGATCCAAATGCGTGACGTCAACAGTCTGTACTCAGTGATGAAAATGGATACAATATTAATATCACCACTTGAAAATTAGGTGACGACATGTGAATAACCTGAGAGGGGAAGGGCAACAAAAAAGTAACTGTGCTCAGTTATTAATTCCAATTCTAACTTTGCAGTCAGTTATAGGTAAAGAGTAAATTTTTAAAAGTTACTGGTTAGAGCTACTAATGGATCGGCAAGATTTGTGAAGGGACGGTAAGAAAACTATATTAGCGTAACCAGTCTATTAAATGAATTAAAATGGGAATTATTGTCAGATCGCAGGTTGAAATTTAGACTTAATCTCTTAAATAAATTCCAAGACCATATTTTCAGTCATGATGTTAAAAATATTTGGCGAACCCCAACTTACTACTGGACCATAATTACAAAATTAGAGAAATTGATTGCCGAACTGACAGATTCAAAATGTCCTTTTTCCCTCGTACAATTAGGGATATGAATAGCGGTGAATATGTCCAATACGAGTGATTTAATCCATAGCAAGGTAATTGAGTGTTGGTGTAAGGACTTGAAGATAACCCGACTAACAGCACGTTTTTGCATGCTTAGTTTGCAATTTTTATCTTTTTAAACATGTTGCAGTTTAGACTAATATATTAATATTAATCCTTTTTAATGCATGGTATGTAGTGCATGTTTGGTGAGAATTCACCCTCTGCCACACGCCTTTATGGTGGATTGCAGGGTATTATGTATATGTAGATGACCATACCTAGTTTCTTTTAAAACATTTTAGACATGAGTCTAAGAGGTTATTCCGGATCTATTGCATACTGTAATTTTACATCTAGTTAATATTTAATCACACTGAATTTGATACGAGTATTTGAACTCAATTCTCCACCGTGGCCGGTTGCTAATATAAACAATTCGGCAAGATGGAAGGAAGTATTTTTAGCTGTAAATATATAAAATTTATCAATAGATAGCATAAGTAGTTGGGTGATGGTATAAGGACTTTAAGCTAACCTAACCAACAGCAGGTTTTTGCTTTGCTATTTTTATCTATTTTTTTTAATTGTGACATTTAGAGTAGAATGGAATTATTATATACTTTTTCACTAATGATATGTAACGAATTTTTGGTGTGAATGCTGCCACTCACGTTCATGGCGGCTAACAAGGTATCCTGTAGATGGATGGCGGGGTGCTATTACAACTAATGTTCAAATTACCAAAAGTATTACAACAACCACCGGCTTCACTATCGTTAGGATCGGAAATATCGACCTCCAAAAGCATCGAAGATCATTAGTAAAAACTGAGTTTGAACGTATCATGCGAGAGATACATATTAGGGCGGTAACGATTACTTCCAGAAATCCATGAGTAGATTACAAGTTATATTTTCAATTTTTTAATGTAAAGATTACAAGGACATATCACCAAAAAGTTATCGTTCACCGTAACTCAACCCCGCCCGCCCGCTCACTGTGAATAACCTACCAGTAGTGTTTTCATCTACTACACCGTAATACCATACGATCCACCGCCAGGGTGTGAGACGATCACCAAACATGCACTAGTCGCCCGCTATTAAGAGCTACGAGGCTACTCAGTATGTTCCAATAGTTTTAACTTCTCATATCGTCTGCACTGTGCTTTCAAGACGACATTTTCATCCAAGTGCTCTAAATAGGGATCCACCCACTATGGACACACCGCTTATGCGTAAAGTCTTGCCAGCTCGCGAATGCGCATGCGCTGTGGCACATCTGCTTCGATTCCTGCTCTCCTTGGGGCGGTTATCTACATCTACTTCTACACGATACCCTGCAAGCCACCGCGAGGGTGTGTGGCAAGGGGTGAAGATCACCAATCAAGCACTACCGACATGCAAACAAGCAACTATAGGGTCTCATGCAACTTGATTGTTAGTATCTATAGTATTTACGTGGTTAATACATGCATCATGCACTACAGACTACTCTAAAATATTTCCCCTACCTATCCCTTTGCTACGCTGCCTATTCTGCTCTCTTATAGTACGGGGTAAAAATGCCATTTGAATCTATCAGCACGAAAATCTATCTCTCTAATCTCATGTATCTGGTCAAAACTAGCATAATACGCTGATGTTTTTAATATGTACCTAACATCTTCGGTAAAGCTATCCGATTGAAATTTCTCTAATACATTTAATTTGTACTTTAACCTACGCTCTGATAATGACTACCACCCTAATTCTTGTATTAATTCTGAAACACTACTCAACCTATCGTAACACCTTTAAACGAACCTAGCTGCTCTGCGCTGCACACTGTCTAGTTTTATGATCAAACCTAATTCAATCGGATCCCATACTCTGGCTCAAATACTGAAGGTGGGGCCTAACTAGTGAAAAGTAACATCGCTCTTTTGTCTTCTCATCACATTCCCCAAGTACTCATTTTATAAATTCTAGCTTTCTCTTCGCTCGGCCGCATATTTCCCGGATGTGTCTTCCCCACGATAAGTCTTTAGTGATTGTTATTCCTAAATATCTTATGGTTTCAACGTTTTTCTTCGTGTTAATAATATTCTAGGATCGCTCCATCGAATTATTCCTCCTCCAAAAATTGATAGCTACACACACTTTTTAAAGTTCACTGCCATTTGTCGCACCACTCTTGAATTGCATCTAAATCCTTGCTCAACGATTCTCTATCTTCTTCTTTTGATATATCACTGTACAGTACCGCATCGTCTGCAAAAAGCCTAAGCTTACTATTAACTACGGTATCCAGTTCGTTTATCATCATCATCGGTCATCAATCTTCTGATTGATCATACGCAGCTCTCAACTGAGTTCTTCTATCGGCTAATCTTTTCATTGTGACGTATTTCTTCTCTTTCACATCCTTCACAACCTGTTCCATGCATCCCATACGAGGTCTTCCTTTGACATTCCTAACGTTCACTTGTCCTTCAACGATTATCATACGATCATGTCTCATGATGTGGCCGATTAGGTTGTCCCGTCTTCTTTTTAGAGTTGTCAGGAGACTTCTCTTTTCTCCTACTCTTCTTAGGACTTCCTCGTGACTTACTCGGTCGATCCATTTAATCTTCAGCATTCTTCTGTAGCACCACATTTCGAATGCTTCCACCCTTTTCTTCTCCTCTGTTATTATCATCCATGCCTCACTGCCGTATAGAAACATGCTCCAGATGTACGTTTTGATGAATTACTTCCTTGCCTCCTAGCTTGTATTTCCGACTGTTAGTAGATTCTTATTTTGATAGAATACCCTCTTCGCGAGGGCAATTCTGCTAACTATTTCTTTCTTGCTTCGTCCGTCGTTGGTTACTCGGCTTCCAAGGTAACGTAACTCTTTCACCTCTTCCAGCTTTTGTTTTCCTAGTTTAACGTTGGTTTTTGCCTCTTCTCTCTCTCTCTGCACAACGGGATAGAGAGGTAAAATATTGTCGAGTAGACTGCAGTGCATGATGCATGTATTAACAACCAATCCCTTTTTTACCATGCACATACTAAGCATGTACATCTATCTATCTACATCTACATAATACCCTGCAAGCCACCACAAGGGTGTGTGGCAGGGGGTGATTGCTCACCAAACATGCACTACATATCATGCATAAAAAAGGAATAGTATTAACATAGTAGTCAGAACTACACTATTTAAAAAGATAGAAATTGCAAAGAAAACATGCAAAAACATTCTGTTAGTAGGGTTAGCTTTAAGTACTCATACCAACATGCAGCTACCAATGCTATTCATTGCTACTCTCCGATAGGACATATTTACCGTTATTCGTATCTCTTATTGTGCGAGGGAAAAAGGACATTTTGAATCGGTCAGTTCGGCAATCAATTTCTCTAACTTTATGATTATGGTCCAGTCTGCCATAGTAAGTTGGGGTTCGTAAAATATTTTTAACATCATCACTGAAAATATTGCCTTGGAATTTGTGTAAGAGATTAAGTCTAAATTTCAACCTGCGATCTGACAATGATTCCCATTTCAATTCATTTAATAGACTGGTTACGCTAATATAATTATCGTATCGTCCCTTTACAAATCTGTATCTATGTCTATCTGTACAAATCTATGTACCAGCATGTGACCATATTATGTAGCATGTTTCGCCTTGTTGCATGTCAACAGTGCATGTTTGGTGTCTTCACCCCCTGCCGCACACCCTAACGGTGGCTTGCAGAGTATTGTGTAGATGTAGACGTATAGCTGTGTGGTACAAGACATCAAGAAGGTCAAAGCAAGGAAACGCAGGAATGTGTGAGAGGGCAATGACGGGAAAATCGATCCGACGGATTCGCGGAAATACAATTCAAGCGTATCACATGTTGTCCTCATCAAATACTTGGAAACGAAAACACCGAACGATATTAAATGATCGCGGCAGCCGCAAAGTGCGTTCATATGTTTTACAGCAAAGCAATGGTCGTCCGCAAAAAAGAAGGGAAGGTGCAATTCGAGACCTTGGCATTGGGTGAAGTGCGACGTCGCCCCAGAGATAATCGCTCTCTCGCCCTGAGTGATGGGCGGCAGCCTCGCGTTGCCGGGGCAGGAGGCGTTGCCCCAGGGACGCGAGACCCTGTGGACGGACCAAACGGCCGACGCGACAGCCCCTACTGTTCACGCCCCGCTTCGCCGCGTGACAGCCAGTGTCACGTCCCGCGTCGATCGGAGTAAACAAGGCCGTGACACTGACATTCTACGTGATCCCTTTCATGTGCCGCACTACTAAGGGAAAGGATAATTTGCTAAATCCGTTCTTTTTGATGCAGCGGCTCATTACGCCACTACAATGTACATGTACACTACAATCTACGTGTACATGTAGATGTACAATTGCAATCAGACGGCAAGGACTGATTGCATTCACCCAACCACGTTGCGTTCGATTAATTTCCATCTCACTGGAAATGTATTTGCATATTTAGTGAATTACGTGAGTACACTTACATAATCTCATGCTTTAAAAAACTAAACTACACCTTTCCACATCTACATATAGCCATGTAAGCCACCAGAAAGGTGTGTGGCAGGGGGTGAATTCACACTAAACATGCGCCACATATCATGCTTGTATTGTAGTGCATGATGCATGTATTAACCCCTCAAATACTATAGATACTAACAATCTAGTTGCATGAGACCCCTTAGTTGCTTGCTTGCATGCTAGTAGTGAATGCTTGGTGACCTTCACCCCCTGCCACACACCCTCGCGGTGGCTTGCAGGGTATCGTGTAGATGTAGATGTAGATGATGCTTAAAAAGGATAAGTAACTACGATATATTCTAGTCGAAACATAGCAACTTAAAAAAAGATAAAAATAGCAAAGCGATCATGCAATATCATGCTGCTAGTTGGCTTACCTTCAAGTCTTTATGCCAACATGCAACTACCTCTGATATCCATTGATACAATGTATACACCATTGAATATATTTGCAGTAATTTATATCCCATATATCATAATATCCTAAATATCATATCCTATATATGCGCGGTTCTCCATCTTCGTGCGGTTCCAGTGGATCTCGAAACTGAAAAGTGTCACGTCGTCTGCCAGCTCAAAAATTTCTCCGCGATTTCGTACATTCCGTATTTTAACATGGAATTTTGTGATTCCGGTAACGGAAACGGATTCGAAAACGGAAATGATCGAGCAAATGACCAAAATGATTGCTCAAGCCTTCAATCTTCTTATCCCTGGAAGGCATAGCTGGATTGGCCCCAGAACTACCTATGCTATGGCTGGAATTACTCGTATTGGACATATTTACCGCTATCGTTATCCCTAATTGTACGACGGAAAAAGGACATTTTGTATTTGTCAGTTCGGCAATCAATTTCTCTAATTTTGTGATCATGGTCAAGTCTACCATAGTAAGTTGGGATCGCAAAATATATTCACCTTCATCAATGAGAATATTATCTTGGAATTTATTTAAGAGATTAAGTCTAAATTTCAACCTGGGATCTGACAATGATTTCCATTTTAATTCATTTAATAGACTGGTTACGCTAATAAGGTTATCGTACCGTCCCTTTACAAATCTTGCCGATCTTTGGTGCACACGTTCAAGTTCGTTATTTAGACCGATTTCGTAGGGATCCCATACACTGGCAGCATATAGGCAGGTGCTTCCGCAGAATTGGAAAGATACATCTAAATCTACATCTACGTAATACCCTGCGAGCCACCACGAGAGTGTGTGACAAGGGCAGATAGCTACATCCAGCTACAGTTATGTAACATAAAAAATGAGCCGCCGAGATCAACAATGCAAGGTGTAATAATGGAAGTAAACAAGCGCTGGTAATTTGGAAACAATAAGGGAGAGCGAGAATCGAGGAGTTGTGTGTTAGACGCGTTGGTGTGGAGACGCAAAACTGACGTGTGCTTAAGAAAGGGTTTATTAATTTGTGAGCTAGTTGGTGTCTGATTTGAATTAAGAAGTGCCTCGAAAGAAAAGAAAAAGTAAAAGTGTATGGCCTGTTAAGTGCGAGCCTAAAGAGAAGTGTATGTTGTATGTTGGTGTTTGATTAATTTTGAAGTGCATTTCGTGAGGGCAATTTCTTATGTTGTGAATGTTTTACGTAATAAAAATGAGTGATATATAATACATAAAGAATATTTTACAGTTAGAATAGCTACATCGGCTTCTACGGCTCAGAAACATTCCCGTTTAGACATATTATGAGAAAGTTGGTTGATACGGAAAATCCGAATGAATTAAAAAGTGACGTCAATCTTTCTTAACACACGCCGATTTTTTCGGGGAACCTGCTTCACTCCCTTTTCCCCTGCGGCCATTTAGCAGGAGGGCCTTCCAACGTTGCACTGTACTCACGGAGGCCCGACGCCAATCCACTCGGGAATGCGTGGAAATGCCCAGAGTGCCTCCTGAAATCGCCGCTCGGGATGAAAATAGTCGCGGGGGGAAGGAAAAACGTAGGTTGGAACGGCTGCCAACTCCGAAAGGTTCGTAACAGCAGCAATCGCCGCGTGAACGGAAATCGCTCTGAGCACGGAATGATTCCATCATCAGAGCGACTGAAAATACAGCTCGCGGTTTGCGTGAATGAAGCACGGTTTACATCACGTGAAAACAGCAAACGACGACACCCCTCTCTCCGACAAAACTAGGTGTAAAACCCCACAAAGTTTTTGGAATAAGACTGACGCATGATCTCTCCTGGGGCAAACACATACGTGAAATAATGGGTCAATGGAATCGTAAACTGGGATTCATCAAAAGATTATTGGGTAAATGTGACGATCATATACGAGAAATCATCTACTTTTCCCTTGTAAGACCTCATTTGGAATATGCTGCCGGTGAATGGAATCCCAACGAAATCGGTCTAAATAACGAACTTGAACGTGTGCAGCGAAGATCAGCAAGAATTGTAAAGGGATGTTACGATAACCTTATTAGCGTAACCAGTCTATTAAATGAATTATATTGGGAATCATTGTCAGATCGCAAGTTGAAATTTAGAATTAATCTCTTAAACAAATTCCAAGATAATATTTTCAGTGTTGATGTTAAAAATATTTTGCAAACCCCAACTTACTATATCAGACTGGATCATAATCACATAATTAGAGAAATTGATTGCCGAACTGACAGATTCAAAATGTCCTTTTTTCCTCGAACTATTAGGGATATGAATAACGGAAACTATAACCAATGCGAGTATAGCAATGGATAGCATATGCAGCTGCATGTTGGTATAAGGACTTGAAGCTAACCCAACTAGCAGCATGTTTTTGTATGTTTGCTTTGCTATTTTTATCTTTTTTAAATGGTGAAGTTTAGAACAGTATATAAATACTAATCCTTTTTTATGCATGATATGTAGTGCATGTTTGGTGAGAATTCACACCCTTCCACACCCCTTTATAGATAGATAGATAGATATTTAATGCTCAAAACTCATACATAATTTGTACAATGAATAAATAATTGAGCTTTAGGTAGCTTACAAGGATCAACCTGAAAAAAGCTACCATCGGAAACTAAAGTGTTAGAATTTAAATGCTTAACATTCCAAAATTAGGCGTAATAATAATATAAAAAATAAGAAAATTTAACAAAATGTAACCAAAAATATGGATAAATTGAGAACAAAAAATTAGCACAATATATACATATACACATACATATATATAGAACATTTAGGAAGATCAAAACGGTTATAATACAAGAATACAGAATATTCCAAAATAGAGTAAAAAAGGTTATAATACAAGAATACAGAATAATTCAAATCAGTAGATCAAAGTTGAGCAAAGCAAAATAGCTACATTAATAAGTATTCCACATTTTCGAAACTAAGGAGCCAATGTTTTAAATTATTAAGGAAGGTAGGTGGCTAGTAGGGTATTATGTAGATGTAGATGAATGAATCATGGTTCACGTTACGTGAAAACAGCAAACAACGACACGCTTCTCTCCGACAAAACGGGGTGTGCAAACAGCAGTCCAAAACTCCACAACGTACGGATTTCAGTTGCCCGGCTATTTAAAATTCAACAGTTTTTTATCTACATCACTATGAATATCTTGGCTACCGTTTCCCGGCAATAGGAATGACGTACGCTGCCGCATGAGAAACGATGGTCAGCTAGGTTCTTCAAATACAGACCGCGGCTTAACCTTGCTTAAGTCAAGGAAAGATCAAACGAGCGCGATTTCCAATTCCCGGGACATATCGGTGATCGAACCTCGTTCCTGCTGTCAGCACCATTTTTTTCAGCACTGATGTAACTGAGAAACCGAAATTATTACAGCAACATTTTATTGCAAAAAAATAGTGTTGCAAAATAAACCCTCACCGTGATACTCGATACAATCACTGGCAAAAATTGCACTGAGAGTAACTGCTCGTCATTATGAAGCAACCTGATGAACGTTAATCTCACGTGTTTGGAAAAACGGAATCCTCAGCTATAAGTCGACAGGTTACGCAGAGAAACAGCAGAAGAGACTGGAGTGTTAGGTTGAGATAGAACACCTGTGCAAATGACAGATTCAAGAGAGAGTTTGTCAGAAACCGATGACGAAAATCAATAGACCACTTTACTGGTAGAATACAACTCCTGGAAGGAAGCTTTGGACCATATGGGTATTGAATAATAAGACCAGCGAGGGGTTGGAACAGAGACTCTAGGAGCTAGATGGATGAAAAGTGGAGAGAAGAGGGCGTACACAAATCGAGGGCTGATAGTGAATGACTGGGAAAGAATAATGAGGGAGGTTGATGAAAGGAAGCAGGAGTAATTGGATGCAGGAAGAGATAAGAGGAAGCAAAATACTACTTAAGGTTGAACAGATTCAGGATTATAATAAGAATGAATAAACTTGATTTTTCCACAAATTTTATTACTTTCCACTACCCAGGTTTCGACGGCTAAGTCATCATCAGGTAAATAACAAAGAAAGTTTAGTGAATAGTGAACAGTGAATAACAACGAACAGTGCAGAATCTTCTTTCCAAAACTAAGGATAAAATCCCTTTATTAGAAAAGAGCGGAGTGTACCAGCTTGAATGTGAATGCTCGGCCGTATATATCGGTCAAACAGGACGGCAATTCAAACAGAGAGTAAAGGAACATCAGGCGCGTTTCAAAAATTCAAACGACACCTCCCACTTCGCGAAACACCTCTTGGAAAAAAGACATGTGAGTGACTTCACCCCTAAAATTCTCCATGTGGAAAAGAAAGACCTCCGCCTGGATGCTCTAGAACAGCTAGAGATTATGAAAACCGTTGGGTCGAAGTGTGAAATACTCAATGATTTGTTATATGCCTCCCGTTCACCCCTCCTAGACCTCTCACTGTTCAGGGACACCGACCCACCGTAACAACCCAATGTGTCACTCAACGCTTTCCCTCCACCTACCACCCCCACTCTCCCTGTCCCTTTGACTTTCCTTACCCCCACCATCCTTCCCCGCCCCCCCTTTGACTTTCCTTACCCCCGCCCTCCTTCCTAGCAAACCAAAACCCGCCCCTCTTCACTGTTTGTATATATACTTGGTGGAAAAACTGTTTCTTTGTTATTCACCTGATGATGACTTAACCGTCGAAACCTGGGTAGTGGAAAGTAATAAAATTTGTGGAAAAATCAAGTTTATTCATTCTTATTATAATGAATCGTTTCCACCACGTCACGGCCGATAACACCATCTAGATTCAGGATTGATATATTGGTAAAAACTCAGAATCGATCAAAGATAATGCCCACAAACTTTGCGGAACAGTGCAAAAGTTGTGATTAAATACTTAAAGGCAGTGTCCCACGGTCAGATGTTCGTATCATGGTAATTGGATACAACAAGAATTACAGCATGAATATATTGGCTCACGTAATTGGAACCACTTTGGACCATGTGACAAGGTGGAATCTAAATGGATCATGGCTCAAATTTTTCACAAAAATTGTTGGACTAAAGAGATAAATGAAATCAACCAATCACGGACGTCCAAAAAAGTGACCATGCTCCCACTTCGCTTTTTCGAGATGGATTTCGTTAAATCTCTTTGGATTTGGACAACGGACTGAATGAAACAGACGTATTATTTCAAGTGCTAAGGCTCGCTGCTTGTGCTCGCTGAGATCACGGAAAAGATTAATTCACACACGATTCCTGACGCATGACTCGTTTGGATGAACGTAGCTCGATTTCTGCACGACTTCTCAGCTAAAATAACAACTGTTGTGACTATTTATAAGCGGTTGTGTCATTCATTTGTAATGTTTTCTATGTCCTCCCATTTCATCGGTTCGTCTACACTACTCGAAAAAACTGTGCTTAAATTTCCGTTTAATTCAATAATTTGATCGCAACGCGTTTTCACCAAAAAATAAATTGAGTGAGAATTGGAGCTCGGGACACCGGCTTGAGGCAAGTGAGGTAAAACGCTGAGGGCATAAATGAGGAAATGCATTTTCAACTCGGCGTCGTAGAGAGGTGATGGACGAAAACGTCAAATGGCGCAAGGAACACTTCAAATGCGCAGTGTGGACGAGGGAATTGGCAACGGAAGACGGATTCCTCTCTCTCTCGGGCGAAACGGATTCCCCTGGGCACACTCGGGTGATTCCCTCTCGAGACCTTGGATAAGCGTAAGCACTGCATACTGGTGTAGCTGTGCCCCTCTTCTTTATAGATCCGGTGGAAAAAAGACGGAATGTTGGAATGACTGGAGATTACCACTTACAAAATAAGTAATAATGAATTAACAAACGTGGAATCCATTAAATATCTTGGAATAAGACTGACAAATGATCTTTCCTGGGGTAAACACATTCGTGAAATAACGGGTCAAGCGAATCGCAAACTGGGTTTCATTAAAAGAGTATTGGGTAAATGTGACGATCATGTACGGGAAATCAGCTACTTTTCCCTTGTTAGACCTCATTTGGAATATGCTGCCAGTGTATGGGATCCCTACGAAATCGGTCTAAGTAATGAACTTGAACGTGTGCAGCGAAGATCGGCAAGATTTGTAAAGGGACGATACGATAATTATATTAGCGTAACCAGTCTATTAAATGAATTGAAATGGGAATCATTGTCAGATCGCAGGTAGAAATTTAGACTTAATCTCTTCCACAAATTCCAAGGCAATATTTTCAGTGATGATGTTAAAAATATTTTACGAACCCCAACTTACTATGGCAGACTGGACCATAATCAGAAAGTTAGAGAAATTGATTGCCGAACTGACCGATTCAAAATGTCCTTTTTCCCTCGCACAATAAGAGATACGAATAACGGTAAATATGTCCTATCGGAAAGTAGCAATGAATAGCATTGGTAGCTGCATGTTGGTATGAGTACTTAAAGCTAACCCTACTAACAGAATGTTTTTGCATGTTTGCTTTGCAATTTCTATCTTTTTTAAATAGTGTAGTTCTGACTACTATATTAATACTATTCCTTTTTTATGCATGATATGTAGTGCATGTTTGGTGAGCAATCACCCCCTGCCACACACCCTTGTGGTGGCTTGCAGGGTATTATGTAGATGTAGATGTACCTGCGAGGATTTTAAGGGCAGTTGAGAAACATTGTAACTATAACCTTTGTAACATAATTAAAGTAATAATGAATTAACAAACTTGGAATCCATTAAATATCATGGAATAAAACTGACACATGATCTTTCCTGGGGTATTTACATGCGTGAAATAATGGGTCAAGCTAATCGTAGACTGAGATTCATCAAAAGAGTGATGGTAAATGTGACGAACATGTACTAGAAATCAGCTACTTTTCCCTTGTTAGACCTCATTTGGAATATGCTGCCAGTGTACGGGAACCCTACGACATCGGTATGCATAACGAACTTGAACGTGTGCAGCGAAGATCGGCAAGATTTATAAAGGAACGGTACGATAACCTTATTAGCGTAACCAGTCTAATGAATGAAAAGGAATCATTGTCAGATCGCAGGTTCAAATTTAGACTTAATCTCTTAAATAAATTCCAAGACCATATTATCAGTGATGATGTTAAAAACATTTTGCGGACCCCAACTTACTATGGTAGACTGGACCATAATCACAAAATTAGAGAAATTGATAGCCGAAATGACAGATTCAAAATGTCCTTTTTTCCTCATACAATTTAGGTAGATGAATAGCGGTAAATATGTCCAATACGAGTGTAGCAATGAATAACATTGGTAGCTGCATGTTGGCATGAGTACTTAAAGCTAACCCAACTAACGGAATGTTATTTTATTTGCTTTGTTATTTTTATCTTTTCTTAAATAGTGATGTTTAGAACAGTTTATAAATACTAATCCTTTTTTACGCATGTGTATTGCATGTTTGGTGAGAATTCACCCCATGCCACATACATTTACGGTGGCGTGCAGGGTATCGTGTAGATATATGTAGATGATACTGGAAAGCTAGCATACTAGCGATTATACTAGACCTTGTACTGGATCAAGTATCGTGTGAAACGGGTTTAACTCATGGTTTTGTATAAATAGGGTTTTGTCGGAGTAGTAATGGTTTTCTCCACGTCAGAATGGTACATACTAAGTGTTCTCTGTGAACGATGATGCCGCACACCCATGGCACTCTGGGCCGCACACCCTCCTTACCTTTGGACGTGAGGCTGAAGGAGCGCAGTCGGTAGGACTCGTCGTCTTCGTCGGAGGGCGGGGAGCGGCAGTCGTCCCCTGGAACGTCCAGGAAGCCTCCCTTGCTTCGCGACGCCTTCACCGAGTTTCCTCGCTTCCACTGCGTGGGAGGCGACGCCCCTCCCGACGTCGGCGTCACCCGCAGGGAGCGCCGGCGCCTCGCGGCCGCCGACGCCGTCAGCGGCGCCTCTCCGTCGCAATCGCCGTCCGTCACCACGACCGGGATGTGGGGCCGCGCTGTGGCCCGCCGCTGCAGCCGCGGGGACGTCGACGCCGACACGCTGCTGGCGTCCAGGCGCGGCTCGCTCCCGGCGCGGCCGCCGCCGCCCCCGGGCCCCTCTCGGCGCCGCACCCGCGGCTTCCCGCCGGACGTCGCCCGGGCACTCTGCGACCGCGTCGCCGGGCGGCGCCGCGACGCCCTCGGCGTGGCCGCGTCCGTCGGCGGCGCCTGCTGTTGGAGGGCAGAGGCGGACGAGGCCCCAGCCAGGGCCTCCTCCATAGAGGAGAGGCCCGGGGCGCAGATGGACGCGGAGCGGCGACCCTTTTGCTGGCCCTCCTCCGCCATGGTCATCGCGAAGCCCACGTGAGCGACGGAAGACTCGCCCACCACCACCAGCACCAGCACGGCTCGGGTGCCGACACCACCACCCCTCGCCGCCGCCGCTATTGTTACGCCTCGCGAGAGCGACCCTCGCCGCAACACTTCCAGGAGATTCCCTCGGGAGCAGAGCGTCCTCTTCCTGGAGCCACACACACGAACACACAAGGCGCCCTCAAAGCAACTGGGAAGATTATCCGCACTGTACTGTGCCACGCCCGCAAGAAAAACCACTCCTCCTACCAGGCAACGACGATTATCCTTCGGAAACGGCAGATACTTCCTCGGAAGCACAAGTAGGACGGACGCAAAACACTTGAGAAGACCGGTGGGGGATTCAATCCAATTCAATCAGAACTTCACGCACAAGGCGTGCTAAAAGCAACTGAGAAGATTATCCGCACTGTACTGTTCCGCGATCGCAAGAAAACGGCTCCTCCTTCCAGGCAACTACGAATTTCCTTCAAAAGCGGCAGATTCTTTCTCGGAAGCACAAGTAATACGGACGCAAAACACTTGAGAAGACCGGTGGGGGATTCAATCCTGCAAACCAATTCAATCAGGACTTAAAGCACAAGGCGCGCTCAAAGCAACTGAGAAGATTATACGCACTGTCACTCCTCCTTCCAGGCAGCTACGATTTTCCTTCGTCGCGGAAGCACAAGTAAGACGGACGCAAAACACTTGAGATGATCGGTGGGGGATGCAATCCAATTCAACCAGAACTTCACTGTAATTTGGCCTTAAATCCACGATAGCCAATGGTAAACGTAGCACTACAGCCGTGGAAGTGTAGTAGTAGTGGAAGGGGGCGTGGAAGTGTTGAAGCGTCAAGTAGATAATTCACTCGCCTTCACGTTACATAAAAGAGGGTGGTGGCACGTTTTGTAATTTTTTTGGAAATGAACTCCCCGAATTGTGGATTAACTTCCTGGAGTGGTTGAACGGAACGTGACTTGAGCAGTGTATCCCTCAGACCTTCCGACGGGTTTTTCGAGGGAGCAACGTTTGCTTCGTGTCAGAGGAACTCGGACGAAGCGACAACTGCCCGCGATATCCACACTGCCTCGCACACAACGCCGGGAGCGCACTCGATTCGCGAAATGCCCCAAGGGCGGCGCTTGACCGGCGTGGCCTCAAAACAACACAAGCACACAACACCAACACACGCGTGCGCGGAAGGGGATCGAGCAGTAGGGCCAAACAAAAAACGATTCGCACTCAAAAAAAAAGTTGGCCCACCCCGCGAAAAGGGAACGCCGCCGGTCCCCACGACCTCTCGCGGCAAAAGGGCGAAACTGACGGAAGCGAAGGCACACAGGCGCGCACACACTTTGGTAGGTCCGCTCCCTGCGAAGCGCAATGGCCGACTGCCGCTCCCGCTGCCGCGCCGCCTCCACGGAGGGGAAGGGGAGTGGAGGGTAGAAGGGAGCGGAGAGCAATCGACACGCCCCGTCCCACCGAAGCAGACACACAGACAGACAACAGGAATGTTCTCGGGCGATAGAGATTAACATTCACATCCCCCTACCCAATCAATTTTTAGCAAATTCATCTGGCATCTACATCTACACGATCCCCTGCAAGCGACCGCGAGGGTGTGTGGCAGGGGGTGAATATCACCAAGCATGCACTACTAACATGCAAACAAGCTAGGGCATAGGAGAAGGGTAAGAATCAAGCCAGAATGGGGGTGCTTGGGTACTATTAGGCCCCACCTACTCCGTACAAAACGTTGCTTTTCGAACGGCCTCCTATGAAGACTGCACGCATATTAAAACATACGTCAACATCTACATAATAACCTGCAAGCCACCATAAAGGTGTGTGGCAGGGGGTTAATTCTCGCCAAACAT
Source organism: Platycnemis pennipes (assembly GCA_933228895.1). Taxonomy (NCBI): domain Eukaryota; kingdom Metazoa; phylum Arthropoda; class Insecta; order Odonata; family Platycnemididae; genus Platycnemis; species Platycnemis pennipes. Next base: position 9,417,148 of record OW121852.1, read on the forward strand.
GCACTACATATCTTTCATTTAAAAGGATTAGTATATTGGTCTAGACTGCACTATGCAAAAAGATATAAATAACAAACTACGCATGCAAAAACGTGCTGTTAGTTGGGTTAGCTTCAAGTCCTTACACCAACATGCAACGACCTATGCTATGGATTCAAACACTCGTATTGGACATATTTACCGCTATTCATATCCCTAATTCTACGAGGGAAAAAGGACATTTTGAATCTGTCAGTTCCGCAATCAATTTCTCTAATTTTGTAATTATGGTCCAGTCTACCATAGTAAGTTGGGGTTCGCAAAATATTTTTAACGTCATCACTTAAAATATTGTCTTGGAATTTGTTTAAGAGATTAAGTCTAAATTTCAACCTTCGATCTGACAATGATTCCCAATTTAATTCTTTTAATAGACTGGTTACGGTAATATAATTATCGTACCGTCCCTTTACAAATCGAAGTTTAGCATTTAAGAGATTTTTTGATGAATTTTTCGTCAAAATACGCTATGGAATATAAATTCCGATTCAATTTTATTATACACTCTTGGCACAAAGAATTACTACGCTTTTTTTGGAATAAAATTAAAATGAAAATCAGGAGGTTAAACGGAATAGGGGACGGGGCTAGACAACAGGTCTGGATCCTCTGCAAGGTGGCGGGAAGAGATTATTTTCGTGACCACGTGAGGCCCTGTTGCAGATCGTTATTCTGCGTTCACACTTGACTAAGGTGCATTTATATGGTGAAGTAAGGTGGGATGGAAGATTACAAGCAATTTAAGCAAGCAAAAAACTGATGGCAGGCAAATTTTTTGTGAAAATGAGTGAGACTTGCTCTGTGCACGTCCAGGGGCCACATAAGCCAAAATCAAGCTGACAAGTAAAATGGGTAAGGAAATACAAAAGCCTTTTCAAAGCTCATCAGGTAAGTCTCATATACTCTTTTTTTTTCTCCATGCAGCGTTCTCTTGCTCTGTTCTAAATTCTTCCGCGTAGACTAGCTAATATTTCCAAATGCACAGCAAATGTTTCCCAACAGTTATTTATGTCGAGTATCTTGTAATTAACCGCTTTACTTTTTCGTTTGTTGGAGGCTCACTGATGCACAACTGAAAAGAGAAATGGTTTTATCGTTAGTAACAGTCATTATTCCTGCTTATTTTCTTTCACATAGCTGATACACGCTGCTTGCAATTTTTATCAACGGATCTTTTTCAAATCGTCACGTTCTAAGCAATTTTATCATAGGCAGAAAGTACTCAATAGTGAATGCCAGGTTTTATTATTTGACGTCCATGTCGAAATGGGGGCTTACATAAAGAGAAGCGATTTTGTATGAGTACACGTTAGCGGCTGTGTTAGACGTTTATGGAATATTTAAGCAATCATTAATTCTTTTCACAGTGTCTAGCTCAGCGAACATGTCATTTTGTTGTACTCTTCATGTCGTTGAGAAATAGGTAAGTAAACGTTAAGTGAATTAATTTGTCTATCTTACCCATTTAGCAAGGGATTCTAACGTGTGAGGGAAAATTTACTAATTATCTTTGCCTTGGTAGCCAGTACCTTAGTAATGGTATTTCTTTTACATTACCAACTCAAAATTGGAGGGTTTTCTTGAACCGTTCACATTGTCTTCATACAACTTGACACCCTGATACGTGCCTTTTGTAACCTGATGCTGATTTTTTTTGCTTTTTTTGGCTTCATCTACATCTACACGACACGCTGCAAGCCACGTGAAAGTGTGTGGCAGGGGGCGAAAATCACCAAGCATGCACTATCGACATGCAAACAAGCAACTATGGGGTCTCATGCCACTAGATTGTTAGTATTTATAGTATTTAAGGGGTTAATACATGCATCATGCACTACAGACTACTCTAAAATATTTCCCCTACCTATCCCTTTGCTATGCTGCCTATTCTGTTCTCTTATAGTACGGGGGAAAATGCCAATTTGAATCTGTCGGTACGACAATCTATCTCTCTAATCTTATTTGGCTGGTCGAATCTAGCATAATACGCTGGTGTTTTTAATATGTTCCTAACTTCTTCAGTAAAGCTATCTGATTGAAATTTCTCTTTTAACCTACGCTCTGATAATAATTCCCACCCTAATTCTTGTATTAATTCTGAAACACTACTCAACCTATCGTAACACCTTTTAACGAACCTAGCTGCACTACGCTGCACACTGTCTATTTCTCTGATCAAACCTAATTCATTCGGATCCCATACACTGGCTGCATACTCAAGGTGGGGCCTAACTAGTGAAAAGTAACATCCTTCTTTTGCATTCTCATCACATTTCCCAAGTACACTTTTTATAAATCCTAGCTTTCTCTTCGCTCGGCCGCATTTTTAACCGGATGTGTCTTCTCCACGATAAATCTTTAGTGATTGTTACACCTAAATACCTTATGGTTTCAACGCTTTTCATCTTCGTGTTACTAAGCTTCATATTAATTAAAACTATTTTTGATTCCAAGGTGTTATTAATGGTACTTTTTTCTTATCATTTGCCTTCCTCTCTTCTGGTTACCAGATCAAATAATCAACTATGGTGGTACCTTTAATAAGATCATTCCTTGTTTCATGCCTGTCTGTACTATTCATTGCTTTGTATGCCAATCCCATATTCATGTTCTTTTGCTGCAGGATACCATTGGCCTATAATTTATTCTTAATATTCCCAATTTCTAGATATGACAGGGTAAACCCAAGCCTTTACGTGTCCTTCTTGGAGAACAGCGGTCCAACTAGGACTTTGCCTCTTCAGATGTAGCTGTCCATACTCTTTCACTCCTTGTCTTGTATTGGAAAATATTCCAACCGTGTCTTATCATCATTTTCGTTGCATTGTTCTCCGAATTCAAGTGTGTTTTCCGTAGTAGCATGCATTTGAAAACAACGAACTCTTAACTTTTTCTTTCAGTATGGCTAAGGGAAAGTAGTACTTACATCAGAGACGAATTGACCAGACTGGCAAGAAGTAAGGAACGCATGGTAGGACCAGGATCCTAACTCACATGTCTGATTTATTCTATTACTTTTACCACTGATCTAATCAGTCTGTTGTTTATCTGTTTACTTTCTGTGAATTTTCATGACGCCGAATGATTTTGGCAAACTATTGTAATTGTGGTCACTGTTTGTGAAGAATACAATCAGGTGATGAAACCATGGTCAAGGACCATGGCTAAGTACCATGACTACGATTATTTGCGAAGGCAGCCATAACGCATGTTGAATGTGGAAGTTTCAGATCTAAATTTGCTCAGCGGTCCGCAGTCTTCGATAACACAGGAATCTCATCTGCTTCGCTAAATTTCGCCAGAGAATCGTGGAAACCTGAATGTTTACGTCGGGAAATCAGAAAATGCAAAACATCGTCCCTCGATTTTATACTATTAGCAGATAAATAAATCCATGGTTGATGAACAATGCAGGGCAGAGGTGGAATAGGCATCCTCTCACACACAGAGCTTACTGTCGTGGAAAAAAGTCATGACACTCGAGTTTACAAGTCAATGAAAGTTGTACGCGTAGTCCCACATGAAAACAAGTTATATCAAAAATTAGCAAATTTAATTCTGCGTTTAACTGTGGAAAGTGAAAATTTTTATTTTATCTTGTTAAAATTTTATTGCCTGCGAAACAAAAAAGTGCTGGTTTTTTCACCGTTTTAAACGGAATGCTCACTTTAAAAATTCATAACTTTGAAAGTATTCATTGGATCGTAACAAAACTTTAATGCAACATAAAGGAACCTGTTTTTAAGATATGTACAAAGTTTTAGGTAATCGAAGTTGAAATAAAATTGTTCTTGTAAATTTTGTGAAACAACTTTTTGTCAGTACTGCGTGGTCATATCGATACGAATCTTGTTCTGTCATGGAGCTTATGGTAATACAAGGCTAATCGGTTCTCCATATTTAGAATTTATTTAGTTGTTTATTTTGTGTGCGCTTACATTTAATTCGGTGTTTCCTACAACAAGAGGTGTGAAGCGAACGAGAGGAAACGGACGCATGACCTTGGAAATCCGTGCGACGTTGCCGCGTTCGACACCATCCCCGCGTTCCATGTGTAGAATCAATACATTTTTGTTGCATTGTAACTTAAACAGATGGGATTCTTATCTTTCGAAAGAAAGTACACCTCTTTCCATCAACTTTTTAAGTTACAATGCAACAAATGGTCTCCTATGGCAACAGATGGTGTCGAACGCGGCAACGTCGTACGGATTTCCGAAGCCATGCGTCCATTTCCTCCCGCTCGCTTCACACCTCTTGTTCGAGGAAACACCGAATTAAATGTAAGCGCACATAAAATAAACAACTAAATAAATTCTAAATATGGAGAACCGATTAGCCTTGTATTACCATAAGCTCCATGACAGAACAAGATTCGTATCGATATGACCACGCAGTACTGAGAAAAAGTTGTTTCACAAAATTTACAAGAACAATTTTATTTCAACTTCGATTACCTAAAACTTTGTACATATCTTAAAAACAGGTTCCTTTATGTCGCATTAAAGTTTTGTTACGATCCAATGAATACTTTTAAAGTTATGAATTTTTAAAGTGAGCATTCCGTTTAAAACGGTGAAAAAACCGGCACTTTTTTTGTTTCGCAGGCAATAAAGTTTTAACAAGATAAAATAAAAATTTTCACTTTCCACAGTTAAACGCAGAATTAAATTTGCTAATTTTTAATATAACTTGTTTTCATGTAGGACTACGCGTACAACCTTCATTGACTTGTAAACTCGAGTGTCATGACTTTTTTCCACGACAGTAGGCACATAATAAAAAAACCAGCGTATTGTGCTAGATTCTACCAGATAAATAAGATTAGAGAGATGGATTGTCGTACTGATAGATTCAAAATGGCATTTTTCCCCCGCACTATAAGAGAACAGAATAGGCAGCATAGAAAAGGGATAGGTAGGGGAAGTATTTTAGAGTAGTCTGTAGTGCATGATGCGGGTACTAATCATAGATACTAACAACCTAGTTGCATGAGATCCTATAGTTACTTGTTTACATGTCGATAGTGCATGGTAGGTGATCTTCACCCCCTGCCACACACCATCGCGGTGGCTTGCAGGGTATCGTGTAGATGTAGAAGTAGATGAGAGATATTTGAACTTGCGACACCGTGGAGATACGTTTGAAAAGCAACAGCAGTATGGCTTAAAAGCTATTTCATATCGGCGAAGCTTGAGCCGAAATAATTTAGGCAGTATCAAGTCGTTAGCTTGATTAGGTGTTGCATAAAGAAAGGCAAACTGAACGCTAGCGTATAGAGGGCTTAAAGATTGTTATTCTGCCGTTTTCGTTAAGCTTCAGGAGATGAAATATTTATTTGGGGGGAAGCTAAGTTTGTGGATCCCTTCTTTTGATTTCGTTTCCTTGCAGGCCTCAAACTAGAGCCAACAATATGAAAATGAACGGAAATCAATAGCCAAGGAGCTTTGCCATGCTCTGAGTTTTGTGGAACTATAAGCCAAGCACTTCAGCACGGAGCAATGACATGAATTCTATGAAATCTACTTCCATTGCTGACACTGAGCCGCCCATGTCCGAACGGCGTGGCCAAAGCAGCTCACAGGAGTCGCAAGAGAGAGGCCCTCAGTGGCCCACTGTCGGCACCTAGTCGAAAGCGTTGCCGACCCGGCGGGTCTTGGAAAAATAGGGCTTTCAGTATTTAAAGCGCCACTGGCCCGGATTCAGGGCCGGTTTCGCTGTGGCGGTGGCTTGAGGCCGTGCTCCCCTGATACGCCGCCCGACGCACGCCTCTGCTGGACATTAATAGAATCATTATAAATTATAAAACTTCCAAACACTTAGCGAAAAAGGGATATCGAAGAGCCTTAGCTGACTTTAAAAGTAAAATTCTAGGGAAGTATTTGAATGAAAATCCAAAAGCGTTCTGGTCGTATGTAAGAGAATAAAAAAGAGTCGTTTCAGGCGTTATATGGTGGAATAACATAATTAAATAAGATTGGCAATTTTCCACAGAGAAATCTTTACTTCGACCGGTTTTGATGTGATGCATAAAACATAAAATTAAGCTCTCCTTCCCTCAAGCGTATCCATATTACTCCTATTATGTTACCGGCCTTACGGCATCGGTTACAATATTTAAGCCCTGTGAAGGAAAAAATGTTAACATAATTGAGAGCAGGGGACCTGTGTTTCAGCCACCTCAACTGCATTCCTTGATGCACTGGCCCATCCTCAATACAGCCCATTCAAACCCCTCAATTTACTTCCCCTCCCACTTCAACAACTTTTACCTCAGAAATTCAAGCTATAAAGTCTCCAGCCATCCATAGTTCTCCCCCAGCAAGACCCACAAATCCATGTCCATTGGAAATAAATAAAACTTCATGGACAGGAGCATCCACATTAGCTCTTCTCTCAGCTTATGAGATGAGAGAGTTGAAGGCAGACTGGACCAAGAGACATAAATTGTTCTGGCACAGGATTGCAGAAGACGTCAATGCCTCGTCTACAATGAATTGTGAGGTAAGCATCTTTGCTAGATGACTTAATTTGACGTTATGTAGTGTACTTGTATTTTTGGCATTTTGACACTTCTTAATTACAAGATTAATGCTAAAGAACCAGACTAAGTGGAATTTCTAACAATTAGTTTTAGTTGAATGGTGATCAGGTGAGATGGAAATTCTGTGCCTTGAAGAAAGGGTAAAACAAAAACAAAGACCACAACAGAAGAAGCGGAAAACACCGAAAAGACTTCGATGAATTTGAGGAGAGAATAGCTTGCATGTTAGGTGACAAATCCGCAGGCAGTACCAATGCCTTCTCTTTTAGCTCTCCCGTGCCACAGAATGCAGATCATCCCACTGGGAAGACGAATGATGCCATGGAACCTCAGTCTAGCTGTTCCTCCACTGATACACGAGGATCATCAGCAGAAGTAGTACCTAAGACACCTGAGGCACGACTAAAGAAGCAAGCAAGGGCACCGCATGGCACTGGCTCCAAGATAGCCAGGACTAAGCAGGAGCTGGAAAAGCAGTGGCTGCTTCACTTGCAAGAACAGCATGATAGAGCTTATGCAAGGGGGGGGGGGTATGAAGAGAAAATCCTTGCAAATAGATAGGAGATGATGAGATTAATGAAGGAAAGGCAGGTGTCGTGCCGTAACACGTTAGAAGATTCATTTTTCTCACTTAATTGTTTATTTTCAGTCCATTACTCTTTCTCATATGATATGGTTTCAACGGCAAGCTTACAGAATGAAACTCCGAGCATGCGCAGTAGGAAATAAAGACATTTGTCGTCGTTGAAAGTTACTTGGCCTAGTCAAGGAAAACGCATTTATTACATAATTTATACTCCATTGCATGAATAATTAAATAATGACACTGCTACACAAAAAAGATGTCTTCCCCCCAACGTGGATTCCATTTAACTATCCAAAACATCTCGCGCTATTAATTTGATGCAGTCCAATCAGTTCATCAATATAAATTAACACTTATTCGTGGTAGGTAAAATAATCATTTGAATGTATGCGGTTCATAGAATTTAGTAATTTTCAGTCATTTATCTTCCGATGAGTCTTGCTTTAATCAGGGTCCACCACCAACACTAGGTATCACCGTAGTCGGCTATTTTACCAGCAGGGCACCGCATATTCTTCTATCAATCCTCATTATCACTACACTAGAACGTCTTCACTAATCAATTAGCAAGTATTCCTCCACAAATTTTACAAAATAGGATTAATTTCATACCCATGTATTCCTTGGGCCTGGCCCGCCATTCCAATATTCACATATATCAAGCTAATGTTTATTTACGTTTTGTTGTTGTTGACGACGAAATAAATACTACACTACTGAACTACACTGAAATACATTACTGAAAATAAATAATCTACATAACTCTATGTATGAAACCGCGAGAGTCAGTGACAGGCGAGATCTCTGCTTGGCATTAGTTTCTAGTCAGAAAGTATTATATACTCGAATGATTCAGACATACGAAAATACTAGTCCGCACAAACTACCTATATTTAGCAGAGAATGATAGTGCTATTACTTTGTAGTACACATTAGATATGGTTCCATGAGACACGTGTAGGTGAAGTTTTATTATATGAAAAGTAATATTTATCAATCCGGAATTTATGTTACTGAATTATTTAGTTAACAATTTCCGAAATATGCCTGAGATGGTTAAGTTAAAACATGAACTTGTTAAATCAATTCAGACCCTCCTATATTAAAGTCTTTTTTATAAAATTTTAATATACTTGAATAATCTTTAGACACAGTTGTGCCTTAACGCAATTGCATGCATGTGTGCGTGGCTTACTATTTGTCACTTACATAATACCCTAACCTTCGTGTTTTACCAACTTTGTTCTGCATTATCCATTTACAATTTACTTGGAATATGTTTGTGAACCAATTAGCGCGTGAAACTATGAAATTTAGATAACTCTTCTGTATCTAATGCTTTGCTCACAAAATTCATTAAATGAACGCCTTGAACTCCTCTTTCGTACAATCGGAATTTTCTTTGCCAAACTAGTCCTCCTCTTTGGTTTAAAATGCTTTTCAACGCCTAGGATAAATTTAGCAATAAAAAATTTTATTGCCATTAATTCCAACACCTACAACTCTATATTCAATTTGTTTGGGTACATATTTATCGGCGGCGAATTCTTGAAACCTGCTATGTGCTAATTATATAATTTTACAGGAAACACAAAAAACTATCTACACCCCTACTATACTATACCCCTATCCTTGTTCCGAGAAAGCAGTGTGTCTATCTCTGACTCTAGCTCCCTAGCTCTGACTCTAGCTCCCCCCTTTAAAAGAAATCAAACCGGAGAAAGGTTGGTAGAGTTTTGTAAAGAGAAAAACAAGCGAACATCAAACACCCTATTTGAGCAACCACAGGCGAAAGATAGGTATTGACTATACCGTGGGGCAGTGCAAGATACGTGATTGAACACATACTTGTCAGAGCGAGACTGTAACCGAATGTAACAGTGAAGGAGCTGCCCCGTCTGGCCATAATCTAACGAATATGGCCAGCCGCTTGCGATACAAGAAGATGAAGAGGATGACGAAGGAACAAAGACGGAACACAAAGACACTGGAGGAATAGGAAGTAAGAGAAAGTTTCACTTCAATCATCGTTGCAAAATTGGAAGTGAATGGGACTAGTATTATAGGAAGATGAGGTGATATAAATATGGTAAGTACAGAAGAAGCATATGAGCATATATGGATGTTGAAATGAATACTTAAAGTTACGTGGGAGTGGAGAATTTAAAGCGTTTTCTCCTTCCATATTGTGGATACTTTAATAACCGTTCTGTGTAATCTGAGCAGCTTAATACATGTTATATGGTTGTACGTTTTTACTGCAATTTTTTTTTTAGGTTTCATTTATTTTATTTTCAAAGTTTTTCACCTCCCGTTGAAATTCAACGGGCAGTCTGGGAAGTCCGCTAGCATCCCATATATTCCGTCGCATTTTTCTTTCCTTAGTGATTCCCTAGCCTTATCGGTGTATTTTTATAAGTATTTTTACTTCCTCTGCAGTCCTCTTCTTTCATCTCTCCTGCATCTTACTTATAATATCCTCTTCTATCTGGAGTGTATTGATTGCATTCACGTACAATTTTTCAGTAATTCTCACCCCTCTATTAGTCTTGATTCACTCTCTTTCAACCTCTTATGTACATCATTTTCTTCATTTTCATACAAATTTATGTGATATTTCATAGTATTTATTCAGTTTTTTTTCACCAATTTATTCCTACTAATTGAAGGTAGCAATCAATTGGTCTCGTTCTCGGGGTTAGTCAGCATCACCTGTTCTGAAATTGCTAATGGAAGATAGTGTTCTTGAATTTCTGCACAGCCATTAAATACTCATTACTCATAGTCTTCCTATGGCATTCAGACATTTGAAACATTGCGTGAGGTTGGCCGATAGCAGAATCGAGTGGGGGCTGCGTCCAACAATCCTAGGATTGTTGACCGATGATGATGATGACGTCAGCATTTGACAGGGTTTGTGACTGTGTTTATTATGACGACTTAAAGTGTTTAACATGGAAAAATAACTTCTGTTCTCTTTTCTTAAATATTTTTTTGTTTATTTTCGTACTCCCCTCGCCCTCCTCTGCCTCCATTTCATACTCCCCTACCTTGTTTCCATTACTACTGTAACGTACTGCCTGATAAGGCCCTAGTTATTGAACTGGTGAGGAATAAACAAGTAAGAAAAAAAATAAATAAGTGTGTAATGAAGGAGTATCGGATAAAAGGATACAACTGGGTGAAGATAGCGAAACAGAGAAAAAAACAGAAAAGGTGAAGAATACTGCCTTCACCGTCTACGGACCCTAGATTTTTATTCCATATTTATTTCTGGGATTTCATTCTTCGTGTGAGGATTGGCTAGGCGTGGACCTGTGCCACGCTTAGAGTTTTATATCTGTAAGCAACCTCACTCTCAGTATCCTATCACTGACCCTCAAGCACGCATCAAACTTCTGCCAAATTCCTACTTCATTCTTATTGTGGCTCGTCTCTTCTTCCTTACCCTCGTTTCATCCACTCTGAATTACTTTAACACTAATTGTCTCCGCTACACCTTCCCTATCACTTTGCTTGGGTTTGACATGTTTGGAACTTCCCCCAGGCTTGATTAAAATGATTTTTTTTCACCATCACGCCCTTGTGGTATCTATTTGTGATATTTTATGTCCCCATTTAAGCTATTGTCATCCTCTTATGAGTTTTATTCTTGCTTGCTCCCGACATTGCAATTCTGTGAGAGTTTCTCCTAAAATTCAACTACGGGGCTCTTCCTCTCTGGCAGTCTGGTGGGTTCCGTAAATGGATTACAAATCTACTAATACTCAGTTTTTGTATTTTCCATGTTCTAAGGCCCGCTGTAAGTTTTCCAGTATTCTTATTTTTAAGGAACCTTTGAGTGAAAGGCCGGCATTCTTTTCATCTGAGGGTTTGACTTGAAATTGCTTTTATTCTGTAAAAAATGTTCAACACGAACGGAAGCATAGGAGCCGACAACTCAATAGCCAGTGGAATATTTATTTCTTATAATTATATCATACGTCTTTTGCTATGTATCTACGTTGACTAAGGAGATTTTATAAAGCGGGAACTTTAATTTATGAAGCGAAAAAATATTCTAATCATCTCTTTTAGAATACTTTTTAGAAAAAAAACACAAGTTAATGACACAATGACAGAAAAACTTCTATAGACCTAAAAATTTTTTCTCCGGCATGGGTCCCTTACATTACTTGTTTCGTAATATATTTTACTCGGAACATATTTTATCACTATGTTTATGAAATGCTTGTTTTCATTTGCAACTGAACAAATCTCTTCTTACTGCCAAGTTGGTCTATTTCCTTGTCCTTCTTTCGACGAAGTGTTTAGAATCCTTTGAATGTATAAATAATGATTCAGTAACATCATGAGAATTAACTTAAATACAAATTTGGAGTCACAATTTAGAATTAAAAACATTCGAGACAACTGTTTTTAAAGTCATTGCATGTGTGATGAAACATGATAATTTTGAGTATATATGCTCCGGTTACTTATTTTCAATCGTGAATGACAATGTTGAGGATGACATATTTACATAAATTAAAACTAAAAGTTGAACTGAACATACCTATTTGCAAATGCGCATTAAATGACATTCAACACACGACTAACGCAATTTGATGAAGATGTTAAGAATGTGCGAAGAAAACATATCCATGCATGACATAAGATGAATTGAACATATTTACATATCGTACAAAAGCAGAAAAGGGAATAGACATTTTGCACCCCACGTATTTACAGGCATGTATGAAAATTCCAAAATATTTACATATTCACAATGCTTAAGAAAACGAAAACAAAGAAATCACCGAAGGTTGTTAGACAGATCATTAGGAGTCATAACGGATTTGAAATGTTTTTTTGTTTCCCTACATCAAATTGGATCATTGGCTGTCATCTTTTACATCAAACTTAAGGTCTATTTGTCCGTCTCCCACGACGAATTGCCTGAGACTTTTCAATTCCATGCTGTTTCTGTGAGCATTTGCAGAAGAATCGGTTAGCCCCGGCCAGGTCTGCATGTAGGACACCACGGGTACCTTATGGGTCAGCTCGCAATCACCGCCAGACACCCGTATCAGTCCCTTGCGTTCTGGGCCCAGCGTGGGCCTGCTCAGCTTCGATATTCCGGCCCTCATCTTGAAGCCCCCCTTGGCCGGTGTCTCCAAGGCAGCCAGGTAGACGTCTTCCTCGTGAGACAAGATGTAACGCTTCGTCTCGGGGGTCGCCCTTTTGATCGACGGCAGCTGGACGGAGACCTCGCCTTCGTCGCAGAAGGTCAGTTCGGACGAATGAGCCTCCCTCAGGTGGTTCTTCAATACACTCACCGATGTCGCTGGCCGGTGCTCTCCCCTATTCGGCGTCTGCTCCTCCCAGATGCAGGTGGGCATGATGCACTGGTACGGTCTGTAGCGGCAGAGGACCTCGTGGGCGTTGCGCTCTCTCGTTTCCAAGCTCGGGGCCTGGCAACCGCGGTCTGCGTAAATGCACGGGAGACGAATCCGACGGGCCGGCGTGGAGACCGAGGTGTTTATTCTCCTGTTCCCTGCACACAGGGCAGCGGGTCATTCGCATGAAACAGTGCCGGCTGTTTAATAAAAATGTTTAATAAATTCTATGAACCGCATACATTCAAATGATTATTTAACCTATCACGAATACGTGTTAATTTATATTGGTGAACTGATTGGACTGCATCAAATTAATAGCGCGAGATGTTTTGGATAGTTAAATGGAATCCACGTAGCGAGTAAGACATCTTTTTTGTGTAGCAGTGTCATTATTTAATTAATCATGCAATGGAGCATACATTATGTAATAAATGCGTCTGCCTTGACTAGGCCAAGTAACTTTCAACGACGACAAATGTCTTTATTTCTTACTGCGCACGCTCGGAGTTTCATTCTGTAAGCTTGCCGTTGAAACTATATCATATGAGAAAGAGTAATGGACTGAAAATAAACTATTCAGTGAGAAAAATGAATCTTCTAACGTGATACGGCACGACACTTCGCGGCAATATCACAGGCGTAATCAGAGTTTTAAGCAATCGCACGCATTTTTCGAGATTTATTTTGCATAATAAAAGTGGTAGGGCCCTAATTATAGTGCAACCTTTATCCTATGCGTCATTATCAATCGTTACCGATCATTTTTTTGGGGACCCTGGCATTAAAATCCGCCATTTTTACATTTCGTGTATTACCTACCGTTACCTTAGCACAAATTTACCCTACCACACAGTTAGTGCCAACATAGTTGGTGGATTCAAATCTTGGCCGCTAGTGGCGCGGAGGAGGTTGCCCACAGACGTTTGCAAATGACTGTACATAATTCATTAATGGAGCGTAAAAAGAGCCATAACAATCATCGTTTACAAAGAATTAATTCTTTTTATTTCATAAACGCAGAATATTATGCACCCTTATCCAAACTTGCATGGATCTCCTGTATCTTGTCTAAAAAGGAACTACACTAAGCAAGAAGGGTTGCTGTATATATGCAAAAAACTTTGGCAAAGTAAGGATATTTTTCGCTCTTTTTTACCAAATATGATGGAAATCTTCTTCACTGATTTTGTTTTCGTCAAGAAGGGTATGTTTTTATAAAATTTCATCCATAAGACAGCTGTTTTTCATGAAAAATTAAATAGTTTTGGAATAGATTATTTCATTCCAGGATAATTACGCTTTATTTAGTCTGGTTCATTTTCATTTAATCTCCAGGAGCTTTAGCCAAATTCACAAAAAAAATGAAAATATCATGGTTATTTATCTATGATTAGGAGTTCGCCGGCAACTCCCTCAACCATCATTTACTTATATGCAAATTAAAATTCGGCACATTCGTACAAAGAAATAACCGGCAGTTGATTTTCATATTTGGAGATTCGTTTTTTCTTATTCTTTTGCAATGTGACGTGCAACGGATTACGCAACCAACAAACCTACCTACACTCTAGGGCTGCGGTCCGAATCGCGCTTAAAGCGCTTAGCAGCGATGTCTCCCAATGATATGACATCGCTAATCCAACGCTCACAGCGCTCACGGGCGGGAGGTAGGGCACCGTGAGCGCTGCTAGGGAAGTGACGTAGTACAACAAACAAAAACGCAAAATTCAAAATGTCCGTGAAATTGGAAGTATTCTTAGAGAATCTAAAGGAAACTTCAGAATTGAATGTATCCTCAGATGAAGCACAGAGAGTTCATACTGGTGAGTTAAGGAAATAGTCTGCTTTTTTCACATATTTGATGGAATGCGATAGCTATAGAATAGATATTATCGGAATATGGGCATATATACGGCACCAAACAATTTGGGATCAAATTTCAATTGAAATGAGAAGCGTTAATCCCAACTGCATAATGACTGGAGGTCAATGCCAGTCAAAAATGAGTGGGTTAAAGCGTACCTACAAAGCAATTCTGGACCACAATGAGATGTCTGGGAATGACAGGAAGGCCTGGCAATTTTTTACTGTAAGTACAAAAGAACACACTATCATTTAATTGAGTTTGGCATCATGGTCTGTAGTAGGTTATATTCATATTTATGTATTCTTTTGTGTTGCCAGAGAATGGATGATATTTGGAAAAAAAGGTTGGGCACACCACAAAGCTCTTGCAACGGAGGCTGGACCTTCCCAGAAAAACATTTCCCCCTCTGAAGACCCCTCAGGTAACAGAAATATAGCTACTCGAGCAAAAAAGAGGAAGACAGGAGAAATGTTAGAAGATTTCTTAAAAGATTTTAATGCTGACAGATTGTCCCTTGTGGAGGAGAAAGAAAAAAACAGGAAGGAAAGACTAGAGAGAAAAGAAAACATGTTTAGGGAATTGATGGAACAAAGGGAAAGGTAGCACAAGGAAAAAATGGAGTTTTTATCTAAATTATGTGAAAGTATAAAAAAATAAGGCATTCTTTGTAAACATATTCATTCAAGGTTTATTTAATTGTTAATTACAATTTTTCTGTTAATTACAACTTATTATTTGTTCCATATTACCGTTTTCAGCATTACTTTATTTTATTTAGCTTTTGTAGAAAATTTTAAATAGCATAAAAGTCAAAATAATCAAACATCTCTTAAAAAGAGGGTGTTCATTATTACATCCCTCTTGGCAATACCCTCATTCCTTCCTCCTTCATGCTGAGCAACATGGGCCAACTCCAAAACTTCATCCTCTTCCTGTTGGAATTTATTTAAATCCCCTCTAAGTATGCAAATGTTGTGCAAAACACATGTTGCAACTAAATACTCTGGAACCTTATCAAGAGTAAGCATGGGTAGACAATTAAGTATGCTGCGCCATCGGCTCTTCCACACGCCAAAACATCTTTCAATGGACATTCTGGCAGATGACAAACACGAATTAAAATTATTCTGCCTTGCAGACACATGACCATTGTCCTTAAATGGAACCATTAAATACCGATGCCTGGTCACTTACAAGATGTGAATCCTCAGGAAAGTATGACTGTGGATTTTGAAAACATTGAGGGATGGATGATAGCCTCAACACTCGCGCATCACGTACTGATCCTCCAGCCAATACACTGGTAAAGAGCAGCTCATGTGTGCAGACTGCCTAGGAAAATTTTCGACCATTACAAATAATTGAAAATAACTTAGCTATTTTTTTAAGATTGGCTCAACATTTTTCAATTAAATACCTGTACATGGATAGAATGATAGCCCTTGCGATTTATGTTAGACTGAGGGTCTAAGGTAGGGGCATTTATTTCTATGTGAGTTTCATCGATTGCTCCGATTATTTTCGGAAATCCACTATGATTTTCAAACTCCTCCATCACTTAATCTCTTGCCCTCTCTCCTTTTGGCCACTTAATGAAATGGGGAGCCAAGCAGTGGAGAGCATATGTCACTCTTCTCATGCTCCTTATTGCAGTAGCTTTTCCTACTCCAAATTTCTCACACACAGACCTAAATAGCCAAACCGAAAGAGAAGTTATGATAATGCCGTGACTATAATTTCGCAATTCTTCCTTTATAAGAGGATTTATATAAGGATAAGAGGATATAATTTAATAAGCAAGGGTAAAACCTGTAAGAATCTGGAGTAACCATGGACCAAAGACACAGCAAAAGCTGCTTTTTGGCACTTCCACTAACTGACTTCGCTCTCGCTATGGCAGGCCCTATCTGCCTAAGGACAAACTCAAATGTCTCTGGAAGCAGTCTGAGGAAAAATGCGAGAGAAAAATTGTTGCATGCAAAACAGTAGTTGCAACCGGCAGTAGTTACTTGAGGTATTATAAATTCATATTGAATTAGAGGATATATTTGGAAGAAACAAAGCATTAGCTCAATAATTATCATTTGGTTTCACCATCAACATCAAATGAAACCTTTCCTCCCGCCATGAGTCCCTGATAATTATCATGGTGATACAAGTATTTTAGTTTAAAATAACGTGGATATGTGGTATATATCAGTGAAATAATAATTTCCATATAAGCTAGCTAGATTTAATGAGGCTTCATTTAACGTGCACATCAGTTGACTAATTAAAGGTAAATGTAAACATGTATTTGTGCCCTGTAGAAAATTAAAATTTGCCTACTCCGAGAGGATTCATACTAACCGGAAATGCAGTTTAAATTGCGACCCAGAATATTGAGGAATCACTTTTTCAACATAGTTCTTGATACGGGGAGTGCTTTCAGTTTCTCCCCGTGTCCCCGCAGCTCCAATGGGGTCAATTACCATATTTTTTTTATTGCCGAATCTGATAGAGTTTGTAAAATAAAAAGACCGGTATTTTTCCGTTTTTTGATCCGACAATTATTTCCCGAGTTATAAGCGGCGAAAAACTGATGTTTTTAACGCTTTCGGAAAAGTGGGCGTGGTGCAACCTCTGACGTATATCGACTTCGTGGAATCAGAACTGAGCCCGCGAAGCTACTCCGCCTCATCGCAAAAGGGGGGACGTAGCTGACTCGGCCAATGTGAATGATTGCGACAGCATAGGTGCGAGCAGACCTTCCGAGAATCCCCCTCCACTCCCTTCCTCTCCCCTGAAAGCAGTCATGGACGGGATGAAAATGACGTCAATGTTATCACAGCAGCATTTTCGGTGGGCGTCACCTTTTGCTTATTTTAATTTTTGATTTATGAGTGAATGGTTGTGGTTAGAAGATTAATTTTTTCACAAAAATTCTTTTTTCGTTTCCATCTAACGATTTCGTGTACGAAATTGCGATTTCGGTTCCGAAAAAACGCCCCCATTACCTCGAACAATATTCTAAGGTCATCATTTTCATCGTCTTCACTACTTCATGATGACTCCAATAACATATTTAGACATTCCTCGTCATCATCAGAAAGGAATGCCACTTCAAACAGAGCTCTACTTCTGACATCCATTTTAGGCGCTCTTGCAGTCATTGCGGCGCATGCGTGTTGTAAACATCTCTTAGAGACGTTCCGAGAAGGAAGCGCTCTGAGCGTGCAGAGCGTTTCGGAACAATCGAAAGCGCTTTCAGCGGTGGCAGCGCTAAAAGCGCGATTCGGGCCGCAGCCTAGGATGTTTGACTGCCGTGACGGAAGATGACGTAATTTTCCCACATTCATGGATACTCTTATATTTTGCGCCGATGAAAAAATCTCATAGAAACATGGTTTTCCCCACTCGCTAGTCACCATGTATCTTTCCTCAAGTATTACCATTACCAGTGATTTATGATTGTCAGGGTCTTAGGGTAATTAGTGAAATTTCTTTTCATAAGTAAAAATTCAAAATGGGAACAACATTTTTATTACCGGAACATCAAGAAGAAAGATTGATAACCAAAGATGAAATTAACACGCATCTTCATCATATTTTTTGAGAAGCAATGGGTGAAAAACGATGAAAATACGAAAAACGTACAGGTAGACATAGCGAAAATTACATTCAAATATTAAACTGTTGTACAAATATTCTACTGTTCCTCATGCATCCACTTATAAGAGAGGGATTAAAATTATTAACCATCCATTGATTCACTTTAAACTAAGCAAAGCACAGCGAGTATTGTCGAGGTGAGCGCTCTCCGGAAAACCGTTGAGAGGCAACAATTACCCCGTTGCTAGGAAGCGCTCAGATCTATCGTTTCAATTTCAATTCAAGCAGTGAAAACGGACGAGTCGGGTTATTTTCCGAATATTTCGAGGAAAAACACACTCAACGTCGAAGAGGTTGAACCAAATACTAATTCAATGGGAGGAGAAGCCCGTTGCAAAGAAAAGACGGAAAGTTTTGTGGCATTTGACACCAATTCAAGAACAAATACGTGCCTGCTGGACATCTAGACGCTGAACTGAAAAAGTGAGGTCCTATCCAGACGAAAAAAGGAAAGCCGACGAAGCGAGACCCAATCAGGACGAAAATCTGGCCGAAATGAGTGCTGAGGTAGGTGGAAAATTACTTTATAAAATTTAGTTATGACCAAGCACGATGTACGACAAAACCTTGTGCACCTCTTCCTTTTTATCCATTTTTACCCATCTCCATATGCATGTACTAAAATCTAGGTTTTAATTTTATTAAGCACGTTCAGGATCATATGACGTACTGTGATTTTAGAGGAAAAAACCAGAATCATAATGTCAATAGTAATACCTAATATGAAAAATAGGACTGCATATACTCAGTTCCTTAACAACTTATGATTATCCGATTCCTATCCTCATTATCTTATCCATTTATCCAAAAAACGGCTGGTAGCTGTCAATCTATTTACTAAAATAAGATAAATAGAGGATAAGAAAGGGAGAGAAAAGAAGGATATATGTTGGGTAGAACCAATAAATGTTCCGAATATGCTCTGACACCATAAAGAGGGTGATGAAGTTAGGATTCAGAAGTCAAACGTTTTTAAGTGTGGGAAAAAAATCAGGGGTACCAAGATTACCTAAACTCACCAATAAAAATCACTGGCCAGTTGTAATAATGCCAACAAAAACAAAGCAGCTAAACCTATTCCCATGCAATGAACAACTAAAAGTTCATTACGAAGAATTAAAGATTTCAGTGACTGATAGGCCCTTGGGAATGATCATGACAATCTTCAGTTACTCTTTGAGGGCGTGAGCCTGAAAATATCAGTTGTAGCCTACTGTAGCCTATCTAAACCGGTGAAACGACAGTAAACTGATTTAATTGTCCTGCGCTCTAAACAGGGAGTCGGTGGCGCAAGCGGATTGGGTGGTGCGCACTCTATCTGCCCTTTGTGCCGTGAAAGGATCCGTTCCCTACCAAGAATATGTTGCAAGGGCCACATGATGTGCCGGCACTGTTTCATGCGAATGACCCGCTGCCCTGTGTGCAGGGAACCCCTCCACAGGAGAATAAACACCTCGGTCTCCACGCGCGCCTCCGGCCCGTCGGATTCGTCTCCCGTGCATTTACGCAGACCGCGGTTGCCAGGCCCCGAGCATGGAAACGAGAGAGCGCAACGCCCACGAGGTCCTCTGCCTCTACAGACCGTACCAGTGCATCATGCCCACCTGCATCTGGGAGGAGCAGACGGGAGAACATAGCGGAGAACACCGGCCAGCGACATCGGTGAGTGTGTTGAAGAACCACCTGAGGGCGGCTCATTCTTCCGAACTGACCTTCTGCGACGAAGGCGAGGTCTCCGTCCAGCTGCCGTCGATCAAAAGGGCGACCCCCGAGACGAAGCGTTACATCTTGTCTCACGAGGAAGACGTCTACCTGGCTGCCTTGGAGACACCGGCCAAGGGGGGCTTCAAGATGAGGGCCGGAATATCGAAGCTGAGCAGGCCCATGCTGGACCCAGTACGCAAGGGCCTGATACGGGTGTCTGGCAGTGATTGCGAGCTGACCCATAAGGTACCCGTGGTGTCCTACATGCAGACCTGGCCGGGGCTAACCGATTCTTCTGCAAATGCTTACAGAAACAGCATGGAGTTGAAAAGTCTCAGGCAATTCGTCGTGGGAGGCGGACAAATAGACCTTAAGTTTGACGTGAAATATGACAGCAAATGATCCAATTTGATGTAGGGAAAGAAAAAAACATTTCAAATCCAATATGACCCCTAATGATCTGTCTAACAACCTTCGGTGATTTCTTTGTTTTCTTAAGTATTGTGAATATGTAAACATTTTGGAATTTTCATACATGCCTGTAAATACGTGGGGTGCAAAATGTCTATTCCCTTGTCTGCTTTTTTACGATATGTAAATTTGTTCAATTCGTCTTATGTCATGCATGCTTATGTTTTCTTCGCACATTCTTAACATCTTCATCCAATTGCGTTAGTCGTGTGTTGAATGTCATTTAATGCTCATTTGTAAATATGTCCAGTTCAACTTTTAGTTTTAATTTATGTAAATATGTCATCCTCAATATTGTCATTCACGGTTGAAAGTAAGTCACCGAAGGATATATAATTCTTTAATGCGCAACTCAAAATTATCATGTTTCATCACACATGCAATGAATTTAGA
Source organism: Platycnemis pennipes (assembly GCA_933228895.1). Lineage (NCBI taxonomy): Eukaryota > Metazoa > Arthropoda > Insecta > Odonata > Platycnemididae > Platycnemis > Platycnemis pennipes. Next base: position 9,437,784 of record OW121852.1, read on the forward strand.
AACAGTTCTCTCAAATGTTTTGAATTCTAAATTGTGACTCCAAATTTGTAATAAAGTTAATTCTCAAGATGTTACTGAATCATTATTTATGCATTCAAAGGATCCTAAACACTTCGTCGAAAGATGGACAAGGAAATAGACCAACTTGGCAGTAAGAAGAGTTTTTTCAGTTGCAAATGAAAACAATCATTTCATAAACATAGTGATAAAATATGTTTCGAGTAAAATATGTTACGAAACATGTAATGGACCCATGCCGGAGAAAAAAGTTTTAGGTCTGTAGAAGTTTTTCTGTCATTGTGTCATTAATCTGTGTTTTTTTCTACAAAGTATTCTAAAAGAGATGATTAGAATATTTTTTCGCCTTATAAGTTAAAGTTCCCGATTAATAAAATGTTAAATAAAATGTTAAATAAAAATTGCAAAAGACATATGATATAATAATAAGAAAGAAATATTCCACTGGCTATTGAGAATTCCGGCCTTCCACTCAAAGGTTCCTTAAAAATAAGAATACTGGAGAATTTACAGCGGGCCGTAGAAACGTGGAAAATACAAAAATCTGAGTAGTAGTAGATTTGTAATCCATTTACGGAACCCACCAGACTGCCAGAGAGGAAGAGTCCCGTAGTTGAATTTTAAGAGAAACTCTCACAGAAGTGCAATGTCGGGAGCAAGCAAGAATAAAACTCATAAGAGGATGACAATAGCTTAAATGGGGACATAAATAAATCACAAATAGATACCACAAGGGCGTGATGGTAAAAAAATCACTTTAATCAAGCCTGGGGGAAGTTCCAAACATGTCAAACCCAAGCAGAGTGATAGGGAAGGTGTAGCGGAGACAATTAATATTAATATTAAAGTAATTCAGAGTGGATGAAACGAGGGTAAGGAAGAAGAGACGAACCACAATTACAATTAAGTATGAATTTGGCAGAAGTTTGATGCGTACTTGCGGGTCAGTGATAGGATACTGAGAGTGTGGTTGCTTACAGATATAAAACTCTAAGCATGGCACAGGTCCACGCCTAGCCAATCCTCACACGAAGAATGAAATCCCATAAAAAAATATGGAATAAAAATCTAGGGTCAGGTAGACGGTGAAGGCAGTATTCTTCACCTTTTATGTTTTTTTCTCTGTTTCGCTATCTTCACCCAGTTGTTTCTTTTTATCCGATACTCCTTCATTACACTCTATTTATATTTTTTTTATTTGGGAAAATTTAAGGAGGGACATTTCATTGATAACCTTAAGCATTTATTGCTGGCTCCGACTTATTATGGTAGGCTCGATAATTCTAATAAAGTTAAGGAGACGGGCAGGTTTAAAATGTCATTTTTTCCACGTACGATTCGAGATCAGGACGTTAGACATCGCATAAATCGGTAATAATTATAGACGTAATATCCAGAGTAGGTCGATAGTATTTTTTTTATATCCTGCATGTTCAAATCAAGGTGTGACTCGCATGCATTGCTTTTTTTGCATTAATGAGTATCTATGAAATTGGTGTCGTGTTTCAAGTCATGCATGGTTTTCGTGGGTGTGTCCTACATGGATACGTGGGTGAGTCTAGACTTCGACCCTTCGAGAGTAGACGCCCTTAGGTGCCGCCGCGGGAGTACGAATCACACTACTCTCAATCTGAGAACGGGCGAAACACCCCTTCAATTCCACCGCATTCAAAGGTCGCTGTTCACCATTTCCCTTTCGCTCACCGCCCAAAGGTAGCTGAGAGACCCACCCAAGCGCTGTTGCGTAGGAAACAAAAGACAAAAACCAATTCCACCCATATCCTTGGTTTTGAAAAATAAACAGCTCCTATTAAAATAGAATCTGGCAGCCTTTTCCTCACACGATGTGACGCTTAGACGACACATCAATTAGGATGCTCAAAACCTAAGACGAATATCCCGAGCTAAATTCCACAAATTAAAAAAAAACACGGACTGGATTTGGCATTGCACTGTAAAATGTTAATCCGATTTTCAGTGCGATCTGAATTTAAATGCTCTCTGATTTTCTGGTAGTGGTCTAAATTTAAGACTCCACATGAGTGACAATCAGACACACCTCCGTCTTATTTTAAGAACTTAACAACTGTATATTGAAAATAAGATGGTTGTGATCTGAAATTCAGATCACCCGGTCTTAAAATCAGCACGCCTTGGTCGGCTCCACAATTGGAGCTAACCTACCAATAGCAGAGACTGATGGGCGGAGCGTAACCATGGAGATGGAATTCAACAAGGATTACGAAGCGTAAAGAGGTAAAATACGAAGTCTAGACAATTTCATTGTAAGTAGGTGAATTAAGTTTCGTGCGATGAATTAATGGTGTGAGAATGTGGCATTGATACTTCGTTTGTTTGCAGAAGGTAGCTAGTTGTATCTGAGAGACGTATCCTGAGACTAAACTTCCGTATTTTGTCTACGTGGCATGGTAGTAAGAACTAAAAATTAGCCGCCCTCATCAAGTGACAGCTCCTGCCTCGGTTTGTAGATACTGGCTCACATATCTTTGGCATCGAAGACTTTGTATGGATTACTTTGTTTCCAATAAAAGTACAAATTTTCATATTATCTTTGAAGTTATTTTTAATGTATTCCATTCCATTCCTGAAATATTTTTCAATGAAAATTCTATGACTTACGTTTGCTCTATCGAAGAATTTAGTCAGTAAAACAGTTTCATCGAGGAAAAATATGAAATTCTAGGGTTTTGGTTTGTGTTCGCGTGAAGTATTTAAATATGTAGTATTTATAATTAGACATTCCATAAAAATAGGCTTTAATTTCTATAGCAACCCACATTGTTACGTGGGACTTATTTTAAGATAGGCCAATGCTGAATTTAAGACAGCCCTTACATGGTCTTAAATTCAGCATAGGCCTAACTTAAAATAAGTCCCACCTGATCTGATTTTCAATCCTTCACCTGCCTTATTTTTAGACAAGATATTAGTGCTGAAATTCAGCATACACTGCCTTAAAAATGTTGCATCTGAAATTCAGATTGCTTTGGTGCCTTAAAATCAGATAAACGTTTTACAGTGTACTGAGGGAATAAAAATGGTTGATATTCTTTATCCTAGGATATCAAGAATGTCTGGATGATAGCTGAAGGACAATTCATGCAACGCAGTCCTATAATGTATGTTTCATCAGCAGGGTACACTTTATCGCATGACTTAAATATTTCCTTCTACATCATGTAACCGTCTTCTTAAAGCCAGATTATTTTAATCAGTTTATACTCTACGAGACAAATATTCTAATTTTGCAGAGAGCAACTGAATTCTGGGTGCTCTCTGGCAAAAAAAATTACGAGGTGCTTCTTAAGAAAAACAAGCTCTGAATTTTCATGTTCCAGGAGAATGTTTCCATCGGAGGACTCCTTGTTCAAAAGGCGCCCTCATTAAGAGGCATGTTGACCTGCGTAGTCGAAAGTGAAAGCAGGAATCGATTTTATTTGCAACGTCAGACATGTATTCTCCTTATTAGATATACCCTTAGCCTTGATATCTTTTATACGCAAAAAGGCCTAGTTTTGTATTATAATAACCAGCGAAACGCGGTTACGAAATGGCTGTGTGCACGATGTTGTGTAAAGGCGGAAGGAGCTGTAGAAGGGCTGGGATTTTTGATTGTATGGCGTATGGCAGAAGGTGACTAATGGGGAACACTATTCTCTATAACTCTTTGAATGTGAAGTTTAGTAGCTAAAATTGTCTTGGCGAAAATTTTGCTGAAGAATTATGTGTCACAAAAATTGAAAATATCAAAAAAATGGGGAATATGCATGAAAATTTCCCCATCTTTGAAAATTGTACCTTTTCGGCAGCTTAAAAACATGACGTTATTGAATGACGTCACGGCACGGTATCACTATGGGCGTTGTTCATCTGCTCATGCGTGGAGGTAAGTTGTTAAATGAACACTTGGCGATAGCGTATGTATTTATCTCATTTGTTTAATGCAATAAGCGATTGTATTTCGATTTTTTATTTACGTAGCATGAATGGTAACGAGCAAATCGTCCATTAATTATATAATGCCTGTTTAGTGCCCAAGAATTTCTACTACGCCTATGCAATCGCTGGTTTTTTTTAGAAGAACGCCGTCATAAGGGAGTCAACAAAAGGAAATTGTCGGAATGTGCTTTTTTAAGTACTTTTTCAGTCATCGTTTCGTTCGAGAAACGGCTAAAAACCTCAAAACAATATATTCACTTCGTTCTCTTTTAAAAATAAGTGTCTGTCTCCGTAGCAACATGGAACCTATACCGTACAGTGACGTCAGAAGATGTTTCAGGTCACGTGACTTTCGTCAATTTTCGGGAACATTTTAATATCATTTAATAATCTTTGTGGTGGGAGTAGAAAATTTTGGCTTATATATATTTTTAAGTTGGTGAGTAAAATTTCGCCTCAAGTACATGATTAATCTTCGGTAAATAAATGTCATGCATATTCTCCATCCTGCGATGATACTCAGAAGAGCGATGAGCCCACAAAAGGGGATTGTTAAAGGGTATCCCAGGGAACAACGGAGATCCTACCGAATTCAGGAGAGAGATTATAACCTAAACAATTGTATTTACAAAATGAAGTACACACGGCAGCGTTCCACAAGCAGACCCTAGGATTGACGTGGGCGTGGTGGGTAGAGCGCTTGGCTACTGAGGTCCCGGGTTCAAATCCGTGTGAAGCCTTTGGACGCCCCCGAACTAAAAAATCCTCGTTGAGGGAGGTGGCCCAGGGAAAGGAACTGCCTCCCCCCTTACCCTGAATGTGGGAAATTCACACGCCTGTGGCTTAGTCCGGGGTGAGCTCTACTCTCGCCTATCAAAACCAACCTTCGGGTTGAATCACTGAGTGAGTGATAGTGCATGCAAAAGCAAAATAAAAAACATTTATTTATATGTTAGACTGGACCATAATGACAAAATTAGAGAAATTGATTGCCGAAATAACGGATTCAAAAAGTCCATTTTCCCTCGTACAATTAGGGATGTGAATAACAGTAAATATATCCAATACGAGTGTAGCAATGGATAACATTGGTAGCTGCATGTTGGTATGAGCACTTAAAGCTAACCCAACTAAAAGCATGTTTTTGCATGTTTGCTTTGCTATTTTTATCTTTTTTTCAAAAGTAAAGTTTAGAACAGCATATAAATACTAATCATTTTTTATGCATGATATGTAGTGCATGTTTGGTGAGAATTCACCCCCTGCCTCACACCTTTGAGGTGGCTAGCAGGGTATTATGTAGATGTAGGTGTAGACGACTGGCGAGATATGAATCACCACAGGCGAAGCATATGTGAATACAATATTTGGATTGCAAAATTATATGTAGACTTTTTCTTGAACCACAAACTAGGTTAACCATGCCTACTCCAGAAATTTGCCTTGGAAACTTGAGTAAGCCATGAATGATGCTGTTTTTTACCGTCTACACTGCAAAAAAAAGTATTCTTAAATAAGAGGAAAATATTCTTACAACTTACATCTAAAACGTGATTCTACATTTTAAAGGATTATCTTACCTGAATGAGTCGGAACTAATGCCATCTAGCGATCACGGCCGGAAACTTACATGGTTTAAGAAAATATTCTCCATGTAAGAATATTTTGGTAATCGCTATGGTTACTAAGGGACTCACATGCGCGAGGGAATGGGAAAAGTAGGGGAAGGCGGGGGAGGAAAGGGTAGCGAGAAGGGGATCAGGGGAGTAACGGGCTACGGTCGGCAGAGGTACCAAAACAATTAGATTTAGATTAAACCTTCTCGAGTGATTCTCTTCAATTGGGCGCCAAATAAAAATTGTGAGAGATAGCGACATAATAAGCCGAATCGTAGGCGGATTTATCTCGCAGTCCAATTCCAACTAGATGTTTAAAACTTGGCAAACGTTTGCGATCTTCAAACTTCACGGCTCAAGGCAACATGCATCGCCGTTAGCTTGGCCACCAAGGGCCCCCTTTTCAGCGCGTAGCTATGTTCGTTCCTACACTAATAGTGGAAACGGGGCATTACAAAGTTGATTTCCATTCTTCAACACATTGTTGGGTCCTTCCTAGCGCCCACTGTTCACAGTCGTGGAGCGAAAGGCAGACTTCACAGTCCGCGAGCCACGGGGTTCCAATCATCATCATCTTTCTTGTTCAGACGCTCGGCCTGCGACAATATTCACGATTCTTGACCGTGCTTCTTTTATCGCAAGTATCCAGCCATCGTCTTTGAATCATATTTTGTATCCTGCCATCGTCAAGGAATTGGACGCTGAAGAGGAAGACTGTCTGAAGAAGGAACTATGTGTTTATTTTTCTTACGATGAGATTTCACAAAGTAGAGCCTGATTCTATACAAGGGAAGTTGCAATGCTACATTTCAACATACAGACTGAAAGAATCTATTTTTGGTATTTTGGTCATCTTTTATTTATTTCTGCCCACTGTGTGGTGTAGTGTTGCTTCTTTATAATAAAACTCTTCGTTGATGATTGAACGTCTTCGAAGTCCATATGAATCCGTATTGAATGGTGGATAGCTCTAATCAGCGTGGAGAGTCTGTCGTAGAGATGTTCAAAAAATATCGATGTATCGAATATTCGATATTTCTTCGGCAATACTTTGATATTATCGAATAATATTTTTTGGCAAATATATCGTAATGAATATTGAAAAAATATTCATATCGGATACTTTCGGGAAAAAGGAAATGTATATCTTCGTGGCTACATATTTAGCTGTTATATTTTGGAGAGAAATGGGAATGCTGCTCGTATACTTGGTTGAGTTATCAGCGTTACTCTTTGATGAAGGAAGTGGTGGAAAGAAAAGGTTAACTGAAGCAGAATCCTTGACATGTGATATTTGCACTATCCAAAGTACAACAAGGAGCTTCCTCGTCATCACAGCACATTACATTGATCGAGACAAACTTGTGCTCATCACCTTATTAGCAGTCCATCTTACAGAACGCCATACAGGTGATACAATTGCTGCAGTTTTTAGGGAAGTATTGGAGTCTTTCGGAATTAGGGATCTACAGATTGTTTCTGTTGCCACTGACTCTGCTGCGAACATGGTCAAAGGAGTAACAACCTATGCTAGTAAGGATAAACACATCCCATCCTTTGCGCATAAATAAAATTTGGTTGTCCAAGACAGTTTGAATGCAACTCAGGGACTTGAAAATATTGTTAGAGGAGTAAAAAGTATTGTACCCTATTTTAAACAAAGTAGCATAGCAGCAGACAAACTGAGAGAAGAGCAGCTGAAAGAGGGAAAAAAATAATGCTCTGCTCTTTATCTCACTCAGGATATCAATACTAGATGGAACTCAACTCATGCTATGCTGGGAAAGTTTGAAAAGTTACCAAGTGTTGTGGCAGCAATATTAGCCAATCCGGATCATAGGGATGGACCGCAGATGCTTACAGGTTCCCACGTAGATGTGGTATCTGAAATTGTTGCCTTACTAACCCTTTTTAAGGAAGCAACTGTAGAAACTTCAGGCGATAACTACGTCACAGGCAGTACCATATTGCCCATTGTGTATTGACTAGTTGGAGCTCTTCGGGACATTAAGCCCACAACTCATATTGCCCTGGACTTGAAGTCAAAACTTGAGGAACAAATTGAAAAGAGGCTGATGCTCCTTGAACAAAATAAGTTACCATGCATAGCGACATTGCTTGATCCACGGTTTAAGAGGGTTTATGGCTTTGTTCCTACATGTCAAGCGTCAGCAATGACAACCTTATGCTCTCTGATCAATCAAGAGCGACGTAATTTGGGTTCTCTCTCTCTCCTCCAATCCCACCTCTGAGTACGGGTAATGATATTCCAAATAGTTCGCTATGGCAGCAGCATGAGGTCAGAGTCAACCAGGTAGGGAATGAGGAGCCTCAAGGTAATCTTCCTTCAGATTTAAAACTCTACTTGGATACCCTATGCATTCCCCGGACACATGATCCAATCAAATACTGGACCAATACAAGCACCATGACACCAGTACTTTCCAGTATTGCAAAAAAATATTTAACGATAGTTGGGACATCAGTTCCATCGGAAAGAGTTGTATATGCCATCAATAATGAACAATAATAATCAATAATCATAATAATCATTAATAATAATAATTTCTAATAATAATCAGTTCCAGAGAAGAGAGTCCGTACAACATCCAGGCATATAAAAGAAAGGGTATTCCTCTCTGCACTGCCGAGGGACTTATGGAACATGTCATAGAAGATGGCATCAAAGCTTTGTATTTCATCTCGTAAAATAAATGTTTTTCCTTAAATATGAAATTAAAATGTGCAATTAGTTGTATTTACATGTTTGTTGTTGTGAATTATTTGCGGAATTCACGATTGAAAATTTTCATGCTATGTTAAGAGTAAATTTTATTAATTCTTAATTTTTTACCGACTCGGCCATTCCTACTACAAGTTATATTCGATATATCTAATATTCGATATTTTTACTCCGATATATTGAGTGTGAATATAAATACTTTTAAAAATATCGATATATTCATTATTCGATATTTTTTTTCGGTATGAGCAACACTAGTCTGTCGTCTGACCCCTTGCGGTCACCTTTGAATAAAAAGTGAGCTACAGCATCTGCAACTTATCTGCAGCCACCTCGAAGGTGCATTCGGAGTGAAATCTCCTCGAAGTATGCGCCTCCCGCCTTGAAAACATCGATACTGGGTGTTTTTGGACTCGGCTAGTCCATTGCTGTTTGCCTTTCGCATCTCAATGGATGGATGCAGTAAAACACACCATTTCCATCATATGATATATTCTTCGACGTCTTGTCCGTAAATATACTCATGCCAATTTCTTGAAAATAAAATGTATTTAGCGTAAAAACATAGGCCTGCATTGGCAATAATGAATTTCAACTGTCACGCGTATTTTGTTCGTAATTTACGTAAGGAGTATTTTTCTGCCTTGCTTCCTAAAAACATATTCACTTGTCACATAATCATACTAGACATTTCTTATGCTAAGGATTTAATTTTTTATTTTTCCTCACAAAACGCATATGAACTGTTCTAACTTACATCGAACCATTCTCTTTCACAAATTGTCATCTCACACGAGGCCTGCCTTTGTTATTCTTCCCATTCTCCTATCCCTCGTCGCTTTTCTTCAGGAGGCCATCGTGTCTCAAGATAAGGCAGAGATTAGGTTGTCCCATTTTCAGAAGACATCTACTGCCAAATTAATTTTCAATCGGATATGTATTTTACAATGAAATCAATTATTTAACATCTTCTAAAAATATACATGCTTACATATTCACTAGGGAAATGTGAAAAGTTCTCAACTCTGCACGGAGATGGCGATTGTATCAATGAGATGTTGGCCAACATTTTCAAATACCGGCGGGTCAGTGCGCTACAGCGAGAGTCGATTTTTTGTTTCTCAACAAAAAACTTGGCGACATGCTCCGTCATCATCAAATTAGATAGCACCACAGCCAACTTAAGAGTTCATAGACAATAACACATATCTGTAGTGTTAATTAAATATCTCCTTGCGTGCGGGGAGTTGGGTTGATGTAATGGCTAGAGTACTGGATTCTCACTCCGAGGGACTGGGTTCATATCCCGATAGTGGAAGATGCTTTCCAACGATGTACCGGTCTCTGCTTAAGTGTTTTGTGGAGCACATTGGAGTTCAATGCTCTGTCCTTCGGTTAAGCCGTTCTTTAAGAGGAGACTAACGAAGACACCAGTGGCTCTAGTCTATGAGGTAAAACAAAGAAATAGTAATGAGAAAACAAAAGAGGTGTTTCAGGCATGTGTGCTGTTAGCAAAAAAGCTTGTAGCAGTAATCATTAATATTACTATTGACATTATTCGTAGTCTAGGCGTAACCTGAATGAAATAGGAGACAACTTATTACTTTGATGATATAGAATATAAGTATATAGCTATGAGGTTTGAGAGCGGCCCAGAAATGTTCTCTTTGGTTAGAATGCTAGTTCCCCGACTTTTCTGGGATAAATTGCTCCCTTTCGATTAAAGGTAACACCAATTCCATTCATTTTATTTCGCACCAGTGAGCACTTCAATACTCCGTCTCATCTTTAAAGAAAAGTACACTGAAAAAAAAGATTTTCTTAAATAGAGAGAACTAAAATAGGTGCACAGGATAATTTCTTACTTTAAGAGGGGATCCCACTAGAGAGGAAGCCACAAGAAAAATATTCTTAAATGAAGAAAATTCTCTTAACATCGAATAGCGTCCTGCATCCTTAAATTAAGAATACCTTCTTGGGAGACAAGTATAATTTATGCTTAAATTAAGAATAATTTCTTGTTATATTAAGAAATTTATCCTCTTTAGCTAAGAATATTCTATAAAAGAAGTATGGTAAAATAATCACCAATTTTTAATCGGGTAAAATGCGTTTATTGCATAGAAACAATACAATTTCATCACAAGTTTGAAATGGCCATGGCACAATAATGTCCATGTTTAAAAGTAACATATGCCTTCCTATCTTCAACAACTCTAAGGAGCGTTGGAAAACTTATTAGGTACCTTGATGACACAAGAAGCAATTGTTCAGTTGCCTTTATTGAAAAGCATTGTAAATGAGCATTGAAACCAATAGTCCCCAAGTACTCTTTTTATAAATCCTAACTTTCTATTCGCTCGGCCGCATATTTCCCGGATGTGTCTTCCCCACGATAAATCTTTAGTGATTGTTACACCGAAATACCTTACAGTTCCAACGCTTTCGATCTTCGTGTTAATAATTTTATAGGATCACCAAAACGTTAACTTATTGCTTTGCCTCGTTCGGCACTTCTTCCTCAAGTGAATAAATTCATTTTTCACTCTATATTTCACTTGAATTGTAAATTAACTGAAACAATCAATAAAGCAAAATAACGGACCCTGTTGAGTTTAAAAATAATCGTTATATACATGAAATAGTCGTAAATAACCATATTACAAGATTCAATTAAGCTTCAGGAATGTAAATCCGTTGAAAAAATCTGCCACGCGGAAAATAACTCGATTTTTCGATTGTGTGGCGGAGTCCAGCTTTGCGCGCCAGCTATTGGGAACACAGAAAAGTGGTAGGTATTATCATAAGCTGTGGACCCATGGACTAAACTATGATGTTGTATAGGACCTCCATATGAGCTAAGTTAGTAATCAAATTAATGGATGAAGGCCATACTTCGTGGAAATTACGAACGTTAAACATGGTAAGTGAAACCAACTTTGTACTTTCCACACAGCTTTATATATTCCCCGATCGATTTAACGAATAATCGTCATTTTCTAGGGGGGACAACTCTGGCTAAGTTAGTGGTTTGAATAGACAATCCATTGCATTTGTCGTTTTCCGTCAGCCCATTGTCTTTGGATTCATAGGTACTTGGAGCAAATCCTGGTATTTCGCGTTAACGAGTAATTCTGTGAAAGGATGTGTTTCGCTTCTACAGAAATTTAAGTAGCTCACAGCTGTTTTCCATAGCTAATTTTCAGCTACTTTATTGAAGATAATATATTATTATAATAAAAGATAAGATAATATGTAATATTATAACTTCATCAATGCCATGAAGTGCTGTCACGAAGGGGCTGTTCTCTGATGCACAAAGAGTACATGAGTGTATTGTATTGATTACATAAATGAGTGTATTCATAGTCACAATGAAGGGGACGGATGTCACCCATCACTCCCCTAGGCTACCGCTTTCTTGGGTGCGGCTTCAGGCTCACCCAGAGCTCCCCTAACGTAATTTCAAGATGTCCGCCGCTATCACCTTAGGTATTATAAATGAAATATCTCTTATGAAACGACTTACACGCATGAATTTTAGTTTAAGTAATGCTAGTTTTTAATGAGCGGACGGGAATGATTGAAAATGTGACGTAAATTTTCTTTATAATGCAAATTACATTATTCTCTAAACTTCCCGTATTATGCTGTGCAACACAACCAATTTTCAAGAAATAAGTGTCAGTAATGAATTAAAAGTTGAGTTATGAATGTTGATTGCGGAATATAATGCCGTTATTTCTCTATTATAAGAATAAAATACGGATTAATGCATTATATTGGCTTAATTACAATAAATTTTCATCTTTTAACTCTCTGATTCAGAATGTTGAGGCGTTCAATGTATGAAGAATGTTATAAAAAGCAGAATGGTCGTAATAATTCTCCCGCGTCATGATTTAAATCAAACAATCACTAATTTGTAAAGAATTTCGATCGGAAAAGTACAACATTCGTTGCTGTCAACAAACAAGTCGGAGCGGCGCGAGGAGAAGCAACAAATTAACTAAAATGTGTTTCGTAAATACTGCGAGGCTTTCAAGAATATGGACGATTACGGTGTGCACGACAATACGGCAGCTAATATGGCGCTATCCCGGAGTGGATGTTTACGTGTGGGTATTATAATGTGGAATTTTAATGTTCCTAGTACTGTGCATGACACGTAGCTGATATCAATATGAGTGAACGCGATCTATGCAACGATAACACGTATCAAGTTCATATGTGATAGTAAACAGTGTCCCTTATCGTCATGAAGTTCGGCAAAAGTGAGAGATCGTTCTAACTCACCATGAGTTTCAAGAAACGAACGTCATCTGGGAATCAGAGAGTGTTCTTCAAAGTATGTATAAGCAACTATCCTGCATTAATGTGTATATAGCCATACATAAGTGATTTTGAATCCCCGCCACTGAGACTTTTATCCCAGTACTTTCTGAGTTGGTGTTAGTGAACCAAATCGGGATTACAGTTGAAAATGCTCCACATCCTCTCTTCATAGACATGATGGACGGGTTTCTATGTGAAATTTAGCATCGACTGTGAAAGAAAATTGTATCATATCTTGTTATGAAAGCATAAACTGTGGCCAGTAGACTACCACATCCTAAATTGCATTTGTGAGAGTGAGAGAATCGCTACCCGATGTTTACATTTCTGTCGTGGTGTATAGTAAATTAAAATATTATTTGGTAAGCTGTTTTTTTCATTCAATGGATTATGGATTGGTATGAGGCATGAAGAGTTCTTATAAAAACAAGTGTGTGAGATAACGTCAAGAAGGATGTAATAACAGCTGATTATTTGAATATGAGTGCTGTGGAGGCCTTTAAAACGTAGCATTCCCGAGTGAAATTCTATTTTGGTGATTTTATTCCCCTAAATTGTAGTTTCGGATAGAATGATCGCAATAACAAGCTATCGTTAGTACATCAGTCACGACGGTACTCCGGTCCTCACCGCAATGTATACCTATATTCAAGTAATGCCTCACATATGCCCAACTATGCCATATCTGTCGCGGTTGGATGTATCATCGGTTCTTTAATTTTCTACTAAATATTTTATTACTTGATGTGTGACTCAATTAAGTAACGCAAGGTATTTTATTTCGGAGTTTGTGAAATCTCAGCTCTATTATTGGAATATGCCACTTCAAACAGTTTGGTCGTAGTAACTTTACCACTTCATGCTTAAAAGCAAACAATTGCTGTTTTGGAAAACATTTTTATAGCGAATCTTTAGCACAGTTTAGCCAACCTACCGACAGTAGCAATCCCTATTAATTGTCTCTCTGACGCGTGTGTTTTTGCAGAATTTGCTAAAATCGTTCACAGTTATGGATGACCTATTTGAATTCGTGGAGATAGTGGAGTGGGAAGATGAGATTGCGGATGTTAACTTGAATCACTTGGAAAAACGATACATTCGGGATGCTGAAAATCCTATTGGCTTTCTTCGGGACAGTGAATTTTTAATTAGGCATCGGTTTCCAAAAGAGGTTGTAATTAATACATGTAGTGGAACAAGATCTAGATAAACAGAATCAACGTGGTCTCCCTATACCGCCTATTATAAAACTCTTGACTGCTCTTCGATTTTATGCAACATGCAGCTTTCAGGTAAGATCTTATTATTTCATGTACTGCTATCAGTTAGTACCTATTTTTGTTTTTCTTTATGCTCTGACATACAACATAAAGATGAAAAATTTTCGTATTCCTTTGTCAAACACTGAAATCGTGTATTGTCGTATACCCATCCTCGACGTCATTTGGATGTGTCACCTAACTTTAGATGCATAATGCTATTTTATTCAGATTGTAGGTGGAGACCTTTTAGGGGTGAGTCAGGCGAGCGTTTCACGCCTTATTAAAGCCGTATCCCAATCATTGGCCCGAAGATTGCCGGAATACACAAAGATGCCTACGCCTGGAGAATTGGTTGGAGTTAATCAGGCTTTCTATCAGCTAGCTCGTTTTCCTGGAGTTATAGGGGCGATCGATGGGACGCACGTTAAAATCAACAATCCAGGAGGGCCTAACGCTGAAGTTTATCGGAATAGAAAAGGATACTTTTCTATAAACGTGCAAGTAAGTCCCTTTGATGTTACTTGAAAAATTAGTTTGTGGTGATAACTTGCATGATTTGATTCACATGGCCAAGAAGGTGAAGAAAAACTTGTCATTACTCAACCAGAAATGGCACCATTTGTTTTTAGAAAACCAGTACAAGACCTTTATCAATCATTTAAGACACAGATAAGAGATAGGCTGATATACATAAATTGTCTCATTAATAGTTTTCAAACAATTATTGGTACATATCAACACACCACAAATATCTTAGGCACATAATTACTCAAATATTAAATTCAATGATTTCTTAATTAATGTTTTTTTTTCGTTTAGGTGGTGGTGGACAGCACTATGAAAATTTTAGATTTAGTGGCCAGTAGACCTGGGTCCTGCCATGATTCCAGAATTTTTGATAATTCTGGCATCAGAGCAAAGATAGAAGAAGGGAGGGTAATTGGCCTTCTTCTGGGGGACAGTGGTTATCCATGCAGGGAGTACTTGTTTACCCCTATTCCAAATCCAGCATCCAGATCAGAGGAAAGATACAACCTAAGCCATATTAGGACCAGGAATGTTGTTGAAAGGTCCATTGGAGTGTGGAAGCAGCGCTTTTGTTGCCTAAGGAGAGGTCTTGGATATAAGTTGCGCACTACAGTTGCCATAATTTGTGCTGTTGGCATTTTACATAACATTGCTATAGGACACAATATTCCTCTGCCTCCAGATGATGATCGAGGATGATGGAGTCCTTGTTTTACCTCCATTCCAAGGGAACAGGCGTGGTGCCAATGCAAGGCAGCATTTCATTGAGCAGCATTTTTGAATATTATAAAAATAAGGGCTGATGGTCCTTGATCCTTTTCACTATTCATCTCACCATTTCCATCCTCCCCCATTGTGTTTGTTTTCTCCTAGTGTACCTACCTTATACACATTTTCTGTCTGTTTAGCACTTTCTCTGTAGAAAAAATCAACACTTTCTTGCTATCTATGTTTAATGGCTATTAATATAGCAATTTTCAGTGGTAAGTCAAATTGAAGTTAAAAATAAATTGAAGTGTTTTCAAAGCATTATATATTTATTTTAATTAAGTACATTTTATTCCTTAAAGGGCGTCATCATCTCTGGCCTTTCGGGCCTTAAGTTGCCGCAGCCTCTCCTTCTGCGGCTCCACCCTCAGCCTACCCTCCTCATTCTCCCAATGCACCTGGGCTCGCAGTAGCTCCACCTGCAGCCTACCGCATTCCTCTTCCCATACCTTCTTTCGTTCGAGGAGCTCCTTCTTCAATCTCATCTCTTCCTTCGTGAATTTCACCTGTCCTCCTCTGCCTCCAGCTGCTTCTCCAACAACGTGACTTGCAACTGGTATCGCTCTCGGTCCTGTTCCATCCCATTTTCCACCCGTGCAAGTCTAACAGCAACCTCTTGCGTCAGGGAGGTTGTGTGGGCTGAAATGAAAGAGTTCCACTTTCAAAAATATTTTCACAGATAAGGCACGTATTGCCCATCAATAAAAAAATTGATTCATAGACAATGGTAAGAGCATAATTTATACAGTTAGGAGTGTGTTCATCAGGAAGTGTAGCTGTCAGTACCTCTTTTTCTTAGACTATGTCCAGATGGTCGGCCAGTTCCATCTCTAGAAGCAGTCCCCTCTGTAGCTGAGGGGGTGGGTGTGATAGGTGCTATTGCAGGTTCTTTGGACGTCCAAAGTGATAGAGTGGATGTATTTTCAGTGCTGGTGCAGGGAATGGGTGTGAAGGAGGTGAATTCTGGGGTTTGTGAGGTGCTTGCCATGGAAACAAAAATGGGCTGTGAAGGTGAAAAAGAAGCGGTGGTAGATGGAATGGGAGGTGATGGTAGGTGGAGGATGTGTGGAGGCCGCAGAAATTAGATGGTGGTAGTTGCTGTCAAATTCCTGATCAATATCCTCATCCAAATAGGGCACAATGGCCCCTACTTGGACGGATATCGGATCCTCCACAGTTTTCAATGGTGGGCCTCCACCAGTCCCCATTCTGTGTCTCATTTCAGCCGTCTTTGTCGCCTTCAGATTGGTCTTCAACTTCTCCCAGCACCTGGGGGTCGGATGCCTTTCAGTTAGAATGCTGTTAGAGTAAAGCCAGTATCATCAAAATTAAATACTTAGTTCATACATGTAAGGAAAAATATATTGTTTGAGGCGTTACTTGATTTAAATTATCAATTATGTCTTTGAAAACACAAATTATTATATATAAGTATTAGTTTTGGCGTGCTCTCTGTTTGTCTTATAAATGCTTTACGTCAGTATATTTCCGGTTAAATGCAAACTTCGATATTTGGTATGCAGAAGTTATTAATCACAAAAAACATGTATTTACTTACACTATCATCGTCCAATTAATTCACAAACTTACCTTTTAAGTTGCGATCCAGTCCTATTTGCTACATCTCTGTTCGCATTATAAGCCAGACAAATACTTTCCCATGCATTCTTCTTCTCCGAATTGGAAGTTGCATCGGTTCGCTTATTTTCTACTTTTTCTTTATACTGGAAGACCAAATCACACAGTATATTTTTTTCCGTGATAGTAAATGCAACAGTTCTGCCGTTGGAGGCTGCCATGTTTATTTACACAGTTCACCGCGGTTACCTGTTGCAACTTATCATGACGATAGAGCATCGAAAAACGTGCGGAACCGTTCACGACCGGGTTGACCCGGTCTTTTCCTTTAATCTCTTCCCCAGACCTCCCCTGGTCAGATGTTACCTTGGTGTGGTTTATGAATCGCGTAGTTAAGGTGACCCCCAGGTGTCCTCCGGCCAGGGGAGACCCATGTCTCCCCTACGAAAACGACTATGAATACGGGCCTAAGTCTGAATTTCAACCTTCGATCTGACAATGATTCCCAATTTAATTCATTTAATAGTCCGGTAACGCTAATAAGGTTATCGTACCTTCCCTTTACAAATCCTGCCGATCTTCGCTGCACACGTTCAAGTTCGTTATTTAGACCGTTTCCATAGGGATCCCATACACTGGCAGCATATTCCAAATGAGGTCTAACAAGGGGGTCAATCCATACCAAGTGGTCCAAGTTGGTAGCTCGACCATTTTAGAAAAAATTCATTTTTTGAGGGCCGATAGCCTTATGTTTCGATAGCTCAAAACAAGTTTTATTTTTTTTCTATTTTCCATGGCAACCGAATGGCGGCCATTTTTCCATCTCCGTGCAGAGCTTTTTTAGCATTTTCAAGGCTTGAAATTAACTTCTGTTACTCTTATACCGTCGCTTATAGGAAAATGAAATACATTTTTATGCATTACGCGTACTTGGAACTACAACTTTGTGTATGTCATAACGTGGAATTATTATTTCTTCGTGACTAATTTTACAGCCAAACTTTGAAGTAAAAAACTCTAGTTTTAGTATATTTTGGATTTTTTTTGGGGAAGAAGAAATTTTCTGCTATCCTTAAAAATTACTCATAATATACGGTGACATTAGATCTCCGTACTAAAATAATTTGAAGTCGGAAGCTCGCATATTTTTATTTTTACAGAGCCGGCAAATTGTAACTTTTTCAAATATTGCAATATTTCAAGTCTAATATCTCTGATGGGCAGTTGTTTAAAATTTTGAAAATTATAGAAAATAAAGATCTGTACAAAATATAACTATGGTATTAAACTGGACTTGCAGACTTTTCTAGTTACGCAGATACAGGTGTGTGAAAAACGCAAAAATTCAGCATTTGCGAAATGATGTAAATGCATTTATCATGCCCATTATTACATATCTAAAGCTTTAAATAATATATTTTTTTAAATTTAAATGCTACTAGTGTTTTTTAATCAAGCATATGTTTATCTAGTATATAAATTAAAATGTGAAAATATTAAAAAATCTTTGTCATTGCTGGATCCTCAGGCAACCACATTGTTTGGGCCTTCATGTACCACGAAAATGTTAAGCTTATGGTTGATGGAGCAAAACTTAATACCAATTATAAAGATCGACTCTCCATGCTTGTTTGTGACATGACTGCCTATGACTGTATGATGAATAAATGTAAGAAATGTCCTAGAAAGAAAGAGATTCAGCATATAATCAATAATTTGAAGAGGGTGATTCACTGATGAAAAATACAATTTTTTATCAATGGACCAATGTAGACTAAGCCCAATTGATTAATGTCATTTTACCCAAAGAAGAATATTTTGAAAAGCTTTTTGAAAAAGTGGAATCCCTCAAGACTCATCATTACATATCCAAAATACAAATGAAGTTCCTTAGAGAAAAGAAAGAAAACCTTTGCGGAGGAGAATGTGTCGTTCTTGCAGATTTGGCAGGAAAATTTCTTTTGTTATGCAAGATGAAATCCAGAGCTATCACTGGGCTAGCAATCAGGCATCTCTTCACCCGTTTGTGTACTAATACAGAAAAGATGGAGCTTCTATGCCGGTGTGTCTGCATAATAAGTATAATTTAGAACATAGCACAGTAGCAGTTCACACATTTAAAACTCACCTACTGAAGCACCTAAAAGAAACTGTTCCCGAGGTCAAAAAATATTTTATTTCTCAGATGGTGAATCGAGCCAATAGAAAAACAAGTAAAATTTTATCAACATCTGCCATCACGCAAAGGACTTTAGTTTGGAAGCAGAATGGAATTTTCCTCTCATCTTTTCTTCCATCTTTTCATCTCATGGCAAAAATACTTGTGATGGTGTTGGAGGTACCAAAAAACTCGAGGTCGCAAAAGCAAGCATACAAAGAACTATCAAGGATCATATCCTTACCTCTTACGATATGTTTTTATTTTGTGAAAAAAAAAGAAAAAATTCAAAATATTCTTCTTTGGGTAAAATGACATTAATCAATTGGGCTTGGTCTACATTGGTCCATTGATAAAAAATTGTATTTTTCATCAGTGAATCACCCTCTTCAAATTATTGATTATATGCTGAATCTCTTTCTTTCTAGGACATTTCTTACATTTATTCATCATACAGTCATAGGCAGTCATGTCACAAACAAGCATGGAGAGTCGATCTTTATAATTGGTATTAAGTTTTGCTCCATCAACCATAAGCTTAACATTTTCGTGGTACATGAAGGCCCAAACAATGTGGTTGCCTGAGGATCCAGCAATGACAAAGATTTTTTAATATTTTCACATTTTAATTTATATACTAGATAAACATATGCTTGATTAAAAAACACTAGTAGCATTTAAATTTAAAAAAATATATTATTTAAAGCTTTAGATATGTAATAATGGGCATGATAAATGCATTTACATCATTTCGCAAATGCTGAATTTTTGCGTTTTTCACACACCTGTATCTGCGTAACTAGAAAAGTCTGCAAGTCCAGTTTAATACCATAGTTATATTTTGTACAGATCTTTATTTTCTATAATTTTCAAAATTTTAAACAACTGCCCATCAGAGATATTAGACTTGAAATATTGCAATATTTGAAAAAGTTACAATTTGCCGGCTCTGTAAAAATAAAAATATGCGAGCTTCCGACTTCAAATTATTTTAGTACGGAGATCTAATGTCACCGTATATTATGAGTAATTTTTAAGGATAGCAGAAAATTTCTTCTTCCCCAAAAAAAATCCAAAATATACTAAAACTAGAGTTTTTTACTTCAAAGTTTGGCTGTAAAATTAGTCACGAAGAAATAATAATTCCACGTTATGACATACACAAAGTTGTAGTTCCAAGTATGCGTAATGCATAAAAATGTATTTCATTTTCCTATAAGCGACGGTATAAGAGTAACAGAAGTTAATTTCAAGCCTTGAAAATGCTAAAAAAGCTCTGCACGGAGATGGAAAAATGGCCGCCATTCGGTTGCCATGGAAAATAGAAAAAAAATAAAACTTGTTTTGAGCTATCGAAACATAAGGCTATCGGCCCTCAAAAAATGAATTTTTTCTAAAATGGTCGAGCTACCAACTTGGACCACTTGGTATGGATTGACCCAAGGGAAAAGTAGCTGATTTCTCGTAGATAGCTCAACTTAGAGTCATTAAATAAAAAATAAATATGGGGGGGGGGGCGCGGGCCTTCTGGAGCCCCCCTGGCTCTTCGACCACTCTTTAGATCCATTGTGCTCACCCACATATTTAACCTGTCCGCCACTTGCAGACAGGGGACAAGAAGCACCGCGGTAGAGGTAAGGAGAAGGATCACCCATCCAGCCTCCGTCCCGATCCAACGTTGCTTAACATCGGTGATCTCACTGTAACCGGTGTGTCAACGTGGTTAGGCCCTTACTCTGTAGTTCCTTAGTCATTAATTCAAGATGTTGTTTAAGCCTTCTGTTTTTGAGAAAGCAAATAAGAGGTAGTTGATGTAGCTCACAGCCACTTTTTATGAGTAGCTGTATAGTAACTGCAACATTTTTTCAATTTCTAGCCAATACAATAGCTACTATTTTTTTGAGGAAATAGCCAAAAAGTAGCTGGCTGTGAATATTTCAGCAGTTAGCCCATCATTGAATTTCGGAAAATAGAGTTTTCCTTCGTACTTGACAAGTAAGATTCCAAAGGCACTAATTAAAATCCTTCCCGTCTGTCCCTCCACATTTCCCCGGCGTTCCTTTTAGCATCCAATTCCACTGATTACACTGCATCCACTGATTCGTCTTCGTTCTCAAAGGCCCATCGTGCCTAGCAACAGCCACTGCACTCAGATGAAGCTCTGTAAGTCTCCCTCTCTCTCTCCTGGAGTTGCGATAATAACCACCATCTTCATATGTGCATCGCGAATTGAGCAAAGCCTCAAGGAAGGAAGGTTGGGAAACCAGTCATGAAAAGATGAGAGAGGAGAAACAGAGAAAGGCTCGGGCACAACCGCCTGGCAATAAAGAAGAGAGGCGGCTGCTATTTCAGGCGAGGCTTACATAGAGGAGTGAAGGCCGAAACTGTTGGCGCCCAGGGGTCGGTGCCAGTAGGACTTCCCGTAGGCGCCGCCGCCGCAAGGCAGCGGACTTTGAGGTTAGGTGGGATGACGCCTTGTATGAGGCGCCAGCCGTAAGAGAGCGGACTCTGCAGGAACGTTCAGAAATGAGTAACGGGAGCAGATCTACATCTACACGATACCCTGAAAGCCACCGCTAGGGTGTGTGGCAGAGGGTGAAGATCACCAAGCATGCACTACCGACATGCAAACAAGAAATCATAGGGTCTCATACAACTTCATTGTTAGTATCTATAGTATTTAAGGGATTGATACATGCATCATGCACTACAGACTACTCTAAAATATTTCCCCAACCTATCCCATCGCTATTCTGCCTATTCTGTTCTCTTATAGTACGGGGGAAAAATGACATTTTGAATCTATCGGTACGACATCTATCTATCTATCTCTCTAATCTTATATATCTGGTCGAATATAGCACAATACGCTGGTTTTTTAAAATATGTGCCTAACATCTTCAGTAAAGATTTTCGATTGAAATTTCTCTGATACATTTAATCTGTACTTTAACCTACGCTTTGATAATGATTCCCACCGTTATTCCTGTATTAATTCTGAAACACTACTCAACCTATCGTAAAACCTTTTAACGAACCTAGCTGCTCTACGCTGCACACTGTCAAGTTCTCTGATCAAACCTAATTCATTAGGATCCCATACACTGGCTGCATACGGATGTTGCAGGAAACAGAATGGGAGGCTCGTGGTAGTGAAGTTCAGTTCACCGAACGAACGAGAACCTTGTGTGAATACCTATTATCACAGAGTTCCATGTAACTATACATTAACCTCAATAGGCTGCTATGTATCATCATCAAGCGTCAACAATCCTAGGATTGGTTTGACGCAGCCCTCCACTCGATTCTTCTATCGGCCAACATCTTCATGTAGTTGCTTGTTTGCATGATAGTAGTGCATGCTTGGTGATCTTCACCCCCTGCCACACACCCTCGCGGTGGCTTGCAGGGTATCGTGTAGATGTAGATGTATTAGCGTAGTTCCTCTCTTTCACGTCCTTCACGACCTGTTCTATGTAACTCATACGAGGCCTGCCTTTTCCATTCTTCCCGTTCACTTTTCCCTCGACGATTGTCTTCATCAGGCCATCGTGTCTTAAGATATGGCCGATTACGTTGTCCCGTCTTCTTTTTATAGTTTTCAGCAGACTTCTCTTTTCTCCCACTCTTCTTAGGACTTCTTCATTTGTCCCTTAGGCGATATTATGAGTGAAAAAAGGCGCGGATTCCGCAATGGCACAAAGCCCAAGAAGGATGCTTTAAAACCAAACTTTAATAATGCCAAACTTTAAAATAAAAACCACCAGATTTCATTTTGTCCAACAACTATCCTGCTGGATGAATTCACGGGTTTCGGCAGTCTCACAGTAAACCAGTGCTGTGAGAGCAACCTCAGGTTATCCAACATTAGCCGCCAGCAAACCCTTCGAACGATTCATTGATGGATAGCAAACTTTAAATCGCGCAGTAATAATAATAATAATTAACTTGCCTTTGTCTAATCTGCGAATTTAGGAGCATGAAGTCCCCTTTTACAATTAACAGACATTACTACACAAATATCCATGCCTCGGACGAGGAAAATTCTCCCCAGGTGGGAAGCAATCCCTGGGATCAACAGGTTAAGGATTTACTCCGCCGCCACCAGAGTAACGCCGAGGTGAAAGAAAAATTACAATCTTTTCACTGACGGTGTTAAAAATATATTGCGAACACCTATGTCAATCTGGCCTAAATTATGCCTACCTTTCAAAATTTCAAGGGCAAAAAATAAATGTATGTACATGTAAGCTAACAATTCCACACTTTTTTGCTATTAAACTCAATACGTTAACTTCCATACATCTTGTTAACTTAAAAAGATCCATATTAACTTCAGCAACTGCATATTCTGATGACGGGATATTAAATACGTATATACATTCCATTAAAAAGTAACAATTTTTCTCAAAGTTAAACAATTATTAACTATAAAACGCTCCCGTAACTTTTTTTCATGCTAAAGACGATTAATCGTAAATGTCATTTCCACATAATTAACATAGTATATAGTTTGTGCCGTTATTATTTTAAAAATAATTTCATGCCGAATAACAGCCTACCAACCGTTTTGAGGTTTTATCGCTACAATAAAATGGTGTAATCATATAGAATAGGGCTAATTAACTAGTAAAAGAGCTCATATTGCTAATAATTACACTTCCAACTACCGTTCTATCAAATGTAAAAAGTCGCACATACAAATAGAAAAGTTCAGCTACTCAAATAAATATTTCAACTTTTGCAAATTTTTATTGGCAACGGAAGAGAAACCGTGCAGACGATTTATTTTAAACTTGCTGGAAAAATTTAACAGACAATTTTTATGAAACTGCATGTGGTTCATAGTTTGTGCCCCTCCAGGAGAGATATTAGAACCAAATGAACATACCATTGCTAGCCGCAGCATAGGTGTGTAGCACTTTGCATAACTACCCTAAATATAAGGGGCATAGAAGATACGTAAATGTAATCCATAAAACTATTGCGTATTTTATGCTATTAAATTTAACTTTTACCATACCTTGTAAACAAAGCAAAGTCCATATTAACTGCTGCAGCTGCGTATTCGATTGACGGCATATTAATTATGTACATAAATTTCGTTAAAAAGTACCTAACAATTTTTCTCGAAGTTAAACAATTATTAAGTATAAAACGCTCTCGTAACATTTTTTCATACTAAAGACGATTAATCTTCAATGTCATTTCTACATAATTAACATAGTGTATAGTTTGTGCCCTTATTATTTTAAAAATTATTTCATGCCGAATAAAAGCCTACCAATTGTTTTCAGGTTATATCGCTAAAATTAAAAATGGTAACCACAGAGAATAAAGCTAATTAACTAGTAAAAGAGCTCATATTGTTAATAATCACACTCCCAACTGCCTTAATCTCTTACACAAATTCCAAGACCATATTTTCACTGATGGTGTTAAAAATATTTTGCGAACCCCAAGTTTCTATTGTAGACTGGACCATGATTACAAAATTAGAGAAATTGATTGCTGAACTGATAGATTCAAAATTTCCTTTTTCCCTCGTACAATTAGGGATATGAATAGCGGTAAATATGTCCAATACGAGTGAATTAATGTATAGGATAGGTAGTTGCATGTTGGTGTAAGGACTTGAAGATAACCCAACTAACAGCACGTTTTCGCATACGTAATTTACTTTTTTTTATCTTTTTAAATATTACAGTGGAGACTAATATATTAATACTAATCCTTTTAAATGCATGATATGCAGTGCATGTTTGGTGAGAATCTACCCCCTGCCAAACACCTTTGAGGTGGCTTGCAGGGTATTATGTAGATGTAGAGCTTCCCTGGGGACTAGTACAGGAATGTAGCGGCACAACGAAACTTCGGCGACACGCGCATGCGCAGAAGGGCGCAGCAATCGAGGGTCACGTGGCCTTCGCTGGATAAAGGTCAGAACCCGACGCGCACGTGGCTCAAGGCTCCCTAACATATGGTGGAAGGAGGACAAGAAATTTAAATGTTGGGAGGGGATTGTTTTTTGGATGAGTGGTCTCTCTTCGCGAGGGTCCGGGCACGAATCCTGCCAGAGACATAGATTTTTTAATTGACATACCGGTACTCACTTGAGTGTAATGAGGAGAGCTCTCCGAGTCCAGAACTCGGTCCATTGGATTGAACTTTTGTGCAGCAGGCTGACACCGGGTTTTCACCCTCCGTTCCATGAATTATTACCACGTCACTCCAAACTACCGCCCATTCCAAATGCCCTCACCTAATGGCCGCCTCCCTAATTAGAATAACACGATAAGACTTAAAGAAAACGAGATCCAGATGCGGTAGGTCAACAGGAAAAGATTACGGGATACTCCATCCCTCTAAGAGCATATGTTTAGCACTCAATTCACTCAATCACAGAAATATGCTGTCAAGCAAATAGAAAGTTGGGGTTTATTAAAAGAATATTAGTAAATAGTGAGGAGAGGGTGAAGGAACGTTGCTATTTTTCAATTGTTAGACCACACTTAGAATATGCTACGAGATATGGGACCCTTATGAAGCAGGCTTAATTTACGAATAGATCCACGAAACCAAATACACAAGACGAAACAAAACAAATAAAAATGGAGCCCGACAAGGCACGACGTTACAAAACTTGGTATTTTTAGGTTCTTAGGTGTAGATAAACACGTAGTATGCTGGATTAATCAATTCTTAGTTCGCCGCGAACAGAGAGTTACTATAGACGGTATCATGTCCAATATAGTTAGTGTCACATCAGGTGTTCCCCAGGGAAGTGTGAAAGGCCCACTTTTATTTCTTTTATATATCAATGACCTGGCAGTTTTGTAGTAAATAGTAGAATTCGGCTTTTTGCAGATGATGCAGTAGTGTATAGAGAAATCAGTAGTCCGGAAGACAAGGCATCGTTAGAAAAGGATTTCGTAGCAATTCAGGCGTGGAGCGATAAGAGGAAACTAGAACTGAACATAAAAAAGTGCGTGACAGTAAATTTTTGGAAAAGAAAAAACTCGATACAAAGAAACTATATGATTCAAGGAACGGAATTAGTAAACGTAGAATCAGTTAAGTACTTAGGTGTAACACTTACTCAGGATCTATCATGGGGGAAACATCAGGGAAATATGCAGTCAAGCAAATAGAAAGTTGGGGTTTATTAAAAGAATATTAGGGAAAAGTGAGGAGAGGGTGAAGGAACGTTGCTATTTTTCAATTGTTAGACCACACCTAGAATATGCTGCGAGTATATGGAACCCTTATGAAGCAGGCTTAATTTACGAATTAGATCGAGTACAGCGAAGAGCGGCGAGATATGTAAAAGGGTGTTTCGATAGGGAAAGCAGTGTGTCTGGTATGTTAGCCGAATTGGGATGGGAATTGCTGTCATAACGTAGGCTGAATTATAGACGTAATCTTCTGGGAAAATTTAAGGAGGGACAGTTCATTAATGACGTTAAGCATGTATGTTACTGGCTCCGACTTATTATGGGTGGCTCGATAATTCTAAAAAAATTAAGACGATAGATTGCAGGACGGACAGGTTTAAAATGTCATTTTTTCCACGTACGATTCGAGATCAGAACGTTAGACATCGCTTAAATCGGTAATAATTATAGAGGTAATATTCAGAGTAGGTCGATAGTATTTTTTTATTTCCTGCGTGTTCAAATAAAGGTGTCACTCGCATACATTGCTCTTAGAATTCCCTGGATTTAATTTTTTTGCACGCTTGAGTAGCTATTACATTGGTGTCGGACTTCAAGTCATGCATGGTATTCGTGGGTGTGTCCTGCATGATTGGGATTTGGTAGTTTTTTTTTTCTTTTATTTCCCAAGTTACTTTTAAAGGTGAGGTGTTTGTTTTGTGATGTTCATTTTTGTTTGTTGTGTTCCTGGTGTGGATACACCTCCTGGCACACACCCTCATCTACATCTACATAATACCCTGCAAGCCACCATAAATGTGTGTGGCAGGGGGTGAATTCTCACCAAATATGCACTAAATATCATGCATAAAAAAGGATTAGTATTATTATACTGTTCTAAACTTCACTATTTAAAAAAGATAAAAAAAGCAGAGCAGACATGCAAAAACATTGTTAGTTGGGTTGCCTTCAAGTCTTTATACCAATATGCAGTTACTCGTATTAGATATATTTAATGGTATTCATATTCCTAATAGTACAAGGGAAAAAGGACATTTTGAATCTGTCAGTTCGGCAATCAATATTTCTAATTTTGTGATTATGGGCCAGTCTACCTAGGTAAGTTGGGTTTCGCAAAATATCATTAACGTCATCATTGAAAATATGGTCTTGGAATTTGTTTAAGAGACTAAGTATACATTTCAACCTTCGATCTGACAATGATTCCCAATTTAATTCATTCAATAGACTGGTTACGCTAATATAATTATCTTACCATCCCTTTACAAATCTTGCCGATCTTCGCTGCACACGTTCAACTTCATTATTTAGACCGATTTCGTAGGGATCCCATACACAACCTTAACCCTCGAGGTGGCTTGCTGGGTATGTCGTAGAAATAGATAATTGACCCCCAGTGCCTCTCCGCACACCGTGTTCAACTCTGCAGAGATGGCACCGCCCACCGCGCTGAGAGACGATGATTCCGTGCGATTACACAACTTGCTTCCATCACAAGGTAGAATGCAATTCTCCCGGTTTTCGAATTCAACATCTATATTTACCTCAGCACCATGGCCTGGGTGTCTGCGAAGGAGTGTGGCCAGCCACAAGCACACTCCCGCGACTATGCATGCGCGTTTCAACAGCGAATCGTGTGCACTCAGAATGCGTAGTGATTCTGAGCGCACGGATTCCGTTCCAGCCGTTGTCATCCGCTCCGAAATGAAGAGCGCTGGCGCAATAATGAGCACACTTCACCGTATTCCTACGCTGCATTGCATCTACGATTATACTCCACGCGCAAAACAGTTTCTCGCTTTCCCTTTCTGAGGGAACGTCATCTCATTTAACCATCCTTTTTGTGAAATTTCTATTTACTCCGGTCCATGAATATTTCGCAAAGCAAGGACCGTTTTTGGACGCGTCGCAAATATTTTGCCGTGTCGTGTATTTCTCCCCCTGTTAATCCCCATTTTATCCCTATCGCGCTTGTCATAGTTGTTTTCCCCGACGGAGCCCGAGATGATTTTTCGCCTGTGAGCCAAATGAGTACTCGTAATAGCCTCCTATCAATCCGGGGCTCTGACTCATTGACTTTTAATTAGGTGCTTCGGTGAGACCTATTTCTTCCTGCTCCTGGCGTCCCTCAACGCCCTCCTTGTATCTTCTCGATCTCTCCCCCCCAACACGACGATCCCTGCCGCAAATGAGAGCCGTGTTTTCGCCAATTTCAAACCCCCGATGACTCACCCTCTCTATTCCGTCGCCCGAAACGTATTCACCCAACATCTTAACCATTCGCCTCCTAGCTCTTGGATTCTACACTTCCTGGCGAAAAGCCCATCGAGGCGAACACTTCAATTACAATCACTTCCATACGAGTCTATTAATTTAAACACATCTGACAACATTTACAGTTTGGGCACTGAGGCATAGCCGCGACTTCTTATAATTCAGTGGAGGGTCTTCAAGCCTCCGTCACGACACAATTTCAAAGCGGGCATCTACATCTACATAATACCCTGCAAGCCACCTCAAAGGTGTGTGGCAGAGGGTGAATTCTCACCAAACATACTCTACATATCATGCATTTAAGAGGATTAGCATTAATATATTTGTCTAAACTGCAATATTTAAAAATTTAAAAATAGCAAACTACGCTGGCAAAAACGTGGTGTTGGTTGGGTTACCTTCAAGTCCTTACACCAACATGCAATTACCTATACTATGGATTCAATCACTCGTATTGGGTATAGGTATATACCGCTATTCATATCCCTAATTGTACGAGTAAAAAAGGACATTTTGAATCTGTCAGTTCGGCAATCAATCGCTCTAATTTTGTGATTATGGTCCAGTCTACCATAGTAAGTTGGGGTTTGCAAAATATTTTGAACGTCATCACCGAAAATATTATCTTGGAATTTATTCAGGAGATTAAGCCTAAATTTCAACCTGCGATCTGACAATGATTCCCATTTTAATCCATTTAATAGACTGGTTACGCTAATAAGGTTATCGTACCGTCCCTTCACAAATCTTGCCGATCTTCGCTGCACACGTTCAAGTTCGTTATTTAGACCGATTTCGTAGGGATCCCATATACTGGCAGCTTATTCCAAATGAGGTCTAACAAGGGAAAAGTAGCTGATCAGTAAGGTCATATCTCACGAATAATAATAGTTAATTGACGGCAGATGATCACGAATTCTTTTTAAAATAGTTCCGATGAGCACATCCGACCGTTTCCATACACAAAACCAAAATAAATGCATGCCACAAAGCGTCTCATTGATAAGAGCGACACGGGTAGACCCGGCAGTGCACTCTGCAAGAATGTGACGCAACTATGTAAAACTATGTTGGAGTAAACCCATTGAAAGCTCTGTCCTCAGAACAGTAACCAAAAACCATCTGGCACATACCATGGTATCAGCCCTTGAGGTACCACCCTGCCAATACTATCCAAAGTTAGAGGCACTGTCATGACGCGAATGCCGCCATCAACGAGTCATTGACATCACTCTCACTCGATTGGCGGCGACACCAACAGCCATTATATATCTGTGCTGACTCGGTAGATTTGTGGTCCCAAGCGCCCTCTTTATTTGAGGTCAGGAGGCAAAGAGAAGCGAGGTGGAAATACATCGGCCGAGATCTCGCCTCGATCGTCGGCGCAGTTGTTGCCCCCGTCGTCGCCAGGGGAGATGGAAGGGGAGGGAGGGGCGGGGGAGGGAGGGGGTGGGGTGGCGAGAGATGTAAGCCAGGTGTGGACGAAAGGGGGAGTAGGCGGTTGGATCCCACCCGCTGATCGCCATGTGACTCCGGAACTACAGGCGAGGGATACTTCTGGAGTGAATCAGCAATCCGAATGCCCAAGGATCGTGATTTCTCTCGCGAACTTCAGGTTTCCATTTTTCATCGAAATTTAGGTAGACTGTCTCGATCTCTCCCAATTATCTCCCAATGGCTACCGAATGTCGTTTAACAATGGGCAGGGGCGCAACAAAGGGGAGGCAGGGGGGGCATCCCCCCCCAGGCACAATTATGGGGGTGCTACACCCCCCTCCACCCCCTAGATATCAGGGGTTGTAGCTTACATTTTTATGGACACTCCCCGATTTGTAAAATTATTACCGGCGACTCCGCTCTGATTTTGAACGCTGCCTTAATTTGATACGGTCTAACAGCGAATGCTCGTTAGGAAGACGTTCCTTGATAGCATATACGTTCCTCTCGTTAGCACGTTGGTTTCCTCAGATCCGCGTCACAGTGCATGTTAATAATACTACTGCCGGCGCAGAAATTATTTGCCCTCGAGTTTGAATACGAATAACAAATAAACAGCTAGGCATACAGAAAAACTAATCACACCCTTATTTTCCTTATTTCATTCTGCGTTATTGGATAGCAGACCTAAATTTTAAAATGTATTTTATATATTTTACAACAGCTGCAACGTAAAAAGTGACGGTTTTTGACGGTGTTCGAGCGAAGCGCCGACTTTGATGACTCGTAAATCAATAAAAAGGCGTTCAATTGCAACCAAGTTTGAAGAATAATAGATGTATATACTATCCATGCACTCCTTAAGTTTCCTGTGCATAACTTCAATAGAAGAAAAGTTATCAATTTCATAAAAAGTTAGCATTCAAAACTTGGGTGTCGCAAAATTTCGATCTTGGTCGCGTTATAATTCATATGTCCTGAACGTATCCAAAATGTTATTGCCTAAAGGAGCGTTTACACGTAGCAGTTTACTGCTATGCTAGTCAACTGCTAACAACTATTAAGCCCCACTCGCATGTGTAAATAGCAACTGCGATGCGAGTTCAGGACCCATGTCGAACACTATCGATCCACGTTCGAGTTATTAGCAAAGTTGAAGCCCGTCTACTTTCCAGCGGAAATGTATCCAACACAATCGCAACAATCGCCAACGTAAAGCAATACACGACTTTGACTTGGCTTTATTTAACCAGGGCAGGATGAGGCCACAATCCCGCCCCCTCTTCCCCCTGCCCAGGGCTCTCTCAGGAATATTTATCTGGTTACAAGTAAGTTAGAGTCAAGAAAAAAAAAGGGAGCTCAAGTTGGCACGCAGGCCAATGGTTCCCATGCTGTAGTTCTTTACATCAGCGGCCACCTTTTGTTGGAGATCCACATGGCCCATTAACATTTTGCCTCCGCAAGAGGTGAATGCAGAAGTTTTCCTGATGACAATCTCGTAAAATAAAAGGATTATAAAATTAGTAAATTGCTAAAAAGGAGTACATACATTTTAAAATGGGAGCCCTTCGGTGACCCTTATCTGAACTACACATATCTACCAAAACTTAATAATGATACAGTGGATATGCCTTAGTTTCATAATTGTAAGAGTTTGTTTAAAAGCGCTAAAAAATGATTTCAAGGTAAAAAAAATATAAAATGGATGGCATTTAGAATACAAAAAACCTTTAATGAATTTAAGGCCAAGTTAAGAGACATAGACGGCAACTGGAAGGGATGAGGCAACAAAAATAAATGGGATGATTGAAATAAAAGGTATAATCAGAAATAGGAGAGCAACGGGAATAAAAAAATTAAACTGTGAAAACTATAAATAGCCTAACTGTCATAAATAACATTAATATAATAAATAACATAAAAAATCATTAAAAAAATATCGTAACGAAAAAAATAATTTGGCAGATTGCAAAAACACCAGAAGATCAAACAAGTTTTTAGGTGTCGTAGGCTTTTAGTAGGTGTCTTAACAACCTGATTTTAGAAAAATTGCGTTTGACGCTTACGGGCAAACAGTTATAATTTCGTGTAAAAGATACAATAAAAGACCCTGCCATCCTAGATGAGCGATGTGAAGGAGTGACAAATGTGTCAGGGGCATTCCTTGTCAACCTGTGGTGCGAATCGCACATTAGGGTCAAATTTGCATAAACATAGGCTGGACATTGCTGAGACCAAACTTTACGTCCCGCCAGCAGGACAAGTAGTCTTTCTTTCATTTTGAGAATGCCCTCCCTCGCATAGAATGGAGTAAGGTGCTCCATGAAGCCTGGACGGAACACGTACCGAAGACATGCATTCTGAGCTACCTGAAGTCTCTCAAGGTCGTGGCCTGAGAGATCGCTACAGAGGATAAGCCCGTAGTCGAGAACCGGGAACAGTATGGTTTTGACTAGGAGCAATTCATGTCTGGATCCCGGTCTGAAGTTCATCCCCCTTAGGCGCCTCAAGCCCCAATGCACCCTATAAAACGTACTAGAAACTTGTCTCTCCCAGGAGAGGTCACAGGAGATGGTTACGCCCAAGTATTTTAAAAAAGGAGAGAAAGGGATCACCCTGTTCTCCAACGATATTGGGGGGGTACGAGACCCAAAAAATCTGCCTCTGAGCTGCCTGTGTCCCATGATCATTGCGGATGACTTGTCCGGGTTGGTACGAAGGCTTTAAGCCAGGTGGCCATAAGGTCGATGTCACTATTGGCCCTCTCCACGCCTTCCTCCAACGACGGCCCGTCGACTTCGTTGATCAGCAGCACGTCGTTGGCATGATTCGGCCGTGGGTCTCCAGCCTGGACACGCCATCTATAAACAGATTAAAAAGAAGAGGGGAGAGGCAGGAACCCTGGGGGACTCCCAGACGGAACTCCCACCAGCCCCCGTGCTTTCCCTCAGGAAGTAGGAGGGCAGCCCGCCGTCCCCTGAGGTAGTCTGCGAACCAAGAGACTGCATCCCGGGAAAAGTTCAGTGACTCCAACACCTCCAGCAGGCGGTCGTGGCGCACCGAGTGGTAGGCCCTGGCGAGATCCAACGCTGTCACGGTGCATAGGTGCCTCCGGTCGAAGGCCTCGCGGATCGGGTCCAACGCCCCAACCAGTGCCAGTTGCGTGCTGTGGCCCGGACGGAATGCTGATTGGGAGGCACTCAGCAAGCCATTTTTCAAGACATGCTCTGACAGCTGATCCAGAATGATAAGGCCCAAGACCTTCCCTAGGCAGTTTCCCACGGCAATGGGCACGGTAGTGGCGGGCTTCGGTCGGGACGGGAACTTTAGGGAGTGGGATAATGGAGGACTGTTTCCACTCGGACGGGTATTTTGATTGGCGGAGGCTGGTATTAAATAGGTGGGCCAGAGGTTTTAATAAAGCGGGGGAGAGCAGCTGGAGCATCTGAGGCACAATACCGTCAGGACCTGGTGTCTTCGAGTGCAGCTTCTTGATGGCCACCCCCACCTCACGCTCAGTGATATCGCCAAAACGGAAAGGGGGTAGTCGTTGATATGGGAGGACAGGGGGTGACTGCGCGCGTCCCCTCCATAGTCAGTGGGGACGGTAGAGAAACTGGCCATCAAGTTGTCCTCGGAGACCGTCATCTCGGCACGGGCGTCGCTGCTGAGACCTCCTTGGGATCTGATTACTCTCCAAAACCTCACAGCCCCCTGATTGGCCAGTCCAGAGAAGTATTTGGCTTTCCCGTTCCTCAAACTCTGCTTCGTCCTGTTGCGGGCGACTCTGTATTCTCTGTCTCTGCGACACGACGGAAATTGGATATAATAACAAGGATATCCCTTCCCTAAAGGGGAGATTCTACTCTTTAAAGAATGAGAACAAAGGATAATCGTCAATTGAATTTATTGCTTGAAGAATATCATGAAAATTTAAACATCAATCACTATTGAAATAAAACTCTTTTTGTTTGCATAGAAGCTGCATAGAAGTTGGTGCAGACACATCATAGCAGTAGTGATATAGATATATCGCGCATCTCGCAACTGTCAAAGTAGTCAACTGCTACGTGTAAACACTGCTTAATATTTCAACACATGGGTTGTATTTAAATCGATAGGTATTTACGCTAGCGAAAGTGAGCTCCCTCGGCAAGCGACCGGCGTGGTATGAGCCATGAAGCGACTAATCGATACTGCTAGTAGTTAGCACGTTTTGCTTACCTCTTTAACACATTCAGAGGAGGACCAAACCAAATTTGTCTCAGGAAAATAATCGCCATAGTGGTTGATTTGACGATGGATATCTCGCACAGGGATTAAATGTTACGTTAAAATAATTTTATTGCTTGCAAAAATAATTAAATAGGGGCAATATAGTAAAAAAAAGGTTTATGAAGAATGTAAAGGGCACCTAAAAGCACCTCATTTTATTTCGATGTTCGTTTGTTTTACAAGTGTCGACTTGATACGAGGCCGACTCGATATACATGCCGGACACTCCCTTTTACAGGCACGTAGTCAGGGAGGGAGGGCTTCAGCCCCACCTGAAATTTTTTTCCTCAATAATTGTGTTCTTGTGATTTTAGCAGTGAACTTTGCTCGTGAGAAGAGATTAGTATGGGCACTGCAAAAGTAAATAACAAGCACTGAAAACTAAGGGAAGAGATTTGTAACATGTAGGCACCGAAAGGGCAAGGCTGTATTTTATATCATGGCGGTGACGTCACGCCGCTGAGTTACCAGTTTGCATTGGATGCTCTCTACTTCGTTTTCTCTCGCACAGTTTTGTGAACAATTGACTAACGTTTTACGGTGTATAATCAGAGTTTTTCTTAACTAAATATTCTACCAGCAGCATACTTTTTAGGAAGTGAAGTTATTTTCCGTTAGTTTCCCGTGAATCCTTTGCCAGAAATTCAAGGAATCCTCGATCTCTTATTTTTTAAAGCGTATTCGCGACGAGTTGTGCAAGTCATCTCTCATGGGACATCGGAGTCAGCATAACTCACTAAAAAGTTCAATTTCAGTGAATCAAGCGAAAAGGTGTCATGCATTAAAGTCATTGGGGTTGAGTGAGTTATACCGAGGAACTTTGTAAGCTCGGCAGTGTCACTGATGGCGAAATTCATACAAAAATTGCTAAATGTGCGCTCTGCTCTCGTGTGGTGTGTGATTTCCTTTTCACGAAGTTTACTGTGGAGTAAAGCATTTACGAGCAGAAATTCGACTGTTTCCGTCATTATTAACTCCCCCGCTGACTAACTTATGTTGTTAGTGATGTTTAAATTAGAATTTTCAGATTTCCATTTGTAAAGCAGACGCTTGGGCTCGTGACGTGCTCTCAAATTTTGTTATTTTCCCCATTCATTAAGTTCTTATTTTTGTAAATGCCTAGGTATGTGTCCAGGTAGTAATTATATGTTTACATTAGTTTAAATTATACTTATGGTTCCGATAGTGACTTAGCTAGCTCCATAACACAAGCTGGTTTTCGCCCCTTCATGAAATATGTTAACATTTCTTAATACTATTTCTAAATATTATATTTCTTCCTCTCGTTTAATTTTAACGGGCACCTGCAGCTAGAGTAATTAAGTATTGCATATATTCTTTTGAACCACTTGCTCAGTTGTAAATATACGGATCATAATACTACTTTAACTTTTTTTGTAAAATAAACGTCATCCTTTTAGCAAAAACATCATGAAATGGACGAATTTAAAAAACATATGTCATTAAAAAGGAAAATAAGGGTCATGAAAGTCATAGAATAAGGTTCATGAATGGAAAAATAACAGTCATAAAGAGGTGATGATTGCGGTAATAATCAAAATTAGATCTTAATGCCTTATCCTCCCAGAGTAGATAAAAATGCACATATTTAACTATTACACATAATCGAACATTAATATTTCAAGCAAATACACCAAGCTCGGTCATAGGTTTGTGGAACTCTATGAGAATAATACCTGAATAGATTCTGATATAAAGATGAAAATTATAATCAGCGTCAAATATCTCCCCTGCTCGAACCTCCACTTCTTTATTGAGTGCAAGGAATGAGTGTCTGTTAAGTGCTCACCTGCCGACAGAGGGAATATCGCACAGGAACCGTTGTCACGGCTGCAGCCGCACACATCTGATCTGGCGCAAGTAGGAAAGTTGGCAGCCCTGGCGGATAGATGAGAATAAAGGGGCTGGAGGAAATCTTCGAGGAGAACCAAAGTCAAAGGAGGCAGCGGCGGAGGGATTCTTAATAAGATGGGGGCAAAGATACGACCTTGCGGAACTCTGAGGATAGTAGTGAGGGGCGGGGGAAGCAAACATGTTGCCAACTCAACAAAGGGGGTGAAAATCCCTTTGCTATGAAATAAACGAAGGCGAACTCGCATAGTGTCCTTTTATATCCAGGGGACCTCAACATTTCAGACCGTCAAACTTACCGGAGAGTTTCTTCGCCTCGCATCTGCCACTTGCAATAACATGACGAAATAATCGTATAGAAATAATTAAAAGTTAAAAACGGCCCCCCATAATAATGCCATATTTTTCTCTAGGATTAATAGTAACCACCATAGGGCCCTAGACATCCTAGACATGTAGCTACACGTCCAAAAGAAGTAATAATGAAATTACAAGCGAAAAATCCATTGAGTATCTTGGAATAAGGCTGACACATGATCTTTCCTGGGGTAACCACATACGTGAAATAATTGGCCAAGCGAATCGTAGACTGGGATTCATTAAAGGAGTATTGGGTAAATGTGACGATCATGTGCGAGAAATCAGCTACTTTTCCCTTGTTAGACCTCATTTGGAATATGCTGCCAGTGTATGGGATCCCTACGAAATCGGTCTAAGTAATGAACTTGAACGTGTGCAGCGAAGATCGGCAAGATTTGTAAAGGGACGGTATGATAACCTTATTAGCGTAGCCAGTCTATTAAATTAATTAAATTGGGAATCATTGCTAGATCGCAGGTTGAAATTCAGACTTCATCTCTTGAACAAATTCCAAGACCATATTTTCAGTGATGGTGTAAAAAATATTTTGCGAATCCCAACTTATTATGCTAAACTGGACCATAATCACCAAATTAGAAAAATATATTGCTGAAATGACAGATTCAAAATGTCCTTTTTTTCCTCGTACAATTAGGGATATGAATGACGGTAAATATATCCAGTACGAGCGTAGCAATGGATAACATTGGTAGCTGCATGTTGGTATAATGACTTGAAGCTAACCCAACTAACAGCATGTTTTTACATGTTTGCTTTGCTATTTTTATCTTTTTTTAAATAGTGAAGTTTAGAACAGTATATAAATACTAATCCTTTTAAATGCATGATATGTAGTGCATGTTTGGTGAAAATTCACCCCCTTCCACACCTTTATGGTGGCTTGCAGGATATTATGTAGATGTAGCTACCAACCTGAAAACGACGAATGATTCGGATTTTAAATTTCAAAAATATGTAAAAATAAATGAAAAAAGTAGCAGCCATAACTGATGCTTGTTCACGTTTCGTTCGATGTTATTCTGTCACGATACTTTACAACCTATGCCCTCCATATATGCGGATCACTACGCTCCATCGTTTTTCCTGCGCTCGGAGCGGAGAAACGAAAGGAGGGCTGAAGTATGACGATAGAGGGAGAGAATATTGGGAGTAGACGGATGGATATCACCAGCATAATTAGAGCCTATGCTTAAGATAGAGCGCTGAGTAGATGAGGAAAAGGGAAGACATAGGCGGCATATGGTATGCAAAAACGATGGCATTAAATATGCAGATCTGAAGAAAGAAATTGAGTCGGGATAGAGTTATCACAATGAAATGTTATCACAAAGTGACCAACAAGTTTTTGAAGCAGTCGCTATTCCCTGCAATCGAAGAGAAGAGGGACTCAGTCTAAGTAGTGAGGTGAGAAAGCAGTTCCTCTTTCATGCGGATGCAGAAGAAATCAATGTAAGACGGAGCACAGCGATTGATTCCTATAAATCCAGCTGAATTTTCTGGGCTATCTTTCCGGTATTTCATTCGGAAGTCAAGTCACTCTCAATTAGTTGATGTAAAAGCATACTCTCCGTAAAAACCGAATGCCATTACTTGGATTCATAAGGTGACGCGCTAATGAACACACAGGCGGTGCAATCTCACTCAAGCTACATTTGACAATTTTTTGTGTACAAGAATGCCGACAAAAAATTTAGCAATAACAAAGAGTCACAAGTCACATAGACTTATCTCCCAATCTGATTATCTACTAAATCTAATAATGTTCGTTCTCATACACTCCTCATCTACATATCACATCCTATTGGGCTGATAATGTACCCTATGTGAAAATTATGAACTCGCCATCTCCGTTCGAAAAGCTCACAACCTGCTCAAATAGGAAATTTATTTTGCGAACCCCAACTTACTATGGTAGACTGGACCATAATCACAAAATTAGAGAAATTGATTGCCGAACTAACAATTTCAAAATGTCCTTTTTTACTCGTACACTTAGGGATATGAATTGCGGTACATATGTCCAATACGAGTGAATCAATGTATAGCATAAGTTGCATGTTGGTATTAGGACTTGAAGCTAACCCAACTAACAGCATGTTTTTGCATGTTCACCTTGCTATTTTTATCTTTTCTTAAATAGTGTAGTTTAGAACAGCATATAAATATAAATCCTTTTTTATGCATGATATGTAGTGCATGTTTGGTGAGAATTCACCCCCTTCCACACCTTTATGGTGGCTTGCAAGGTATTATGTAGATGTAGATGAAATATGGGTGACGTTCAATCGGGGGTACCAATCCAGAATTTCTCATTCATATGTGTTTCACAGCAAGATGTGTACTATATAACATCATGGCTGCTTTTAATTCTTTTTCTGCGATGAAAAAGACAGGCCTCAACTAGAATTTGTTTCCAAAACAATAAGTATTCAAAAACTCACACTGGTTGAAAACAGACATGTTCATTTAATTTCATCCTATTCACATAATAAAAACGTTATACCACACTGATTTTGCTTCTGGCGTTGAAAATTTATACCTTTCGATCTGTTTAACCACCACTTAACATGCAGATTTTTTCACGTAATGGACTCGAAATTAAAATTTTCAATTTCTGTGCATAAAAAAACAAAGCGGGAAATAACTTTTCATATTGAATAGTCAATTTTTTATCGACGATTCTAGCACGTGGTAGGATATCAAAATGCAAGCATTTCCATAACTAATTATGGAAATGAGCTTGCATGTTTCATTGGCGTTAACTTCCGCTCTTTGTCCATGGGTGGATATGTAAATCGATCAAAAACGTTGGTTTGGTGCGGTGCGTCGTCCAATAATTGTCGTATTCCTTCGCGAATAATGAGTGGAAAATACTCAAATTTATGGCATGCGTGGCATAGCGGCGGACTCTCGTTCGAAAATATCACTCGCGCGTGAGATCCTCCTTTGAAAAAGCACCTATCGCCCGACCAAGAGTGTCCTGTCCGACTGATTGCCTGGCGACGACGGTGAGGAGAGGTGCGGTGATGGGTGGGCGAACTAAGACGATGAATGAGGATGCAAAAGGGGAGTGCTTCGAGGTCTCCCAGATCGAACCATCTACATCTACATAATACCCTGCAAGCCACCTCAAAGGTGTGTGGCAGGGGATGAATTCTCACCAAACATGTACTACATATCATGCATAAAAAATTATTAGTATTTATATATTAGTCTAGACTGCAATATTTAAAAAGGTAAAAATTGCAAACTACACATGCAAAAACGTGCTGCTAGTTTTGTTACCTTCAAGTCCTAAGACCAGCATGCAACTACCTAAGCTATGGATTTAATCACTCGTATTGGACATATTCACCGTTATTCATATCCCTAATAGTACGAGGAAAAAAAGGACATTTTGAATCTGTCAGTTCGGCAATCAATTTCTCTAATTTTGTGATTATGTCCCAGTCTACCATAGTAAGTTGGGGTTCGCAAAATATTTTCAACATCATCACTGGAAATATTATCTCGGAATTTATTTAAGACATTAGGTCTAAATTTCAACCTGCGATCTGACAATGATTCCCAATTTAATTCATTCAATAGACTGGTTATTCTAATAAGGTTATCATACCGTCCCTTTACAAATCTAGGCATCCGCCCACAACGAGAGTCATCCGAGATTAGCCGGATGATGAGAGCTGACTTCTGTAGACCCTAAATTAAAATAGCCTTCGATATCAGCAGAGGAGCCAGTTCTCGGCTCCCAGACTAACGCCAATCGTCCAACACGAGTGATTCGAAATGTTTTCTCACGTGCTCGATTAAATTCGTCTCAGGAAAAGACGGCCCGGAGAAAAGTCATTCAGGAATCACATTCCCACTCTTGGATGTGAATTGAGGCCAATCGGAAGTGTCGGATTGGTATGAGACGAAAGATTGTCCATTTGTTGACTGAAACAAATATGAGGTATTTCTTGAATTGGAACTCTGTTGTAACGAGATCACTGCCGGATTAGAATATCCAGGAAACTAAAATCTATCCTTGGTTAACGAGATAGGCAATCTTCCGCAATATTCCGAGTATCAGCCAACCAGCGGCTGTGCATTAGTAATTTACTTTTATTTTGGTTGACCTGGTGATTCCCACAAACGCTTTCTAATGTT
Organism: Platycnemis pennipes; assembly: GCA_933228895.1. NCBI lineage: Eukaryota > Metazoa > Arthropoda > Insecta > Odonata > Platycnemididae > Platycnemis > Platycnemis pennipes. The sequence goes on from OW121852.1 coordinate 9,478,313, forward strand.
GACTTATCTCTCTTCCAGAAAGGCAGGTAGTATTTGAATTGTGTATGGAGTATAAAATTATTATAATATTATTTTTATTATTATTAATATCCTTGGCTTAACCTCCTTATTGATGGATATCACCCACCCTGAGTTTCATCTCCTACTGTTCTCCAGAGCGAATCGCGTTATTTTATAGGCCGAGGGTACAGCCCACTGTACACAACCCACGTGCCAAGCCTAAATATTGGCGAGTTTACATGCCGAAGTAGTAGGATAGGCACTTCTTCCTTTTCTCGCTGCGTGGGAGATGAAACATTGCTTAGGAGACGCGTTGCTTCCGAGAGGCTTCACTCGGGTTCAACAGGTATTTAGGAGTAACAATCACTAAATATTTATCGTGGGGAAGACACATCCGGGAAATAGCGAAGAGAAAGCTAGGATTTATGAAAAGAGTACTTGAGAAATGTGATGAGAAGACAAAAGAGCGACGTTACTTTTCACTAGTTAGGCCCCACCTTGAGTATGCAGCTAGTGTATGGGATCCGAATGAATTAGGTATGATTAGAGAACTGAACAGTGTGCAGCGTAGAGCAGCTAGGTTCGTTAAAAGGTGTTACGATAGGTTTAGTAGTGTTTCTTCAGAATTAATACAAGAATTTGGGTGGGAATCATTATCAGAGCGTACGTTAAAGTACAGATTAAATCTATCAGAGAAATTTCAATCGGATAGCTTTGCTGAAAATGTTAGGCACATATTAAAAATACCAGCGTATTATGCTATATTCGACCAGATAAATGAGATTAGAGAGAGATAGATTGTCGTACTGATAGATTCAAAATGTCATTTTTCCCCCGTACTATGAAAGAAGAGAATTGGCAGAATAGCGATGGGATAGGTTGGGGAAATATTTTAGAGTAGTCTGTAGTGCATGATGCTTGTATTAATCCCTTTAATACTATAGATACTAACAATCTAGTTGCATGAGATCCTATAGTTGCTTGTTTGCATGTCGGTAGTGCTTGGTGATCTTCACCCCTGCCACACACCCTCGCGGTGGCTTGCAGGGTATCGTGTAGATGTAGAACAGTTCACACGTTCTTTCGCATTGGTGACAAAGCGTGTGGTTTCAGGAATTTCCGATTGGTGTCGCTTCGCTCCCTTCCATCGCATTTTTCTCGACCACGAGGAAGCAATTTTTCTTCGGGAGAGCCGAGAGGAGGCGACAGTTGGCGGAGGAGGGTTTGGGGGGAGGGATTAGGGGGGGGGGGGCGGGAGGGGATTGCGAGGAGGGGCGTGGTTGGGGGCGCTCCCATTGGCCGACTCCCCTCGACTGCGTCACGGAGACCACTGCCAACCTAAAACACTTGAGAAAGCCAGCTGGCGGCACACATCTTCTCCGGCCAAGAATTTCAACGTCTTACCTTTTCACTCCCTCCCGACATAAGGAACCAGCCGATTATGGAGCACTATCCAGAAAGGAGTGAATACGTAGTACAGCGCTATGCTGGAGGAGGAGCTAAAGCCCGAAAATTGTGAGCCATCGTTTTGGTTTGTTGTCCACAGGGGCTCGTATGTATAACGATGCCACTGACAATCATCCGTGGATGTCTTTGCAGATGACGTTAGAAAAATATTGAGACTCATTGCGTGCTATGCTAGATAAGATCAGGTAAACAAGATTAGAGAGATAGATTTAAATTGTCTTTTTTTCACGTGCCATCGGAGAACAGAATATGCAGCATAGCAAAGGGATAGGTAGGTGAAATATTGATAGACTACTCAGTAGTGCAATGAATGTTTTAACATTACTAACACCTAGATGATAGGAAAATATAGATCAATACATTTCGAGAAATGCCTTCATAACCAGTAATCCCTCCATTACAATGCGGATAATATCCGCCCTATTGCACGTGGCTCTTATATCTGACATGTCTCCATGAAGTATTAGCATTACAGCCCTTAGCATTGAATGGAAGGAGTGCTTGTTAGTTGATGTTCACCCTCTGCCACACGTCCTCTCAGATATTACGAGGATTCAGGTGCAGGTCCAAAGATGAATATTTCAGATCTTACAGCAAACGGTCCTAATCTCGGCTCAATTAGCATTTCTATTCGTTTGGGCTTCTGTGAAGGTCCCGTAATTTGCTTGTGATGATGAGGTCAATTTAGCAATGTATTCTTGGTTGATATTAGAACCAAAAACATTTTTTTAGACGAAAGAACAATGCTCTGCAATGGCGTGTAAAATGTGATAAAAGGAGGGTGTTGATGCCGAGAAACGACATACATATTATCTATGTCTCTAATTGAAATATGTACCTATATAATGTTTACTCGTGAATGAAATATTTAGTTATTTATTCATTAAATCATTTGTTTGAAAGAATTTCGTCTTCAGTTACTTTTTAGAACACCCTCATATTTGGTTGACTGAACGTCCAAAGAATGCGAATCATTATGCTAGAATGAAACGTATCGAATTCGGTCCTTAACTGGTGAAACTTAACCAAAAAGAACCAAAGCAGTTTGTCACTACTGTTCCACTAACGTAGGTTCAACTTGATACGATATGGAAAGGTATCTTACATATGGAATCGCAAATTGGAAAGCGGATACTGGAATCAAACTGGGAACCCATGCACTTGGCGAGTGCTTTCCCTCGATAAGAAAATTAAAAATATCCATCAGAATGATATGCGATGCTTGTTCCGCACCGTGGTGATGGAAAGCAGAGCCTCCTCGTGTTAAAAATGAGCGGATGGAAGGTTCGGCGGCGAAGCAATCCATATTAATTGGTCCGCACCTTAATGACGCCGGCGAATAATGACGACTTCTCACTCGGGGCGACGTCAAGGCTCCGTCCTCCTCCGCTCGGATTTCGGGAAACCAAGATCAGGAGAGGGGGAGAGACCTCCTTCATTTGGCCGAAGTGAGGGGTTGTGGGACGCCACCCCCGACGACCGGAATGGACCCGGCTGAACCACACTTCCACATTAACTCCACTCCGAGGGGAGCGGACTCCAAGACGTCAACACCCCAGCAATCGTGACGAGGGCACAAATCGAGGATATGAGGCAGAAGATCAGTGACTCGTGAGACTGTTGCACTGGTGAGTGGCGCCTCGAAAGTCGAGGAAGGAAGGCGAGCGTGAGATGTCTTTGCCTCCAATCCGTGAATACCAGAGTGGGAGTACATCTACATAATACCCTGCAAGCCACCTCAAAGGTGTGTGGCAGGGTGTGAATTCTCACCAAAGATGCAATAATATCATGCATAAAAAAGGATTAGTATTTGTATACTGTTCTAAACTTCACTATTTAAAAAATTGTAAAAATATCAAAGAAAACATGCAAATACGTGCTGTTAGTTGGGTTAGCTTCAAGTCCTTATACCAACATGCAGCTACCAATGTTATCCATTGCTACACTCGTATTGGATAAATTTACCGTTGTTCACATCCCGAATTGTACGAGGAAAAAAGGAAATTTTGAATCTGTCAGTTCGGTAATCAATTTCTCTAATTTTATGATTATGGTCCAGTCTACCATAGTAAGTTGGGGTTCGTAAAATATTTTTAACGTCATCACTGAAAATAATATCTTGGAATTTATTTAGGAGAGTAAATCTACATTTCAACCTGCGATCTGACAATGATTCCCAATTTAATTTATTTAATAGACTGATTACGCTAATAAGGTTATCGTAGCGTCCCTTTACAAATCTTGCCGATCTTCGCTGCACACGTTCAAGTTCATTATTTAGACCGATTTCTTAGGGATAAAAAAATTAACCGTTGATTGGACTAAAACCTAGGAACCTTGGGATGTAAACACCTTACCAACTGGGCTATTACAATACCTCAAGAGTAGAAGGAGCAGCCGATATAATATACCCACGCGTGGAATCTTGATTGTTCGAACCTAAAAATAATCACTAACCGAAAAATAATCGGTTTATTGGCTGCTGTCCGTCTGCAAAAAATGAGTAAAGACTCCTTTTCAAATTAACCTTAACTATTAACTCTTTGGATTGAAAACATTGTCGCGAAATTGCACACCAATATTTTGGTGGGGAGTTGGATTTGAGTATTGGCTACTGGTCTCTCACCTGAAGGGCTCTGGTTAGAACCCCCCGGCAGTGGAAAATATTTTTCACCATGGTTAGCCGCACCCTACTTGAGTGCTTTGTGAAGAGCATTCAGTGCAGTACAGTGTCCGTTGGATGGGACGTTTTGCCGTGGTCCCCTTGTCACCTTTAGTTGATAGCTGGCTCATGCCGACGACGGGTTTCTCTCCACCCCCTCTCCTATCCCTTCAAGTCCTATCCTTGTGCCTTTCCTCCGGGTCTGAAGCGCCTAACAGTGCGGGTACAGTGAAGAGAACACATACGATGACATCAAAACGCGTGGGCATTCATTCATTACTTCTGCGCTCTTTCATAAATGGCTTCCGTGCCGTCGCTTGGGACGGAAGACGCGTCGTTCGGAGGACAATACTTGCCACCAAGACGTTTTCCCACATTCCCTTACACCCTTTCTCGGGAATTTATTAATTAATTTGTCGGTGACCCGAAAACAACACATGCAGTCTTTATATCGGGGACTTCAGCTAATAACAACTACACAAGCACAAACCCGCGTTTCTTCAAACCCGGATTCGAACCCGCGACCCAGGGATTGACAGGAGGGGTATTTATGCCGGGATTACGATGAACGTTTTCTGACGTGATAGAAACGGACGGTGGCGATGAACGCCAACGTAGCGGATAAATTGTTGGTGGTGCATCACGATCGACGGCAGATTAGAAACACTGCCGTTTTCCAATATGGCGCGGCGAACAGTCACCTCTTGGGTTCGAATTGCTGTAAAACGGTAAGTTTTTTATTTTTTCCAAAGATTTTCTAGCGTGAGTAAAGTGTGAACGTAGCAGGTTGTGTTGTGAAAATGTCATCGAAAAAAGGTGATTTTCAGTGGTCGAAAAAGATCTTTGAAAAGTATCACCCTCATCCGAACATTTACCCCCACTTGATTTTCAAGTCACTCGTGATTGGCTGACGGAAACCAACGCGACGGCAAAGCTAGACCTTGACATGCTTTCCTCAACGTATGTCGGCGGCGCGTCAACGTCCGTCCGTCGTGATTAGCTTCCTTGCGTTCCCATTCTCCTAACTTCAACAATACCACCGTCCGTTTCCGTCACGTCAGAAAACGTTCATCGCAACCCCGCCGCCACCGAGGCCGGTTGACTACGATTGATGATTGAGGCATTTGAAGGCAGTGTTGATGTACTAGTCCACGGCCATTCCACTTATGCCTCCTAGGTAGGTAGGTAGGATTTTATTTATTGGGTGCGTTGATAGCCGTGGTCATGTCACACCACGCACAATCCTGTTTCAATCGCAATATCTTTATACAGTGAGCATTATGGACCTAAAAATGGGTATTTACTATCGCATACTATGTATAAAATTATATTATAACTAAAATGTTCAAAGTTTGTCTAAGAGGGTGGTTTGGCGTAAAAACTGTATTAGGTTGTTTACATTCGCTGGGCTGTTACCAAGAACCTGTTGCAATGTACTAGGAATCCCTAGTTTCTCGCGTGCAGCCCGGTATTTAACACATTCCGTTAGAATGTGATGCACACTCATTGTCAGAGCAGAGTTGCATTCATTGCACCTCGGTGGGATTTTCTCTTCGGTAAAGAGATACGAGTGCGCCAAGACGCAGGGGCCTATATCCTCAGGCGGGTGATGGCGACCTCCTCTTTCCGATTATTTCGGACAGAAGTGGCCCACGCTGATGTAGTGGGTTTAACAGCCCGGAGTTTATTATTTAATAGCTCTGCCCAGGTATTTTTCCATTTATTTAAACTACATTTCGGTATTTTACCGTGATATGCCTCCTCATCGGGCTCTTTTGGGTCATCGTGTGCAGGCTGTATGAACAGTTGAGGTCCCTGAATAAGTTCAGGACAGAAAACAAACTTTGCACAGACATTTTGAGCGTTCTCCTGGGCCATTTTTGGGGTGGCTTGCAAACACTGCAGGGCCACGTGGCGATTCATTGCGTTCACCTCTTAAGAAGGTTGGCTCGCGACTTCTTGAGTCAAGTTGTCTAAGGAATCTTATTAATTTAGGTACGAGTATATGCCTGCTAAGTGATCCTTACTTCACAAAGAAAATTACCTAAGCTATTGAAAGTCATAAGTATCATAAGAAATACGATGAAAAGTCGAAGGATTTATTTTTTATGATAATTTTAATCAGCTCGACGATGGAGTCAATTCAGCATTTACTTTACAGAAATAAATTCATGTTCTCAATGAATTTACGAATGTATAACACCAGAATATTACCATCAAGCCTTAGGTTAGATTACTTCTTGAAATATATCTCATTAGTAATTATATTATTCATACGCCAACCATTTTGGCTACAGCGTCCGAAGCGTCACTTGAAGTCAACTAACGCATTTCGTCTGCTATCAGCGCAGAAATTGGTGGATTTAGCGAAAAATACGGTGGGTTGATGCCTTTTTTTCGTGTAATTTTATTCCTTGTGCAATTACGCATAAAATATCAGTTTTTTGCAAAAATGACATGTCACTATGGTATTTTTAAACGTTATATTCCCATGTGATGACCATTCTCGCCGTTAATCGTATGTAATTTCAAATGCAATTTGTGCAAAAATGAGTATGGGTTAGTATAATTATCTTTACTTTATTAGATAGAGGAACTTTAATTCTATAAGTGCTGAAAATATAAAAAAATGACATGACTTTAACTTTTCGGATCAACCTCCTTAAGATGCGCTGAGAATGCTTAATGGGACGAAAGAGCTGCCTCACGAACGACTGAGAGCCACGGGCAAAATATTGGACGGTTGTCATGCTCTTCAACCCTCAAACATCCGTGCTCTTCACGTAAAACCTTTTAGAGATTACACTATGCATTTTTAAGGTGATATTTAATGAAAAGCAATGGATGCCTTCAATCCTACGATAGGGTGGTCGTTCCTTTTCGGTTTGGTATCACGGAATAATGCGAGTTCACCGTCCACGTCATTAGAAGCTGAAAGGCTGGCGGCTTTGCAACTTGCCTTCTGTTGCTTCTGTCTCAGGTCACCAGGGTTCACTGTCTCCCGCGATAACCTCCTCTCCAATTTTATCCTCCATTGGCTGACTGACGGATGGCAAGCATAGCCTTCCTGCTGCAACCGAGAACGTCGTTTTCCCCCCTTCGGACCCGAAAGAGCTGCCTGTAAATCAATCATTCCTGCGGAGAAAACACAGAAACCTTTCTCCTCGTCCAAGCTTATAGGTAAACGATTTGGCGACAGCCTGCTCCGGCGAGAGAACTCAGCTGCAATCCCTTTTTCCTCTCAATGTTAGAAATTCAAGCTTCCTGCGCCTTGGGAAATATGTCGGCATCTGCCGTTTCATTCGATCCATGAAGCAGTTCTCCCCCTTTCCTAACACACTCACCCACGCCTTCAACTCCAGCGCGAGCATCCTCATTTCAAAATCGTCAACCCTCCTCGTAAAATTAGGGATATGAATAGCGGTAAATATGCCCAATACGAGTGATTGAATCCATAGCATAGGTAGTTGCATGTTGGTGTAAGGACTTTAAGGTAACCGTACTAACAGCACGTTTTTGCATGCTAAGTTTGCTATTTTTATGTTTTTAAATATTGCAGTGTAGACTGATATATTAATGCTGATCCTTTTAAATGCATGATATGTAGTGCGTGTTTGGTGAGAATTCACCCCCTGCCACACACATTTGAGGTGGCTTGCAGGGTAATATGTAGATGTAGAACCCCTTCCCGAGCAGATCACCCACACCAGCCTTCCCCTCCACTTTCGGCCAGATCTTAGCTCTAGGTTATCAGTTCGAATTTTCTCCTGCACACTGATTCGACAAATCGCAGATCGGCGTCAAACTAATTTTTAATCTTTTTTCCATTTTTACTCGATGACTTTCCCGCCGTGTGAATTGTGAGGTGCAGGATCCTACGAAAAAAACCCAAAAATGAGTCGATACTTACTTCTCTTCTTGCGAGCGCTGCGATTCTTCGAGGCAAATACGCACTCTGTTGCATCATTTTACGTTATCTGCTTTTAATTCAGAAATCGTTAAAATGTAGGGTTTTGTCTCATGATTCCGTTTTTAGGAGGCTCCACCGGATGATGAAGTAGATGTCATTTTTTTTTTAACTTCAGGACACACAATTTTTTGGCCCTTCCATCGATTGGCAATAAAATAATGAGGTCTTTCCATCATATATTTGAAGAAAAACGAAGTCGAAAATCAGCTATTTTATACGTGGTTGTACGGCAGAGCATGTGTCTTGCAGTAAGATTTGCAGATTAACAATGCAAAGAGAAATGTCGTTTCGACGAAAAGCTAATATAAGATGCGCAATTTTATATAGAATTTAGCATTATAATTAAGTGCTCGCCTTACCACACTTGTTTAATTGATATTAATAAATGTTAGCTCGAAAAAAAGCAGAAAACTCTTAGTTACATGAAAGTGGCGCTACGGTAAGTATGTTATTATCATTGGCAACGGCACTTCTGACGGAACGTCCTTATGAGCCTATTTACTTACTTAATTTAGAAATATACCTTACCAAGGCCCTTCTTATATTTTTTATGTAATTTAAATATTTCATTGGTTATTGATATGGTGGTAATTAATACCAATGCTTCCAAATGGTGGCAGCGTCATTGTTGCCAAACAGTTTTCAAAAATATGAATATCAATAAATTCAAAACAAAGAGTTGTATTTGTAAGGGAATGGTTTAAAACTAAGTAAGAAAATATTACATCCTATTTTAGAATACGTATTAGCGGGATTGAGTATGTATTCTCACTTTGTAAATTAAACGTGGCAACAACACGTGTCATGTTCCGAAGTCAAAAAGAGTTAAAAGAGCTTGTAAAAATAGAATGCAACTACAGCACGCTACACAATAGCATACTCATAGAATTATTGTGCATGCGTTATAACCCTATAAGTGATTTTCCATACAGGTGTTTTTCTGGATCGGTATTTATTCATTAAATGACATAGCTCTTTTACGGGTTATTGAATCGCGGAGTCACGGTGGAGCCTCCTTAAAGGGAAATGAATACTTAAAAAGCGCATCGGGGTGGAGGCATTTGTTTTGCATAATACCATTACATAAGCTCATAAAATTCAGAAAAAAGGTCACGGGAAAAAATTGCCAGCCGCACATGGTGTCGAGTTTAGTAGCTGAAAGCAGGGGGAAACAGTAATGAAGACGACGAGAGCCTAGTCGACCGTCAACTTTGAGTTCGCTTTGAAGAAATTCGAACGACAACGAAACAGGAAATTCTCTAGAAAGGCCAACAAACACCAAAAATATAGTCAAAATAGGTTAAATTCTAACCAGTGTTAGCAATAAACTACAATAATATCCCCCTTAGATACCGTTCAGCCCGAATCACACGATCATTTTCCTCGTCCCTTTACAGGGATCATTTAATAGCTATAGCTTTCAGGGACCGCAAAAATGATATCTCAAGTTATCATTTCGCCGCTCACACGATCGAATTTTTTCCGTCCCTTCTCTTAGTTCTCCAATTCCATAACTTTTGTGTATTTATTTCGTCGTCAATAACAACAAAACGTAAATAAACATTACCTTGATATTTGTGAATATTGGAATGGCGGTCCAGTTCCAAGGAATACATCTAGGTATGGCATAATCCTATTCACTAAAATTTGTGGAGGAATGCATTTCTGTTCGCGAGATATTTTCTTTGAATACCGTAAACTACTCCGCTCATTCCAATCGTGCGCTCCAATTGGCTAAATGACGGAAGCACTAATTAGGCCCGAGGGACGGAAAAAAATGAAAAATTACGAAAAAAAAGGGATAGCGATCCCTATCATTGCGCTATTCGTGAATTGATCAAGTCAGACGATCATTTTTAAGCTATCACTTGAGCTATCCCTGAAAAGGGACGTATAAAATGATGGTGTGATTCAGGCTTTAGTACACAATACTCCGGAGAATTGATGAACAGTGTCAGAATGAGGAAAATCGAAAGGAGAGTTCCTGAAGCAGTTATGGAAAAGAATAAATCCATATGAGGGGTAGGTAGGTTAGATCAGCTTATGTCCCACCACATTTCCTCGAGGAAGACCTTACGTTGTGATAAAAAAAGTGGCCCTCAATATTGTTCAAATTATGCCACTGAAAAATTTCCAATTGCATAAAAACAATTCAAAGGGGGAGACATTTTAATCATTAATCTTCCAAGTTTTAGACTGAGTGTAATTGGATAACTCGTCGACTTCGGTCAGAATCAGGAAAACGTCTTGACTCCCTAAACAAATACGCTTTAAAAATGATCGTGTGATTTAGGCTTTAGGAAGATTAGCTGACACTCTTATAATTAAATTTGGTTCCGACTCCATTGTTATCAATGTTTTGATAGACATGAAGGCTCCGTAAGAGGTCGCATAAAACGCGATATTATGTACGGAGTGGGTGGGGCCTAATAGTTCCCAAGCACCCCCTCTCTGGCTTCATTCTTAGCCGTAGGCTAGCATGCCAGTGCCTCCTTCTAGGTCATACCCGCATTCTCTCGGAGCGCGGGCTCCAAACTGGACGTTCCCCAACTCCCTCCGTCTTCTTCCGTCCCGGCGTCTGAATGGGCCAGTCGATATGGAACGGAAAAAGCGAGCCCGCCACGCAAACACGTGAAGTCCAGAATAGGTCGGGGGGGGGGGCATGAGGGGGGAGGGACTTCTTTCGGGAGAAGACCGGAGTGACCGAATTAAAAGGAAAAGAAATAATAATAATAATATAAGGAGGACCCATCAGTTACATTCGGGGATGTTTCGTCACGGGTACCATTCTTTTTTAAGTTTAGCCCCGAGACTATTCATAGCATCCGTCGACAGCCATATTCTCCCTCCCAACTTAATGGCCAGTGGTTATTTTCGTTCCAAGTATCAGACGTTTGTGAAACATGCGGCGCTGAACTAACGCACTTCCCTCCAGCACGCATTTCGTTTGGGGAGACCGGAGAGCGATCAAAAGATATCTATTTCAGGTGACAGAATAATAAGCCACTGCGGGAAAGGAGTTTCTTCTTAAAAATAGTCACTCGAGTTTAAGTCGTATCAACAATCACTAAAGATTTATCGTGGGGAAGACACATCCGGGAAATATGCGGCCGAGCGAAGAGAAAGCTAAGATTTATAAAAGGAGTGCTTGGGAAATGTGATGAGAAGACAAAAGAGCGATGTTACTTTTCACTAGTTAGGCCCCACCTTGAGAATGCAGCCAGTGTATGGGATCCGAATGAATTAGGTTTGATCAGAGAACTAGACAGTGTGCAGCGTAGAGCAGCTAGGTTCGTTAAAAGGTGTTACGATAGGTTGAGTAGCGTTTCAGAATTAATAAAAGAATTAGGGTGGGAATCATTATCAGAAAGTAGGTTAAAGTAAATATTAAATACATTAGAGAAATTTCAATCGGATAACTTTACTGAAGATGTTAGGCACATATTAAAAACACCATTGAATTATGCTAGATTCGACCAGAAAAAAAATATTAGAGATACAGATTTTCGTATCGATAGGTTCAATAGGTCATTTTTCCCGTACTATATGGGAACGTAATAGGCAGCATAGCAACGAGATAAGTAGGTAGGATATTGTTAAGTAATCTGTAGTGCATTGTGCAGTAATTGACCTTACTAACCTTTTCATGGTAGGTATATTCACAAAAATATTTGGATGAATGCCATTACAACCAATAATTTTTATTACAATGTATGCTAATCATCCAGCGGCCGTATTTTATGCCATATTTCCATTTAGCCACCTAATTGCATATCAATAGTGCATGTTTGGTGACCTTTAATCCCTGCCACACACCCTCACGATGGTTTGCACGGTATTGCGTGGATTTAGATGCAGATACCCTCATAAACATGTTTATTGCCTTTACTTTATGTCTTTGCATTTGGAAATCTACAAAAACACAAAAGCATACTTTCTTATTTATTATAGAAGGGAATTTACAAAATTCCCTAAGCTGTGAACAGATGGACATTTAATTAAGGTTAAAAAGAAGGGGGGTGAGAAGAAGATGCAGTGTTATTTGATGACAATGAAGAATAAAACTTCTCAAAGATGCCATCAACCTCCTTATCCACTAATCTTCAGTTATTTGCGACTAAATTACTCTGGTAAAGTTTTGCTTATTTAAATTTTTGATTTATGAGTGAATGGTTGCGGTTAGAAGATTAATTTTGTCAATAGATTTATTTCAAACTTTTACAAACCACAATATAATGCAAACTCACGACCCGGGTTTCGGCGCTAAGCACCATCATCAGGTGAAGTCCCAGGGCGAGACCCCTGTATATATACTACAACTGGACTGGAGGGGGGGGGGGTTGTTGATGAGAAGAGGGTGGGAGGTAATTAGGAGGTAGACTCGGAGTGTATTGTGGTGGAGGGCGGAGAGATAAGCGGTGATTTGAAGGGCTAGTGGTAGACCTTGGGTAGAATGGGGGAGGCTCCCTCCCCCAGCGACTGTGTCGAGGATAGGCGAGGAGGCCAGGTACAAATATTCATTTATAACCGAAACCTTTGGGTCATTCACTGCTTTTAAAATCTCGAGTTGCTCGAGAGAATTCAACTCCCGTCTGTTATTCGAACTATGTAAAATGTCAACAGTAAAATCACTCCGGTGGTCACAGTCTAAAAGTCTGTGGTTTGTAAAAGTCTGTGGTTTGTAAAAGTCTGTGGTTTGTAAAAGTTTGAAATAAATCTACTGTCATGGATTTCCACAAAGTTACGACTGAAAGTATCTCATTAATTTTGTCACAAAAATTCTTTTTTTATTTCCATCTAACAATTTCGTGCTAAAAATTGCGATTTCGGTCCCGAGTAAACTCCCTCCATTCTGGCGGCTGCAGAGTCCTTGATATATTGTCTATTCGACTATTGTAGTTTGGTTGTCACTATGCAGAGGACTCTGGAAGCTGCTAATGACGTGGAAGTGGACCGCGCCAATGTCCTGTGGTTCATTATCAATAGCGCAAATTCCTCGAGAATACGTTTCCTAACGCAGACCTGAGATTGTACCAAGGTACTCAGAAGAAAATTCACTCTTGCCCTGAAGAGCTTCTTAGCTGCCGTATCAGCTTTTCGTCTCCAGCTATGTCCTCACATGTCCTCGAATCACTTGAATGAAATTCTCTTTTGCTCTTAAAGAACGACATGCCTGAGTTTACTGCCTGGACTAGTACGTTACTCGTGGAATAACGGTAATTGGACTTTAATACTCCCAGGGATCAGTGCAGATGGAAAAGGACTCATTATCATCAAACTTGGGGGGGGTCGTGGTGGCCTAGTGGGTAGAGCACTGAGCTACTGACCGGAGGGTCCCGAGTTCAAATCCCGGGCAAGAGCCTTTCTGGACACGCACATCTAAAATCCTCGAGATTCGATTTTCTGAGGGACAGAACAGAATCGGAACAGAACCCAGGGAAAGGAACTGGCCCCCTGTTCCCTGAATGTGTAAATTTCACTCGCCATTGGCTTAGTACGGGATGAGCTCTACCCTCACCTATCAAAGTTCACCCTTCGGGTTGAATCACTGAGTGATCATCAAACTTACTCTCGTAAAGCACTTGTTTTATTGCGACAAGTTCGGGAGTAAAAATCCTATGCGTTGCATTACGCGTTGTATTCGCTACTTTAACAAATGACGACACGACAGCGTGACCTAAAGACACACACTGACCCATCCGTATACACGGGGATAAAGTCGGAGTACTATCCCAAGATTTCTCTAAATAATGTTCGATATTCCGCGATATTCGACGTGGTAGGCGATCAACGACGACGAAAAGTCCTATTTTTAAACCTGGTTGAATGAATGATGGTGGGCCCTAAGAGCATCGTGCTTCACACGCGTGCTGCCTTCAACTGTAGTATAAATTTTGCATAACATACCAGGGATACTGCGGGAGTAGTATTCTCAATCCCCGTACCCGCTGGGGGGAGCTTTTATTTAACTTGTAAATTGATGCAAGCACAATTTAAAAAATATGCATGATTCGTTTAGAAGTGTACAGTAGAACCTCGATAAGAAGTGTCTCAAGGGGATTAGGGAAACACTTGTTATCGAGGTGCTCTTTATGTTGAGGGTCGTGTTATCAAGGTTATTTTGGCTCAGTCGTGTTATCGAGGTTAATGGAATCACTAAATCCCTTCATAACGAGTGAATTTTAGAGCGACCCTTGCTAACACCTTTGGTTTTAATGTATAATTCATAGTACTGTTATATTGTGTAACACAGTTTGCAATAGTTAGTAAATAAAATTCACGTTTAAAAAAAAACACAATTTAATTTTAGCGTTCTGGTACAGTAATAAAATTAAAGTACATTTTCATAGTTGAATAATTATCAAAAGTCTAAAAGATATGATAAGACGGGAATAAACAGAAATACGAATTCTTGGTCGCACATGGAGATGAATGATTCCCGCTTTTAAAGAGTGTCATAATTAGTCATTATGTTCGGAATTTAACTTCATACACGCCATGGAAATCAGCTTTTTTTCGTAAAAATTTGCGTTTTTCTGAGGTCGACAGAATTATGAGAGAAGCAACGAGTGAAAAATTACTAAACTTATTTACTAGATCAATCCTTATTCTCGAAGTTTGCGCAGAAAACTTTTGTTGAAGTAGCGAAGCAGAGTCTTCAAGTCACGAGGCATAGACGTCTGCAGAAGCGTTTTTGGCAGTGGTATCCGACAGCCTTGAAGGTTGACCCATTCATGTGTAAGAGTCGCGTTATCGAGGTTGACTTCTCAAAACGACTTGTTATAGAGTTACGTTGTGAATTGTAAAAAAAAATCCGTGTAATTGAGGTTTTTGGATAATAACAGTCGCGTTACAGAGGTTAATTTAACATTATGTGTTATGGCAATCTCAAAGGGAATTGAAAATTGCAATTCGAATTGAGGTTGTCTTCTTATTGAGGGTCGTGTACTACTGTACTTTATATTGATAAACGCTACCATTTTATTAAAGCACTTATTTCAGCTGCATTTGCACGCCCTTACGTGTTCTACTGAATCATATTCTCCTAAACCCATAAACTGACCATTCAATTATTTTGTTGAAAACGCGCATGAACACTTATCGTGAGCCAAAGGACGCACTCTCGCCAAGTAGCACACGGGTGAACGCCCTTTGCAAGCTGAAAATGCCCCTGCACGCGGAAGCACGTGTCGCCAATTGTATCTTATGCGGAAAAGTGCTTTTTTATGGCAAAAATGTTTTAATATTTTGTCCACGTTTTATTTCATTCTCGTGAAAGTTTGTGTAATGCTTGGAATGTTGGCGCCTCACGCCAGATAAAAAAATGAGTAACGTTATTAAGGGCTGGCGAACGAGCAATCCCACTGTGTGGGCTGCTGCAGCTACACTCTCGGTCAGATTACGCTCTCAAGCTAATGTACTACGTGATGTTCATCTACAACTACATAATACCCTGCAAGCCACCACAAGGGTGTGTGGCAGGGGGTGATTTCTCACCGAACATGCACTACATATCATGCATAAAAAAGGATTAGTATTAATATAGTGGTCAGAACAACACTATTAAAAAAAGATAGAAATTGCAAAGCAAAGATGCAAAAACATTCTGTTTGTAGGGTTAGCTTTAAGTACTCATACCAACATGCAGCTACCAATGCTATTCATTGCTACTCTCCGATAGGACATATTTACAGTTATTCGTATCTCTAATTGTGCGAGGGAAAAAGGACATTTTGAATCGGTCGGTTCGGAAATCAATTTCTCTAATTTTGTGATTATGGTCCAGTCTGCCATAGTAAGTTGGGGTTCGTAAAATATTTTTAACATCATCACTGAAAATATTGCCTTGGAATTTGTGTAAGAGATTAAGTCTAAATTTCAACCTGCGATCTGACAATGATTCCCATTTCAATTCATTTAATAGACTGGTTACGCTAATATAATTATCGTATCGTCCCTTTGCAAATCTTGCCGACATTCGCTGCACACGTTCAAGTTCATTACTTAGACCGATTTCCTAGGGATCCCATACACTAGCAGCATATGTTGTAACTCTTGAAAGAAATAAATGGTCTAAATATTAAATTGGCGACGATGATGAAGCTATAATATCTGGATAACCAATTGAAAACTGCAACGCCATATTGAGATATCGACCATGTGCTCCAATTACGGGAAAATATCTGAAATTGTCGAAACTCAATCGTTTGGTGAGTACGTGGAGAGATTGAACTTTTATTTCGAAGCAAATGATATTAAAGATGACAAAAAGAGACGCCATTTTTCTAACGAGTGTCGGGTCCAATGCATATTCTATAATTAAAAGTGTTGTAGAGCCAAAGAAACCTTCCGAATTTCCATATTCGGAATTGGTGACAGTACTAAAGAAACATTACACCTCCCCACACTTTACAACAAAATCTAACACCCCACCTACACCTGAACCAAGTCTAACGAGGAATGTAATGTCCACTCCCTCCTTGGCAGAGTCAAGGCCTAGAAGAATCATCAGGCCACCAAAGAGAATGATTGAAGGGGATGATATTTGAGTTGGTGTCAGGTATTATTAAGTTAAATTTGTGATGGAATCTTTATTTTCTGTATTTTGCTTTGTACCCGAGTTCTGTAATTGCTTGAGACTTGGATTTAAAATTTTTGTTGTAAAGTGTGGGAAGGTGTAATGTTTGGAATGCTGGCGCCTCACGCCAGATAAAAAAATGAGTAACGTTATTAAGGGCTGGTGAACGAGTAATCCCACTGCGTGGACGGCTCCAGCTACGCTCTCGGTCAGATTACGCTCTCAAGCTAATGTACTACGTGATGTTGTAACTCTTGAAAGAAATAAATGGTCTAAATATTAAAGTTTGGGCACACTATCTCATTGAAATTTTAACTCGACTGAAAAGTTTTAACTTTCCCGTGCATAAAGTCCCTAGTTGACGAGATCTGACCAAGGAAAGGCGTAATTTTACAGTATTTCTCTGTGGGCGGCAGCGTTGCATCGGAAGTGCATTTAACGAACGCCACCAGTATTTGGCGCCACAATACATCGAAGCATCGCAGAGCCACGGAGACGCGGGAGTCTTAGTTCAGCAGTTGCTCGGCCGGGGCAGCACAGAACAGGGTCCCCCAGAATATGACATTCAGCATTAAAGCCACGTGACTGCAGGGAAAAGGCGCGCGAGACTCGGATTTGCCAAAAATAACAATAAAGTGCCTTTCTCGGGCGAGGTTGTGACTGTAAAATCTCCTCTACCAACTAATGACCTTTCTTGGGGTAAACACAACGTGACATAATGGGTCAAGCCAATCGTAGACTGGGATTAGTCAAAAGAGTACTGGGTAAATGTGACGATCATGTACGAGAAATCAGCTACTTTTCCCTTGTTAGACCTCATTTGGAATATGCTGCCAGTGTATGGGATCCCTACGAAATCGGCCTAAATAACGAACTTGAACGTGTGCAGCGAAGATCGGCAAGATTTGTAAAGGGACGGTATGATAACCTTATTAGCGTAACCAGTCTATTAAATGAATTAAATTGGAAATCATTGTCAGATCGCAGGTTGAAATTTAGACTTAATCTCTTAAACAAATTCCAAGACCAAATTTTCAGTGATGACGTTAAAAATATTTTGCAAACCCCAACTTGCTATGGCAGACTGGACCATAATCACAAAATTAGAGGATTTGATTGCCGAACTGGCATATTCAAAATATCCTTTATTCCTCGTACAATTAGGGATATGAATAGCGGTAAATATGTGTATCCAATACGAGTGAATCAATCCATAGCATAGGTAGTTGCATGTTGGTGTAAGGACTTGAAGTTAACCCAAGTAACAGCAAGTTTTCGCATGCGTAGTTTCCAATTTTTATCTTTTTAAATATTGCATTTTTGACTAATATATTAATGCTAATCCTTTTAACTGCATGATATGTAGTGCATATTTGGTGAGAATTCACCCTCTGCCACACATCTTTGAGGTGGCTTGCAGGGTATTATGTAGATGTAGATGTAACCCATCGTCATTCTAACATTAAACATATGCATCCGTGCTATGAAACAAAAATACCTACCATAAATGTCATTAAATGCAATAAATAACAGTATATAGTACCTATTTTTTTTAAATACGCTTTACAAGTTTAATGTCAATTTAGATTATAATAAAGGAAAAGAAAAATGGAGTGTAAAAGATTCACATGCGTGGAAAAACGTGAGGATTGGAACAAATATCCAGCAACGAAAAAATCCACTGATGAAAAACGCCCACACAAGGAAGGGGGCGCGTAAAAAAAACATCCGAAAACCTACTGGGAGAAAGGCTAATGTCTCATTCAGAAATTGATATGCAAAAAAATGCAAATTCAAATAGAAAAATAAAGAATAAATACAACAAAATTCACATAAAAATAATAAACTATGCATAAAATACACCAAATACATGATAGTTTTCACTGCTGAGTGTCGTATGTATGTACTACCCGGTTTGCTGTATTGTAAGAAGTGTTTTGTGTAGCTTCCTCTTGAATGAAGGCAATGATGGTGTGCTCCTATTCGGAGAGTTAAGATTATTCCACTCTCTGCAAGCAGTAACAGTGAATGAATTGTTATAAATGACAGTGCGATGATGAGGTGTGACAAGATTGTAATTTCCTCGCGTCTTTGTTGGATGCACTGTGTGAAGACTTCTGAAGTCGCATGACAAGTAAGAAGGCGTTTTTGTGTTGAGGATTTGAAACAGGAGGGAAAGAGTGTTTGAAGCCGGCGAAGAGAGTTGAGTTTCAGCCAGGACAGATCATTATTTTAACTGATCCGATAATTGTACGTTATATATGAATCTAATGCACGAATTCAACTTGTTGTAACTTAACGGAAAATTCCTGAGATAGGTCTTGGTAGGCTACATCAGCATAGTGAAATAATGGTAATGTTAAAGTAATCACTAGTTGTGTTTTCAGAGTTGCAGGAATGACATACTTAAACCTAATCAGGGAATAAAGTGACTGATTGACAGATTTGGTGACTTTAGTCACGTGTGATGATCGAGAGAGATTTTGATCTATTATTAAGCCTAAGTTTCTTACCAACTCATAAAATGGAATTCCAGAATCGGCGATGTGTAAGACTGGCAGTTTGATCTTCTTGCACTCTTACTAAAATTCTTGGATATCCAATTAAAATTGCTTGGGATTTGCGTGGATTAATGGATAGAAGGCTATTTTTGCACCATCCTTGTAAATAAGCTAGGTCTCTATTGATAGATCTTAGGCACCTGCTCAAGTTATTGACAGTGGAATGCATATAAATTTGTAGGTAGTCCGCATAAAGGTGGTGCTTGCATTTTTTTAGTGCTAACGGACAGTCATTAATATAAAGCGGGAATAATAGCGGGCCGAGAATTGAACCTTGTGGAGCTCCTCTAGTGACGCTAATCTATGAGGATTCCGCGTTATTTGCTATGACTTTCTGTTTCCGATCAGAGAGATACGACAGAGAATGGAGAACAGAAGGAGAAAATCCCATGCAATTCATTTTAGCTGCAAGTATATCTTTGCCTAATGAATCAAATGCTTTACTAAAGTCTAATAAAACTAGAACTGTTACCTCTTTCTTGTCCATTGAACTTCATATATCATCCGTTATTTTCACCAATCAGACGTTCTTACCAGACTCGAAGTACCATGTTGCGTAAATGTTGATGGAATTACCTTTCCTTTTGCAAATCATCACCGGTGGTGTAATTTAAAAGTTCTTAACACGACTTTAGCATAATTGCGAATAACACGGTTAATTGATCTTATTCAGTACAGTAAAATATTGCTAGCTGATGAAAATACATTCCATTTCAAATTTATTTTGAACACAAGAATATTTTTAACACCGTACGGACTGTAAAGCCGAGTTTACACGATGCATTTACACGCGCGCGTAGATGCGTGAACACATTCACCATCAAAATTGTACCATGTAAACACTCAAAATTGCGCGAATGCGTGCACAGAAAATAGCCCCTATTCTATTTTGGTGAATGTGTACGAGCAATTTGTAGTCGTTTCGCATTGCCATCTGGCGGTAGCTATCATAAACGACATTCATTCGATTGTTGGCGGCCTTTTCGTTTGTGCTTCGGTGTGTTCACGTGCGTCTTGCTGCTTTTAACACTTCGACCCTTGATTTGTCTGGACCTTTATTCTACCTGTTTGAGCCCTGCTCTTCTTGGACTACTCTTCACGGATTGCTGTTTCATATATTTGTTTCCCTGGACGTTAATATACGAAATTCGACCATCACAACTCCAAGCGGAACGTTTCTTGGCCTACACGACAACCATCCACTGCAGCGACTATCAGCGACTGCTGACCGTAGAAAATGTCATGGTCAAGGGATCAGGTGGAGAGGTTGATATATCTGGTCCGCGAAAGGCCACATTTATACGACCCCCGGAAAAAAACAAAGGGAAGAGGCAGGCTGGAATGGCGGAGATAGCTGGGTTGATGAAGGCGATCAGGTACGAAAATAATGCTGTTTAATGAATTTCATTTGTTACGCGTGAGGGAAAAACACTGCTTCTATCGTACAATGAAGAAGTACTCGATTATAGTATTGATACGAATGTTTATATAATGCATGTTTACTTATTTTGTGGCGCACTTCTGAAAATGTTCATTTATTGCTACGTTCCAGACCCAACACAACGATGGAGGAGTGCAAGAAGAAGTGGCACTCCATGAGAACTAATTATATGTCCGAGAGGCGGAAGGTATTATCCTCAAAAAAGAGTGGGGCAGGAGTAGACTCGGTTAGTAAACAATCGCAATGGAATCGTTGCGTTTTCAATTACTTTTGGAACCGTAAAAAGTTCCTTGACAGTACCAGGGGAAATGACATTTTGAAATTTTCAGGTTTACGTACCGTCTTTATTTTACTATAATCAAATATCGTTTATAGATGACTACACATCTCCAAGAGAGAGTACGTCCGTCTTGGACGACCTAAACGAGGTATGTTTCCTTCATTTTTAATTAAGTACCAACACGTCTTTCGCTCGTGCTAAATTCATAAGTTGCTTTGCTAAGCTCAGTCGTACCTAATGCTGCCATTGTTTTAATTTTTAACCTTTCTCAGCCTACCATAGAAGAGGAAGACATTCCTGTCTTCGAAGAGGGGGAATTGGAGGTAGATGCTGCGTTATCCTCCATGCCGGAGGAAGTCCTATTCGTGGATGATAATGCCCGACCCTCCAGTGCTCTTCCCATGCCGCAATGCGTATATGGTCAATCGTCTACTGGTCCATCAGGACTGGGGAAAAAAAGAAAACTGAGTTCCCCATCCGAAACTTCGGCCCTTCTCAGAACTGCTTCCCAGGCACTGGGCGGCTTAACATCTAAAGTTACATATGATACGGAAGCAGTTTTTGGGAAGCTGGTGTCAAGTAAGCTCCGGGATATAACGGACAAATCAAAGAAGAACAAAATGATGTTCGAAATCTACAAGGTGTTTCATGATAATGAACAATAAATACATAGTATTCATAGCTTATTTGTATTAATTGGTTTTGCCATTGTAAATTACTTATAAAGCATTACTTATGGTTAAAGTAATCTTTAAATTCCTCTCTTATGCGGAGAGCAAAGTTTGCAGCCCTATCTCCTGTTTGTTGAGACATATCCAAAAGAATGCAGTCCTCTTCAGAATTCATTGTATACCCTGGTCCATTTTTTTTGGCACAAGTAGTTATGTAATACAAAAGAGGCTAAAACGATTTTATCAACCTTATCTGATCTAAGGTTTATTGCTGTTAAAAAAATTCGGAAGCGATTGCTGAGTACGCCAAAGGCATTTTCTACCACCCTCCTTGCCCTAGAGAGCCTGTAATTGAATACCCTCTTCTCCTCTGTGAGATCCCTGCTTGGATAGGGCTTTAAAATCCTCGTACTCAATGGAAAAGCGTCGTCGGCGACGAATACATATGGAACAGCCGCCTGTCCATTAGGTAGGATTTTATTTGGCGGGAAGTTCAGTGTGTTGTGAGCAATTGCTGTGGACAGGGTGCTCTCACGGAAAACTCCCCCATCGCTAATTCTCCCATTGACACCAACATCCACGTCTATGAATTCATAATCCGCATCGACCACTGCCAGCAGGACAACGGAGTGACCCCCTTTGTAATTATAAAAATGCGATCCTGCGTCGGCTGGCGGACGGATAGCAATGTGTTTGCCGTCCATGGCACCTAAGCACATTGGAAAGTTCCACAAGGAGCCGAAGTTCTCGGCGATTTCCTCCCACTCCATACGTGATCGTGGTACCTAGGTCGATAAAAAAATTAATAACCTGTCAGGTAGGCAAATTTCTATCAAAATTGAACAGGTAGATAATTACTCTCAGAATATACCAAAAATATACAGTTACCTTCAGGTATTCTCCCTTTAAATTGTTGTAAATGCTTTCACACACTTCCGGGATAATTTGACTTATCGTGCTATGATGTATTCTGGTGGAATACATCATAGAACGATACGTTTCACCGGTAGCCAGGAACCGCAAGGTCAGTGATAACCTGGAAAGTTTTTAATGAAATAATACTCAGCATCGAGACATTCAGAATATGAAATTCAATCTTTTTTTAGCAAAATATTTAATGCTAGGGTGCAATAGGTACCTTTTCTCAGGAGATATCGATTCCCTCATCGTGGTGTCCTTTTTCCCGATGTCGTCATCCACTAAGTCCAGGATTTCGTAGAACTGCTCCTCAGTCATTCGCATCAAGTTTTTAAATGCACTTTCGTCTTCCACCGCCAACTCTTCGTGAACCATACTCCCTCGTCCCTCGACCTCCCTCTCTCCTTTGAGTCCAGGGTTTCGTCCACACGGATCTCCTTCTAGCACGTCTTCTCCTGATTTCTGCAGTCGCCATTATTATGCCAATCACTGCTGCAGCTTCGGCCTCGTTCAATTCCATATCTCGCCAAAAACAAATGTACTTTCGTTCCGATAGTCCAGGTCGGGTGGTCGATGGTCAATACCGGATAGTCCAGGAAGTGCAGCAGTCAAAACAGGTAGAGTAGAGGTTCAGTGAAAAGCAGGGGTCGACGTATGTAAACAACAGAAATCACAATAACCCACGACGAGCAGTGAAGAAGTCAATAGCAATAACTGAAGTTCAGGTGTGATGTCGTCTGTTTCTTAAATTGGCGCTTGGTACTAGTAAAACAAAAGCAATCGCGTAATGCGTATCTAGAAAATGGTCGAACAATTGCGCTAACACAAGCATCGTGTAAACACTCCAAAAGTGCGAGAACGCGCATCTGTCCAGGCATCTATCTATTCACGCATCTGTCCAGCCACGTACTTGCGCGGGTAAATGCATCGTGTAAACTGCACTGATTGAAATTTGACCAATCCTTGATACCAAAGATGCCAATCGATAGTTAACGATCAACGTACCTTTTGATGAATCATATTAGGTAACCATGGACCCGTCACTGTGTACAAAGTTTTTATTGATTATGCTGTAACTAATTGCAGTTGCTGATTTGTTCTCTCGTCGTGCAATATAGTTTCTTTCTTCAAGTTTAGTTTTGTGATGTATTTCTTGAAAAACCTTCCTCAATACTTTTAAGGTGCGTTTACACGTAGCAGTTCACTGCTATGACAGTCAACTGCTAACAACTATTATGCTCCACTCGCATGTGTAAATAGCAACTGCAATGCGATTTCAGGTCGATACTGCACTCATGTCGAACACTATCGATCCAAGTTCGAGCAATTAGCAAAGTTGAAGCCCGTCTACTTTCCAGTAGAAGCGTATCCAACACAATCGCAACAATCGCCAACGGAAAGCAATACACGACGGAATTTGGAAACAATAACAAGGATATCCCTTCCCAAAAGGTGAGATTCTACTCTTTAAGGAATGGGAACAAAAGATAATCGTCAATGGAATTTATTGATTGAAGAATTTCATTAAAAGTTAAGCATCAAACACTATTGAAATAAAAATCTTTTTCTTTTTTATGACAACGCCTAAATACTGGCTTTGGGCTGCATAGAAGTTGGTGCAGACGCATGATAGCAGTAGCGATATAGATATATCGTGCATCTCGCGACTGTCATAGCAGTCCATTGCTACGTGTAAACGCCGCTTTACGCATGTGGAAGTACACTGCCATGGAATCCGCTTGAAATAAGAACTTCCTGGTGTAAGCATCATCTTCTATGGCGGTAAGGGTCGATATGTGCTCTATTCGATACACTATCGACCATGAGCTTCCAGGGAAATAAACGCGAATGGCTATTTTGCTTGGAGGTGTGTCGTCGATACATCGTATTTCATCGCAGAACATCATCATCAAGGGTCAATAATCTTAAAGCGCGTTTACACCTAGCGGTTGACTGCTATGACAGTCAACTGCTAACACCTATTAAGCCCCACTCGCATGTGTAAATAGCAACTGCGATGCGAGTTCAGGTCGATACTAGACACATGTCGAGCACTATCGAGCTATTAGCATAGTTGAAGCCCGTCTACTTTCCAGCGGAAATGTAGTCAGCACAATCGAAACAATCGATATTGAATCACAACAATCGCGAACTACAAGCTGAAGCGGACGCAATGGCGGTGTGGGAAAGTTTAAACAAGATAAATAGGATCTTCCTTCCTGAAGGAGAGATAATGTTATTTATAGAGCGATACAGGCAACACGAGTGCCTTTGGAATGTTAAATGCTGTGAATACAAAAACATAGATGCAAGGAATGCAGCTATTTGCGCAAAGGCGAGAGAGTTTCATCTCACACGGGAAGCAGTGAAGAAGAAAGTGGCGAGCCTCGGATCCACGTTTCTACAGGAGAAGAATAAGATAGAGCGAAGTAAGAAGACGGGATCTGGGGTGGAAGATGTGTATTCACCTTCCTTATCGTTGTATAAGGATATGGAATTTCTGAAAGACGTGATCGTGCCAAGGAAAACAAATTCAAGTGATCAGGTATGTTGGATTATGGTTGGGGTCGTGTAAAGCTTTCTAACCGGTTGTTGTTAGCAATTATTAACCAAACGATTGTGACATATATATTCACAACATAATAAAGGGCCAAACACACAAAGTAGTCTTCCCACCAGGGAAAATTTTAGTAAGCCCGATAGACGCTTTTTCACTCTTTGTTGATGATTTATTGGTGGCAGACATTGTCAAGTTCACAAATACGGAAGCTGAACGGGTAAATTCAACAAAAAAGTTAAAATTAAGTGGAAACCTTGTGATTCTTTTGAAATCAGAGCATTTTTTGGCTTGCTTCTTACATCAGGCCACCTGCGATCAAACCATACGAACTATGATGTTCTCTGGAGTCAATTGTATTGACCGCCTATTTTTAGGGCTACCATGGGACTGAAAAGATTCAAATTCTTGCTAGCATTTATCCGTTTTGATGACAAAGCAACGAGATCAGAACGGCGTCAGAAAGATAAATTCGCCCCAATTCGAGAAGTCTGGGAAAGGCTAAATTCAAATTTTAAAAAATATTACCTGCCCCGATCAAATGCTGTGGATGAGCATTTCATTCCATACATAGGTAAATGTCCATTTAAACAATACATGCCTTCGAAGTTAGATAAATATGGCATGAAAGTTTGGTAGGTCTGTGACTCAGAAACGTTTTACCCTCTAAACTCCATGCCTTATATGGGAAAAGAGGGAGGGGAAAGAGCATTGCCTGGTTTGGGTCGAAGAGTTGTACAGCACCTAACTGAGCCATACCAAAACACGAACAGAAATGTAAAGTGTGACAATTATTTCACTGATATGGAGCTCGCACAGAGCCTTCTGGATAAAGGCCTCACTCATGTTGGAACTGTAAGAAAAAATAAACGATTTATTCCAGGCAATTTTCAAGCCAATAAAAATCGTGAAGTTGGTTCTTCATTGCTTGGTTTCACCGAAAATAGTACGTTAGTATCACATGTACCCAAAATGAGAAGGTCGGTGGTTCTTCTATCAACCATGAACCATACTAATAAAATTATGGAGGACGTCAATGCTAAACCTGAAATTATCAGTCACTACAACTGCACCAAAGGTGGAGTCGATTACCTTTTCCAGTTGGTACATGCGTACATGTGTAAAAGGCGCACAAATCGATGGCCTTTTGCGTTTTTCATGAATGGTTTGGATGTGAGTGGAGTAGCAGCGTATGTGGTGTGGATGAATACTCATCCAAATTGGAATGCTGATAAACATTATTCAAGGAGATTATTTATTCAAAGTGTATCCGAGAGCCTGGTTCAGGTCCACATTGAAAGACGATCAAACTTGGGTTTGTCTAGGAGCATTATCATGGCTAAGGACATTTTTGATGGAGGAATTTCTGAGCCAGCTCACTCATCAAGTTCTAATATAACAAAAAAGAGATGTTATATATGCCCATATTCTAAACATCGTAAATAAAAACAAATATGTAACAATTGTGAACAATCGGTGTGCAATGAACATAGTGTCGTAAAACGTGTGTGTAAAAAGTGCAAAAAGTTTTGATGGGTAGCCTACTCTGGGCTTGTTGATGAAATTTTGGTTTTTTCCCTGATAATAAATTTTGATGTTGTTACAGTGACTTGTATGACAAGTATATATTAATACATTGTATCTCTTACGTTTATTGATTCTGAATTTAAATTATTTCCAGAGATCATTTTTATGAAGAATGAATCATTATTATTTCAGATTACAAATTTTTGTAACTAATTGACATGTAAATTTTTCATCTATGACCATTAAAAATTATTTTAAAAACATTGATTTGTATAAATTGGCATTAATTGATAAAACCCAATGATATTTCTGCTGGCAGGTTACCGCACTTGAGCAAAAAAAATGAAGAAGGAGGGTCCAACGGGCTCAGCTCGCTCGGTTACGTTAGAGATTTGAGGTGCCCGGATAAGGGTTATGAAGGAGACGCCGAGCTGCTGATGGTTTCCCGAAATGCTCTTCACCTTACGCCACACCTGTGAAAGTTGTGTTGATTTTGACACCAGAGACAAAATTCATCCAAGAGGCCTCTTTGCCTCCTTCACGATCTGACGGGCTTTAGCTCTCAGACGCCGAAAAGAGGACAGAGTTTTCTGTGGGATATTTATTAAATATTTACAGCGTCTTCTTGCGTTACCTAGCTTTAGCTTTGGCACAGTCATCATTCCACCATGGCACAGCAGCTCTCGACGTGATGCGCCGAGACCGCAGTACGCTCATGCCAGCCATTTCTCAGTAACTCTATAGTTGAAGGGCAATTGCGAATTTAATCGCACGTATAATGAATATTATTTTTAAAACAAGAGCCTATTGCCTTTAATAACAAAACAGTTGCGCAGTCGAATAAAATCAGGCTTAAAATGCCGCTCCTTAAAATTTAAAAGGGAAAGTGATCGCTCCCAAAAGATCTTCGTGCACAGCCATTATTTTATTTGTTAAACTGCTCGATAAAATGCACAAATGAATGACTGAGAAAAAGTAGCGCTGACTAGCGCCTGAAACATTACCTCCCCCGCCCGTTTCCAGACGGGATCTTTCAGGTGGTGGAAGCGATTCATCCACTATGCCTAAAATTGTTTCATCTCCCGGGCTATCCACCCACCACACATTTGGGGACGCCGAACAGTGGGCTTGGTGGCCGATTTAGGCGCGGTTTCACCTACCAATTGCAGGATCGACGATCAGGTGACCGTCGATCATTTGTTGATTGACGATCAAATACCTCTCCTGTTTCACCAACACTTGATCGCAGATCATGATTGTAGATCGTATGATGGGTAATCTTGAAACGTAAATACATCATAGAGATAAAAGGAGGTGCGCTATTGGCTGTAGCTATCACGTGATACGGGTACGAAGGCATATCACCCAGGGTGTATAAAATATGGCTCAAAGTCGATCGGAAAATGTTCGGAAAGAGAAAAATTCGGCTCTTGGATCTCGACAAGGAATTTAAGGAAACAAAAAACTGAGGACATTACGGTAAGGCAAAAGTTAGAGGCGTGGGATGATATAGCATTGCCTTTTATTGCCCAAGAAATGAACGTTGTAAGGCTGGAACAACAGCTTAAAACCTGCTACGAAAATATGAAGCGACACTAAGAAGAATACCGCGAATAACACGGCTTGTAGTATTGGTGCTTCGCATTTTAAACAATCTTAGATACGATTTTCAGCCGGTTTATTTTGTTTTTCGCCAACGCCTTCGCACCATCGGTGTCATTATACAATTCTATTGGAAGTCACCTCCCCCAAAAATAAACGATCAAATGCATTGCATCACTGAAATCAGCAAGGATCACTTTCATCCCCTGAGCAACTCAAAAGACAGTATGCAAAATAGAGCAATTGCGATGATATGCTGTTTTTAGTCATTCTTTTATGCACATTCCATTTCTCGATGCATTTCGTTAACACATACTTTATTTCAGCCAGCAACAAAAGGGGGGTTATTTTGTAATCTCACTTTAGTGAGAATACGTCATAAAATGTCACTTTTTCGTGGTTAAACTCCGCCACCCAGGCGACGTGACCATCTTCGGATCTCAAGCGGTGAACTGCCGGTCATGTGCCGGTCTTTTAGACGATTCATCCGCTCTGGGGGCCGATTGTGCAACTCGGCTAGCGTTCGATCGTTAGTGACCCGTTCACTCTCGATCGAGCTCGCCGTCTTCGAACGAGGATGAAAAGTGCGATTGTATAAGGGCGATCGTAAGCTGCCAATCGAACGTTACGGCGTTGTCAGATTTACAGCATATTTCGCACTTGTTTCTCTTGTACGCGTGCGCAAAGAACTTTAATTTAAAGTGGTTGCATTTTTTAAAAATAATTTTGAATGTTAAGAATTAATAATAAACATTACAATGCCTGCAAATTGAACATAACTTTCTCACGAGTATTGTACACTGGCCTCAATGCGTTCTCATTTGATAAATTAATTCATAATTACTTGTCATACCAAAGCTTTTACGGAGAAATAACAAAAATACCTGCTTATATTGCCTCACATAACATTACGTTAACACTCAAATCATGTTCTCCACAGCTCAGAGTGAATAAAAAAATTCTACATCATGTTGAAATTCCATAATATCACCCCGGTTATTCTCGTCATCTAATTTAACTAATATTCTACGGTTCATTGTAAATATCATTTACCAAAACTACGCTCAGACCTATTGCCATGGAAGAACCTTCTTCCATGATATTAGCATAAAATACAATTTCAGACATAAATTGATAACGTTATATATTGATACCTACTTCAATACTATCCTAGAGCTAGTCCCCAGCATCAAATCTGCTATATTACTATCAAATCAACCTACACTACTTTTTTAACACAATCCTCCCCATCACATAGAAGATAAACGCCGATGTAACTCATCTTTACATGTCCGTTTACCGCCTGTGAACGGCTTTCGTGGTATTTCTTGTAGCATGTATGATAACCTACCGTTAGATATTTAAGGCAGCTTTAAATCAATTCCACTATTTATCCAAGCGCGCATTGAGGCACACAAATAAAGGAACAATCCTATAGCTAATGACATCAAGGCTAGAGAATGAAAATATAATCTTTTGGTGTGGCAAATTTTACTTCATAAAACATAATGAAAAAACATACATTGCAGAATCAGACAGAACTCATCACCCTTTCACTTGGACGTAAACTACCACACAATTTAAGAGACTCTTAAGCCACACAACAATCAATTACGAGGGTAAATCTTAATGCCTATTGCTAATTAGACAACCGTCTACGGTTTAATTTTGTCCACAAAATAACATTTGACACCACAATGCAATGAAAGAAAAAAATGACACTTGGGGTGGGAAAATTCACTGAACGAAGAATAATGAAGCACTACACTGTTTATCCTGTCGCGTGGTTGGCGGCCGCAACATCATTGGTGGGGAGCGTATTCTCATTGAAAGACAGTGGTTTCGTGGATAATTTTATTCGTCCAGACATCGACCGATCAGGCACAGAGTATAAGGGGGACTTGTCACTTACATGTCGTGAGCGGCTCGGGTGCGGCAGGTTCTGCGGCTCCTGGCGAAGGCTGGGCGGGCAGGAAGGATGCTCGGGAGGTCTGAAGCGACCCGCGCACAGAGCGTTAGGGGGGGGGGGGGGGTACGGGGAGTCCAACGCTCAGAGGAGGTCTGACGAGACCCGCGTACAGAGCGTTAGGATAGGGCGGGAGAGTGCAACGCTCGGGGGAGGTCTGACAGCGACCCGCGCACGCCGAGCGAGGGGAGAAGGGAGAAGGTTGAAGGAAGAAGGTCCCAACCGGAGGGCCGCTCCTCAATATAAGCGAATCCGGCGGGACAAAGGTTGCCGGTACCGCTCGGAGTGATAGCGCGGTCACTGCCAGAGGAGGGGTTGAGTGGGTGACGAGTCAGCCCCATCACATGAGGGGGGGGGGGGTGGGTGAGCCGGCTCCCGAGGTTTGAGCTTTATCTGGTTTCCGCGAAACCGAAGTTCCGCGAGTCACTCCGGAGTTTCCGCGAAACCAAAGTTCCGTATTCTCATTGAAAGACAGTGGTTTCGTGGATAATTTTATTCGTCCAGACATCGACCGATCAGGCACAGAGTATAAGGGGGACTTGTCACTTACATGTCGTGAGCGGCTCGGGTGCGGCAGGTTCTGCGGCTCCTGGCGAAGGCTGGGCGGGCAGGAAGGATGCTCGGGAGGTCTGAAGCGACCCGCGCACAGAGCGTTAGGGGGGGGGGGGGGGTACGGGGAGTCCAACGCTCAGAGGAGGTCTGACGAGACCCGCGTACAGAGCGTTAGGATAGGGCGGGAGAGTGCAACGCTCGGGGGAGGTCTGACAGCGACCCGCGCACGCCGAGCGAGGGGAGAAGGGAGAAGGTTGAAGGAAGAAGGTCCCAACCGGAGGGCCGCTCCTCAATATAAGCGAATCCGGCGGGACAAAGGTTGCCGGTACCGCTCGGAGTGATAGCGCGGTCACTGCCAGAGGAGGGGTTGAGTGGGTGACGAGTCAGCCCCATCACATGAGGGGGGGGGGGTGGGTGAGCCGGCTCCCGAGGTTTGAGCTTTATCTGGTTTCCGCGAAACCGAAGTTCCGCGAGTCACTCCGGAGTTTCCGCGAAACCAAAGTTCCGCGAGTCACTCCGGAGTCCCTCCGACAATCCTTTCACTGGGACGTAAACAACCACACTTGCCAGACTGATTAATCCACCTAGTCACTAACATCACTTCAATGCACGTAGAATCCTAATGTATATTTAAGGCAATAAGCGAAACAAAGAAATCATTGCCGACAACAACATTCTCTCAAACTTGTACAGATAACGCTAACACACACGAAATCCACCAGTTTATCAAAAACATTGGTAATTACTCAATTGCACATTGTGCAGTCACAACATGCGCAAAATCCTCAAGATGTAACACTCTCAACGAATGTGACTTCTATTCCTTGGTTAACTGAAACTGATCGATGCAATGACGTTTCAACTCATTGTAGCCACAAGACGATTATGAAAATATCTCCGAAACTGAACTCACTCAACATTCTAAGCCAATAGTTATGACAAGAGGCACTTTATAATCCGTCTTTAACTATTTTAAAACCCTGAAATATGCACAAGAAGGAAACTGTTATAATTGTAAACAAAAATATGCCATTGAAAGTCACTTACACTACATGCGCAGAAGTCGTAACTACACTCATTTGTCTTTATCAATAAAATTTCAAAATGTCGCGATAAGTTTTGGTCAGGTATTTGGCTAGCACAATGTAAAAATATGTATTACGCTTCATTATCACGTTAATATATTTCTAGAGTTGCATTTACTTAACCCTTAAATGCCAAACAGTTGCAGGCAAATATTATTTCCAGATAATTTGAACATTATTTTATTAGGCGTAGTGATTAATGTACTCATTATATCTTCATTTCAGAATATTCTGAATTTATATTTCCTCGAGCTAAATTTTTTTTTAGAAACCAATCATTGTCTCCTGAGTTGATACAGGAAATGAAAGTGTACATGAAATAATGGATATTGACGTATTTTGCCCGGTTTAGCACAATTTTTCCTCACAAAGTCTCTTAAAAGTAAATCTTCCCCTCAAAAATCTTACAGAGAAAGAAAAACCTCTGTCAACCAATTGAATGTGATGCTGGATTTTTCCCAAGAACACCCAGGCCTCGCTCAGGCCCGGTTGCTTGGTCAGGCTGGGCTGGCCAGGGCAACAGAGTTGTGGGAGGAATTGACGGTTGCCCTTAATTCCTATGGGAATGGCCCTGTACGACCTGCCTACAAGTGGCAGAAGGTTATATATAAATATTAATTAACACATCATTCTAATCATTGTTTCTAATCAATTTATTTCAAAGACTGTACTTATATAACTCTGCTACGCAATAGGTCTGGTAAGACTGGAAATGCAATGTCAAAAAAAACATATGCGCATCCAAGGTTATGTCAGTGCGACAGATGGTGGGCCACCTTCATCAGCCACTATCTCCCCCATAAAAGACAGGCTCATAGCTTTCATAACACCGGAAGGGGTCCAAGGTGATACAGAGTTGATGGATGCAGGACCTCCTCCTCGAGTGGAGGCAAGTTATTCAATTAGTTAACGTCAGAATCAACAATGCCAAAATGTTAGTGTCTATGGAAGCAGCCTAATTACCCTTAAATGACTCCAGAAAAATTTCAATTCCTAGGTCACCAATTCACCGAATGCAGATAGTGACCAAGAGCCACTGGAATTAGTAAGTTATTTTTTATCACTTTTGTTTGAACAAACTCTCTAGACCATGACAATATGCATATCAGTAGTACCTAGTGGGATAGTGGAATTTGTAGTAAAATATTTAATCTTCATCTACCTGAATTGATATATTGGCAATGTAGATCATTACAAAACTATCAAACACCCAAGTAGTAGTAGTAGTTTTGTCATTTAAAGGGTGCGTCGACGGCATGGTCATTTTGCACCTCTGCTTATATTAAACGAAAAGTTGCGTAAGAAAAAAAAATAATGATCCAATCTAAATCGACATATTCCTTGTAACCTCGTGTATTCTGAGATTTATAGTCGTTGAAAGATCCTGCTTTCTTTTAGAAACAATACTACCTTATCAATTTTGACAGGGTCATCGCATAGAATGTCGGAGAGATCTCCTTCAATGTCGTGTTTTCTCCGCATAACCTCATATGTGCGACATTCCCTAAGGAGATGTCGTATGGATATGGGAGAGTCGCATTCATTGGATATAGGCTGTTCTTTGTTATTAGAGAATAGAAAAGAGTGGGTAAGGGCACTATGACCTATACGCAGACGGGTTACGGCTACTTCCTCTCTCCTAGATTTACGAATAGATGTCGCCCACGATCCAGTGCTGCTTTTGATTGAGCGTAGTTTATTGTTGACCATCGTTTGCCATGTGGTATCCCATTCTCTACTGCAAGTTCTCCTAAGTGAGACTCTCAGGTCTGTCGGTAGAATGAAGTTAATGTCTATATTTGGTCTGCTTAACGCAAGTTTAACGCATACATGAGGTCAGAGAAATAGGTCTGTAGTTCCCAAGGGCATATTTTTCTTTGCCTTGCTTAGGGATAGGGACCACTACTGATTCGCGCCAACTATTAGGGAAATCTCCGTCTTTCCATAGGCGATTGAATGTGAGCAGAAGCTCATTCAGCATTGGCTTGGGAATATTTCAGAGGAAGGCGTTGTGCATACCGTGTCTTTGAGTTGCTCTACTGTTGACTGCAGTTCCCAAAGGGTGAATGGATCGTTGTAACATGCTTCGCTGGTGTTTGGTTGAAAGGAACGGCAGTTGGCTTCGACACTTTGCTTGTGGGCAGCAAATGCTTGGTCATATATACTATTGCTACTTACATGTGCATAGTATTTCGCGAAGGCTACAGCTACATCCACGGGGTCAGTCAGAACGACCCCATCAACCTTTACCGATGGTCTATTTGGGATGTTGATTGCCCCGGATAAACATTTAACTTTCTTCCACACCAGAGTTGTGGGTGTCCTATGATTTATTGAGCTGACAAACTTCGTCCAAGAGGCTTTCTTTGCGGCACAAATGACTTGACGGGCTTTAGCCCTCAGTCTCCTGAAGGCAGCAAGGTTTGTAGTAGTAGGATATTTATTAAATATTCGTAAAGCGCGCTTTCGCTTCTTAATGGCCATGGCACATTCCTCTGTCCACCACGGCAAATTCGGCCGTGCAACCTTGCCACTGGAACTAGGAATGCTCTTCTCTGCTGCAAATTGCACGGAAGAACTGAATCCTTGAGCATTCTCAGCACCACTCTTGCGAGTGTCATAGCTAAAAGCAATACTCTTCCTGAATGTCTCCCAGTCACCTCTTTTAAAAACCCATTTTCTGGGGCCGTCAAAATTCTGCTTAAAATTATTTTTTCGGATTAGAAGAGGTAGGTGATCGCTACCACAGAGGTCTTCATGGACGCTTAATGTAAAACGGGGAGCAATGGTACTTGAGCAGATTAGAAGGTCTATGGAAGAGTATCCTCCTGTAAAGGAGTTGAAACGCGTCTTCTCACTGTCGTTTATTAAAATCAAGTTGAAATCGGATATTATCCTCTCCAAAATTCTTCCCCTTTTGTTTGTTGTGCCAGGGCTGGAACCCCAAAGGGTGTTGTGCGCATTGAAGTCGCCCAACACGACAAAGGGCCGTGATAGTTGCTTCAACAGGACTTCCAGAGCCCTGTGCGTCGTTGGAGCCCATTCTGGGAGGTATAAATTGCAGAATGTAATCTTCTCTGGCACAGCTATATTGACTGCTACTGCCTGCAGTGGGGTATTTAAGTCCACCCGGGAGGTGTAAAGGTTCTCCCGGATGGCCACGGCGACTCCACCCTGCGCCCTCCGTCCGCTAAGGTCGTCTTCTCGGTACATTGAGTAACTCTTGAGTACAGCTTGTCATTTTCCTTAAAATGCGGTTCCTGTAGAAAAACACAGTGTGGGTTAAAATTATTGAGTAGGATTTGCAGTTCTACAATGTGTTTAAAATATCCGTTGATGTTCCATTGAAGAGCGAACGTATTGTTATTATTTTTTTCCATTAAAGGGTTGAAAGTGTGGATCTCTGCGAGAAAAACTTATCGCTTGAGAAATGCTTTCTTCCCCTTACTCCTATTCGCGAGGAGGGCTATTATTTGTTCTTAGTCTGCCTCATCTTCTTCCATTTCTTCTTCGTTGAGGGCTATACATACGTGAGAGCGTTCCGTGTAAGGCACACTCTCCGAGGATTGGGATTGTTGTTTCCCTTGAACATGGGAAGCCTGTGAGAGTGAGGTTCCGTTTTTTTTAGACTGCTCGATATTTTATTTTGGTGGCTCCAATGTCTTAGAAGTAGTTTTTGATATTTTAGGCTCTTCCGGTTTATTTTTCGTTTCTTTTCCTTCGTTCGTCGTTACTTTAACTTCCTTTTTCGTCAGCTTCGGTTCGTTATTATATGTTTGTGTGCCAGTGCTGGCGGTTTTTGGAGGTCCAACCGACGGAGGTCCAAAGATTTTGAAAAGGTTGGAGCTATAAGTGTGCGGTACTTTTTCCTGGCCTCGCTATAGGGAATCTTTTCTGTTACTTTGATTTCGGTAATTTTGCGTTCCTCCTGCATCCTAGGGGAAACTCTAGAATAGACTGGATGGGGGCACTCGCAGTTGCTGCATAAAACAGGTGAGGTTTTCCTCGCCATGTTCTGCTTTTGCGCATCTTGGGCATAAAGCTTCTCCCCTGCATCTTGTTGCCGTATGGCCAAATTTCTGGCATTTGAAACAGCGGAGTGGGTTAGGGATGTATGGCCGCACAGAACAAGGTTGATATCCCGCTTCGATCTTTTCCGGAAGTCTATCTAAAGCGAAGGTCAGGACTACTGATGTTGAGGTTACTGATGATTTATTTCATTTTGTTTTAAGTCGGCGACATCCGATAACCCCTTGAGAGGCCATATCCTTAATTATTTCTTCCGATTCGACGTAAAGAAGATCGTAACATGAAATAACTCCGGAACACGTATTCAGTGTTTTGTGTTTTTCCACAGCGACAGGGATATCATTAAAGGAAATCATTTCGAGTAATTTCTCACTTTGCTTGTCATCAAACGTTTGAATTAGCAACGTGCCATCACAATGTTTCTTCACATTCTCAAGACACCCTGGGACGGAAGCCGAGAAGATGCGCGCAATAAGAAAGGGGGAGACCTTGGTCAGGTTTTCGCCTTCGTTCACAATTCTCATAATTAAATACTTGCGACATGGATTTTTATAATTTGCTCCACCATCCGAATCCGGGCGGTATCGGAGGAGGAAATAAGTTCTTTTCCATCTAAAGAAATTGTTCATCCCCCGGGCTCCCCACCCACAACGGAGCTACACATTCGGGACGCCGCACCGCAAGCCGGTGCGGTCGCCAGGGCTACCCGAGGGATATAGCACTTCTGGCATGGTTGTCTGCTTCTGGGTTGGTCTCTGGCTACGCGGGTCCTCCAAACCCACGCGCCTTTGACGCCCTTCCGCCAGACCCCCATGCCGTCCGCACTTGCCTGCTGAAGGTCTATACGAAACAGCTAGCCGATTGATCAGAGGCGGCTACTCTCCGACCTCCCGTTTCGGTGGAGTCCGAGGCCAAAGTGGTGTGCTGCAACCCGGCTTTCAGGGTACCCGACCCCCATCCGGACCAGGGAGCTCAACCACCAGGATCCTCTTTCCCCACCTTACGGGTCTCCACGCACGGCAAACACGCGGGTGGGTCAGTTGGACAGATCTCGTGGCTGCACTCAGCACAGTAGACTCACATACTGCCCGGAAACTGCCCCGACGCACTGTGGGTTTTTTTAACACGGTTGTCTCCTCGGTATGCTCGGTTCCGTGGGGGCGCTACTCCTCTTAGGAAGAGATCATCCTCTTCCCCCCGTGCGTGGCTTTGCCGATTTAAGTTCCCCAGGAACAGAACCAGACAATACCTTACGAATGAGGAAGGGAGACACCTTATACAGGCTCTCCTCTTCCTTCTGACACCTCATCACTAAGTAGCGCTGACTAGCACCGGAAATATTATCTTCCCCACCTGTTTCCGGACGGGATCTTTTAGGTGGTGGAAGAGATTCATCCGCCATGCCTGAACTGCATTCATCCCCCGGGCTCCCCACCCACCACGGAGCTACACATTCAGGACGCCGAACCGCAAACCGGTGCGGTCGCCAGGGCTACCCGAGGGGATATAGCACCCTAGAGGTGGTTCTGTTTCGGGTTAGATCTTCGATGCACGGGCTCACCAAACCCGTACATCTCCGACCGCCCTACGCAGACCCCCACCTCCCTGGCACTCGCCACCGTTGAGCTTACGCCACGGAAGCCGATTGACCGGGAGTGGCTAGCTCCCGGCCGCCCGTTTACAGTGAATCCAGGGCCAAAGAGGGGTATTGGCCCGTAGTCCATACCGGGCATCCGACACCCGGCTGGGAACCACGGACCTCACCCTCCAGGATCCCCTTCTCCTCCTTACGGGTCTCCGCACACGGCAAACATGCGGGTGGATCGCAGGCCAGGTGGTGTGGACAGTTGACAGACAGTTGACCCACAACACTGTCCGGGCTCAACCCTTGTTGGCTCTGGGTTTGTTTTCGGGGTTGTCTCCCCGCCCTGTAAGTCGCCTCTTACGACAAGCAGGGATACTGCGGGAGTATTCTCAATCCCCCTACCCGCAGGGGGGCTTTAAAACCAGAATTGACGAATAATGTACGGTGAGTAATTTTGTCTTTACAAAGCAATGATGCGGAAGAAAATGCACGATTTTTTCATTGTTTTGATCTGCCTTCCGTGTAGTCTTCATTGAATTCTTAACGAAAGTACTGACTATTTATGTTTACAGGTACGTTATACAATTTACGTATTGGGAAATTAGGAATGACCTAATGAAGATTCCAATCAACTTTGTGATGAATGTGAAACAAAAGTGTATTTGTGTCTTCCTCGGTGCAGTCTTGACTTTCGACGAGATTTCGAATAACTCCCTCTTCGAAATATCTACTCATAATTTTGAGTGGACCATTATTCTTTTAAAAGACCCTTGGTTACTGAATACCCAGATAAATCTTTTAAAAATTAGTGATGTGCAAGAAGCAAGCTCGATTGCAGCTGTTGATTCCCATGTCATGTGGTGTGACTTATGCCTGAAATGTGGAATCTTATCTCAAATGTGTGCTACATAGGCAACTGAATGCAATCATTTAAATTTGAAGTAGTGCCAATAAATATTACAATAGGTATAAAGTTGTTTTAGTTTCAAATAGTACTCGGTTCTTTCGAGTTGTTCCTGAAAGTTAATTTATGACGATTATTGATTGTAGCCGTCACTTTGTGGAAGCCCCTTCCGTCATCTGTTCTATACTATCTGAGGTCGTGCTAAAAGATCAGTATTATTTTAAATGAAACCTAATCTTCAGTTATGCTGGCTTAGAGAAAGGTGAAGGTAATTAGTAGAGGGATGAAAGGTGAAGGTAATTAGTAGAGGGATGAAAGGTGAAGGTAATTAGTAGAGTAGTAGAGTAGAATTTGTTTTTGGGGGTGCTTCGACAGCGAGGGTCATTCGCACCTCGGCTAATAATGGGTTAAAACAATGGAAAAGATAAATAACAAATGTAAAATCAATAAATAGATCGAATGAAGATGAAATATTACATACTAGGTATTTCTATTCAATGTAATTAAATCTTATTGAAAAAACCGGTTTCTTTGAGAAACTGGATGACAACGTTGATTCGCTCAGGGTCATCTCCCAGAACCTGTTTTAAGTCACCCCTGACGCCCAGCCTTTCCCTTGAAGCACGGTGCATATCACACTCAGTCAGGAGATGTCTCACAGTCATGGGAGATTGGCAGCGATCGCACCGGGAGGGAATCTTTTCCTCTGTAAAGAGGAAAGAGTGTGTTAGGGCAGTGTGCCCTATCCTCAACCGTGCAATCACCACTTCCTCCCTGCGAGTCCTCCCAACCGAAGTGGGCCAAGCTGATATGCATTCCTTGATGCTGCGGAGTTTATTCCCCACCTGAGAGCGCCAGATCTCCGACCACTGATTCAAAGCAGCATTTCTCAAAGTGGCCATCAGATCGCACGCGGGTACCAATGAAAATGTTATGTTTTCCAGCTTCAGCGCGTCTTTCGCAGCCCGGTCGGCTTTTTCATTACCAGCTATTCCCATATGGCCAGGTACCCACAGAAAACGGACTTTTACGCCCTTTTTAAAAAGAGATATAAGGGTGGATTGTATCTCCTGGACGATTGGGTGCATGGGAGAGTAGCCGGATATGGTCTGCAGCGCGCTCATTGAGTCACTGCAGACCATGTAGGCGCTGTTATTGTTTTTAATCCCACCCAGAGCCGTCCTTATGGCGTAGAGCTCAGCCGTGTAGACACTACACAATGGGCTAAGCCTCGCCTTTATAAATCCGTGGTGGGACGAGAAAACTGCACACGCGCACGCTGACTCCGACTTCGATCCATCCGTAAACACGGGGATGAAGTCGGAGTTGCAGTGAAGTGCCTCCCTAAACATCTGCTGGTACTCTTCAGATGTACTGGTACATTTCTGGCCTCTTTGCAACAAATAGCTACATTTCGGGGGCGGTACCCGCCACGGTGGGTAGCCCGAATACCCAGAGTCATACACTTCTGGAAGTGTAGCGTCGGTGCCATCAATAAAATCTTTAAAACGAATGCTTAAGGGTTTAGTAGCCCTTGTCCGTGTGTTAAAAAGGTTTAAAAACCTGGGGTTAAAAATTATATTAAAACAAGGGTGCGTCCGCATTGATAAAATCTTTGCTGCATAATTACTCATAAGGATGGTTCTCCGTGTTGACAAAGGGGGCTCCCCGGCTTCTGAATACAAACTCACGACGGGAGACGTCCTGAACGCCCCTGTTGCCAGACGAATCCCCGCATTGTGAACCGTGGACAAAGGTTTTAAGTAGCTGTCGCGGCCTGAGGCGTACACGAAACATCCGTAATCTAACTTGGAGCGCACCATTGCTCTATAAAATAAAAGCATGGTGGTGCGATCTGCACCCCAAGTCGAATTTGATAAAACCCTTAGGATATTTAAAACTTTAAAACATTTATCTTTTAAAACTCGGATGTGCTCTTTCCAATTAAGCCTTGAATCCAACACCATACCGAGAAAACGAACAGAATCAGCATACGGAAGAAGTCTGTCACCGAGTCGTAGCTCAGGAAGTATATGGTACCCTGACGCCCTGTGCGTCGTTGGAGCCCATTCTGGGAGGTATAAATTGCAGAATGTAATCTTCTCTGGCACAGCTATATTGACTGCTACTGCCTGCAGTGGGGTATTTAAGTCCACCCGGGAGGTGTAAAGGTTCTCCCGGATGGCCACGGCGACTCCACCCTGCGCCCTCCGTCCGCTAAGGTCGTCTTCTCGGTACATTGAGTAACTCTTGAGTACAGCTTGTCATTTTCCTTAAAATGCGGTTCCTGTAGAAAAACACAGTGTGGGTTAAAATTATTGAGTAGGATTTGCAGTTCTACAATGTGTTTAAAATATCCGTTGATGTTCCATTGAAGAGCGAACGTATTGTTATTATTTTTTTCCATTAAAGGGTTGAAAGTGTGGATCTCTGCGAGAAAAACTTATCGCTTGAGAAATGCTTTCTTCCCCTTACTCCTATTCGCGAGGAGGGCTATTATTTGTTCTTAGTCTGCCTCATCTTCTTCCATTTCTTCTTCGTTGAGGGCTATACATACGTGAGAGCGTTCCGTGTAAGGCACACTCTCCGAGGATTGGGATTGTTGTTTCCCTTGAACATGGGAAGCCTGTGAGAGTGAGGTTCCGTTTTTTTTAGACTGCTCGATATTTTATTTTGGTGGCTCCAATGTCTTAGAAGTAGTTTTTGATATTTTAGGCTCTTCCGGTTTATTTTTCGTTTCTTTTCCTTCGTTCGTCGTTACTTTAACTTCCTTTTTCGTCAGCTTCGGTTCGTTATTATATGTTTGTGTGCCAGTGCTGGCGGTTTTTGGAGGTCCAACCGACGGAGGTCCAAAGATTTTGAAAAGGTTGGAGCTATAAGTGTGCGGTACTTTTTCCTGGCCTCGCTATAGGGAATCTTTTCTGTTACTTTGATTTCGGTAATTTTGCGTTCCTCCTGCATCCTAGGGGAAACTCTAGAATAGACTGGATGGGGGCACTCGCAGTTGCTGCATAAAACAGGTGAGGTTTTCCTCGCCATGTTCTGCTTTTGCGCATCTTGGGCATAAAGCTTCTCCCCTGCATCTTGTTGCCGTATGGCCAAATTTCTGGCATTTGAAACAGCGGAGTGGGTTAGGGATGTATGGCCGCACAGAACAAGGTTGATATCCCGCTTCGATCTTTTCCGGAAGTCTATCTAAAGCGAAGGTCAGGACTACTGATGTTGAGGTTACTGATGATTTATTTCATTTTGTTTTAAGTCGGCGACATCCGATAACCCCTTGAGAGGCCATATCCTTAATTATTTCTTCCGATTCGACGTAAAGAAGATCGTAACATGAAATAACTCCGGAACACGTATTCAGTGTTTTGTGTTTTTCCACAGCGACAGGGATATCATTAAAGGAAATCATTTCGAGTAATTTCTCACTTTGCTTGTCATCAAACGTTTGAATTAGCAACGTGCCATCACAATGTTTCTTCACATTCTCAAGACACCCTGGGACGGAAGCCGAGAAGATGCGCGCAATAAGAAAGGGGGAGACCTTGGTCAGGTTTTCGCCTTCGTTCACAATTC
Organism: Platycnemis pennipes; assembly: GCA_933228895.1. NCBI lineage: Eukaryota > Metazoa > Arthropoda > Insecta > Odonata > Platycnemididae > Platycnemis > Platycnemis pennipes. The sequence continues at coordinate 9,520,244 of OW121852.1, forward strand.
TCATAATTAAATACTTGCGACATGGATTTTTATAATTTGCTCCACCATCCGAATCCGGGCGGTATCGGAGGAGGAAATAAGTTCTTTTCCATCTAAAGAAATTGTTCATCCCCCGGGCTCCCCACCCACAACGGAGCTACACATTCGGGACGCCGCACCGCAAGCCGGTGCGGTCGCCAGGGCTACCCGAGGGATATAGCACTTCTGGCATGGTTGTCTGCTTCTGGGTTGGTCTCTGGCTACGCGGGTCCTCCAAACCCACGCGCCTTTGACGCCCTTCCGCCAGACCCCCATGCCGTCCGCACTTGCCTGCTGAAGGTCTATACGAAACAGCTAGCCGATTGATCAGAGGCGGCTACTCTCCGACCTCCCGTTTCGGTGGAGTCCGAGGCCAAAGTGGTGTGCTGCAACCCGGCTTTCAGGGTACCCGACCCCCATCCGGACCAGGGAGCTCAACCACCAGGATCCTCTTTCCCCACCTTACGGGTCTCCACGCACGGCAAACACGCGGGTGGGTCAGTTGGACAGATCTCGTGGCTGCACTCAGCACAGTAGACTCACATACTGCCCGGAAACTGCCCCGACGCACTGTGGGTTTTTTTAACACGGTTGTCTCCTCGGTATGCTCGGTTCCGTGGGGGCGCTACTCCTCTTAGGAAGAGATCATCCTCTTCCCCCCGTGCGTGGCTTTGCCGATTTAAGTTCCCCAGGAACAGAACCAGACAATACCTTACGAATGAGGAAGGGAGACACCTTATACAGGCTCTCCTCTTCCTTCTGACACCTCATCACTAAGTAGCGCTGACTAGCACCGGAAATATTATCTTCCCCACCTGTTTCCGGACGGGATCTTTTAGGTGGTGGAAGAGATTCATCCGCCATGCCTGAACTGCATTCATCCCCCGGGCTCCCCACCCACCACGGAGCTACACATTCAGGACGCCGAACCGCAAACCGGTGCGGTCGCCAGGGCTACCCGAGGGGATATAGCACCCTAGAGGTGGTTCTGTTTCGGGTTAGATCTTCGATGCACGGGCTCACCAAACCCGTACATCTCCGACCGCCCTACGCAGACCCCCACCTCCCTGGCACTCGCCACCGTTGAGCTTACGCCACGGAAGCCGATTGACCGGGAGTGGCTAGCTCCCGGCCGCCCGTTTACAGTGAATCCAGGGCCAAAGAGGGGTATTGGCCCGTAGTCCATACCGGGCATCCGACACCCGGCTGGGAACCACGGACCTCACCCTCCAGGATCCCCTTCTCCTCCTTACGGGTCTCCGCACACGGCAAACATGCGGGTGGATCGCAGGCCAGGTGGTGTGGACAGTTGACAGACAGTTGACCCACAACACTGTCCGGGCTCAACCCTTGTTGGCTCTGGGTTTGTTTTCGGGGTTGTCTCCCCGCCCTGTAAGTCGCCTCTTACGACAAGCAGGGATACTGCGGGAGTATTCTCAATCCCCCTACCCGCAGGGGGGCTTTAAAACCAGAATTGACGAATAATGTACGGTGAGTAATTTTGTCTTTACAAAGCAATGATGCGGAAGAAAATGCACGATTTTTTCATTGTTTTGATCTGCCTTCCGTGTAGTCTTCATTGAATTCTTAACGAAAGTACTGACTATTTATGTTTACAGGTACGTTATACAATTTACGTATTGGGAAATTAGGAATGACCTAATGAAGATTCCAATCAACTTTGTGATGAATGTGAAACAAAAGTGTATTTGTGTCTTCCTCGGTGCAGTCTTGACTTTCGACGAGATTTCGAATAACTCCCTCTTCGAAATATCTACTCATAATTTTGAGTGGACCATTATTCTTTTAAAAGACCCTTGGTTACTGAATACCCAGATAAATCTTTTAAAAATTAGTGATGTGCAAGAAGCAAGCTCGATTGCAGCTGTTGATTCCCATGTCATGTGGTGTGACTTATGCCTGAAATGTGGAATCTTATCTCAAATGTGTGCTACATAGGCAACTGAATGCAATCATTTAAATTTGAAGTAGTGCCAATAAATATTACAATAGGTATAAAGTTGTTTTAGTTTCAAATAGTACTCGGTTCTTTCGAGTTGTTCCTGAAAGTTAATTTATGACGATTATTGATTGTAGCCGTCACTTTGTGGAAGCCCCTTCCGTCATCTGTTCTATACTATCTGAGGTCGTGCTAAAAGATCAGTATTATTTTAAATGAAACCTAATCTTCAGTTATGCTGGCTTAGAGAAAGGTGAAGGTAATTAGTAGAGGGATGAAAGGTGAAGGTAATTAGTAGAGGGATGAAAGGTGAAGGTAATTAGTAGAGTAGTAGAGTAGAATTTGTTTTTGGGGGTGCTTCGACAGCGAGGGTCATTCGCACCTCGGCTAATAATGGGTTAAAACAATGGAAAAGATAAATAACAAATGTAAAATCAATAAATAGATCGAATGAAGATGAAATATTACATACTAGGTATTTCTATTCAATGTAATTAAATCTTATTGAAAAAACCGGTTTCTTTGAGAAACTGGATGACAACGTTGATTCGCTCAGGGTCATCTCCCAGAACCTGTTTTAAGTCACCCCTGACGCCCAGCCTTTCCCTTGAAGCACGGTGCATATCACACTCAGTCAGGAGATGTCTCACAGTCATGGGAGATTGGCAGCGATCGCACCGGGAGGGAATCTTTTCCTCTGTAAAGAGGAAAGAGTGTGTTAGGGCAGTGTGCCCTATCCTCAACCGTGCAATCACCACTTCCTCCCTGCGAGTCCTCCCAACCGAAGTGGGCCAAGCTGATATGCATTCCTTGATGCTGCGGAGTTTATTCCCCACCTGAGAGCGCCAGATCTCCGACCACTGATTCAAAGCAGCATTTCTCAAAGTGGCCATCAGATCGCACGCGGGTACCAATGAAAATGTTATGTTTTCCAGCTTCAGCGCGTCTTTCGCAGCCCGGTCGGCTTTTTCATTACCAGCTATTCCCATATGGCCAGGTACCCACAGAAAACGGACTTTTACGCCCTTTTTAAAAAGAGATATAAGGGTGGATTGTATCTCCTGGACGATTGGGTGCATGGGAGAGTAGCCGGATATGGCCTGCAGCGCGCTCATTGAGTCACTGCAGACCATGTAGGCGCTGTTATTGTTTTTAATCCCACCCAGAGCCGTCCTTATGGCGTAGAGCTCAGCCGTGTAGACACTACACAATGGGCTAAGCCTCGCCTTTATAAATCCGTGGTGGGACGAGAAAACTGCACACGCGCACGCTGACTCCGACTTCGATCCATCCGTAAACACGGGGATGAAGTCGGAGTTGCAGTGAAGTGCCTCCCTAAACATCTGCTGGTACTCTTCAGATGTACTGGTACATTTCTGGCCTCTTTGCAACAAATAGCTACATTTCGGGGGCGGTACCCGCCACGGTGGGTAGCCCGAATACCCAGAGTCATACACTTCTGGAAGTGTAGCGTCGGTGCCATCAATAAAATCTTTAAAACGAATGCTTAAGGGTTTAGTAGCCCTTGTCCGTGTGTTAAAAAGGTTTAAAAACCTGGGGTTAAAAATTATATTAAAACAAGGGTGCGTCCGCATTGATAAAATCTTTGCTGCATAATTACTCATAAGGATGGTTCTCCGTGTTGACAAAGGGGGCTCCCCGGCTTCTGAATACAAACTCACGACGGGAGACGTCCTGAACGCCCCTGTTGCCAGACGAATCCCCGCATTGTGAACCGTGGACAAAGGTTTTAAGTAGCTGTCGCGGCCTGAGGCGTACACGAAACATCCGTAATCTAACTTGGAGCGCACCATTGCTCTATAAAATAAAAGCATGGTGGTGCGATCTGCACCCCAAGTCGAATTTGATAAAACCCTTAGGATATTTAAAACTTTAAAACATTTATCTTTTAAAACTCGGATGTGCTCTTTCCAATTAAGCCTTGAATCCAACACCATACCGAGAAAACGAACAGAATCAGCATACGGAAGAAGTCTGTCACCGAGTCGTAGCTCAGGAAGTATATGGTACCCTCTTTTCCGATGAAAATGGATGCATTTTGTTTTCTCCGCTGAGAAACGGAAGCCGTTCCGTTTGGACCATTCATCAAGTTTGTTTAGGCAAAGCTGGATTTGTCTAGCAGCAGTAGCTAGTTTGGACGACCGGCAGAAAATAGCCAGGTCGTCGACAAACAAAGATCCCATAACAGGTCCCTTGATGCACTCACTGGCGTCGTTGATCGCAATGGCGAACAACGTCACGCTGAGGACTGAGCCCTGTGGCACTCCATTTTCCATCGTGAATTTCTTTGATAGGTGTTTACCTATCCTTACTCTAAAAACTCGGTGTGTTAAAAAATTCTTAATAAAAATGGGTAGATTGCCCCTAAAACCCCAACGATGCAATTGAATTAAAATTTTTTGGCGCCAGACCCTGTCGTACGCCTTCTCCAGATCGAAGAAGACGCCGATGACGTGCTGACGCAAAAGAAAGGCCTCCTGGATGAAATTGTCACTCCGGACGAGGTGATCGATTGTCGATCTACCTCGCCGAAAACCACACTGGATATAGGATAGAAGGTTCCGTCGCTCCAAGCACCACACGAGCCGACGGTTTACCATTCTTTCCATCGCCTTGCACAGGCAACTGGTTAAGGAGATTGGCCTATAATTATTAGGATCAACTTTGTCCTTTCCCTGCTTAACGACCGGAACCACTACAGATTCCTCCCAGGTTGGCGGAAAACTACCATCTAACCAAATTTGGTTGAAGGTTTTTAGGATCTCCGACAACGCCTCCCCCGAAACATTTCGAAGGAAAGCGTTGTGTATACCGTCCAGTCCCGGAGAGGTATCCTTAGAATCCGAAATGGCTGCCCGAAGTTCCCACAGGGAGAACGGGTCGTTGTACTCTGCAGGCATAGACGTCTCAGTAAAATTAAGTGGGATTCTCTGGAAGCGTTCCTTGATAGCCAGGAATACTTTCGAGTAATTCCCGTCACTGCTTGTGCAGGCTAGTGACTTACCAAAAAGTTCGGCGATGTCGCGAGGTTGACTCACGACGTGGCCATTCACATTAAGGCATGAGACGCCGTACTCCTGGCGAGAACCAGAAATGCTCCTCACCTTATTCCATGCCTGTGCAAGTGGTGTACGATGGTTAATATTCGAAACGAATTCGATCCAGGAGGCCTTCTTAGCCTCCCTCACTACTTGCCGAGCTCTTGCTCGCAATTTTCGGAAAGAGGCTAAGTTATTTGCAGTGGGGAACTTGTTAAATACACGTAAAGCACGTTTCCGCTGGCGTATGGCCTCAGCGCATTCTTCGTTCCACCAAGGAACCGCTGGTCTTTGGAGATTCCCCGCCGAACGAGGCACGTTGCAATTTGCTGCATCAGTCAAGCCCTTAGTTAAAATTGCCACGTTGTGTGTGGCGTCACGGTTTTCATCGTGTTTGAAACAAAAATCCTTTTTAAAACTATGCCAGTCCGCTTTACGGACAACCCAATTCCCCGGTCTGATAAATCGGAGTTAAAATTTCCTTCGTATTTAATTAAAATTGGTAAGTGGTCGCTCCCACATAGATCCGTGTGTACGGACAGGTTCAACTTGTTAAAAAGACTACCTGACGATAGACAAAGGTCTATTGCAGAGTACTCTCCATTAAAAGCGTTAAAACGTGTTTTCTCCCCATTATTGAGTAAAAAAAGGTTAAAATCAAGAATAAAACTGGCTAAAATCCGTCCCCTCCTAGTGCATTGGCCTCTAGAGCTTCCCCATAGGAGATCGTGGGCGTTAAAGTCACCCAATAAAATAAAGGGCCTTGGCAACTGTCGGACAAGTGATTCGAGGTTGCTGCGAGTCACCGGTGCACCCTCCGCTAGGTACACGTTGCATATGGTAAGTTTTTGAGGGGCGTAAGTGGAAACGGCCACAGCCTGAAACGGAGTAGCGAGCTGAACTCGAGAGGTGTAAAGGGCCTCCCGGACAGCAATCGCCACTCCGCCATGTGCTCTCTGGCCGCTGAGGTCATCGAACCTTTCAACATTATACCCTTTTAATTCAACTTTGTCCGATGCTTTAAAATGCGTCTCTTGGAGACATATAAACGAGGGGTTAAAATCACGGATTAAAATTGCAAGCTCCTTCTTATGTCGATAAAAACCATTACAGTTCCACTGTAATATAAAAGCCATAATTATATTAAATATATAAATAAATAAATAAATAAAGTAAAAATTAAAAGAATCAGCGCCGAATACGGTGCTTCTTCCCCATTTGTCTGGCGAGGAGGACTTCAGTCTCTGAGGGACTGTCGTCCTCTTCCATCGACTCCTGTGGCACTAGCTTGGCTAGTCCGCTGGGGCCGGGGGATGGCGTCTTTTCGCGCTGTTTCAGCGCGACCACGGTGGTGCTTTTTGCTTGGTTCTTGTTTGGGGAACCATTCGCATTGATGGTGGATTTTTGTTTTTGTGCCGGATTTGTTGCCTTAGCCGGCTTGGCTACTTCCTTCAGTTCAGCTGTCGTATTATTAATGTTCCTATCGGTCTGAGTTCCTTGGGTGGTTTTCTTTACTGTTGCCACGGACGCAAAGGATCTAGAAAAGGTCGGTGCTACAAGGGCCCTGAACCTTTTCCGTGCCTCAAAGTAAGTTACTTTCTCCACTGTCTTTATCTCCATGACCTTTCGCTCTTCTACCATTTTCGGACACTTGCGAGAATACGCTGGATGCGTACCCTCGCAGTTCACGCAGCGTGGGTCTTTGGTACATTCCGCACCCTCATGCTCCTCCAGGCCGCAGCGCGGGCAGGTGGCCTTGCCCTCACATCGCGTTGCGATGTGGCCGAAGCGCTGGCACTGGAAGCAGCGCATGGGCGCCGGTATGAATGGCCGCACTGGTACCGATTCATACCCGACGAAAACCTTGTCGGGGAGACTGTCACGTGCAAACGTTAACACGACCGAGGTAGTGTTAACTACTTCGCCGTCGCGCTTCGTTGTAAGTCGACGAGCATCAATTACTCCCTGAGAAGCCATCTCTCTCTTGATCTCGTCGACTTCAACGTACAGCAGGTCGTAATGGGAGATTACTCCCCGACTGGTGTTGAGGGTGCGGTGTACCTCTACCATTACTGGAATGTCATGGAGACTTTTCATGGACAGTAGCTTGTCACTTTGCTGCGGAGTTGCCGTTTCTATCAGTAGAGTTCCATCTCGCAGCTTTTTTGCAGACCTTAGATCCCCAGGCACTGCAGCCGACAGTACTTTTCGAATGAGAAAGGGGGACACTCGCTTAAGTGTCTCCCCTTCTTTTAAACACTTCATCACCAAAAACCGCCTAGAGGCGGACGAAACAGTATCACCCCCACCCGTATCCGGGCGGGATTTTTTTGTTGGTGGTTGGTTTTTAACCTCCATGCCAATAATAGATTCTTCCCCCGAGCTCCCCACCCACCACGGAGCCACATATTCGGGACGCCGCACCGCAAACCGGTGCGGTCGTCAGGGCTACCCGAGGGATATAGCACCCTAGAGGTGGTTGCCTGTTTCGGGTTGGATCTTCGATGCACGGGCCCACCAAACCCGTACATCTCCGACCGCCCTACGCAGACCCCCACCTCCCTGGCACTCGCCACCGAACGTAGGTAGGTAGGTAGGTTTATGTTTTTATGGGTGCGTCGACGACTAAGGTCATTTGCACCACGCAGTCTATTTGGTGTTCTAAAATAAAAATAAGATATGTCGGCGATAGAAAAAAAAAATAAAAAATAAACGACTCTATATTAAATCTTATTTAGAAGGCCAGTTGCTTTTAAAAAAGATATAATTCGGCTTAGGCGATCAAGATCGTCTCCTAGAATTTGTTCTAGGTCTCCCCTTATACCCAGCTTTTCGCGCATAGTCCGGAATTTGTCACACTCAGTCAGTAGGTGGCGGACACTGAGAGGAGAGTCGCAGTCGTCACAACGAGGTGTAATCTTCTCTTCTGTAAAGAGGAAGGAGTGGGTCAAGGCGCAATGCCCAATTCTTAAACGTGTGAGGACGACTTCCTCTCTGCGACTGTTCCTGACGGAAGTGGGCCACACTGACGTTACCGGTTTTACGCTGCGTAGTTTGTTATTACGCACGTCTCTCCAAGAGACACTCCACTGCTCTAGCACTACTTTACGAAGAGTAGCCTTTAGGTCCTGGCAAGGGACCAGCGTCACCGTCTGTTCAGGGATCCTTAGAGCCCTCTTCGCAGCTGCATCGGCCGTCTCATTACCGGCAATTCCCACATGTCCAGGGACCCAGAGGAATGTTATGGTAATTCCCCTTCTATTAAGGCATAGGAGCCTGGAGTGTATGCTCTGGACAATGGGGTGATAGGAGCAGAAGACGGAAATGGATTGAAGAGCACTCATAGAGTCCGTACAAATGGCGAACGCCTTAGCACTCTTCCCTATCCCATCAAGAGCCATCTTAATGGCCAGCAGCTCGGCTGTGTATATGCTACACAGTGGGCTGAGCCTGGCCTTGACGACGCCGTGGTGAGAGGAGGTAACCGCGCATGCGCAAGCTGAATCCGATTTAGATCCATCAGTGAATACGGGGATGTATTCGGGGTGGCGACCAAGAAATTCATTGAAAATCCGCTGGTACTCTAGATCAGTGGTGTTGGCTTTCGGGCGGCTACTGAGACCCATGTGGATTTCAGGGGGCGGAATTATCCACGGTGGGTAACTAGAGTACCCGACCGGATACAAATCTGGGAGCCTTAACCTGGCTGCTTGAATAAATAAATTAAAGCGAACACCAAGCGGCTTGGTGGCTCTTGTCCGTCTACTAAAAAGTTCTAAAAAACGAGGGTTAAAAATCACGTTAAAACAAGGATGGTTCCGTGTCGCTAAAATTTTGGCCGCATAGGAGCACATTAAAATGTTTCTGCGGTGCGACAACGGCGGTTCGCCGGCATCAGCATAGATGCTGAGGACCGGACTGGTCCGGAAAGCACCAGTGGATATCCGAAGCCCTGCGTTGTGCACTGGTGTCAGAGATCTCAAATACGTATCGCGACTGGAGGCGTAAACAAATGACCCATAGTCCAGCTTGGAACGTACGAGTGAGCGGTACAATAAAAGCAATGACCTGCGGTCGGCACCCCAAGATGAGTGATTTAAAAACTTTAAAATATTTAGAGTCCGTAGACTTTTATCCCTTAAACTCCGTATGTGATCACGGTAGCTGAGTCGGTAGTCCAACGTCATGCCAAGGAACCGAACTGAGTCCACGTAAGGTAAATGTCTACCATCAAGTAAAAGTGCTGGTGGAATATAGGCTCCTCTTACACGATAAAAATGAACGCATTTGCACTTTTCCGTCGAAAACTTAAATCCATTTCTCTGGGACCAGCTCCCGAGTCTGGTCAGAGCCAGCTGGGTTACTCTAGCAGCGCTGTTAAGTTTCGACGACCTGCAAAATATTGCTAGGTCGTCCACAAACAGTGATCCCAAGAGAGGAGGTTTGATACATCTTGCTATATCATTAATAGCAATGGCGAATAATGTCACGCTTAAAACGGACCCTTGGGGCACACCATTCTCTTGTGGGTAAAAATCAGATAGGTGGTTGCCTACCTTAACTTTAAAAACACGGTCACTTAAAAAGTTATGTATAAAAACAAGTAAATTTCCCCTCATACCCCACTCGTGCAGCGTCGTTAAGATTTTCCGCCGCCAAACTCTGTCGTATGCCTTCTCCATGTCGAAGAAGACACCTACGACGTGTTGGCGGAGAAGAAAGGCCTCCTGGATATAATTGTCGACCCTGACTAGGTGGTCAACGGTCGATCGACCACGTCTAAAACCACATTGGATAGTTGAGAGAAGGTTTCGACGCTCCAACCACCAAACAAGCCGCCGATTCACCATTCTCTCCGTTACCTTACACAGGCAACTGGTGAGAGAAATAGGCCTGTAATTGTTCGGGTCAGCTCTATCTTTACCCTGCTTAAGGATGGGTACAACGATAGACTCCCGCCAGGAGTTAGGGAAGCTACCCTCAGCCCAAAGTTGGTTGAGGGATCGCAGGACCTCCAGCAGTGCCCTCTCCGGAATATTCCGGAGAAACGCATTGTGGATTTCGTCCATTCCTGCGGCCGTGTCTCGGGAGTCTTCAATGGCAGAACGTAGTTCCCAGAGGGAGAACGGGATATTGTACTCGGCCATTGTATGCTTTTCAGTCAAGATGAGTGGGCAGGATTCTGAGCGTCTCTTAATAGAAAGGAAGGTTTCCTCATACGTGTCGTCGCTGCATGTTGTGGTGAGTAACTGGCCGAAGACCTCGCCGATAGCAGATGGAGATGTCAATACATTGCCGCCTACGTTGAGGAACGGGACGCTGCGTTGATGGTGGTTTCCCGAAATGCGTTTTACCTTGTCCCAGACATGTGCCAAGGGTGTTCTGTAGTTAATACTGGATACGTATTCCATCCAGGAGGCCTTTTTTGCTTTCTTAACGATCCTTCGAGCTTTGGCTCGGAGGTACCTGAAGGAAGCTAGGTTCGTCTCCGTAGGAAATTTATTAAAAATCCGTAACGCTTTCTTGCGTTGACGAATGGCTCTTGCGCATTCCTCGTTCCACCACGGGACTGCAGGCCTGAGAATGGTTCGCACTGACTTAGGAACGCTGCAGTTGGCTGCATGAATGATGCTGCGCGTTAATTTATCAATGTTCAAAACTCCGTTTTGGCTTTCGTCATGCTTAAAATTAAATGTGTCCTTAAAAACAGGCCAATTGGCTTTCCGGACGATCCAGTTGCCCGGTCTGATAAAATCTGGATTAAAATTATTTTCTCTATTTATTAGAATGGGAAAATGATCGCTCCCACACAAGTCATTGTGAACAGTCAAATGAAGCTTGTTCATCAAAGTACTCGACGTGAGGCAAAGATCAATTGTAGAAAACTGACCATTAAAAGAGTTAAAACGTGTGTGTTCACCGTTATTCATTAAAACTAAGTTAAAATCTTTAATAAAACTAGATAACACCCGGCCTCTACGGTTGCACTGCTCCCGAGAGCTACCCCAAAGGGTTTCGTGAGCGTTAAAATCCCCTAATAAAATGTAAGGTTTCGGTAGCTGATGAAGAAGGGTTTCAAGATTAAATCGGGTGACCGGAGCCGCCTCTGGTAAGTAAACATTACATACTGTCACAGCCTCTGGGGCATGCACCGTTACAGCGACCGCCTGAAAAGGCGTGTTCAGCTGCACTCGGGAGGTGTAAAGGGCCTCCCGAGTGGCAACCCACACTCCACCCTGGGCACGTTGGCCACTGGTGTCGTCCAGTCTAAAAACATTAAAACCTTTTAAAATACCGTTGTCAGTTGTTTTAAAATGAGTTTCTTGCAGACATATGCAAGAGGGGTTAAGATCTCGAATTAAAACGGCCAGCTCCTCCTTATGCCTATAAAAACCATTGCAGTTCCACTGCAGGATAAAAGCCATAAAGGTATAAAGGTTAAAACTAACGTCGAGCACTATCCGGTGGGAGAATCACCGCTTAATACGGCGGTGCTTCTTCGCCTTCTGCTTCGCCAGGAGGACTTCTGTCTCCGAGAGACTCTCGTCCTCTTCCATCGATTCCGGTCGGTTCAGTCCGACCGGACCGGAGGGACCGGGGGAAGGCGTCTTCTCACGCCTCGCATTAGTAGTCCCAGTGGTAGTCGTAGGTGGGTTCATTTTACCAGGACTCGCATTTTTATTTTCTGTTTTTTGTGCCGGTTTAGAGGCCTTAGCCGGCGTGGCCGATTTCTCTTTTCGTTCTGCTGTGGTTGTTTGCGTACTTTCCGTCTGTGTTGCGATAGTGGCCTTGGTTACTTGTTTTGTAGCAACTGCAGCGAAGGATTTGGAGAAGGTAGGGGCCTCCATTGCCCTATACTTCTTTCTCGCCTCGAAATAGGTGATCTTTTCTAAAGTTTTTATTTCCATGATTTTACGCTCTTCCTTTACTTTTGGGCATTGACGAGAATAGACTGGGTGTGTACCCTCGCAATTAACGCAGTGTGGGCTATTTTTGCATTCCGCACCCTCGTGGTTTTCCAGGCCGCAGCGTGGGCAGGTGGCCTTGCCTTCACATCGAGTAGCAATGTGGCCGAACTTTTGGCACTGGAAGCAGCGCATAGGAGCCGGTACGAATGGCCGCACGGGGACCGATTCGTACCCCACGAACACCTTATCGGGGAGCCTATCACTGGCAAAAGTCAGTACGACGGACGTAGTGTTCACTACCTCCCCATTACGTCTTGTGGTAAGCCGACGAACGTCTGTGACGCCTTGAGATGACATCTCAGATTTTATTTCTTCGGCCTCCACGTATAAGAAGTCGTAATGACTTATGACTCCCCGACTGGTGTTCAGGGTGCGGTGCACCTCTACCGAGACGGGAATGTCGTGGAGTGCCTTCATGCCAAGTAGTTTTTCAGCCTGATTTGGGTTGCTTGTTTCGATTAACAAGGAACCATCGCGCAGTTTCTTGGCGGACTTTAATTCGCCGGGTATTTTGGCAGACAAAACTCTCTTAATTAGGAAGGGAGACACCTTCTTGAGGGTCTCGCCTTCCCTTGTACACCTCATAATCAAAAAGCGCCGAGAGGCGCAGAAACCGTTAACTCCTCCACCCATGTCTGGGCGGGATTTTTTAGTTGGTGGTAGGTTGATATCCTCCATGCCAAATAAAACTTCATCCCCCGAGCTCCCCACCCACCATGGAGCCACACATTTGGGACGCCGCACCGCAAACCGGTGCGGTCGCCAGGGCTACCCGAGGGATATAGCACCCTAGAGGTAGTTGCCTGTTTCGGGTTGGATCTTCGATGCACGGGCCCACCAAACCCGTACATCTCCGACCGCCCTACGCAGACCCCCACCTCCCTGGCACTCGCCACCGAACGTATCGGAAGCCGATTGACCGGGAGTGGCTAGCTCCCGGCCGCCCGTTTACAGCGAATCCGGGGCCAAAGAGGGGTATTGGCCCGTAGTCCATACCGAGCATCCGACACCCGGCTGGGAACCACGGACCTCACCCTCCAGGTTCCCCTTCTCCTCTTTACGGGTCTCCGCACACGGCAAACATGCGGGTGGATCGCAGGCCAGGTGGTATGGCCGCACACAGACAGTTGACCCACAAGACTGTCCGGGCTCAACCCTTGTTGGCTCTGGGTTTTTTATCGGGGTTATCTCCCCGCCCTTTTAGTCGCCTCTTACGACAAGCAGAGATACTGCGGGAGTATTCTCAATCCCCCTACCCGCAGGGGGGGCCACCGAACGTATCGGAAGCCGATTGACCGGGAGTGGCTAGCTCCCGGCCGCCCGTTTACAGTGAATCCGGGGCCAAAGAGGGGTATTGGCCCGTAGTCCATACCGGGCATCCGACACCCGGCTGGGAACCACGGACCTCACCCTCCAGGATCCCCTTCTCCTCCTTACGGGTCTCCGCACACGGCAAACATGCGGGTGGATCGCAAGCCAGGTGGTGTGGCCGCACACAGACAGTTGACCCACAACACTGTCCGGGCTCAACCCTTGCTGGCACGGGGTTTGTTATCGGGGTTATCTCCCCGCCCTTTTAGTCGCCTCTTACGACAAGCAGGGATACTGCGGGAGTATTCTCAATCCCCCTACCCGCAGGGGGGAATTAGTAGAGGGATGAAAGGTGAAGGTAATTAGTAGAGGGATGAAAGGTGAAGGTAATTAGTAGAGGGATTTTCGCATTGGCATATTCCAACCAATGCTATGCCTAATGGCAACACAGGTTAATAGGAATATATGGTTTTATGGTTGTTAGTGAATACTTGGGTAAATGTTGGGCCATAACGGTTGGAAAAACGGACATGAATACAAGTTGACGTAACTGTTCCCCAACTGTTGGTTTTACATGGGGTTTGCGCAAGTCTACTGAAGTAGCAACTTCATAATGGTTTATTTTGGCTAACTGCTCTTTATAACACTCATATGATGCCAAGCGATGCTACTTCAGAGGTTCATTTCTTCAACTTATCAGCTTTCAGTGATAATTTGTATTCCCGTTTTAAATCATGTATAGTTATAAGTAATTATGTGGAATACATAGTTTTTCAATCTAGGTGATACGAGAGTACATATTCCTCGGATGTCTCTGACTGAAATTGTTTTTAGTATTAATTTGTGTACCCATTTCTTAGGTTACATACCCTGATTGTAGTCGGACTTAATTTCTTTTTAACTGAATATGTGTATACATATGTATTTCTCCTGGTCTTCTACATCTGCTGTAGATTTCCTTTGTTATTTAGTTCCTAATTTGAATGTAACACTAGCCAACCTTTCAAACACAAGGCCAGATTTTTTCAAACACCAATCCTCTGAAATTGTCATTTCACCATTTAATGTTGTCCCAATGCTATCCTGATGTTGGTAACCAATGCTGGGCTGACATTGGAAGCCGTTTTACCACTGGCAAATGTTAGCATTCCAACATTGGGCCAGCATTGGTAGCCGGCGTTTGGCCAATGTCAACAGCCCACATTGGGCCTGTGTCAGCAGCCAACATCAAGCCAACACATCTCTGATATCAGCCTGTGTTGGCTCAACATAACCCTGGCACTGGGCCGACATAGGGCCGACTTCATCCCGACACTAGCCGACATCATGCCGATGCTGGGCTGACATTGGAAGCCGTTTTACCACTGGCAAACGTTAGCATTCCAACACTGGGCAGCATTAGTAGCCAGCATTTGGCCAATGTCTACAGCCCACATTGGGCCTGTGTCAGTAGCCGACATCAAGCCAACACATAACCGACATCAGCCAGTGTTGGCCCAACATAACCCCGGCACTGGGCCGACATGACCCCGACACTGGGCCGACATGACCCCGACACAGAGCCGACTTCATCCCAACACTAACCGACATCATGCCGATGCTGGGCTAACATTGGCAGCCAATGTCGGCTTTCCACCGGCAAACGTTATCATTCCAACACTGAGCCAATGTGACCAGCCGACATCGGGCCAATGCACAACCGACTTTGGCCGGTGTTGGCCCAGCATCGGACCAGCATCAAAATGCTGCTTGGGCATTGTTTTAATATTAGTATCATTGTACCACTTTACCCTTCTAGTGGTATGGTTTACAATGGGCGTGAGTAGATACCTATGCTCAGCAGAGATACCCTGTAAAACCTAACAAAAATCCAATCACGGTTTCTCCTACTTAGAATTTTGCCCATAAATTGAAATTTTTAACTATGGTACTGTCTGTGCACAAAGTCTAGCCACCTTGCCACTAAACTGGTTATTGTACGGGTGGGGGTACAAAGAGCTTGAGCAGTATTAGAAAAATAAGGCATTCGGTCATGGATAACCTCACAATTTTCAGTCCATGATGAGATAACTTCAATTTGAGTGTATCACAAAACTCCATCAGCTCAAGGCTCCATATCCTACTAACACCAGATTTAGAGACATGGTGGATTTTCCAAATTATGGTCTGCATTAACAATTAACTTGAAATTAATGTCAAAATCATTTATATCTCTATTAAGGAGCTGGTTATTGAATCACCAAATTACTAGAAGGGAATATATTTCTATCACAGGCTTACAGCTACTTCTATGTTGGATAAAAGTGCTTGGTTGTAGTACTTAAAAAAGTATGTAATACCATAATGAATGTCCAGATAAAAATTACTTGTTAATATGTTAATTCCATGTATTTTTCAAATAAGTTGTTGAAATTTTTTATCTGTTAAAGTGTTAATGATTGCATTATCTAATACAAGTTGACTGAAATATATGATACTTCTTTCATATGATGAACAATCACAGAGAAACAATCAAACAATACCCTGCACAAGAAGTTATGGAAGGTCAAATACAAGCTGACCAGATCATTGCACAAAGTGAATCGTTTTATAAGTCATAACAAAATAGTGAGTCATAATACTATCCATGTCTGAGCCACCATTAAAGAAAGTACAGAACAAAGCCACCACAATGGCATATTATGAAAACACAATAATGATATAATACACACTTAGATTGAAGTAACTTATATTAGCTACCAATCTTCACTATGCGACATCTTACTTTAATTTCAAATACAAGATACAAAAAGATATATTTTCAAAAATATTGGCTTACATTTATGTGAGCTAACTTTCAAGTGCAGTATTACATAAAAGCAAAATTCCTACTTAACAAGTACACTTCGAAATGTAGGTAATAAATAGTTTGCACGTTTTAATTGCAATATTTCCCTACATATTACCTGTAACTATGTTATCTCGTGATTGTAGATATCCATCCCGAAAGAAAAGGGCCTGAAAAAGTTGAGTTGACCACAACTTAATTAAATTTAGTTTATTAAGTTAATTCACGCTCGCTAATGAACTTATATATTTTCGCACTGATTAGCTACATTAATACGGTTCATTTGAAGAACAGGGGGTAAGTCTTTAGGCGCCTCGTTTTGGAGAAAGGGTTCTCTCCCAAAGTGTTCTCTCGACCGAAGTCTGTAACTGGCTGGAGAAACATTTTTATCCTGCAAGGATAGGAGAAAAC
The DNA here is from genome assembly GCA_933228895.1 of Platycnemis pennipes. Classification (NCBI taxonomy): domain Eukaryota; kingdom Metazoa; phylum Arthropoda; class Insecta; order Odonata; family Platycnemididae; genus Platycnemis; species Platycnemis pennipes. The sequence continues at coordinate 9,536,798 of OW121852.1, forward strand.
TCGTTCCGATGATTTATGAAAAATTTCTAAGGCGAAACTGACGATGGGACGGCAGCCAGTGACGTAATTTCGAGAGCCAATGAAAGTGCCTGTACCACAGATGTTTCCCACAGATGTTTCCGGGGAAAATAACCCCTGTAAGAACAGCTGTTTTCACTATCTGTGTCGAAGGACTTGTAATTATGGTCCAGTCTACCATATTAAGTTGGGGTTCGCAAAATATTTTTAACTTCATCGCTGAAAATATTGTTTTGGAATTTATTTAGGAGATTAATTCTAAATTTCAACCTGCGATCTGACAATGATTCTCATTTCAATTCATTGAATAGACTGGTTACGCTAATATAATTATAGTAACGTCCATTTACAAATCGAGCCGATCTTCGCTGCAACACGTTCGTTATTTAGACCGATTTCTTAGGGATCCCATACACTGGCAGCATATTCCAAATGAGGTCTAACAAGGGAAAAGTAGCTGATTTCTCGTACATGATCGTCACATTTACCCCATTTACCCAATACTCTTTTGATAAATCCCAGTTTACGATTAGCTTGACCAATTATTTCACGTATGTGTTTACCCCAGAAAAATCATATGTCAGCCATAGCTTTCTGTTCGTCAGAAGACATTTCCATAGGTCCAACTCCTTGCGAGTCACTCGCTTCCTTTCCCCCCCCCCCTGTCCCACCTCCCCGATCTCTCACAGCAAGCCATTCCGGTAAGGGAAGGAGTTTTCAGGGAACGAAGAAATGGAGGAGAGAAAACCGGCGTCGGCATTAGCCTGCTAATAACGACAGGCGCCAAGGGGACTATGGCTTAACGTCCTATCCGACGGACGAAGTGCAGGAACTGCGTATTATGCTAGGTTTCATCAGATTAACGAGATTAGAGAGATAGATTGTCGTACCGAGAGATTCAAAATGACATTTTTCCCGCGTTCCATAAGAGAGAACAATAGGCAGCGTAGCAAAGGGGTAGGTGAAATATAGTAAGAGACCCCTGTAGTGCATGATGCATGTACTAACAAACAATAATCCTTTTCTTATTTTGTGGATATTAACCATATGGCTGCACGTGACCCTATTATCTAGCATGTCTCCATTACATATCCTAGTTGCATTTCAATATTGCATGTTAGGTGACCTTCACCCCCTGCCACACACCCTCGTGGTGGCTCGCAGGGTATTACGTAGATGTAGATGAAGGTGCTAAGTTTTTTTAGTCAGAACATGTTCAATACCATGGAATCGTAAGTAATCAATCGTAGTCAAATATGACTGCCGTTTCAAAGTTCTGAAGTTCCGTTTAATGTTAATTGTTACAGCGGTGAGTTGATTTAATTAATTAGCACATTATTCCAGCGATGCTACTTCCCGGAAGAGAGTAAATAAGAAGCAGACGAACACTATGGTGAACTAATTATATGAGCGAGAACTTGGCCTTTGCACGTTCTCAATTTGAGGGCGTTCAGGAGAAGGTGACGATGAGAAAGAAATGGGAGGAGTTGAACACACTCCTCAAGGTCCCCCGAAGGAATTGGAGTTATGGAAGACGGTACGAAATCACCCTAAGTACTGCACATTAGGTAGTAAAGTAAGGCGCTTTAACGTGTTTTTAAGTGATATATTCTTTTATATTTGTTTCATTATTAGATTTGGAAAGATATCAAATCTAAGACGAGGGCCAATAATGCTAGGCTGCACTATGAAAGGAACAGGACAGGGAATGTTGAGGTATTTGCACTTCACGTAGTATCATTAGTCGATTTCTACTTCGTTAAATATTCGAGATTGAATTTCATTGAAGTATCTTTGCTATTTATATTTTTCATATTTTATTTCCAGAGAAGCACTTCACTGTTAACAGCAATGGAAGAACAAATACTAAATATTATAGGTAGAGCAAGTAGCAAACCTCTAGCCCAGACCATGAATCCAATACTAGAACAGGTCGATGTATGCTTACAAATCATTTCATAAACAAGTTCCTTTCCTTTTATGGTTTTACTGAAATATTTCATTCCAATTTCATTTCGCTTTTAATGAAATCTTTTCTTCAGATCTTTTCTTTAGTGGTTCGTCAACGATTGACGTCCCTATAGAAGAATTTGAGGTTTGTCATTCTAGTTCTCCCTAGGTTAGTGTGTTAGAACCGTTATAACAAGTAACAGCTATAACACAATATAAAGATAGTGATGAAGTGTCTCAATATTTATCTTCTTAGTATCTGTTTTTAAAGTACGCCTTTCCAATGCTTTGTAGGTGGAGGGTGATCCAGAAACCATTGAGGTGCCTGTGACGGGCCCAGGTGAGAATCTTGCTATGATCAGATGAATTTCTCATCTGCAGTATTATTTCTGTCTGGACTGTACTTGCTTGATAAAAAACATTTAAATGTGTATGCTTTTCTCATCCTGTGCAGTGAGCTTTTCAAATTATTTCAGAGAGTTTCACACCGACAACCAGTGAGCAATTGGAAAATGTTAATATCTCAAGAACTGTAAATAAAGAGAATATTTAGAAGGGAATTAACGTCAACAGTTGTCAGTATGTATTCAAAAGCATTATTAATGAAGTTTCATTAAAGGCAGTTAAATTTTACTTTTAAGTCCTAGTCCAAGAGTCATATAAGAGTTGATAAATCTCCCGAATAGCAGTCAGTGGAGCAGAGGGTTTTCCCCTTAAATCTCTCAAACAACACCTTTAAGTTTTTTTAAAACCATTAATGTGCATAGACTTGTATAACTTCCATTTCTGTCCTCATTTAGATTCTAGATCAGCACCTAGAAGTGTTGCAGACAGTCTCGACAAAACACATGCAGCAATAGAGCAATCTGAGGAACGTATATTTCTCATAATGGGGGTAATATCTTTTGTTAAATAATTCACACTAGGTCATCGACCATCGACTGCGATGAGTCGATGAGAATCATCGATGTCGATGAGTTGATGCGAATCATCGATGTCGATGAGTCATGATGTGTTGCTGGTACGAGAAACGCTACATCTGCTGACGACCTCTTCCAGAAAGGAGCTCCACAATTACGAGGAGGTCCCAGATTTATCCAAATCTTCGGACGTCCTACATTGGTCTCGGGAGAGGAACGATGTGTATCCCCGCCTTCAGAAGTAGGCGAGGAAATACCTCTCTGTATTCCTGCCACTTCAACGTCGTCAGAGCGGTTCTTCAGCGATGCAGGGAACGTTGTGTTGAACGACCGACTCGTACTCAACGATGAAAATGCGGAAATGAGAATTGTAACACATCACAACAAAGAGCTGTTGCTTAATTTATAACTTGGTGCTTGTTTCGCTTTTTACTAAATATGTCTTGTCCTTCTCAAATAAGTATGACCCAATTCAATCTTCACCTAAAAGCCACACCAAACTACCAACCGAGACATCCGCACCGATCATAGATAGTCATCGATTATCGTAATTCATCGATCATCGACAGTCATCGATCATCGACATTCATGGATCATCGACATTCATGGATCATCGACATTCATCGATAGTCATCGATCATCGTGTACACTCTATTCGATGATCAATGACAGCCATCGTCATCGAAGCATTTCAATGAAAATGTTTCATCTAAAAACGATGACCAAAATCGGTCATCGCACAAGCCTAATTCACACTGTCTGGAGAGAGTATGCCACCATCAATTCATATTCTAACACTTCCCTTGAGAGACTCTTGCTTTTATCTTTTAAGAAGTTAGTATTTATGAAAACCATTTGACTATGCATGTTTATAGCACAGTCGTGTTAGGAGGTTATATGCATCGGCATGTAATCCCAATGTTGCTATCTGTGATTGGGAGCGTGAGCTGAAGATAGTTGGCTTTTTTCGAGAGTGGCAGAAAGTCTGGGAAGAGTTGCGGGGAGATTAACCAAGCTGACCCAGGTGGTCCAGGATGGCGTGGAGGAGGAAAGGAGAATAGAAGTAATTTTGGAAAGAATTGCGGCATCTTTGGAGAGGAGGGAATCAAATGTCATAATAGGATTTAATTCTGTTTAATTAAAGGCATTTAATCAAATGTCATAATGTTACCCATGAAATGTAAGTTCCAATCTTCAAAAAAAAAAGTTACATGACTAAGACTAACATTCTTTATTCCATCTCCCAACTCATAATTTCCATTTTCACAGAAATATTCTCTGTAGAAGACTATTATAAGGTATGTTATTATTGTATTTTTAGTAGTATATTTTGTTCATTTACTTAGAGGATTGTGTGGTTACAGTTACATATAAAAAACATGAAATATATATGGTTCAGTTTATTGTTTGTTACATTTATTCAAAGGATAGTAGTCGTGTCCGAAACGTGTGCTTCTAATGCAAAGCATGCTACTATGTGTGCTTGATGGGTGGAAGGGGGTTCCGATAGAAACACCCGAAGCATGTCCAAACGCGAAGCACTCTGGGTGAAGCATGCTACGAAGCCGAAGAACGGAAGCACATGTCGATGCAGGCTTAGAAGCACCCTTCAGATAGAAAGGGAAGATGGCGGAGCCCGGAAGCGTATACAAATGTGAGTAGTAGTTATTATTATATTTGTGGACTTTGCGCGTTATAGTTGATTAGCGATATTTTATATGCGCGGAATAATGTTAATTATCCCGTATATGTTTTTTTCTTTATAACCACGTAAAGTCATTTGGATGATGTCAAGTTTAAAATTAGTGATCATTCACCATATTTACTAATACCTTGGAATTTACAGGGAACGATGAAATGACAAAGGCATTTATTGCCAAAAGGATAAGGATGGAAAGGCAATTTACGGGGAAGAGGAACGCGGCGAAAGGAGGATACGAGTAAGCAATAAAAATTAACATATATTTTGTGCTACAGTACTCGCATGTTCTTAGTCGAACATGAGCGTCTTGTGCGTTTTGTTGTGTGTTACCATTTGTCCTTGGTCTCTATTAAAAGTTTTTTTAATGGTAAGCCCATCCTGGCTTCCAGTTATTTCGAGAACGAAAAGAAAAATCGAGAAACCCCCACCTCAACCCTCATCCACTCCCCCACCTCCACCACCGTGAGAATATAAATCCATGCGCAAACCAAGGAATGTCATTACCCTGAAGAAGTCTCCAGCAGCGGAGACGAAACTGTTGGTTATTTTAATACTGTGACGCGGGTTTACCCAAAAAACAACAACGCCGGATTTGGTTGTATTGTCTAAAGTATCAATTTTTGGTTGCTTCATAACTTGTGCGATTTGTACTTATTTCGTTATATTACAATTTTACCGTTTATTAAATCATATGATTTGCATGTTTTCACGATATTTCTGGTTTATGTTCCATTCGCTAAATTTGTTCTTAGTTTTCATCAAATTTAATAGCTCTAGCTTACTTCATGAAGGTCAAGAGTCTCAGCCTTACCATTTAATTGCGGAGTATGAGGGATGACGTAAAATCTAATTTTATGCCCCTTTTTTTGGACCATTTAATTAACTGATGTTTTTTATACTATCCCCCGTTGCCACACCTAAATTTGCTGACTAGAAGGTTAATATGAGCTTAAGCCTCATTAATAGATTGTTGTACATGCATTAACACTTCATTTGCACATTTATTTTTTAACAAGTACACCATACGGAAATGTGTGTAGTCAGAAAATAATTTTCATAATAATTGGACCACATAAGGCTCTGTGTATGATTTGAAGTGGCTTCTCCACTCTCTGTCTCTCACTTTCAAATGGCAGTCTTACTTTTTAGGCTTGGGAACATACTGAGCACTCAATGGCAGTCTTACTTGTATTAAAATGCACACCATCACAAAACTTAGGAATTTTCATCAAGTGCTTAATGTTAAGATGACCAAGTTTTCTACGCCAATTTTCAAGAGTATTTGCACTCTGCTCTGAAAGTAGAGCTACTTCACTTTGTGCATCAAATTTGAATTTCATAACATACAACCCATTTTCAATTTTCTCTCCTTCAAGCGCAACACAGTCATTTGGTAACACAACTTTGTTTTTTAGAATGTACTCTCCTTTGTCATCAAAGTATACAGCACCTTTATTCTGAGTTATTTCATGGGCAGACATTAAATCCTGAATTCATTATCTCTGAAATCCTATCACTCCCATTTGCAGTATCGTTTAGCGTTACAAATAACTTGGGTTTCCTTAATTGAGTTTCCCAATTAAAGTAAGGTGCTGGCACCAGAAACCATCTATTCCCTCTATATACTCCTTCACTAGTTTCCACTGAATAACTTCTTGGTTCCTCAAATTTTTCCTGTACCCAACCATATTGCCTCAGATCTGTTACCCATACTGTACCGTTAACCTAAGTCAGGCAAAGGCTTAGCTTTATGTCTTGTATTATACCTACCAGCCATCTTTTCCATCCTAGTATTCTCCCTCTCTAATACAATGTCCTTACTATTAATGACCTTGGTATACCTAGATGGAAGCTTAGGAAGTGTAGATCGTAAGTGACGATTCATCAACATTTCCCCAGGACTGAAACCATTTTCCAATGGAGTGGTGCGGGAGGCTAACAGTGCTAAAGATAAATCCCCATCATTCTGAAGTAGCATTTTTGCCACTTAAACAGCTGCTTCCACTGCTCCATTGCATTGAGAAAAATGTGGAGAGGAGGCAATATGTTTTAAATTAAAACTCTGAGCCAATCTCCCAAATTTAGATCTAAACTGGGGTTCAGTTCTTACTACTTCAGGGATACGAAAACAAGCAAATACTTCTTTAAGTTTTTCTATGATAGCCATTTCAGTTCAACTAGACAGGGGCATAATTAAAAAAAACGAGGGTAGTAATTGCTTATAATAAAATACCATTTACCACATTTAAACAAATCCACTGCCATATTTTGCCATGGATGCTCAGGGAGGCTACCTCTACAATAAGGTTCCCTAATATTCACTCTTTCCTGAATACACTTTGGACAATTTCTAATCATGCTCTCTAGTTGTGAGGATAGCCCAATCCACCATACTGACTGTTTAGCCCTTCTACAACATTTTACAATACCTTCATGTCCTTCCTAAATGAAATCCAATGACTGCATTTGTAATGACGGGGGAATGATTATTCTCGAAGCTTTAAGAACAAGATTTTCATCATAACTAATATTCTGCTTGTATTGATTGTAGGGCTGCATGTAATCTGGTAAATGTGACAGGCTAGGCCAACCCATAAGTGCATAAGCTTTGAGTTTTAAACAAATAGGGTCATTAGCTTGTTCTTTCTTCATAAGTTGAAGAAAATCATGTTTAACAGGTAAACTTTGAACAGTAAGCAACCTTCAACAATTTACCAGGAATATATTCTACAGTGTAGTTAAATGTTAACAATCTGAGTCGAAACCTCTGAAGACTCAATCGAAGAGTCAACTCATCAATAGGTTTGGTTTGTAATATCTGAAGTAGAGACTTATGATCAGTCTCAAAAGTAAACTTGAACCCAGTTAAATATTCCTTCAACTTATCAGCAGCCCACGTGAGTGCTAAAGCCTCTTTTTCAATTTGTGATTACCTTTTCTAAGCTGATGAAAGACTTCTCGAGCCATAAGCTACAATCTACCTTTGGCCTTGGTTACCCTGCATCAAACAGGAACCAATGCCATAAGAACTAGAACTAGCATTTGAACTCAAAAAAGTGGCTTATTAGAATCATAGAATGCAAGAGTATGAGACCTAGACAGTAAATCTTTAATTTTGGTGAAAGATTCAAATTGGGCACTTCCCCATAAGGGTAAGAACACACATTACATTTCATTAAGTATGCAGTTATCAAACTATCAAACCAATACCTGTAACAGACATGCTTTCTCCTTTATTAGGAACTTTTATTTCATCAGAATATTTCTTAACGTGAGATATAAGGTTATTTTCATTTGCCATGTGCTTATGAGCTCTACTGTCTGCATATTTGTATTATAAATGGCCAACCTTTCACTAATTGAACCTACTTCTTCTTCCATTTTTTCAGAAAGATATTGGAGGAATTGGGCTTGGTGGGAAAGATCACAGCAGACCAATTGAAGAAGAAGTGGCATAATTTAACCACCAAGTATCAGGTATGCTAAATATATTCCACATATCTACTACGTGTAAGAATTATAGCCTGTAATGTCTATTGACAGCAATTTATGACAGCAAAGCATGATGTATCTTCTAGCCCTGCCTTGCCTAATAACATTGCTCTCAACTGAACAATCTACCAAATTATGTGATCTGATGATGAACTCATCAATATTGATTTTAAATATTTTTTAATGCTGTCTCATAAATATAAAAGAAATAACTTATGGTGTCATGTACATTCTTTTTCCCCTTCATTGTTTGTTAACACTCAATCTCATTCTCTTAAGAGTAATGCTTAAGGTTCAAATGAAGTATTTATTAATTCTATTGCATTAGGTATGAGAATGTAAAAGTGCATCACATTGATTAATGGGAATAATATTTGGAATATTACATTTAATTACTTCAACTTCTTATCTCTCCCACTAGGACTTAAAGAAGCCTCAAACTGGCTAAGGATGGGAGGATGGAGATGACACCCCAATAACCTGGCCATTCTACATTATGCTGGACGAGTTCTTTGGCCAGCGCGCATAATGTGAATCCCGCTCTTCTTCTCTCTTCTGAGTCTTTACCAGCTATAACTGTGCCGCCCTACAGGAAGCAAACCTCCGCCGATAGACGTCTACGACGTCAATGTCGCCGTTGCATTTCGCGCATTCATACGTCAAACGGCCAAAGACCAGGATTTCTCCCTCTCGCACTCCGAAGGGAAAACTCGCATTCTTCTGCGCAACCGGGAGGACTCCATCGCAGTATCACTACACTAAAAGAAAAAGACGCCCAATTTTCGACCTCTGCCATCGGATCTGAACGCACAAAATCATTCCAAATCCGGGGCCTTACTGGGAAACACGATCCCGATGTCCTCCTAGAAGGTATCAACGCCATGGGGATTCAAATACGCCAACTCCGGCAGGGGAAGCAGCCCATCGGGGTTTTTCTCGCAGCGATCTCTCCGTCCGAGGAGTGGCCAGTAGAAAGGATCACGAAAACCAAGCGGATCGGCAACAACGTCTGCTCCGTGAAATTATTCAAACACAGCGATCCACAAATGTGTTATACGTGCAGCAGATTTGGACACGGAACCTTTCACTGCACCGCAGCCGCCAGATGTTTCAAATGCAGCGGACCACATCCTGGTGCAGATTGCACCTCAGACACGCCCAAATTCTGCAATTGCAGTGGCCCCCATGTCGCCTGCTCCAGGGATTGTCCGGTTTGGCAGATGGAGAAAGAAAAACGAAACACCCGGACCCCAAAATCAGCACCGCGACACCACCTCTTTCCTATTCAGAAATTTCTCCCTCCACAGCTTCCTCAACTCTTCCTCCCATTATAGCATCTCCTTCTTCTCCCCCTTTAAATATTGCATCTTGCTCCACTATTCCTACCCTTCTACATTCTCCCACCCCTGAGAGTCCTAGACCAATAGCACAAAGTTCCCCTCTTTCCTCTTTTGGGGTGGCATCTCCTCCTCATTCCACACAGAACCGGAAGAGGAAGAGGCAAAAGGAGTCAGGAGTCGGAACAGGTTGTGAAGGATGTAAAAGAGAAGAATTACGTCGCAATGAAAAGGTTGGCCGATAGAAAAATCGAGTGGAAAGCTGCGTCCAACAAATCCTAGGATTCTTGACCATTGATGATGATTATGAGGAAAGTAGTGAAACAAGAATAACGAAGCCTATACATTTTTCTTAAATTTGTGCTTTTCATTCTTTAACACCCATATTACAAGCGATTAACACTTAAAAATAAGAAAAAAAATTATTTTCCTGGAAGGTAGGCAACCGTATGTTCTGAAAGTGCGACTGCGTGGTCCAGAATGGTTTCTTGTGACAACTGGCATCAAACGATTCCAATTTCGTTCAATAATTTTTTTTTACGGTCAATAACAGAGCTCTGAAGTGCAAAAAAGGTGCCATTTTGGGCAAGTTCAGTATTTCAAATTTCCCGCGCCCTGCGCGACCAATAAAAATTATCGCACGGATTTTCGGTTTTGGATTTGAGATCTGTATGTAAAAATGAAACTTTGGACGAGTCCGCCCCTCACATTTTTATCCACTTTGCGGATATGGACCACCCTAGTGGTATGTAATGGGTTGCATATATGTTAGTTTTTTTTTACTGCCCTTTATTTGTTGTCCAGTAGTTCGTGGCCCCTTGTGGCGATGATACTGTTTTAGATTGATAATGTTTGTACCTGGGGGTAAGTCTGTAACTCTGTTTTCTCCCGAAAACGGGAGGAAGGAGCTTCGTGAGGCGCATGCGCGAGAGTTAATAATGTTACCCTCCCGAAGTCTCTAACGCCTTTCGCCGTAGAAATAAGACAAATTTGTCGCCTGGAGAATACTAGTCTCCCGACCCAAGTCTGTATAAGCCCTCTCAAGCGACTTCCGGCGTCCCAGACGGGCGCCTCAGTTACTTCCCACTCGAGAGCCCGACGTATCTCTTTCTCCCGTGGAGAAAGTGCGCATCTCGACAGTGTTTTGTTGTATTCGCTCAACATGGCACGTTTTGTTTTAAACTATAGAAGAGTAATGCTTGTGTATGAGGAGCTTTTAGAAGACGTAAGGCAGTTAAGGCTGGAGAGAAAATTGTTGCGGGATATTAACATTGCATTCGAGGCGGGGGAGGAAAATTTCCGCCTTCTCTTTCGAGTAATCCGTGGCATTGAACTGAGCAATGAACTTGAACCATTTGAGAAGTCGTTTATCAGGTTTGAGCGTCCGAACTCAAGTAAATATTTGATTACATACTCCTGCTTCAGGCAATAAATTCATATTCATTTACTGTAAATCTTTTCTTTGTGTCACTCAGTAAATATGATGGAATTACAATGCAGGACAACCTATTATACTGTTTGTCGTCTGCTGTGGGTTATTCATAACTATGACCATATTTGGTTTATGTTATCTTGTGTTTATTCAATGTACATTTGAAATATACTCTTATTTACAACTTTGGGTTTATGTTATCTTGTGTTTATTCAATGTGCATTTGAAATATACTCTTATTTACAACTTTGATGAGGTTATAATTGATACGAAATAAAGAATTTAATATGTGGCAAGCATAATTTACTGGCATTTGAAGTCATTTTGAGTGACAGAAGATTCTCAAACATGATCATGCATCTTTCATGATAAGGTTTGGGGTACACTTCGTTTCTTTGCGGGAGGAAGTTACCAGCATGGAGTTGGTCAAGATTTTTTCTTAGCTGTCAGCCAGAAGTCTGTCTCCCGATGCACTCGGGCTGTGACAAGTGTGTTGTGTGACCACCTACAGCAGCATTGGATACATTTCCCAAATTTTAATGCAGAAAGAAATTTTTTGGAGCAAAGGTAAGGCATACTTATGCATTATTATTCATGTATACTATGAACGCATTATGAAATATGCGGAATTTGAAACATCATCTAGGTTTCGGCGAACTATTGGATTCCCTGGGGTGATTGGAACAATAGATTGTACTCATGGGGCTATTGTGACTCCTATTACCCACGAAGAGTCATACAAGAGCCATAAAGGCTTCTACTCCATCAACGTACAATTGGTAATCACGGTTATCAGTAGCATTATCTACTTGCGGTTAAATTGACATATATGAACAATAATTTCCCATCAATGAACAGAAAAACTTGTGGCGTTGATAGAAAATTCTTCATTATTTTTTGGCCTTCCTGTTTGTACTGCAGATATGGGACAGTGACATGAATATTATGGATGTCACCGCCTATCCAGGGACAGTGCATGACCAATTTATATGGACATACAGTGGTGCCCGAACTGCCATCCAATCGGTGTATGAGCAAAGAATGGGAAAATTTAACTTAATTAGTAAGAACCAAACATAAAGTTGTAAGAAATATATGTAGATGATAGTGCTCTTCTTTCATGGATTCATTCTGGTCCCTAAAAAATTTGCCTGTTCTTCTGCTTAAGGAGATGCAGGATATGCCCTTAAGCAGTGGCTGCTAACACCCCTCGCGCATGCTGCTGAAGGGACACCCGAATACAGATACACAAGGGCCCACTGCCGAGAAAGATCGGTGATTGAAAGGGCATTTGGTGTGCTAAAAGCACGCTGGAGGTGTCAGCACAAAGATAGAATGCTACATTATAAGCCAGAGCATGCCTGCAAAATTATTATCTCATGTGCAAAACGCATTTTCCTAAACGCATTGAATTCCCAATCAAAGAGCATACAATTCACCTGTGAGATGGAGAACGAAGGAAAACTTAATTTTCTTGACTGGACTGTGCCGAGGAATAACGGAAAATTTGACTTCACTATTTTCCGGAAAGACACCGCAACCGATCTTGTCATACCAGCTACCTCCCGTCACCACATCTCACAAAAATTGTCAACATTCCATTTATTAATCAATTGTTTGTTAGATATCCTGTTGTCACATACTAATTTTCATAAAGAACTAAAAACGATAAAGGTTTTAGCCTCAAAAATGGCTATCAGGAGGATTTAGTAGACAAAATGTAAAAGAAGAAACGCTCCATCAGAGCTAATAATCGTTTATTTAAAAATACTGTAAAGAAAGAAAGATAAGGAGTCAAAATGGTTTATGTTACCTTACTACGGGCGGCTCACGGAAAAAATGTCTAACTTGTTCCCCAAAAATAAATACAGAATGGCCTTTTATAACCACAACAATCTAAAAACTCTCCTCAATAATACTAAAGACAAGGCGAATAAGTAAGAGGGTAGTGGGATCTACACAATGAAGTGCAATGATTGCGATGCCATTTACGTGGGACCGACGGGTTGGGCGTTCCTGGCCAGAGCAGAAGAGCACAAGAGATGCTATCGCAATGGGTTGTTAAACCAATCCCACTTTGCGAAGCACCTGTGGGAAGCACGGCAGTGACTTCGTGCCCAAGATTCTGCATCACTCCAAAAAAGGGAAAAAGATGGACGTACTGGAAGAATTGGAGATCAAGAGAAATTTGAACAAGGGACAAATACTGAACGATGTTGTTTTTAAAAAGCACTCACCCCTTCATCCACACGATCATTACCCCCATCTACTACTTATACTGGCTAATCGCATATGGTCGGGGAGTAGCTACCCGTTTCTTTTTCGATCGACAGTACCGTCCTACATTTGAGACTGGATTTGCCCCATTTACCCTGGTAATAGTCAAAAGAGATCAAATCGCCATCTTGTGTATTCAAGCACCATATTTTGTAGCCAAATCCAGGGGCGTCGGAACTATATTCGCTGGGAGGGGCCAACCTTGAAAAGGGCCCGGCTCTTAAGAAAAGGGCCCGCATTTTTTTGCAGATAGGAGGGGGTAGAGACTAGAATTACGCTAAAAGTGCATATGAAGGTGGTGGAATATGCGTCAGAAGGGAAAAGGCAAGCTAGAAACAAGTTAAATTTAATTTTTTATTAATGAATACTCATTTCTCAAGGGCCCGGGGAAAATTCTGGGAGGGGCCGAATGGATGGGAAGGGCCCTCGGCGGACTAATTACCCTCCGAACTTAGCCGATGGACTTGCACGACAGGCGTAGCTAACGACAGGCGGAGCCAACGACGCCAACACTGCCTACGATTCCAAAATGCATCGATTCTGGACCGCAGCGTTCCGACAAAGCGTGCCGCCAAATCGTGCCGCCTTCCGCAGCGTCTCCTCACCCTTACTTACATAGCCCCCAGAGTGCGGAGGAAGACCAGAAGTTAGGCCATCGTACAAGCCGTTATTTTGGTGTTGTTTCGCTGGAGTCAAAAAAGAGTTCCCGATGCTCCAATGAAAAACTTGCACCTAGCCCTCTTCACCCATACCACTTTCCGTCCCCTCAAATTGTACATATCGACGATTTCCACGTTAAACCCCATTCCACTTTGCCTTTGCCGAAAATACCCCCTCCTTACGCCAGAGAATACCTCCCCTCTCACGTCCTCTGTTCCAGTCGGGACGGCAACGAGTTCACTTCTTGGCTACGTCGTCGGTTCGTCTGTTCTCGAGTCAGTTTTTTGGAGACTTGGTCATTCTCGAGAGTCTCCTAGGTGCCAGGGTGTATTGTTGCAAATTAATAGGGTCTCCCTGAATTGGGAAGAGTACTTCAAGTTGTTGGTTTGTACTTGCTTTTTCTTTTGTCGTTGAAATAATAATAATAATAATTTCTGTAATGATCACAGGTGCCCCCAATTACGATCATTGTAATACATATGGACAACACATTTAAAAACACCCATGCCTTGGACAATTGAGTTTTACCCAGGCGGGACTCGAACCCGCGACCTTCGGAATGGCAGGCGAGGACTTAATCCCGCCGCCACCGAGGCCGGCCGAACTACAGTTAGACTAGGTTACAGGTAGCTAGATTCTGATACTTTTGTTTTTTGTTCTATATTTGACCTCATCTTGCTCACCCGAGTTTGGTAATATCAGAATTTAATACCGATCTTACACACATGTCCTTTTAAAATAATGTAATTTCCTGTAAGCGAGAGCTTAAGGTGCAAAATGACCTCAGACGTCGACGCACCTTAAAAACATAATCCTACCTACATCCGAGTTTGGTAAGAATTTTGTCCCATAGACAAGCGTTTCTCGTGAACCTATTTCTCATTCGGGAAACGCTGCACATGACAGGAGCTATTATATCACACCAGTTGTATCTCTGCAAATATTCGTCCGACAAGCAAATGTATCAAAATGATCGCCACGTTATTGTCGGACGGTAAAATTCGAGTTCACAAAAGAAACCACAACGCATATTCTGCAGGAGCATATTCGTGTTAAGGAGCAAATATCACGCCTTGTTCCATCCAGTGATTTTAGGGTGCTAAGAGTATCTCATGAAATGCACATTACCGATGGTCGATGAAAAACTATTAAACGTATTAACTTACACAAGATCATCGCAGTCGAGTTATGCGTGCAATGCAAATCCTTCTCAAATGAACAACATCGAATATCTCTTGACAATGCCGGCAAATGGAGATACTACCTAAAAGTTTGGGTTGTCCACTTTACACGAATGGATCCGCTCTTTCGAATACCTGCTACAAGTTTCTTATCAGCTGGGTCTCAGAAATGGCAGGTTAGAACTCCAGAAGAAAAAAATGTTAAGCTTCGGAAACAAAATATTCAGAAGGCATTTACATAAAAAATGGGCTTAATCATAGATATTGTTGGCACCTCGGGAGGTAGGTCACTAGTTTCCCTACCTTCCCCATTTTAAATTTCCCACCCTCTCTCCTTGGGCGCTTTCCGGCCTTCATTTGTTTTCCACTCGACATTCGATTCGATTGTCGAGTTTTCGTCTGCTGGAGAGTGTCCTGCTGGACTCGAGAGGGGGCAGAAGTGGGTGTGGGGAATCGGCTTCGGCACGAGGAAGTGGTCGGCCGTCATCGGAGTCGTGGGTCGGTTCCTGTCTGAATTGACGTTCTCTCGCCCGGAATGGGCGATGATAGACCGGACCAAGGTAAGCGCCCAAATCCCTTGTCCTATCCCTGTCCTCCCGTAATTATTATTTTTGCTCTCCCACTGTTTTCGTCCCGGTTTCTTTCCTTTTAGTTTTAACCAACTACCCGGCTCGTGTAGGCCTGCCTCCCCGTCCTATTTTTCTTTCGGTGCGGCAGTATCGGCCCCGAGTGAGTACATTTTTTGGTGCCGAAACCCGGGACCCTTTTTCTTTAATTACGAGGACTTTTCTGTTTCTATTTTTTTTTTCGTTTCCGTATTATTTAATATGGGCGGGACGGAAGAAACCAAGAAGGGGGTACCTCTGACGAGGGAGCAGTTTGAAAGCTTCTTCGCTTCAAGCGGGACCAGTTTAATGCAACGATTTCGGTTGCATATAAATTAGCCAAGGAGTTAAACGATTCGGGAGCGGAAATCTCCATTCATCCCAAATTAGATATGTTTCGCGCTCGTGCGGCTCACATTCAGGATGTCTACGCCAAATTTCAGAGTGCTCAACATACCATTTTCGAGCATTGCCTCAATTCCAACAAACCGGAGGTCTTTTCTTTGGATGCTAGTCTTTCAGAAGACGTCGAGGACAACTTTTATTTCATTCTCTCTCTTTTAGAGAAATCAAGTTCATTCGCATCGAACAAGTCTGTTGCGGAGTCTAATTCTCCGGTCACCAGTAGGCTATCCCGGCTTCCCATGATTGAAGTTCCGCGTTTTTCTGGTGTATTTTCGGAGTGGGAATCTTTTCGCGATCTTTTTCTATCTGTTGTCCACGAGAGAGAAGATATTTCAAATGTGGAGAAGTTTTCTTATTTAAAGACTGCCCTTCATGGTAAAGCAGCCGCATTAATTGCTGCAGTTCCATTCGGTGAGGCTCACTGTGCGTCAGCGTGGAAAGAACTTTGTGATCACTATGATAATCCAAGAATTCTAGGATTTAATTATTTAGATAAGATTTTGGAATTTTCTCCAATTAAGTCTGGGTCCTTGTCATCTCTACAGCAATTTGTTAATACGTTTTCGGAAACTTACGCGGCCTTAAATACTCTCGACATTCCCAATTTAGGTGAATTTATTCTGTTTAGGCTGGCTGTTCGCGTAGTTGATTTAGAAACCATGGCCCGTTTTGAAGAGACGTTGAACGATGATCCCTTCCCTTCTGTCCTTCAATTCCTCAACTTCGCTAAAAAACGTATTAAGGTAATGCTGACATCGGCCGGGCCTGTCGGTGCTGTTTCTTCGCGTGTCACTTCACGGTCTTCTCGTGTGGTGATGCCTGTTTCTGTTCGCGATAATACTCCTAACATTGAGGGTAATTCCTGTCACGCTGAACGTTGCATTTTGTGCAACTCTAATCACCCGCTTCATCAATGTCCCAAGTATTTGGCGATGGAGATCAACCAGCGAACGGAGTTTGTGCGTTCGAAAAAATTGTGCCTTAATTGTTTAAATCCAGGACATTGGGCCCCAAGATGTTTTAACAAAAGGATGCGCTGTGTGACTTGTAGACGATTTCATCATTCGACACTTCATTCTTCCAATTCTTCTGCTAAGAGACAAGTCGTTCGTCCTTCCACGGAGCCTGTCGTTCCCAGCGCCACCCTTCCACTGTCGGACTCAAGGTCATCGGGCACTCCAGATTCCTCTCTCACCTCCTGCGTCGAATGTGAACCTTCGCAGTTGGTTGTCCTCGGTACAGCAGTAGTGCGCATTCGGAATGCCGTAGGTCAGCTGGAGCAAATTAGGGTTCTTTTGGACTGTGGATCGCAGGTCACTGCGATTTCATCCGCCGCGGTTAAACGGCTGAGATTGCCCGTATCAGGTTACAGCGGGTCCTTGTATGGATTATCGCATACTCCCTTAAGACAGCCTAAAGGGTCTGTCTGCATCAGTCTATTACCCAGACACGCTTCGTCCCCAGTCTTGAAGACAAAAGCCGTCATTCTTCCTCAATTGACGAAAGATCTTCCTCCGGTACCGTTACCACGTTCGTTACGAGAACGTTTTTCTCATCTGTTCCTTGCAGATAGGTCTTTCGACTCGCCTTCACCGGTTGACTTAATTTTGGGAGGTGATCTTCTCCCAAAGGCTTTTCTTGGTGGGCGGAAGACATTCGCTGACTGTGATTTAACCGCCTTGAATACCATTTTTGGATGGGTTTTAATGGGTAGTGTATCAGCGACATCCTCACTTCCCTCCTTCCAAGTATCATGTACTACGTGTGAGGCAATTCCTCTTGAGAATCAGATAAAGCGTTTTTGGGAATTAGAAGAAACGTTAAATGAACCATGTCAAAATCCCGAGGATCGAGTGTGTGAACAATTCTTCTTGCAAACCCATAACAGGGATGTTTCGGGCAGATATACTGTGTCGTTACCTTTCAGAAATTTCCCTCCTCTTTTAGGTAACTCGTACGCCCAAGCGCAGAGAAGGTGGCTTAGTATGGAGGCAAAACTACGTCGGAAGCCTCAGTTAAAAGATGAATATAGTCGATTTCTGTCAGAATACGAATGCCTTTCGCACATGTCCCCAGCCGAAATCAATTCTGGCGCTTACTATATTCCCCATCATTCTGTGATTAAATCAACGCCTGGGGCTTCGAAATTAAGGGTTGTATTTGACGCCTCTGCGCGTTCTTCCACGGGTACATCGTTAAATGATGTGCTCCTCGCGGGCCCTAAACTTCAAAGAGATATCTTCGACATCTTAATTACTTTCAGAATCCACCAAATCGCATTCACAGCGGATATTGTAAAGATGTATCGCCAAATTCAAATAAACCCCGATCATCGGAGGTTTCAACATATCTTGTGGCGAGAAAATTCCAGTGATTCCATAAGGGAATTTGAACTAAATACAGTCACTTATGGGGTGGTCTCTTCTCCATTTTTGGCTATTCGCGTTCTCCATCAACTAGCTTATGATGAGGGAAGTTCTTTCCCGTTGGCCGCTGAAGCCCTGTTAAGAGATACGTATGTCGATGACATTGTCACAGGAGCTGATTCCATATCAGACGCCTTAGCTTTGCAAACTCAGCTCATTAAATTATTAAATTCAGGCGGTTTCCCTTTAGGAAAATGGGCTAGCAACTCTATAGAGTTATTGCGTAATCTCCCGGAAGATGAGCGTGAGGTTGCATCGTATTTTGAGGGCGACGAAGTTCCTTCCTTGAAGGTCTTGGGTATGTTTTGGTCACCCAAATCTGATACTTTCTCCTATTATGTTCATTTTGAATCTGATATCTCGTCCAAAAGAATGCTTCTCTCTAATATTGCAAGAATCTTTGATCCAATTGGGGCTTTATCTCCAGTTGTTTTTTGGGCTAAATGCTTAATGCAGTCTATCTGGACATTAAAATTGGGTTGGGATGACCCTCTTCCTAAAGAATATCTCCTTAAATGGGAGGAATTTATATCCCAAGCTCCTATTTTGTCGGAAATTCACATTCCCCGGTTCGTCGCGCTTCCTAACCGTCCGGAGTGCCAATTAGTAGGATTTTGTGACGCTTCTGAGCTTGGGTATGGTGCTGTAGTTTACCTACGCTCTGTCAGAGGTGAGCGACTCAAGGTTAATTTTTTGGCCGCTAGGACAAAGGTAGCTCCCCTCAAGACAATTACCATACCTAAACTGGAACTATTAGCGGCGTTTTTGTTGTCACGACTCTTGAATCGTGTTTATCTTACTTTGAAAGATAGGATTTCTATTTCTCACATTTTTGCCTTTTCAGATTCAACCATTGTTCTTTCATGGTTGGCTACTCCTCCTCATTTACTTAAAATATTCGTAGCCAATCGCGTGACAACGATAAATAATTATCTTCCAATGTCCTCATGGCGTCATATTGACTCTTATCAGAACCCGGCTGATTGTGCTTCTCGCGGCCTTCTTCCGCAGCAACTAGTTCGTGCTGAATTATATTAGTCAGGACCATCATTTCTCACACTTCCTATTAACCTTTGGCCCTCAGAACATGTACGTTTGGAAGCGTCTTCTCTCCCAGAAATCAAGCAGCTGCAACCAACTACTGGTTTTATGCAGGAGGAGGAGCATCCATTAGCATGGATGCAACCATTTTCTTCATACATCAGGCTGGTCCGAGTGATGGGATACATCCAAAAATTCATTGACGCGATTCAGGCCAAACGTGGAGTGTCTTGTGCTCCCGTGGATGTTTCAGAGTGGACCCGTAGTCTTTTTCAGGTGGTAAAGTTGGTTCAATCCTACCACTTTAGCGCATTGGCAATTAATATCAAAAAAGGTGGAAAAATCTCGGCAGGTATTAATAAACTAAGCCCTTTCCTTGACCATCAAGGACTTATAAGGGTAGGAGGCCGACTCAAATACTCCTTACTTCCACTTGCCGCTCAACAACCTTTACTGCTTCCAAAGGATGACCACTTATCAAGGTTAATAGTTAAACACTATCATTTGGTCACTCTTCATGGTGGCCCAAGAGCCGTGGAAGCAGTGGTTGCGCGACAGTTTTGGATAATTTCTCTTAGAAGTCTTATTCGTTCCCAAATTGCTAAATGCTCAGTCTGTGCTCGTTATCGAGGTAACACTTTACAGCCGATAATGGCCAATTTGCCTCAACATCGGGTTACTCCCCAACCATCATTTTCTTCTGTTGGTGTGGATTACTGCGGGCCGGTTTTATATAGATTCAGTAATAGGCGAAATGCTTCGTGTTCGAAAGCATATTTGTGTTTGTTTATTTGCTTCTGTACCAAAGCGGTTCATTTAGAAATAGTGACTTCCCTATCCACTCCAGCATTTCTCTCTGCTTTTCAGCGATTTATTTCCCGTCGGGGCATTCCTTCAGTTATATATTCTGACTGTGGCACCAACTTCGTTGGAGCGGATAAATTTCTGTCAGAATTATATCGTCATATTAGGTCCGATTCGCATAAGAAGGCGTTATCTTCTCTCTCTCCAGAATCAGGGATCATTTGGAAATTTAACCCCCCTTCTGCCCCTCATTTTGGGGGCTTGTGGGAAGCTGGGATAAAATCGGTGAAGTACCACCTTCGTAGGGTGGTCCAGGGTCAAATTTTAAATTATGAAGAACTTCATTCGTTGTGTTGTAGAATTGAGGCAATTCTGAATTCGCGCCCTTTAACGCCCCGGTCGGCTGACCCATCGGAAGTAGATTGTTTAACTCCGGGTCATTTCTTAATTGGCCGGCCCTTAATAGGATTGCCAGAAACCATTAGTAACGACAACATTCCTCTCCCTACTCGTTGGAAGCTCATCGAGCAAATTAATTTGAATTTTTGGCGGCGTTGGTCGAAAGAATATTTGCATACGTTGCAACAGCGCGCCAAGTGGTTCGAGGGCTCTCCTAACATTAGTATTGGCGACCTACTCCTTATTCGGGAAGGTAACATTCCTCCTGCAAAATGGAGAATGGGACGCGTTGTCAAGCTGTTCCCCGATTCTGAGGGGGTTGTTAGAGTGGTCGAGTTAAAAACGGCTTCTGGAATGTAAACTCGGCCAGTCGTTAAATTGGTTCCCTTGCCCACTTCGGGCTAAGGGTTATCTACAGTTATTTTTATTTTTTTTTGGGGAGATTTTGTTCAGTTTTCACCTAGTTGGGTTTATTTTGTTTGTTTGTTTTCGGGTGAATTGGAGGCAATTCACCGGTGGGCGGGATGTTGGCACCTCGGGAGGTAGGTCACTAGTTTCCCTACCTTCCCCATTTTAAATTTCCCACCCTCTCTCCTTGGGCGCTTTCCGGCCTTCATTTGTTTTCCACTCGACATTCGATTCGATTGTCGAGTTTTCGTTTGCTGGAGAGTGTCCTGCTGGACTCGAGAGGGGGCAGAAGTGGGTGTGGGGAATCGGCTTCGGCACGAGGAAGTGGTCGGCCGTCATCGGAGTCGTGGGTCGTTTCCTGTCTGAATTGACGCTCTCTCGCCCGGAATGGGCGATGATAGACCGGACCAAGGTAAGCGCCCAAATCCCTTGTCCTATCCCTGTCCTCCCGTAATTATTATTTTTGCTCTCCCACTGTTTTCGTCCCGGTTTCTTTCCTTTTAGTTTTAACCAACTACCCGGCTCGTGTAGGCCTGCCTCCCCGTCCTATTTTTCTTTCGGTGCGGCAGTATCGGCCCCGAGTGAGTACAGATATACTGAATCAGGGATTTGGCTCGTCTGATAATGGTGATACCGCCCTCAAATTATTCGATAATCATTCGCATAAAGATTACATCACTAGCCTACATGAGGATCTGGTTCAGTATTTTCGACATTTCTTTATGCACTGGGAAGTGGCTATGAAATAAATTTCCTAATATTTGAGATACATGCTTTAGGGACCGCAATAAAATGTGTGGCATTCGACCCTTGGTATAAAATGCCACTCACATCGCACAAGATACTCCTGCATGCTGCCACTATAAGCCAAGCTGTACCTCTCCCAATTACGAATAATGTCCGAAGATGCGCAGGAATGTAAGCATAAGGAAGGCAAGTACATCCATGCCGGTTTTCAACACTAGATAAACTTCCCGAGGAGACTGCAATGAGGACTTATTTTATAAGTGCCTTATAACTTTCGATCTGGTAATTACACATGGGTACACAAGTTTACACATGAAGAAGAGTGGCGATTATCCGTGATAATTGGATGGGGAAACATAATCGGACATGTCCGTTCTATATCACGTCCATTTTACTAGAAGTTATGACCTTCGTTCAGTGCCAATACTTCCTCCGGAGCTGAGCAAATTCCACTGAAGTATTTTCGTACCATTTAGGTTTCAGCCAATCATTCAATTCTATTTACTTCTTCAAAACATTTCAACAACTCAAATAATGTCTGTCGAATACGTGCGTTGAATACGCCCTGCCAATTCGTGGAACATTCAGTTGCGACTCTTCTTATCAGATACGCAAAGTGTTCTTCAATTATATCCTTATTTACAATATTTTCCTATCAGCAAGCGTAAAACTTCATAATCGCAACGTACTACGATCATCCCGAAGAATCTGAGGCTATGACGATCGGACAATTTTACCTCGCGTCTTTTTTTATCATCCGAAACTCGGATAGAATATAAGCTGACGATCACTTGACAGACAAACTACTCATTGCTTTTCTAAGAAAACGAGAAAACTTATTAAAATATGAATACTAGCACGATCTAACGAGTAAACAGAGTGTAAAGTAAGATAATCTCAGACTCTCCCCTCGTAAGACAATGTAAGAAGAGCTCAACTCCCCTCTCCCCACCTTTCGCGCACACTAGAATGCCCTCCTCAGCTCTGGTCACAGAACACTCGTATTCCTAAATACGACGCTACTTAGGTACCTCCTGTTTTCAATTGCAGTGGCGCGCTCACGTTTGCAGCTTGTTTTGTGAATACTTCATTCATTGTTTTAGCTTCCGCAGGCCATTTGAGTCACTGATTTTGAATCTTAGTCCAATAACCTGGCTTGGTTTTATATTCATCCCTTTGCCGGAGACCGCCGCTAAATTAGCTTCCGACTTTGCCATCAATCCCTTCCCATATTCCTCAACTTTATGGAAAATATCTGAGAAAGAGTGCATACTTTTTCTTGAAGAATTTGACATTTTCTATTAATGATTTACATAAGGAAATTACACGGCTACGGAAATATAGAGGCTAAATAAAGTTGGGACAGATGGCTTTGTTGTTACTTTATTCGTATGTCAACAACTATTTGTCCTCACCATGTAAATTTTCTGCAAGAAAAAAGTTTGGATATGGCATTCGCCATACAAAATCATTGTTAAGCAATATGTAGGCTTTAAGGGAAGATGCGAGAAATTCATTCTCAGAATTTTTTAGCTCCGCTAATTCCTTAAGTCAAGAACTATTTCTCTCTCAATAATCCACTCCCAGGCTGGTTTCAAGACAGGTGCAAGGGGGAAATCCAGTTACTGACTGACTCCACTGAAGATCATATCAGAGTTCCTCCAGTGAAGATCATTTCCCATTATCGCAGTTTACATTATCACCGCTAAAATTATTGTCTCCATAATCTCTCGCTTGCGTTCCACAACTGTTATTATTATCTCGATTCATAAAACCGAGATTTCTCTGAGAACGCTTAGGTTAGTAAATTTCCCATACTCCTGACGTCAACAAACAAATAAAAGCGCCTAACCGATTTGTAATTCAGCTGATTTAACTTCGTGCTTTTTGTAACTAAAGGCATTTCCAATGGAGCCATGAAGGACAAAATATTAACTAAACGTCCACAAAACATCTACATTACCTTCTACGTATGTCTAGAAAACATCTTTCCAAAAACCATCTAGATGTTTATAAGATATTTAAATGCCCGCTTTCACTAATTCTAATAAACATCTCCCCTAAGATATCACTTATTGTCTTCACTGGTACGTGTAGGATATACAGAAATAAAATGCTGGAATGAACTTACATTACATTGCCTCTATTTACAGCGTCTCGAAAACGTAAAGTAACTGCTATAATAGGTACCTTTCGATCACTTAAAACTTAGCATTTACTTCGTTCTTTTCAATTAGTTTGACACCGTTTTACACGGTGAATGATCATGCGAATGAATTCATTCGCGAATGAATTTAAGTGATGACCTGAAATTGCTTCCGCTTAGGACGTTTTACACGGCGAATGATCATTCGAATTAATTCCTTGAATGTTATGTGCAGAAAGGATGTGCAATGGTAGGCTTATCGATAATACATACATATCGATTCACGGGACATTACCGACCAACGCAGCTGTATCGATGGTCGGAATGGTTTGTTTACATCTTCTGCCTTGTTCATAAGTGATACGTGATGGATATAATAAAGTATGGTGTGTTAGTAATTATAACATTCATTATACAAAGCTTTCTAGATAGTGAGGTTTAAGTTTATCTATAGTTAAGTAGAGCTATTAGTAATGGATCGGTATGGTTTAATTTTCGCAATTACTGCTAGTGTCCATTTTAACGGTGACAGCCACAATTTTGACGGAGAGAGAAGAAATTGAGCTCGAGGTACGCTAGGCCTGATACAAAATAAACTGTTTTTATAGGAATGTGAGGCCTACCGTAATTTATTAAGAGAGATGCTGGAGCGATTTCAAATTACATTAAATCTCACCAGACGCGATTATGAAAGATCGGACACGACGACGAGAGAAGCAATTTCTGTGACGAGAGATACTTGATCAACCTTAGAAATACATGTTTACATTGATATTTTACAATTCGAATCCGGCTGGCTGTCACGCTAAGATTTTTTAACTGCGGGGGAATCGTATCCATGACCGTATGCGGCTATAACGTTCCCTGATTCCTCAACAAGAATTCATGAGGGTAATAAAATATGTTTAATTATTCTTGAAATGTGTAGAAGTATATATCGTGAGAAGTGTAATATTTACATTTAAGTAAGATACTGTTTTACAGGTTAGATACGTGTTATTTGTTTTTATTTAGCCTTTATATAACACCAACGTTTCCACGGACGTATCGTCCATCGTCTTCAGGGTGAGTGAAGATGCTCTCACCCTGAAGACGATGGACATGGTCCGTTTCGTTGGTGTTACGTAAATATTTAACCCGGTGGAAATTCCGAGAAGACTTCACCTGAATTGTTGTTAAGTGCTTTTCGTAGCGTTTATTAACTCAGGATAAATAAAATCTCAGATTTTGGATTCAAATCAATTAGCGCGTTCCTTAAACTACCCAGTAATTACTTAAAATAACAATTATTGAGCTCAAATGCCATTAATATCTAAAAGTAGCTCACGAAATCGCCTGCGCGCCATGTTGCTTCTACAGAATTATATCGGATAATAACTTTTTACCTGGCGAAAACCTCCGGTAAAAATATTAACCGAGATAATGCCCCAAAACCGAGTAAATAGTACTGGTGAAACAGAAAAGTGACATAAACTCGGTTAATCCCAAAATTAACAGAGTTAAAACGATTATCTTCGTTGGTTAAACTAAGCTAAGTTTTAAAAGATTATCATTTATAGTACCAAAATTTTTTTAAACTCAAGACAAATTTTCGTAAATGTGTCACAGCAATACATCACGAAACAACTTTGTTATGTTCCGGTCTGCAAGACTTTGCTTAAATATTTTGTCGTGAAATTTAAATAAAGGTAACAGTTAAACTCAAATGAAAAGATTATTGACAATTATTCCAAAATAACCTCATCTCCGGCCAGCACTTGAGAAAAGCAAACTTCAAGGTTTATTAAAACTCTTGGATCACGGACAAGTATCCCTAACAAATATCCCTTCAATCGGAAATTGATAGAAAAACAATAGGATTACAGTGTCTACCTTTCATCTATTGAAAGCCAAATGGAGACTAAGCAACTCTCTGCTGGCATGAGTCAATTTTCCGTGAAGGACAATTGACCATAAGATATATACTGGCGCATATTGTTATTTTACGCAGCAATAGTACTCAATGAAAAATTTACTGCATACCAAGTTTGTGAACTGGTGGTCCATAGGTTGATCACAAAATGTATATTAACGTATCTAATAGCATATTTTTTCATTTTTATTCATTTCTTAGCCCATTTTGTCATTTTTTATTTATGCCTTAACATATTTTGTCATTTTTACCTTCATAGACTTGGTTTCACCACAGCATTGTGTCGTTGACATATAAACGTAATTTGTTTTTTCGACTTAAAAATTATTTATCAGACATCTTCCTCGACATAACCCGGAGTCGAGTAATAAATAACTAAACGTGGAACAACCAAGTTACGTTTCTATTTCAATTATGAAGCAGTTCCACAAAGTTACGTTGGATACATTTGACTTTAGATAAATGTGTCGATAAATAAGAGATTGGGTGTTTAAAAGGGGATATATAACAGATTGCTAGGCCTGAATTCGTGGAAACACATATTGATAGCGTAAATGAATTCACTTTGTAAAATTCCACACTTTTATTAAAACCGACCTGGGTTTCGACTTATACAATCATTATCAGTAATTTGTTTACTGGGTTGGATCAAGGGTAAACTGCAGGGTGTTCAGTGTGGACAATATTATATCGAAACTACCTCTCATTTTTCTAATAATGAAATAACAAACGTGGAATCCATTAAATATCTTGGAATAAGACTGACACATGATCTTTCCTGGGGTAAACACATACGTGAAATAATGGGTGACGCTAATCGTAAACTGGGATTCATCAAAAGAGTACTGGGTAAATGTGACGATCATGTACGATAAATTAGCTATTTTTCCCTTGTTAGACCTCATTTGGAATATGTTGCCAGTGTATGGGATCCCTACGAAATCGGTCTAAATAACAAACTTGAAAGTGTGCAGGGAAGATCGGCAAGATTTGTAAAGGGACGGTACAATAACTATATTAGCGTAACCAGTCTATTAAATATATTAAATTGGGAATCATTGTCAGATCGCACGTTGAAAGTTAAGCTTAATCTCTTAAATAAATTCGAAGACAATATGTTCAGTGATGATGTTAAAAATATTTTGCGAACCCCAACTTACTATGGCAGACTGGATCTTAACCATAAAATTAGAGAAATTGATTGCCGAACTGATAGATTCAAAATGTCCTTTGTCCCTCGTACAATTAGAGATACGAATGACGGTGGGGGATCGGGTTGGTGTGGTGGCTAGAGTACTGGCCTCCCATCCCGAGGGCCCGGGTTCGATTCCCGGCAGTGGCGGATTTTTCAGTGGAAAACTGGTCCCCACTTGAGTGCCTAGTGGAGGGCATTTCAAGTACAGTACTCCGTCCGTCGGATGGGACGTTAAGCCGTGGTCCCCTTGGCGCCTTTCGTTAAGAGTAGGCTAATGCCGACGCCGGGTTTCTCTCCACCCTTCCTCAGTTCCCTGAAAACTCCTACCATTACCCAATTACCCACCTATCCTAAAGTGGCGCAAATGACCTTAGCTGTCGGTCGCCTCCCCTAAATAACCAACCAACGAATAACGGTAAATATGTCCAATCGGAGAGTAGCAATGGGTAGCAATGGATAGTATTGGTAGCTGAATGTTGGTATGAGTACTTAAAGCTAACCCTACTAACAGAATGTTTTTGCATGTTTGCTTTACATTTTCTATCTTTTTTAAATAGTGAAGTTCTGACTAGTATATTAATACTATTCCTTTTTTTATGCATGATATGCAGTGCATGTTTGGTGAGAATTGACCCCCCGCCACACACCTTTGAGGTGGCTTGCAGGTTATTATGTAGATGTATCAAGATGTTCGTAATGACTGTATAAGTCAAAACCAAGGTCGGTTTTAATAAAAGTCTGTGGAATTTTAATAAGTGAATTCATTTACGTTATTTAAAGTGGGTGTTTAAAGACATAATGGGATGCCTCAGTTTAATAGTGCCGCAAAGACTCAGCCGATGAGGTGATTAATTGGCGGTGCTCATTTGTCTTATTGTTCGTACAAAGAGTGTAGTTAGAAGGTACGCAGGAGTTTTATACCCTCGCTGCGGGGTTCGGTGAGCGGGGAAAGACGATCTCCGGGGCATCTGTCGCCTCCATCCCCCTCCCTGCAGAGCAGCTAACAAAAGGGTGTCACGGGTGGGTGGGCGACGGGGGTTGGGAGTCACGGGAGCCGAGGCGGTCGCGTGCCGCCGTGCACGGCGGTCTCCGCTTGGCCGGCTCGTGACTCCGAAGAAAGGAAGGCACGCCAAGGGAGCGTAAGGGGAGAAGCGTGACGGCGACGCTCAAGGCGACACTATCTCAAAAGCGCTCCACAGAATGTGATATTCAAAGAGGGGAGAGAGTTCGGGCGAGGGGGTGATCTTTATAAAAGGAGCGGAGGCGCTTCGGGTGGACCCATGTGTCTGCCGACGTCCCTCGAGAGGAGAGGCGCAAGGAATCGAGTCTCGAGTGAGCAGAGGATAACTGGGGACGGAACCCACGAAGCACACAGATAGGGCCCGCGATATCACGGTTGTTCGGAGACAGACGTCGGGAAAGGGAAGAGAAATTGGAGAAGGAAAAGTTGGAAGAGGAAGAGAGCATGTCCATATACGGGACGGGACAGGCGACGAAGCGGCAGAAGCGGGAAACGAGGAACTTCGACGCCAATGAATTCTTTCCAGGTGAGTCTCAGGGAGCGCACGTCTGCAGTTCGGTTGGTGAGACGATGTCCACTTTATGTCCTCCTTAGTGGCTTAGGACACTATGCCGTGAGTCCACAATTATTCGCTCTCATTATTGCTGTTGAAGAAATATATGCGTGACATGGAGTCGACGACAGTTGAATAAAGGCTGCAGTTATGAGGTGAGGCAGTCGGTGTGGTAGCATCATGGCGCCTAGCCTAGTTGAGTGCAAGTTTGTTGTCACGGGAGTGGCATTCACGAGATGATCTTAGGATTAGGATAATGTTTTATGTTCGCTTCGACAGCAAAGATCATTCGAGCCTTAGCCTAAAATTGGTAACTGCTCAGGATTTTAATGGAAGTCCAGTAATGTATCTATCCCCTCGCCCAACCTATCTGTTATCGTCTTTGATATGAACCTTGTTTCATATCAAAGACGATAATTTCCAGGAAGTACCCTGTGAGCATAGCGTAATAAATGAAAAAATAATATCAATAAATAGTTTACACCTACATGGTACCCTAAAAACACCATTAAGGTTTGTGACGGGTGAATTTACATCAAACATATCATGTCGTGCATAAAAATGATTAGTAATTGTATTATAGGGCTAAACAATCTCAAAAAAGATTTAGAAAATAGCAAAGCAAGCATGCAAAAGCATGCTGTTAGTTGAGTTAGTTTAAAGTCCTTATGCAACGGGCAACTTCCTAGGCTATCTATTGATTCACTTGTATAGATATATATCGAATACATTCACAACTATTCATATCCCTTACAGTACGAGGAAAGAAACCCATTTTTAATCTATCGTTTCGACAGTCATTTTCTCTAATTTTATGATTGTTGTCCTTTCTACCTCAGTAAGTCGGAGTTCGCAATATATTTTTAACATTATCAGTGAAAATATTATCTCTGAATTAAGTGAAGAGCAGTCTAAATATCAACTTACTGATAATGATAGATTATAATGAAGATAAAATGTAACATGCTCACACTGTGTGGATGACTACTTCATAGTTCATCAAATATTATTCAAAAAAGACCAGTTTCGCCTAAGTACTGAATGACGAGGCTGACACAATCAGGGGCATTCCCCGACGCTTTTCCTAGGTTGCGACTTGTATGACGCTCCGTTAGGAAGGTGTCTCGTAGTCACGGGAGATTCGCCCCGAGGTGGAATCTTTTCCCTTGTAAAGACGAAAGGGTGTGTTAGGACGCAGTGCCCTTTCCTCGGACGAGTGATCCTGGGGGTCTTCTACTCCTGAGTGAGGCAAAGTGCACCGCCTAGCTGCAAAACTCCTTTTTTGCGGCAGTGGTGAAATAATGGGGGCGTTTACTCGGAACCGAAATCGCAATTTTGTACACGAAATTGTTAGATGGAAACGAAAAAAGAAATTTAGTGAAAAAATTTATCTTCTAACCACAACCATTCACTCATAAATCAAAAATTAAAATGAGCAAAGGTGACGCCCACCGAAACAGCTGCTGTGATAACATTGACGCCATTTTCCTCCCGTCCTTGACTGTTTTTCGGGGAAGGAAAGGGAGTTGAGGGGGGTTCTCGGAAGGTCTGCTCGCAACTGCTCCTATTGGCCGAGTCAGCTGTGTTGCGATAAGGCGAAGTAGCTTCGCGGACTCAGTTGTGATTGGACGAAGTCGATATACGTAAGAGGTTGCACCACACCCACTTTTCCGAAAGGGTTAAAAACATCACTTTTTCGTCGCTTATAACTCGAGAAATAATTGACTGATCGAAAAATGGAAAAATACGGGTCTTTTTATTTTACAAACTCTATCATATTCGGGGATAAAAATATATGGTAAACGACCCCATTGTGGATTAGTGTTTTGTTTTACAAAGGGCGGCACCTTTTTTGTCTCTTTATGAGCTAGGATGCTTTTGTTTTCGCCTACGAATCCATGAAGTCGCTATAGAATAAATCACGACATGGACAGTAGGTATAGATTCGAATGAAAACAGTCGTGTCCGTCGAGAATCAAGCGTAGCTTCCCCAAAAGCAATCCTCTTTCGCAAAGCAATTGCGTGACTTCAAATTGACACCGCGATTCGCGCAGTATTACTTCCCGAGCGTTGAAGTCGCCCACAGCGCCAAGAAAGATAAACAATGTTCATTCATGCCATACGCTCTTCTTTTGCCACCATTTTGCGCCTACAAATGTGCGACACTTCCTCGGTGTTTCGATTGAACCTCGTTTCACATCAAAGATGATAATTTCCAGGAAGTACCCTGTGAGCATAGCGCGTAGTAAAAGTTTCCCTGAACGCGAGGCAAACATGGAGATTTAAGCAACGGTGTAGACCAGCAACATTCAAGGTGAAGTTTCTTGTCAAGGGTAATGTTTTTCCTCCGGAAATTTTCAGAGCACTCAAGTGCCGTCATTGCTGCAGTGATCTTGTTTCCAACACAACTACTTCTTGTAATTTTGGCAGTCATAACAGCCATGCACACATATCTGGCATTAGAGCCTTTCAACTTTAATCCAGGGTTAGTTTCATCCTAAATAAATGTTTTCTTTAAATAAATAATTCGAATGAAGCACGCAAATCCAGGTTACGTATCATGGCAACGACGGAAAAATGGGTAACAAGTTTCAAAGGATAATTATATACTGCAATAGTGCAGAGTTTATTAAACCCAAAACACAACACATTGGCTGAATCTGAAAATATCATTTCATTAATGCATCAAAACTACCCTTCAAAAGTATTTCTTTCAGCACATAAACTAAATTTAGCATGTTTTCAGCATTTATTGGAAAAGGCAAAATATTTCTGTACACGAAAATAAAGATGTGCGTATCAAGGAATGATCATGACTGACACCCAAGTCCAACCTGATGCTTACTCTTGTGATTGTGGTTTAGATAATTATATCATACTCCGGGTGAAAGCATTTTTGCAATAATTTCACCTTAAAATGACGTCACTTAATTCTGAAAGCTTGAGAAACTCAAGACGGATATCACGGGGTTTGCTAGCATCTACATCCGTCTCACCATCTTAGCCAAGCAATTCATTCATAGTTAATTCAAGTGCATACATCTCAAGCACTCCAGTCATGTACTCCAAATACATTTTTCCACTGATGTTTCGCGCAAAATGTATGTAGATAAATTATCTTATTAGTTTGCATCAATAACACTTTTTAGCACCTTATCGTTGATAAAAACAGCGCTGAAAAATCTATTTAACGACAAAAATGAGTTTGTGTTTAAGTCAACCCCTGGGAGCATATGGTCGCCTTGATCTGTTTAGTTTAATCGTGATATGATTTTTCTTAAGCAACCACGATTTTTTCCCACCCGTATACATAATAAATATCCTAGTTGAATGTCAATAGTGCATGTTTGGTGATCTTCACCCCCTGCCACATACCCTCGAGGTGGCTCGCAGGGTATTAGGTAATAAAGGTATTAAAGCATGAAATTTAAAATGTAACACGGCAAACATTACGAGACTTGGTTAAAATTAGAATAACTTATAACTTTGTGACTTCCACAATTTATCAACACATTCTGTACGAGTTTTGGCTTTCACCATCGGGTATGCATTAATCGTTTCACTTATACCCTTACGCCGGAAGCACATGTTAACGCAAGCGAGGAGTACGTGGGATAGTGTTTGAATCCTCTAAGATCATCGAGAGCTATGTGTAAGTGTTTTTAGTTACTTTAGGATACACCGAAAATATAGAAACCTCATAATAGTGAATAAGTGTTGTGTTCCCAAGTGAATAAGGACATACCGCAAGAAAGGGTCTTCCAGTTTAATGTGAACGTGAGACCTGAGCCGAAGGATTGACGCCTTTAGTTGACAGCCTTTAATTGTGACACCCAAGTGGAGTTAATTCAAAAGAGGAAAGAAGTTATGAGATGTGATTCTTTTATGATTGTTTCTGGATGCTTGTATTTGGGTCATCTATACCTAAAATTTGTAAGGGACACTGGAAATTTCAACTCTCCTCATGTTCGAACCATAACAAAAATGTTCTCATCTTTCAAGTTGAGGTCAAATAGCAAGCAGAAAGAGGAAGGTTTCCTATTCTTCATGAAACAGCAGACTAGGAACCTTGAACATGAAATGTTTGTGATAAATGGTTGACGAAATCCACGCAAAAATATTCTTGGATTATAAAGGAGAGTCCATCATTGGATCCGCATGTCTGACGTTTTAAATTTCGCGCAGAGTGCTCATGTTTTCTTGACTTACAGTCAAGATGCAAAGAATTCATCCATATCCTTTCTGTTGCCACTTCGCTCCCCAGCATAATGAAGAAAGCCATCTTCGGGATAGTACGCCTTCACTTTCCTACCCATGAAATCCTTCTCCTTACTTTTAATCTTGCACTTGCCATTCCCTTTGAGGAGTTTGAATTACATCGGAGGCATGCTTATCAGTGATAAGTTAGGCGTAAAACAGGTTTTATTAATTAAGTGGCCGGCAATTTGTCTTTCGTAGCCTTGTCCGCGAATAGATTCTACCCTAATGTTTTCAGTTAACGTTACTTGTTACCCAGGATGCTTTTTCCTGATCTTTGGTTCGCGGGAGTTTTGAATACGTTGTAATCGCAACGCGGCATTCGTGTTTTTGATACTTTGAATACCTCGCAAAGGAATCACGTGCGTGACTAATTGGTGAAGAAATGTCTAAGACGTTTGCAGCTGATCGGGGAAGAGCATTTCATTTCTCTATTGTCTAAACTGATAATGAAACAGTTCGCGATCGACAGTAGTCATTGACGAAGTAAATTTCATGAATTTACTGCCCTGATTATTTTTTAATTGTTACCCTTTATGTTCTTATAACTTTCTTGAGAGATTTACGCATATATTTATATCGATAAATGTCTTTATTAAGGCGATATGGAGACTTATAAGTCCTTTCTTCCTTCTAAATACTAGTTGTATTCGGCCATTTCTTACGGAATATATATGTTACAATGACGATTACGTTAGTACGGACGTTATTTACCGTTTTAAGACCAATGAACTATTAGAATAAATTTTAAATTGGAAGTATGCAATTGCCTAAAATGTTTGCGAATGAGTTTGGGATTCTCGCAATTTTAACCATAAAGAATTGACTCCAGAATATGTCAATGTTTTTTAGGGAACGGAATGATGGTTTAGAAAACCCAAGCGTCGGCACTTCCTGCGGTGAGCGAATGGCATCAAAGGGATGGGTGGGTAATTGGCTTTTCCTCTCGTTTGAATCCGAGAGCACTTTCCGATGGAATCCTTACTTGGTA
Organism: Platycnemis pennipes; assembly: GCA_933228895.1. Lineage (NCBI taxonomy): Eukaryota > Metazoa > Arthropoda > Insecta > Odonata > Platycnemididae > Platycnemis > Platycnemis pennipes. The sequence goes on from OW121852.1 coordinate 9,570,677, forward strand.
AGCACACCGGTTTCAGTTCTCCGTCCGTCACATAGGACGTAAAACGTTCGATCCCTTGGCGCCTTTCGCAGGCTATTACCATGGGTTTAAGTCAATCCTTCCACTCCCATCTTTGCTCTACGTCTAGTAGATGAAAAAAGTTTGCAATTCCACTGTTGAAAAAGAATTTCTTCCTCAAAATAAAATCTAAATAATTTTCTTTTCTCAACAGCTAAAAAATTTAACATCGCAAATTTGAATATTGCTCACTCGTTGTGGTATTAGTATACTTGGGACATTTAGTTTGTCCAATGGCTCCAAGTTATATAGCAACGTCCACATTAGTATCATATTCCAACGACCAACACAATAGCCATACCCAAAGTGGTGCTCGAACCCACGACTGTTGGATTCTCAGGCCTGCACCGTCACAGACACCACCGACAAAAGCGTCACCACAATCGGCTCACCCATCGGCAAAGAAATAGCTACGACACATACGACATTACACACTAAGATAATAATTCATAACATTATAACATAACATAAACCTACCAGTTTTTCGTCCATCATCATCATCATTATCATCATCAAGTGTCAACAATCCTAGGATTGGTTTGACGCAGCCCTCCACTCGATTCTTCTATCGACCAACCTCTTCATATTAACGTAATTTACTCTCTTTCACGTCCTTTGCGACCTGTTCCATATATTTCATACGAGGCCTGCCTTTTCCATTCTTCCCATTCACTTTTCCTTCGACGATTGTCTTCATTAGGCCATCGTGTCTTAAGATGTGGCCTATTAAGTTGTTCCGTCTTCTTTTTATAATTTTCAGCAGACTTCTCTTTTCTCCCACTCTTCTTAGTCACTCGGTCGATCCATTTTATCTTCATCATTCTTCGATAGCACCGTATTTCGAATGCTTCCAAGCTTTTCTTCTCCGCTGCTGTCATCGTCCATGCCTCACTGTCGAAAAGAAACATGCTCCAAATATACGTTTTATATATTATTTATATCTTAGTCTTCTTATTTATCTTCACCTGATATCTGGCCATTGTCCTTTCCAAGGTTGTTAGCATCTTTTCCAGATCCTCTCTCTGCTATGAGATCTATGTCATCAGCGAATCGCAGCATGCTTATTTTTTCTCCATGGATGTTCACTCCAGAACACTTTTCCTTGAGACCATTGATGGCTCTCTCGATGTAAATATTAAAAATTACGGGAGACAGTGCACAGCCTTGTCTCACTCCTTTCCTTATTCTTGGTTCTTCTTTCGCCAATAAACCTTAAAGAACAAATAGCAGCGCCAATTATTTCATTAAAATGATTAATGCATAAACATCGCTGCTATGAACGTCGAGAAAGATTAGCTCTTAATCGACACAAACTTCCACGATCGACTGTGATCTCTCCATCGATAGTAAGTGCCCATCCTGGAGATGTCTCCGCGAGAGCCAGAACGTCACATCCTATGGGCTCCTAAGGGAGTGAGTGGGCCTTGGCTCTTGAAAAATAAGCGTTGTGTCGCTGGCTGATCCCTAACTTTGATTCGCAGGTCTGAACCGAGTGGAGTACCGCCCGGAGGCCGGGCCCGATGAGACCCTCTACTACCGCTACTACGGCGGTGCCACGGAGCGGGTGCACGGCCGCACCATGGAGGAGTGGATGCGGCCCGCAGTCTCTTTCCCACACGCCTTCCGCAGCACAGGTAGGCCCGATAAGTACAGTCACTGTGGCTCTTTTTAATCAGTCACCAGTCACTCTCTTACAGGTAACTAGTCACACGTAGGTTACAGTTACTTTGATTGAAAATAAGAATCAACTTGTAATTTTCCTTTACTTTTTAATTCTAAAGACAAAATTGATGCGGAGCATAAAAGTGGTTGTGTGCTTGATAGAGTGTGGTGATTTCAACGCAGTGTGTGTGGGCCAAATAGGAAGAAGATTTGTGACCAGAGTAAACGAACATGAGAAGTGTGTTAGATACTGTGATGAGATGTCAATATACGCTAAACATCTACTAGAGACTGGCTACCAGAGAAACCTCAAACCTCAAGTCTTTCACGTCCAGGATAAAGGTTTTAAACTTGACTTTTTGGAGAAATGCGAAATTGTAGAACGACGGTGCTCACCCGATATTTTGCTTTCAAATGATTTGACGGATTTTAAATGTTCCGCGTTGACCACTTGCTCTGGTATACCCCATTATTCGCCACAGTGTGAAAATTTGACCTAACCTCCAATGTATATTCCTATTACCCCTGTGGTGTAGCCCCATGCCTCACTTTCATCTTAACCTCCATCCAGTTTATACCTAAGCGTTCCCTCAAATTCCTTCCCCTTCCTAAAGAGACACTACCCCCCCCCCCCCCACCAGAACACTATTTAAGGCCTTTCAAATGCTCAAAAAGTTTAGTCCCTGATGATGACACGTGAGTGTTGAAACCGGTTGGTTATTAAAAACGTGTGGAAAATTACTAAGTTGATTCCTATTTTCAATCATGGAAAAATTCCACCATGTGACGGCCGAAGTTGTTTCATTGATACAGTTACTTTTGCTAACATTTTAGAAATGAGTCTAAGAAGTCAGTATGGGAGGATCTGTTGCATGCCGTATTTTGCACTTCAATTTACTATTTTAATACATTGTATTTAATGCATATATTGAAAGGCATATCACTAATAATTCCTTACTCAAGCAATGGTATCTCTAAAGTATGTATTCTTGTGTTGCTCCATTTTTCACAGTTAATAATTCATATTCATGACCATGAAATGGTGCTGAAAGGGTACCGAGGTTCAAGGTGTCAAGATGTAGAGCCCTCGCGGTCCATCAAGGATGTCAACGCAAGGGAGAGAAGGGCTTCAAAGAAGCCACGACCAAAGGAGAACCCCATCCAGCTCTTAAGCCGCGCTTGGCGGTAAATGTAGGATATTTCAATCCTGCCGCGTGAACGTCGGTGAAATTCACATACGGTTTTTCACAACCTCGTTAAAATTGCCATGCGAATTGGGGATCCTGGGTAGCATAGTGGTCTGCGCAGTGGCCCGGAATGCCAAAGGTCCGTGGTTCGATTCCCGGTCAATTTTTTCGCATGGCAATTAATGCGGATGAAAGGGTGCTGATGGAAAATACTCGTTACGATGGAAGTCTCGGCCGCAACGACTCTTGACAATCGCAAAATGCCAAAGTAACTACATGCATCACTATCAGTACTGGATCCTTATGTTCACATTTCGGTCGGCAGTGTATACATTCCCCCACACGAGGTGCCTTTTTACCCGAAGCTGTACGTATCGGAGAACAAAGGCTATTAATATACGGCCATTTCCCAACATTTGAGCCCTCGATAAATTGGGAGAAGTAATAAAAATTCTCAAATTTTATACAGGTAACCTTCGAAACAGTGTGATGTGGAATTTGTACAAAAACGCCTTCAATGACGTTTTACCTTCTTTATAAGCGATTTCAAGACCTCTGCTTCTCCACAGACGAGTGAGGGTCTGGCTACACAGTTGTGTCCAGGAACGTTTCTCTCACAAAAATGACAAATTTATGAATATGAAAACAACAGAAAATCAAGAAAGTAGAGTTTACATGATATTACACTAGATTTCAGCATAGACAAGTTTTATTGTGCAGTACTTTTGATAAGCAAAGCCTTTTTCTTAAATCGTCACACGCAACATGAACAGCTTTTGTGAAGAAGTTATATTTTTCCCCAGTCCACTACAACTCATGATGGAAAACAAAACTGCAGATTAATTTCATCCTCACATCAAAAATAAATTTTTCACTAAATGAGGTCTGATATTATTTCACGTTTACCAAGAGCACAGGCAATGGCTTTGAAAATAAGTATTCCTAGATCAAAATCTCACTTGAAGAATAATTTATGAAACTCGCTATTCATTTATGAAATAAAACTTTAAAATACCTTGCTATGCATATAAGACACGATGCGCGGTTTTTCATTGGGTAAATCTGTTATTTTCACTAAAAATCCCTGACAAATCTCAAATCTAACATCCTGAGGGAAGGAATGGTGATGACTAATGTGTATTTAGCACCATAGCCGCATGTTTTAGAGCATGATATCCCCGACGGCCTCTTAACTAACGGCCCATGCCGGCTTCCAAGAGCAGGATTTTTTTTCACTCGCGGGGGAGAAGAAATTAAAGTTTAATTATTCCTTTTCGCAGGGGCTGACGCATTCGGGCAGCAGACATTCCAACGCCCTTGGGATGACGGAACCAATACAATGGAGAATTACAAAAGGAGGCTTCGAGCAGCCTTCGAGTTCTACTCGAAACTGGGTAGGTAATACGGCCGGAAACGGTAAGAAATTTTTGGGAAATAAACACCAGCTGATATCCCATGTATGCACACATTGTGATACATTAAATCATAATCATCTGCGTTCCGCTAATAACAGTAAGTTCCCGGACAATTTCTGCCAACCCCTCTCCTGTCCACAATCACCATTGCCTAACATTACCAGTGCTTTACTCCCCATGAAGCTCTCGTATTTCTTCCCTCATGTTGTCCAGAGTCCATTCTCCACGAATGCTCCCAAATGCCCGCCACTTAAGGCTCTCCAAACCCCACCCACATCATATTCCACCATTTCTCAAAGACCAAGTATCGCATCACTCGCTGTCAGTCGTTAACTTTCCTCCACGTCCTTATGTTATGACTTAGGGATACGGTCACTATGCAAGGACAAGGCTAATTATCATCCACTGACCCTAATGTCTCTCCCGGAAAAGCTTTTTTTTACAACTTTTTCCCATAGCTGATAACTTCAGGCTTAACTATGTGATACCCTTCCATGTTGGAAAATAAAAGAATGAAACTTTGTTAGGTTCACTTTATATTTAAATAGGCACGACCTGTGTTTCATAACGTAGTTACATCGTCAGGTGACTGATCATGCATACATCATCTTTATATACCAACTTGGGTGCGACAGTAAGGACATCTATCTGTCGGAAGGGAGTGGGGTGAGTTGACGGTGGGATGAGAAGGGATAGAGGGGGGGAAGAAGCGGTGTTAGGTTGGGTAGGGAGGGATATCCCTGCGTTGATGGGTCTTCAATCAGCGGGGGGTAGAGTGAATGAGGAAACGAGGGGCTAAGGTGGGTTGAGGTAAGGTGGGTGAGGGAGGGGAGAAGAAAGATTAGCGGGGGCGCATTAAGTTTTACAAGACACAATAGTAGTTCATGGGGGGTCCGACTGTTGATGAAGCGGGCACTTGGATAATGTTTTCCCGGAAATGTGATGGCACATAGTGAACTATGAACCCCCAGTGAACTGAACATAGTTAATATAAATTGAACCTTAGAAAGTTTCATTCTTTTATTTTCCATTCTTTTTCCCATGCCCCTTGCTACTAAGCCCGGTATCATTCAATGAGCTGCCCAGATATAATTTGTTTCTTCAATACGTTCAACTTCGTAATTATTTTTCAAGAGCAATCTAGCAACATCACAATCGTTTATTAGAGAAAACTTAGCTTCCCCATCCCTCTCATTTGGTAGAACAAAAAATATCGAGGGCAGTACCTCAACTTTTTAGTTCAATAATGCGTTCTCGATCTGTAGATCTGAATCGATATTCATATGAAACTGTGGTATTCATCATCGGTCAAAAATCCTCAGATTAAAGAAGAAATTCCCGAAGCCGTATTCTTATGATGAAAAGGAAAGGGGAACGTGGGAAAAGTATATTACGAGGGGTACACTTTTTAAAAGTATACACGCCTCCACTTTTACTCCATCCCTCTCAAGTTTACGACTTTGGGAAATTCTTTTCCTTATTGCGACTGCCGTAGACGCGATCTTCTCATTGATTTTTCGATTTAAATTTCTTTTCAAGCTTCCGCTACTTATATTCAGTGTCTTAACATTATTTGTTACTTTTGAGGATTCCCGTCGTCTTTTTTTTTACTTTTACGGTGGCATTGGCTCCCCTCATTAATATCAACCAGGTACTTGCATAACAAGGAAAAGAAATAGCAGCGAAATAAATAATTCCGACCTGAAGGCCCCTCCCCCCAGGATGATAGGGAAAACTTACATCGGAGAAACAAAAAACGCGGCGGAAATCCTCGAAAATAGTAATTTGTAAAGAAATCCTTAGATTGGTTTGACGCAGCTCTCCGCTTGATTTCCCCATCGGGTCATCTCTTCATAAATACGCAATACTTCTCTTTCACATCCGTCATCACATGCATACCTCGTGCGAGGCCTTCCTTAGCCATTCTTCTCCTTGACTGTTCCTTCGACGACTGTCTTCGTCAGCCCATTATGTCTCACGATGTAGCCAGCTAAGTTTTCCAGTCTTCTTCTTACGGTTTTCAAAAGACTTAACTTTTCTCCCACCCTTCTTAGAACCTCCTCGTCACTCGCTCTGTCGATCCATTTTATTTCCATCATTCCTGTCGTACCATATTTCGAATGATTCCATCCTTGGGGTCATCATCATCATTGGTCAACAATCCCAGGATTGGTTTGACGAAGCCCTCCACTCCATTCTTCTATCGGCCAACCTCTTCATATTAACGTAGTTCCTCTCTTTCACGTCCTTTACGACCTGTTCTATGTAACTCATACGAGGCCTGCCATTTCCATTCTTCCCGTTCACTTTTCCTTCGACGATTGTATTCATCAGGCCATCGTGTCTCAAGATGTGGCCTATTAAGTTGTCCCGTCTTCTTTTTAATATTTTCAGCAGACTTCTCTTCTCTCCCACCCGTCTTAACACTTCTTCGTTTGTAACTCGATCGATCCATTTTATCTTCATCATTCTTTGGTAGCACCACATTTCAAATGCTTTCAGCCTGGACTTTTCTCCTGCTGTTATTGTCCATTCTTCGCTGCCATATAGTAGAAGGTTCTGATGAAATGCTTCCTCACTTCAACACCCTTTGGGTATTATGAGTAACATATATATATGTCTGGCATCTACACATGTCAACCATTCCTTCCCCTCGCCCGCAGGGACCAAGTACTGGACCCTGTACGACAGAGACTTGTGCCCGGAGGGGGAGACTCCAGAGGAAACGGGACGCAGCATGGACGAGGCCATCGAGCTGGTCACGGAGCTGCAGCAGCGCACTGGCATCAGGCCGCTGTGGCTTGGAGTCGACCTCTTCTCCCACGCGAGGTGATGAGCCCGAGCTAAGCAGGGGGTGGGTCATCAGACCACGGCCAATATGTACCTATTCTGTGTGCAGCAAATAGCTGAATGGGCAAGCACTTGTTTCATAAATGGTCCCTAACGGGATGAGATACAAAATCAGTTGATGGACTGCCACTTTACTACTAGCAAACATAGCTTTTATGGCCCGGTAGAGATATTTTTATCAGACACCGCTCCGTATTGTTTTAATTGGTGGGTAGTTAGTAGTGGGAGACGACCAACATTTGTGGCTAATTGCATTAGAGAGTAAAGGTGGGCATCACTGGGCAAATGTCGGAATTTTCAGGGAGCGGAGGAAGAATAGTGAGGTAACCAGCGTCGGCTCTTAATGAGAGGCACCAAGGGGAACACGGCTTAACGTCCCATCCGACGGACAGAGCGATGGATTCGAAGAGTTCTACTGAAAGTGACTGGTATACCAATGAAAAACCTTCTTCGCTGGGATTCGAACCGGGCCCTCGGGATAGGAGTTTGTAGCTCTGTTTAAAATTTACACGACAACTAAACAATTAATCAATTTCCCTGATAGTTCAAGTATAACGATCTTAGAGGCACATTGATCTGCGAATCTTAACAGATGGGAAAAAGGGAGGAAATTATTTCTACGTAAATAAAATTATCTCAACAGAAAAAGATGCATATAAATTTCACTAAAAAATATTTTCCAGTGCAGTTTTACTAATGTGTGTCACTGATGATATAATTATGTAACAGCAATAAATAATTAAGTAATAATAAACAAAATATTTTTGACAAAGATCGAGTTTTGAGGGAAGTTGGTATAGATTAATTCTCCCGAAAACTAGGTCAAATACATGCTAGGATTGCACACTAGCCGCAAATACCTTAGCGAAGTCACTCGTAGTAATCATCTATACGTCAAATATATTTCCTGAGACATCTTCCAGATAATTTTAGAATAATCGAACCGTCCACTTCCTTGTATGAAAGTCGTGAAAAAAAGCTTCTTTTAGCGCCCTGAAGTAGAGGAGAAATTCGGATTTAGTTCCAGGGGGTGGAAGAATTGCAAAATTTACAGCAACGTTTTTATCTATTTTCCTTCAAAGAAAACGTTCAACACATTTGGGTATTACCTGATGGCATTGCAGGTAATTTCTTGATTAAATACTAAATTACTAAAAGTGCACTGGGAAAAATATTTTCAGTAAAATTTTGTGCATATTTTTTGGTGAGATCAATTTTATTTACGTAAATTAATTTCTGATGCAAAATAAATACTACGATTGATTGAAAGGTCCTGATGCACGCAAAACAAGCTGTTTATCTTTCATTATCATGTCTTCTCACAAATGAATATTTCTCTCGAACAACCGAAAATAAAATTGCCATGAGTGATGAAATTTTTAGTCGTTAACTTCCAGCCTGGATTTCTCGACACACTGGTCCAATTAGGAATGACAAACCAGCAGAAGAAGAAGAGATCGTGTTTTGGAGCATCGACACCGAGGTCATATATCGCCTTCACATTCCCCACATTATACGTGAAATCTAATACACGAATTAAATATATTTTAAAATAGTTTCACATCAGAAAAAATAAATCTTGTAAGGAGCAGTACGCGACCATGAAAAGGCCTAGAAATACGAACCAAAATCATTTTTTGAAGTCAAAAAATGTTCATTTTCCCAACAATTACAATAATATATAATAACATTAACAAACAAAAATAAATTGACAATATTGGGGAGCCCTGTTCTAGGATTTGTTTATCCTCTTCAGGGTTTAGAGCTTTTTGATGGTTGACAGTAATTTTTGTTTCCATGGTTATCTTATGATTTTGGTTTACGGGAGTGCCATGCGGTCCGCCATTTGCCCGAGGTGCAGGGAAACCAGTGAAAAACCTGCACAAACCGGCGTAATAAGTATAATAATACAGAGCACATTTTGGACAATTAACTATAATAAATATGTGAAATTTAACATAGGAAAATATAACAAAATCGTACCAGGGTGTCGACATTTATATATTTTAACCACTGAAAACGTGCCATTTATCTCTACATGGGTAAAAGCCTATCAAATTCACCAGTCCAGTTTTATCCGGGATTGGACGTTAAGCCGTGATCCCCTCGGCACCTTACGTTAAGGGCAGGCTAATGCCCGGTTTCTCTCAACCCTTCCTAAATTCCTACATTTATCCAGTAACGCACCTACACTCTCTGGCACAAATGACCTCAGTTCTCATCCCTTGTAGAACAACAACTACTCCATGTGAGCAGTGCATGTAGGTTAATGTTCACCCCCTGCCAGACACCGTCGTGGTGGCTAATAGGAAATTACGTAGATGTAGATGAGATTGAACTTAACTATGGTAATGGTTGAACTCAATAGGAATGACAAAACGGATTTCAAGCATCGCATCCCCATACGGCACATGTGTAATTATTCGTGTAGGTTTGGTCGAAATCTAGACTAAGGTGTATCACCATATTTACATAAACAATACTCGTGGTTGTTTGGGATAAATTGAGTTAAACAGGTTCAACTCACATTACACCAATTTCAAAATAAACTTTTAAAGAAGATTTTCCGATCGTACACTTGAGTTACGTATGTCCATGTTGATTACTTACTTCTTGGCCAACACGCAAATTTTAATATCTTAATACGAAAAACGATGAACAAGTTATACATCCGCATTGTATTTTTCTGTAGAAACAAACTATAGTTTTCCATATAGGCATGTATTATAAGATTGGCTTCTGCAGATGTCTGATTAATAAGATTATTACAGTTCCTTGAATTTCATGTCGACGGAAATATTTTTTCAGAACAGTCGAAAAACTTACGAAGGGAGTGTCCGATGCTGACGCTAGTCTGATGTTAGGATGCTGACGAAACTTGGCAGGCAGGCATAGTCCCAGATTAATGTTTTACGAATAACCCCCCTTATCGGGTTATAAATCCAATAACTTCAACAGAAAAGTTTTAAATAGTTTGTCACAATCGTAACGCTTAAAATTACGCATCTTCTATCACGGGAAGTTGGGTCAGGGGCAAACTAGGGGCCCTATTCTGGTTCTCGTAACCTGCCCCGTAACCAGGGCGAGTCGCCTGATTCTCGCAAAAAGTGAGACGTTGAATTCTCTTTCTTAACGCATCGCAATCCGTGTTCAACTCCCGCTCACAGGTTACGCTCCGCCAATCAGAGAGCACATTCTTATGCCGGTTCTGCTATTGGCCGGTTACAGCCTAGGTTAGCTATCGCAAGATTTATCACCCAAATCAGTTGCGTGATACAGTTCATTTCAGTTTGGTAGAGGTGTAAAACTTCGAGTATGATGAGTAAAAGACAATTTTGGGTGATTTATAACATAAGTGGTATAATGGCGTGCTCTAAAAAACAATTCTTGTTAAATTTTTGACGTATTTGTGCTTGTACTAGATACGTATCAGAATGATCGTAGTGTGATGACTTCTTGTTTTGCTGTTTACATTGTGTACTTCGTAATGATATATGTTTCTCAAATGACCTTGTAACTATTTTGTAACACATTGCTCTTGCCATTTTGTGACACATTGTATCACACAACTTAAATTCAAGTCGCGGTTCATCTCACTTCGGCATGGGTGGTTATGTTTACATTTTAGTTAGGATAGAAAGAAGTTAGGCTTTTGGTGAATCATAGCATATGTGGAGCTGATAGTGAGTACTAAAGAATAATTCATATTTGATGTTTTGTCTCCTTTGTGCTTATATGAAAAAGTGTGTGAGTACTTCATGTTACGATGCTTTGCTTACATCGTGTCTGTGCTAATAAATGTTTTCCAAAAGCACTTTTGAGTGTTAAGTGGCAGATTACCTTGTAAAAGGTATAAATCATTCTCACCTAGGATATTAATGGATAGATGAAGGAAATAGCGTTTTCATACGTGCTTGTTTCACAACTGTGTGTTAGGTTTGCTGGAAATAATGCGTTTGCTTCATAATTGTCCTTGAAAGTACTAGTTTTTATGTTACTTGTATCAAATATCAAACCTACCATCGGTATATGTCGTAAGGTGCAGGATTTGGGTGAAGTTGTACGCTCAATGGCTTCTTTTTTAATTTAAAATACTATCGGAATCATAATCAAATTAAGACGTATGATGGTTCAACATATATTTTCGTGGCAAGTAACTAGTGTGGCTTGTTAAGTGTCAAAACCTGGGGAATTTTTCATTTCAAATTAGGTAGGTCATGTTAGCCGACTATCTCTAATTTTGCCTCAGTCAGTGTGTGGAATGTTTCATAAGTGAATAATGACACAAAATGTAAATATATAATTTATTGCAGTTAGCAAACATTTCTTTTCTATAGAGCTATTAGCACACCCTAGCCTACAACCCAGATTATCATGAATAGGAGTTTCTTTCGTCTTATTTCGCTTTTCTCACTCAAAATTTCCCTAATTAATTGATTGGTAAATATTTGTGAACTACAGGTAAGACACTCAATTTTGTTAGTTGTAATTTCAATGTAGTGTTTAGGTATATACTCACATGGGTCGGAATTTCTAATTGTAATGGTTGATATTATGCTTCATCAATCCCTAAAGGTAATGTATCAAATCCTAGATAATGCCTGATTTTTAGTATGTATAAGTAGATGTAGGAGAGAGTGTAAAAATTTCTTGCAATGAAATATTGCATCATTGAAGAGGGAAAAACATTGCTTTAGCTGGCATTTATATCAGAAATTTTCTGGTGCTCCATGACATATATTTATTTCTCCTGCTGGATATTATTTGCTGTCAGAATTTCATGTATCTGTTCATTACAATACATGCACAGTGATGTGTGATACCATCATAGTTTTGCATTCCATTGACAGTGCCAACATGCAAATTAAAAGTTAGAGATTTAAAAAAATAACATTATTTATTTCATGTAGTGGAAATGCAAAATTATCCTTGACAACATCATAATAAGGCCCCACATTTTAAGGAACTCAAACAGCAGACTAGTCTGAGCATTTGGCATGTATCTATATTTTGTGATGTAATAACACACATTCTTATCCATGTTACTCTACATGAAATATGTTTGAATGTTTACTCCACTAAGTAATTCACACTAAGAGCATCAGCCACTTTATTATCTTGCTGGGCAAAATATTTTCAATCAATGACAATCTGCATGTAGCAAAATTCCTGGAACTTTTATTTTTCCTGATGATTTTCACCCATCCAACTTATAAAATCATTTGCATGGATTGATTGATCACCTCCTAGCCCTCCTCCAAAGCATACCATTTTCCAGAATATTGAAAATGCAATTAGTCATATGATACAGTGGCTTGAAATTAATGGTTAACCTGTGATATATGCCAGTTATGATATCAGTATGGGTGTTCTGTCGGAATTTACCCTAACTCAGTTGGCAGTATTTGCAGTAATGTTCTATTAATTCACCAGAGCTCTCCCAAATGGAATGAAACTTTGGTTTCTTGTACTCCAACATCACACGTCGTTGTATCAACTCCTTCACAAAGCATCATACCCTCATTTATTTTTAAGCTTTGTCCTTCTTAACCCACCCTCTTAGTTCTCTTTATCTTAGACAATTTAATCAATCCAGTGTGAAGAAAACAACATTATTGCCACAATAGAATGGCTTGGCATTAATGGTTGGGCTAACATGTATGCAAAGAATGCACCATCTGTGAGAATTGTTCCTAAGAAACAAGCACATACCCATGATCTAGTGCATATTAGTGAGCATTTATACTCTGTTGATACACAGAGCACTCCCAACTTGAATTTCCATTCAGTAGGGAGGTGCAGACATATACAATTTGGACACTCTAGGAAGATTTATGCCTAATGTTGACTTCATATTCATGCATTTCTGATTTCAGCTGGTGTAGGCCTTTTAACTAATTGGGTTCAAAGCATGCAAGGTTTTGAAATTTTATGTAACCTAACTTCTTAAAGTACAAATTTATAGTTTATTGCTACTAGAGCAATGCATTTCCTCAAGATAACTATTTCTGTGTAAGTTACTGCTTAGAACATCATTGTCAAAGCCTATTTGTTTTCTATATGAACAAAATAATTGACAAAATATTCAAAAAACATTAAATTTGTAATTAAGTGAAAACAATTCTATACCTAATGGTCTAAGTGTGATTAATCATTTACTTCATCTTAGGCTATATTCTATTCACATTCATATGTTCAAAATGCTGAAGTATAGTGTCATCACTTGCATAGTAACTTGACAAGGAAAATCCATGACATGAATTTATTTGCTTCGAGTTATAATTAATCTCTTTTTCTGCAATGTTGAATACTGTGTTGAACTGTCTTCTATATTTCCAAGAGTTAACAAAAAGTAGGAATCCTATACTTAAGAAATGTTCCTACATTAGCACATCATTCGACAAGTTCTTTCAATATGTTAACCGCTATTGACTAATACTTGCTTTGCTTATTGCTTCACATGACGTTCAATTAACTTAATTCTCGTCATTAGTACAATGAACATCTTATATGGCTATTTAATATGTATTGCTTTCTATTAACAAGAAGTATATCGGCGTGGGTAGGAAAGAATTATTTGTTTTTGCGACACGGTCTTCTTTAGATTTCTTTGGGTTGATCAGAACTTTTCGGCAGTTGGCTTTGTCCTTCGGCATAAGATAAGAACTATTACGAGATATATTCACCCTACCTTATCAGTAGACGATTGATTAGATTATTATTCAACAACTCATAATGGTGAAATTTAATATATTCGTATTTCGAAAATAAAAACATTTGCAAATTCTTTAACTAACATTATGGATGATGACTTACTGTAAACTTCAGTAAACAAAACGACGCATACCACATTTCATTGCTCATCTGTTCTCTCCCCCCTCCTTGCCATTGCCGGATTGGCCAAAATTGATGACGTATTTGGTATGTCGTCATGATCAGCGGAGAGTCCCCGAAGCTTATCACTTGGGTGATCACGCGAAATGGGAATACGTGGCAAACGCAACCTCGGTTTCGCTGAACGCATGGTAACCTAAGTCACGGGAACATCGAGAATAGGGGGCCAGGTTTTTTATTAGTATTGAAAGCTTAAAATTTCTCGTTTTCCAACAAGGAGAGTTGGATCAGTGGTGAAGTGCTCAGTTCTCAAAGTGGACCTTAATAGATCGAATCTATCGCTCGACATTTTTTTTCCATCGCAGTTTTGTTGCACCACCGTCACCATGGTTATTAATATTTTTAACATGTTTATCCATGATGCATTTTACCTATCTTACGTATTAATTGCGTAAATTACGTAATTAATACATAAAATTACTTTTCATTTAACACCGGATTTGACCATACACGAGTACTATCCGGTTTGGGGCGGACATACAACCGTATATAGACTGAATTTGTTCCACTTGTGAACTTGTAAAAAATGTTTTCAGACGAGATAATTTCTGGCTAATAAACGGCCTATAGACCAATTTGCGGCCCTTTGTGCTGCATGGGTCTGAGTGAAAGAAAGAATGAGATGTAGTAGAGTTAGGTTTTTTTGAGGTGCGTCGACGGCCGTGGTCATTCGCACCGTACACAACCTAATATAAACACAGTAGAGTTATAAAAAAAACACTAATCGTTAGCGTATTTACGAATTTTTAATAAATATGTATGCATTAACTGTAGAAGAACTAGTACAATCAAATTTTGTTTAAACGGCCTATTTCTTTGAAAAATAAAATAGCGTAGCTTAGGCGCTCAGGGTCGTCACCGAGAACGTATTCTAGGCCTCCCCTGATGCCAAACTCATTACGTACATCCCGATGCTTGACGCACTCCGTCAGGAGGTGTCGGACAGTGAGAGGAGAGTCGCAATCCTCACAGCGCAGTGTATTTTTCTCTTCCGTGAAGAGAAAGGAGTGGGTCAGGGCGCAGTGCCCTATCCGCAAGAAAGTGATGACCACTTCCTCCCTCCGACTACCCCTAACGGAGGAGGGTCATGCAGATGCAACCGGTTTAACACACCGCAATTTATTGTTGGCTGTGTTTACCCACGCATTGTACCATTGCCCCTTCACTACTTTGCTAAACATGCAAGAAAGAAGGAACGCTAAGCTCTACCGAGTGGTGGGACGAGCTTCCTCCGAGATGCGAGCGTGACCCTCGTGTTCTCTTGCAGGTACGTGCACGGCGCGGGGACCAGTCCGGAAGCGGGCGTGGTGGCGATGGCCGGAGCGCAGGTGAGGCGCGGCTTGGAAGCGGCACACCGCCTGGGTGCAGAGGCCTTCCTCTTCCCGGCAGCGCGCGAGGGCTTCCCATCCATCCTGCACTCGGACATCCAGCGAGAGATGAGGAACTACGCGCGATTCCTGCGCATGGCAGCGGGTGACTCTCCCTCCGTACATTTCCATATTTTTAACATCATCACTGAAAATATGGTCTTGGATTTAACTTAGGAGATTAAGTCCAAATTTCAACCTGCGATCTGACATTGATTCCCAAATTTAATCCATTTAATAGACCTTCTGCTTTCCAGAAGTATTAGTTGGAAGATTTCTTCTCGGATCTTCCACCGGGTAACTTTCTCCATTCCTACCGCATTTGTTTCGCGTCTCCGTATTACTTAAATAAAACAATACTAAAATAATAACTTTGTTAGTTCCACTCTCTATTCCACCCACCTACAAAGTGCAAGTAAACATAGTCATAATTATTATCCAGTGTCAATTTTTCTGAAAACTACATGGGTGCACACACTTCTCAAGTCGTACCAAGTAAAGTCACACTCATATAAGCTCAAGCTAAGCATTTAGCTAGTGTCTAAGTCAGATTGTGACGTGATTAGAACTTGACGCACTAGTAAATGTTAACCGCGCTTTTTTTACAACCAGTTTCAATGATATGCGGAGTCTGACCCCGTGTTACATCGAAACCGAAAATAGGTCAGAAATAGCGTGGATTATTGCTAAGTATTGTGCCTTGATTTTACTATGCCCTACGATGATTAAAAAAATCAAATGTTTAACGGGTTCTGAAGAGGGATTTCTGTATAAATTAATATAGTGCCAGATAGAATACCTAGGTAATAGTAAAGGTGGGAGTTTTCGGGGAAGGGTGGATGGAAACCTGGCGTCGGCCTACTGTCAACGAAAGGCGCCATGGGCACGACGGCTAAACGTCCCATCTGACGGACGGAGTGCCTGACGCGAAGTGATCTCTCCACAAGTAGGGAGTTGTATACCAATGAAAAATTCGCCAGTTCCGGGATTCGAACCAGGACCCACGGGATGGCAGGCCGGTACACTATTGCCACCACAACAACCCAATTCTCTACTCAAAAGCGAGGCGACAATTACAATGGGTGCATGATGAGTTTCCGACCTTTTCCAGAGTACAAGGAGAAGCTTGGTTTCCGGGGGCAGCTGCTACTGGCCCCAACTCTCCCGGAGGGCCCTCCATGCGGCTCCGGAGGCTGGGCCAAGGGCGGCGGGGGCTTCGGGGGCGGGGGCGGAGGCAGGAGCTACCTCTACGACGCCATGAGTGCCCTCTGCTTCCTCAAGCACCACGGCCTCGAGCGCCACTTCAAGCTCAGCGTCCACCTCGGGAACGACATCCACATCTCATCAGCGTGAGTTCAGAGTATGAATCCAACAAAACATGCTCCGTTTTCAAATGCTGGCGTTAGATTAAGAGGGACGTGAAACACAACACAATATTTCCACTGTTGCGGACTACTTTGTGGAATGATGGGATAAATAATTCACTTTTTTATTTTTATTTCCACTACCACCGAAAACATCACGAGTGGCCTTTACATCGGGGTATTAACAATGTAACTGTAGACGAGCACGTCCAGATGAAAAAACCCACTCAGGCGGGACTCGAACCCGCGACCCTAAGGTTAGCAGGCGAGGACTTAACGACGCCGCCACCGGGGCCGACAAACTTTGTACGTATTCCACGAATGTATTTTAACCCAACGGTCGGTTTCGACGTCAGCACGTCATCATCAGGGGTACAATCTCCGAGGCTTCTGGGAGTGCGCCCTCTCTCAACCACTTCTCACCTAACCCCCACCCTCAATAATTTCGTATATGTGACTCGCACTCCCAGAAACTTCGGAGATTGTACCCCTGATGTTGACGTGCTAACGTCGAAACCGACCGTTGGGTTAAAATACATTCGTGGAATAAGTAAATAGTGAATTATTTCTCCCATACGCACAATATGCATACATCTATTATAAAGGTCAGCTAATCTCAAAGATACCCGTTTCCTTTAAAAACTAAATGACGAGGCTGAGACAATTGGGCCCATTCCTCAGGACTTGTCCAACGTAACCCCTGATGTCCAGTGTTTCACTTACGGCACATGTCACACTCAGTTAGGTGTGTCTCACAGTCTCGGAAGATTAGCGCAGAGATGGAATCTTTTCCGCTGTAAAGAGGAAAGCGTGTGATAGTGAGCATTGCCCTATGCCCTCACTATCCTACCTGAGGATAATGTAGTAGACTGAAACACTGGTCGTAACAAAGTAATGTTTTCGGGATATGGTTCTCTCTATTGTACATTCGTAATGCAGTCAGTGCAAAAAATAATAATCCCTACCACACCTGAGCTAAAGAGACCTGAAGTGAAAAAAAACTATTTTTATTTCCTGGCATAAGCCAATGCGTCCAAATTATCTCATTTGCAACAATATATTCACAACTGATCCTTTAGAAAATATAGATTGAGATCATAGGCATGTAACAGTCGTGGAACCAAGTGTATTTCATATCATGCCATTTCATTGTTTTCTTTAGATTTGGAGTGCTGGGATCCGTGGATACTTACAGCCCTGCCGAAGATGGAATGTACCATGATCCTTCAGTGATAGACTTACGAGAAGCAACACTCGCAATGAAGACTATACTGGAGCAGGTAACAACAGACTGCAGATGAAAACAATGAACGAGAGAGATTTTCCCAAGTGTGCATAAGTTGTGACTTTTCATTTCAAGGAGTTATGCCTTTAAGCAAATATTGAATTAACTACCAATACACTCCTTTATCTTTTCACCTTAACATATAAGAGAAACATCTTTAACAGAAATCACATTCCTTCTCAAAGTTTTAACAGAAAACATGTCGCCACCTAAATCCAATTCTAGGACACCCCTGATTTCTAGAATGTCCTAGTTATTCGTTAAAATCATTGCAGAAAATTGCATCAATGAAAGTCCTGAATTACATTTTTTAAACGCCAATATTTTTTTCCATTATTGAATAGGATATTAATATAATTTTCATTAAACATATTTTCCCAATGAAATTGAAATAAAAAAAGTACTCTACTTTCAAAAATTAAATACAGTTGTCCTTGGATTAACAAAATTTTCTGCAAAGATGTCAACAAAAATGGAAATAAATAGATTCAAATTCAAATGAAGAAAGAAAAACTTCTTTAGACCTCTAAGACGCTGAAAACAGTGGGATGGGGCTCGGATGATGGTAACTCAATAAAAATCGAGAGGTTTCCTTGCACAGGGAGGATTATCGGCTGGGGGAGGCCTGAACGTCGTGGCAGCGCCTCATCGGCAGTCTCTCGAACTGCGAGATCTGTTCGTGGCCCACGTCAGTCGAATCGACGCCTTCGCGAGAGCTCTCAAGGCAGCCTCCCGGATGCTGACGGACGGCGTCTTCGCCAGAAACATCCAGGTAAGGACAGGGCCTCGTGAATGAAAATGAGGCCGAATTCCTGTTTATAACCATCTTACTAGGGCAGATCGGACAGTAACACACAATAATTTTTTTCTCCCCTGGCATTGCAGGGGTGCACCCATTTTCCCTTATATCGCTTTTGATCACACTTAAGCTGGATGATGTTTTCATTTAAGTGTAATTGTCTTTTTTTGTATTAATTTATCTGCGCCACTTGCAAACCACAACTCGCAGAAAAAGCGCTGATAGGAAATGCTTTCGCTAAGTTTTAAACGGCTATACACTCTCACATATGTGACGTAGCTAGGACGATGAGGGGCCTGACGCAGAGCATCCTCTTCTTTGTCATATCCGACGCCCAGCAGGCAAAGTACGTCCCGGTGTAGACTACATTTCAAGAGAAGTCTTGCCTGATAAGGAGAAGAGAGCACCCGTTATCACAGTGCAGGTAAATCTCATCCGAATGCGAATATGTGAGAGTCTAATCGGATACCCTTACCTCCAAAGGGAGGACTAAGGCGCAGATCTCATCTTCTTGGAGTTGTCTTTACAGTGAAAGTTTTAATGTGCCTGAGGAATAGCATTGCAATACAAGGGATCAAATTACTTCGGATAACATTCGACTTACAATCCTTAATATGTAAATATTATGAAAGTCCGATCTGAATCTCACGCCGAAAAAGCATTTGTCAACCGAAGCATTGTTGATGACGTGGAAAGTGTATGATGTCGCTGTTGCTTGCCTAAGGAATGCGTTTGAAGCGTGGTTTTCAAAAGGTAAATGCTTATAAAGTGGGTACTGTGCCCGCGAGTGTTACATTGTTTGCAATAGAAGCGTATTTGACCTCTTGTGAGCCAAGTTTTAAATCGTTGCATAAAGCACCCGATAAATATTATTTCATAGATAGCTAATGAATTCCCTGAATCGGGCCATAACAATAACCGCTAAACCCCAAAATCAACTAACTCTGTTTCTCAGCCATAGTCACGTCGAGCAGCATTCTCCACACCGAATCCCCAAAGCTGTGTAACTCTCGTAAAAATTTATTTCAGGAACTCTGAAAATTGGAGGCTGTTAGTATTTTAGGCATTCCCTGTGGTTCTAAAACCGATTTATAAATTTGAGTGATCCCTTCAACTGGTGAATAAACAACCGCAGAAGATAAATATGACATTATAATAGAGGTCTCAGATAAGTTAGTGTGTTCACCACTTCCTATAAAAGTAAAACACTAGCGTACTTGTGTTAAATGTTACGATGCATTTGTTAATCTCATTTCAATGAGGAATAATTGCAAGTAATGTAATTGGCGAGAAGTTGCTGCTAACTTCTGGAATGTAATGCAATCCGCAGTGCAGATCATATCTTGAGTTCTCCACGAATAGCAAGTCAAAACGGCCGCCGAAAACTTCGGAATGGCGCGCCATCTGTTTCGTGGGCACTGGGATGCTCGAAGCCATAGTGCTGGGAACGTGGCCCTCAAAGGTCTAGGCGTTTTCCGATGCTATTCAAATCATTTTCCGAATGTGGTGCAGTTCCTTGAATTGCGCCAAAATGATGACGACTCCGGAGGAGATTTTAAAATGGCATTCTCGCTCTCGGCAGGAAACTTTGCAAATGGGATCTTAGGAACAGTTTTGGATCACCGTAGTTTCTTAGTTTGACGGGGTTTACTGCAACAGAAACGCACCCTGTGCCAATTTAGTTCTCGTGGATCCAAAAATGGTACAGTGCTCCCATCCTGTTTTTTTATGAACCCTTCCCGCTCCCTGCATTCCCTCCGCCTCTCTGCCAGGATAATCCAGAGCTCCAAGGTGGAAGGAGATCCTTCCAGCACACTTATGAATTTCAGTGATGCCTCCTTATCTCACTCTTCCTCCATCTAGCAACTTAAGGAGCCAAACGAGGAGAGGACACTGCAAGGAAATTTCCTCCCAACGATCAAAGACCACGATCCTTTCAAAGGGAGGTAGGTCATAAGGGCCTTAGTAAGAATCTCAAGCACAATCTTCTGAGAACTTTTTACGTCATGAAATCTCTATAACGAGCGTAGAATGGTATTTATGTTCACTTCAATATGATTCGAAGCTGTGTAAATTAAAATTAAAAGAAACATCTTTTATTCATCATCATCATTGGTCAAATTTACCTAGGATTGGTTTGACGCAGCTTTCCACTCGATTCTTCTATCGGCCAACCTTTTCATTGTGACGTAATTCTTCTCCTTCACATCCCTCTAAACCTGTTCCATGTATCTCATACGAGGCCTGCCTTTTCCAATCTTCCCGTTCACTTTTCCTTCGACGATTGTCTTCATCAGGCCATTGTGTCTTAAGATGTGGCCGATGTTGTCCCGTCTTCTTTTTATAGTTTATAAGTGAACGGCACTTTCCCCTCGACGATGGTCTTCATCAGGCCATTGTTTCTTAAGATATGGCCGATTAGGTTGTCCCGTCTTCTTTTTATAGTTTCCAGCAGACTTCTCTTTTCTCCCACTCTTCTCAGGATTTCCTTGTTACTTACTCGGTCGATCCATTTAATCTTCATCATTCTTCTGTAGCACCACATTTCGAATGCTTCCACCCTTTTCTTCTCCTCTGTTATTATCATCCATGCCTCACTGCCGTAAAGAAACATGCTCCAGATATACTTTTTGATGAATTACTTCCTTACTTCCAAGATTGTATTTCCAGCTGTAAGTAGATTCTTCTTTTGATGGAACGCCTTCTTTGCCTGGGCTATTCTACTAACTATTTCTTTCTTGCTTCGTCCAAAGTTGGTCACCCGGCTTCCTAGGTAACAGAACTCATTCACCTCTTCAAGTTTTTGTTTTCCCATAAATATGTAATGTTAATTGTAAAATAGTCCCCCATCTCTGGGCGGGAGCGGGACTCGAACCCGTAAAATATACTTCTGTGCATAACGCAGAGAAAATCCTCAGGTTGAATTGGTGCACCATTTCAACTCGTAGTAGGGATGTTATGCAGTGAGCAATAGAAGTGAGACCCTAGTGAGATCCTGAATGTGACCCTGACCTTCTCGGTTTCGTCTTTAAGGAGGCTCCACCGCATTATGAAGCAGATGTCATTTTTGTGAAAATTTCAGGACACATCACTTTTTGGCCCTTCTATCGAACGGCAATAAAATAATGAGGCCTTTCCTTCATATATCTGAAGAAAAAGGTGTTGAAAATCATCTATTTTATAGGTGGCTATACGGCAGAGCATGGAGAGCTCTTCAGTAAAATTTGCAGATTAATAATGTAAGGAGAAAAGTCGTTTTGACGAAAAAGTAATATAAGATGCGCAATTTTCTGTAAACTTTAGCATTGTGAAAAGTGCTCGCCTTACCACACTTGTTTAATTGATATTAATAAATGTTTGCTCCAAAAAAAAGCAGAAAACCCTTAGTTACATGAAAGTGGCGCTTCAGTATGTTGTTATCACTGACAACGGTACTTGTGAGGGAACGTGCTTACTAGACTATTTACTAACTTAATTAAGGAATATACCTTACCAAGGTCATTCTTATATTTTTTTATGTAATTTAAATATTTCATTGGTTATTGACATGGTGTAATTAATACCAATGCTTCCAAATGGTAGCAGCGTCATTGTTGCCAAATACTTTTCAAAAATATGAATATTAATAAAATTGAAAACCAAGAGTTGTATTTTCAATGGAATAGTTTAAAACTAAGTAATAAAATATTTAACCTATTTTAGGATACGTATAAGTGGGATTGAGCATGTATTCTCACTTTGTAAAGTAAACATGGCAACAACACTTCAGTCATCTTCCGAAATCAAAATGAGTTAAAAGAGCTTGTCAAAAATAGAATGCAACTACAAGGCGCTATATAATAGCATACTCATGGAATTATTGTGCATGAGTTATCGCCCTGTAGATGATTTTCCATAATGGTGTTTTTCTGGATCGGTATTTATTCATTAAATGACATAGCTCTTTTACGGGATTTTGAATCGCGGAGTCACAGTGGAACCTCCTTACGTTGAAGTGGGAGTCGCTTTACAACATACGCCCTTCCCCTCTTCCCATAGCAACGCTACCTCAGCTTCCACAGCGGGTTTGGCAGCCGTATGTCTGGAGGAATGTCGCCGACGTCCGTCGGGTCCAGCGCAGCCTCTCCCGGAGCGGCTGTGGTCGCCGAAGCAAGCCCTGGACTCGAGGAATGCGACGAGTACGTGCGCAAACACGGGGAGCCGACGCAGACCTCAGCACGCCACGAGCACTGGGAAGCCATCTTGGCGCACTACCTATGAAACCCTCGGATCTGCCTCGGACACCACGAAAATTCAGATAATCACGATATCGAACAAGTCAAACTATCAAGGGTACATTGCGCGTATGAACGCGAGACCACAATTTGATTTCACAACCGACTATGGGATCGTTCATTTATTTCTCCAAATCTCTTTCAAAAACCAACAGAACTCAAATCTCTTCTCACCAAGCGGCAACCCTGGCGTGCGGACTTATAATTTTGTTGCCCAGACAATCAACACATGAAACCCAGGAGGGTACACCCAACATCCATAGTCCATACCACCACTAGAACACATACCTGAATAGTGGGATGCTTACCACAATAGAAAATAGCCTCGGAGCCTCATGTATGGTGCCCAATACAGCTTTATCGGAAATACTATTAAGGGGTGTTCTGGACGTTTTTTTTTCTAGTCTCCGATAATTGTGCACCATTATCAAATCGTGTTTGCCTCTGCAAATGACAGATTTTTTTATGTTGCACGAAAAATTAATCTCCCTAACAGATGTATCCATAATATTACCTTTCACCATCTTGTGTGTTTCCAAAACGGTCCAATCGTTCGCTTTTGAATGGTCAAGTTCCTTGTCAACTATTTCTTCATTTGTGTACCATAATATTCTTCAATTACAATTAATGGGTGTTTTTTTTCTGTTCCTCACAGTACGTTTAATTCAACGTCCACGTGAGGAAATGACAATTTTACATTCAAATATGAAGAATTTCGCAATCGTCCCATTCATGGAGCTAATTTATGCGTCCTACATGCATACGTGAGTTTCTGTACAGCAACTTGTAAATCTCTTTCGTAGGAAGAATAATTTTCTTGCTTTAACAGCACCTGAACAACAAAAAGTGAAAAATTGTGTGTAGAGCTTCAACTGTGGCTGTTCCTACTGCTTTGTATGGCGACAAATGTACACTTTGTTGGATTAAACTGGCTTCTCAGCAAAATACAATTTCCTTCATTTTTGCCTGGTTCCTTTTGTAGGCCTTTAGATAGAACGTTATGGCTTCTAGCGATCATTGCGCTTTGACAAAACGCACCAAAAGAAGATGAAGCATGCTCATGCGATTGCCGAAAACCGTCAACACAGAACATAGTCTGCCTCATAGTGTTTCCATGCTTCCTGCATTTACATACAGAGTATAAAAGATTGTACAGAGTATAAAAGTTGACAATGGCTTTCGAAGAAGTTAGAAATTAATTAAATATGTTACTCCCATTGCCGTAAACAAGAAAACCTTTCGTCTTAGGTGGAAGTGGGCCAACGTCTCAAAAAACACTCGCTTACACAATCATTTTGTGAAACACATGAGCCAATCGGAAATTACACCAAAAATAGCACACGAAATCATACACTGAAGCATGCAACCCTTGAAGTGACTCTCTTCGTAAGAGTTTTCACCTCCTATTAAGAGAAAAACACTATCAGGCCCAATCATTCTAGCTCCTAGTGGCCATCTTTCTGAAGGTTTTTGCCTTCCAAGGAGGACGGCAGCCCTGTTTGGTCTCTTTAACACAACCTCCTAGCGACTATCTATCTAGAATCTAGAATTAACTGTTTATTTTTTCGGGATTCATTCCGCGATGTTTAAAATTGTAAAAAACAGGTTTACCTGATGAAGCTGGCAGGAGGACCTGCGAAATATTGTTTTTTACAATTTTAAACATCGCGGAATGAATCCCGGAAAAATAAACATTCAACACTACATCCGCGGAAGCCTACGAGCTAATAGAATCTAGAATGTTTGGGCCTGATAGAGTTTTTCTCTAAATAGGAGGTGAAAACTCTTATGAAGAGAGTCACTTCAAGGGTTGCATGCTTGAGTGTATGATTTCGTGTGCTATTTTTAGTGTAATTTCTGATTGGCTCATGTGTTTGACAAAATGAATGTGTATGCGAGTGTTTTGTTTTGAGACGTTGGTCCACTTCCACCTAGGACGAAAGGTTTTATTGTTTACGGCTGTGGGAGAAACCTACTTATTTACTTTGTAAGAGCTCAATTCTTAGCATTGTAAGTTAAAAATTGATAGAAACCTTCTCATGAGATATCTTACATGCCTGCTGGCAGTGCTTTACTTTGGGATCTTACTTACATGGTTATGAGAAAGTCATTATTTAAGCACAATATGGCTGTTGATACAATGCTTGACTTCACGAATCACACGAACTTGCAAAGCATCCATATTTATTTCACCCGGAATCGATTCCTTTTCCTAAAGAGTCAACATTCCTTTTTATTTTCTAGGTTTCGTAATGATTTGCTGAACATGATGACTTTTGATGGGAACATTCAGATGTTAAGCAGACAAAAGTGGATTAAATATTCGAATTTTGTGAAATTATGCATTTCAGTATATTATGCATAAAAAATGAAGAAGTATATGAATTCCTAGATTAAAGGGTGAAGGCGGAATCATAATGTATATCACAACATTTTGATAAAAAAACATAAGGAATTAAACTTAACTAAACTTGGATGCATTTTTTTTTACATTCCGGTAAGGCCCAACAATGAAAGAAAACGACGTGCATTTATCTATTACAAGGAATGATCGGTTGGGGAGGGTGGGGGAAAATGGACCGTTTTTCGTTTGCGGCGTCCTGTTGGGCGGATTTAGGTCATTTTACTTCTGAAAAACGGTGTATCTTGTAGAAAATTTTGTGCTCTATAAATGCTACAAACTTGTCACGGCGCATGAAAATCAGAAGTATGTATATATGGCCATTTTTTGGAAAGTGCGCATCCAGTCCCTTTAGCCACACGGTGGGGCTAAATGGGCCATGGGTGGGGCTGAATCGACCATATCGTTTTTTAAGCGAAATGAGTGTTTCGAGGAGGCTTTCTAAAGGAGAAACAGAAAAAGGAGTGAATAAAAAGTAAAAGAAGCGATTTCGCTAACGAAAGTCATTTTTTAACATATATTTAGTTCCTCAAAAGAAATATGTTCCACTTAATTTCTGCGTGGATTTTTCGCTAGACGTCCGCGATTCTTTGGAGCTGAGAGTGAACTTTTTCGGGTCTCCGCGGCAACCTGCTCAGCCAATAGATCATCCATGGCTTCCTTCCCCGTGAAAACAAAGAAAACGCCAAAATCCATGCAAAACATGCGGACCATTTAGCCCCACAGCAAGTTATGGCAGTGGGAAAGACGCAATACCTATATCCATGAGTTGATCCCCTGAACTCCATTTTTTTCCGAAAGAGCACTACATACTTTCATGCTGTTCTAAAATTCGCAATAAAAACTTCACAAAAACTCTCAGCAATCAAAACCTTCGGAGCACTAAATATTTTGAGTGACCACACGATAACAAACACCAGAGCATAAAAGGGTTTGGATTGTCACAAATGGCGCAAAATGCCCGACGTTCCTTTGCAGTGCCTAGAGCCGTCTACGGTAACAATTTCAACTCTCTAGCTCATCAAAAATGAGCGCAAATTAAAATTGAAAAAATCAAATGCGGTCCATTTAGCCCCACTCTCCCCTACTAAATTCGCTTGAGGCGTCGGAGAAGCATTCAAAGAGCAGCAAAACCTTGCTCGGGGCTGACAATGACAGAGAGGGAGCATGGGAAGACAGGTGAGACTTAATTTTAAGAGAATTAATTTCCCCGTAAAAAGCAACCCCACACACGCCACCTATTTGCTTGATGAAACAGCACCGACGTCATCACATCCAACCTAAAATCGAAGACTAGACGCGACTGGTTGGATCAAATCTTTTTCAGCAAACATGTCTCATCAGCTTGGTCGGAATTAAATACCTGAGTCCACTGTTAACTCTTAACTTTAAAGTACTCTTCAGTGGAAGAAGAGTTGTCGGGTTTCCAACCGGGTCCAAGTGTTTTTAGGCACCAACGCTTCGAAGGCTAAGTCCGCCATCGTCTTCATTCACCCTGAAGACGATGACGGACTTAGGCTTCGAAACGTTGGTGCCTAAAAACACTTGGACCCGGTTGGAAACCCGACAACTCTTCTTTCAGTCTATTCGCCGGGAAAAACTGAGATCCTTCAGTACTCTTCTGATTTCTTAACCAACTAGATAAATTTTAATGGCTGAGAGCCAAGATACCCCTGTAATTATGAAGACATTCCTGAAGGTCTAGCTGAAAAAAATGAAAGTTAAATTAAATTGTATACTTCGAGGCAGAGATTTGAAAATGCATATTTTTGAATTACGTATTTTGAAAACTTTTGTAGACTACAATTTATATCGGAATTCATTTTCTGAGTGTATTTTATATTTTTGCAAGGAAAATACATTTAAAGAGTATTTCGTATTATCAAAATGCATCCAAAAACAAAATACATATTTTCTCTGAGATGTAAGGCATTGGATTGGTAAATGACCATTAAGCGCGCCAGAGCTTTAAATGACTCTGTATTATCCTGCCTTCTATGAGGCAGTAATTTGGTCTCTAATACACTTCTGTAACCCCCGAAAACTCAGAAATCAAAAATATAAGCAATGACTTCGGGAATGACTATATGGAACCTCTCTATGCTGAAAATGGCAGTGAAAAATTACACTTTGTAATGCATACGGTTACAAATATGATTAATGTACCTGAAGGTGTAACTAAGAGTATGAAACCCCGATGGTCAAATATATTTTATTAGCGGAACATTACAGGGTGTAATTTCTATTCTCATCTTGTGGAGTTACCGACTTGCTAAGACTGACACTATTTCAACGATACAAGCAAGCGATATCTGAGGAAGAGGAAATAAACACTAAAAGTGGAATACTAGACGGTAACCACTTCACATTAACAGTTAGTGCACAGTTCGAACTGTGTAAACCTGGAGCAGTAACCGTCATAAGTGGATCATTGCAGATAGCACGAATTTCAAAACATATTTAAAGGTAAGGCAACGTTTTTTTACTGTCTCTCCATTTGCATCATGTTTAAAATGAAAACCTTTTCAAAATTGTCAGTCCGCTTTACGGGCAATCCAATATCCCGGTCAGATTAAATCGATATTAAAATGTCCTTCCGATTTCATTAAAATTGGAAATGGTCGCTCCTACAGAGATGTGTGTACGAACAAGTTCACCTTGGTAAAAAGCGCTCGACAATAAAACAAGGTATATTGCAGAGCATTCTTCGTTAAAATCATCAAAACGTGTTTTCTCACAAATATTAAGTCATAAAAGGTTAAAATCAAGAATAAAACTAGCTAAAATCCGTCCCCTCCTGGTGCTATGGACTCTAGAGCTTCCCCATAGTGTATTGTGGGCGTTAAAATCGCCCAATAAAATAAAGAGCCTTGGCATCTGTCGGACAAGTGATTCCAGGTTGCAGCGAGTCACCGATACATCCTCCGGTAGGTAAACGTTGCATATGGTGACTTTCTGAGGGTAAGTGTAAGTGTACGTAAGTGTAAACGGCCACAGCCCGAAACGGAGTGGCGAGCTGCACTCGAGAGGTGTAAAGGGGTAGGTAGGTAGGTATTGATTTTTGGGGTGCTTCGACAGCCAAGGTCATTTCGCACCACCCATTCTTTAATTTATCCATAGGCAATATAGTAAACTATTTTTACGGTAGATCAGAGGTGTAAAGGGCCTCCCAAACAACCATCGCCACTCCGCCATGTGCCCTCTGGTCGCTGAGGTCATCGAAACTTTCAACCTTGTACCCTTTTAAATTACCTTGGTCCGTTGTTTTAAAATGCGTCTCTTGGAGACATATAAAAGCAGGGTTGAAATCACGGATTGAATTGGCTATCTCCTCCTTATGCCTATGAAAACCATTACAGTTCTACTGTAATATAAAATCCATAATTTATATATTAAAATAAAAATAAATAAGATAAAAAGTAGAAGAATCATTGCCGAATACGGTGCTTCTTCCCCTTTCGTTTGGCGAAGAGGACTTCAGTCTCCAGGGGACTATCTTCCTCCTCCATCGACTACTGTCGTACTAGGCTAGTCCGGAGTGGTAGTAGTAGCAGGGTTAGGTTTTTCAAGGTGCGTCGACGGCCATTGTCATTCGCACCATACACAACCTAAGGTATAAATAGTAGAATTATTACTAAACACTAACCGTACACATACTTACTAATTGTTATAAAAATTTATTAAGTCCATAAAACGACTGGCAGAATCAAATTTTGTTTAAAAAGCCTATTTCTTTAAAAAATAAAATAGCGCGGCTTAGGTGATCAGGGTCGTCACCGAGAACGTATTCTAGGCCTCCCCTTATACCAAACTTATTACGTATATCCCGATGCTTGACACACTCCGTTAGGAGGTGTCGGACGCTGAGAGGACAATCCTCACATCGCGGTGGAATTTTCTCTTCCGTGAAGAGAAAGGAGTGGGTCAGGGCGCAGTGCCCTATCCGCAAGCGTGTGGTGATGAATTCCTCCCTCCGACTACCCCTGACGGAAGAGGGCCATGCAGACGCAACCGGTTTAACCCACCGCAATTCATTGTTGGCTGTTTCCCCGTGTACCATTGCCCCTTCAATACTTTTTTAACCATGCATCGAGGTCTTCGCGTGTTACCAGGTAATGCGCTTGTTCTGGGATGAGCAAGGCATCCTTTGCCAATATGTCTGTCCTCTCATTTCCGGCAATTCCCAGATGCTCAGGAACTCAAACGAACATGATATTTATTCCCTTCCTCTCTAGTGATGAGGGAAGATTGTATGTCCTCTACTATAGGGTGCACGGGGAAAAAGCAGGAAATGGAACCCAGGGAACTCATGGAGTCAGTACATACGGCATAGGAGCCACCAGAACTTCTCATCCCGCCCAGAGCCATCTTGATGGCCAGGAGTTCCGTTGTGTACACACTACACAGCGGGTTTAGCCTCCATGACGGGCCGAGGTGACTGCGCTGGCACACGCAGTGTCCGACCTTGAGCCATCCGTATACACGATGATAAGGTCGGAGTGACTGCTTAAAGCCGGGTTTATGGAAAAAATTAGCGTGAAATTAACTTAAGCGGTGACTTTGCGTGAGTTTAAAGAACCCTACCGGCAATGGCGGCGTCCATAGAAAAAATTAGCGAGAAACCTGTCTTAAGTTACGGAAAAATTAACTTAAGGTTTGGTCGATTTTGAATTAGCGTGAAATTAACTTAAGACCGCAGTGTCGTAGTCATTTTTTTTCAGCGCCTGTCTCCAGTGTTTTTTTTTAATATTTGTTGTGCATCATGGTAAAATAATTTAAAGAACCACACATTGCTAAGATCTTCAAGATGGCGAAAGAAGAAGTGAATCCGCTTTTAATTCAAACTGTGCAGCAGTTTTCCTGCATTTAAGAGATCCTCGGATTTCAAGGATGGGTGGTGAGGAGTAATTCGTGGGATGTCATCGCAGAGATAGTGGGGATTCCCTGTGAGTACCTATATTTATTTTGTTTACGGCTATGAGGCCCGACTCCTGTAGTTGTTACAGTCCTAATATCATTAGATTCTAGAAGTAGAATTTGTTTTTGGGGGTGCTTCGACAGCGAGGGTCATTCGCACCTCGGCTAATAATGGGTTAAAACAATGGAAAAGATAAATAACAAATGTAAAATCAATAAATAGATCGAATGAAGATGAAATATTACATACTAGGTATTTCTATTCAATGTAATTAAGTCTTATTGAAAAAACCGGTTTCTTTGAGAAACTGGATGACAACGTTGATTCGCTCAGGGTCATCTCCCAGAACCTGTTTTAAGTCACCCCTGACGCCCAGCCTTTCCCTTGAAGCACGGTGCATATCACACTCAGTCAGGAGATGTCTCACAGTCATGGGAGATTGGCAGCGATCGCACCGGGAGGGAATCTTTTCCTCTGTAAAGAGGAAAGAGTGTGTTAGGGCAGTGTGCCCTATCCTCAACCGTGCAATCACCACTTCCTCCCTGCGAGTCCTCCCAACCGAAGTGGGCCAACCTGATATGCATTCCTTGATGCTGCGGAGTTTATTCCCCACCTGAGAGCGCCAGATCTCCGACCACTGATTCAAAGCAGCATTTCTCAAAGTGGCCATCAGATCGCACGCGGGTACCAATGAGGATGTTATGTTTTCCAGCTTCAGCGCGTCTTTCGCAGCCCGGTCGGCTTTTTCATTACCAGCTATTCCCATATGGCCAGGTACCCACAGAAAACGAACTTTTACGCCCTTTTTAAAAAGAGATATAAGGGTGGATTGTATCTCCTGGACGATTGGGTGCATGGGAGAGTAGCCGGATATGGCCTGCAGCGCGCTCATTGAGTCACTGCAGACCATGTAGGCGCTGTTATTGTTTTTGATCCCACCCAGAGCCATCCTTATGGCGTAGAGCTCAGCCGTGTAGACACTACACAATGGGCTAAGCCTCGCCTTTATAAATCCGTGGTGGGACGAGAAAACTGCACACGCGCACGCTGACTCCGACTTCGATCCATCCGTAAACACGGGGATGAAGTCGGAGTTGCAGTGAAGTGCCTCCCTAAACATCTGCTGGTACTCTTCAGATGTACTGGTACATTTCTGGCCTCTTTGCAACAAATAGCTACATTTCGGGGGCGGTACCCGCCACGGTGGGTGGCCCGAATACCCAGAGTCATACACTTCTGGAAGTGTAGCGTCGGTGCCATCAATAAAATCTTTAAAACGAATGCTTAAGGGTTTAGTAGCCCTTGTCCGTGTGTTAAAAAGGTTTAAAAACCTGGGGCTAAAAATTATATTAAAACAAGGGTGCGTCCTCATTGATAAAATCTTTGCTACATAATTACTCATAAGGATGGTTCTCCGTGTTGACAAAGGGGGCTCCCCGGCTTCTGAATACAAGTAGTAGTAGATTTAGGTTTATAGGGTGCGTCGACAACTATGGTCATTTTGCACCACGCACAATCTAATTTATAATAATAAATATGTAGAAGTATAAAAAAGTAGAAATATAAATATAGAGTAAAAATCAAAGGCAGTATAAAACGTCCAGTTTATGACAATAAATTAGATTTTATTCATTAAGTTTATTTCTTTTAAAAAGGTAATAACGTGGCATAGGCGATCAGCATCGTTGCCTAGAACGTGTTCTAGGTCGCCGTTGATGCCTAGCCTGTTACGTGTGTCCCGGTATTTGTCACACTCCGTCAGGATATGTCGCACACTGAGAGGACAGTCACAGTCATCACATCGCGGAGGAATTTTCTCTTCTGTAAAGAGGAACGAGTGGGTCAGGGCGCAATGCCCGATTCTTAATCGTGTGATGACCACTTCTTCTCTGCGACTACCCCTGACGGAAGTGGGCCACCCTGACGTTACCGGTTTAATTGCCCGTAACTTATTGTTTAGGACATCGCTCCAAAGTACACTCCACTGCTCTAGGACTATTTTACGGAGAGAGGCTTGCAGATCCTGATAGGGTACTAGCGTCGTCGTCGGCTCAGGGATATTTAGCGCTTCTTTTGCAGCTGCATCCGCCTTCTCATTTCCAGCAATACCCATATGTCCTGGGACCCAGAGAAAAATAACTTTGATTCCCTTTCTATTAAGGGATAAAAGGGTAGTATGTATTCGCTGGACAATAGGGTGTGGTGAAGAAAAGACGGAAATGGATTGCAGTGCGCTCATTGAGTCCGTGCAGATGACAAAAGACCCCGAAGAACCCCTAATTCCTTCAAGGGCCATCTTAATAGCCAGCAGCTCCGCTGTGTATACGCTACACAGCGTATTGAGCCTGGACTGGACGACACCGTGATGGGACGAGGTAACCGCGCACGAACAGGCTGCATCCGACTTCGATCCATCCGTGTATACAGGGATAAAATCGGAGTGGCGACAGAGAAATTCGTTGAAGAGGCGCTGGTATTCTAGAGCAGTGGTGTGGGATTTATGGCGCCTACCAAGGGCCATATGGATGTCCGGCGGCGGAATAATCCACATAGGGTAACTCGAGTACCCAACTGGATAAACATCTGGGAGTCTTAACCCGACACCCTGAATAAATAAATTAAAACGAACACTGAGCGGCTTGGTAGCTCTTGTCCGTCGATTAAAAAGTTCCATAAATCTAGGGTTAAAAATCAAATTGAAACACGGGTGATTCTTGGTAGCTAAAATTTTCGCCACATAGGAGCACATCAGCATGTTCCTACGGTACGGTAGCGGAGGCTCCCCGGAATCAGCATAAATGCTGAGGACCGGACTGGTCCGGAAAGCACCAGTAGAAATACGAAGCCCTGCGTTGTGTACTGTTGTTAACGACCTTAAGTAAGAGTCGCGACTGGAAGCGTAAACAACTGACCCGTAGTCCAGTTTGGAACGTACGAGTGCGCGATATAATAAAAGCAGGGACATTCGATCGGCACCCCAAGTTGTGTTACTTAAAAATTTTAAAATATTTAGAGTCCGTAGACATTTATCTCTCAGAATCTGTATGTGTTCACGCCAGTTCAGTCGGTAGTCAAAAGTCATACCGAGGAATCGGACGGACTCCACATACGGGAGAGTTTTGCCATTGAGTGACAAAGTTGGCGGGATGTAATGTCCCCTCACCCGGTAAAAATGGACACATTTGCACTTATCCGAGGAAAACTTAAAGCCATTCCTCCGCGTCCAAACCTCCAGTTTGTTTAGAGCCAACTGAGTCACTCTGGTTGCAGTGGCTATTTTGGACGACCTGCAAAATATTGCTAGGTCGTCAACGAACAGAGATCCCATTAGTGGAGGTTTAATGCATTTAGCTATGTCGTTGATCGCAATTGCGAAGAGTGTCACACTTAAAACTGAACCCTGTGGAACTCCAATGTCCTGCCGATAAAATTTGGATAAATGTCTACCTATTTTAACTTTAAAAACCCGATCAGTTAAAAAATTCTTGATAAAAATCGGTAAATTGCCCCTCAATCCCCACTCATGCATAGTCATTAATATCTTATGCCGCCACACTCGGTCGTATGCCTTCTCCATATCGAAGAAGACACCTACGACATGTTGACGGAGAAGAAATGCCTCCTGGATGAAATTGTCGGCTCTGACCAGGTGGTCAACGGTCGATCGGCCGCGTCTAAAACCGCATTGAATATTCGAAAGAAGATTTCGGCGCTCTAGCCACCAAACGAGACGCCGATTGACCATTCTTTCCATTACCTTGCACAGGCAACTAGTAAGGGAGATGGGTCTATAATTATTCGGGTCAGCTCTATCTTTACCCTGTTTGAGGATAGGGATTACTGTGGACTGCCGCCAGGAGGGTGGAAAACTACCCTCAGCCCAAATTTGGTTGAGGGAGCGAAGGACTTCCACCAATGCCCCCTCCGGAATATTCCGGAGGAACGCATTATGGATGTCGTCCAATCCTGTGGCCGAGTCGCGTGAGTCTGCAATGGCAGAACGCAGTTCCCAAAGGCAGAAGGGGATATTATAGTCTGCCGTCCACCGCTTCTCAGTAAAGATAAGTTTCTGAGATTCATTGCGCCTCTTGATGTGTACGAATTCTTCCTCATAGGTGTCGTCGCTGTATAAATTGGCGAGTGACTGCCCAAAAACCTCGCTAATAGCCGACGGAGATGTCAGTACCATACCACCGATATTGAGGAATGAGACGCTGAGCTGATTGTGGTTTCCCGAAATTCGTCTTACCTTGTTCCATACCTGTGCAAGGGGTGTTCTACAATTCACATCAGATACATATTTCATCCAGGAGGCCTTTTTTGCCTCCTTCACCACCTTTCGAGCTTTTGCTCTGAGGCGCCTGAAGGAGGACAAATTTGTCTCTGTGGGGTACTTGTTAAAAATTCGTAACGCCTTCTTGCGTTTACGAATCGCTTCAGCACAATCATCGTTCCACCAGGGAACTGCAGGCCTAGTTACGCAATGTAGTGATTTGGGCACACTGCAATTGGCGGAATCGATGATATTGCGGGTCAGCATTTCAATGTTTGAAGTCCCATCACGGTTCTCGTCATGTTTAAAATTTATTTTTTCCCTAAAAGCGGTCCAATCGGCATTCCGGACAACCCAGTTGCCCGGCCGTACTAAGTCGTGGTTAAAATTATTTTCTCTGTACAGAAAAAGGGGGAAATGATCACTGCCACAGAGATCATTGTGAACAGACAGATAAATCTTGCTCATTAACGTGCTCGATGCAATACAAAGATCAATACTAGAATACTGACCGTTAAAAGAGTTAAAACGAGTGTGTTCCCCTTTATTCAATAAAAACATGTTAAAATCAGTAATAAAATTAGATAAAATACGCCCCCTACGGTCACACTGTGAACGCAAACTACCCCATAGGGTATCATGAGCGTTAAAATCGCCAGATAAAATAAAAGGTCTGGGCAACTGACGAACAAGGGCTTCTAAGTTGGATCGAGTGACCGGGGCCCCCTCCGGCAAGTAGACGTTACATAACGTCACAGCCTCCGGGGCATGCACCGTCACTGCGACCGCCTGGAAAGGCGTTCTCAGCTGCACTCGGGAGGTGTAAAGAGCCTCTCGAGTAGCAACCGCCACTCCACCCTGGGCACGTTGGCCACTGGTGTCGTCCCATCTAAAAACGTTAAAACCATTTAAAATGCTTTTAAAATGGGTCTCTTGTAGACATATACAAGAGGGATTAAAGTCACGAATTAAAATGCCCAGCTCCTCCTTATGGCGATAAAAACCGTTACAGTTCCACTGTAATATAAAAGCCATTAAAATTTAAAAAGGAATAAAATACAATAAATAAATAAATAAATCAAAAGGGCAAGAGTCGGACTCTGAACACAAGTGGTTAGCGTCTAAGGCGATTCTTCTTGCCTTTTTGCCTAGCGACGAGGATTTCCGTCTCCGAGAGACTTTCGTCCTCATCCATTTGTTCCAGCTCTGGCTGTTTTGAGCTGGCAGGTCCTGGGGATGGTGTCTTCTCACGCGTTACGCGTGTTACCCCAGTTTCTGATTTCTGTGGGGACATTTGGAGGGAACCAAGGTTAGTAATAGTGGTTTTTTCTGCTGGTTTAATAGCCTTAGCCAGCTTGGCCGATTCTTTCTCTGTTGGCTTTGTTTTCACTGCTTCTGTTTGGGTTCCTATGGTACTTTTCTTAACAGGTGGGGCCACAACAGTGGCAAAGGACTTGGAAAAAGTTGGGGCGACCATTTCCCTGTACTTTTTCCTCGCCTCGAAATATGTTAATTTATCCAGTGTTTTTAGTTCCATTATCTTTCGCTCTTCCACTAATTTGGGACATTTCCTAAAGTACACCGGATGATCGCCCTCGCAGTTAACACAATGAGGTTCTTTTGAGCATTCCGCACCCTCATGCTCCTCCAAGCCGCAGCGCGGGCAGGTGGCCTTGCCCTCACACCGCGTGGCGATGTGGCCGAAGCGCTGGCACTGGAAGCAGCGCATGGGAGCTGGTATGAATGGCCGAACAGGTACCGATTCAAAACCGATGAAAACCTTGTCGGGGAGACGATCTAGCGCAAAAGTGAGGACCACGGACGATGTATTTCTCACTTCTCCGTCGCGCTTCGTGGTAAGCCTACGAGCATCTGTCACGCCTTGAGACGCCATCTCGCTCTTGATCTCGTCCACTCCTACGTACAACAGATCGTAGTGGGAGATTACTCCCCGACAGGTGTTGAGGGTGCGGTGCGCTTGAACTGTTACCGGTATATCGTGTAGTTTTTCCATTTTCAGCAACATTTCTGCTTGGATATTATTGCTGCATTCGATGAGAAGTGTGCCGTCGCGGAGCTTCTTGGCCGATTTCAGGTCACCACGCACCAGAGAAGACAAGACTCGGCGAATGAGGAAAGGAGACACCTTTTTAAGTGTTTCTCCTTCCTTTTGGCACCTCATCACTAGGTAGCGTTTACTACAACTGAACTCTCTTTCTCCCCCGCCCTTATCAGGGCAGGATCTTTTGGGAGGTGGAAGATTAGTTTCCGCCATACCATCAAGAAATTCGTCCCCCGAGCTCCCCACCCACCATGGAGCCACACATTCGGGACGCCGCACCGCAAACCGGTGCGGTCGCCAGGGCTACCCGAGGGGATATAGCACCCTAAAGGTGGTTGTCTGTTTCGGGTTGGGTCTTCGATGCACGGGTCCACCACACCCGTACGTCTCCGACCGCCCTACGCAGACCCCCACCTCCCTGGCACTCGCCACCGTTAAGCTTACGCCACGGAAGCCGATTGACCGGGAGTGGCTAGCTCCCGGCCGCCCGTTTACAGCGAATCCAGGGCCAAAGAGGGGTATTGGCCCCCAGTCCATACCGGGCATCCGACACCCGGCTTGGAACCACGGGCCTCACCCTCCAGGATCCCCTTCTCCTCCTTACGGGTCACCGCACACGGCAAACATGCGGGTGGATCGCAGGCCAGGTCGTATGGCCGCACACAGACAGTTGACCCACAGGACTGTCCGGGCTCAACCCTTGCTGGCACGGGGTTTGTTTTCGGGGTTATCTCCCCGCCCTTTTAGTCGCCTCTTACGACAAGCAGGGATACTGCGGGAGTATTCTCAATCCCCCTACCCGCAGGGGGATTCTGAATACAAACTCACGACGGGAGACGTCCTGAACGCCCCTGTTGCCAGACGAATCCCCGCATTGTGAACCGTGGACAAAGGTTTTAAGTAGCTGTCGCGGCCTGAGGCGTACACGAAACATCCGTAATCTAACTTGGAGCGCACCATTGCTCTATAAAATAAAAGCATGGTGGTGCGATCTGCACCCCAAGTCGAATTTGATAAAACCCTTAGGATATTTAAAACTTTAAAACATTTATCTTTTAAAACTCGGATGTGCTCTTTCCAATTAAGCCTTGAATCCAACACCATCCCGAGAAAACGAACAGAATCAGCATACGGAAGAAGTCTGTCACCGAGTCGTAGCTCAGGAAGTATATGGTACCCTCTTTTCCGATGAAAATGGATGCATTTTGTTTTCTCCGCTGAGAAACGGAAGCCGTTCCGTTTGGACCATTCATCAAGTTTGTTTAGGCAAAGCTGGATTTGCCTAGCAGCGGTAGCTAGTTTGGACGACCGGCAGAAAATAGCCAGGTCGTCGACAAACAAAGATCCCATAGCAGGTCCCTTGATGCACTCACTGGCGTCGTTGATCGCAATGGCGAACAACGTCACGCTGAGGACTGAGCCCTGTGGCACTCCATTTTCCATCGTGAATTTCTTTGATAGGTGTTTACCTATCCTTACTCTAAAAACTCGGTGTGTTAAAAAATTCTTAATAAAAATGGGTAGATTGCCCCTAAAACCCCAACGATGCAATTGAATTAAAATTTTTTGGCGCCAGACCCTGTCGTACGCCTTCTCCAGATCGAAGAAGACGCCGATGACGTGCTGACGCAAAAGAAAGGCCTCCTGGATGAAATTGTCACTCCGGACGAGGTGATCGATTGTCGATCTACCTCGCCGAAAACCACACTGGATATTGGATAGAAGGTTCCGTCGCTCCAAGCACCACACGAGCCGCCGGTTTACCATTCTTTCCATCGCCTTGCACAGGCAACTGGTTAAGGAGATTGGCCTATAATTATTAGGATCAACTTTGTCCTTTCCCTGCTTAACGACCGGAACCACTACAGATTCCTCCCAGGTTGGCGGAAAACTACCATCTAACCAAATTTGGTTGAAGATTTTTAGGATCTCCGACAGCGCCTCCCCCGAAACATTTCGAAGGAAAGCGTTGTGTATACCGTCCAGTCCCGGAGAGGTATCCTTAGAATCCGAAATGGCTGACCGAAGTTCCCACATGGAGAACGGGTCGTTGTACTCTGCAGGCATAGACGTCTCAGTAAAATTAAGTGGGATTCTCTGGAAGCGTTCCTTGGTAGCCAGGAATACTTTCGAGTAATTCCCGTCACTGCTTGTGCAGGCTAGTGACTTACCAAAAAGTTCGGCGATGTCGCGAGGTTGACTCACGACGTGGCCATTCACATTAAGGCATGAGACGCCGTACTCCTGGCGAGAACCAGAAATACTCCTCACCTTATTCCACGCCTGTGCAAGTGGTGTACGATGGTTAATATTCGAAACGAATTCGATCCAGGAGGCCTTCTTAGCCTCCCTCACTACTTGCCGAGCTCTTGCTCGCAATTTTCGGAAAGAGGCTAAGTTATTTGCAGTGGGGAACTTGTTGAATACACGTAAAGCACGTTTCCGCTGGCGTATGGCCTCAGCGCATTCTCCGTTCCACCAAGGAACCGCTGGTCTTTGGAGATTCCCCGCCGAACGAGGCACGTTGCAATTTGCTGCATCAGTCAAGCCCTTAGTTAAAATTGCCACGTTGTGTGTGGCGTCACGGTTTTCATCGTGTTTGAAATAAAAATCCTTTTTAAAACTATGCCAGTCCGCTTTACGGACAACCCAATTCCCCGGTCTGATAAAATCGGAGTTAAAATTTCCTTCGTATTTAATTAAAATTGGTAAGTGGTCGCTCCCACATAGATCCGTGTGTACGGACAGGTTCAACTTGTTAAAAAGACTACCTGACGATAGACAAAGGTCTATTGCAGAGTACTCTCCATTAAAAGCGTTAAAACGTGTTTTCTCCCCATTATTGAGTAAAAAAAGGTTAAAATCAAGAATAAAACTGGCTAAAATCCGTCCCCTCCTAGTGCATTGGCCTCTAGAGCTTCCCCATAGGAGATCGTGGGCGTTAAAGTCACCCAATAAAATAAAGGGCCTTGGCAACTGTCGGACAAGTGATTCGAGGTTGCTGCGAGTCACCGGTGCACCCTCCGGTAGGTACACGTTGCATATGGTAAGTTTTTGAGGGGCGTAAGTGGAAACGGCCACAGCCTGAAACGGAGTAGCGAGCTGAACTCGAGAGGTGTAAAGGGCCTCCCGGACAGCAATCGCCACTCCGCCATGTGCTCTCTGGCCGCTGAGGTCATCGAACCTTTCAACATTATACCCTTTTAATTCACCTTTGTCCGATGCTTTAAAATGCGTCTCTTGGAGACATATAAACGAGGGGTTAAAATCACGGATTAAAATTGCAAGCTCCTCCTTATGTCGATAAAAACCATTACAGTTCCACTGTAATATAAAAGCCATAATTATATTAAATAAATAAATAAATAAATAAATAAAGTAAAAATTAAAAGAATCAGCGCCGAATACGGTGCTTCTTCCCCTTTTGTCTGGCGAGGAGGACTTCAGTCTCTGAGGGACTGTCGTCCTCCTCCATCGACTCCTGTGGCACTAGCTTGGCTAGTCCGCTGGGGCCGGGGGATGGCGTCTTTTCGCGCTGTTTCAGCGCGACCACGGTGGTGCTTTTTGCTTGGTTCTTGTTTGGGGAACCATTCGCATTGATGGTGGATTTTTGTTTTTGTGCCGGATTTGTTGCCTTGGCCAGCTTGGCTACTTCCTTCAGTTCAGCTGTCGTATTATTAATGTTCCTATCGGTCTGAGTTCCTTGGGTGGTTTTCTTTACTGTTGCCACGGACGCAAAGGATCTAGAAAAGGTCGGTGCTACAAGGGCCCTGAACCTTTTCCGTGCCTCAAAGTAAGTTACTTTCTCCACTGTCTTTATCTCCATGACCTTTCGCTCTTCTACCATTTTCGGACACTTGCGAGAATACGCTGGATGCGTACCCTCGCAGTTCACGCAGCGTGGGTCTTTGGTACATTCCGCACCCTCCCACTCCTCCAGGCCGCAGCGCGGGCAGGTGGCCTTGCCCTCACATCGCGTTGCGATGTGGCCGAAGCGCTGGCACTGGAAGCAGCGCATGGGCGCCGGTATGAATGGCCGCACTGGTACAGATTCATACCTTGTCGGGGAGACTGTCACGTGCAAACGTTAACACGACCGAGGTAGTGTTAACTACTTCGCCGTCGCGCTTCGTTGTAAGTCGACGAGCATCAATTACTCCCTGAGAAGCCATCTCTCTCTTGATCTCGTCGACTTCAACGTACAGCAGGTCGTAATGGGAGATTACTCCCCGACTGGTGTTGAGGGTGCGGTGTACCTCTACCATTACTGGAATGTCATGGAGACTTTTCATGGACAGTAGCTTGTCACTTTGCTGCGGAGTTGCCGTTTCTATCAGTAGAGTTCCATCTCGCAGCTTTTTTGCAGACCTTAGATCCCCAGGCACTGCAGCCGACAGTACTTTTCGAATGAGAAAGGGGGACACTCGCTTAAGTGTCTCCCCTTCTTTTAAACACTTCATCACCAAAAACCGCCTAGAGGCGGACGAAACAGTATCTCCCCCACCCGTATCCGGGCGGGATTTTTTTGTTGGTGGTTGGTTTTTAACCTCCATGCCAATAATAGATTCTTCCCCCGAGCTCCCCACCCACCACGGAGCCACATACTCGGGACGCCGCACCGCAAACCGGTGCGGTCGTCAGGGCTACCCGAGGGATATAGCACCCTAGAGGTGGTTGCCTGTTTCGGGTTGGATCTTCGATGCACGGGCCCACCAAACCCGGACATCTCCGACCGCCCTACGCAGACCCCCACCTCCCTGGCACTCGCCACCGAACGTATCGGAAGCCGATTGACCGGGAGTGGCTAGCTCCCGGCCGCCCGTTTACAGTGAATCCGGGGCCAAAGAGGGGTATTGGCCCGTAGTCCATACCGGGCATCCGACACCCGGCTGGGAACCACGGACCTCACCCTCCAGGATCCCCTTCTCCTCCTTACGGGTCTCCGCACACGGCAAACATGCGGGTGGATCGCAAGCCAGGTGGTGTGGCCGCACACAGACAGTTGACCCACAACACTGTCCGGGCTCAACCCTTGCTGGCACGGGGTTTGTTATCGGGGTTATCTCCCCGCCCTTTTAGTCGCCTCTTACGACAAGGAGGGATACTGCGGGAGTATTCTCAATCCCCCTACCCGCAGGGGGGCATTAGATTCTCATGATCATTTGTTGTTGCGTATTTTCTTCATGCAGTGACATTGTTTTTATTTCACATATGCTAGTTATAATTTTTCACATGGTAGTTTTAATTTTTGAATCCTTATTCACTTTCGCGACTTTGACATGGGACTTTCATCCATGTCGCACGAGATAAATTAATCGACTAATTATGGATTTTATTGGCGCCATAAATATAACTTAATTTTACGGTTGCTTTATGTTGATTTCTGGGCAACTATTTCACAGCGGAGCATGCCCAAACAAGGTGGAAGTCCTTACGGGAGAGGTACGTTAGAGAAAAGAAGAGAAAGGAGAGGCCTTCAGGAAGTGGGAGTATTAACGATCCGGAATGGATGCACATGAAGGAGATTAACTTCCTGCATCGGCACCTGCAGCCAAGAAGGTTGGTATTGTGAAATAAGAGAGGATTTGTTTTCTTAGATCTATTCTAACGCCACTAGTAAACCTCAAATACGTATAGCTTATGAGTCAGATAGATAATTATGACACCTGCGAAGCGATATAGACAGTCCAAATGAAATTACACGTATTTTTAACGAGTTTGCATAGATCAGAGGGTCTAATATTTCAAGAAAGTTCTTGTGTTAATGAGGAGTACCTTAACATGGGTGACTTTATATTCTTAGATGTAGTAGTAGATTTGGTTATTACGGGTGCGTCGACGTCTAGGGTCATTTCGCACCACTACTGCTAGTTATTTGCTCGTTTGGTCAGTTGTGCTCAGTGGGTATCCCTTTTCCATGGTAATATTACTACACGTATATATACATAAACTTAACAAGGTGCTTTGCGTCCACAGTGGATTATTAACTATAAGGAGGTAGGTAGGTAGTATTAGTTTGTAGGGTGCGTCGACGGCATGGTCATTTTGCACCTCTACTCTTCAAAGTTATGTATATACTTTCTATATTCGGATAAGGCAGGTTGTCAGGTAGCTAGATATATTGCTTATCTATTATAGGGTTCAGGTTAAAACCATTTACATTTCCTAAACTGTTGCTTAAATTTTATTAAAAAGCGCCGTTTCCTTTAGAAATAAAATTACGCGGCCAATAGCATTGGGGTCGTCACCCAGAATGGACCCTAGGTCACCCCCAATGCCCAGTCGGCTACGCATGTCCCGGTATCTGCCACACTCCGTCAGGATATGCCGAATTCCGAGAGGACAGTCACAGTCATCACACCGGGGTGGGATTTTCTCTTCAGTGAAGAGAAAGGAGTGGGTCAGATGACTGTGCCCTATCCTCATACGGGTGATGACCACCTCCTCCCTTCTACTACCCCTGACGGGGGACAACCAGGCTTTGGTGGAACTTTTTATCTCGCGCAGTTTATTATTAGTCACCGATTTCCATTCCGTATCCCATTTATTCAGGATTCTGCGTCTGAGTGTGTTCTGGAGATCTTCTACGGTTACTGCGTCTAGGTCAACTCTATGGTTACCGAGGGCCTTTTTCGCAGCATCATCGGCTGCCTC
This sequence comes from Platycnemis pennipes, assembly GCA_933228895.1. Taxonomy (NCBI): domain Eukaryota; kingdom Metazoa; phylum Arthropoda; class Insecta; order Odonata; family Platycnemididae; genus Platycnemis; species Platycnemis pennipes. The sequence goes on from OW121852.1 coordinate 9,614,139, forward strand.
ATTTCCCGGGATTCCCACGTGGCTAGGGACCCACGCAAACTTAATAGAGATGCCTCTGCTCTGAAGGCTTCTCAGAGATTCTTGTATATCTCTTATGATTGGGTGCGCAGCATTATAATTTGAGATGGCTTTCAAGGCGCTCATGGAGTCGGAACATAGCAAACATGATATACCTCGAGTCTCAACGTCCCTAAGGGCAAGTTTAATAGCAGTCAACTCTGCAGTGTACACGCTGCATTCGGGGTTGAGCTTTGTGCTCACGGTTTTGTACAAGCTCACATAGGCACAGGCACATTCTGACTCAGACTTAGAGCCGTCCGTGTAAATGGGTGTTAGATCGTGGCATTGAGATAGGAACTCTGAAAACAAGGACCTATTTTCCTCAGGAAGTGAGTCAGACTTTGCCCGGCTTGCTAGCTTCCACCAGATGTCCGGCTGAGGAATAAGCCATGGAGGAGTTTTAGCCACTCGTATCCTTTCTATCCGGGGAACGGTAATAGAATATCTCTCTAAAATATAGGCAAAACGCACATAAAAAGGTTTAGTAGCCCGTGGTTTTCTGTTAAAAATGTGAGTCATCGGTTCGTTAATGGTTAATTTAAAACACGGATGCGATGGCATGGCTAAAATTTTACTAGCGTAGTTACACATCAAAAGATCTCTACGGATGTCAAGCGGTGGTTCACCTGCATCACACAGAAGGCTATTGATCGGACTCGTTCGAAAGGCACCCGTTGCTAGCCGGAGTCCAAGGTTGTGTATACTTGCTAGCGGCTTTAAGTATGATGCGCGGGTAGCACCATAGATAAAAGAACCGTAGTCCATCTTGGATCGAACCAGTGCCCTATATAGTCGCAGCATTGTAGATCGGTCCGCGCCCCATGAACATCTTGTCAATATTTTTAAAATATTAAGGGATGGGCTAACTCTCATTTTCAGATCAGTAATGTGGGGTCTCCAGGTTAGCCTTTGGTCCAAGATCATTCCCAAAAAATGGGCTGAATTCACAAACTCCAGTGGTCGATCTCCTAGGCGTAGGGTTGGTAGAAACAGCCCTCTTTTTCTGTGAAAATGGACGCATCGCGTCTTCTCTGGGGAGAAGCGTAGCCCATTTTTGCATGACCAGTGGTGAAGTCTGTTTAGCGTTATCTGTAATTGTCGCTCAGCCGTTGATAACTTGGATGCCCTGCAGAAAATTGCCAAGTCATCCACAAAGAGGGATGCCTCGACGGGTGGTAGGATGGAGGATACCACGTCGTTGATAGCAATGGCGAACAGGGTGACACTGAGTACTGACCCTTGGGGAATTCCATTTTCTTGGATCTTCAATCTGGAAAATGAGTTACCCACCCTAACCTTAAAAACTCTATGGCTTAAAAAATTTTCGATAAAAACTGGCAAGTTGCCCTTAAAATTCCAGTCTCTCAGAGTCTTTAGAATTTTAAAACGCCATGTTGTGTCATATGCTTTCTCCAGATCGAAGAACACGCTCAGAACGTGTTGTCGTCGAACGAAAGCTTCCTGAATGAACGTGTCAATTCGGATAAGATGGTCAGTGGTGCTTCGGTGTCTTCGGAATCCGCACTGAAGATTGGAGAGAAGGTTGCGGCTCTCGAGACACCACACGAGTCTGCGATTTACCATTCTCTCCATTAACTTGCACAAGCAAGAGGTTAAAGATATGGGCCGGTAATTCCCTATAATTGACTTCTCTTTAGCCTTTTTGGGAATTGGGATAATTACCGATTCACGCCATGCATGAGGGAAGCTTCCCGTTTCCCAAACACTGTTGAAGGTGTTCAGAATGTGTTCATTTGCCTCCTTCGGTATACGCCTGAGGAAAGCATTGTGGACACGGTCCGCCCCTGGGGCGCTATCCTTCAGCTCATCGATTGCGGACGTGAGTTCCCATTGAGTGAATGGAGCATTGTAGTTCGCCATGAAGTGCCCAGTCGTAAAAGACTTGTTTTTCTTCTCTTCCTGACATTTAAGAGTCAGGAATGTCTTGTCATAATTCGCGGTACTACTGATAGAGGTGTAGTACTCCCCAAACGCCTCGGCCACAGCTTCTGGTTGGGATTTTATGATTCCATTCACCATCACAGATGGAATTGAGAGCTGATGATACCTCCCGCTTATGCTTTTAATTTTTCTCCAGACCTCCGAATTTGCCGTGCGATGGTTGATCGTTTTTACGTATTCATTCCAGCATTTTCTTTTAGATTCAATAACTATTTGACGTGCCTTCGCTCGTAGACGGCGGAACGCTTCGAGATTCCGTGCCGTGGGGTATTTTTTAAAAATACGCAGGGCTTTCTTTCTCTTCGCGATAGCTTCAGCGCAGTCCTTGTTCCACCATGGCACTGGAGCGCGCTTCAACCTACCAGATGAAAGTGGAACACTTTGCTCGGCAGCAGTTAGTATAGCGACTGTGAGTGTGTCCACGTTTTCCGGTCCGCTACGTGTGCCATCGAAAGTAAATTTGAAACTATTTCCAAAAGTTTCCCAGTCAGCCTTCCGTAAAATCCAATTCCTGGGTACGTTAATATTTGGGTTAAACCCATTTTTACTGATTAAAATCGGGAAGTGGTCACTTCCGCAAAGGTCGCTGTGAACACTTAGTTTAAAACGTGGGGCCAAGCTTGCACTACACATGAACAGGTCTATTGCAGAAAAAGTGCCGTTAAAAGAGTTAAAATGTGTCTTTTCGTTCTTGTTAATTAAAACAAGGTTAAAATCATTTAAAAACCTTTCTAAAATCCTTCCACGGCGGTTAAAATCACCACTGTTATCTCCCCAGAGAGCGTTGTGGGCATTGAAGTCACCTAGAAGGACAAACGGACGTGGCAGCTGCCTCACCAAATCCTCCAGGGATCTCCTAGTTAACGGAGACCTTTCTGGGAGATACAAATTACAAAAGGTTATCTCCTCTGGTGAGGCTACCCTCACAGCGATAGCCTGGAGAGGAGTCGTAATGTCGATTCGGGATGTGTAGAGGGTATCCCGAATAATTACAGCGACTCCTCCCTGAGCCCGTGTCCCAGTTGTGTCATCGTGGCGGAGTACCACATACCCTTTAATTTGTGGTGCGTCTCTTTCCTTAAAATGGGTCTCCTGAAGAAATACGCAGGTGGGGTTCAGGTCATGCATCAGGAGTTTGAATTCCTCTAATCTCCTGTAAAAACCATTTAGGTTCCATTGTATGGCAAAAAGAGCCATATTGTAAAAATTTAGTTAAAAATTAAAACAATAAATAAATAAATATGTAGTCTTAAAAAAAATATATAAAATATAAGGCTATCTGCTTAGCTTGAGCTTCCTTCCTTTTCTACTTTGAAGGAGAGTTCGCAGTTGGCTTTCGTCTAATATTTCCTCTTCCATGTCCTCCTCCCGGACTTCGCGGGGAGGAGAGGCGGAGGGTGAACGCGAGGCTACGCGTTCTTTCTCTTTGCGTTTGGGAGAGGTAGATAGTGAGCGGTTTGGAGGGAGCTTTTTATTACTCAGGGCCTCAGAAACCACGGAGGTTTCATTTTTAGAATCCTTCTTCTGTGTGCTCTTAGGGTTTCCTGTTGAGGGCAATTTTTTAGTGGAGATATTCTCCTTACTTTTCGTTTCTTGCTTCTTTGGTTCCTGACTCTCAGTCTGTGTGCTTGCCGACACTTTTTTAATCGTGGCTACAGATGCGAATGATCTAGAAAATGTTGGGGCTATCACCGTTCTAAACTTTTTCCTAGCTTCTAGGAAAGGGATTTTCTCAAGCACCTTTATCTCCATTATCTTCTTTTCCTCCTGCATCCTTGGGCAATCCCGTGAATACACGGGATGCGCTCCTTGGCAGTTAACGCAGAGCGCCGGGCTGTCACAGACATCTCCATCGTGCTTGTCTTTTGCACATTTGGGGCAGGTAGGCTTCCCTTTGCATTTTGACACTATGTGACCAAAGCATTGGCATTGGAAACACCGTAAAGGACTGGGTATAAAGGGCCTTACAGAGCACGAGTTGTAGCCAACATTCACTCGGCTTGGAAGTTTATCCAGCGAGAATGTAAGCACTACAGATGTTGAGTCGACGAATTCCCCATTTCGCTTAGTCTTGAGTCTACGACAGGAGATGACGCCCTGGGGAGCCATCTCCTTCGTTATCTCCTCGACAGAGGTGTATAACAGATCGTAGCACGATATAACGCCACTGCATGTATTTAGGGTTCTGTGTGCCTCAACCTTTACGGGGATATTTAGAAAACTTTTCATGCTAAGGAGCTTTTCGCTTTGCTTATCATTTGATAATCATCTGTATAAGCAGTGATCCGTCGCGTAGCTTCTTTACGTTTTCCAAGGAACCAGGAACATCATTGCTGAGGGCTTTATGGATTAGGAAGGGGGATACCTTCGAGAGGTTCTCCCCTTCGACTGAACATTTCATTATTAAATATTTCCTGCATATCATTACAGGGTCTCCACCGCCCATATCAGGGCAGTGTCTCTTAAGTGGAGGAAATGAATTCGTCTCCATAAGAGTGTGTGTTTCATCCCCTGGCCTCCCCACCCACCACGGAGCCACACATTTGGGACGCCGCACCGCAAACCGGTGCGGTCGCCAGGGCTAACCAAGGGGATATAGCACTATCGATATGGGAGCCTGCGTCGAGTTAGAACCTCCAACGCGCAGGCCCTCCTAACCCACGCGCCTTCGGCCGCCCTAAGCAGACCCCCGTCTCTCCAGCACTCGCCATCGAACGCAAGCGTGTCGAAAGCCGATTGACCGGGGGTGGCTAGCCCCCGGCCGCCCGTTTACAGGGAATCCGGGGCCGAAGTGGGGTGTTGAACTCCGGCCCATACCGAGCATCCGACACCCGGCTGGGTGCCAGAGATCTCACCCACCAGGATCCCCTTCTCCCCCTTACGGGTCACCGCACACGGCAAACATGCGGGTGGATCGCAGGCCAGCTGGTATGGCCGCTCACAGACAGTTGATCCACACGACTGTCCGGACGCATCCTTGCTGGACTGGGGGTTTGTTTTCGGGGTTGTCTCCCCGCCCTTTTAGTCGCCTCTTACGACAAGCAGAGATACTGCGGGAGTATTCTCAATCCCCCTACCCGCAGGGGGGTTAACTATAAGGAATTTATTAGGTTGGATTCTTTTAGAAAATTCAACAATTTGTCTATTTTCTCAGGGTCATCGCCCAAAATCTCTTCTAGCTGCCCAGTTATATTATGTCGTTCGCGTACTGCCTGATACCTTGCACATTCCTCCAGGAGATGCCTTACCGTCAGTGGAGAATCACAGTCGTCACAACGCGGTGGTACTTTTCCTTCCGTGAAGAGGAATGAGTGGGTGAGGGCACAGTGTCCTATCCTCATGCGTGTGATTGCGACTTCCTCCCTCCGACAGTTCCTGACGGAGGTGGACCAAGCAAATGTATCGGGTTTAATGAACCGGAGTTTGTTGGAATTGATGGATCTCCAGGTTTCTCTCCACTTTTCTAAGACTATTTTTTTAAGCTTCGACTTCATATCCTCTACGGGAACCAGCGCTGAGGCGCTCTGGGTGTCCATGAGCGATTCTTTCGCCGCTGCGTCGGCCTTCTCATTGCCCAGTATTCCCACGTGCCCCGGGATCCATATAAATGATACTGTCACGCCCTCCTTACTTAGGGATGCCAAGGAGGATTGGATATCCTGGACAAGAGGGTGTTCAGTAAATAGGTCCGAGATTGAGTGCAAGGCGCTTAAGGAGTCAGAACATACTAGATAACGAGCGTTACGACGTTTAATGTGGCTTAAGGCCATATTTATGGCAAAAAGTTAATACGCTCCGCTCTGCATGTTTTTTTTTGTCCTGCCCGAAAGCGCGCCCCGCCCTGTCCCTCGCCTTGCCTCGAAGGGCAGTCCCTATTGTTCCTCGTCCTTTAAGGGTCAGTGTCCACCCTCGCTGTCCCTTTTCCCACCGGATGTCCGCATCCACCCACTTCTCCCCCCCCTGTACCACCCACTCACCACCCACTCACCCCTTTTTACCACCCCCGCACCTTTTTTTTATTTTTTTTTCCCGCCGACGCTCCTTGACCCTTAGGGCCTCATTGGACAACTCCGGTCACGTGGTCCACCCTGAAGGAGTATAAAAGGGGCACTCCAGACCCCGAAAATTCAGAAGAGGAGAGGCGGCCAAGTGGTGAAGAACCCTTGCTCCCTCCTGCCCGGCCAAGCGGTGAATAACCATTGGTCTCCTGCCCGGCCAAGTGGTGAAAAACCCTTGGTTCTTTTTGCCCTGGCACCAAGCGGTGAAGAACCATTGGTTGCTGCCCCCTCCGGCCAAGCGGTGAATAACCCTTGGTTTCCCTGGCACCAAGCGGTGAAGAACCATTGGTTGCTTTCCCCCTCCGGCCAAGCGGTGAATAACCCTTGGTCTTCCCGGCACCAAGCGGTGAAGAACCATTGGTTGCTTTCCCCCTCCGGCCAAGCGGTGAATAACCCTTGGTCTTCCCGGCACCAAGCGGTGAGAAACCCTTGGCTGCTTCCCTGCCCGGCCAAGCGGTGAAAAACCATTGGTCTTCCCCTGGCAACCAAGCGGTGAAGAACCCTTGGTTGTTGTCCTTCCTTGGCTCCCCTACCTCTCCGCTTGTCCGTGGCCGGCCGATGCCGAAACGAAGTGGGAAGTGGAGGCCGGAACGGCGTCAGCGCCGCATCGAGCGCTTAGCTTTGGCATGGGCGGCAGCACAGGCTGAGCCACCCAAACCCATGCTAAGCCCGCTGAAGACCCCGGAGAAGCCGGCTCCGAGTGCCGACCCTGGACTCGTCTCGCCGCCGACGCAAGCCGCGGACCCCGGAGAAGTTCGGACCACCCCGCCGTGGCGCCTGCAGCTCCAGGACTCCCCCCCTCACCCCTTACCAGGACCCCTGCTCCTATCCCCTGCGCCGACGCGACCCACGCGTCGTACGGGCACTCTTCGGTAGGGACCCGTAACTCCCTCGGGTCTCTCACCTAGCCCTCTTCCCTTTCCCCCTCTTTCCTCCCCTCCCTCTCCCCTCTCCCCTCTTCTTACCCCCTCCTTCTCCCCACATACCCGATCTCCATCCATTCCTCCCCCCCCCGCTATTTGATATAAATAAAAGGCAATCTGAAATCTACTGGATCGACTCCTTATTTCGTCGCCCGCTCCCCGAGTCACCCCATGAAGACACGGCAAGCCAAAAGGGGTGACACAACCCCCACCGGACCGGAAGCGGAAACGACAAAGTTCAGCAGTGTAAATACTGCAGAGCGGGTCAAGTTTCGCTTTCAGAACTCCGTGGTAGGAGCACGATTGCGCAGCCACAGGATGTTCCAGACTTCGACCCGTCCGTATATACGGGGGTGAAGCCGGAATAGTTCCCCAATTCTTCTTTAAAGAGTCGTTGGTATTCTGCAGACGTAGTGGCAGATTTTCGGCATTTAAGTAAACGATAATTAATATCTGGGCGAGGTATCGTCCATGGAGGGTGCTTATGATACCCAGTCGAGTATATGTCAGGCAAAGTAAAACGAACCTCTTGGATAAAATTACTGAAACGCACACCAAAAGGCTTTGTTGCCCTTGGCCTTCGATTAAAAATTTCTAAAAAATGAGGGTTAAAAATATAGTTAAAACAAGGATGTCTTTTCATCGATAAAATCTTTGCGGCGTAGTTACACATCAGTGTATCACGGCGAGTCGCTAAAGGCGGTTCCCCGGCATCCGAGTAGATGCTCAAGACAGGAGAGGTTCTAAATGCGCCAGTAGCCAGCCGAAGTCCTGAGTTATGGATCGTGGATAGGGGTCTTAAATAAGACTCACGTCCTGCTGCGTAGACTACTGAACCGTAGTCGAGCCTACTACGCACAAGCGACCTGTACAGTAAAAGCAATGTCGTGCGATCAGCGCCCCACGTCGAGTGACTTAAAAAACGTAAAATATTTAAGATTTTAAAACAGGTTTCCTTTAAAGATTTAATGTGCTCTTGCCAATTAAGACGATAATCAAAAATCATGCCTAGGAAGCGAATAGACTCCACGTAGGCTAACTCTTTGCTTCCAAGCCTTAACGTGGGTGGGATGTGAAACCCTCTAAGTCGATGGAAGTGAACGCACTTTGTCTTCTCCGAAGAGAAACGAAATCCGTTGCTTCGTGACCACTTGTCCAGTTTGTTAAGACAGAGCTGGGTGTGTCTTGTAGCACAGGAAAGTTTGGACGATCGGCTAAATATAGCTAGGTCGTCAACAAACAAGGATCCCTTAACCGGCTCTTTTATACAGTCGGTTATGTCGTTGATTGCAATGGCATAGAGCGTTACACTTAGTACAGAGCCTTGAGGCACACCATTTTCCTGGCTAAAAAATCTTGACAGGGTGCTACCAATCTTAATTTTAAAAACACGAGCTGTCAAAAAAATTTTAATAAAAGTGGGCAAGTTACCCCTAAAGCCCCAATCGTGCAGCGATTTTAGAATCTTCCACCGCCACACTCGGTCGTAGGCCTTCTCCAGGTCAAAGAAGACCCCAACGACGTGTTGGCGGAGTAGAAAAGCTTCCTGTATGAATGTGTCCAGCGATACTAGGTGGTCAGTTGTGGACCTTCCCCGCCGAAAGCCACACTGTATATCAGAAAAAAGGCCTCGCCGTTCCAAACACCAGACAAGTCGGCGATTTACCATTCTTTCCATGATCTTACATAGGCAGCTGGTTAAGGAGATTCAGAGGAGGTTAATAATGATTCGGATCAGCTCTATCCTTTCCCACTTTAGGAATGGGAACGACCACGGAATCTCTCCAGGAATCTGGAAATCTTCCCTCGAACCAAAGTTGGTTGAGGGTCCGAAGCATTTCCCTAAACCCTGACTCTGGAAGATTCCGGAGAAAGGAATTATGGATGTCGTCCATTCCAGGAGAACTGTCTCGAGAATCATTTATCGACGACCTGAGTTCACATAGGCTAAAAGGAGCATTATAATCAGCAGGCTCGCTTGTTTCCTTAAAGTCGAGATGAGACGACTCATATCGGTCCTTCATCGCAATGAATGGAGCGTCGTAGGAATCGCTACTGGAGGTTTTAGCGAGCTCTAGGCCGAATATCTCGCATAAATTGCGGGGTGATGTTATTACTTCCCCATTAACCTTAAGATAGGAGACACTATGGGAGTGCGGCGTGCCCGAGATAGCTCTCACCTTTTTCCATACTTGAGCTATAGGTGTTCGATTATTGATACTGGACGCGTAATCCATCCAAGAAGTTTTCTTGGCCTTCTTTACAACCTGCCGGGCTTTGGCTCTCAGCTGCCGGAAGGAGGACAGATTTGTGGCCGTTGGGTACTTGTTAAAAATACGCAACGCCTTTTTTCGTTTTTTAATTGCCTCTGCGCACTCAGCGTTCCACCATGGCACTGGTTTACGGGAAGTAATACCGGTTAACTTCGGTACGCTTAATCTCGCAGCTCCAGTTATAGAAGCAGTGAGGTTTTCCACGTTGCGAACTGCATTTACGTTTTCGTCGTAATTGAAACTAAAATTTGACTTAAAAGCACTCCAGTTCGCCTTTCGGATATTCCAGCTATCCCGGTGAATACCATCTCCGTTATTGGATTGCTCCATTTGGATAAAAATAGGAAAGTGGTCGCTCCCGCATAGATCTCTATGCACGGACATGTTGATTTTAGTCATTAAGCTGCTTGAGCACATGCATAGGTCAATGGTGGAGAATTCACCCGTAAAGCTGTTAAAATGGGTTTTCTCCCCAGAGTTCAATAAATAAAGGTTAAAATCTTCAATAAAACTGGTTAAAATCCGCCCCCTCCTGTTGCTCTGTATTCGAGTACTTCCCCATAAGGGGTCGTGAGCATTAAAATCACCCAACAACACATAAGGTCTAGGCAGTTGATCAACTAGAGTTTGCAAGTTGTGCCGAGTAACAGGAGCTCCCTCTGGTAGGTAAACGTTACACAACGTTAGTTTTGCAGGAGTGTGAACAGTTAAAGCCACTGCCTGGAATGGCGTGTTTAGCGGCAATCGAGAGGTGTAAAGGGTCTCTCGAATCATTATTGCGACTCCCCCTCTGGCTCTTTGACCAGTGGTGTCGTCATATCTAAAAACGGAATACCCTCTTATGTTACCTTGGTCGGTTGTTTTAAAATGAGTCTCTTGTAAACACACACAGGATGGGTTAAAATCACGCAATAAAATGGCCAGCTCCTCCTTGTGCCTATAAAAACCATTACAGTTCCACTGTAAAATATTCATGACTAGAGTTGAGTAGTCCGCCCGTACAGGAGGACTAGCGCTTAATTCGGGGCTTATTTTTTTCTTTCTTTCTGGCTAAAAGAAGTTCAGCCTCCGATGGACTGTCTTCGTCTTCCATAGATTCTAGCGGGGAGTTATTAACCTGTCTCATGGGTTCGGGGGAGGGTGTCTTTCCCCTGCTCACCGCCGAGTCTTTTGTGGAGGGTTTTAAAGGGTTCTTGGGGAAACCCGGAGTTTTAACGTCCTTCGGTAGAGAAGGCGTGTTTTTGGCCTTAGATGTAGTGGCAGTGTTTTCATTTCGATTCTTTTTGTTGTTTTCCAATAAAGTCTCGTCTGTTTGAGTCTCAATAGTAATCTTGCGAACTGGAGTGCTCGATACGAGGGCAAAAGATCGTGAGAAGGTAGGGGCAACCAATGATCTGTACTTCTTGCGTGCTTCTAAGTAAGGGATCTTCTCTATTGTCTTTATCTCCATCACCTTACGTTCTTCTTGGAGCTTAGGACATTTGCGGGAAAACACAGGATGTTCACCCTCACAGTTCACACACTTTGGTCCAGAGGTGCATTCTTCGTCGTGTTTTCCCTTGCCGCAGGATGGACAGGTGTCTATGCCCTCACATCTTGTGGCGATGTGTCCAAATCGCTGACATTTAAAGCATCGCATAGGATTCGGGATAAAAGGCCGCACAGGTACAGATTCATACCCGATTAACACCTTGTCAGGGAGCACGTCGCAAGCGAAGGTAAGAATGACAGATGTTGTGTCAATAAACTCACCATTGCGCTTCGTCTTCAATCGGCGACAGTCAGTCACTCCTTGAGAGGCCATTTCTCTCTTAATTTCCTCCACCTCTACGTAGAGGAGGTCATAGTGACTGATGACTCCCTGACAAGAGTTCAGTGTACGATGGACTTCGACTTTAACCGGGATGTCGTGGAGTCTATCCATAAGAAGGAGCTTCTCACTTTGCGCTATCGACGCCGTTTCTATTAAGAGACTACCATCCCTTAGTTTTTTGGCTGATATGAGTTCGCCAGGAATCGAGCTCGAGAGTACCCTCCTAATGAGAAAAGGAGAGACCTCTTTAAGAGTCTCACCTTCTTTACAACATTTCATAACTAAGTACTTCTTTGACCTAGAAAAAACTTTATCTCCCCCGCCAGTATCCTGGCGGGATCTTTTGGATGGTGGAAGAGTTCCTTCAGCCATACCATTGAGATCTTCATCCCCCGGGCTCCCCACCCACCACGGAGCCACACATTCGGGACGCCGCACCGCAAACCGGTGCGGTCGCCAGGGCTACCCGAGGGGATATAGCACCCTAGAGGTGGTTGTCTGTTGTAGTAGTAGTAGTAGTAGATTTAGGTTTATAGGGTGCGTCGACAACTATGGTCATTTTGCACCACGCACAATCTAATTCATAATAATAAATATGTAGAAATATAAAAAAGTAGAAATATAAATATAGAGTAAAAATCAAAGGCAGTATAAAAGGTCCAGTTTATGACAATAAATTAGATTTTATTCATTAAGTTTATTTCTTTTAAAAAGGTAATAACATGGCATAGGCGATCAGCATCGTTGCCTAGAACGTGTTCTAGGTCGCCGTTGATGCCTAGCCTGTTACGTGTGTCCCGGTATTTGTCACACTCCGTCAGGATATGTCGCACACTGAGAGGACAGTCACAGTCATCACATCGCGGAGGAATTTTCTCTTCTGTAAAGAGGAACGAGTGGGTCAGGGCGCAATGCCCGATTCTTAATCGTGTGATGACCACTTCTTCTCTGCGACTACCCCTGACGGAAGTGGGCCACACTGACGTTACCGGTTTAATTGCCCGTAACTTATTGTTTAGGACATCGCTCCAAAGTGCACTCCACTGCTCTAGGACTATTTTACGGAGAGAGGCTTGCAGATCCTGATAGGGTACTAGCGTCGTCGTCGGCTCAGGGATATTTAGCGCTTCTTTTGCAGCTGCATCCGCCTTCTCATTTCCAGCAATACCCATATGTCCTGGGACCCAGAGAAAAATAACTTTGATTCCCTTTCTATTAAGGGATAAAAGGGTAGTATGTATTCGCTGGACAATAGGGTGTGGTGAAGAAAAGACGGAAATGGATTGCAGTGCGCTCATTGAGTCCGTGCAGATGACAAAAGACCCCGAAGAACCCCTAATTCCTTCAAGGGCCATCTTAATAGCCAGCAGCTCCGCTGTGTATACGCTACACAGCGTATTGAGTCTGGACTGGACGACACCGTGATGGGAGGAGGTAACCGCGCACGAACAGGCTGCATTCGACTTCGATCCATCCGTGTATACAGGGATGAAATCGGAGTGGCGACAGAGAAATTCGTTGAAGAGGCGCTGGTATTCTAGAGCAGTGGTGTGGGATTTATGGCGCCTACCAAGTGCCATATGGATGTCCGGCGGCGGAATAATCCACATAGGGTAACTCGAGTACCCAACTGGATAAACATCTGGGAGTCTTAACCCGACACCCTGAATAAATAAATTAAAACGAACACTGAGCGGCTTGGTAGCTCTTGTCCGACGATTAAAAAGTTCCATAAATCTAGGGTTAAAAATCAAATTGAAACACGGGTGATTCTTGGTAGCTAAAATTTTCGCCACATAGGAGCACATCAGTATGTTCCTACGGTACGGTAACGGAGGCTCCCCGGAATCAGCATAAATGCTGAGGACCGGACTAGTCCGGAAAGCACCAGTAGAAATACGAAGCCCTGCGTTGTGTACTGTTGTTAACGACCTTAAGTAAGAGTCGCGACTGGAAGCGTAAACAACTGACCCGTAGTCCAGTTTGGAACGCTTTGGAGCTTTTAGTCGCCTCTTACGACAAGCAGGGATACTGCGGGAGTATTCTCAATCCCCCTACCCGCAGGGGGGAACTCCCGGAACAGCATTGAGGTCAGACTCAGAGGAGTGGCAAGTAAGGAAACCTTTCCATCTATTCACAATTTTTTACAAGTACAAGTTTACTGCTTTAAATGTCATTGTATTTTGATCCATGCAGTCTATCACAAAGTTCCTTGATCATCTGGACATGTGGGCAGCTGAAGCAAAGGAGAAGAACTATCACTTTCTTTCGGAAAACATGTATATTGGGTTTAAAGTTACCCTGAGAACCACACTGGAGCTACATGAATTTTTAGGCTCGTGTGGTTTCGTACATTTAATGACTGCCAGAATCAATCAAGATGATTTAGAGGTATATATGTAGTACATTATGTTCTAATCTGTCTAAACCCGCTAATTACTGTTTGAAGTGATTGTGTGAAACATTCAAATTTTATGATTTTCAGAGATTCTTTGGAGTGATGCGAGGTGCGTGTGGTTCTAATGACCACCCAGATGCTATTCTTTATGCCCAAATGTTCAGGCTTGTCAGTACATATTCCCTTGTCAACCACCAAAAGGGAGTAATATTGAGGGTACTGATATTTTGCCCTCACTGATGAATGCATCCAATGATTCCACCAACCGCAATGAAAGGAAGGCCTTATTCCAGGGAATGCTTGATGGTATTATTGATAAAGGAGTTCCACCTCAAGAAATGTTGGACTTTGTTGATGCTTTGAAAGACCATGACTATAATAAGCCTAAAGCAAGAGATTCTCTAATGGTTTATTTCTCTGGCTACGTGGCTGGGAGAGTATCACGATTCACCTCATGTGAGGTTTGCAAGCAAAGCTTACTGTCTCCTCATCTTCCTGGTGATGCTAAGGGATTTTTTATTGATTATTTAAGCAAGGGACATTTGATATTTCCATCACATGCATTGTGTCAAGCAATATCTGACCTGGAGTCAGCCTGAATCCATGCCATTGAGTCTGAGGATCTGAATGTGGACACTTTTTTTACTGTGATTGGTAAAATTCAAGATATAGAAGATCTGCCACTTGTGGAGTGTGTTGACCACTGTCATACCTTAACCAGTGCTATTCTTTCATTCTTCCTCTTCACTAGAATGCATTTCATAAGTAACGCCTTTAATTCCAATGACAGCAAAGATGTTCATTTAAATGCTTCCTGATCCCAAAATCTGGGGGAGGAGCGAGACTGATATATGACCTATCTCCTTGGACAAAATATTACAAAACCCCTAAGTTTTCCTTACTCGGGCCAGGCCGAGCAATTGCAGGAATACCCCAACATAGTTTCCTTGCAAAATTGGACTTAAAGAGTGCATTCTACCAATTTCAAATTCATGTTAGACACTGGAAGTTCTACGGAGTGCGCTATAAAGAAGAAACTTTAGCCTTTACCCGTTTGCCAATGGGACACTCCCTTAGTCCAGCGATTCTTCAACGCTGGGCGCAAGATTGTGCACTTTTTATTCATGATAAATTTAAAATTAATGTTATTTGTTATCTTGACGATTGGCTGCTTTACAGCAAAAGAAAGTTTTGTGTGTATACCATTGTACAATATCTGCTAGATGAATTCGGAGTGCAAGTTAACATGGGTAAATCAATTCTTATTCCTACCAAATGTATTAAATATCTAGGAGTGATTATCAATAGTGAAGAATTGTCTGTAAAGTTAACCCCCACCTCAGTGAAAAGAGTCCTAAGTGTAATACCCATCCTTCCCAAACTCCGACAAACAGACATACCTAAGGCAGCAGGGTATCTCAGTTGGGTGTGTTGGATACTACGCTTACCAACATTCCTAGTTACACAGGTGTTTAGTCGTAACAATATCTGGTGGCTCCAGCTGATGGAGTCGGAGATATTTAATAGGGAAGTTAAGTTGTTTAGACCCACCCAAACAGTGAAAGTGTACACAGATGCGACGCTCACGCAGGGGGGAATTGTGATACAAGATTGGAACATTTCCCGCAACTTCGCAATACCCGAAGGATTATCTTCAATCAACGCAGCGGAGGCCTATGCAGCGCTAAAAGGACTAGAACTGACCATGGACCTGTTAACTGCATTTAATTTACTATGTATAAACATTATCATGCACATTGACTATACTACTGCTTTATACGCCCTTAGTAAAGGGAAAAGTGTTATCTACCAACTAAATCCTTTGTTAATTGACATGTATCTTAACCTCTTAATTAAAGAACAACAGTCACATACCGTGACCTGGGTCCACGTACCGTCCGCCGCCAACCCGGCAGACGCGCCCTCGCGGGCCGTGCCCGTCTGATATGCCTGAGTCCGCCATGTTGGCGGGCCAGGTATATATACCAGGCGGGTACGCGCCCCCAGAGGCGTCGTTTGCGAGTGATTGGAAGAGTAGGGACGGTACGGGGGCCCAGCAGCAGCAGCCATTGGCTTGAAGGTCTAACTCGGAGACAACCTCACCCCGGCAGAAGACAACATACAGAGTCTTCTAGGATAAAGCTTTATGCATTCCTGAACCTCTGTTCGTTAGCCTCAAGGCCATAGGTCGTATCAAGACACGGAATGGAGAGATACTCGCTCCTAGTTTCCCTGACACACCAACGATGGTAGTCAACGGAATACCAGGTAGTGAAGGAGTGGTTACACCACAAAACCACAATCTCTATGAGGAACTCCCCCTGATGGGTCCAGCATATCAATGATGCCTTGAACGGAACCAAAACGGGCGCGGACGGATATACAACAGACGGATATACATACGGAGAGATGTGGAGGCCCACATCCTCAAGACACTTTCGACCGACTGCCTCGTCAGGCCACGTCCCACCTATATACCAGGCCGGTCGCCGACGAATCAGCGGCCGAGCTGGCAAAGGGAGGTAGGACAGTCCAAGAAGGACGGTCGGCCGGATTCTCGGCTGAGGAGATGTACCTCCAGGTCACTGTTCGTGACTGTTCCTTTATTAAATTCACATACAACATTTTAACATCATTCAATTGAAAAACGATGCCACTTCCCTTCTGGAGGGAATACAAAGAGGCTTGGTTATCGTGGTACACAGTAACATTACAAAATTCAGGTGCAAGGGCATGGTTGGCAGCCAGCAAGGCGGCCATGGTTTCAGCCTCAACTATTGCCTTTTCTTCGTGAAAGGGCCACATTTCGCAAATGTCCATTGCTGGGATAACCCAGGCCGCCTGAAAAGGCGTTGCATCACTAAACACATCAAGACACATAGAATAATTACCAAAGTTTCGTGGGTGATGCCACAATTGTTCATCACAAAGAAGCTGAAGCCAATAGGTGCGCCTTGTGGAGCAGTCCTTTATGAGAAAGTAGGGCATGCGTAGGATGTAGACACACCACGATAGAAAGCCGGCGGCTTTTGGAATGTCGGTCTGTCGGAAAACTGTCGGAAGTTGAAGAAGGAGACCCCCTGCGGGTGGGGGGATTGAGAATACTCCCGCAGTATCCCTGCTTGTCGTAAGAGGCGACTAAAAGGGCGGGGAGAAAACCCCGAAAACAAACCAAGAGCCAACAAGGGTTGAGCCCGGACAGTCTTGTGGGTCAACTGTCTGTGTGCGGCCACACCACCTGGCCTGCGATCCACCCGCATGTTTGCCGTGTGCGGAGACCCGTAAGGAGGAGAAGGGGATCCTGGAGGGCGAGGCCCGTGGTTCCCAGCCGGGTGTCGGATGCCCGGTATGGACTACGGGCTGATGCCCCTCTTCGGCCCCGGATTCTGTGTAAACGGGCGGCCGGGAGCTAGCCACTCCCGGTCAATCGGCTTCCGTGGCGTAAGCTCAACGGTGGCGAGTGCCAGGGAGGTGGGGGTCTGCGTAGGGCGGTCGGAGATGTACGGGTTTGGTGGGCCCGTGCATTAAAGACCCAACCCGAAACAGACAACCACCTCTAGGGTGCTATATCCCCTCGGTAAGCCCTGGCGACCGCACCGGCTTGCGGTGCGGCGTCCCAAATGTGTGGCTCCATGGTGGGTGGGGAGCCCGGGGGATGAACATCTCAAAAGGATGGATGGAACTAAACCTCCACCACTTAAAAAACCCCGCCCGGACACGGGTGGACGAGAATCGCCAGTTACAGTTTGTAAGCGCTACCTTTTGATGAAATGTCAGAAAGAAGGAGAGACCTTGACTAAGGTATCTCCCTTCCTAATTAGGAAAGTTTTGTCTGCCTCGGTCACTGGAGAACTTAGATCTGCCAAAAAATTACGAGACGGTTCATTACTGATTGAAACCTGCAGCACTGCACAGAGCGAAAAGCTTCTGAAACTGAAAATGCTCGATGACATCCCAGTCTCGGTTGAGGTGCACCGCACTCTAAACAGCAGTCGGGGGGTTATCACGCATTACGATCTACTATACGTTGATGTCGACGAGATCAGAAGAGAGATGGCTCCTCAAGGTGTGACTGATGCTCGTCGACTCACCACGAAGCGTAATGGGAAAGTGATCGACACAACATCTGTCGTCCTCACTTTCTCATTCGATAGACTCCCTGACAAGGTCTTTATAGGGTACGAATCTGTCCCGGTGCGACCATTTATACCGGCACCCATGCGCTGCTTCCAGTGCCAGCGCTTCGGCCACATCGCCACGCGATGTGAGGGCAAGGCCACCTGCCCGCGCTGCGGCCTGGACGCGCATGATGGTGCTGAGTGCACAAAAGACCCACAGTGCGTCAATTGCGAGGGCGCACACCCAGTGTACTCTCGCAAGTGCCCTAAGCAAATCGAAGAAAGGAAGGTCATGGAGCTAAAAAACTGTGGAAAAAATTACGTATTTAGAGGCAAGGAAAAAGTATAGGGCCACGGTCGCCCCTACATTTTCTAAATCTTTCGCCGAAGTTGCCACGAAAATGCAAGTCCCGAAGGTTAGCGTAGCTATCCAAACAGATCCCAAAGAAATAAAAAAACCAATTGCCACAGAAAAAGAATCGGCCAAGCCGGCTAAGGCCCCTAAACCGGCAAACAAGACGAGTGACACAAGTGTGGGCTCTCCCCAAAAGAACCCACCTAAAACCACCGCTGCACTGTCGCAGAATCGGTGCAAGAAAACGCCATCACCAAATCCATCTGGACTGGATATAAGCCGTCCGGAATCGATGGAGGAAGACGAATGATATTTACCATTCAATGGAACTGCAATGGGTTTTACCGGCACAAGGAGGAGCTAGACGTTTTAATCCGAGATTTTAGCCCCGTTTGCGTTTGTCTCCAAGAGACTCATTTTAAAACTACAGACAAGGGTTCTCTAAGAGGTTTTAATGTTTTTAGACTAGATGACACTAGTGGCCTCCGTGCTCAAGGTGGAGTGGCGATAGCTACTCGGGAGGCCCTTTACACCTCCCGAGTACAGCTGGACACTCCCTTCCAGGCAGTGGCGGTAACGCTGCACACACCTGAGACGATAACGTTATGCAACGTCTACTTTCCAGAGGGGGCTCCTGTCATACGAAGGAACTTAGAAGCCCTCATACAGCAGCTGCCAAAGCCCTTCATTCTCTTAGGAGACTTTAACGCCCACGATACCCTGTGGGGAAGTCCAAGGGCCCAGTGCAATAGAAGAGGCCGCATTATATCATCCTTCGTAAATGATTTTAACCTATTCTTATTAAACAACGGGGAAAGAACACGGTTCAATAGCCATACCGGCGACTTTTCCGCTATTGATCTAAGCATGTGTTCTAGTAGTCTGATGACTAAACTCAAATTATCAGTTCACAATGACCTGTGTGGGAGTGATCACTTCCCCCTTTTTATTCTCAAAGAGCAGAATTTTAGCAGAGAACTTATTAGACAAGCCAACTGGATAGTCCGTAGGGCATAATGGTCAGCTTTTAAAACACGTTTTGATTTTAACTTTGACTTGCATCTCAATGGAGCACAAAACGTTGAAAGATTGACCAAACGCATCCTGGAAGCAGCAGAGGTCAGTGTCCCCCGTTCAAAAGGAATCTCCCCTCGACCGGTGGTTCCCTGGTGGAACAAGGAGTGTGCTAATGCAATTAAGATGCGAAAAAAGGCGCTACGAATATTTAACAAATTTCCCACCGAAAGGAACCTTGCCTCCTTTCGACGATTGCGAGCGAAAGCTCGGAAGGTCGTAAAGCAGGCTAAGAAGGATTCTTGGATAGAATTCGTGTCTGGAGTCAACAATAGGACTCCCATTAAGCAGGTGTGGCAAAGAGTAAAAAGCATTTCTGGCTCCCGCGTTGAAAACTGTATTAACCACCTGACAATAGACAACAAAATAGTCACTGCTCCGGAAGACATATGCTACGCGTTCGGGCGTCTACTTGAGGAGCGCTACAGCAATAACAGCTATGACCGGGAATTCTTGAATTTTAAAAAGTGTATGGAATCGAAAATCATATGTTTTAAAGAGAGAGACGACACCGAGTCCTACAATATTCCATTTTCAATGGTGGAACTAACGTCTGCAATTACCGATTCCCGGGACACATCTCCAGGTTTAGATGATATCCACAACGCGTTCCTTCGGAACTTACCGGACACGGCGTTGCCGGATGTTTTAAGGACGCTCAATCAAGTGTGGAGTGAAGGAATTCTCCCTCGATCCTGGCGGGAATCGGTGGTGGTCCCTATCCATAAGCAAGGTAAAGAACGCGGCGACGCAGAGAACTATAGACCAATCTCTTTAACAAGTTGCCTGTGCAAAGTTATGGAGAAAATGGTTAACCGCCGTCTCATCTGGTGGTTGGAAAGAGGGCAATTTCTCTCGAATGCACAGTGTGGATTTCGGCGTGGGAGATCAACCATTGATCATCTAGTCCGAGCGGACACTTTCATACAGGAGGCATTCCTTACACAGCAGCACGTAATTGCCGTTTTTTTCGACATAGAAAAGGCTTACGACCGAGTCTGGCGACACAAGATCCTAATGACTCTACACAAATGGGGACTAAGGGGAAATCTACCCGTTTTCATTCGCAACTTCCTAACAGGTCGAGTTTTCAAGGTAAGAATAGGGCAGCACTTATCGCAGTTTTACACTCAGGAGAACGGCGTACCTCAAGGTTCCGTGTTGAGTGTTACGCTATTTGCTGTGGCGATTAATGACATAATGGATTGCGTCAGTACACCTGTGATGGGATCCCTCTTCGTGGATGATCTGGCGATTTTCTGCAGATCAACAAGGCTCTCTAACGCAACAAGGCAGGCCCAACTTATGATCAATAAACTTGCTCAATGGGCCCGGAGAAATGGATTCCGCTTCTCCTCCGAGAAAACAAAGTGTGTCCACTTCCACAGGGCTAGAGGAAACCATGTCCCGGCAGGTCTACACCTTAACGGCACGGATATTCCATACGTGGAAACCATCCGCTTTCTAGGGATGACATTTGACTATCGCCTTAATTGGAGGGAGCACATTCATATTTTAAGGAACAGATGTTTAAAGTTTTAAACATTTTACGGTTTTTAAGTAATTCGACATGGGGCGCCGATCGCACTACAATGCTTCTACTATATCGGGCACTAGTGCGATCAAGACTTGACTACGGATGTTTCATTTATGCTTCTGGACGAGAGACATACTTGAGACCACTGTCCACAGTCCACAACATGGGAATAAGGCTCGCTACAGGTGCCTTCAGAACATCTCCAGTCCTAAGTATCTATGCGGAGGCTGGGGAACCACCTCTGGCCACTCGCCGGGATATGTTAATGCTGAACTACGTGTCCAAGATTTTATCCATGAGTAACCATCCATGTTACGATATACTCTTTAGATCGAGATTTTTAGAAACTTTCAACAGAAGACCGAGGGCCACTAAACCAATTACAGTTCGTTTTAATAATTTTATTGTAGACAATGGCTTTAGCCTGCCAACCGTATATCCTACGAGATACCCTAAGGACCCGCCATGGTCGATGCATCGACCATGGCGGGTCCTTAGGGTAGTAGTAGTATTGGGTGTTTATTGGGTGCGTCGACGGCTGAGGTCATTTTGCACCACCCACAGTCTAATTTGTACTGTCCTAGGTTTAATGTCAGTAGGAGTGCAATGCTGATATTATTATACTTACATGAATTAAAAGACAATATATATCTACACAGACAGTGGTCACTTAGATTTTATTATAAAGGCCAGTTGCTTTCATAAAAGATGTGACTCGGGATAGACATTCGGAGTTATTACCTAAGATATGCTCTAGGCCTCCTCTGATGCCTAGTTGCTCGCGTGCATCCCGATGCTTGTCGCACTCCGTCAGGACGTGTCGAATGCTAAGAAGACAGTCGCAGTCATCACACCGAGGTGGGTTCTTATCTTCTGTGAAGAGGTAAGAGTGGGTTAAGGCGCAATGCCCAATTCTCAGCCGGGTGATGACTACTTCCTCTCTGCGACTGTTCCTGACGGAAGTGGGCCACACTGACGTTACCGGTTTTATGCAACGCAGCTTATTGTCGGTCACATCTGTCCAACATTTGTTCCACTGCTCTAGGGCTACTCTCCGGAGGTGAGCCTGCAAGTCCTGATAAGGTACCAGAGTCGTCGTCTGTTCGCGCATTTGGAGAGCTTCTTTCGCTGCTGCGTCTGCTCTCTCGTTCCCCGCTATTCCCATATGTCCAGGTACCCAGATAAAGATTACTTTGATTCCCTTCTTGTAGAGGGATAGAAGGGTATTTTGTATGTTCTGGACAATAGGATGCATGGGAGAGAATACAGAAATAGATTGCAATGCGCTCATGGAGTCTGTGCAGATGGCAAAGGAATTGGCAGCCTCCCCAATCCCATCAAGAGCCATCTTAATGGCCAGCAGCTCGGCAGTGTATACGCTACACAGCGAGCTGAGCCGAGCCTGGATGACACCATGATGGGACGAGGTAACCGCGCATGAACAACCTACATCCGACTTCGATCCATCCGTGAATACGGGGATGAAGCCGGGGTGGCAAAAGATAAATTAATTATAAAGACACTGGTACTCCTGAGCAGTAGTATAAGCTTTGTGTCGTGAGGCAAGTTTCATATAGATTTCAGGGGGCGGCATTATCCAAGGTGGGTTACTGGAGTACCTGACAGAATAAACGTCTGTGAGCATAAGTCCACTGTCCCGAATAAAATGTTTAAAACGAACGCTGAGCGGCTTGGTGGCTCTTGTCCGTCTGTTAAAAAGTTCTAAAAATCTAGGGTTAAAAATTACATTAAAACAAGGGTGGTTCTTCGATGATAAAACCTTGGCCACATATGAGCACATTAAAATATTTCGGCGGCACGACAACGGCGGCTCCCCGGCCTCAGCGTAGATGCTGAGGACCGGACTGGTCCTGAAGGCGCCAGTGGATATCCGGAGCCCTGCGTTGTGTACTGTTGTCAGAGGCTTCACGTACGAATCCCGGGCAGACGCATAAACGAATGACCCGTAGTCCAGTTTTGATCGCACGAGTGCGCGGTACAAATTAAGCATGGACTTTCGATCAGCACCCCAAGATGAGTGGCTTAAATATTTTAAAATGTTTAAAGTCTGGAGACTTTTTTGCCTTAAAAGGCGAATATGCTCCCGCCAGTTTAGTCGGTAGTCCAGGGTCATTCCGAGGAACCTGACCGACTCGACATATGGGAGGATTCTGCCATCAAGTGAGAGCGCTGGCGGAACGTACTCTCCCCTCACCCGATAAAAATGAATACATTTACACTTTTCTATTGAAAACTTAAACCCGTTCATCAGAGACCAATCCTCCAGTCTATTTAGAGCTAGCTGGATAACTCTGGTAGCGCTGGTAAGTTTCGCTGACCTGCAAAATATTGCAAGGTCGTCCACGAACAGCGATCCCAGAAGAGGAGGTTTGATACATTTTGCGATATCGTTTATGGCGATAGCAAAGAGTGTAACGCTTAAGACCGATCCTTGAGGTACTCCATTTTCCTGGGTGTAAAATTCTGATAGGTGTTTGCCTATCTTTACTCTAAAAACACGATTTGTTAAAAAGTTCTTGATAAATACTGGTAAGTTCCCCCTTAGTCCCCACTCATGCAACGTCATTAAAATCTTCTGCCGCCAGACACGATCGTATGCCTTCTCCATGTCGAAGAAGACACCCACGACGTGTTGGCGTAGAAGAAAGGCCTCCTGGATGAAGTTATCAACTCTGACCAGGTGGTCGACAGTCGAGCGACCACGTCTGAAACCGCATTGGATGGTGGAGAGAAGGTTTCGGCGCTCCAACCACCAAACGAGACGTTTATTCACCATCCTCTCCATTAGTTTACACAGGCAGTTGGTGAGGGAGATGGGTCTGTAGTTTTTCGGGTCAGCTCTGTCCTTACCCTGTTTTGGAATAGGAACTACGAGAGACTCCCGCCAGGAAGATGGAAAGCTACCCTCACTCCACAGCTGGTTGAGGGAGCGAAGGACGTCCAACAATGCTCTCTCCGGAATATTCCGGAGAAAAGCATTATGGATTTCGTCCATTCCTGCGGCTGTGTCGCGAGAGTCGGCAATAGCAGAACGTAGTTCCCAAAGAGTGAACGGGACATTGTAGTCTGCCACCGTCTGTTTTTCGGAGAAGATAGGCGGATGCGATTCGGCTCGTCTCTTAATGGAAAGGAAGTGATCGGCGTATGAGTCGTCGCTGCATGTGCTGGCGAATAGCTCGCCGAAAACTTCGCCAATACCGGCTTGAGACGTCAAGACATTACCGTCAACATTTAGGAACGAGACGCCGGGCTGATGGTGAATTCCCGAGATACGTTTCACCTTGTTCCACACCTGTGCAACGGGTGTTCTGGAGTTGATGCCAGATGCGTACTCCATCCAGGAGACCTTTTTAGCTTCCCTCACTATCTTTCGAGCTTTCGCTCGAAGGCGTCTAAATGCGGCCAGATTACCCGCTATTGGGAATTTATTGGGCTTCTTCAATCACGTAAATCTACGACAACACCTGCTGAATACCAACAACAATTCAACGAAATTCGAGGGGAATACGCAGACTTCATAATTGTTTACACAGACGGGTCGAAATCGGATACTTCCTGTGGATGTGCAGTAGTGTCCCTGTATCACGGCGTCATCAGAGCTAAACTTAACCCTATCTGCAGCATCTATACCGCTGAACTCTTTGCAACCAAGTTAGCGCTGCAACACATTACGAGCTGTCGTTCAAAATTTCTCATCTGCTCAGACTCACTGAGCGCCCTACAATCTTTGTCTAGTTATTCATCCAAATGCCCCCTTGTTCAGGAGATACATTCTACCATTTCATCCCTTAAGAGTATAGGTGTAACAATTTCCTTTTTGTGGATCCCTGGACATGCTGGAATAACTGGAAATGAAAACGCCGACCATGCAGCCAAAGAAGCCTTGAAAAATCGGGAGATATACTCGTCGAAGGTACCGGCAGAAGACCTCAGGACTTCATTACGGGGCTTAGCCCTCGGGAGGTGGAAGGAGCAATGGTCAAACTTGGCTGAAAACAAGCTACGAACAATAAAGCCTGGGATATCTGCGTGGCCCACCTCCGTCAGGGGGAATCGCAGAGAGGAGGTCGTAGTCACCCGGCTGAGGATTGGGCATTGCAACCTAACCCACGCATATCTCTTCTCCGAAGAGAAGATCCAGCCCTGGTGCGACGAATGTGGTGCTCCAGTCACTGTGCGACACATCCTGACGGAGTGCGTCGGATATCAAGACGAACGTGAAATGATGAATATCCACGGCCCTCTACGCAAAATACTAGGCGATGACGAGACTGTTATACAAAAAATTTTACAATTTCTAAGGCACATAGATCTTTTTAATAAAATGTAGTTAACTGAACAGTTCGAAATTTTTGAAACAATAAGATCCCACGGACTAGCTAATGTCTTCAAGTTTAAGAAGCGGTGCTAAATGACCTTAGGTGTCGATGCACCCCAAAAATTAATTCTACTACTACTACTTGAAGAAGGAGACGAAGGGACTCGGCGGAAAAGGCAGAGGAAAATTGACGGACAAACTCGTTGCAGATTTGACACTATATTATGGGCTTGCAATTAGACGAAACGCTGATTCGGCTGAAAAGATGAGAGACGCGATTTGGGCTACCTATTTTCATAAATGTTCCACCAACGCCAATCCACAACACCATCTCTGTCCAGAAGGAGGTGACAGTTGGTGTAAATGGCGAGTCGCGGAAAAAGAAAGAAGCCTTGAGACGTTCGAGCATCCTCCCCCACTTGATGAAAAAGTTCAGAAAGCTATTAGACCTATATATGAAGCTCTCTCTACGGAGGACCTGCTGCAACGCTGCACTGGAGCGAATATCCAAAACTCCAACGAATCATTCAATTGAGATTTCTATGTACATCGCTGCAAGCTTATTCAACGAAGGCAGATCTTGTTTGCTGAAGATAATGAACGCATTGGGAGTGAGTTTCGGCATCGAAGCCAGTCGTTACATCTCCGAAGCAGATGAATCGAGAATCTTGGCAGCTGAACGCAGACTATCGGCCGCTGCTCGAAATGCCCGCATGGCGCAACGCGGTAAGGAGAAGGCTAACCAAGAGATCTACGAGATGGAGGAAGGACTTTTATATGGTCCAGGAATAGCCGACTCAAGTCAAGAGGTGAGTTTTACTGTTATAACCTTGGTCATTTAGTTTCACTTTTTTAACAAGAAATGAGTTTATAATGTTCGGGTCCGCCATATTGGATCCGACATCTTGATTTTTACAAATTTAACCTCTGAATTTTGCTAAGCAACCCCATAAACCAGGAACAAATGATACTAGTCGCGCAAATCGGTCAAACGATAAAGTTATCCCAAGTTAAACTTTGCCAAAATTTCAATCATGTTTTTCTCAAAACCAAATTTCTTTTTCATTTCTGACAGCCTAGGGCTTGAACGAGTCATAAAAAATTACACCTGACAAAAAGTCAATTTCAAAATATACTTTTTAGTATGTCGTATAGGTACCTAAAATCATAATAAACGATTGATATATACTATTTTTTTTAAAGAGGTCCAAGTTAAAAAAATGAGGTAAAAAACCATTTTTTTTCAAATGCCCAAATCTTGATTAATTATGGTCCTGCGTTTCTCCTGAACTGCTGTTCTTCTTTCGAGAAACGCTGCATTTGGTAGCAGAGAAAGGGAATTTTGGTGGAGCGATATGAAAAAACATTTTTGATATGGTTCCTAAATGTCATTTATGTCAGACATGTAAACCCAGGAATACTGCCCCACCGGGTATGATGTCTTCTAACCTTCCTGCTCATGTGTGGGAAAGGCTTTATATCGATTTCGTTGGACCTTATCCTTCGACGAGAAATAATCACAAGTATGTCTTATCGATTATTGATGGATTCTCTAAATTTTGTATCCTGGAACCTGTTCGTAACGCCACTTCCAGTGCTGTGGTTAGTGTTCTTACTCAAAGAGTTTTTTTCTAAATTTGGTTACCCTAAATTTCTTGTGTCTGACAATGCAGCGGTGTTCAAGTCACACCTAGTTAAGGAAATGTGTTGGCAACTTGGGATTAAACAGGTTTTCACAGCTCCTTACCAACCAAGTTCTAACCAAGTTGAAAGGCTACATAGAAATTTGAAAGCTGCATTGTCAATTCTTTGTAACAATGTACATTACAATTGGGTCAATTTTTTGGCAGATTTAAATTTTGCCTTTAACTCTGCCTGTCATGGTGCCACGGGAGAATCTCCCGCTAAGATAATTTTTGGCAGACAATTGCTCCATCCTCTAATAAATCAATGGTCTATTCCCAGAGAACTGTGTGAGGATGATATTTTGGAAGAGGAGAGGGAAGCTTATTTGCAACAGGTAGTTGCTAATTTGAAGAGAGCCAAATCTAAGCCAAAGCTAGTTTTTGATAATTCACATTCTGACATAACTTTCAAACCTGGAGATAGGGTGTTGTCAAAGAAACATGCAATCAGTTCTAAGGCAGACAAGATTATGGCAAAGTTAACCCCTCTATGGGAAGGCCCATTTATTATAAAAAAGTTAGTCTCTCCTGTAACCGCTGTTCTCGATATTGGTCCTAGCAAGGAGAGAATATGTCATGTTTCTCAATTAAAGCCTTATCATGGTGATTAATAATTTATAATATGTTGAGTGATAAAGGAATCTTAATACTAGCATTTATTATCTAACTATTGTCTTGATTGCTTACAAATTTCTCTCTTCACTATTTGTCATTAAATTTACTATAATGTATGCTACTTTGAATAATTATTTAATTGTAAAACTGCCAATTCATACTTAATTAATTTGTTGATGTTAGTGCTGCCTGTTTATGGGGCATTAGTTGTTATTTTGTAATAGTTTGGTTGGTTCTACATGCTCTTCATCATGTGTGTCTACCAGAAGGGGGAACGGTGTTTGCACAGTGCTATTGTGAATTCTGGAGGGAGTGGGGAGAATAGCCATGAACATTCCCGAGGTGGCTCGCTTCCAGTTAAGTCGCGGAGGGTCATTGGCTATTAAGATTATTTAGTGACTGTTTACACCAGTGATCATTGGTCTTCTTGATCATTCCTCCGATGTGGACCAGAACCTGGAGTTATATCGCTATTCACTATTGGGTTTATTTATCGCTGGGGCAGGTCTTTGTCTAGCTCAGTGACAATTTGGCAGTTTATTGTATACCTGTTTATTGCTTATGTATACCATTGTTATCCGGCGTAGAGGTTGCGTTCTCACCGCCCAGCAGTTACTATAACTAGCTGCAATCAGCACCCAGCATTGGCTGGATGGGGTATTTACCCTCATTTATAACTTTGCAATTATTAATTTTTGCCTCTTTAGATTTGTGTAACATATGTTTGGCTTAACCTGTCCCTGAACTTAATGAATTTTTTCTACTTAGTCATCCTAATCTATTTCCATATTTTGGGCTATTCTAATTGGATGACAGCTGTATAGAGAAATCAATTTTTTTCTCTAATTCGAAATGTACCCTTATGTCATCTGGAGGCATTTCAATTAACCCATAATTTCATTGACTGGCTCAATGCATAACAGTTCAACCCAAGTTGGTGAACGACAACATGTAATTAGTTTTTAAGATATTATTATTGGGGATTTCCTTATCACTCTCATAATTGTCATTCATTTAAATTTAATTATTGTAAAATATTCTTGACTGCTCTTCAAATAATTGTTAATTCACTACATGGCTCTCACTAATGCACTGAATTTAATATGTATTGTAATTTTGTCATTTCAACGAACCCAAGTCTTTCATTGACTGGATAAGTGTCTAACAGCTCAACCCAAGTTGGTCAATGACAAGAAAAAAAATTGTCTAGCAGTTCAACCCAAGTTGGTCAATGACCAAAAATGTAATTGGGTATAAAATGTAATTGGGTATAAAATGTTTCCTCATCATTCTCTCAATTTTACACTCATGTTGTGAAAGTCTCAGTACTCCTGAAATAATAGTTAATTTCACTACATGGCTCTCATTATTGCACTTAATTATTATGTATTGTAATTTTGTCATTTCAACAAACCTAAGTCTTTGATTGATGGGTCAGTGTTTGGCAGTTCAACCCAAGTTGTTGGATGACAAAAGGTGATTGGCTATTGAAATATTTCTTGATCATTTTCTCAATTCTACTCTCACATTGTGAAAGAGTCTGACTGCTCTTGATATTATTGTTAACTCTACATGGCTCTCATTACTGCTGATAACTAATATATATTGTAATTCTTAGATTTCTATCAACCCATGATTCTTGATTGACTGTCAATGTTTATTCGGTTCAACCCAAGAGGCTGAACGACAAATGTAATTAGTTTTAAGGTATTATTATGGTAATTAATTTTGTTTTACCACTATCTCAATCAAATACTTATTTAATAATTTTGTAAAATAATCTAGTTACACTTGGAATATTGATTTAACTGCATGGCTATTGTCCCTGCCATGTACTAATTGGTAATTAATTTGTGTGATTGTTTTGTCTTCAATCAATTAACTAATGTACTTCTGCATTATGCAAACTTAACTGATTTTGTTCATTTCACTTCCACCCAACGAGTCAGATGTTCGTTACTATGGGTGCTGTATTTTGTTCATAACACTGGGCATCCTAATTCATTCTAATTTTCACTGATATTAAGTTTGATATCAGATGTTATCTGTGACTGTTGGTTCACAGTTGTTGGTGACAGTAAGAATGGTTACTTATTCGTCATGTGCACTCAGTTATTGTTCATATTCTGATAACTCTGTGAGTGTGTCTTTTGTGTCATTTATTAATTTTTTTGGGTATGTGTTATCCTTGAGGTGGATAGCCCCTGAGCATTACCCCTTGGCAGTGGGTGAGAGAACTACTTCGTGTTAGTCATCATTAGGACTAGAATTCACAACAGCGATATGATTATTATTGTTATTGCTTTTCCAAATTGCTAATATTTTGGGTATTTGAACGGTGTTATTCAGTGAGCACCTGCCACCCTTTGGTTACTTTCTGTTTGTGTGAGATGGGTTTCCAATACTGTGTGGGAGTGTTGTAGTTTTTGGCTCCTGTTTCTGCTTGTCAATTCAGCAGTTAATCTTGTGGATCCCCGAGTGAAGTGATTAGTGTTTTCATTAGACCAATTGTTCTTCCCCCAACCGGAAGTTTATTTTGGTGGACAGTTTTCCCCCAGTGGATGTGGCATTTTTTTGGGTACGCCCACCCCCTCCCCCCCTCGTTGGACATAACCCCTCGACGGACTAATTACCCTCCGGACTTAGCCGCAGGACTTGCTCGACAGGCGTAGCTAACGACAGGCGGAGCCAACGACGCCAGCAACGCCTACGATTCCAAAATGCATCGATTCTCGCCTGCATCGATTCTCGCCTGCACCGATTCACGCCTACACCAATTCACGGCCGCACCAATCACGGCCGCACCAATCACCTCACCACATCCGCTCTCACTTATATAGCCCCCAAAGCGCGCAAGAAGACCAGAAGTTAAGCTACGTTTTCATGTGGGCGTTTTTGCGTTGACGCACACTGCGCCACCAATCAGAAGCGAGCACGCCAACGCAGCCTGCGTTGCCGTCGGAGTTGGCCAACTTTCATCTTTCAACGCAGCCTGCGTTGACGCAGCTGCGTCAGAGAGCGAGGAACAACGCATTCTTCCTGTCATTTGTTCGTCACGTGATTCTTTCGCTACGGATTGTGGGATATCCCTTTACTTACGGTACCCTGAAACCCTGAAAGTTCAAAATGGAGGAGAGGCTTATCGAACTGGTGCGAGGTAATTTCTCCTATATTTATGATGTGCGGGACCGAAGGCACCGAGATAAATATTTGAAAGAGAAGGCATGGAAGGAAGTGGGACGATGTACTGGGGTTGATGGTGAGTATTCTACATATATTTGTATCATATCAACTCATGTGAACATGCATCAGCGACTCGACCTAATTGCTGAAAAATAATTATTTCAGACGAGGTAGCGAAGAAAAGGTGGAGGAGCCTGCGGGATCGGTATATGAAGGAGAAGAAGAAGCCGCGGAGTGGTGCTGCGCCAACGGAAACCAAGGAGTGGAAGTACATGCCACTTCTTGGTTTCATGGATGACATAATTGGTGATAGGAGGTTGGTAATTTTTGCAATTTTTAACAATGTATTGTGGTTGGTAAGTTGGATTCCAGACCTCGTTTTTTAATTGTATGGATATTTTTTTCGTAAGTTAAGGTCTTTTTTTGGAAATGGAAAAAATGTTTAAAGTAACAGTGCTTTACAATATGATTTTTTACAAATTTTAATGCAAAAAAAATTACACGGAATAAATTAAACATACCTAAGTTCTATAAGGTGAATTTGTTTACAAATAGGTTGTTAAGGTTTGTGTTATAACATTTAATTTTGATGTCTTAAATCGTTATATATTTTATTTAAATTGGAATTTTCAGTTCAAAATCATCCATATATTGCGATTATTTATTTTAAATGGTGCCTAAAGGCCCCAAAACAGTGTTTTCAAAGTTACCTCATTATAGGTACTAAACTAAATAACTGATGTATTTCATTTCAGCACGACCAGCAGTATGGATGTTGGGAATTTGCCTCCGGAGGTGGAGATGGCCACTGGCACTGAATTGTCGCCGATCCCCACATTCTTTCTGTCCGGGCCTCCCCCTCAGGAGTTCATCCCCCTTCATGGGCCATCATCTCCGTCATTTTCAAGTACCCCATCCCCATTAACGTCCCCTGTGTCTGGGCTAATGTCGGGGAGGCAGCCATTGTTAATAAATCATAATATAAGGATGTTATTTGTGATAACAGCGTTCTTGGAAGCAGCTCCGGAAAGCCTGGGACAATGTTAAAATGAGAAGGAAAAGGAGCCATGCCGAGGAGACGAGGAAAAGAATGGGTACAGGAGGGGGTCCTTATATTCCGCATGAGGACCCTGACTGCGAAATCTGCCCACAATTGGAGGTAGCCATTCCTTCAATCACCCATTGCGTGATGGGTGTCGAAAATAGCGACATGCTATCCGATACACTCGTGGGTGCAGAGGATGTGGAATCATTGCGACCGTTGGATGAAGGTATTGTAATATGTTATGTATTTCTTTTCAATGTTTTTACATGTGTTGCGAAGTAACTTGTAATCACCCGTTATCTTAAAGATTATCTTGCTCTATGCCCATGCTAAGTGGCAAGAGATTTTTCATATCTTCATCCTTTGTACATATACAAAAGGTATCAGTTACTGTGATGTTTTTAGAAGTGGCATAAGTAAAAAATCTTCATGTAATAGCATCGGAAATAATTCTTCATCGAGTAGAATTTGTTTTTGAGGGTGCTTCGACAGCGAGGGTCATTCGCACCTCGGCTAAAAATGGGTTAAAACAATGGAAAAATAATAGGATTGATAGTGTATTGTAATATCGTCATCACGAATCATAAAAACATTGTAATTCCGTGCTTTCTTTATAAATGGAACTCATGTTATTATTCTTTCTACAGAACAGGAGAAAAATCACCAATGGAGGCAGGAGCATACACTCCTCCTCCTCGAAACTTACAGGGAGAAGGAAGAGTTGTTCTCCTCAGGGCGGGTCCGCCACATCAAGGTGTGGGAAGACATTGCGAAAATAATAAGGGAGACATGTGCGCTTAAGGCGAGTGGCAAACAGTGCCAAACAAAAATAAGTGGCCTCAAGCGCGCATACGGAGAAATAAAGGCGAAGAAGGCCAAGTCAGGCAATGGGGCCATTACTTGGCCATATATGGAGGTAATATGAATTTCATGATCTGGTTTATTTGTGATATTGTCTGTGTGTTGTCTTGCACCTAACATTGTTGCAGGTCATGGACTTCATTTTCTCCAAAAAGGCGTGGGTGCAGCCACATTCATCCGCATCCAGTGATTATGGCCCCATGCCGCCACCAGTTGGCTCTCTCCAAATGTGTAATTCGTTGATATATGAAGCAGAGAACGTCAATGTGTACAATATTTCACAGTTATTTATAGATTTCAGAGAAGCATGGAAAACGTGGCCTTGTGGTGAAGGAGATGCTGCATTCCAGCCATACAGTACTGAATGTGCTAGCGATACTGAATCCTCATCAACCGACGAAGAGTCGGATGCAAATGAATCAATGGAACTGGCGTCAATTTACGCTTTTTTCTTGGCCGGGAAAGTGCGCGAGGAATGTGTTCCTCTGCCACGCATTCAGGGTTACATGGAGGATGTTGTGGCTAATTATTCAGAGGCCACTTTTAAAAGCCATTTTAGGTGAGTTGTCGCGGTTTAATCTTCCCACAGGAAATGTGTGAGATGGATTACTAATGCTCGGACATAAATAACATGAATCTGTTACTTTGTAGTTCGTGGTGTAAAAACTTTACTTCGTAATTTACAGATGTTACTTTATTAAAAACATGAACTATATCATGCAAACAGTAGTATTTGAATGTATGCATAAAGTTGTCTTTCTTCAATTGATTTTTGTTGAAAAGCATTGATCCATTCATGTTATATATAATTTTTTATGTAGGATGCTGCCTTCTACATTTGGGCACCTCCTGTCCTTAACCGGGCCCTTACAATTGTCCATAGAGGCAACGGCGACTGCGTCTGGCAGTGGAGGGAAGCCCCTGCCAGCCAACAAGCAATTTTTGTTGGCCTTGTGGTACATGGGTACACCGGACAGCTGCAGGTTGGTACCTATGGATGCCTTTTTTCATCTTCTGTACGATTCACTTTGTGAAGCATGTGTAATTCCGAAATAGTAAATTTATGTAGTAGTTAAAAGTGTAGTTTATGTAGTAATAAGTAGTAGGTTAATCAATGAGCCTTGAAGTGAAGTAAGCCTTGAAGTATGATACAATTAGTGATTAAAAAGTATACTTTCAGCTTGCGTGTATATATGCAGGACCTAGTCACAAAATGTGCATAATTTTCATTTTGAAAGGTGATTGAAGCAATGTTAATCTATACATATTTGGGCCTTAATGAGTAGTTTGTCTCATGAACATTAAATTATTTATATTTGCATGCTACTTCATGATGTGTATTGCGCTGATAGCATAGGAAACTTACATGTAGGATAACAATGAGCTTCATCTTCCCCAGGTCTGTGTGAGAAAAGTTCGATGTGGGTAAGGCTACTGCTCTACGATCATTGCGTAGGGTCACGTATGCCTTACATTGTATGGCGCCAAGATTCATTTGTTGGCCCAGCGGAAATGAGTGTGAGCGGGTGAAGGAGGGATTTCTATTGAAGTCTGGGTTCCCTGATGTCAATGGGGATATTGATGGAACTCGCATACAAATCGATGCGCCCAAGGATGATGCACGATCATACATTTCAAGGAAAGATGTTTATGCTGTGCATTTGCAGGTAGGTAGCTGAGAGCCTAATGTTGCATTGTTGCAATTATAATGCAACATGTTCCATCATGTTGCATTATAATTGCCTTGGACTCCACATAATAGAAATGCATGTATGGCTTTGACCTGCTGAAATGGTAGGAATTTCTCTTTGAGAAAATATTCCACTCTTACTGAGTCGTGGAAGTCCAACTATTTTGACACAGAATCACTGGTTTTGTGGAATTTTCCTTACTTTTGTGAGGACTTGAAACGGAAAATGTAACTGTTACTCATTAAATATACTGCATGGATGACATGAACTCATGCTGGTGAACTCATCTCACAGGAACTTTATTCAATCAGTTGTATGATGGTTGTTATATGGACTTGTTTGCTAGGTGTTTCTTAGGTTACTTGCTCAAATTTTCAATTTCTTTTTACAGGCAGTGTGTAATGATTTGGGGTGCTTCACGCATTGTTATGCCGGCAATGCAGCTTCCGTTCACGACGCTCGAGTGTTGAAGAACTCGGCTATCGCAGAGTATATAGCAAGGGGGGAGGAATATTTCAGAAATGACTGCCACCTACTGGGGGATGGTGCATATGCCATTCACCCCCACATGATGGTCCCCTTCAGGGACAATGGGCAATTGACACCTGCCCAAATTAATTTCAACTTTAGATTGTCTCAGGCAAGACAAACAATTGAAAGAGCCTTTGGACTATAAAAGGCAAGGTTTAGAAGTTCGCGGGACAAGCTTGCAATGACAACAATGGAAAAAGTGCCCGAGTTCATCATCGCTTGTTGTGTCCTCCACAACGTTTGTCTGCTGCAGCATGACATGGCACGAGGAGGAAGTACTTCCTATTGTTCCTCCCCCAGTTGATGTGGCTAATGTCGAAATACGTCAGCTAGGGGTGTTGAAAAGGCAGTGAATAATGGGAAATTTTATTGTATTCGAGAATCCAAATAAATGACACGCCAACTATCGGAGAAAGTCAGAAGCTCTAGTTCTGGGTAGCCCTTGGGTAAACGTGGAGAGTTAGTGAGTGGTTCTGTGAGATTGAGCGATTTTTCGCGTTTTTATCTTTTTCTTTAGCTTATTCCTTATTTTAGCTTTAAAACAAGATTAATTGCCCACGTAGGTGTAGGGCTTAGTTGGTTTGTATTTTCCTCTTAATTAGTAAATAGTCGATAGCGTGGTTACTGTAGCGTAGTTTTTCTGTGTATAGGATATAATTTTCGTTCATTATTTCGTAGGAATAGGGTTTTGTTTTACCTACTAATTTATCTTTGAGTGTCCTGTCGTTGCTTCATCCCCGGATCTCCACGTAAGCCGTCACGAGCCACTATGCGGCTTATGCCGTGCGAGGCATTGGTTGTGCCTGTCATTCCTTTTTTTTCATTATGTCATTGTAGGGTTTCACCATCATCCATGCCATTTGTTACAATCACCCACATTTCATCTCATGCCCATCAGGGAATTTATTCACATTCTGTTTAAGTGTCCACTAAAAATGTTATGCATGTTACTCATGTTCGGCCAAGAGCCAAAATAAATTTGTGTAAAAGAAATTGTTTGTGGTCCGTCCCAGTTGATGGGAAGGTTTGTCCCAATCATTCCCCTTTTAGACATTAGAATATTGAACGACTCGGGGGGATCCTTAATATTATTTTGGATTCCGCGGAGTACGCCCCTCGTTGGGCTTAAATGCGGATCTCTTGCGGCCGTCCCCTAGTAAAACGCGGGTTATGAGGGTGGAGCCGTCACAATATACATTATTTATCGTTCATATACGATACAATATACATTGTATCGTTCATTTTGCCGTACGTATTTTCTTTCGCATTAGTTTAGGTTTTTAGTTTTCGTGGTATTTTGTTTTATCGTGTGAGGGTCAATCGCTCGATTTCTACAGGACCGTCTATTTTGTTAATTGAAAAATGGACAAGGGTGGAGCCAAGTTTTCGCCGAGGAAGAACAAATCCCATACATTTTGCTCTGTTCCTCAATGTAACTCAAAGGGTAGTGTTAATCCTGATCTTCGATTTCACACATTTCCGCCTCCCGGGCAGTTGACTGTTTTCGACAACAAGTGGGGGGTTAAAGAATCCTGCGATCGGCGGAAATTGTGGATTATAAAATTAAGGATTGGGAAGCCAGTGACGAAGAATATGCTCGTGTGTTCTCGTCACTTCCTGAAATCGGATTACATTCTTCCAGGTGAGTAATATATGACATTCTATATTTTTAATGTACTTTGCTTCAGTTTGGCACCTTCTGTACTTATTCCCACAACTCTACCGTAGATGTCCCGGCAAAACACCGATTTTTGAAGAAAACTGCTGTCCCGTGTGGTAGCAATTTAGAATTTTGAGCCTCCCACTCTCCTTAGAATTATTTACTGTAGTTTTTGTTTTGTTCCTGAGGTTTCATGGCAAAACTTGAGTACATTTGAAATCATCACCCAGTGTAAACCAATAAGATGAAATCCTCTCATCAGCACAGAAATTCTGGTCAAGTGATGAAATGAACGTTGGTACCTGTAGGTTGGTTCTGGTGAAATTATTAATTTATGACTAACTACTACTATTTTTGTTTGTAAGTCACTGTAATAACTTTCTCCATATTCTACTGCAGTTCAGTGTTAACAGTGATGCAGAGGAAGGAGACATGAATGCTGATGCAGAGGGTTTTGCTGCATCCAGCACTGTACACATCCTCACATCTTCAGCTTATGCTGACACAGAGATGGATGCTGTGGAGGGGCTGCTTACTCTTGGAGGCCACGAGAAAATTAAAATGGGGACACAGGTTCAGCCTGAGATGAAGGATTTTTCATGCCAGTTCTCCAGCGGAGATTTCAGAGCTGACTTTTGTGACCTGATTGACTCGCCAAGGAAATTGGTCACTGCTACAGGTTTTGATACCTTTGAGAAACTGGCCTCCTTAATGGTGGCCTTCACCGTTTTCCATCCAGAAAACAATAGGGGCAACTTTGGGAATAAGGGAAAAGTGATTTTGACCCTGATGAAACTAAAATTGAATCTTTCTTTTGCCCTTCTCTCAATTTTGTTTGGTTGTACTGCCACAACATGTAAAAATGTTTTTTCTTCAACGGTGGGTACTTTGAGTGGCATTTTCCGAAAAGTAATTACATGGCCTAGCAAGCAGGAAGTACTTCAAAGCATGCCAAAATGCTTTGAAAAATTTAAGAGTTCAAGTGATTTTGGACTGCACTGAGGTGCGAATTTGCAAATTTAAATGCCTTAGGTGCCGAATACTATCATATTCTCATTATAAAGGATGCCACACCATCAAGTTTTTAATTGGAGTGACACCAGGTGGAGTGATAAGTTTCGTTAGCGATGGGTATGGGGGAAGAGCATCGGACAAGAAAATTTTTGAAGAAAGCTCTTTACCAGAGTTGCTTGAGCCGTTTGTGGATGATGTGATGGTGGACAAAGGATTCCTCATTAGGGGGATTTGTGAGGAAAATTTCATTGGCCTCATTCATCCCCCATTTCTGCGGAAGAAGCAGCAGTTTGGGAAAGCAGATGCTCTCGCCACATCTGACATAGCCAAGGCCAGAGTGCATGTGGAGCGAGTGATTGAACGGATTAAAAAATATAAAATAATGAGTGAAAACATTCCATCTACTCTATTGGAGCATATAGATCATATAATGATAACTGTCTGTGGGTTGACAAATGTGTCTAGGCCTGTTCTTTCAAAAGATAAATTTTTTGATGAGTAAAACCTCTTGTTTAATTTCTTTGATGACTAATACTTTCACCTTCCCTTTAATCACTGGTGAGTATGTTTGTGACTGATAAAATTTGCCCTTGCATCAGTGTATTGTCATGTTCAAGTAATATTACTGTGGGAGGAAATGGTAACTAAATAAATATGGTTGGGTTTTAAGAAGGATTCTTTTAAGGCTAATCCAGGTACCAGTACATGGAGGAGCAATAAGATGTTCCACTATGGCTAATGTACAATGGCTTCATATTGTATAGTGTACTGAACTCAATTTCTTACATAGCATTCACATTACACGGAAATGTCTTATCTGAGATGTCGCTCTCTCACAGTGATTCATCTGAGGGTTACAATCCTGTTAATTTAACTTTGGTACATGTGAACCATTTGAGAAACGTCTCTCTCATGTTCCTCACCAAAATTATATGGAGTCTGCATAAGAATTTGGGATGTGACTAATGTTATATGGGTTGGTACCTCTAAGTTAAAGATTAATTTTCACCATCTTTGTTCTGTCGCAGGCCTTCAAAAATATTTACCATTGTGGTGGTGACCACACTACAAAAGTAATTTGCAATTAGAGTGTTAGACCTAAACTGTAGTATGTATTTCATCTTCTAATGCTCTACCTTAAGGTTACCTCTGTTTAAATGATGTCTCCATAAGTGCAGGTTGACATTCATCCCTACTGTAAATATTGATTTAATCTCTTGATATATTTCCATAGGTTAATGTCATTCCTAAGAATCATAACTTTATGTACATACGACTCCCATTTATTTAATGCCCGCCTTTCTTAAGAGGAATATAGATTTTAATATTCCAAATTAACTTTAAAATACAATGTCAATGATTTCTGGACTGACAAATAATCTACTCAATCCCATTTAATCCTATGGTCAACATGTGTAGCACCAGCAGATTTTTTTTGGCTGTACAATCTTGATATGTCTTTTGTCTTCCATTAGTCTAGTAGCTTCTATCATTATTTCTTATGCCCTGCCTAATGCAGAATATCTCAAAGTGCAATGTGCATAAAGAGAGGACTACAATACCAGTGCAACCAGCGAGTGAAATTTGCCAGAAAGAAATTATATTAATAAGTATTCAGTCACTGATACTCTGATTTAAAAAAATGATTAAACTCTCTTGATCTTCCACATGTTATGCAATTAATCGACAACTAAGTGATTATAGGAGTATAATTCCAGTTTTTCCAAGCATCTTATCTTTACGTAGGAGGCTGCACCTTTATGTTGTAGCTGAATACTCATAAGCCGGTAAATTATTTGGCTCACAGGTTCAGAGCTCTTGGTATTGTATTGTATTATTATTTACCCGGAAGACACAATGCACAGTAATAATACATGCAAGTGTATAAGACACGTCAAACAGGTACAGGAAATGCACTATATTTACAATATAATAACAATAAAAATTCTGCTAAAAAAGGATTTTTTTTCCCAATCTTAACAAGATAAGAGCGTAGTTCTCTCTCACTACACGGTTTTAGATACATAGTTGCATATGACTGGATATTAGATGGCATGGGCTCACAAAATACAGGATGGGGTGTGTTTGGCAGAGCCAGGAAAACCTTGGTATTGACATGATTAATCCAGGCAATAGGTAGCCTTAAGTATGCTGCTCCATTATTTACAAACAAGTCCTTAATATGATTTCAACTTCTCATGAAAGACAAGTGCATTGCACAAGTGTTGAATTTGTAATAATGTTTCATAATTACCCATTTTGCACCAAAGATAACCATGAAATTAATTTTTTTAAAGATAATTATTAAGGTCACTGGAAAACTCTGGCATTTAAAAGGAATTAGTCCCCAAAAATCAGATGCTATCAATTGAAAAATATCACACTACTTAAAGCGGGTTGATGAAGAAGTAAAGTGATCATCTTTGCTATCAACAAGAAGAATCTAGGGAAAAGGTGCACTGTCAAATTAGCAATAAAGTAATTAAGTTCACAAAGTCAGTGGTGAAATTTTTGTTATTGTTGTCTTGAAGTACATCTATGATACAATCACACACACAAAATAAATTACACGGCATATATATTTCTAGCACGTAATCATCTTCGACTGCTGAGGTGTTACTGCCAGAATTGTTAAGTCTCCCCTTTCTGAAATTAATAGAAAATCAAACTTGCATCAAATTATTCACTGTTTACACTACATTCGTTACTCTACACAAAATCTAAAACACTCCATTTACCTGTGAAGCATAAAGGCGGAATCAGCACAGGCCTTCAGAAGGATATTAACTGCCTCTTCCAGAAGATGATCCGGTAACTCTGGTGCCTTTGATGTCCTCACATGGCAAACATCCTTAATTTTTCTGGCCGAGTAATTTATGGAGCCTTTCTCTTTCTTTTCAGCCCACAAGCATT
Organism: Platycnemis pennipes; assembly: GCA_933228895.1. Taxonomy (NCBI): domain Eukaryota; kingdom Metazoa; phylum Arthropoda; class Insecta; order Odonata; family Platycnemididae; genus Platycnemis; species Platycnemis pennipes. The sequence goes on from OW121852.1 coordinate 9,654,247, forward strand.
TCAAGTCCGTTGAGGACAGCTCAGCCAGTTCGTTTAAATCGTTTCTATGAAAACCGTATGGAGTCAAGAATGCAAAAGTTGTTAATTAGAGCATTCAATACACATACCAAAGTATAAATAACAAAAAGGTAACGACATAGGGCGCTTCCTAACCTAGCAAATCTTACCACACACCGCACCGTACCGATTATAAGCATTACATGAATAGAGAATTTGAATTTTTATCAAAATTGTAAATGCAACTGTACGTACAAAAAGTTCGAAATCCTGATTATATCATTTAGTGTATTTGTGTGCCCGCTAACAGATTTCAATGATGCAATGCTTAGTTAAGTTAGCATTACTTTAATGCATCATATTTGAATACTGAAATACATTGCAATGGCATGATATACTTTAGTAAAACGAAGACAAAGAATCTAATTGACATTATGATGTAGGTACTTATTTTCTCTGGTCTCGTTGAAGTATTTCGTCTGACCGCAGAGGCTAAATTAGGAAGCGTGCCGAGATACGAGCATACATTACTGCCCCAAGAAAATTAGGCATTAAAATATATGGTAACAAATCCAAAATACTAACCTGTTTAAGAACCATAACACGGCTCCTACGTGCTTACATTTCTCTGACTTCCCGGCTTTGCACGTGCAGTCCATTTTTTTTACACTCAACCGCTGCGAATTATTAATTTGCAATCGACCGTTGATTGGTTCTTTCGTTATTCCACTGGTTTTCAGAACCAAACCCATCACTTCCACTTCAAATTCCGCCCTACTCTTCATCCCCACAACTACCACTAACCCCGCTTTCAAAACCTGCTCACCCTCCATAATATTCCTAGCCCCCACATTTCCTCCTAAATACGCCACAGCTTCCCCGAAATTTAGGGAACACGCCATAATTCACGATCTCACCAGTCTTCTCACACTACTACTGCGGAAATTTCACCCAGAACTGTCGGCCATATTGGGTTTTGACGTCACCGACCCCAGCGCCGCTAGTGGTGATTGAGTCGCCAATAGAAAGTGTGGCTAGTGCATAATAGCACTTATTGAGTAAAATTTCTTTTATTGTTGCCATGATAATTTTTGTGAGGGTGCCATCAAAGTTTTTAAAAATGTTAATGTAATGATTTTTGTTCCCGAACCTTCCTCGGAGTCGGAGGGATCTTCTGGCGAAGAGAATGAATCTACCCCTAAAAGAAGAAGGATCTCTGCTCATGGTAATTTCTGATCTTCAGCTGATTTGACCCCCAAACTTCACGAGTTTGATCCATCTACTTCCGGCTGTAAGGCAAATGTCACCGACAGCTCCACAATTCGAGAGTTTTTTGAAATTTTCTTCTCTACGGCCTTCGTAGAATTTATTTGTAAGGAGACAAATAAGTTTTGCAAATTTTCAATAGAGTATGCTCCTGAAACAGCTGTACCACGTCTAAAAGGTTGGAAGGACGTAGAAGTAGACGAAATGTCTTGCTTTTTGGCTATGACTTTGCTGATGCCGCGGACAAAAAAACGTGCTATTCACGAGTATTGGTCGAAGGACTCACTGATCAGGACACCTATTTGGAGACCTTACGCCGAGGGATAGGTACCTGATAATTTTGCGAATGCTGCACTTTTCGGACAACTGCAAGCCGAGCAACGGAGACCCGTCTAAATAAAATTCGACCAGTTTCGGCTACATTACGCACCCCTTTCAAAAATTCTCACCACTTTCAAAAAATCAGGACTCCTGATGATGACCTGCAAAGGTTGAAACCGGTCGAGTCATTCAAAATAATCGTGGAATTAACTCTAAATTCTACCAAGTAAACTTGCCGACCATCGATTTTAAAAAGAAGTAGGTTTGCTATCAAAACGTTTGTGATATGCGATAGTGCGACCGGTTATGTTTTAGATTTGGTGGTGTACACTGGATCGTGCAGCTACATATTGGAGCAGAATCAGGGTTTAGGCAAATCGGGAGATATTGTATCAACCCTAATGCAGCCATATTTAGGGAAAGGCCACTTCCTCTACGTTGACAATTGGTACACCAGTCCAACCTTATTCGCGTGGCTTTACAACAATGGCACCAATACATGTGGAACCGTAAGGTAGTAGTAGATTTGGGTTTATAGGGTGCGTCGACAACTATGGTCATTTTGCACCATGCACAATCTAATTTATAACCATAAATATGTAGAAATATAAATATAAGAGTAAAAATCAGAGGCAGTATAAAAGGTCCAGTTTATGACAATAGATTATATTTTACTCATGAGGTATATTTTTTTTAAATGTAATAACATGGCATAGGCGATCAGCATCGTTGCCTAGAACGAGTTCTAGGTCGCCGCTGATGTCTAGCCTGTTACGCGTGTCCCGGTATTTGTCACACTCCGTCAGGATATGTCGCACACTGAGAGGACAGTCACAGTCATCACATCGCGGAGGATTTTTCTCTTCTGTGAAGAGGAACGAGTGGGTCAGGGCGCAATGCCCGATTCTTAATCGTGTGATGACCACTTCCTCTCTGCGACTACCCCTGACGGTAGTGGGCCACCCTGACGTTACCGGTTTAATTGTCCATAACTTATTGTTTGGGACATCCCTCCAAAGTGCACTCCACTGCTCTAGGACTATTTTACGGAGAGAGGCTTGCAAATCCTGATAGGGTACTAGCGCCGTCGTCGGCTCAGGGATATTTAGCGCTTCCTTTGCAGCTGCATCCGCCTTCTCATTTCCAGCAATACCCATATGTCCTGGGACCCAGAGAAAAATAACTTTGATTCCCTTTCTATGAAGGGATAAATGGGTAGTATGTATTCGCTGGACAATATGGTGTGGTGAAGAAAACACGGAAATGGATTGTAGCGCGCTCATTGAGTCCGTGCAGATGACAAAAGACCCCGAAGAACCCCTAATTCCTTCAAGGGCAATCTTAATAGCCAGAAGTTCCGCTGTGTACACGCTACACAGCGTATTGAGCCTGGACTGGACGACACCGTTGGAACCGTAAGGAAAAATAGGATGGAAATGCCCAAGCTTGACAGAAAATTAAAGAGGAGAAATACAATTCAAATCGGATAATTTGTTAGCTATAAAATGGTGCGATAAATGAGAAGTTTGGATGCTTTCCACTTTTCACAATTCGGAAATGGTAGAGACTTTGAAGAAAGATGCAAGAGTGGAAAAATTTCAGATGAAGCCAAAATGTGTTGGGGATTATAACGCATAATGGGTGCAGTTGATCGCGTGGGCATGATGTTGAGCTCAGTGGAATCCATTCGAAAAACATTGAAATGGTATAAAAAATTATTTTTTCATTTGCTGGAAGTGTAAGTTATAAATGCCCATTGTTTGTTTAAAGTGGCAACAAAAAAGAGTATACCAGTTGAAAAGTTTCAATTAAAATTAACCAGAGAGCTGTTGGAGACATGCCCCAAACAGAGAAGATTGGCTGAAGGAAGAAGGTCACATGAAGACTTACCAGCTAGGCTCACTGAAAGACATTTCCCTACATCAGCCTCAGTGATACCAGGAAGAACATCTCTTGCAAGAAGGTGTGTGGTATGCAGCAAACATGTAAAAAGACTGGAGTCTAGATTTGTGTGTGACAGATGTGACTTTGTGTGACTCCATGCTTTCAAGTATTTCACACGCAACAACATTATTAGCGCTTTAGGAGAACACACCACTTAAAGTGCTTTGAAGTATTTGATTAAAAATATGTAAAAATTAAAAAAACTTAAAAAATCAATAAACAAAAAATTTTTAACTTCGCCAATGCCGGTCCAAAGCCCGGATGAAAAAGAAGGATGGGAATTTTTTTTACAGATCAATATATTCCTACGATATGAATGTGATCTGTTCATAAATTTCCAAAAATAAGAATTCCGTACACCGTACCTCTCATGAATTAACATGATGAAGATCACTAAGTACCGTTTCTTTGATTTGCAGTCTGATGATGCCAATAGCCAGAATAAGGATGTTTTAAATTCATAATAATTCTTATCGTTGAGTGAAATGGCATAGGGTTCAAATGACATACCATCAACTAAGGTGAAATGACATAGTATGTCATTTTATAGGAGTAAATATTATCATGTTGTTCCTCCACTATTTATTATAAATGTTGTTGGTATGCTATTCTATTATTATGTTTATTGGTAAGTAGGCCTAATTTTTTTGTTTCATTCATCGACACCATTATTAGGCCTATAATTACTTATTATCCTTGTTAATTTTTGTTCTTCTTATTATTAATCTTATACTATTCTTATTCATATTAGTATTATTATTGATACTATTTGTAACTTCCACCTCCGAGTATCCGGCTAGCATCAGGTTTCGTTGCCGTCATAATTGCCGGGGACTCGAGAGGGGTCGCGCCTAGGGGTAGCCACGTCCGCCACCAGTGGATAGGTGGCTCCCCGGCATTAGGGTCATGCGCACGAAGCAGGCGGAGAGACCCGAGAAGGACAGCCTTCTGCATTGCACTTGCAAGTGCATCCGCTCGCGCCCTGCACGCCGGGATGCACTTGAGATTTTCGACCAGTGAGCTCCACCGGTGACTCCACCGGTGACACCACCAAGCACGCCCACGATGAGGACTATCAGTTTCACAGAGTAGCCCGCGTGCAATTTCCGGAATTCCCACAGCAGATCTGGATATTAGGTCCTTTTTTCAATCTCCTTCGCTGCCGAAAACTCGATCACGAGCATGGCATGAGAGAGATAGTCGAAGAGAACGATGTCAGGCTTCGTCGCCTTCAACCGCCTGGATATGGAGAAGGAATAATTCCACCAGATCTTACACTTATCGTTCTCCACGACGGACTCGATGTCTCCAGGGACTTAAGGCAGCACCGGATTCGCGCCTATGCCGTAATGATGTCTTAGATGGTACTACAACACCCGCAGAGCTGAGTTGTGCCGGTTAATATATGCGTTCTTCGCATAAAAGCTGCAGCCGGAGAGTAGATGACCTAAAGTTTCCTGCTGCCTTCGGCACGATCTGCATCTCGTGTCCGTCACGTTTGCCCCAATGATGAGGCGACGGTACACGAGGGTGTTGATGACACCATCCTGGCAACACAAGCACGAATCCCTCGGTCTCGGACTTCAGACCTGCGTAGCGCAGAAAGGGGAACGTGAGCTCCTTCGATAGCCCATGCGTTTCCAAGTTACGAAAGAAACTTCCATGCATGGGCTTCTCGGTGTGCTTGCGGAGCAGGATCTTTTGCTCCGCATTCTTTATTTCGAACTTTAACACGTCCGCCTTCAGCGACAAGATTGATTTGTCGCAAGCTTCTCCGCTGGAGGTAAGGTCCAAACCGAGGCCGTCTGCTGCCCTTTTCGCCGCCTGGAATAGGAACGCCCCTTTGCCAACACTCGTGTATCTTCACGAGCAGCATAAGGGGGTCCGTGCTGTGGAACACGCGGCAAAGCCGTATTAAGGACTACTCTGTCATGAAGGCACTCCAGGCTTATCAGCCCTCTACCACCTAGCCGTCTCGGGAGATACAACCTGGCGACGGAAGACTTCGGATGAAGACTACGGTATATGGTCATCATTTTCCTCGTTCCCCTGTCGAGGTTTTGCAGCTCGTTGACATTCCATTTGATGCAACCGAAGGTGTAGAGCAGTGTTGGAACCGCGAAGGTGTTGGTCGCAAGAACCTTGTTCTTGCCAGACAGGTCAGGAGCTCCACATTCGTCTGAGAGTCTGCCTGTATTTCGCTGTAAGCCTTTCCTTCACTGCTCTCGCCTCCTACAACCGGCGCTGGGGGACGCCAAGAAATTCATACGCTTCGTCATCATCAAGATGACGAATAACGTTTCCGTCAACGAGCTGCACGTCTTCCTGGTATTCCGAAATCTTTCCTTTCGCCAGACGGCTGGTCACTCACTTGTCCAATCCGAATTCCATCCCTATATCCTCCCTATATTATTATTAAACATTGTATTATTATTAACATATAATGTGCATGGACTTCTGCATATTGTAGATGACTGAGTAAGGCATGGGCCCTTTGACAAATTCAGTGCTTTCAAGTTTGAAAATGAGCTTCACCAAGAATATTAAGAAACTTGTTAGAAAGCCAAACAGGGTACTTTCTCGGATAGTAAGACGTCTACGTGAACAATTACTTCTGTGGCCAGAGGATGTAAAAAGTGGTAACTTAAAGTTAGGTAAAAGGAAGTGCCACCAACATGAACTGCCCTTTGGTTTAAAAGAACTATCTTACTCTCAAATTCAATGGAAAACGTTGACAATAACTGATACTTCCCCCAACAACTGTGTTCTTATGAGTTACAGCAAAGTAGCAGTGGTTTCCCTCATTGCAATGAAAAATGGTGGCATGCTTTTTGTTGGAGAAGTTTTTGAGAGCATAACCAATGCCTATGAAATTCCAGCCCCATCTGAAAATATTGGAGTTTTCATTGGCAGTAATTTAGGATATACTCCGCTGTTTGCTATCTCAGCTATTAGAGTTAAGATGATGATGCTCCCATCAAATGCTGACACCAGTGTTGGAGAGTTTTACCTTGAAGAATTATTGCAAAGATTTCTCCTCTAATGCCAGGGTATGTTGGCATTATTAGCTTCTAATTTTGAGTTTCCATATTTTTAAATATTTCTTTGATTTGAATGACATTAATGTATGCTTTTCAACTTTTTGTAACTGAAGAATAGTGTCAAATATGTCTGTTACAAATTTGTTTTCTCTTTTTCCAGAATGCCGTGGCAAGTGGTGGAATTTCTTCCACACGGAGATTTCACTGGTCTGACAGTTCAGGCTGTTCCATCATCTTGGGTTGAGGGAAGCAGTTTATTTTCCCATTATCCAAGAAACAAGTACAACTGGGGTTATGTAGCCCGTGGGATAAGTTGGAAATAAAATTTGCCACAAATCCGTTTGGTGAGTGTAAAATAAGTTATAGATCCTATGAAATCAGGAGGAGAATTTCCATTTAACATTACCACAGCCCTATGTCTCTCCCAGTAACCAATTTCATACTGCTTTATTTATTTTCCTTTTTGTTGAGCTAGCACAATGGACAGCAACTTTGAAGTAAGATTTTTATTTCTAGATGTATTTGTAGCTAACATATTCTGCTTGATTCTGAAAATGATAATTTGCTTCACTGCATTTGATATTATGCTTGCACTCTGCATCATTGGCTTGTTCTCTCTTTGGTCACCTATGGTCAGTGGCAGGTCCAGCAACAAATGTCAGGCATTGGATGTCTGCTAATGTGCCTTAAACCGAAAGGCTTGAGGGAGTATGGAATACCCACCAATGGGGGAGTTGGTTTTTTTTTGTCCTGGGAAAGGGGGGGGGGGGTAATTACCCCTTCGCCTATGAAAAAATGTTTACCCATGCAGTGAAATGTGTATCTTTCTACAGACACACTGGAAGCAGCTGCTGAAATAGAGCGCAAGATGGCTGATTGCAATGATATAGACTTAGAGGCGTTTTTGGTGACAGAAATGGGGAAAGATGGAAAAAGGAAAAATCAGAGATACCCCAATGAAAGTTCATCGGATGTGGATGATGCTGTTGACCACAGGACCCACCTTTGCCTGGTAAAAATTAGCATTTAAATTGATGCACGATCCTGCAGGTTTGGTACTGAAATGTGTGTTTAGTCTTTATCCATTCTCTAATCAGAAACATGGGTGCCTCACAAAAAGGGGAAGACACCGAGTTCAGATTCACTGACCAATCCTGAGGTTGGAAGAAAACAGGATAAGGTTAGCAAAGGATTTCTCTGTGTACCTGATGAAGCTGATACGTCAGTTCAGGTATCAGGAGCAGTCTCAAATAATGAGATTATGGGTATATGTCTTTGTATTTCATCTGTATTTGGTGATGGTGGCACATATACTATTGAGACGTGAAAATATATTCTATGTGGTCATTAATTTCTGTTCATGGAACTCCTGATTTCCATTAAGAAAGAAGTCCTGGAAGAGGTGAGGGACTTAGAAAAAATACTAGGGGAGCAAATGTTGGAGTGTAATGAAGCTATCAATGAAGTAAAGGGAAAGATATTGCAATTGGGGGACCAGATTAAATGTTCCAGTTCTTCAATAACTGCACCACTGGAGTATGTCTGCAGGAATATGCATACATTTCCCATCAAGGATTTCGGTGAGCTACTTAACCTGGAGGAGACTGATGGAGAACATGAGGTATAGGGAGTATTTGGTATGTATACTATTTTGATTATTGATTGACATTTATTTGTAAATTGTCATTTAAATGCATGTTTATTTTGATCCTTACACTTGGTCATTATGATTACTTTGAGTTATTATGATTACTTTGAGTTATTCTGCTTACAATTTCAAACATTAACTTTGTACAATTGCGATTTTAAATATTGAGATAAGAAAGATATTAACTCAGGTTTATTCTATAAATTCATGATTGACAGCTTTGGATGCTGACTTTTCTAGTATTTCTATTTTTCAGGTTTGTTTTTTGAAAGAAAGATCGACCAATATATCATTCAAGTGCAGTCATGACAATCAAACGAGAGCTGGGCTAAATAAAACTTTAAATGACATGTGCTCCACACTCATGTGTAATGAGTTGGCTGCAACATTTCGTATTAAAAGGCAGATCAGAGAACAAAATAGCATTTGAAGTACATTTCAGCTCCATGTTCATGTTAATATCATATTTGGTAAGTGTATTATTTGATAGATGCAAAGAATCTGCATCGATGGTTCCCATCAGAAACCAGCCTATAGTAATATCATTTTCCTAGCCTTCATTTTGCTTCACAGGAAAAGAAGCTTCGTTGGATCCTGTAGTACAATTTTTCCTAGTCCTTGTTTTCCGGGTTATCTCCCCGCCCCTTTAAGGCGCCTCTTACGACAAGCAGGGATACTGCGGGAGTATTCTCAATCCCCCAAACCCGTTGTGGCAAGAAGGATGATTTTAGGGGTTTAATGAAGAATTGTATTCTGGGTAGAGACAGTGATATTTTTACCAACATGGCTACGTGTGATTATGAACTCTGTTTTTTGAATTCCTCTACACATGGGTGAAAGAGGATGAAATATGAAATAATGCTACTCCCCCCAAGTGATAGGAATGATTTGGGAACCTTCTGCTTCCATGGATTGTTGTCCTTAAGGAAGGTGATATGGAAGCTGTGAATCGTATGTGGGATTTCTTGGAGGGAAAACTGGAAACAATGGAAAGGGAGCAGCGATTCCTTTCACCAGAGGGATTATCATTTAAACTGGAATTCGCTGTTTTCACCATTCGTCAATAAGGACTTGAATGTACTTATATTTGTGTGGGAAATGTTTGGAGAGGTTTTTGGTGTGGCTGAGAGAAAGGTTGTTGTTGTTTGACAGCTTTGTTGGCGTGATAAAAGGATATTATTACATTAACAGAGATTTCTTATAATGATGTATATTATTGACCACTATATTTTTATGTAGAATTGGTTAATTTTTTTTATAATGATGTATATTATTGACCACTATATTTTTATGTAGAATTGGTTAATTTTCTAGAGTAGTTTGGTCGATATGAGAAAACACCAATTTAGCCGACGTTTCGCCTCTTTATTGCGGCATCATCAGGGCTATTTGATACATAATTGAAGTTTTTACATTTTCATTAATTTTTACAGTCTAGCATCAAAATTTAAAGAGAGGAAAAAAAATGATTACAGAGAAAATCTTGTACATACCTTTTGGTATGTACAAAAAATTAAATTGTCTTTGGGGACAATGATATAGTGCAATATGCAGGATGGGTGAAACCTCCAGTTGCAAGAGCTAACCATATCATTGAGCTCATTAATGGGGCAGTGGATGTTTAACTCCATTAACAGAGATTCGCTCTTCCAATTCTTGTAAGAACGAATTGACAGTGGCGAATTCGATGTTGAGGAAGGAACTCCATTGCTCCTCAGCAAAGACTATAGAGAGACTGCTACATCCTATATTTCCATAAAATGGCCCTGACATTCCCGACGATTTTCAAACTCCAGGACTGCCTTCTCAGTTGCAAACTTGGGAAGGAGAACAATAAGAAAATCGTAAGCGAATTGAAGAACGAGTATGATTGCATCGTAAGGAGCTGCTTCGATTCAAGAAAATGGAATAAATCGGATGTCGACTCTCAATGCATTATTTTACTGATATATTCGAAGAATTGAAATAATCGAACGAACATCTCTGGATATACGAGTCCAGAGTTTCGTTTGCTCAAAACTCGTGCATGCGATACGCCCTCAGGCCAGACTACATGGAGCACCTTATCCCGTACTACATACAGGAGGGGATACTAAAGATTAAGGACCGGAAAACGCTCTCCGCAATACAGGCCGGAAGAACAAATCCCCCCTGGCTACATCGCATCCAGGCTACAATCGCTACAGACATCGGTCAACGGTGTAGAAGCACAAGGAACGCGGTCTCGACGATCCAAATCCCCTGCCACCGATCATCCAGGATGACGGGATCCTTTGCTGTTACATTTCCACGGGCGTACAACGCATTGCCAAAAGAGTTAAAATCGGATTACTCGAGAAAGAGGCTTCATAAGCTTCTACTAAAAACTTACATCTCGTGAAAATCCACCTATATCCTTTTGATTTTTCATCAATTATTATTTTCTATTTCAATTACTATTATTTTTTATTTATTTTTTCATATACCTAGATATTTTTTTCTTTTATTTTACAAATGTCAATTTTTTCCTTTCAAAGTTTTATTGTATTAATGATAATTTCAGGTTTTATTTATGGTATAATCACATAGTTTTTTTCTCCACCGGTTGCCATCCTTTATACGCTGTTCTATTTTCATTCAGGCTTAATAAGGATTTCTGTTATTTTTGGACTCACTTTATAGGGCTATATACTTCTAATATTTTAATAGAATCAATTTTGTACTTAAGGGTGGATAGGCTTTTCACAAACGTACCTTTGTTTTAATAATATTCTTTTTATCCACATGTGCAACTCAATGAATCCCGCATGTAATATTTTTGATTTTCGTAAGGTAAAATGTTTTATACTTTTTCTTTTTTAGATTTTACAACGTGATAACTGTAAATTTTTACTTTCTGCTTGACCTAATAATATAATACGACACATACATGTATCTATTATGCCCTGGGCAGGGTGTGGGGAGGACGGTAACATCATATCCCGCCCAGGTAAAATAAAACTCGAATCAAATCAATCCATATTGGACGAAGAAGTATGGTAGGTTTATTGTTGTAGGGTGCGTCGACGGCTAGGTCATTTTGCACCACTACTCTGTCTTCGTGATAAAAGTAATATAGATTAGTCACATTCGCTTACGTCACTTATTTAAAATATATATATACATACATTATGCGATTAAGAAAAAAACAATGAGACTTAAATTTTATTGAATAGTCCTGTCCCTTTCAGAAATAAAATAACTCGATTTAAAACATTAGGGTCGTCTCCAAGGACGGATTTTAGCTCTCCCCCCAAGTTTAGTTGCCTTCGCAAGTCACGGTATTTGTCACACTCCGTCAGGATATGCCGAATGCTGAGAGGACAGTCGCAATCGTCACACTGAGGTGGTACTTTCTCTTCAGTAAAGAGAAATGAGTGGGTCAAAGGGCAATGCCCTATCCTCAAACGTGTGATGACGACTTCCTCTCTGCGGCTGTTCCTGACGGAAGAGGGCCACACTGACGTAACCGGCTTGATGTCACGAAGTTTGTTATTTCGTGCAGTGCGCCAAGACTCCTTCCACTGCCCAAGAACTACCTGCCTCAGGGAAGACTTGAGGTCTTCGTAAGGTACCAGCGTCGATTTAGACTCTGTCTCGTTCTGAGCCTCTTTGGCCAAAGCGTCTGCCTTTTCATTTCCGGCTATTCCCACATGCCCCGGGACCCACAGGAACCAAATGCGTACTCCCTTTCTACTGAGAGACAGTAGGGATGAATGTATGTCTTGAATGATCGGATGCATGGGCGAAAAGCCGGAAATAGACTGTATGGAGCTCAAGGAATCAGTGCATATAACGAAGGAGCCATCATCGTCACATAAGTTTTCGAGAGCCATCTTTATGGCAAATAATTCCGCTGTGTATACACTACACAGCGGATTTAATTTTGCTTTGACTGTTCCTTGGCTAGGCGAGAACGCTGCGCATGCACAGGCCGACTCTGACTTAGAGCCGTCAGTGTACACTGGCACATAATCTGAGTGATTCCCTAGGAACATTAAAAACTGACGTTGGTATTCCAAGAGTGTGGTGAAAGATTTTTTTTGGTTAAGCAAGGCCGTTTTAACCACCGGGGTGGGTATTAACCAGGGAGGGTGTAATGAGTAAGAGACAGGAAACACTTTAGGCACCCTGAAATCACATCCACGAATAAAATCATTAAAACGTACACAAACGGGCCTAGTGGCCTTTGTCCTTCGGTTAAAAATGTCTAAAAATCGTGGTTTAAAAAGTATGTTAAAACATGGGTGTGCCGACATGGATAAAACTTTGGAAACATAATTGCACATGAGCGCGTTCCTCCGGTGGCATAGAGGAGGCTCCCCTGCATCAGAATAGATGCTAATGACCGGGCTTGTCCGAAATGCCCCCGTACAGAGTCGTAACCCCGCGTTGTGCACTGGGGCCAATGCTCGTAGGTAAGACTCGCGAGCAGACGCATAAACAAAACAGCCGTAGTCTAATTTCGAGCGCACTAATGTGCGATATAATAAAAGCAATGTTTTACGGTCTGCTCCCCAAGATGTGTGGCTTAAAAACTTTAATATATTTAGCGCGTTAATGCATTTTATCCTTAAAATATTGATATGTTCTCGCCAATTAAGCCTGTAGTCGAGCGTCATGCCTAGAAAGCGGGCCGTCTGAACAAAAGGGAGATTTCTTCCCCCGAGGTATAATGTAGGTTGCATTTGGACTCTTATTTTCCTGTGGAAGTGGACGCATCTGGTCTTCTCATGGGAGAACCGAAAGCCGTTCCTTTGGGTCCACTGCTCCAATTTGTTTAATGTCAGCTGAACCATTCTGGATGCAGTTACCACCTTGGATGACCTGCAGAATATCGCCAGGTCATCCACAAATAGTGTTCCTATCACCGGCGTCTTGATACATTTCACGACGTCGTTTATCGCAATGGCGAAAAGTGTCACGCTCAGGACGGAGCCCTGGGGAACTCCGTTGTCAAGATGGTAAAAGTCGGATAAAAACTGGCCTATTCTAATTCTAAAAACTCGATGCATTAAAAAATTTTGAATAAAAATCGGCAAATTGCCTCTAAAACCCCACTCGTGCAATGTCATTAATATCTTCCGCCGCCAGACCCGGTCGTAAGCCTTCTCCAAGTCGAAGAAGACCCCGATCACATGCTGGCGGAGGAGAAAGGCTTCTTGGATGAAATTGTCGATCCGCACCAAATGGTCCATTGTGGAACGGCCCCGTCTAAATCCACACTGAATGCTGGAGAGAAGGTTCCGGCGCTCTAACCACCAAACGAGCCGCCGGTTCACCATTCTCTCCATTAACTTGCACAGGCAGCTGGTGAGAGATATTGGCCGGTAAGAATTCGGGTCAGCTCTATCTTTCCCATGTTTGGGAATGGGGACAATGACAGACTCCCGCCAGGACGAAGGAAAGTTACCTTCTGCCCACAGCTGATTATACGTCTGCAGGACTTCCTGCAGCGCTGTCTCCGGAAGGTTGCGGAGAAAAGCATTGTGGACCCCGTCTGGTCCTGGAGAGGTGTCGTGGGAGTCATCGATGGCAGATTTCAACTCCCACAGGGAAAAGGGGAGGTTGTAATCTGCCGTTGCCCGCGTCTCCTTGAAGCCGATAGGAATATTCTCGAGACGTTGCTTTAACGTTCGGAAGGTAGGATCAAGATTTTCATCACTGCTCATCTTGGCGATTAACTGGCCGAATATCTCGCCGATGGCAGCTGGAGATGTAACCACTTTTCCTCTGGCTTTTAAGAAGGAGACGCCGAGCTGCTGATGGTTTCCCGAAATGCTCTTCACCTTACGCCACACCTGTGCAAGTGGTGTGTCGATATTCACACTAGAAACAAAATTCATCCAAGAGGTCCTTTTTGCCTCCTTCACGACCTGACGGGCTTTAGCTCTAAGACGCCGAAAAGAGGACAGATTGTTTTCAGTGGGATATTTATTGAAGATTTGCAACGCCTTCTTGCGTTGCCGAATAGCTTTGGCACAGTCATCATTCCACCATGGCACAGCGGCTCTCGACATGATGCGCCGAGACCGTGGTACGCTCATGTCGGCGGCGTTGGTGATGCTTTTAGTCAATAATTTTACATTAAAAACGCTATCGCGATTTCTATCGCACGTGTAATTAAAATTACTTTTAAAATAAGGCCAATCGGCTTTCCCGACCATCCAATTGCCTGGTCGAATAAAATCAGAGTTAAAAAGCCGCTCCTTAGAAATTAAAAGGGGGAAGTGATCGCTCCCACAAAGATCTTCGTGTACAGACAAAGATATTTTATTTGTTAAACTGCTCGATAAAATACATAAATCAATGGCGGAAAAATCACCATTGAAAGAGTTAAAACGGGTCTTCTCCCCAGTATTCAATAAAATTAGGTTAAAATCTAAAATAAAACTTGATAAAATACGTCCCCTGCGGTTGCACTGTCCCGCAGTGCTTCCCCATAGACGGTCGTGAGCGTTAAAATCCCCTAGTAAAATAAAAGGCCGAGGAAGCTGGTGGACAAGGGATTCTAGATTAAAACGGGTGACCGGTGCACCCTCCGGCAGATAAACGTTGCATAACGTAATCGCCTCCGGAGCGTGCACCGTAACCGCCACCGCTTGAAACGGTGTATTCAGCTGTATGCGGGAGGTGTATAGGGCCTCCCGAATAGCAACTGCCACTCCACCCTGGGCTCGTTGGCCGCTGGTGTCGTCATGTCTAAAAATGTTAAAATGTTTTAAAATCCCTTTGTCCGTGACTTTAAAATGCGTTTCTTGAAGACAAACGCAACAAGGGTTAAAATCTCTTATTAAAATGGCCAGCTCCTCCTTGTGCCGATAAAAACCGTTGCAGTTCCACTGCAAAATAAAAGCCATAATAAATAAATAAATATATATATAAATATAAATAGGGATTAAAACGGTAAAATCGAGCAGTTAAAACTTTGGGAGCATCAGCGCTTGATGCGGTTCTTCTTCCCCTTATTACCAAATTGGAGGATTTCGGTATCTGAAAGATACTCCTCCATTGGTTCTGGTTGGCTCTTACGAACCTTACCAGATGGGGGAGGGGATTGGGAGTTCCCACGCTTCGTTTGCGTGGCCCCGGCGGTGGTTTTTTTGGGGTTCTTCTTAGGAGAACCCGGTCCGGTGGTTTCCGTATTTTTTGCCGGATCTGTGACCTTAGCCGGCGTGGCAGATTTTTGGGCTGAAGCTTTGATTTTTTGGCTCACTATTTCTTCCGTCTGTGTCGAGATGGTGACCTTTGCTATTCGAGGGGAGGCGACATGGGCGTAAGATTTCGAAAATGTAGGAGCAACTTGTGCTCTGTACTTTTTCCGAGCCTCGAAATACGGGATTTTCTCAACCGTCTTGATCTCCATTACTTTTCGCTCTTCGATCATCTTTGGGCAATTACGAGAGTACACGGGATGTGCACCCTCGCAATTGACACAAAGTGGGTCACCTGTGCACTCCGCACCCTCATGCTTCTCCAGGCCGCAACGGGGGCAGGTGGCCTTGCCCTCGCACCGTGTGGCCATATGGCCGAATCGCTGGCACTGGTAGCATCGCATGGGTGCCGGTATGAATGGCCGCACTGGGACCGATTCATAACCAACAAACACCTTGTCGGGGAGCTGGTCACGCGCGAACGTGAGTACAACTGACGTCGTATTTACCCTTTCTCCGTTGCGCTTTGTAGTGAGTCGACGAGCATCGGTGACCCCCTGAGAGGCCATCTCCCGCTTAATCTCGTCGATCTCCACGTACAAAAGGTCGTAATGACTTATCACTCCCCGACAGGTGTTCAAGGTGCGGTGCACCTCGACCTTAACGGGGATTTCGCCAAGCTTTGTCAATGTCAATAGCTTCTCGCTTTGAGCCCTCGTTGCCGTTTCGATGAGCAGTGTGCCATCGCGAAGTTTCTTTGCCGATTTAAGTTCCCCAGGAACAGAACCAGACAATACTTTACGTATGAGGAAGGGAGACACCTTCTTCAGGCTCTCCTCTTCCTTCTGACACCTCATCACTAAGTAGCGCTGACTAGCGCCTGAAACATTATCTCCCCCGCCCGATTCCGGACGGGATCCTTTAGGTGGTGGAAGTGATTCATCCGCCATGCCTAAACTGCATTCATCCCCCGGGCTCCCCACCCACCATGGAGCCACACATTCGGGACGCCGCACCGCAAACCGGTGCGGTCGCCAGGGCTACCCGAGGGGATATAGCACCCTAGAGGTGGTTGTCTGTTTCGGGTTGGGTCTTCGATGCACGGGCCCACCAAACCAGTACATCTCCGACCGCCCTACGCAGACCCCCACCTCCCTGGCACTCGCCACCGTTAAGCGTAACGCCACGGAAGCCGATTGACCGGGAGTGGCTAGCTCCCGGCCGCCCGTTTACACAGAATCCGGGGCCGAAGAGGGGTATTGGCCCGTGGTCCATACCGGGCATCCGACACCCGGCTGGGAACCGCGGACCTCACCCTCCAGGATCCCCTTCTCCTCCTTACGGGTCTCCGCACACGGCAAACATGCGGGTGGATCGCAGGCCAGGTGGTGTGGCCGCACACAGACAGTTGACCCACAAGACTGTCCGGGCTCAACCCTTGCTGGCACGGGGTTTGTTATCGGGGTTGTCTCCCCGCCCTTTTAGTCGCCTCTTACGACAAGCAGGGATACTGCGGGAGTATTCTCAATCCCCCTACCCGCAGGGGGGACGAAGAAGTATTGGGAGGCTATGTTCTCAAGAGGCTATGTTCTCAAGAGGCTATGTTCTCAAGAGGCTATGTTCTCAAGAAAGGGAAATGGAACAAAAATAAAAGGGAAATGGATCAGAAATAAGAGGGAATTCGAGGAAGGACCAATGAGAGCGCTCCAAATGAAGACCTATGTCCTCATGTGCAGGAAAGTGAAATTGGAGGAGGAGTATCTGGGTGAGGAGGGAGCGACTGAGAAGTTGACGGAAGAGTTTTGGGAGACGTTTGTTGACTTGTGCTTATACTACCGAAAACGGAGAATGAAACCACATTGACTACTGCTCACTTTATTGAAAAATTCTTCAATTCCATTTCACCACTGCTCACTAAGGAGAAACTGGCCTCCGTTATGTTCAGGGAACATGGGAAGCTTGGGACAGTTTTCCATCTCGCACTGATTAGTAATAACCCTCGAGCCTTCCTCATCTGTTACGACATTTGCCGGTGGATGCTAGGGGAAGGATGCCCTATGGAGAGTGCACTCTCTTGCAGACACTGAAGACATAGGAGCTGTTCTAGAAATACTCTTTAAGAAGCAAGAGGAACGCCTCTGCCCTGACCCCAAGGTAAGGTTTTTATTTTTTTTAATCCAACCATGTAAACATTTTAAATATATTCCAAAGGTGCTTGGCTCAAACGCAAATTGTTCACTATTTTATTACGACGCTCACAGATAAATGTAACTCAACATTGCCCTTGTTTTACCTACGGTTGCTAGGGGAGACCATTGTGTACTCTTTAAATTCTGGGGCAAATGCACGAAAACTATAAGTAGGATTCAGTGTTTCAAGTGATGGAAATTATTGCAAAGGACCCCCAGAGTCAGTTGATAGTCTGTTTGAAAATGTATTAACAAAACAACAGTGGACAAAATTTGAATTTTAAGGTTTGGTGTCATTACCCTATGATTCCTGAGCTATTGTCGTCTGGTGCATGCGAATATACTACAGGTATTTACACATTCACAGAGGACAGGCAGGCCAGCGATAGATCACATTGGAATTGGATCATATATCTTTATAGAAATGCCTCCTCATTTTAATATGAAACTTCAGCTGCACACACTACATTTGAAGGCATTTAAGCAATGTTATCAAACAAATTCAAAACTTTCAAATTTTGCTACATTTCCGACATGGCTATTAAAAGCTGGTGTCTTTATCCATGGCCATTAAAAGCTGGTGTCTTTATCCATGGCCATGATTTCAGGATGTCGTGTAGATAGATGGACGGTTTTCTAAATAGCAGTAGTGGACTGATTTGTTCATGTTAGCATTGAAAGTGCCTCGAGATCTTAACCATAACCTCTAATCTGTTCATTCGATGTTTGTCTCGTATTCAATGGTCGGCTCTTCATAGCTCTACGGTTCATCTTATCCCTTTGTAACTGTAATCAGTGAATAGAAGTCACATTGAAAAGTATTCTGCCCAAATTTTATATGATTCATAAAACACCTAGACATAATGGCATTCACTACATTTTTTGAAAAAGGTTTTCATTAATTGGTTTACTACTTTAAAATACTTATGATGTTTCTTTCCATGTCCTATTGATTGTAAGATTTTAATTCCTTTTTCTTCTCACCACCAGTAGAAAATCTTGGATGAGCTGTTAGCCCGAATGAAAAATATGGATAAAGATTCCGTGAGTGCATGTGATGCCAGGAGAATGCGAGAAGCAGCTGATTCCGGTCAATTCTCAACTGCTTGCGAAATTTTCAGGGCAGTTAAAGAATATGTTTTACTAAGGAGATGTGGTTGGATTACAGATTTGTGGAAACAGAATCTCCATATTAAATGGTGCCTGAGGAAATTGAGTGAATGGAGTTGCTTGGTGCAAATATGTTTTACTAAGGAGATGTGGTTGGATTACAGATTTGTGGAAACAGAATCTCCATATTAAATGGTGCCTGAGGAAATTGAGTGAATGGAGTTACTGGGTGCAAATATGTTTTACTAAAGAGATGTGGTTGGATTACAGATTTGTGGAAACAGAATCTCCATATTAAATGGTGCCTGAGGAAATTGAGTGAATGGAGTTGCTTGGTGCAAATATGTTTTACTAAGGAGATGTGGTTGGATTACAGATTTGTGGAAACAGAATCTCCATATTAAATGGTGCCTGAGGAAATTGAGTGAATGGAGTTACTGGGTGCAAATATGTTTTACTAAAGAGATGTGGTTGGATTACAGATTTGTGGAAACAGAATCTCCATATTAAATGGTGCCTGAGGAAATTGAGTGAATGGAGTTGCTTGGTGCAAATATGTTTTACTAAGGAGATGTGGTTGGATTACAGATTTGTGGAAACAGAATCTCCATATTAAATGGTGCCTGAGGAAATTGAGTGAATGGAGTTACTGGGTGCAAATATGTTTTACTAAAGAGATGTGGTTGGATTACAGATTTGTGGAAACAGAATCTCCATATTAAATGGTGCCTGAGGAAATTGAGTGAATGGAGTTGCTTGGTGCAAATATGTTTTACTAAGGAGATGTGGTTGGATTACAGATTTGTGGAAACAGAATCTCCATATTAAATGGTGCCTGAGGAAATTGAGTGAATGGAGTTACTGGGTGCAAATATGTTTTACTAAAGAGATGTGGTTGGATTACAGATTTGTGGAAACAGAATCTCCATATTAAATGGTGCCTGAGGAAATTGAGTGAATGGAGTTGCTTGGTGCAAATATGTTTTACTAAGGAGATGTGGTTGGATTACAGATTTGTGGAAACAGAATCTCCATATTAAATGGTGCCTGAGGAAATTGAGTGAATGGAGTTACTGGGTGCAAATATGTTTTACTAAAGAGATGTGGTTGGATTACAGATTTGTGGAAACAGAATCTCCATATTAAATGGTGCCTGAGGAAATTGAGTGAATGGAGTTACTGGGTGCAAATATGTTTTACTAAAGAGATGTGGTTGGATTACAGATTTGTGGAAACAGAATCTCCATATTAAATGGTGCCTGAGGAAATTGAGCGAATGGAGTTACTGGGTGCTTTTCCCTGATGCATGAATCAATTTTCGCATCATCGAGTGAAGTGTAGTAGGTGCGATATTTTGCTGGAGCGTATGGATTGCAAACTTTACTGTCCAGTGCGATCTGTAGCGTTGATATGAGCACAGCTGATGAAAACACCTCGCCAGACAATTGTCTTATGGCCACATATAGAAACAGATCGGGACGTCGTTAGTGAAATGGAGTTTAAATGATAGGTTAGCAATAGCAACAGACATTTGCATTCCGACCAAGAAGGAATGAAAGTCTTCAAAGATAAACAAATGCAAAGCATGCCAAATACATTGAGTCGTTAGAGCCTTCAGCTGCGAGAATATATACCGAACCAAATTATCACGTGGGTAAATGTGTCATTGAATGTGTGACTTTGTCGTTTTACATATTCCAATGTGAAAGTACCATGTAGGTACTACCTCAAAAGTATTTTTTTTATTTTCATGTAATTTCTTTCCTATATTTTTTCATTTAAATGACCATTCTACAAATTTTACACGAGCAATATCGAAGGGAAAATACGATAACTTATATCAGTACGATAATCCGTGGATTTGTACAGAATCATAGTAACATAGAACTGCTTGAATGATGCAAAAAGTGGGAAATGGTTAGCACAACCCTAAGATCAATAATTTTATGTATTTTTTCTCTAAGTTTCTTTTTTAATTAAGACATTATTATCGGACGAAGTGCTCTCGACCAGAGAGATGTCCGAGTTGAGATGGAATACGGGAAGCTTCGAATTATGAGACTTGCTTCCGGCGATGGCGAAGAGCGGAACCAAAGATTTCGACGGTGAAGGAAGAAAGGCTGATTAAGAAGAATGAGATCAACGTCGGCGACAATTCAATGGAAAAAGGAAAAGACTCAGTATGAGCGCTGGTGAACGGATTCAGAGAAAGCTTTGCTACAACTATGAGTGTGTTAGGCACGGCGAAGGTGGCCAGTTCCGAGATTGAGGTAAGCGATGGGCAGCCAGGAAATCAGCGAACGTATCGTAACCTTATGCACAACAAGCGGAAATGCAGAAGGAGGTCGACGAGTTGCTGAAATTGGGCATTATAGAGGAATCAACGTCAGATTACGCAAGTTCAGCACTGATAGTTACCAAAGCCAAC
The DNA here is from genome assembly GCA_933228895.1 of Platycnemis pennipes. Classification (NCBI taxonomy): domain Eukaryota; kingdom Metazoa; phylum Arthropoda; class Insecta; order Odonata; family Platycnemididae; genus Platycnemis; species Platycnemis pennipes. The sequence goes on from OW121852.1 coordinate 9,675,363, forward strand.
GGTGGGAACGGACTTGGCATAGACTACCGGAAGACTAAGAAGGTCAAGTTTCCGATGCCCGGATCCGAAAGGATTTGGGCGGCACATGGTCACACCACTGTGAGACTGCCTCCGTACCACCCTGAACTTCATAGAACTGAACCCAATACAAAAAGTATGGGGGAAAATGAAAAATTGGATAGCCCAAAATAACACAACCTTTAATTTAAATGACGTGCAACGTTTAGTGGAAAGGAAGTGTAAAGTAATGGGGAGAGCAGAGTGGCTGAAGGTCAGCGAAAAGGTGAAGACAGAGGAAGCTACTTATATCAAGAATTAAGTTATTTTAGATGAGCTTATTGTTGCTAGTCGACTCCCACTGCAGTCTCCACTTTCTCATCGCTATGTCTCTTAAAGCAGCTCTCAAGTCGTCCCGTGACACTATCATGCAGTCGACGTCTCGTTTCTGGAGAGCGTCGTCTGTTGCTTCGGCATCAGCTTTCTCGTTTCCAGGGATTCCCAGGTGCCCAGGGATTCCCAGGTGCCCAGGGATCCACAGGAATGAGATCTCAATACCTTTAAGGTGTAGGTTGAGGAGAGCAGATTGGATTTCTTGGGCATTCGCATTCCGTGGGGAATATCTTGATATAGTGTCAATAGCACTCCTTGAATCGGTGCATATGAGAAACGAGCTATTCCGGATTTTTATTTTAAGGAGGGCTATTTTCATTGCCAGAAGTTCAGTCGTATAGATACCACACAAGGGGCTGAGCTTTGCATTTATAGTGCCGTGGTATCTAGACACTACGGCGCATGCACACGCTGAATCAGTCTCTAAGACGGCATACGACACCTGGCTGGGTGAAGGAAAGCTCAACCATCAGGATCCCCTTCTCCCCCTTACGGGTCTCCAGACACGGCCAACGTGTGGGTGGATCGCATGCCAGCTGGTATGGCCGCACACAAACGGTTGATCCACAGGACTGTTCGGGCTGAATCCTTGTTGGCTCTGGGGTTTGTGACGGGGTATCCTCCCCGCCCTTTTAGTCGCCTCTTACGACAAGCAGGGATACTGCGGGAGTATTCTCAATCCCCTACCCGCAGGGGGCGAGATGTTTAAAACTAAACATAATGCAAAAGGTGACGTTGACAAGTACAAGGCTAGATTGGTTGCAAAGGGTTTCACCCAACAATTCGGGATTGACGTTTTTGATTTTTTCCCCAGTTGTCACGCATGGTTCATAAAGATTGTTGTTTGCTCTAACAGTTGAACTAGTATTTACAGATTGACCGTCTTGACACAGAAACTGCTCTTCTAAATGGCGAGTTAGAGGAGGAAATATTTGTGTCGACCAGAGGGTTTCCGGCTGGAAGGGAAGGAAGATCATGTCTTCTTAAAAGGGCCATTTATGGACGTAAACAGCACTTAAAAGACAGGAAAATTAATATTATGATCTTCAATATAAAAAGACATTTCCTGAAGCTTAAAGAGATTATACATTTAGTGGTAGCAATAATTAATCGATATACTTTAAAATAAATGTTATAAGAAATATTTCCTTGTAATTCCGTTAGTAATGGAGAGCTTCTGATTTTATCTTCCTCACCCAGTTGCACAAAAACGGTTCACGGTATTAAGTTAAAAGTTTAAATAAACGTTTTTCATAAGTTTTCCTCCATATTGGAGAGTTCTAATATATTTTTAACTGAGTTTCAACGCTGTTATATATAATATTATTAGATAAAAGTAGGTCATTAGAAAATGTGGATTACTCATGGCTGCAAAAGGGCAGAGAGTATGTATGGATGGCGACCGACCTATAATCCTTCAGACAAAAGTCCATATAGGGAAAGAGCTAGCTTCCTTAGACACTGATCTAAGGCTGATAGTAAAATGCAAATTGATCGTCTCCTTATTTAAGCGGTGGGGGGTTATAGACCAGCTCCAAGTATCCTTGAAAGAGGAAATTAATGTAAGGTGGAATTCAAACTTGATAATGCTCCCGTCTTTTCCCAGGAACTTTGTGTTGGGAAGTGGAATGTAAATATTCTTTCAGTTACGTAAATTTTTGTGCATAAAATTTAAAATTTTCGCCTTTCTTTTTGCACGCTTAGATAAACACCATCCTGGTATCGCGCAACCACCAACAGCTGCTAATTTCGAATGAAGATCAGGCACAAATCCAATACTTGACTAGGGTTTTGAAATCATTCAAAGAGGAATCGAAGAAAATGGAGGCAGAGCAAAAGTGCACATTGCACTCCGTGCTATTAGCTTTTCAGCTTTTGAAAGACCAATGCAATGACGACTCGGAGGATAGCCAGGCAATGGCCAACTTACGAGGACGATCCAAAAGACTGCTGGATATGAAATTTATTCCCCATGACCTACATAAAGTAGAAACTTTCCTGTGGCCCGATTTTAAACACCTCGCCATGCTTGGACTGGAGGAGAGAGCAAAGGAATATATATAATTTTACCTTTTCCAGAAGCCATTTGATTGAGTAACTGCTATGTAGTCGGTACAATTTTTATTTCTTTCAGGTATAATCAGCTATTAGGGCAATGATGAAAGAAATAAAAGACCTAATGACATTGCGTCTTTTATTTCTATTATAAAATTTCGAAAACGAAAGAATTAATCAACCGTATAAGAATGTGAGATCAGTGATATATGATGATATCGTAAGCTTAGAAGTTTGAAGGAAAGTTCATGAATCATCAGTGGAAAATATTCCTCCGACTTTAAACTATTCTGAACTCCGTAACTACAGAAAGGATCTTCTTAATTTCAAGAGGACCACGCTATACGTCTTCTTCGTGACATAGGCTTCGTATATGAACGCAGGGGGAGAACGAAGCATACTTACTGAAAGAGACGATTTGTTCGTCAGCGCCATAATTATTCGAGACTGTTGAAAAAATATCGCCGTGAGCGAAGGGATATTGTGTAACAGATGAGACGTGGATCAATGTTGGACAGACGATAAACATGGCTTGGCGCGATAAAGAAATAAAAACACCTCGTCAGGCTTTCCTTGCTGGTCTGAGTACCTACTGGTTCGAAGGCTCTTACCTCCCGCGTCCACACGCTTCCCGGAAGCCGGCACATACCCTTTGGGCCGGATCATACCAGTGATCGGCAAAGCATTTCGAAATCTGCGTACATAAAGCGCAAGATTACATCAGCGCGAGGCATCCTCGGACGAGCACTCAAATCGAGATCTGTGAAGCAGCGACCATCAGCATTCTTCAGTTACCAGCATTTTCTGGAAGGTATCATCCGACCAGCTAAGGACACATCAACACAACAGCGGCATCGACGTACCAGCAGCCAATAGCACAACTGTACTGGCTCCTGGGACGCACTTCTCGTCTATCTCATCACAAGCAAGATGGACCTGAGGCTTCACAAGGAATGGGAGGCGTCGTGACCGCGGGAAGAGCTGCCAAGCACTAAAGGACTTCTTAACTTCCTTCAGCAAAGATCGCAAGTGATGGAGACGGTAGACGCTCATCGCTCCGTTCGTACCGCTAGCACATCAGACGATCAAGGGAAAAGACCGCACATAAAAACCAGCAGGCCTTTAATGGGAAATGTAAATGCCGCATTAAAATGCAAACTATGCAGTGGGCATCACCAACTGTATAAGTGTAGCATCTTTTTGAGAAAATCTATTCCCGACAGAATTAGCGATGTGAAAAAACTGTCTTCACTGCCTCAGGGCAGGGCATTAAAAGATCATTGCACCTCAGGCAATTGTAAACTTTGCGGTGAAGGGCACAACAGCTTCCTTCATCTCACAAGTCACGCCCCAGCGGCAATTCCTCCTCAAGGCAATTTATCAGCAAATTCAGCATCATTCATTCCGTCGACGCATGTACAGTCCACTACAGCACGCCTTTGTTGCCAGAGGGAGGAATCAACTACAGTTCATCTATGTACAGCAGTCATCTGGTTGCATGATTCGCGACGCTCCCCTAATCTCTGTCGAGCGTTGCTGGATTCAGGTTCTCACGCCAACTTCATCACTGAAAGAATGGCGCAGCTTCTAAAACTCAAGATGAAACCAGGCGTAACAGGCATCGCTGGCATTTGAGGATCGGCCGCTAGGAGTGCTCAGATGGTGCGAACTACAATTAAGTCGAGAACAACAGCGTACAAGTGTCACCTAAATTGCTTGGTACTGTCAAACATTACTTCTGAAATACCGGCGAACTTGGAGCTACGGCCCTGACATGGGTGAGGTCAAGGTATTCGCTCCCATCGCCCTCCAGTCGCTCCTTCCAGAGAGGTAGTGCAACGGGAGCGAATTCACTTTTCGGCGCCCATTACAATTTCAAGATGTCTGCGAAGGTGTCTCCCTTCGATGAGGCGACAGGCCAAATGTTTGTCGTGATTTGTTCGGAGGAGGAAGCGACGAAGGCACATGAAGGTAGGCATGATATTTGAATGATGTAAATAAAGTTGTTGAAATCATTATGTCACGTATTTCTCATTGCCATGCTCTTTTGCCAGACATAAGTTTCGCCACGCTGCTGTTGGAGCGGGAGAAGGCACGAGGTACGCAAACAAGAGCTTATTATTGAGTACCTTTTACAATTTTAATTGTTTGTCCTAAAAATGTATAATTTTAGAAAATATTTTTACATTGCATAAGATTTATATTCATTTATATTCATACGGATATATATATATATTATATTATATTTTCGGTTATAAACCCATAGCCCTTGGGCCTAAGAAGCTGAGCTGCAATGAAGTCGTTGTGAACCCCCTCCCCACTCCCCCTCACTTCATTTTTTAGATGGAGATGTGGGGCTTGAGGAGTGAGGAGCAAGTGACGGGAAGTTACACTTATGGTCTGGCAACATTTTCCTTGGCTGTTTGCATGTAAATTTGTCAATGTGGCCCTATTGTTCAGACGCATTCAGGTGGACCCACAATGGGATTTTACTCCTGCTCGACACTTACAAGGAGCATGAGGGTAATTTCAACAGTGGGCATATAAGTACCAATAAAGGATGGAGAATGATTTCCCAGGAGTTGAAAAAGAAGAGGGTCACCGCTACTGGCCCCCAGTGCAAAAGTAAACTTAATGGCCTGAAAAGAACATACAAGGCCATAATGGACCACAACTCATAAAGTGGGAATAGCAGGAGGACATGGCTGTACTATGACGCATGATTCACTGTAATACTTTTAGCACTTACCTCTGCATTTTGTTATCAAACTTGAAACTAAATTAGCATTTCAACCAAATCATGATTTCAGTTCAGTTTTATACTGTACGTACAATTAGTAGCACAGGATTGTCATGATCCTAATGACTCATTTCAGATTGTAGACAAAATATTTTCTAAGAAAGCTTGGGTGTCCCAACCAGTAACCCTGGACACTGAAGATGGAGAGGACATCAAGGGTGCAGAACATGTATTCCAGGAGAGAGGAAAAGTAAGTAACATATTGAATTAGTTGTTCACGGTCTTCTATAATTTATCTTAGCATCACCTGCTACAAATGACTGCCAAGCCTTGCTCAAGTCTTGCAAAGCAAATAACAAGGCTAAGGTAATATATTGGTGAAAGAGGCCAAACAAATTATAGGGGAATTAAAGGACACAGAATTGGCACCAGTGCATCCTTCAGAAAAGTGTTGTATTGCAGAGCTCTTCAGAGCAGATTGAAGATGTTTTTTGTTTCAGCAAGACAATAGCTCTGTTGAACATCAGACTCAGTTAAGGAAGGCAATACAAGAACAGACAACTTACTACTTGTGGAATTTGCTAATTTTTGTTCAAACGTTTTATTTTTGTTTACTGTTACAAATGCCTCTTCCAGGAAAAAGGAGAACAGCATTTCAAAAAGTCCAGGAGATGATGGAAAAGAATGCCAGTGAAAGGAGGGCGATGCACGTCGAGGTTATGAAGCGGCATAACCAAATTTTAGAATTATTGAATAAAATAGTTAAAAAATGATTTTATTTCTGGATTTAACATTGATCTGACTAATCACCTTGATAATGACAAAACTTGTCAAAACGTAGGTCGGAGCAAAAGGTACTTTGAATTGCCTAAGTACCTTATTCGTTTTTATTCGTCATTAAGAATATTTCGAAGTTTCAGAAACTGACGCCTTCAGTCCTATCTGATAATCTCCTCTCCGTTATGATTAAATGAAAGCGAAAACTTTGTTATTCCACACAAATTGCACCGGTTGCGACTTGCAAGATCATCTTCTGGCACAACTCAAGAAGCAAACTCACAATATAGGTATATGCACAGAAAGTAGGGGAAATTGATGGTGATGGGAAGGGAGTACGAGGTATAGGTGGGCCGGGAGGGGGTGAGTGACTGGGGTGGGAAAAGGATACTGACCGAGGAAGGGACTCTCAACAGGGGTTTCCTGGAAGGTTGAGCGGTGGAAGAGTGGATGATTTAGGAGTGGGAAGTGTACAAACAAGGTGTCAACGAATGTTTGTTAACACCTCTTTTAAATTCTTTTGCCTCTTTCTCTGCCGCGGAAGTCAAAAACCATTTCAGGTTAATTTGCCTAAAATTGGACTCCCTTACAAAATTCTCTCCTAAAACTAAATTAGTCGATCGAGTTTCATCTAATGTTTTAAGGTGAATTAGTATGTTAACTGATAAATGTCGAGGATAGAATGATATGATTAAATATGAGTATTACTTTTATGAAACTGTAGGATGTCTCCGGACACTTACTATTTCCTGTTACGTCAAACAGCGGCTAAGCTGATAAGATCAGGACCCTTCGGAAATCATATGATATCACCAGAGAAGCAACTTCTCACAACTTTGCGGCGCCGGGCTCCGTTCCTCAGGTGACTATATGCTGGAAATTAAAATCTTTGCATCATGGAGGCCAAATGCTCTACAATGAAGTGGTCTCTTGAAGAAGAAATTAAACTGATTGATTTCTTGAGAGGTAAGTTAAATAAAGAAATTATTATGAGCCTTGCACAAACTCCGGCGAAATTGCACGTACTTTATCCTTGAAACAATTTAAAGCGAAACATGCAGTTGTGTACTATAAAATGTTTAGATGCTTAACATGCCATTCATTGCCTTCGTCAACCACATTCATTGAGCCAATGAATCAACCAGTGCCATCAATCAAAGATTTGGGGTGGGGAGAGCCACAGCATATTACACATGCATCACAGCTAATAGAATCACGAATTTTTGGCAACACGCTCCACGAATCCGCCTACACTCGGAGTCGATTCCCGCTCTTCTAAACCGTTTAACCTGTATAGCGGCAACCGCATCCATTAAGCCCTCATCATCATCATTGGAGCAGCTCCACTACGGCCCCAATTGATCACTCTTTCATCGTCATTGAATTCAACGTCAGCCATTTTTTCTCACTACTATTCGCCAACTTCATCACTGAAAGAATGGCGCAGCTTCTAAAACTCAAGATAAAACCATGAATACGGTCCAGTTGCTAATCGTGAGCAGCACTTGGAGCGCCAGTGGACCGCTTTGCGGAAGCGACGAGAGCGCTTCGTAGCGTTTGGACCGCCAAGTGGACCGCAGCAGGAGTACCTTTTTACGACAAGCAGGGATACTGCGGGAGTATTCTCAACCCCCCTGCTCGCAGAAGGGGTGGTTTATAAGCAAAAGAATTAACTTCAATAGGGACAGCTTCAAAAGACACCTTTTACTTTTGGATATTCAAGTACGGGAAAATTTTGAAAATTTTAGGATTGAGGAAATAGCAAAGACACGTGGATACACAGTTCTAAGGATACCACCATATCATTTTGAGTTGAATCTGAATTTAATGGTTTGAGCCCGAGTAAAGCAACACGTGGGAATGAAGAATTCGATATTTAAGAAGAAAGAGGCGGAATGACTCATGGCCGAAAGTTTCGAGGGTCACCCCGGAAAATTGGAAAAACCATGTTGAGCACGTCAAGGAAGTGGAACGAGGCATGCAGACGATTGACATCGAGGAGTTAATAATTCCCCTGACGTCGTCGTCATCACCTCAATCGAAGTCACCCTCAATCGAAGTCACCCTCAATCGAAGTCACCCTCAATCGAAGTCACCCTCAATCGAAGTCACCCTCAGTCGAAGTCGAGCCAGCGCCACAGCCGAGAACAACGCGAAACATGGAGAGAGTAGAAAGTCTACCGGATTCATCGGAGTGGAAAGGTATGGTCCAACAAGGCACGGGTGCGTACGGGGGATTTTTGTATATAGCGACATCAGGCGACAAAAAAATACAATAAATCTCATATTTGATGTTTGCGTTATGATTGTGGGAATACATAGCAATGTTTTATTGACGAATTATCGTATATTGAAAGAAGAAACATGCACATCTCTAGTATAACAACAATCGATGTGCAGCTGCGCCTATTTTTTTTAATAAGAACTAAATTAAGAGACAAGATATCCAATCCGATAGGATACTAGTATCTCGTTTTGCCTCGACTAGTACGCGGAAACTATTTTTTGTCGATTGCACCGCTGCGCAGCGGCAGCTGCGGAGGCTTACCTTGTTAACTCAAGGCCTCAGTTTCGCCCCGCTCTCCCAATTGTGGTTTAAGTTTGTGCTTCTGTTCGTTTCGCTTCGTGCCGATTTTCTGGTGGTTCATACTCATCATTTAACTGTTCTTTTAAGAACATACACATATCATTAATCATTATCGTTATTTTCATTTTTCATTGTCATCTTCATTTTTTTATCATCCATTTTCAATTTCACTGTTTGTCATTTCTGCGTGGTATTTTGTGGCACGCTATAGCGTGTTCACTCACGTTTTATTCACCGCGGTCACATTTGTACTTCGGATGTTATTGAAGCGGACAGTAGTAATCTCCCACGTTCCATTTCTTCAGTCGTCCCTTTCACAATAATTGTTTATTGTACGTGATTCCCACGATCTACAAAGGGATATTGTACGTGATTCCCACGATCAGCCACGCAAGTATTGGTCACGACCGATCTGGCACTCAGAGATTTTTCCAATCTCTTTCCAATTTCCATGACAAATCGCCATGCCAAGGAGTGCTGCCACAGTGCTGCGTGTGACTGAGGGGAAGCAGATAAAGAAGGCTAAACTATAGCTGTAGTGCCTGGTGCATCGAGACGTGTGATGCCAGCCAGCCTAGGTGTGATGGCCACGACCACATGTAGAGACGTTGCTGAAGATAAATACCATGAAGCAGTGTCATTGGATTCCTTAGGTGGTATCAAATGTGTAAAAAAGAAACTCTTCTACGAGAAATTAATATTTTATATGACAATTTATTTCAGATTAAGTTAACTAATTTAAGAAAAATACTTTCAGGTGAGGTGGATGCCAGAAGGACCTCAGGGTTGTGTGACCCACAGGCAAGCAGTAACGGATGGCAGCAGCATAGGATTTAGAGGTAGATATATAGTTAAGATTAATACTGGGGTACTAACTCAGCTTAAACAAAAATGAATATTCTTTTGACGAATAATTGTTAGGAAGTTAAGATCGGTAGTAATACAATTTAATGCTGTATATTTGTGTTACTCTGGTGAACTTTTATGTTCGATGCATTACTATTATATAATGAAGTTATAGAAACCCTTTTCTTCCTTGTTCATTACAGATGTTATGACAGCAATTGGGAAGCTGAGGGGACATATCTGTGGAGAATGCTAGGATTTCTGATAAAATTGAGTCCCTTTCAGCACGAATTTAAAGTTTCTTGCTCCTGCAGAGTACATGTCAACCCGGGAAATACAGACTGAGTATTTGCATGTGCTCCCTGCAACCTCTAATGAGGAGCTGAAGTGCATTGAATTTGAGCTTCATTCAAATGTGGAATAGCAGAAGTTTTTGGTAATTTTTCCACTTCCTTATTTTTAAATTTTGTTCTAAGTTAGCGCAATGTCAGGCTCATTCAGAACAGAATACTTGTGCTAATCTTCTACTACTTGTTTGCAAGTATTAGAAGGCAATTATGACAAATCTTAAGCACAACTGATAACATAATATATCTACAGATAATAATTTCATTTTTCTCCTTTGTAAGGTTGAGTATTTGAAGAAAAGGTCGAGTAACCAGCTGTTTAAAAGTACCTGACCAAATTTCTGAAGCCATCACCAAATGCATTAATAGCTCATCATTGATGACAAATAAATTGGCAGTCACCTAATCAATGACGGGAAGGATTTCCAATAAATTTGCATTTGAAGCAACTTTTCCTTATATCATTGATATTGTTTTAGGTGGGTTATGTCTCAACAAACGCTTTCAGTTGCACAAACCTTGGAAAATATCTGGCTCTATCGTGTATCATCTTTCCAATTGCTATAATTGAAAAGGTGAAGTGGATCTCCCCAAAGTGAGGAATAGGATGGAAGAAAGGTTGCGGCAGGCCAAACGTAGGACAGAGGAGGGAAAGGCCACATGGGCGGCCCAGTATCTGGCTTTGAACTACACTCATGTAGATTTTGATTCGTACTGCAGTACAGGATATGGTGACAGTATTGGCTTATGTTCGGAGCAGTACCCTTGATATTATAAAATTGAATGTTTCTATATAAAACTGTGGGTGTCTTATTTGAAAAAAAATCCCTTTCCTAAGGCTCTATTAATTTTATGCCAGTGTGCTTTGCTGTTCTTCCTTGGAATTGGTTTTAATGAATGCAAGCTGTTTTCTTTTCTGCAATGTAACTGTTTGGAATGTATGGAAACAATTTTCCTAATGATATTTCATGATCATTTTGATGCCTCAAATCAGATTTATGACAGCTTCAAAAGCAGTCCTGTGATAATGGTGAGGGGCACTGAGACCAAATGGAAACAGGACATTGGGTACCATTTCATCGAAGAATCTTGCCAGGCTGAGCGTATCAAAGGCATTCTTTTTGATGCCCTTCAGAAATTGCCAAGTATTGGACTGGATGTGCATAGTGTGGTATCCGATATGGGCCCCAATTTTCAGCAACTTTGCAAGATGTTGGGTGTCACTCCTAGCAATCCTTTTTTTATGTTTGATGACAAGAGTATATGTTACATGTATGATGTTCCTCATTTAATTAAGGCCTTGATGAATAATATCATGTCCTACAATTTCCATTTCAATGGCAAGATAGCCTCATGGTGGGATATAGTTGAAATGTACCACTGTGACAAGAGACAGTTTGAGGCTAGCGAGGAAACTAACTGAGAACATGATATGCCCGAACGATTTCATGAATATGAAAGTGGAATATGCCACCACAGTTTTCAGCCATACTGTTGCTACTGCATTGGACACCCATATACGTTTGGGTACAATTTCAACCAGGGCACTTGGAACAGTGGAGCTTATTTCTATAATAGACAAACTCTTTGACTGCTTTAATAGCTACTCCAAAAAATCTGTGACAGAACATCACTGAGCTATATCAGCGGACGCAAAAATTGTGGAATTTCTCGAGGAGAGTGCTGATTTTATCAGAACCATTGAGGTTGTTGATCATGATGGTCGCAATGTAACTTTTCTAAAGCTCTACACTAGCAAGATCCCCACATCTGGACAGGGAAAGACTCCCGAATTATCCGGACTACTCAGAAGAGTTCAACAGAACGTGCATATCATTCGCACAACACAATCTAAAAGCGCAAGGAGGAGCATTTCCGAACCGACCCAATGACCCAGATGAAATTCAGGCAGCTATACTCCGAGCTCGTCAGGCTCTCTCCCAAACTAAGTGGCCTGGGGGACGCTCGACATGGGGACATTCCGACGGAGCCACAGCCCGGGCCATCCCATGTCGAGCCTCCTCCCAGGCGATCCAAAAGACTTGAACAGAAGAAAAAGTGATCTTCCAGTTCATTTTATGTTTTATCTACTGTTGTGTTATTTGTTCTTTTTCATCTTTTATTCATGTGTTTGCATTTTTGTTCAAATTTGTGTTTTATATTGTATTTATGACTGTTGCATTTGCATGCATTCCAAACTTGACTCCTGTGGAAAAGGTTTTTCATATCATGACAAGGACAAAAGCTAGACAAAAAGTTGAAGCAAACAAAATATAAAATATAAATGCTTATATGGATGGCAGATCACACTTATAGGGATCTACCACCCTCCACCTGTGGAGGAAACTTTCCTCCTACAGTGGCATAACATGCTTGATGACACGTAGGTTAAATCACGATACCTAGAGAACTTCTTTGGAAATCAGGGTTCAGGAAAGGACTCTAGACCTGCAAAGCTGAGCGTTCCTTGGAGAACCTCTCTTGAGTGTGTTCCAGTCCTTGTGCAATAGAAGAGCTCGCTCGTGGAAAACAGAAGGTTAGCATAATGCACCTGTTTTAAGGAAGTTTTAATGCATAAGACGTTTATAAGGTTGAAAAATGACAAATAATGAGTCTAATCTTGAAATGGAAGTGTCTCCGACACATAGGGGAAACATAAATTTGAGGGAATGTACGATTTTAATTAATGTGGATTTCGAGGTCGCAACTATTACAGCGTTCAGGAAAGGGCTCTAGACGTGCAAAGCTGAGCGTTCCTTGGAGAACCTTTCTTGAGTGTGTTCCAGTCCTTGTGCAATAGAAGAGCTCGCTCGTGGAAAACAGAAGGTTAGCATAATGCTACTACTTTAAGGAAGTTTTAATGCATAAGACGTTCACAAGTTTGAAAAATGGTAAATATGTAGTCTAATCTTGAAATAAAAGTGTCTCCGGCATATAGGGATAGAATATGTTTTAAAACATGTAAGATTTTAATTAATGTGGATTTCGAGGTCGCAACTATTACAGCGTTCAGGAAAGGGCTCTAGACGTGCAAAGCTGAGCGTTCCTTGGAGCACTTTGACGTGCCCCGGCCAGCGGTGATAATTCGGGCCATTCAAACTTCGCGCCGGACATCACGTGGCGGCCAGGGTTATTCCCTGGGCAGCGTCTACCCCTCCGGACGCTTCCCTTCTTCCCCCGCGCGAGCGCTTAAGAGACTTTCACTTTCCCCCTACCCCTGACCCTGAGGAGCGCGCTCATTGGCTCTCTCTCGGGCCAGGGTTCGAATATAAGGGCCGACTCTGGCCAGGGAAAAGCCTTGCATCCTTTCCGTCCGCCCCCATTAACCCTGCCAAGAACCTAGCGCCCAATATGATACTTTGGTGCTCATAGAGGGACTCCCTTCATCCGTTACCCAAAAATCCCTTTTTACCGCTCTCCTTAACACCTTTCCCTCCCTTAATAGGCACATGGAGGTCCCCGTCTTCTCGACGAGAAGAAGCGCGCTCCTACGCATCCCCGCGTCGCGGTCGCGCTTCTTTGCGGACGCGGTCGAAAAGCGGAGGCTGGATGAATACCTGGGCGTCACGACGCGCGTCTCCGTGCGTAAGTCGAACGCCCGGGGGACCAAAGGTACTACAAAGCCCCCGCCTCTGTCCTATTCAGTTGTAGTCCGCGGCGTGGACCTGACGACGGAGGTAGATGACATCGTCACCGGGATCGAGTTCGGCGGCGGCCAGGTGAAGAACCGCATCCAAGCGCGTCGCTCCGGAAAGTTGACGACGTTGGTCCGCGTCATCACGCGGGATCCTGAGACCGCGAAGTGTCTCCTAGCTGAGGGTGTGATTTCGCTCGGTAAGCGTTACCGAGTGGAGCCATCTCACCCCCGAGGCCGATGCCTCGAAGGTGCGGGCGGTGCCAGTCGTACGAGCATCTGGCTCGGGACTGTCAAAGGGATCTTCGCAGCGCACGGTGCGTCCTGGGCCACCGGGCTGGCGCCTGTGCGGCGGTGTCCCTGCGGTGCGCCAACTGCGCTGGAGGGCATCACGCCGGCGACCTGGGTTTAGGTGTAAGGCTTTACAGTGCTAATTAACAAGAAAGAAGAGTTCATAAGTAAATGAAAGTTCAAGCTTCCTTTGATTGTTTGTGTGCAGTGAAATGTTTTGATGTTTCCCGTACCTTTATCTCAAAATCTTTAATTGATCTTGAAATTGTAGCAGGACGTTTTCACACGTTTCATGTCATGTATTGTGAATTTTTACGTAATTTGAACATGATTTGACTCCGTCGGTTTACGTAACTTTTGCAGTTAGTCGATTAAAACTTCAAATTAACGGAGATTTTAAGTAAAATATAAATAACTGGGATGATCTGTTAACTTGCACAGAATTCTTGTGGTTTTAGTATCTAGGAATATGGCGGATGGAGCAGCATTTCAAGCATTTTATTTGTTGGCTGCCGAAGCCATCGACAGGCAGCAGTTTTCCATATCGAGAAGACAACCCCGTGATACCATGGATCCATTTCAGTTAACTGAGAAAGTTTATATCTTTATTTCGTGTCTCGAAAGATATTGCACGCCTAATAAGCATTAAGAGGACGACTGCGGCGGCAGAGGACTTGCGGGCTGTCAGCCGAATTGCAGGTAAGAAATATGATTGCATGAACACCACAAAAGTTATAAGGTCACGCATCGGTATAAGTTACATGACTGAAAAAGTACGTTCTCGTAGGCACGGCCCTACGTTTCTTTGCAACCGGCTCTACCCAGAGGAGTGTTGGCCAAGATTTTTTTTGTTTCCCTCTCTCAACCTGCTGTCAGTAGGGCCATCAAGTATGTTGCTAGAGGGATAATGGAGGAGTTAGGACAACAATGGATTACATTTCCTGTTACTGATGAGAGACTGAATGCCATTAAAAGAAGGTAGTATGATTCCTTTAAAATTTGTTCATGTAATTTTTTGTTCATGTAATTTTTTCTTAAGAATTTCATGATTTATTTATGCTTCTATGCATATTATATATTCAACAGATTCAGGGAAGCATATGGCATTAAAGGAGTCATAGGGTGCATAGACTGCACTCAAATAGCAGTAGTGAGGCCTCACATACATGGGGAGGCATACTATAATTATAAAGGCTTCCACTCACTCAATGTGCAAGCTGTAAGTGCAATAATGACTTTCACCTATGGCATTTTCTAATTTATTTGCGTCTGATTTCGTTTTCAGATTTGAATTATTATATGTATTTAGGTACATACATTAAAGCATACATTTACATAACTATACATGTATTTATGTCACTAGTTACTGTACTAAACATCCCTTTGTGCCCTTGTTCCCTCATCCTCAGTCCATTTCATATTGTTCAGGTGTGCTCTTTTGATACGTCATTAAAAAAAGTCAGATTTCCATTTTTCATTGGGTGATAAAATTTACTACAGGGTGTTCAACCGGGGGGGAAGCCCTATTAGAATCCAGGGGTAGTAGTTGAGATAGAAGGGCCTAGAGTAGTAGTACAAATTTTCTTTTTCCAATCAGGTCGATTGAAGAGGTTCGGAGCGTCCCCTAATTGCTCCTTTAATTTTGAAACATGCCGATGTACCGGTCAATCCTTCGGAAGCAATGGTCCAGCCATCAGGCCAGGTTGAAGGTCCTCCACCAATGGATCCTGCTAGTATGGGTTCACGCCCCAGGAGGAATGTTAGACTCCTTCCTCGCCTTGAGGATTATGATGTTAATTAAAAGGGGAAGGATTGTTATGTATTTTGTATGATGTATTTGTCAGCGTTTAACATCATTCATTTGTTTGAGTATTACATCCTTTTTCCTACGTTGCATTATGGGAACAGCCATATTGGAGGCAGCTCTCTCTTGGCTTCCGTGATGTAAAGACGTTTGTGCGGGTAGTTCTCGCGTATTAAATCTGTACTTCAGGTTGAGTCCTCGTTATTAACTGAAATCCCTCGGAACCCAACTTAACAATATCAAGATGGATCCATCCCAAGGTATGGTTCCTCCCTTGCTTCTGTCATCAAGTCAGGAGTGGTGTCCCTGACAGTTGGACCCAAACCAGGGTCCAAGAAGCCTGGGCTAATTAAGAAGCATATGGCACCCACCAGTAGCCTGCCCCAGAAGGCAGCAAAGAGGAGTATGATCCCAGTGGCACATATGTCCAAAAACCCTGGGCTGCCCCAGAGTGAGGGAAAGGGGCGGCGTACACCTCCAGGGACCCAGGGTTGTATATCACATCCCCACCGGTCTGTCCCAGATGGCAGCAAGAGAGCATGCGCCCCCAGTGCCCTCCACATCAAAGGGTCTAGGCTCCCAGGGGCTGACACACAAGGTAGCCAAAACCCCAGGCACTCCTTTGAATTTGGTAACCAACCAGGCAGGCCCTTAAACCGTTGGCAGCAGAAAAGGATAGTGTGACAAGAGGTAATGAAACCATTACGCAGGACTATATACACAACTACTGCCTCATGAATGTTGAAGGGCAAATGTAAAAAACATTTACTTCGCTTGCTTTGTGGTCTATAAATAAGCTGCATGATATGATTTTTCATTGTCTGTTGAATAATAGGTTTCTTATCTCATTTTCCTTGATATTAGTTGGGCATAATGAATACAATTTTCGAATATTCGAAGCCAGAGTTATGGCAGAATTGAAGGAAATTAAAGAAGGGATTGAGGCACTCACCCCAAGATTGAACGATTTGCCTCCCAGGGAAGATGTAGGAGATATGCAGCTTCTCCATCAGCTGCCGTTCAATGACTTGCAGGACCAGAGTGACTTTCAGGAAACAATTAATGAAAACTTTAAGAACAGGTCATTCTAAGTGTTCCTATGAACTCATTAACAAAACAGCTGCGGTGCCTCTACTTCTGCATTTACTGTGCAAGCTCTTCACTTAACCAGTATATAAAGGGTAGACCAAAACGTCTCATTAGCCGTTAATGTAGTTTGTTATTGATTTCAGGTGCACTGCTTACGGTGCAGATGTTCAATCTTTACAGGAGTACAGGGCAAACATTTTCACCATCATTAAATAACACTGAAAATGATGTGTGCGCTGTATTGATGACCAATGACATCAATAGGCTCTTATGTATGACAGGGAGATCTTCCCTAAAAATTTCATTTGAAACCAACTTCCCTCGGCTTATAGACTTGATCTTTGGTATGTTACTCCATTGACTTAATAATCTTATAAACGTATAATACATTCTCTACAGATTCTGTGATGGAGAAGCATGTCAATGGAATCCCATTAGACATGGTTTCTGTTAAAAGAAGCATAGGCGAGTGGTTTCGTCTATCAAGGGTGAGAGGGCGACGCAAATCAGGTGTTCCAGTGGAACTAGCTGTGGAGCCTGATGACATACTTTAGATTGATGTGTTGTTTCAGTTTCACATTGTATAGTACACATATTACAGTATATTGTAATTCTGTTCTTACATATGATAATTTATTATAAATAATGTATTTACACATGCAAAAGGGCTCTGCCTGTGCATAAATTATTATTGATTTGTTTGCGAAGTAAATTAAAATTTTAAATTAATAGTTACCAACCCATATGTTGTTTATCTTTTGTATTTGTGATTTTCCCAATCATTTTTCTAGGACCAACCACTCAACATATAAAAACTCCGGTATTCATCCAATATCATCCAACTTCAACGACGTGTGTGAAAATACCATAACGCGACCTGAAAAAACTGGAAATTCCTTACCAGTCAACTACGTGAGTTTTTCTGACACCGTGAAAGTGAACTATAGTTCTCCTCGAAACCACGAAAATTACAGCAACAACAATACCGGCATCGTGCCACGGGGACCGCAAGATATTTATCTTTCGCGATCTTGCCACCTCCTCGCACGTCTTTGAGTGGAATGACCGCACTCACGGGACGCTGCAACCTCCATACGACGGCCCTTTTGAGGTCGGCCAGAGGAAGGACAGCGACTATTTACTCCGGATCAGAGGACGCGATACTAGGGTGTCCTTGGAACGCTTGAAGCCAGCATTCGTCGTCAACAATGACGGGGTGCTCGCCGACTCCCACCCCCCCAGATGACGACATTACCCCATGGACCAGACCCACCAGACCAGCCTCAGGCCAACCAACCCGCACAGAGGACCACCAGATCCGGGCGACGAGTCCATTTCCCTTCCTACCTGGCGGATTACAGCACTTTAGTTTTGCACACAAAGAAACCTACACCTTCTTATTTATGTATTCCTTCTCATCTTTTTTTTTCTCCTCTCACGCAGGCATAAATACTTCCAGGGGGGTGTGTAGCAGCCAAGGCGGACAGATGATGCGGCGCAATTCGCCATTCATTTGTCGAGAGTAAGCGCCAATTTGAAGAAGAAGTGGGAGGAATTCCATTCGGTATCCAGGAAGGCGGGTTCAGGGAGACCTGAATTGACTACTCAGGAGGACTTGCGCATAGTGGACCATGTAAGGGCGAATCCCTTTTCCACAGCCGAAGAGAAAAGGGATGCGGTTGGTGTTCGGGCATGTCCACAGACAGTGCGACGGAGGCTACAATGTGCAGGGTTTGAGGCGAGGCGTGCAGCTGTGAAGGAAATTCTGACAGATGCTCACGAAGTGGCACGTCTGGAGTTTGCAAGGCGCTATGTTGAAGAAGACAGAGTTCTGGAAGAAAGTCGTCTTCAGCGACGAGAAGACATCCTATTCCTGTTTTAATGGTCCCGTGGTAGTGTATGGGCCAAGAAATACGCGATTCAACCCCCAGTTTGCGAAGCCGAGGGGAAGAAGTGGTCGATTTTCTGTCCACGTCTGGGGGTGGATCTGCGCGGATGGTCCTGGAGCTTTGTGGAAGATTGTTGGGAATTTGAATGGCAAACAGTATGTCCAGATAATGGAAAACGTCTTTTACGCAGCAATCAACAGACTCATTAGGATCCCGTTGCAAGAAACAGACTACGAACGCTACGAATTACTCAATGAATTATTCCCTCACGAAGCCGAAAGAAGTCAGCTAAATCTATCATGTCGTAAAACTTACGGCGAGCTTCCGAAAAAATATCTTTCTTGCGTAATGTAACAATGAAAAATAAGTTAAATGATACGAATTTACTTTCTTTTCGGAAATTAGCGAGTATAGCCCTGAAAGAACTCAACAGTGTTATGTTAAACTATCGTGTACGATCAGTATCGTTCCCTAGAACTTGTTCTAGGTCACCGCTGATGTTTAGCCTGCTACGTGTCCCGGTATTTTTCACTCAGTCAGGATATGTCGCTCACAGAGGACAGTCACAGCCATAATATCGAGGAGGAATTTTATCTTCTAGAACGAGGAACGAGTGGGTTAGGCCCGATTCTTAAACGTGCGATGTCAACTTCCTCTCTGGGAGGAAGTGGGACACCCTGACGCTACCGGTTTAATTGTCCGTAACTTATTGTTTGAGACATCCCTCCAAAGTTCACTCCAGATAGAAAATTTTAAAATTGAAATGAATTGAATTTTTCCAGGTTGATACGCTCTTCACAAATGTATCTTTTTATTAATATTCTTTTTATTCACATGTGCAACTCAATGAATCCCTCCTGTAATATCTTTGATTTACGTAAGGTAAAATGTTTTGTACTTTTTCTTTTTCAGATTTTACAATGTGATAACTGTACATTTTTACTTGACCTAATAATGTAATAACACACATGTATCTATTATGCCCTGGACGGGGGGTGGAGAGGACGGTAACGTCCTGTCTCGCCCAGGTAAAATATAACTCAAGTCACAGTCAAGTCCATTGCACTAGGACTATTTTACGGAGAGAAGCTTGCAGATCCTGATAGGGTTCTAGCGTCGTCTTCCGCTCAGGGATATTTAGAGCTTCTTTTGCAGCTGCATCTGCCTTCTCATTTCCGGCAATACCCATATGTCCAGGGATCCAGAGAAAAAAGAACTTTGATTCCCTTTCTATTAATGAATAAAATGGTAGTATGTATTCGTTGGACAATAGGGTGTGGTGAAGAAAATACGGAAATGGATTGAAGCGCGCTCATAGAGACCAATCCCTTCCGTCCTCCACACTTCCCTGTGGAGATGTCCACACCAATGAGCCACAAGGCTCACACCCTTTTAGTCGCCTCTTACGACAAGCAGGGATACTGCGGGAGTATTCTTCCACCCCCTACCCGCAGGGGAACAAACCCTACCTTACCTCTGCCGTTTCACTCAACCTCTGTAAACACCACCCACCAACAGAACACAGAATGAGCAACAAGCCCCCCTCTCCAGTAATCTTGCGTCCAACGTGCTTCTCCAAAACAAATCATGAGGGTAAAAGGTGATCTACCTGATCTTAAACAATGCTGAAAGTAAATTCTAAAATGAGAGACAATAGGAAAACTGCTTCTGTCGACCTATCCATTCAACAGGGAAATTCAACATAAACTCCACTCAACAAACATTAAATAGAAACTAAATAGAAACTCAATACAAGGAAAACAAAAATACTGAAATTAAATGAAGACTACATTATTCAGGTTGGCGAACAACAAAACCCATAAATTGGATCGTGTTTTCCCGGCGTTTAATGCTGGCTAAGTCTTCTTGAGCAATCCACACGGTCAGGGAAATGGCAAATGCCAACGTTACGACACCTAACTCTTCCATCATCCACAGGGTGTTGAGTGTCGGATCCAAGAATCCGCTAGGTTTATGTACCCTCTGTCCTGGCTCAGATCACTACCGATTGGCTGGTCCCAATACTCCCTCTCTTTTCCTCATATATGTATATTTATACATAATAAATTTGCCCAGTCATGCCGAATGTTTATTCATTATGGTGAATATGGAATAAGGGAAATTGTGAAGAAACTGAAAAATATCTAAAAAATTTCTGAGTAAATGTTTATTGTCAAAGAATTAATAAATTGAAATTGAGCATTGGCCCTTCCCATACGTGCTCAGCGATGACGGATAAGCAGAACTGTCTATTCTTGGTGGCCCTTTGGTGTTCCTTCATTCTGCATTTCAAGGCTCTTGACGTTTGGCCTAAGTCTCCACAACAGCACTTGACTTTGTATATTCCGCTTTGTATCTCCATGGGAACTGGTTATTTAAACTACTTAAAAAACAAAACAAGTGAAATATTGAATTTGAGCAGAAAGAGTCCAAGCATTAAAAACTGATCCTTGGCCTTACAGAGGCGGTCGGCACCATGTGAACTTTGAAAATGCTAGACTCATCGCTTGAGAGAAGAATCACTATCCCCCGACTCATGTGACAGCCTATTGAAACAGCCAAAACATCTACTTTCAACAGGGAGGACAGCTATTCGCTCTCCACAATGCCTCGAAGACTCTTCCACAAACCGACCAATCAGGATTCACCTAGGCAAAACCAAGGCCTATATATGATGGACATAAAATTGCATCCAACACTTCAAATCTGAAGATGCCAGCTGCAATGCCGGCAAAACTGTCGTCTTGAAGATGAATCGATGCAGAGGACAACCTAGATGCGCCTTCCTTGGGGTAGATTGCTCTTTAGTGTAATGTTTTGAGAGTCAAATCAAGTAATGCACATCACCCACTCCCCACTTATTCTTGTGATCAGAGCACCAATGACACACTGATTACTTACCACCATTGCTCAAAGCCTCTTGCTCCAGCCCCTTGTCTTCCGAATATGTCCCATGGACGCCATTCGATCATCCCTTAACAATTCCGTTGCACTGACATTCAATTTAAAAATAAGCACTAAATGAAGAGGAACAGGGAAATCGGTGATAATTACCCATAAACTTTTGTTTTTTTTGTTTTGCATCCGAACAATTCTGTTGGCACATATACCCCTTGGATCCCAATAGGCATTTGCCTGTCATCAGGTTTCCCAGGGGATGAAACAGCAAAGCAGAGAGAGGGTGGGAAAATCCACCCAGGCGATACTCGAACCCACAACCCTAGGATTAGCAGGCGAGGACTTTACCCCGCCGGCACCTGGGCCAGCTCCCTTGCATCCCCATCGATGAAACCCTAGGAGGGTTCCCTCCTCCCTCCTTTTTATTGAAATTGCCCTTACGTTCACTCCCTCCGGAGGAACCAATTTCAGGGGACCAAACATACACGTTTCCCCAGATATAAACTCATTACTTAATCAAGCCAAAGGGGATGTAATTTATTCCAAAGATTAACTTGGGGTGGATTTTGCAAATTAAAGACATGGTGCACAGATATGGATACTGAAATGAAAACAAAGGTTTTTTTACACAGGAATGGAGAACTGAAACATCTTTCACCCCCGATATTGAAAATTGGGCACATTATCCGAAGTATACTGTACTTACCTTAGCATGGAAAGTTACCAAATTAACTGATTAAAGTTACAAAAGCTCTGTAAAAAGTAACTCCCGTATTTGCTCATGTAAGCCGCACACCTTTTTTTCCAAAAGCCAGTGAAAAAATGGTGGGTGCAGAGCTTACAGGAATCCTCCAGATTTTCGTGTAAGCCACGCACCATTTTTCCTCAAATTCCTGTTTCACATCAAGTTTCACATTCTGTGAACATATCGACGTAATTGGTAAGAATGGGCCTAGTAGTAAATCATACATTGTTAAGTATTCTGAAATTTCGAAGTAATTAGTAATAAAAATCCACGTTTAATCCACGTTTAAATCCAAGTCTGAGCACAATGGTACTTGAAGAAACGCTAGATCAGAAACCACTTGACAAAGCAAGAGATTTATTGTGCATAGATTGTACATAGGAAAACACATTGTAGCACTGATATGTATTTAAATCTACTGTATCCTGTAAGTTGCCGCAAGGGGGGCGGCGTCTTCATATCTTTTCAAAATCGTAAGTGGAGTTTGTTTCAGTATCATGCATCTGTAGCAACATTTTTACGTAATAGATAGCTCCTTTTGCGTACACATGAAAGCTACATTTCAAAGACACAACAAAGAATTTGTTACACAGTGGCAAGAGTCATATGCACAGAGATCATACCTTCATATTATCTGTGCTATCTGCTCCGAGCGCGAGAGTAGTAAACGAGTTCGAATCGATCATTTAGCATTTTAAAATAATTTGGTATTATCACCCTAAAATGAATTCTGATATGAAATTGCAATTGTTTGCTGTGAGTACAAAACTACATATTATAAGCGATGCCAAAAAAATAGGAAATCGAGCAGCAGGAATGAAATATGGTGTATCTGAATCTAGCAGTGACGAAAACTAAAAATGAGAACTGTTAAGGAATGAATATTCATTAGTGATTTACGATTCTATTTCCGGGAATGTGTTTTTCTTTACTTTTATAAGAATTACAATTGTTATGACACTGAGCTTAGATTTTTCCGTGTGTTCCCATGACTTTCCGGTGTTGTTAAATCGTCCCAGTCCACAGGTACTACACAGAGCAGACGAGACCACCACTATCAGGTAAGGAGGTCATTCTGCTTTTATTTGTAGATATGCGAACGGATTTCCGTAATAACAGAGTAATCACGGGTTCAAATTATATATATTTTATATATAAGTATATATTTCTCCATTTATTTCAGTTGGATATAATTTTGAACAGATGCCATTTTTATAGCAGGATGATATGATCGTATGTAACTGTGATTACTGTGAGATGCTACGAGAAAGAGATGCACAGTGAAAAAGGCCATGCACTGATGCACGATGCGATGATGATCGTAACGATATTAAGATGTAATTCAATCAATTAATGAGAAAGAAGAACACGTAATTTAGGCACAGCATTGCACCAAAAGGGGTATCATTGGAACCAAGTCACCCCCAAATCACCCATAGTCTAAGGGTTTGTGAAAGTGTCTGAACATTAACTGCAGAAAATAGATTTGGATAAGGATGCCTTAAGGCAAATTCGCGATGGCTGTGGAAAGGGCCTCTCATAAGAAAGAGAGATTGATTGCAGCATTTTCGTTTAGCTACCGCAACACTCCTAGTAGTGTCACCACTGCATTGTCCTAAGCTGAGATGATTTTGAAAGCCCTTCCACGCACAGCTTGGTCCTTGTTACAACCAACATAAGACATAAGACAACACCTACTCTTCCAACCTTTCAGGAAGGAGATGCTGTTTGGGTGCAAATGAGAAGATCTGATTTTCCCCAGACACTAGAAATTGTCAAAGTTGTGTCTCCACTTGTTTCTGTACATGGTAATGTAAAACTTTGTCATTTGAATAAATTAAAATTTTCCCATGTGCCTCCGTTGAACAATCCACACCTGTTCACGCACCAGTTCCTAGTTTGAAGCCATCCAATGTTTTGAACCTAGCCCTTCAGTTCAGTTACTCCCACAGCATGTTGCAACACCCTCTACTCAACTCCCCGTGGCTCACCATCCACCTAACACTGCAATCGTTCAGCAAAGATCTGAACGCACACGGCGGTCAATGAATCATTTTTTTTTGTTATAGTGACATGTTTTTTTAACTGACATACTGTTACAACATTGTCCTCTTTTTGTGCTTTGTGCTTTTTATTGGGAAGTGGATGCACCACTTCTGTTGGTAACCTTTTCGCTGGTGCTTTGTTTTCGAGTACACTCCCCCCTTACTTGCACAATTTGGGCAGCCATCAGAGAGCCACTGCCATCGAGGTAAGATGTCTGATGTCCGTCACTGTGAGTCAAAAGTCCACGTGTCGAAGTCCATCCCTCTGTACGTAAGCAACCCCTGGTCACACAGTCCATGCTCACAAATGGGAAGAAGAATAGTACACACAAAAAAAGTCACTTTCAAGTATTTCCAACCTTCATTCATAACCCTTCCTATACACACAATTTATACACCAGCTTGGAAGTAGAAGAGACAATATTATATTACCATGTTATACTCTGACATGGATTATAAACACGAACTATATCAGACTGTTTATTATTTCACAAATATTTCACGTCTACTATAAAATTAGATTTATATCATTGGGTTAAAAAATTTTCATTATAAAACATTAGAAATAGTATCACTATAAAAAAACAGTATGACTATAAAAAAAATCAGTTACAACTATTTACACCACATTCACTCAATACCGTCTTTTGAAATATTGCACAGAACAATATTGCGATAAAAAAAAGTTTAAAATTTCACTTAAAATTTATTACTTAAAAATGTTCTTTTCAAGAACTTCACTGTGCTTTCCTCTTAGCTTGACCGATGTGGCACTCACTCACCCTCATCGCAAAGCGAAGAGAGTTGAGGGACTCTTCAATGCACTCCTCCCTCGGAGACACGTTCACCAGCATCAGGGTCTTCGAGTTGCCCCCGAGGCAGGGCTGAAGGAGGTGCGTTAACTTTGAGTTGCGGTACGGAACGTGCTCGTTCTGCGAGAGTGCACGAGAGAAAAACATCATTTTATTGGAGGAAAATAAATTGGAATTAACATAATGGAAAATTTAAATCAATGGATTTCAAACTAATGAAAAATGCATTGACAAGAGCCAGACGATACCCCAGGTGCCAAAACATCCCTTTTGAGCAGTCAACTGTTACCCTTGCGTGCAGGGGCCTCACCAGGGAGAGACACACACACTTCCCAGTCACCCTTCATGGGAAGGGCAGCACTACATCAGGGTGGCTACTGATCACCTACTTTCTAATTCCCTGACTCTTCCCTAATTTTTCCCTCATGGCTTTTCCCTGACCAATCACAAAAAGACCTTAAGCATTGTAAATGAAGCAACTGTGTACTTTCCACATATGTTCCCCGATCGATTTCGACGACTCAGCGTCATTTTCAAGGGGGGCCAACTGATAAAACATTTCAAACCAAGGCATTATAAAGTTTACCAAAATACAGTGAAATCTTCAACTTCCCTTCAAGATGTACACAGCGATAAAACCATAAGGTGGTGTAAATTACCATTTCTCGGCCATATTTCCTCATCCTCATTTCACATTTCAATCCTCTTATGTGCATGATATGCCTCCATGGACATTGCTGGAGATCAGCTGGTTTTGGTGACACATCATCAGTTCCGGAGACAGAGGAGTTAGTGGAAGATAACCTCCCAATTTACAAACCCTCTGATTTACAAAGCTCAAATTTTTGGGTCCCTTCAACTTCCTAAAATAGAGGTTCTACTGTAATTATTGAATGGTCCCCTTAGCTCCCTCTCGAAGCAATTTAGTCATTTCACAAACCACCTTAAATATGACATTCCTTAATACAGTAGAGGCCCGGAATAGTCAGTACGGCTTATTGCGAGAATCGCGTTATAGCGAGTGATTGTCTTTGTACCGCCAAAAGGCCTATGTTTTACATGTAAAATAAAGCGGATATAGAGAGGCCAAAAAGTTCCTTCCACGGTATACGCTCGGTATTACGACAGATATTTCTCGAGGGCGATGCACCGCCTAGCAAAAATAAACTATTGTGTTTTGTATTATCTGCTAATTAAACTAAAAATACAAGATGTGTGCCATATCTACAACACCTAAAGCCAGAGAGTAGTTGTTGAGAGTAAGGAGAGGGAGTTAGGTCTAGGCATGGGCGATACCGTAAGGTGGCGATAACTATAACTCATATGGTGACGATAAATATAGTCTTATCGTGCCCCACTATTTTATCGGGGCACGATAAGATATCGGGGTACGATAAATATCGCGATAAATATCACGAGAAACATATTGATAAATATCTTCCCCACAATAAATATCGCGATAAAATATCATATCGCCACCCGATAAAATATCACAATATCGCACCCCGATAAAACATCACAATATATTATCATGATAAATATCGCGATAATAGATCGTGTTATCAGTGTTATTGCGCTCGTTCAAATGTAGCGTAATCGCACCCGATGAATTATCGTGATATTGCACCGGTTAATCGTGTCGGAAAAAGACAGCCGTTGAGTTACCCTACGCTTAAGCTGGAGCAAGTACGTTTGAAAACTTACTATTCTGCCAATTCAAATTCTCAGCAGTTCTCTCAGACTCTCTCTTTCAATTTCGGTGGTCTGATAGATGACGTACTTGCGTGGACAAATAGGGGAAGTACTTGCTCCAGCTTAAGCGAAGGCCAATCCAATGGTTGTCTCTTTCCAACACAATTAACCGGCGCAATATCACGATAATTCATCGGGTGCAATTACGCGATATTTGAACGAGAACAATATCACGTTCTTTTATTGTGATATTTATCGTGATATTTTATCAGGGCGCGATATCATGGTATTTTATCGCGATATTTATCGTTTCCCGATATTTTATCGGGACGCGATATTATGGTATTTTATCGCGATATTTATCGTTTCCCGATATCTTATCGTGCCTCAATAAAATATCGGGGTACGATAAGACGATATTTATTGATCAACGATATATCGTCAATTTTAAAAACTCAAAATCAACTGATGGACGTACCGGTTAACATTCGAAAACTCGACAAAGCTGATATTATCATCATGACATATTCTTAAAATATCCAAAATGTTCCACAGTATACCTAATATTTTAATTCCGACTAGTTATGCTGTCTTTACAGCTTTCTTAGGCGATCGAAAAATAGAAGAACTGGAAGAAAAACACCGAACATAGGGGAAATAATGTTTTATATATTGGAAAATGTCCTGTTTCTTTCATGAAATATGTTGATCTTCTACCAGATTGTGCCTGAAATGACTTTTTTGCTGTTTACCTTCGTCAAATACCACGGAAACAAAAGAAAAACTGTAAATACGAACGACTATGAGAATTAGGTGGGTTTTTTCAACACCTTCGGATATAACGAGCGCACAATTTAGCGAGTGATTTCCGAGGGATTATGAGCACCCGTTATACCGGGATTACACTGTATATAATAAGGACAAAAAAAGCGAATGACTAGAAATAATACGAACAATAATACCATGCCATAGAACAACTACATACAATAAATCATTTCATGTTACATCGTGTAAATTGTGGAATTCTCTTCCACAGAATATAAAGTTGTTGACATCTGTGTATGTATTCAAGAGAGCTCTGAAACAGTATTTATGTACTAAATATTAGTATATAAAATGTAATATTTCATTAGTTCTTGGTTATATTTTTTGTAAATTACGTAATGTTAGTGGCTGTTTAGATAAAGCATTGTGTTATGCCTTTAATCTTTTTATGTATTTCCAGAGATAATACCAATATTTATTATAGGCATGTCATTATGTAGATATTACCATACGTTTTTTTGTAAATCTAATCAGAAGCTTAAAATATAAATAAATGTAAATGTCAAGTACTTGTGCTCCATGGGATTATATAGTTCCAGAGTAAATAAATATCTTATCTCTTCCTCGGCCTCCTTGAAGAATCCTTTCTATCCACATGCCCCTTCGAGCCACTACTCTGGCTCCGCTATATTGATATTTTTCTCCTTTGGCCACACAGCACCCTAAACTCATTCCTCACCTCTCTCAACGCTTCCTACTCAGTTTATTTCACATCACTTATCTCCTCTTCCAACATTTCCTTCCTTGATGTCAATATCTCCCTTTCCAATAACAAATTTAACACATCTGCTCACATCAAACCCACTAATAAGCAACAATACCTCCACTATAATAGCTGCCATCCCTACCACACCAAAACTTCCTTACCTTACCCCCTTTCCATTCGTGGCCACCGTACATGCAATAACCCAGACTCCCTTAACAGATTCCTCACTAACCTTCACCAGTCTCTCCTCCGAAGAGGATACCCTGAGCACCTTCTCAACAAAAAAATCTCCAATAAACCTCATTCCCCCTTAGCCCCTCCTCGCGAAACCAAATACAACCTCTCCTTGTGCACAACCTACTTCCCTGGTATTCAGTCCCTTAAACACATCCTCAAAGACCTATTCCCTATCCTGTCTGATAATTAGGGACACTGAAAAATGGTAAATAAAAATCAACAAAAGCGGTGTTTAAAATGACAAATGCGGTAAATAAAATTGTTTTAAAAAGGTGAAAGCTGTGTTTAATGTTGGGAAAAAGGAGTCTTAAAGGAAGGGTTTTTTTTAA
This sequence comes from Platycnemis pennipes, assembly GCA_933228895.1. Taxonomy (NCBI): domain Eukaryota; kingdom Metazoa; phylum Arthropoda; class Insecta; order Odonata; family Platycnemididae; genus Platycnemis; species Platycnemis pennipes. The sequence continues at coordinate 9,704,101 of OW121852.1, forward strand.
TATTATTAATAAATACTTCATACCAATGTGAACAAACAGTTAATTACATACATTTGAGATCCAATACAGAAGTTATGGCTACCCTACGCAACATAAAAAACACAGTAGGCAAAATTAAATAAAGGAAAATTAATGAGATAATGGTAATAACAATAAGAGAGTGGAGTAGTGGACTGCAGGTAATGAAGTTCGATTCTTATGCTGTTTAAAATTTTTCTTTCAACCATTGAATAAAAAACTTTATCATAATTCATTTCCAAACTTTGTGTGTGGATACAGACTTTTTTGTACTTCTATCGCTTCAACTAGATTTACAAATGCGTCAATCGAAAATATACTGTAAAGTTAACGTAATGATTCCACGATTTAATTCTGTAATATAAATTTTTTCCAATCATTTCCTTTCGCCTAATTTAATTATTTTTTTTACTTATAATTTGGCATGAAATTTCTGATAACTTACTTTTTTTAACAGCCTACTAGCATTACCCTAGGAATACAGCACGGCTGTATTCTTAGGTAGTGTTCGAAGTAGGATCGAACTCGCGACTGGCAGTACACTAGCCCTCATTTTTAACAACTATGCTCTCATAGGTTCACGGGAATATGGCGAATGTAGGCAACCCGTATGACATTCGGCTTAATTTTTTTCTCGCACATCCGAGCCTATGGAGAAAAAGGTCAATATGAGAATTTTTTATTTTGTTTTCCTCGATTGTGGCACGGAAAAAATCTTCTTCTCATTTCGTGACCCGAGTTACTTAACTCTCCTCGTTGGTATCTACCATACGTGCATTCCATTCGCGGGGCGCATCGATCACGAGGCCGCGAGATGTTAAAATCTCCGATCCGGATCTGAATTTTTACTGTCCCTGGATATGATTTCAGTAGCGAATGAAATGAAAGACCCGTGGATCTTTGGATCCGACCCCACCGTCCTTAATTTATGAGTGGTTTATTTGTAATTCTAATTTTAACAACAAAGTATAATAAAGTGAGTATTTAGATGTAATGGTTTGAAATTGAATATGATAACAATTTCGATGCAGTGACTGAAAGAAAAAATTAAACTGCCATTGGGATCGAACTTCGCACAGTACACTAGCTCTCGTTCATGGCTCTCGTTGTATGCCTGATCCTGGCGAATTTAGGCTACCCGCATGGCACCCTACGTATTTTTTTCCCGCGATACCGGGGTAATGGGGGAAAAGAGTCATATATCTTTATTTTGCTTCTAGTTGCACGGGAACGTTTTCATCTAATTACGTGACCTTAGTTACACTTCCTCTTCTTGTCGATATCTACCGCACCTACATTCCATTCACGGGGCACTTCGATCGCTAAACCGCGAAAATTAAAAATTTACGATCTGGATCCGGTTTATTCCGTGTCTTTGGATCCGAATCCGGAACCGAGAAAAATGAAAGATCCGATCCGGCCATCACTAAAGAAAATATTTCATGCTACAAAAATTCGGCATTTGCAAAATATCTCAAATTTCAAAAAAATCGCGTTTCAAAGAAGACAAGGTTATTTCGCGATTAAACCAAAAAAGTCGCTTATTTCGTGAATCCTGTCGCAAAAAACGTTTCGCGAAAATGTCATGTCCCTACTGATAATCTTACCACCACCAATATTTTCCCAAAATGCCCATCTCTTACTTTCAAACATCCCCCCAACCTCTCTGGTATTCTGAGAGCCACCAGACCTCTGTCCAAATCCCATCTCCCTCCCAAAACACCCCCTTCCCCCTCTAATCGCGCTAGATGCAAAACCTGACCTATCCTTACCTCACCCAGCCTCTCCCCAAACAATTCCTCTCTTCTCCGCTTCCCTCCATGCCTTCACTTTCCTGCACCACTGAAAATACTGTCTACCTTCTACTCTGCCAATTATGTCCCCCTTTCTACATCGGCCTCTCCACCACCCCGCTATGCATCCGTATGAATGGTCACCAGATTTCTATTTCCAGAATTCCACCAGACCCCCTCCATTCCATCACAATAAAAATTTTAAACACATGTCTAACAAAAAGTCTCCGTGCCAGGATAACCTTCATGAAGGCCACAGAGATGAACAATAACCATAATTATGGAACCTTACCTTCAGTGAGAGTGCCAAAATTACGTTCCCGAGGTTAGATAGTGACCTGTTTATGTTCTTAGTCTCGGTCACCCGTAAATTCTCAGAGATGTCCACCAACCTTTCTGAACCGGCCAGATCAACCAGGCTTAAAATGGCTGCAAAACAAAGAAATACATAAACATTACCTCAATTGCCTTAAAAAGATAATCCTCCTCCCATCTGCAGTAGACTCTCATTATTCCAAAGTTCATAGGACAAAAATTTGGCGGTTTGTAATACATATCGAACTTGGTATCAACAGTTTTTTAGCAACATAGCCAAAAAATCTCCTTTTGCACATTTTCTTGTTTGTTCAACCTTTCTGGTGTTACAGCCATGCTGTGGAATAATTTCAGATGCAAGTTATAATTAACGAACAAATGGTGTGAAAAGATATGAAATCCAACAAAGTTAATTTGTCATTATTAAATCATGCATCAAGCCGTTCCTTATTGCTATTGTCGTCCTTGCAACGAAGCGAAGTCAGGGAATGACGCAATCGTGGACACAAAGCCGACTGCCACAAGTGCGAAGCATGACTTTACGACAGCTAGGAAATTTTGAGCCTGAAAGAGAAGGCGACGCGAATAATAGAATATTAATTTGTGCTTCATTTCATTTCTTTCAAACTATGCATGCGGGAAATGCTACGTCAAGACTGTGATTTGCAAAGGATCAATTTGCAGCAAAACAAAAATTTGGGGAAGGTTGGATGAATGATGTGAATAAATAACGTTAACTGTCTGGAAGTTTATTCTGGACCTAAAACTGATCGTGGAATGTGCAGTGCTAAGTTTACTGAGATTGAAGATGAACTGTACACATTCTTCTGCAAGCGTTGTGAGCAAAATCTACCCATTAGTGGCCCTTAAGGTATGTGGAGAAGAATACACACATAGTGGATAAATGGCAAAGTCAAGAGATTGGATACACACATAGTGAATAAATGGCATATGGATAATTATGTCACGTCATGTACCGTTCGATGTAACATCCCGAATTTTGAATTTATTCCTATAAATACCAGAACTAGGGAATGTATGTTATGTTAACTTTCTTCAGGAAGAGGCTGTGGATGAAATTGCAGAGAAGAGAAGAGGCTTGGCGCCCGATTTTCAAACATAGCAAAAACAAGCTGGTGGATCACTGCTCGCAACCCCCAGTGATTATATTACAATGGACGACAATCTTCAGCCTTATGGCAATGCAACACCAGAACCTGTGTCTGAGAAACCAGTGGCAGGAACCAGTCACGATAGTAGTGACCAAGATGAAAGTGAAGAAATAATTCCACCACAAAAAAATGAAGTCATTCTTGCCCTACAGACGTTAAGAACATTTGAGCATGTGAACGACGTGGATTCCCAATTTAGTATCCACTTATCAAAATTAGAAGCCATGGTGGAAACGGCAATAGAGAAGAACAAAAAACAGAAACGAATCACAGACTTTTTTGTGCAGTAAGATATCTAGCCCATGGAAAAACTATTTTTTCCAGAATAAACAACTTTAAAAAAATGCATATTTGGCTCTATTTACCCCTAAATTATTTTTCAGGCTAATCGTGCACTCTTTTAGTGCCATTTAGTAATGAAGATAAGCAATCTTAAACTCTAACCAGGAACTTTCCCTCAGCCTTCTAGTCCCCTCCCTTCATTCTGGAAATTTACATTCTTCCAACACTTCCTCCTTCTCAATCCTCCTCCTCACTCCCTACAGCCTCCTTTCCCCTCCCCTTTTCCTGTGTTTACTCCCTCCTACAACCTTCCCGTTTCATTCACTCTTCCTGGACACCCAACACACTCAACCCCACCCTCTAAGCTTTGCCCATTATCCAAGTCCCCTTGTGGTGGTGCTTACGTGAGTGATAAAAAAGCACTTTTCCCCGACTCAGCGATAGACAACACCCAAGGCCCCTTGCCCACCCATCTCTCTCCTACAATTTCATGTCCCAACTTCTCCTCCCAGGCAACCCCCCACCATAGGTTTCAATGTCCCCAATTGGACCTTTCACAGGACTATGCACTTTAGGTTCACAAACACATGTCTTCCTAATCCCTGAAAGAGGAGCAAGTTTCCAGCTGGAGAAGTATATTTTGTTTTTGGGGGAATAGAAAGAGAAACTAGGTTTTCCACAAGGATTTTCTTTGCTATGACCCACGTTTTGTCTCGTCGCGACATCTGAGGGTGAAGTGTTGAGTCCCATTGTGTGAATTGTGATTTCCAGAAAATTTGATGGGCCAATTGCCGTCACTGAAATAAAGGAATTTCCTGGGCAGCAGTCCTCGTAAACTTAAGGGATGTAAAGTATTGTTCCAGGCACGATGTGGTGGAATTGTGAAGAATTAACAATAGAAGACATTGCAACGTTCTCACTAAGAAATTTATTTGTCAGAAATTACTTGTTTCGTTGTTACCACAACATTTTCAAGTGTACAGAAACTGGTTTCACCAGCGTTTATACTGAGAGCGTGGATGGAGTGAGTGAGGGTGGGTGATGCCGTTAGGAAATTTGGGTGGGTTGTGTTGGTGGTGGTAAGGAATTTGACGGCCAGGGAGTTTGTGTTTACGGTGCGTGGGACAGAAAAGGGTCCAGTTAGGGAGAGGGAAGGCCCCAGTTGTGGGTGTATCTTTGTCTTGCTGAGTGAAGGGGGGGAGGGGGAAAGTGTGGAGGGGGATGGCATCATGGAACGTCTGTCATGTTCCTTCTTCTTTGGGGCAACCCTGGGGGGCACAGATTGCAACCCCTTTGGGTGCTGAGTGGAATGGGCAGGGTCAGGGATGCACCGTCCTTTGTTTTCAGGAGGGTCTTCTACCCTTCCTCTCGGACACCTCTAGACCATCCCTTCATCTCCCATATCCCTCGAAGACTTACCCATAAACAAAGGACGCCACATCCCTGACACTTACCGTTCCACTCAGCAATCGAAGCAGTTCCATTTAACCACTTGCACGCGACCCCAAGGGTACAGCCACAGACGTATTGCGACACCATTCCCCCACCTCCACTTTTCCCTTCCCCCTCCACGCTCAGCAAGACAGATACAACCGCAACTGGGATCTGCCCTCTCCCTAACTGGACCCTTTTCACTCCCACGTACCTTAAACTCAAACTCCCCGGCTGTCATATAACCCTTGAGGAGACGTTAGGGAAAATATGCCCAATCACGCCCAATTTGTCGTCAAAGTCTTAGTAGTAGAAATGAAACAATATTACCCCCAAGTCTCAGGCCAAGATCATTTACTCAGCTGATGATACGGAATATGCCACAAATGATATGTGATGATGCCACAGATGATACGATGACCTGTGAATGATTTATTTCTGGAAACGGGCTTAGTTCCATGCTTTCTTTTAGCTATGATTGGGCGGTAGAGTGAAAGTAAAGTGCGGTTGGACCAACTGCCTTCCTAACTGCGTAGATAGATGTTGGAAGCAAATGTCTATTTTTAGCATCCATACGAGTTGCTCGTCTTTACTGACTGTGGATTCCGAAAATAAAATTCTTATTACAAAATGTTCAACTATTGTTTTATATGAGTGTTCGATGCTGGGACGAAATTTTACCAACATGAAGATTGCCGACTTTAAACCATTTACGCAGGAAATACAAGTAGGTATTTATTTTACAATTTTTAATACATGCGATACAGTGTATACAAAGGTATCTTTTAAGAATGCTTTCACGAACAATGACCAAAAAACTTATATAATGTCGCTAAAGACAACAAAAGTTAGAGAAAACAATAATAAAATTTTTTCACAATTCATGGAAAATGTTTGAAATTAAGTAGTTCAAAATTATGAAGTACCAATTTTCCGGTACCGCTGACTTTGTATTTTCGAGATTTTACTGTATACAAATTTATACTTAACATATTTGTTGTTATAGGAGGGCTTTTCATTAGACCCATTTTTTCAGTCCTTTGCATCATACTACCGTTATGCATATACACCCGACAAAATTACTGTACGAACATCGAGGGCCTAACGAAATCTATAAAAAGAACTTACTGTAAGCGTGCACGGTCGATGCTCGCAACGCCCGGCGTTGGTTGCGGCGGTAACAGTAGCCCCCGGATGTGGAGTCACGTTCAAGTGACTCCTATAACACCTTGCGACTCCTTGCCCGTGGGACTTCGCCTCATGGGAAGTCGCACAGTTAGCATGGGAAGCTACTGCCATTGCCGGCCAATGGGAAGCCCTCGAAGGGGTCACGGGGCGCCGCGGGCGTCGGGCGAGGCATGAGGGCGGGAGAGACTCGGGGAGTCTCTCTTTGGGCGGCCAGTGGCCAACATGTACTGAGGTGTAATAAAAGCGTTAAAATCGAACGCCCGACTTGTTCCCTTACCACGCCTTCTCCGGACCAAGTCTTCGTATTTAAGTGGAGCGCTTACATTACTGTGATACAACTGCTATTTCAATAAAATTGTGACACATGGTGAAGCAGATTGTTTTTCGATGTGGACATTACATCAGATGAAAGAAAACACCCTCCAAGGCAGGATCCCTTCCACCACTTCCACGGTCTCTTTTCGTCTGCTGCAACAAATGCGATACGTTCTCCAAATGGCTTACGCAAAATGTAGTGAAGAACGTGAATATACTGATCATAAAAATTAAGACCAATGAAGGGAAAGCATAAAGGCTAGTAATAGAGGTGATGCAATTTTGATTCATCAGATATGGTTTACATTTTTGGCAAAACTAATCAAAATTATGGAATGAACATTAGAAAATGAAATGAGCATTAGAAAAGAGTAGCTTGGTCAGTTGTGCATTTGGGAAAATGGTCAGCAATTCGAGGTTTTCTTTCAAATTTTGGAGCAAGTACGGTGCTTTTTGATCTAATGATTAGTTGATAAATTAAGTACGGATATGAATTATGGAAAAAACTTTCCCCTTCTTTCAGGATTTGTGCTCTGACCTTCCGGGTGGAAATACTTCCGCCACCTCACCAACCCGATTCCTAGAAAATTGTTGACAATAGGTTTCATGGCGATTATTTACAACAACCTCGGTGAAACAATACTTCACTATAGCAAGTGTTTTCTTGAGCACCATGAGGTCTTGTTTTAAAGAGGTTGCACTGTACTTTAAAGCTACGTTTTCATGTGGGCGTTTTTGCGTTGACGCACACTGCGCGACCAATCAAAAGCGAGCATGCCAACGCAGCCTGCGTTGCCGCCGGAGTTGGTCAACTTTCATCTTTCTGCGTTGACACAGCTGCGTCAGAGCGAGGAACAACGCATTCTACCTGTCATTTGTTAGTCACGTGATTCTTTCGCTGGATAATCACGTATACCACGGTTTACCGCCGTCATATGTTTTGGTGCGTTGCTGCTGGCGCTGCCGGTGACATGAAAACAGGGTATATTCCTGATGCACAACGCAGCGTCAACGCAACGCAAAAACGGCCACATGAAAACGTAGCTTAACCCTTTGCGGTCCAATTTTTTTTGTGGAATTCAAGTAGTAGCTGAAAGAAATACTATTTGCAAAATAGGTGAAAAGGCCTCATAAGGTACAAGAAGTTTACAAAAGTGACATAAGATAGCAGCACCTTACATAAAATGCGCATAATCGCAGCACCATCTGATGTCAAGCTCAACTCAACGTTGGACCTGCTGCTAGAGCTAGGCCTGTCGAGCCAGCCTCGAACGTTGGACCGCAAAGGGTTAAGAAATAATAATATTGCTCTAATTCAGTTCATCGATGTTTCCTTTTTTTACTTAATATTGTTAAAATATGCATGTGAAACTAAAAATTGTCGTTTTCCGACATTTGCATTTTCCCGCAATTTACACTTTTTTCTAGTGGTCCATGGAAAAGCGTAAATAAGGGCTTTTACTGTGTATGATCCTTTCAATGTTTATTTCCCATGCACATCCCTTGGCCTTGAATCCCAGCTGGATCAACCTCACAAGTGACGTACGATACTCGGGAGACCACGGGTCTTGTAGCCCTATTTGTGAGGGTGAATGGAATAATCCCCTCAGTGACAGGTGAAGGAGGATGAGACTGAGATTTCGTTTACATTGTATCCATGATTTATTCCATTTGATTCAGAGTAAAATAACAAATGCACATTGCACAGAGGTATGTCTTTGGAACGAAAATTTCTCATGGTGTGACAAAAGAGAGGCAAATTGCGTGTTGCTGCCAAATTTGTTTTAATTTTTTAATGAGTTATTATTGATAAACATCGTGATATGTTTGATATAAACGTCGGCATTTATATCTCAATGCTATTTGATTTAGTTTGGAGTCCTCTGATAAGGATTAGCAGCTCAAAACTTAAAATTACCGGAAAACTACCGTAATTTACCAAGGTAATTTTCCTCAATTGAAAATTATGGTAATTTACCCATCTCTACTGATGATGCTTCATAGGCCTAGTCCAAACTGAGCAAAAGTTTTGCAAAGACGCATCATTGCCTTATCTCTTAACTCATTGGAAAAAAGGAACAAGTTAATTGTGTTTAACTTTATGGACCCTGTTGGCATAAACACACATTTAAAGACACATTCACGAAATATAACAAATTCAATCATACAAGTGTATTGCAGAAGTGCAATTATTTCAGGAGGAGGGAGAATAGTTACATCGTGATGTCAATTAAGGATACTTCAACCGAAATTTAATATTGTAAAGTGACCATTTTTCCTGTCCCGTAAACTTCGTAATATGGAGATTCTACTGCATATTCAACAGTAATTTATAAGAGGTCATACAATCTGCCTCTTTCTAAATTTGCAATTGGCTGATGAGTTTTACGTAAGAGTTACTGAGAACTCATATCTTCCTTTTTCCATCGAGACATTGTTGTGATAAACTTTCCCCAAATTTATTGAAATTTGAGAAATTTTCTATTTCTCTTATGTCTACTTCAAATGATTTGTTTCCATTACAGAGAATGTTCTTTTTGCCTTTGCTATGCCACCACTCATATTTTCTCATCATCATTCATGAAAATCCACGATTCATTCATGAAATCATTGTGAAATATCCACGAGTATCATAGTCAATGCCAGGGAGCTCAAGGGTTTTTTTTTAGCCAGGATGAATACCAGAATATTTTAAGGTGCAGGAAACCCTGTATGGGTAGTGGCACCACATGACTTGAATACAGTAGAACCTCTATTTTACGAAGTTGAAGGGACCCAAAAATTTGAGCTTTGTAAATCAGAGGGTTTGTAAATTGGAGGTTATCTTCCACTAACTCCTCTGTCTCCGGAATGATGTGTCACCAAAACCAGCTGATCTCCAACAGTAGGAAATAGTTTTTGCGGTGACACTCCCATGCTCTGGCAACACCTTCCACAGCATGGAGCAATGTCCATGGAGGCACATCATGCACATAAGAGGTTTGATCTGCGACAAATATACGTCTACTAAAACTCTGCTGACAAGAGTGTGAGTATACTTTCAATGCAATTAAACACTATGCTGCACTTAACTTGTCAAATAGTTATGTTAGGGTTGAAATCAAACTAATTTCTATAACAAATAATAGTCATCTGCTCATTCTGTGAAAAAACAACATATTACGTGAAATTCTGTGTGCAGTGCATCTGCAAGAAATTGAAAGGATTTAAAAATTACACCTCAATTGTATTGATTCGCTGTATAGCATAGGCGTTATTCCTAAGGCTATGAGATTCACTTTAGTAAAAGAGAATGAAACAGCCATGAATTAAAAAAAAAACAGGTGAATATTTTTCTACAAATTTATAATGGTATGCACTTGGCTGCTGCAACTGAATTAAGTTCTTGTAGCTGTTCAGTTGGTAGATCTCAAATTAAGGGGAATAACTCATAATGGGAATTAACTCATCCCACGGAGTATTTTAAGTGTATGCAGTTATGCATTAATTAACGAAAGGGGTATATTTAGTGCTAGTCGATTTGTGTTAGTGTAGTCGATTATAATATTTCTAGTGTGCAATCATGAAAAACGGAAAGCCTTTTCTGCCATATTAATTTGGCCAGTCACTCAAATGTGATTAAAAATTACTTTAAAAAATTTTTGAAAAACAAAACTTGATAATTTATTAAAAGATAAGGATTCGTGTCCTTAAGAGAGGTCTTCCGAGAGGTCATCAGAGAGGTCATTAACAGACGAGAATGCGCATCCTTTGGTATCCTGGCAACGCACCTCGGATGCTCATTCGCGTCCGTCTGGTTGAAAAGGTTAAAGAAGCCATTTTAAAATGGGAAAGCCAGGGATGCATTTTAACTAGAAAATTTCAAAACCAAGTTCCAACTGACCTAGTATATTTCAGTGAAAAGACCATAAAATGCCTTTTTTGAAGAAAGCGTATTGTTTGAAATACATTTAATAATATTTCACAGCTGATGAAACTCAATCTTAGAAATTCACTCAGTTAATTTGAAATTCCCTCTTTTTTTAAGATGCGTTCTACAGTGCTGACATCTATTGGTGATTTACGAGAACTATTTACTCACGGCTACAGAAAGCGATTGTGATCTCAAATAGACTATCGCAAATTCTTACCTAATTAAGTAAAACACTTCTAATGAAAAATTAAATAATCAAATTGCATCAACATTTGAATATAAGTAATTTATTATTGCAAAATTAGTATTTTTTTATGAAACTAAGCTCCACGAAAACTGCAGCAAAGAACTTCCTACGAGCATGCTATTTTCAAATGAAAGGCTGAACAAAGTTCTGAATTGGGGTTGCGGCAGCTACCTTAAAGCTAATTTTAAATAATTCCAGAGAAAATATGGATCATTTGTGACGATGAGTTAGGCATTGGCAATACACAAAATGATAGAGAAGGAATAGAAATTACCAAGCACTAATCCGATTATTTTATGAACTGGGGCATTGTTTTCGAGAAGTAGGCGTTGTGCCATGCATCTTTGAACATTTTTCCCTTGGATCATATAATTAGGATTGAATTGCGATTTGGATGATCAGTCTCTGGGATTTTTGCTACAGTTTAAGCACTTCAAAAAGCACTATGCTCACATACGATTTTTCCACATTTTCCCATATGAAATACTTGGACCGAGGGCCCTCTCAACATGACCTATCTGGCCTCAGCTGCTCCTGTCGCGGTATACAGCGATCGTTATTCCATTGTACCGAGTTCAGTGCTACAAAATCATTTCAAAAACTTCTTAAAAACAGAGGTTAATCACTCCTAGGGACCGGCCTCTCACTTCGTAAATCAGTAAAATCGAGGTTTCGTAAAATAGAAGTCATTTTACATGGTTTTCCTATATACAAAGATCCGCACCGGCGGGATGGTTCGTAAATTGGTGTCATTTCGTAAATTAGAGGTTCGTAAAAACGAGGTTCTACTGTATTCAGGTTGTGTGATAGCACACCCACAATCATCCCCAGTAACCAGTGAACATCACAATGTAAGAATGAAGACTTGAGATTTAATAAGACTCACCATCACTGCCCTTCCCTGTTGCTTCACAGGATAGTTTAATCCGAAGTTTGAAAATAAAATGTGACCTGGAGGAATGATCATTATGAACCGTTGCAGCAACTGCTCTATTCGTCCGGGCAATGTTCAGCAGATCATTCACTTGAACAGCTGACTCAACAATTTCCACCTACGGATTAAATGTGTTGCCATGAAGAATCAAAAAGCATAGCATTATAACAACACAGGGAATCAAGCAGGAGAGAAAAGAAAAGTGCACATAGGAATTGAAATTTGCTTGAATGTACCTTCAAGTTGGTCACCACCATATCTCCACCGGGTGAAGTAGGGTTCCTTAATTCACACATCTTCTCTGATTGCCCCCCATGCAATAAATCACGAAGTTGCTCATTGTAAATTTCCAAAAATGAAGCTTCCACGGAGTATGTCCAGCCCTGGAATAAATCAATCAGCCCTTAATAATAATAATTTTATTCATCCAGAGATCATATGAGAGTGGGTACACAATGCATTGAAATACGACACGTCAATAAGTTAAATGGACCGAGAAATATATACATGCATTATTAATACATAAGATGTACTACACTCAGAATTAAATGACAAAAACAATGAAAAATTTGGATAAAAACAATGTTTTTTTAACAGTACAACAATCAATTATTACGACAGAACTCATTTAAGTTACAGTAGTTTTTTGTAAAGTACACCCGTCCACAATAAACTGTTACCACTACAATAAAATGTTACCACTTCAGAGGCCGATTTTTTATAAGTCCCGAGTTGAAGGAGATCTGACAACACTGTCCCTTGGCGTGGAGAATTTACATACACAGAGCTCTTGCCTTTTATTGAGGGTACCCCCTTCTGTCGAAAGATTATTGCCCTTTTCGCCCTTTCTCAAGTGAACGGCAAGGGCAAACCGCACTGGATGCGATTTCTGCCAGAATACGAGTCGCCTGAGCCACATAGGCCCCTGTGGCCACAGATCGAGAGAAGGGGCACGTTCCAAGCACTGCTCACCACATTTCTAGTAGCAACATCATCGATAATTACACTCGCTTTCTCCACCTCCACCGAAATACCTACATTTATGTCCATGTCACCTTGGAGTTCTGTGACATGTGGACGATTTTCCAAGGGTAATGATTAACGTGCTGAATTGTCGTAGCATTTCCAAAAATATTATAAGACCTTAAAATAATTCAATGTCCTGGTTGGCATTTTATATCCTGTAACCTTATTACTTCAAAAGGCCTACATTATTGATCACTAAGTCACCATTTCTCTGATCGTCCAACGTTCCTCTCACCAAGTAAGGAAAGGGTAAACGAAGTCATACGATTAATATTCCGATGTTTTTTCGATTGATCACTGCTTCAGCTGCTCATGTATTACGTCTAAATGCAATTAGATCAGCTGCTAATATAATCTTCAGTATTTTTGCAATGCTTGAGTAAGAACTCCTGGAACTTCACTCAATAGCCATGAATTCTGGTAATCTGATAATCAACAGCTATCGGCCTGCGTGGGCCTAGCTTCTTGCAAAGGAGAAGTCTCTACGTTTTCCCAGCCTCACTACATTCCCCTCCCCAAAAGAGCTTCGTAAAACAGCATAAGAAGAGAAGGGAGAAGAGTGGCCATTGAGAACTTTGCCAACACCCTACTTTCAGAAATTATTCCGATACGTTCGAATGTCAGTCGGTATATATTTTTCACCCAAAGAAACATTCCCAACACATTTTCTGACATCCACAACCCCACAACAGTAAGCACGTGGTGAAAATAGAATCAAGCCAGATCCAAGCCAACAGAAAAAAACTTGACTCATCCAGGACTTGAAACACAGATCTCCACATTTGCAGTTCGGCATGATATTTAAAGCAAGGTTTGACTTTAAGCAGGCTCTCCATTTCTTCAGATTTCCACCTTCCGCTATTTAAGTAGTGTTCAGGAGAAAAGGGTTACAGCAGCATTGAAGACAGAAGGAAAATCTCATATTATGTATATCAAAATATTTCCAATTGTTTCATTACTCCAGGCAAAATTTCAAACTGTATGTTCCCCATGTAAATGTTTCGTACAGATGAATCCCTAACGCTGTGGAAGGGCCGTTTGGGCTTCAAACACTACATACAGCTGCGTTTGGAATCAAAATCTTTGAACTATGTGAATCCAAAAGTGGCTATCTGTGGAATTTCATAGTGTATACTGGTTCTGACATTACATGTAATTAATATCAATGTTGATGACAACTAGAAAAGTACAAAAATTGTTATTCAACTAATTGAGTCATTATTTGATAAAGGGTACAACTATGGATGGACAATTTTTATAATTTTCCTTACTTCTCATATCTACTACGTAGGAATGGTGTAAATGTTGCTGGGACTCTTCGATTTAACAGAAAGAACGTTCCTCTGAGTGTGAAAACGGTAGCATACGGAAGATACGGCAAGACGGTAACATATGAAAGGCCCAGTCCATATCGATTCAGGCAGCCAAAGAAAAAATCTTACCTTCATAGTCTCAGATGTTATTGAATTTAACACATGTCAAACTTCAGGACAAAGTAAGTAATAGATATATTTTAGTTTTGTCCAAAAAAATTTTTGGCCCGAGATACAGTCCACCGAACATGGGCCCGCGAGCGCTGTTTTTCAAATGCGATTTTTGACAAAATACTAAAATGCTCATATCTCAGGAACAGTTCAAGATATTTTGCTCCTTTGTTTTATTTGAAAGATAATAATTTTGTGATTAAAATGATATCCTTGATTTGAAAATGTGTGTCCACATTCTCTTGTTGCAATTATTTTATTTTATTTTTTTTATTTAAAAAAATTGTTTTTCTTAAAAACGCCAATCCTAAAAAATTTTATTTTTTTACTGTTTATCGGCACCATAGAGTACTACAATCCCTGAAAAGGAGAACTTCCAGTTTTCAGTTTAACAGGTTTCATAAACAATTACAAAAATTTCCAAGCATTAAGCCAGTTTCCATTACCACATTCTCACATATTGGTCACATAAAATCAAAATCTCTAGTCTTACTTGACATTTTTTTCTTCTTAAATATGGGTAACAGACACAAGTTTCAAACATCAATAGCTTTCAAAATATATGTGCAGGTTAAAAAATGTACAGGTTCCGAAGCATACTTCTGTGCACTCTGCTTAGAACTGAATTTAGCAATTTAATGAACTAAAAATTTGTTCAACCGCATCAGTATCTTCCTTTGATATTGAGTGATGTCTTCCTGTTGAACCAATAGGAACTGGGGCACTCAAAATCTTCAAAACATCGCGAATTGGAAGTGAGCACTGGTGGTGGTGTTGCTGTCTTTCATCTGGGAATCTATATCCAGCAGCTGGTCCATGTGGCAGCATAAAGTTAACAATGATTTCACTTAACTCACAACTAATATCTATAATCTCTGCAATCCACTAGTCACAGTCATACACACAGGCCACAAACATTCCTTTTTGTAGTTCGTGAATTTGTATATTCTCTTGGCATTTATGAGATCTTGGTTGGACAAATGAAATTTCTTCTTTCTTGCTCTTTAAAGTTCGTGCAATATAAGTTCGCCCATCAATTTGAGTCCAGACATGTGTCTTCTGAATTCCTTTCACAGGGGTAGTTTGGTTCGACCATTCCTTTATTTTCTGCTGGCGGAATTCTTCAACTTCCTCTTTGGGCAACAGAATCAGGTTTATTGATGTGTGTGACTGCACCACTCTTGTAAATTCCTTGGCATTCTGAATTGCAGCTGTACTCGGGCTGGAAAGATTATGTTTTGTTGCATGGTGCTTCAGCAGGCCTCCTACACCATCACAGGGCCCCTTACCATGTCCAGTAACACTGTATACCCACTCCATTGGAACAAGAGACTTTGCAAGTTAAAATAGTTGGTAACGGTTTTTGAAGTGACTAGGGGCACCATCAGAATTATGATCTTTTCTACCTGTGATTGCAGTGGTTGAATAATTTTGTGTATTGCCAACAATGCATGTGCTGAGTCATGTCCTCTGTCATCACTTATAACTGCAACACTTGTGGTCTTGTTCTGAAAATATGTCACTCCTGTAAAAATTGAAACTTGGTCATTACTCCAGTGATATCCTTTAACTTCTTGTGGTAGAACCACAGACCAGTTCTCAGCAAAATCAGAGTGAAGCACTAAACATGCAGCCTCTACCCATCCCTTCACTTCTGCAATGTGTTCTTGTTGCAATTTTTTATTTTCTTCAGATGTTGGTGTGTTACTGCTTTCACTGTCCACCTCCCAAGTTCGTCTCCCTCCCAAGAAGGTATCAATGGCAACATTTTTCTTAATGAGTTCATTTTCTTCCCAAGTTGCATATGTAACTTCAGAAGAGTTATCTGCTACACTATCCAGACCAAGTGTCTGTAAGTCGAGTCCCCCCTTTCCAGGGCAGTCACCACAGTCCTGAAACAAACATATCTCTCGTTCTATGTCACAGACCACTAACGACTTCACATGTCCAACCAAGGTGTCATATGTCATATCTTCAAGTAAGTTCTTCAAAGCTACCACACAGTTCAAAATTTGCACAGTACAAACATAAACAGACATCTCTAGGTGGATGTGGAACAACCCACTTAGGTCGTAATGCATAAAATTTTGATCTTCCAATATGCAATGTTGAATGTTCCTTCTTATATAAGGCAAAAGTTTCTTTAATGCTGCGGGTCATGTATCTTTTCACTTTCACCCCTTTTTCTCCTGCAACTGTCATTGTCATAATGTCTTTTTTGTTGGCACTCTGGCGAGAACAGTCCCACTTATCTTCCAGATAAAATGACTGTGCAATTTGAACATTTGCTTCATTCACAGGATGACCATAATATGGATCTGGTTTTCCAAACACTCCTTTTGCTGACCTCAAATTTCTTGTCTTGTCCACCATGTATTTTGATGCAGATGGAATGTGGTGCAAAATTTGGTTAATTGTAAAGGATACTGGGATAATTGTTAGAACTTGAACCTTATCATTGTAAGATGCACATGATTCAACAGCTGAACTGATGTTTCATAAAAACTCTTGGCAGGTTGCACAAGCTCCTTTTGGTTCATTTTCTTCTGAAGTTGGAATTTCTACTTTGAAGAGTTTGGTCAGTTTTGTTCTGGTATGCTCACCCACTGCTCCAGAAATGTCTCTGTGTTTTCTTGATGCATACATCTCATGAATTGACTTCACTGACCATGGTTTCTTAACAGGACTAACACCAACCTCTGTAGCTGACTGATTCAGGATATGTAGTTCTTCCTCTGCAGTTACAAAATCTGCATCACACACAACATTGGGGGCTTCTTGTTCACTTATTGTCATGTTTGATATTGTGTTAAAGCATTTAGAACACAAAAAGTCATTACTGGAAACATTTTCACTTTGAAACAGAGTCTTAAAATGAGCACTCTTATTTCCAACCTGAAGTCTTTTTGCTAGTCTTATGTATCACTCTTTTATGGATATGAAAATAGTCAGCACACTTCACTCTCCTATGGCCCCAGTCAGAAGACTTTTCAAATAGACTTTTCCACAAACACCACAACCCAGTCAGTCTGCAGAATTCTCAAAAACCTTCACAGGTACTGATAACAAAAAAATTTTTTAACTACTCTCGTTGTTTGCCTGTTGACAACTGAACTGTCAGTTCATGTGTCCTCCCTTTTATATGCTAGGTCAAACATTTAGAATTTTCCGGTTAGTTTCAGATTGTTCTAGAAAGTTCTGTTACATTCTTTAATTATGTGGAAGGTTCCACATTGTCCTCAGAGGTTTTCGGAAGTTATCTGGAAGCTTCCACATTGTTTTAGAGTATTTTGTTACATTCTGGAATTATTTGCAAGTTTGTAGATTGTTGAAGTGTGTTCTATTATGATCTGAAATTATCTGGAAGCTTCCAAATTGTTCTAGAAGGTTCCGTTACGTTTTGGAATCATCTAGAATCTTCCACATTATTCCAGAAGATCATTAATGATTTGGAAGGTTATTAATAAAGAAAATCTAAAAAAATTATCAACATTTAACTAGTTCCTAACTTTGTTTCATTTGTTGTTTTTAGTTAATCACAAACAGTACAAATTTTTTGAGATTGGTGTTTTAAAATAACAAAATTATAAAAACTTGCAATCAAGAAATTCACCATGGAAGGTAAAAAATTACATTAATTTATAAAACCTGTTAAACTGAAAAGTGGAAGTTCTCCTTTTCAGGGATTGTAGTACTCTATGGTACTGACATAAAAAATTTTAGGATTGGCGTTTTTAAGAAAAACAATTTTTTTAAATAAAAAAAATAAAATAAAATAATTGCAACAAGAGAATGTGGACACACATTTTCAAATCAAGGATATCATTTTTCTCACAAAATTATTATCTTTCAAATAAAACAAAAAGGAGCAAAATATCTTGAACCGTTCCTGAGATATGAGCATTTTAGTATTTTGTCAAAAATCACATTTGAAAAATAGCGCTCGCGGGCCCATATTCGGTGGACTGTATCTCTGGCCAAAATATTTTTTTGACAAAACTAAAATATATGTATTACTTACTTTGTCCTGAAGTTTGACATGTGTTAAATTCAATAACATCTGAGACTATGAAGGTAAGGCTCCTGCCTGAATCGATATGGACTGGGCCGAAAGTAATGGAATAATGGTGTTGAAGTGGAAGGATAAGAGAGACGTGGCAATGATTTCATCGTTTCATGAGGATGCGATGATTCAAAAAAAGATAAGGGGCATGGATATTGTGAAGCCTAAGTACAACTGATTACAATTTGGCTATGGGTGGAATGGGTCTGAAGGACCATAAGTTACAGCCACACGTGGAAAGAAAACGAGGCATGAAGTGGTACATCAAGTTTTTCCAGAGACTACTCAATGCAGTGGTCCACAATGCCTTTATCTTATACCAGGCTAGAAATACAAACATAGCTCCTATCTTATCTTTCAGATAAGCTTGGTCAATGCCATCGTCAAAGTAAACAGACCACAGCTGGGGAGCCCAACCCTCGACAGGCCTTCAACGCCTGGTGGAGACACACTTCTTAGAAAGGAAAAAAATGAAGCCACAGAGGAAATGTGTTATCTGCACCAAACGTGGAAGAGGAAAAGAAAGCATACGCTGGTGCATTGTGTGTGTGAAGTTGGACTTTGCCTCGAAGGATGCTTCAATGACATTTCACACCGACATAAACTTCAGATTCCAGAGCGCCATGAGTGTCATGATTGAATGAAAAATTTGAGTTTCAACCATTAAATTTTAAACGTAGGCGAAAGCAACATTTGCTTTCACTTACCTTGAACAAAAGAGAAGTTTGCTGAAAAGGCTAAAAAGAAGACGGGACAACTCGGTTGGCCATATCTTACGACACGATGGCCTGAAGAAGACAATTGCTGGGCTGTGAATGGGAAGAATGGAAACGGCAGACCTCGTATGAGATATAAGGAATAGTTGCTGAAGGATATAAGAGAGGAATTACGTCAATACGAAGAGGTTGGCCAACAGAAGAATCGAATGGAGGGCTCCGTCCAACTAATGGCCGTTGTTTACCATCTTTTTTATTGCTGAATCTGATAACTTGTAAAATAAAAAGACCCATATTTTTCTATTTCTCGATCAGTCAATTAGTTCTTGTGAGTGGAGAAAAACAGATGTTTTCAACCCTTTCGGAAAAGTGGGCGTGCAATGACCTCTTCAGTCATCCACTTCGTCCAATTACAACTGAGGCCGCGAGGCTACTTCGCCTCATCGCAATTCGGACACATAGCTGACTCTGCCAACGGGAGTGGTTGTGACAGGATCTGTGCGAGCAGACCTTCTGAGAACCCCCCTCCACTCCCTTCCCCTAAAAGCAGTCTAGGACGGGAGGTCAATGATGTCAATACATCTTCTTTGGTGGGCGTCACCTTTTGCTTATTTTAATTTTTGATTTACGAGTGAATGGCTCTGGCTAGAAGATTAATTTTTTCACTAAAATTCATTTTTCATTTCCATGTAACGAAGTTGTTGTTAAAAATTGCGATTTCAGTTCCGAGTAAACACCCCCATTCTAGGATTGTTAACCGATGATGATGATGAAATATTTATTTTTCAAAAACTTTAAAAAAATAAAATTTTAATGCAACGTATTAAATTCCTTGATATTTAAATTGGTCTTAGTAACTTCAAAGACAAACCTTTCCTAATTCCAGCCACATTTAGATAGCGAACAATTTTTCTGGTCCCTAACATGTCCATTACTGGGAGGTTTGACTGTAATACAACTGAAAAGAGCCAAACATTAATTTAACCAAAAACATCACAGGCCACTCACCACTTTAGCCATTTCTTGTAGTCTCGTGAATATCATATCCACACTACGTGGTATCATGCCTCTTGTTTCCCCATGTAGTCCTCCTTCCATAGTGTATGTTTTACCAGAACCCGTTTGCCCATATGCAAACACACACACATTGTAGCCGTCAATGACCGACTGAAACAGAAGACACACACTAGATTAGCTGCCAAATCCAGAATACATCCTACAGCACCTCTTACGAGACGCTGAAGAAATAAATACAAGGAAGTGAATTTTCAAGATGAAAGGTTCTCATTGAGCACATGCCAATTTATGAACTTCATTCAATAAAAGATTAAAGTGACTGTAAATTATGAGAACACATCAGGTTGCTCTCACATACGTGAAGACGGTTGTGCTCGCAGTTGACAAGAACTAATGAAAAGGAAACACAATGATAAAACAAGTTAGATTAGACATTTGAGGACTTTCTTATACTATTGCATTTTAATCACTCTCCTAGATGTCATTCAGAGTATTAACCTATTTAAACCAAATTGAAATTGTACCATTTTATCACTTTTGATCACTTCATTACTGCCTAACATGAAATGACTGACATCAGAACTTGTACAAAAAATATTTTTAGATTTATTTTTGACAACGACAATAAGTGTCCATTAATAATCCTTCTACTCTTTTGTCATCTTTTTTTACACCACCAGTTTCAAGCAATTCTTCAACTATCATAATTCCTTGATAATAATACATATATTACCTGAACAAGTTCAGACAATTCTTCGAATATTTCCGCTTGCCCAGACGAAGGATTGAACACTCGGTCGTATGCAAAAGAGTTCTTTATTTTCTTTGGACCTGCAAAGTAAGAGGCTTAATTCACATCTATTCTAAAAATTGAACGACTCAGCGAAAAGAAAATGTGAAACAAAGACCTTTATAAACATCGATGCATTGGTCATCCACGAAGATTAGGTGTTCAACAGAGCTGTTCTTTTCAGTTTCAGCAGTCAGTAAAGGTCTCACACGACAGAATACCCGTATGTTGCCCTGTAGGGGAAAATATACGCATTTTACTGTATATTCAATTGATAATACACAATTAAATGGAAAGGCATGCACACAAAAAAAGTACAAACTATAAAAGGATTGATTCAAGCTCCCCTCGTCCTGGACGAAACATGTTGTAGTACCAGCGAGAACCAAAATTTCAGGAGGAAGTACATTTGATGAGAAAAAAGCAGTACAAAGTCCTTATAAATTTTTGCATCTATCCTGAGAAAAACAACAGAGAATAACCCGTTGGGCCAGCTTTACACAAACAGCAGAGATATCAAAGACCTCTTAAATATAAATGAATTTACTGCACAGTCATTACTGTCCTGTATGAAAAAAGTAAAAATATTCTGCCCTACATGGAAATACGGGCAGTGATTACAAGTTAGAATGTAAACTACGTTTTTGGAAGAGCAGGAAGGCCACAATTTTCATTTTTCCAGGTTAATATATCCTGGGGTCCAAAACCAGTGCTTTCTATTATACTTACCTATGATCAGTTTTCATCATGAGGTATGATTCCTGTAATTATGAACATTTGCATATAATAGAACAGAAAAAGGCAAAAACGACACTATAAACCCCTTGGGCCCTAAAGGCCGTTTTACACGGTGAATGATCATGCGCATGAAGTTCATGCGTTGTGTAGTACGGTAATCTCCTCGCATGATCACGCGATCAAAATTAGAACACGCCCTAATCATGATCACATGATTCCTTGAATGATCACGTGATACGAGCGCAAGACGTCCGTCTTTGTTTTATGAGCGGGTAGAAGAGGATTTAAATTAAACAAGTGCTGGACGAAATGCAAATATAATAGGTTTTCAGAGCTTTTCGTACTTATACAATTAATTGGCCTGCCCATGGAGGATATAAAATATGATGTAATTCTTATTGGTAATTTATATAGGCATTCACCTGGTGAGGTTCTTCAATTAATCACGTTTTGGGCGAAGGTTCACTTGAAAATAATATATTACGTATACGTCCGTAGCTATTCGATTCTTTTCATAATTCTTGTGAAAATTAGGTATAAAGCAATAAAGTATTAGAACAGAACATGATAATCATACCTGAAAACATTATATTGAAATATCTCCACCGGCGTTTTTCCATTGTCTCTCATGAGGATGTCGCCTGTTGTAATTGTTATCACAGCTACCATGAACTGGGATAAATAGCACGTACCTAACCTTTCCTTTTAAATAGTGCATCATTTATTCCGATAGATACTCCTACACACTTCATGCATAATTAAACTTATTTTACCTTAATGAATTCTTGCGGAGTTATCAGGGAACGTTATAACTGCATATACGATTCGCCCATCGCTTAAAAACCTTAGCGTGACCGCCAGCCGGAAACGAATTACAAAATGTCAATATAATTATAAACATGTATATCAAAGGTTGAATAAGGATCTCTTGTCACAGTAATTGCTTCTCTCGTCGTTGTGTCCGACCTTTCATAACCATGTCTGGTGAGATTTAATATGGTATGAAATTGCTCCAACGTCTTTCTTAATAAATTACGATAAGCTTCACAGTCTTATAATAATAGTTCATTTTTAATCAGGCCTAGCATACCTTAACCTCAATTTCTCCTCTCTCCTTCTACTATAGCTTTCTCCGGCTAAATGGTGACCGCCACCATTGAAATGGGCACTTGTAGCAGTAGATGCGAAAATTAAACCATACCGATCCATCATTTAGAACTCTACTTTACTTCAGATCAACTTAAACCTCGGTATCTAGAACGCTTCGTTCAATGAATATTATAATTACTAAATATACACCATACTTTATTTTACTCTACCACGTATATCCGACGACGTAGACAACGTAAACAAACCATTCCGACCAATTTCGAACATCGATACAGCTACGTTGGTCGGAAATCTCCCGTGAATCGATATGTAATATCGATATGCCTACCACTGCGCATCCTTTCTGCACATAACATTCAAGGAATTAATACGAATGTCTTTCACCGTGTAAAACAGCCTACACGACCATTACGCGACGCATGATCATTCACCGTGTAAAACGGCCTTAAGAGCCCTTCAGTGAGCCATCAGGTGGTTCAAGGATGTTGCTTAACCCATTAGCGCCCAGCGTCCTATATATAGGACACACTGTATTTCAGTGATTTCTCACCTAATTCCTGCGACATTATAATATAATGCTGCAAAATTGTTATATAGGAACTGGTGAAGCTATTCTACATAACATTCATTTTATGCTTCAGTTCCGCGACTTTTTTTAGTCTCTGAAACTTGGCTTTCTTAGCACAATGTGACTAAAAAAGTAATATATGCTATAAAAACTTCTTACCAAGTTGAGAACTGATTATTTATACAGTGTTTAGGAGGCTATGAATGTAACTTACATTAGTCAGTTATTTTTTAAATAATCCTTGTATTTCAAGAAAAAATTCATGATAAATATCACTGTCCTATAAATAGGACGCTGGGCGTTGGGTAGACTGAACACATTGTATCAGTCTGGGCATAGGCTGTTACAGGGCTCGTTGTATTTCAAGACATCTTACTAAGTTCACACAGCAATGTAGGTAATACCATGCATCGAATGTGTTATTTAAAGACTTAGGAAGATATTCATTTTAGCATTCCTTCCTGTGCTTCAGTTCTGTGCCTATTGCTTGTCTGTGAACTCTGCTTTTTCCTTACACAGTGACTATGAAGGCTACGTACTCTGTAAAAAATTTTTTACAGGTAAAGACCGGTAATAAACAAAGAGAATTAGATTTAGTTTAATGTAACTTTCACTTACTGCAGTTATTTATGAAAATATTTCCTGATTTTTATGAACTTCTCTGTATATGGTGATTATCTCTGTCCTAAAAATAAAAATAGGACTCGGTGCATTCTGTTTACAGTTTTACACGTGCTGCATAGTTTCTCGTTTTGTATTTACATTTTTTTATCGCAGTGATTGCACCTGCAATGAGTCGAAAAACGTTTTTAACTTTGGAGGAGGTATGCGATCATTTATTTTCTGAGGAAATAGAAACAGATATAAACGTAATTCCTCCCAAGGTTGACGAACTAACAGATGAAGAGGAAGTAGATGATGGCGCTTTGGCAGTACCCTTTGTGTCAGATGTCGCAGGAGCAGTAGAGATTTTTGTGCAAGAGAACGAAAAACCAACATCAGCCCCAGCGACTCCTGAAAACCCTACTAAGAAGGTAAAGGTCACATCAATAAGAAAAGTTGGAAAAGAGAATATCCTAGTTATTCTACTCTCCATGTTGCTCGAGTTATGGCTAAGAACAATTTTGACAAGGCAAAGCCATATTTAGAGAATCACTCAATATGAATGTATTTGAAGAATTCTTCAGCGATGATGTGTTTGCAATGATAGTAAAGGAGGCAATTCCATATGCAATAAGTCAAAAAAGTAAGGCATTTTTCACTATTTCGGTAGATGATCCAAAGGTTTCCTGATTCTCTCTGGTTACTACACGTTGTCAAGTGAGCGAGATTATTGGAGTGATGAAGAAGACCTCGGTACTCCAATTGTTCGAAATGCCATGAGCAGGAACACATTTAGAAATAAAGACATTCATTTTCAAAATAACTAAAAAGCACAAAACAACAAGAATGATCGAACCATCAAAATTCAACAGTTCTAGAAGCTTCTGCAAGGATGACAATGCCTGAGCGAACTGCTATATAAGCCAGTGCACAACAACCGTCAGGGCTGTCTAAAAACCCCAAGTGCCGCAGGTCGTAATGCTGGAGAGCAGTTTCCTTACCCAGTGTCGTGTCGCACCTTCCGTTTACCTGGAATGTTCTAAAATCTAGCGTGGTTCTGGTTCTTACCTATTGTTGTATCTCGCCGCGTGGTGTCCAATATGGAGGAAAGCGCAACATAGCAAAACTTTAAATATAGATAAATGGATCTGATATTGAACTGTGGCATTTTAATTATGAAAAATTAATATATTGGAACAGTCTGCGTCACCTTCTAGAGCATTAACTTCAACCACAAGCATCCAGTCATGTTAGCAGGGAGCAGCCGAACAAAACACCACTAGACAGTCGCGGGATCGAGACAACAAGTGTGGGGTCGTGTGACTGGAAAATTGACGACACTCGCTAACCCTTAACCCTTTGCGGTCCAATTTTTTTTTGTGGAATTCAAGTAGTAGCCGAAAGAAATACTATTTGCAAAATATGTGAAAAGGCTTCATAAGGTACTAGAAGTTCACAAAAGTGACATAAGATAGCAGCACCTTACATGAAATGCACATAATCGCAGTGCCATCTGATGTCGAGCTCAACTTGACATTGGACCTGCTGTTAGAGCTAGGCCTGTCGAGCCAGCCTCGTTGTTGGACTGCAAAGGGTTAAGACACCTAAAGCGAGGTATTTTGAAGGAAGCAATTCTCCCGATATTGTGTATTTTTGATTTGTGTTGTATTATGCCCATATTGAATGTCATTGTGTGTTGGCCAAGTGATTCATAAGTGAAGGGTGTATTAATTTGTTTGTGAGGTACATAACATGTGTGTGATTTAAGTGAAGGGTGTTTTTATTTGTTTGCAGTCAGGGCAGTGATAAATTA
Organism: Platycnemis pennipes; assembly: GCA_933228895.1. Lineage (NCBI taxonomy): Eukaryota > Metazoa > Arthropoda > Insecta > Odonata > Platycnemididae > Platycnemis > Platycnemis pennipes. Next base: position 9,729,637 of record OW121852.1, read on the forward strand.
ATACAGTAAAACCTGTATTAGTCGACCACCGATGGTTCCGCTGGAAAATGGTCTTTGAGAGGGGTGGTCGTTTGACAGGGATTTAGGAGTCTGGAGGGGTTATTTCTATGAATATATGTAATTGCAAATGACCGGGCGGCTAGTTTGAAAAAAATGGGAAAACTACTGAGCTAAGGATTCATTAATAATAATCGAGTTTGTTTCAATATTTTTTACCAACTCATGGCAAAATTTTGATGCATAGGAATTTCATCAACATTAGATTTTTTTTGGTTACTAGATGTGAATTACAATACATAGGTAAGTAATTACACTATATTGGCGGAAATGCAGTACAAAAAAATATTATACATACATATATTTAAATACATGTATACTTACATCGTTAACATTAAACTGATATTTTACAAGAAATTATATTGACCAATGAGGTAATTGAAACATAAAGAAAACACTGTGCCTCCAAAAATAATATTTTTTTCTTTAATTCTCATTAGTCTTAAAATTAGGCGAACAAAATGGCATGCCGTACACGAAACCGTTCGAAACCATTGCTGGCCATGACATCTTCATCTCCTAATTTACGAGCAATTTGGCCTAATTTAAGGCCTTCTCCATTATTAATACACCACTAATAGGAATATTTTTCGACCGTGCAACTTTAAACCACTCAAAAACACTAAAATTGATCCCTTCGTACTTTTCATGCCGCTATCTCTTCACTCCACCGTTCCTGTTACTGTTGTGCCACTCTTTTAAAATGTCGCCCCTAGATTTTAAAATGCCATTTATTTGAGTTTTCCCTCATTTAAATAAAAGCACTAGCCTTCTCTCAGATGCACCTTTATCTCGTTCTTCGATAACTCGAAGCCTTTCCTCTAAACTCAAACAAATTCTCTTTGGCATCTTCGACTCAGTGGTGGATGGTACAGTGTATCGAAACTAGTCGACAACAAAAAGTGAATTTGTAGGAAGCAAAGTCTTTTAATTTACCTTCTTAATAAGAAAAGGACGGGAAAATGAAAGAGGTTGGAAAAACCAGCACATTCACCTCTAGTCCTTAGCTTTAAACTTCTACCTAAACGTGCGATGTTAAAGGTTCTCCCAATCCCTCCCATTTCTTTCTTCTTTGGCAGTCTCTCAGACCACACCGAAACTTAAGAATGCCGCTCCTCAAACCCCACTAGCCGCCAAAGCAATAAAAATTGGGAATCCCGAAAGCAGCGTGCTGAGAAGGGAGCTGTGAGACGGCAGCTCATTGTTTCGTGTCTGCATGTCGCCGAGGGTGCATCTCTCTTTGGAAGGAGTAGGAGAGAGAGGGCAGGACGGGTGGTCCTCGGGAATGGAGGGTCGTTCCTCTGCTGGAGACCATAAGTGCATCTTGAGGGGTTTCCCTCCCTCTCCGACATAGTCACCGCTGACAGTGACATGTGCGAGTCTCGTGCTCCCTTCGCCTTTAAACCCTCTTTGCCTTACCCCAGTCCCTTCCTCCCACCCTCGTGGAAGACCACGGGACACCAGGCAGGAAAAGCCCCCTCTGACCACCGAGAGCATCACAGTCGTTTGGCAAACCCGAATTCACTCTTTCCACCCCGTTATTCTTCCCATCTCATTCCCTTTCAACACTTCAGATACCCTTCAAAGCTCCAACATGCACCCTCCTAACCGCGCATTTCATCCTCTGCTAGGTGCACTTTTCAATGCAAGGAAAGTTTCTGCTGTTATGTGCTCAAATATTGCAATAGGCATCAAGTGATAATACAACACATGTGAAAATCACAAAATAATTTTATAATGTATTTCCAGGGATTTACCGATGTCGGCCCCATATTCCCTTTCTTTTTATTCCTATTTGAAATTATAATCCTCCATCTCCACCTTTGTACAATTTTTTATCTGGAATTTTATCAGATGATTCAACAGGGGATGAAGAGGAAGGTGGATTCCAAATCGCAACCATCGCTTCCCCACCCTTCATTATCGGAGAGTCCTCAACCTTGAACATCGGGGATTTCTCACGATTTATCACTCCCCTCCGAAATCTCTGTCTATTCCAGGTGAGAGTACACAGAGGAGGACATAGAGGATATTTTGGTGGGGAGTGAGGAGGAGATAGATTTCTCCTGGGAATCCGAGTTTGGAGACAGTGCTGACAACAGCGAAGAGGACGAACGACCTTTGTCTGGGCATTCGGATATGCCGCATTAGACTCCTTCTACGCCCGATACCACCCTGACCCAAGCCCTTCTCTTCCTGCACCCGATCCTTCCTTACCACCATGTCCTCCAAGATGGTCCCAAAATTCAGTCTTCGAGAGAACCGATCAATTTCTTCCACCTTTTCTTTCCCAATTCTCTCGTTCACGCAGTCGTTGATCAGACGAATAAGTTCGCTGATCATCTGATGCAGACAAATGTGTCACCGAAAGCAAGGTTAGGGAAGTGGAAACAATTGACCAATTGAGATTTTAACCTTCATAGGAATATTGTTCCACATGGGGACTATTCCTCCAAGCAGAATATCAGGAGTACTGGAGTACTGATGTTCTGTTTAACCTGCCTTGCTTTAGAAAATGCATTAGTCGAGATCGATTCCTTTCCATCCTTCAAGCCCTGCACTTTTCACCTAACCCCAATCCCAATGACCCTACACCAGATGATACCCTTTATTAAGTACGACCACTTCTGAATTCCTTCCACTCCAAAATGGACTTCCTTGTTATTCCTTCCCATGCTCTTTGTATTGACGAGTCTATGCTTCTTTGGAGGGGGAGGTTGCAATTCCGTATTTATATGAAATCCAAGAAGCCTAAGTACGGAATCAAGCTGTGTACGCTGACTGAACCTTCCGGGCTTGTTCTGCGATTCCTTGTGTATGCTGGTGCAGGAGACTGAAATTGGAGGGCGTAGACATGTTGATAACGTCGTCCATAAATTAATGGATGGTCATTTAGATATGGACCATTCATTGTTTATGGACAACAACTACAGTAGTGTCAATTTGATCCATGCTCTTCTTGCGAGGAGAATGTATTGCACAGGGATTCTCAGATCAAACCGGAAATAAAACCCGTCCGAAGTGATTAAGGCTAAATTGAGACGGGGTGGAGTTGTGGATTCCTATCCTAACGAGCTGGTCTGCATCTTTGGGACGTTATGATGATCAGATACGAATTCAGAAGTCATGTGGTTAATATGACTTCTCGAAGAGGAGATGGGGTCATTTCCAAGCCAGAGGCCGTTGTCAAGTACAACAAATCTATGGGTGGAATCGACAGCTTTGATCAAATGATGGCCTATTATCTAATTGAGAGGAAGAACCTCAAATGGTATAAAAAGTTAGGTTAAGTTATATCTTTCACCTCATCCTAGTCAATAGCTCTTTCATATTTCAAAAATACACTAAAAAGTCCCATCCTTGATTTCCGGCTCTCGGTAATTAAACCCCTCATTCTTCCATCCTACATCCACGATCCCAAACCTCCGTTACCTCACCGACCTTCATCCCATTTCCCTCAAATTATCCTCCTAGTAGGCGGCAAAATAAAAACATACCACAGATGTAAACTCTGTCACTCCCAAGGGCGTAGAAGGGAGACTGTGGCCGTGTTCCAATTCGTCATTATGCACCCTTCAAACTCTTACCCGCTCTTTTCGATTGTCAACTTTGGGATGTGACGTCACGTAGTGCGGTTCCAATCCGTTTCAGAGCGCATCAAGAAGAGCGCCAGGGCCTAGTGCACGTAAGGGTATGTCCATGCTCCCTTTTGCGCACTACGATAATAACAGAGGAGATTCAGGAGACAAAATTGTTAAGAATGGATGAGGAAACGGATTTCTATTATGCAAACTATTATTATTTGACGTTTGTATGTCATGTGAACTTCATATATTTCGGGAACACGAGTAAATTTTTAACGAAATAGAATAGTTCCAATGAAAGTAAACGACATGGTTGCAGATAAACTTTCTAAGGCGAAGGAAGTTATGAATAGTAATTTGTAATGTATTTAAGAAGTATTTTAGTGTTAAATGACGTTAACGTACGGCAGAAATGGTGCTCACTAAATGAAAGAGTATTTATTACTTTCTATGGTGTGAGGACTACGGTAGCGAAGTGGAACTTACGTGTTTGACATGCTGAAATAATTATTAGGTTCTTCTTACTCATTGGTAAATGAATGCCGGACCATCTTAAGAATTGAAAGTTAACTAGCCATACAATTGTATGTCCATGGATTAGTAATTGGCAATACGAAAGAAGAGAAAACAGAGTATTTGATGTAAAAAGTCCATATCCAGGCATCAAATTCAATATTACTTACAGGTAGGTACGTACTGTTTATACTAATACTCTGTACTATAGGGTACAACTAATCATGCTCGTAATTTTCAATGAATGTAAATCTATATTTACTTAGTTATTATTCAAATTTCATGCATACAATCATTTATGTAAATTTCTCCGGATTTCATAACTGGACAGTATTGATATATTCACAATGGATCCTACATTGATAAAATTTGTTCAATGAGAAATACAAAGCATGTTAAGCTGTTCTTGGATATTTCAATCAATGCCTTGTTAAGTAATAATATGTGTTGTGAATTGCACCTGTTTATTATTTTGGGCACCAACATTTGTTGACATAATCTTAACACCGTTGCGACTTCGTATCAAAGGATACGAAGAATACCATAAGATTACCAAACACCATGAACAACGCCTCAAAAATAGGGTTTATTATTACATGCAGAAACAGCACAGAAAAGTCGTTTACTTTCATATCTCGATTGTGCTTACGAAATCTCTTCCGAAACCACAGATATACACATCGTACACATGTGTCCGAAACTACACGATACATGCTCGTCTACTTTTTTGCAGTAAACACCACTGCCACAAAGTGTCCATGGCGCTAATGTCGGAATAGAGCAAGTAAGTGCAGAAAAGGGTGAAAGTGCAAGAAAGAGCATAAGGGTGCAAGAGCGTAGTGCACACCCTTGGGATTGGACCACGGCCTGTGTATACCTGCCCTGACTGCCACGGTGCACCTCCGCTTTGCCATGAATGTTTTGGGGAATGCCATAAAAAAGAAAATAATACTTCTAGCACATAAGTACAATTTTATTACTGGAGCCATATTTCCAACGGCTCTCTACCTGCAGAAAATAAAGTGAAATTTTTCATTTTTTGTTGTGCAAACAGGTGATATTACTATGTATGTCAAAAATTGTTAAATAAAGGTTGTAAACTTATGTAATTACTTAATGTTTTCCGATAAAAAACCCTGATATGTCCTTATTTCCAATTTTCAGCTCGATTAAAGGTAACAGAATGCACTTGAGGAGAAAGTGTAATTCGCAGATATTTGTAATGCTTGCAAACAAAAATGACAGTATGATGTCAATGAAACAATGCAGTGCAAATGCAATGCAACCGGCCCTTAGTCACTCTCATAACAGGATGTTCACTGAACCTTGGACAAGAGGATACTTCAATACCATGCTCAATCCCTTCATACTAATCTTGGGCTTTTGTTTAAAAAATCTAACAACTTGAACCTGAAAGCTTGTGTAGATGCTCGATTTGTTTTTGATGACACAGGTGGGTTGACATATTGGCGTCAGGTATTTTTGCTGGGCAAGTGCCTCATTTCATGGGAGAGCAAAATATTGAGGGATGTTGCCTTAAGTTCAACGGAGACAGAATCTCTCTTTTACTGAGTCATTCACTGAGTGTCTGAGCCCACAGATTTTATTTGCATTTTTTTTATAAGGAGTGTGAAGTGAGAGTTGGTATAATGATAGCCGAAGTGCAGTAGAAGTCTGTAAGAACCCGGATCTTCACACTCGCACAAGTACCTATATTTCTGGTAAGGACATCTTGTAGGTAGTGTTATAAGAAAGGAGAGATCAATGTTCATTACACGAATGCCTGTGACATACAAGCCGATACTTTAACAAAGTCATCGCCTAGAATTAGACATTTCTCATGCATGAAACAATTGAACATGGCATCAGCTTATGGGGAGATCATGTAAATTTAATCAGCGGACATAAAATGTGCTCTAAGGCAGGGTTTTTTTCCACCTCATGCTTACATTGCTTTTTTGTTTTTGCAATGGTAAATGTTCCTTGGTTAAAATGAAGTTTGAGTGAACATGTGGGCAAAATGTATCCAACTTTTATGGCACCATCCACTGATAAAACCACTAAAAATCAACATGAATTAAAACTTCTGACTCATTTCCTTAGGAATTCGAGACAACACTCCCACAAAAGAGAAAAAATAGTACTCTATGGACCTAAGAGATTCTAATATTCATTCGTTTTGACCACTTAAATGGCATAAGACAACAGCATTTGAATTTTTTAACCTTGGGAAAGTAAACATACTTAAAATCGAATTGCAGCATTCCTAAAGATTCTGTGACTCATTTCGATATTAAAGACTTCTATCAATGTTCAAACACATCATGAAGCTACAGGTTTCCATAAATTTTATCATCTGCACAGTTCAGAAACTGTGGAGGCAAGGAATACATTGATCACCCTTAATCCGGGAATCCCTAATCCGGAAACGCCCATAATCCAGCAATTCTGTCATGACCAACTACCCGGTACTTCGTGGAAAATGCCGTACCATTTTTTACCGAAACATGCTTCATAAATTGCCGAGATATCCCATTCTTAATCTTAATTTTCCCATCGCGAGATCCAGATTAATTTAAACATATTAATTTCTGGTACTTTGTGTACACTGGAATTATTCTGCAACTTGAAGTAAACATATAAAATTGAAGACATCGCCAAAACGGACTAAGACTAATTTACAGATCAACTACTTTCAATGGTGTGTGCATTTTTGATTGACCACTAGGTGTAATTTGATATAATTATTAGTTATCTTCTTATGTTTCTCCCAAGTCATGTCTCATCTATACAGTTATGGCAACAGCAGAGGAATGAGGCATCAGTACAAAACGTTAACGATCACAGAAAAAGTGCAAGTTGTGTAAAAGCTTGATGCTGTTGCATCAGTAAAGCGTTTGTCTGAAACATACTGCGTGGGATCTTCAACAATATAGCACATTAAGAAACTGAAAGAGAAAAAACTATGAAAGAAGATTTAAGTGCTGACTTAGATCACATGGTTTCGATTGCGTCGATGTGCAGGCCTTAGTATCTCTGGCCAAATGCTAATGGAGCAGGAAAAACTATTACAGATACAGACGTGATCAATCTAGAAGACGTGATGTGGGAAATTTCACGTGCATGGAATAGTATTTCACAGTCAGTTCTAAAACATGCGTGGTTTAAATTGTGGCCTGCTTTGAGGTTTGGTGAAGACAAAATAAGTGGGGATTTAAAAAATTTCATGTTTCTGAGGATGAAAATATGATGATGGAGTTTTCAAACATCATCCTTAACACTAAACTACAAGAAATGGAATTGGTAAATTTAGAGGAAAGGATAGTCATCTGCCATGATACTCTAACCACACAACATTTCGTAGATGATGAAATCATAGAAATGGTAATTAATAATAATAAATCCAAGTGGGGATGAAGATGATGAGCCTGAAATTGTTGAAGGAAGACTACCATTGATGGTTGTCTTTGAACAATCATCCAGTCCGATCGCCCGAAACGTAGTGAAGGGCGGCCGTGTAGAACAACACCCAAGCGTTGACATCGCACAGAATCAGCTGATAACAAACCAAGCACGGTAGGAAGTATGTTGCACAAAGCAATGCATAAGAAATATCAAATTCTATTTACCCTTTTCCAATAATAATATTATACTTTTAAATGTGCAGCAAAATGATGCACACGATGCTTAGATTCTGTTATTTTCACTCTCTGCACAACTTCGATACTTTTAAGTAATAACTGTGAATTAAGAAACCATTTCTTTCTGATTATTCGCAGTGACTATTTTTAAAAATAATGCACAGTAAATGGCAAACAAATATATTTTGTTATAAATAATTGACTCCTTTCAATGAAAACATCCGGACGTCAAAAATAGACCAGTTGCCATGCATGACCCATAGTCCGGCAAAATCCCTAATCCTGCATCACTTCGGTCCCGACTGTGCCGGATTAAAGATGCTCAACTGTATGAGTGCTGACTTAGACCCTCTATCATTTGGAACGTCATGTATTCTTCTTCTTCTTCAAGAAGAAGAAGAATACATGACGTCAAATTTCTTCGCCCTCGCAGACCTCACCTTTGCTTTTATGGAGGCACTGAGAGAAAATTATTGTAATGTTGTAAAACACTGTAACTGCATGTTCCTAAACAGCATCAATTTGATTCTCAGGCATGCCAATGGCCAGAATGCGACACCAAAAAGGAGGTCAAAATCAAGAGCTCTTGAAATTTTCCTGTATGCACTCACCTTGAGTTCCATCACTTTATTGTGTAATGCTTTCCGCTGAACCTCGTATGACTTCACTTTTTCTTGAAGGTAACTGCACTCCTCTTGTGAGGCCTTCAGTAGCGTCTCCTTCTCCATCAGCCTGTGTCCCTGAGCAGAGAAGGCTGCTTCACGTTGGGAACTTGAAGACCTGAAGTCTTCTAGTTCACAACACAACACCCTATTCCTTTCTTCACTCAAAACCAAGCTCTGACTGGTGCTCTCAAGTAACAATGAAGTTTGCCTTTGTTTTTGCTCACATTCATCACACTTTAACTGCAGCCTTGCAGCTCTCTCCCTGCATTCCAAGTGGAGGCGGCGTTCTTCATCCAAACAGGCCGTCTTTTCACTGATGGGAAACCAGAGTGTAGATTAGTAGGAGCCAAAAAATTAATAACATCAAAGCAATTACCTACAACGTGAAAGAACAATAGTGACAAACTTGAGATCCGTTTCCAATGTTTTCACCCGCTGATGCAGTATCTCTCTAACAGTCCTTAGCTCCTCTACTTCACACTTCTGTTTTTCGGCCGTTTCCTTAAGTTTCATTATCCTGGCCTCAGCTGCTTTCAGCTTGCCTTTTAAATCCCAGGGAGGCAGCTTTGCTTTTCCTATTCAATCGAAAAGTCAGTATATTCATGGATGAGTACAGAGGGGAATTGGGCATGACATTAGTGAAAAATGTTATCAAGTACTGGTGAATGATCAACATGAAGTGGATGGGTATATCTTCCTCATTCAATGCATCCATGCCAAAATATTTCATAAATTTTGGCATTTCTCTGCAAGGAGTTTTTTTTCTTTAATATTCATATACCAATGCCTGTCTCTGCTATGAAGTGTCATAACACTTTGCAAAACACTAAGGTGCTACCATGAATACTTCTTTGTTATTATTAATGAGATAATCAAGATTAAAAATTAAATCATATTATTGATACCCATGGAGAAAAAATTAGCATGCTGCGATTTGGTGACGACATAGCACTCCTAGCAGAGAGACAGTTGTTGGGATTAACGATTAAAAAAATTAACGATTAAAATTAACCATTAAAAATGTGGTTAACTATTTATCTTAATCGTCTCTTTTTAGAAGAGATAACTTTAAACTTTTAATCGTTAAAATGGTGCATTAACTTACAAAAAACTAAATTTAGTTAATTTTTGGCGCATGTTGACCTGACTGAATTTTTTCGGCGCAATGGTTGAGACATAGATCCAACAGACAAATGGGAATTCAGTTATCTAAGAATGCAAGGGTAGTTGTGCAAGAATGCAATGGATAGGCTCAGACGAACACATCCAAACAAAAGAGCATCTACTGTAACTCTACATAACTAAGCCGTTTCCACCACAATTTTAGAATTGTGAAAGGATACATCACATCGCAATGTGGGGATCTTATATCAGGGTTTATAGGAGTTTTTCATTTTCATTTTCCCTGACTTTTCCAGGATTTCCAGACCATTATTAGTGATTTTCCCTGACTTTTGAGTGCCTGAAAACGCCAAGATTTTGGTCATTTATAGAGATAAAAGTGGTATTGAGGATTGAGTGGTATTAAGCGCTACTACATGAAACATACACCACGACAAGTAATACCCGCTACTGATCTTGATGAGTCTCTTGCAGCCCGTGACTTCTGGAAGGGATACGACATCTAAAAAGCCATACTAAACATTGCAGCTGCATGGAATGATGTTCAAAGCTCGGCTATGAATGGCGTATGGAAGAAGCTGTGCCCACAATTTGTGAATGATTTCAAGGGTTTTGACTAGTGATGGCCGGATCGGATCCGTCGGCTCCAAAGATCTGCGGAACTTTCATTTTTTCGGTTCCGGATTCGGATCCAAAGACACGATATAAAATCGGATCCGGATCCTAGATTTTAAATTTTCTCGGCTTAGCGATCGAAGCGCCCCGTGAATGGAATGTAGGTGCGGTAGATATTGACCAGTAGAGGATGTGTAACTCAGGTCACGAAATTAGATGAAAATGTTCCCGTGCAACTAGAAGCAAAACAAAGAAATACGACTTTTTTCCCCATTACCCCGGTATCGTGAGAAAAAAATACGCATTATGTCATGCGGGTAGCCTACATTCGCCGGGATCAGGCGGACAACGAGAGCTAGTGTACTGTGCGAAGTTCGATCCCAATCGCAGTTTAATTTTTTGTTTGTCACTGCATCGAAAATGTTATCATATTCAATTTCAAACCATTACATCTGAATACTCACTTTATTATACTTTGTTGTTTAAATTAGATTTACAAATGTACCACTCATAAATTAAGGATGGTCGGGTCGGATCCAAAGATCCACGGGTGTTTCATTTCATTCGCTACTGAAATCATATCCAGGGACAGTAAATATTCAGATCTGGATCGGAGATTTTAAAATTTCGCGGCTTAGTGATCGATGAGCCCCGCGAATGGAATGTAAGTATGGTAGAAACTGACAAGGAGAGGGTGTGTAACTCGGTCACGAAATGAGAGAGATTTTTTTCGTATCACAAAAACAAAATAAAAAAATACTCGTCGTGACTTTTTTCTCCATACGCCCAGATGCGCGAGAAAAAAAATAAAGCCGAATGTCACGTGGGTCGCCTACATTCGCCAGCTTCCCGTGAACCTATGATAGCGTAGTTGTTTAAAATGAGAGTTAGTGTACTGCCGGTCGCGAGTTCGATCCTTAACACTGCCTAGGAATATAGGCTATGCTGTATTCCTAGGGTGATGCAAGTAGGCAGTTAAAAAAAAGTGAATTATCAGAAATTTCATGTCAATTTATAAGTTAAAAAAAAAAAAAATTTGGCGTTAGTGAATGATTGGAAAATATTTTTGTTGCAGAATTAAATCGTGGAATCATTACGTTAACTTTCCCCTGTATTTTTAGCAACGCATTTATAAATCTAGTTTAAACGATAGAAGTACAAAAAAGTCGGTATCCGCACACAAAGGTTAGAAATGAAGGATGATAAATTTTTTGATTCAATGGCTGAAAGAAAAATTTTAAACAGCGATAAGAATCGAACTTCATTACCTGCAGTCCACTACCCCACTCTGCTATTGTCGGCTTACCTGATTTTGGAGAATACATGCTCCCCACATGTCATTCTACTTTTTTCTTGCAAACCCGAGCCAATGGAGAAAAAAATCCGAGACTTTTTTAATTTTTGCTTCTAGTAGCATGAAAAACGGCTAATCTCATTTCAAGATAGGAGTTACACAACCTCTCCTTAGGAGTATAAAATTCTCAAATTTCATTTTAAAGGTTATTTTAATGAGACATTGCAAAATTACTAGTTTAGCAGCTTGAAATATTCTATAATAATTTTTTCGTCTTAAAAATGGAATCCCCGGATATTCCATAAATGGAATCTCTTGGCCGCAAAAAAATATTTTGTGTTTCTAAAAAATAATTTGAAAGCATTCGAGGATTTGGTTAATAATTGGAAAATAATTCCTTTATTAATAAAAATGAACTTATAATGTTTCTTTTAACTGCACTCTAAAGAATAGTTGTACAGGTTTCAAAAATGTATTGCATGATGAGTATGTGATAAGGAAGTTGATCTTTATATTTTAGAAGTAATAAGATATAGTTATTGCATCCGTAAATCTTGATCCAGGAAAATATTATCCACAAGGATGATAGGAAGTTGATTTTTTCGACAATAAATTCACTTTTTTTTTTGGTAATTCTATTGTTGCTGTATTTATATATTTTTAAATATCTAGGTTTTGAAAATCGGAATTGAGTATGTGAAACTAAGGATCCGAACCTGAGATAAAGATCCGAAACCCAGGCAAGGATCCGGTTCCGGATCCGACAAAAAACCTGGATCCGTCCATCACTAGTTTTGACAAAGGTGAAATCAATGATCCTTAGTGTCATTGAGCAGTTTACTGCAAATGGGCTTGGAAGAGGACTTTGTGGAATCATTTGAGAAAGACAAACAGCCCCTGACAAATGAGGACTTGATGGAAATTTATGCTCAGCAAAGAAGTGAAGTGGAATAGCCAGAAGATGAAGCAAAAACCTTTACGATCAAGAACATGGAGGAGGCCTTTGCTTGCATGGAAAAATATCTCACGTTGTTTGAAGAGATGGATCCAAATGCTCAGTGCTTTTCAAAGGTTATGGGGGCATGTCATGAAGCTTTTGTCCCTTATAAAATAATCCTTGAAAATAAGAAGAGTAGGTAAGTCAGACCACCCTCTCGAACCAGAAGACTCTCGACCATTTCTGAAACGCATCGACACTCAGAATGACTCGTGTGATGAGGGCGATCCTCAGCCATCTAGTACGTCCATGATGTAACCATCTAATCGTACCCACCTCATCGTCCACCAGCCACAAAGGATAACATAAATATCGCCATTCAGGTAGGTTACAGCATTAAATATTATTCCTTGGTAAAATTAAAGGAGTGTTAGTTGTGAAACTTTTGATGGATGAGCACTGCATTTGTGCGAATGTTACAATAGCCATCTACATTTCAAAAAGCGTCACCCACGAGAGCGGAGGCAGATATGAGAACAAATATGTTGTATGCGTTCGCGATATGTTTGAAATGGGATTGTAATTACATTCTGTCTTCTTTTGGTTAGTACTATTTTACTATAATATACAAGAAAGTACGTTTATTTTATGAAAATGATGCGTAAACATTTCATTAATAGTGGTTTTCTTGGAGTTAGTTCAAATTTGGACGTCAAAATTCGACTTACGTCACATCTCATGGAACCAAGTAACGCCATAAGAAGAGGTATACCTGTATAAATACATCTTTGAGCAGGTACATCTTTGAACACAGTAAATTCCATGCAAGAATTCATTTCCAATCAACAGCCCTAAATTCACCCTTGAAACTATTATTGGCAGTATGGAGACCACAGGATTCCATGTCAAAAAAATAGGGCTATTAGGTCCATTTTGTTCAAGTAGATAAGCCTGAAGCTCTTTGAGAAAAGCCAAGTTGACATTATGGCCATCTATTGAAACTTGAAGCATTTTTTTAAGTGAGAGCGTTTCAGCTCTAGTTGAAAGGCCTTGTGTAGATCTACTGCCCGGGAATGACCATGGAAAACTGAGTAATAATAATGCATCTGCACATCATTTGTATCTTTGCTCCAAAATGTGATTGCTATGTCCATTTGCAGATGCTAAGGTTTCTTGTTCAGACTCTCATCATATGAAGCCACAAATGCATCTGCTTCACGAGCAACGTTCAGTATTTTTTGAAAGAAATGTGGACCTAATCCAAAGGTAAGAGAATAGCCTACTTTATCTTTGCCCAATCTCATTTTCTTTGCCATATTGCTGTCTGGGAACATTCGCTCGAACAGAGATGCCTGTGGCCGATAGGGAGGAATGGTTTTCAATAGCTTGCAGACACCACAGTATTTCTGAATTTGCGACATCATTCTGCATACAAAAGCACTCGATACAACTCTGGTTAGTAGAAGCAGGCCCAGCGATGCTGGCTAACTCTGCAGTCAGGAGACCTGATGATGGATTGCAGCACCTGATTGAGGACGTCTGTTTATTCAGCGAAGGTGGGCGGTTATCACTAACTTCTGCATCATGACCAACAGAAGATTCTGACTCCCCTACCAGTGAGAGGTTTTATGCTAGACATTTTCATTTAAATTAAACTAAGTGGGATCAAAAATGTAACATTATAATGGTGTATAGCGGTTATCAAATCACGAGTCGGGGACTCGTCAATTCTTTTGCTAAGCTGCTAGCGAAAGTCTCTCTTGGCGAACATATAACATTTGCTTTATGCTCGCCAAACAAACTAGAATAACTTTTTCGTTGTCAGCGGGATGAAGCTGTCTGGTTTACTGGCTAAATCGCTAACGAATGAAAATGAAAATATGAATGCGCACACCTTTCACCTATTTTTTTGCCAAATTACACAGGCTATAGCCAAAAAGAACCAGAATAGGGCCCCTGGGCTGCCTCCGCAGCAAAGCTGGCCTGAGGCCAGTCGTCCCCTCCTTCATCCCGCCCTCCTCTCCTACATGCAGTTTTCAATCTCTTGGCATTTTCAGGTGATAAAATCTTAAATTTGACCGTTTTTTGATTTTTCCCTGACCACACACAAAATTCCCTGACTTTTCCAGGATTTCCATGACCATTTTCATTTTCATTTTCCCTGACTTTTCCAGGTTTTCCATGATTTCCAGGTTCCTATAAACCCTGTATATCAAAAACTAACCTTTAAGCACTTTCTACCGCCCAGAACACTATTTTGTGGCAAATTAGAGATGTACCATGGTTTGTCAAGAGCCTTACATTTACGACAACTTTAAAATCCCTCGGAGCCCTACCTCAATAAAATCGCAAATCCTTTCAGCAGACACTAGGAAACCTGACAAACAACACTCTGGACACTAAAAAGAGTTACAATTAAAATCACCAAAAAAATTTTAACCAATGGATACGGATGGAAGAAACCATAATGACAGTTTTCAATGTTTGATTTGTTTGTCAAAACAGAAAACCATCAAGGCCTCTATTACCACAGCATCCAATTTGCCAAAGTAACTCAAATGTAACTTTTAACTTAAACTAGTTACTTTTTAAAGAGACTAACTTTAATTTTAATCAGCTAACTTTTTTTGGTAACTTCCCCAACTATGGCAGAGACAGAGGGATCTGAATAAGATGCTGATAACCATGGAAAGGACAATGGCCAGATATCAGCTGAATATCAATACGAAGAAGATACTGGTGTGCAGCAAGAGGCCAAAACCAACATTGAACTAGGAAAACAAAAACTGGAAGAGGTGTAACAGTTTTGTTACCTTGGAAGCTGAGTAATCGCTAATAATACTAAAAATAGATACCAGGCCTCTCATTCGCTGACCATTGTTCAAATATTTCCTCATGAAGGCATGCATTTGGATAGTCATTCTTAAGGCAGTTTTACACGGTCATTGACACTGCGCAGGCTGTTGCTAGAACACTTGCTCAAGACATATTGCACCGTGAAAAGCGACAACTTGCGAGGACAGGCACGAAGTAGGGTCGGGATGCAGCGTCCTTTGTTTTCGAGAGCGTTTTCAACCCTTCCTCTCGCACTCTGACACCTCTAGACCATCCCTTCATCTCCCGTATCCCTCGAAGACTTGCCCATAAACAAAGAACGACACATCCCTGACACTTCCCATCCCACTCAGCACTCGATGCAGTTCCAGTTAACCACCTGCACGCGACCCCAAGGGTAGAGATAGGGTACAGCCATACCGATACCAATCCTCAAGAATCGGTGGTATCCGGAATAGACAATATGGAATCGACACATCCCTAGTAGCTAGTGACAAAAATTTCATAAAAATCCAAGTCGATGAGTGTCATGGGTTGGGTGAACTGATGGTGAATGACTCAGAAGTGTCTTTGGCCTTTTTCAGAGAGAGAGAGGAACTTCCCTTCGGATTTTGTTGAGAGCACCAACAATACTTGTTTCTCTCTTTGAAAGCTCTTTAACTAATGAAGGAGAGGTGAAAAAATTATCCGTCGTAGCTTTTCTACCCCTTTTCAAAAAATGGCTCAATGTCACATTTTCCCCAACCCTCTGCTCCTCAAGTCATCCTTTCCTAAATATGGAAAATGCATTTATTACACACTGCTCTTTAGCGTGTGTGGCCATCCAGTATTTCACTCCACTTGTCAGCCTTACTGCCCATGAACTGTGTCAAGGGACACTTACACTGACAGGAAAAACTGCTATCTATGCTAATGTTTCCAGTACACTTGTAGCAGGCAATGCAATTTTCTACAAACTTGTTCCACATTTCAGGGGCAAGGCAGAATTTTTCAGTGCCCTTACACTGAGCCCTAGCTGCCTTTCCATCAAACCTGAGAAATCTCAATGTTCCCTTGTATCTATTTCTCTGCATTGTTTTAGAGAAGAATGGGGGAGCCCAGGTTTGATTCCATATTGTGCGCAACTAGCCCTCCTGCCCCATACACTCCGGGCGCATACAGTATGGCAATGAAAGCACCAAACTCTTCCGAAGATACATATCAGTTTTTGTTTTTTAGGCAAAGACAATATGATGTTCAACGCAATACAATTGCAGTTCATCATTTCAAGTAAAGAAAATTTCACTAGCAACCGAATATCATACTACTATAGTTTCCTAAGTGTCTACCACTAACACAAAAGCATAGCAATGATTCTTCTCATGACACTAGTCCTGTACTACAGCAGAAACGGTCAAAATGTCTAAATAACGGTACAAAACAAGCAAGAGTTCAATTGACCGCTCACGGTCAAAGTAGGTAAAACATGTGATATCTCATGACCTTTGTCATCAAAAATATTATTCATTTCTTTATTTTATTTCAAAGGATTAAAATTCAGGAAACCTCAATCTCCTAATTCAAATAAGAACAAAAGAGAACCACAAACAGTCAATTGACCACCGTCAGTCTTTCCAGTGTTAAGCAGTAAAATTTCATAAACTTCTGCAGAAATCTTCATAGTTCTTAATTTTAACCAAAATCAGTACTCCAAGATCAAATGAAAAATCATTATAGAATTATCTATCGGTTACTGTGAGTCTCAAGTTTGTGAGTTTTTATATTCTTAACTCAAATTTACAAATGAAACACTTGACCCAAGCAATAAGACCTTAAATGTACATCCTATGGGAATGCTTTGACTTGTCTGGGATCAAACAAGGACTATTGCATGAAAAGTAGCCTGCTAACTGCGCAAACAAGACATTTATTAAACTTCAACATTTGAATGCCGTACTATGTTTGGCTCACAAGCTTTAGGCGAATGAATATTCCCATAAACATGGCTGCATTCTTTTTTATAATGCAAAAATCCCTTTAGTCACCAAGGGGACAGAGCTGTTTAAACTGAAAAAATCTATCAGATATTTATGGAATTATCTTTCAGCTGGAGTGAATTTCAAGTTTGTGCAACAGGTATTTCTAATTAAAATTTTCCATTGAAAAAATGACCGCAAGCTGCTGTAAGAAAGCACTTAACATGCATCTCCTATGGGTACACTTTGACTCAACTGGGGTCAAACCAAGGACCATAACAAGAGAAGTAGCCTATTATCTGTACAGGGATGACATTTAATAAACCTCTTAAAGTTTCAAAGCAGTGCTACATATGGCTTTTGAGTTTTAGGGGGACATATAACATACAAACATATATTATACATTCTACTTTACATATAAGATTATGTAAATCATGTACAACTGACTCAACAAAAAAATATGTATCTTGAAATTCTTTCATTATCTCTTACTGTCTTCCAAAGTAGCATTATGGCAGGTTTGATAATGTCTGCTAATAGGGCATTGTCCATCAGCAC
Source organism: Platycnemis pennipes (assembly GCA_933228895.1). Lineage (NCBI taxonomy): Eukaryota > Metazoa > Arthropoda > Insecta > Odonata > Platycnemididae > Platycnemis > Platycnemis pennipes. The sequence goes on from OW121852.1 coordinate 9,747,413, forward strand.
TTAAAAATTAACAATTCCATGACTACAGTAGGATTAACAATTGCTAAAATTGGGTGCTAGCTCAACTGCTAGAAGTAGACTCCCCTACACGCAATACAGACTCTCTATTCACAAGGGCAGAAGAACATTCAGAAATGCACTATGCACACCTGGAGCCTATTGCAACCTAATTAACTGTGGCCTAATAGTATTGAAAACACAGATATTTTAGCCCTAACCAATGTTTAAGGAAAATTCTGCTGTTGCACATATATGAAGTAATTATTCTAAAAGTGAAGGCACTTTCAGGCACAGAGTCAAAGAGCAAAAGAGTAGTGGAGACATTTAAGTAGAATGAAAGTACCCTAAGGACAAAGGGACACACTAAGCTCACAGGTTAATTTTAACTAACAACATGTGCCTTAATGTCTTTTGGTGTCATCATCAGGAACTTATCCATCAAACCTCAGTGGAGTCAACATCAAATTACACACAATTCAAAATCTTGACTTTTTCCTTATCTCCACACAATTTTCTACATCATGAACAAAGCAAGAAATACAGGGTTTATAGGGGTTTTCATTTTCATTTTCCCTGACTTTTCCAGGATTTCCAGACCATTAATAGTGATTTTCCCTGACTGTTGAGCGCCTGAAAACTCCAAGATTTCGGTCATTTATAGAGATGAAAGTGGTAGTGAGGAAGCAAAGAAGTCTAAACTTATGAAAAATTGTAGGTTTATTTTCAAATTAATCATATGAACTTCCAGTAATAAGAGATCAACAACTTTAAGCCCACAAAATAAAAATTATCATTCCTTACATTGATATGCCTTCAGAAAGGGTTTTAATTGCAGAAAAATATATGCAAAGAAGGCTAACCTGGCTTTTCCTTCAAACCTGACCACACGTTTAATTCCCTGACTTTTCCAGGATTTCCATGGCCGTTTTCATTTTCCCCGACTTTTCCAGGATTTCCAGGTTCCTATAAACCCTGAACTAAATAGTCAGTAAATATCTCAGGTGGAACCATTCATCAGAACTTACTTCTGGAGCATGTTTCTTGGTGGCAATGAGGCATGGACATTGACAGCAGCAAAGAAGAAAAGGGTGGAAGAATTCGAAATATGGAGCTACCAAAGAAGATTAAATGGATCACCCGAGTAAGGAGGAGGTTCTAAGAAGAGCAGGAATAAAGAGAAGCCCCCTGAAAACCCGGAGGAGAAGACGGGATAACTTAATCAGCCACATCATGAGACATGATGGCCTGATGAAGACAATTGTCACGGGAAAAGTGAGCAGGAAGAATGAAAAAAAAGTCCTCGGATGATATATATAGACCAGTGATAAAGGATGCGAAAGAGAGTAATACGTAAATCGACTGAAGATAAAAGCTGATAGGAGAAGGGAGTGGAGAGCTAGGTCAAACCAATCTTAGTCTCAATCTCACACATTCTAGTTGGAGGCTTTTCAAATTCAAAACAGGGCAATGGGATTCTTTAAGTTTTGTACAAATGGAAATTCAAAGCTTTGAAAGAAACTAGGTAATCGAGAAGGTTAAGAGCAGATTGAAAGACACTTTAGGATTTTGAGTTTGAGGGTGAAATCGGGAGCCAGAGTACAAGGAACAAAGTTTAATTTATAAAAAAAAGGAAATTGTGGAAAATCTCGGGTGGGTAGGGGAGGTTACAAAAGTGTATGAAGTAAATGATGAAAGCTACTCCACTCGTTAGAGTTCTAATGCATCAGAAATTGGGGCAAATTTGAGGGGGAGGCAGAGAGATCTAAACAGATTAAGTACATTGAGGAGATTAATATGCACAAATAGGTAAGTCTGCAAAGGAGTAAAGCTATCTCCATGTTCAACCAGTGATTTTCAATGACGGTTGAAATACAGCTAGAATCCTATAATATCTATCATGGAATTTTTAACTAGCAGTAACACACTGGCTAATTGTTCAGGCTATGAGAACATGGATACAGCAACTGTCAAAATTTTAATGTCACCTATAGTATGAGGGTCCATAGATTTCAAGACGCAGGAAAAATAAGATAAATAACACTGGCCTGGGTAAAAAATAATCACACTTTCCCATAGTATGAATGAATAAGGTAATATGTCCCCATCCACAAAGTACGTTTCATAGCAATTGACATGGATACTATCGGAGGGGAAATCACAGGTATAGATGCCAAGAACAAACTTCCCTTCCTGGCACAACTTATCGAATGGAAATTATTTCTCTCGGGGAATTATTACTTACGATCGGAAGGTGGTGCCATTGCAGCCTTCTTCTCCGGGACATTCTCAAGGTTTGCTGGAGACGGACGTTTTAATCCTCGCGGCAAAGCTCCTTTCGACGATGGTGCAGGGGGCTGTGGCAACGGCATTGTAGTGCTTAAAACTGAAATGCAAAAATACCAACAACACACGTTACTCTTCTCCACTGTATTCGGAGCAATAATTATAGCAAACACGTACTTGTTGCACGCGAAAAAACTTTCATTTCACATTCATCTCAAGCTATATTACATAAGAGATGCACCGAGATAAATTTTTTCAAATTATTTCAACTTCAACGGTTACCAGCAAACTTTTCATCGGGAACGGGCGCAGGCCGTCGAAAACGGGGGACAGAATTTACCCGAGGGATCCTGGATTGGTTTCCTGAAAATTTTGAAATATTAACGTTTATGGTGAAAACAAAGAAGAGGGCGGAGCATGCCATATGACAGCAACTCTGTCATGCTTACCAGGAGTAGCGTGCTCCATTTTCACAGGTTTACCGCCTTTATCCTCCAATGGCTTCGAAATTTCAACGGCCGTGCCCAAATTTGAATCGGCCAATCACATAACATATTCTTCAAACGCGAGCGAGCGCTCTCAGAAGTTGTCGCTGGGAGCGCTGAGGTTAGCAATTGAAGAGCGCTAATGAAATCCGTGTTTACAAACATTTTGAAATGTGTACTATGAAAAAGTGCGGTGCTACGAATTTCGGAATAAAATATGCTATTGGAGAACTGATGGATTTGCATTCCTTCTTGGCGAATAGCTTTCTGTAAGTTCTCAAAATGTCTCTTAATAGGATAATACATGTACATACGTTTCAATATGTACAAAGTATAAATCCTCCTCCATATAATGAAACGTATAATTCTTAAACAACGGTGTGATATATTACAGCTGTGAATGTTATAAAGCTTATTCAAGCTTTTTGATTATTCCCCTCAAGTTGTAGCATTAACGTTCGTCAAATTCTTTTACCTCCCAACGTAAGCAAATAGGTACATTAGAGTATTGATAACTTTTCTGGTTGATGGCGAATGATTTGCGATAAAAATGCCTGCATGCATTTTTATGTTTAATGTAGTCTTGATGGTTGCATCAGTAAGTGTAATTTCCAAGCTTAATGTGCTATTACAAGTGAAGTGACTTCATATTTTCTGATGAAGTGCTTAGAGTGAAAGAGACATGGACTTCATGATACGAATTTTAACAACATCATATATTACCATACAATTCTCTTATTTACATGGAAGCAGTTCCACTGAACTGAATGTGTCAGCTATATTTTGTGATAATGTGCAGCAACAAGACTTCCCAGACGGAGAATAGATATCTAAATATATCTACCCAGTCGGCACAAGGGATAGGCGTATCTGTGGTGGTCAAGGATCTACGAAGGATGGTGTTTATCTCATATGATATATATCTCTAATTTTCCTATCGTTTTCGCCATTCTGTTATACCCCAAGCAGCATCATGATATCGGCCCAATATCATTTTTACACCGTCACATATCACTTATTGGTCAATCCGATATTGGCTACTGATATCGGCAAATGTCAAAAGTGATAACATTTGCCATCATAAAAATGACATTTGCTGACGATATTGGGCCGACGTATGTTTGATATTACCATGGACTGATTTTTCATTAACATCATATTGGGATGATTTAATAAGTAAGATAGTCAAAATGTATCCTGGATAAACATGTTAAAAATATTTATAATCAGGGACGGTCGTACCATAAAACTGCGATGGAAAAAGAAATGGCGAGAGGTAGTTTCGATCCAAGAATATTCATAATGATAACCCTGCACTTCACCCCGACCCAACTCCCCTTGTTAATTAATTCCTTAAGGAATGGGTAATTTTAAGCATTTATGATCAGGGTTTATAGGAGTTTTCATTTTCCCTGACTTTTCCAGGCTTTCCAGACCATTATTAGTGATTTTCCCTGACTTTTGAGCACCTAAAAATTACAAGATTTCGGTCATTTATAAAAATAAAAGTGGTAGTGAGGAAGCAAAGAAGGCTAAACTTATGAAAAATTGTAGGTTTATTTTCATATTAATCATATGAACTTCCAGTAATAAGGGATCAACAACTTTAAGTCAACAAAATAAAAATTATCATTCCTTACATTGATAAGCCTTCAGAAAGGGTTTTAATTGCAGAAAAATATATGCAAAGAAGGCTAACCTGGCTTTTCCTTCAAACCTGATGTCATTTTTAAAGTAGCTCTTTGAATCAATCTTCATCTTTTCTTCCTCACATCCTTCTACAAATTTGACTGAGAATAACTTTTTCCTCGCCAGAGGGACAAAGCGAAGCATTCCTGGTTAAATAGCTAGCGCATGAAAATGAACATATGAATGTGCACATCTTTCGCCAATCTATTCACCAAATCATGCAGGCTATAGCCAGAAAGAACCAGAATAGGCCCCCTGGGCTGCCTCTACAGCAAAGCCAGCCGTCCCCTCCTTCACCCTCCTCCTCCACTCCTATGTGCAGGTTTTGATCTCTTGGCATTTTCAGGTTATAAATTTAAATATTTTGTGATTTTTCCCTGACCACAACGTTAAATTCCCTGACTATAATGTGGGCAACACATTCTGACTGGTATGTTGTTGATACAAAAGTATACTCATTTCAAAACAAACCAAAAACTTTGCGAAACTAATGGAAACAAAAGGGTAGAGTGAAATTTATCTCATAATATTTCAGCATAATTCAGAATAATCCTGGACTTCCCTGGTCAAAAATCCATGTGGCCGTCCACATGGAAATTCCATGTGGCCAATGTGGAACATGGCCATATGGAACTGATGTGGACGGCCATAAGGCGTTTGACATAGTCCATAAGGACGATGTAGAACGTGAGGTTCCATGTGAACGTCCACATGGAACCACAGATTTTTCCTTATGGCATGTCCACATCAACCATTAATCACCATTTTTCCCAATACTACCAGTTCACCATTTACTTTAAGTGAACACACATCAGCAAAAGTAGTTATTTCAATAAAAAATGAATGAGACTAAGGAATTAAGGATAATTCCATATACGTAATTCACCCTACCTCAACCTAATAAAAGTGGCTGAAATTTCTGATGGTTTGTAGCCTAGCATGGATCCAGCTTCTGTCCTAAATACTCTAACCCTGAATACTCCATGTGACATGATAATGACCCATGGTTACATTGAAAGGGATTAAGTCAAATTATCATAAAATATAATTAGCAAAAATACAAATTTATTGTGAAAGTTTTCATTAGGTACATGAAGGCAATGATCAAACATACACTTACATACTTTACACTACTTTAATAATTACAAAAATACGTACAATATATGTATTAAAAATTACCCCACTGCCTTTTCAGGGAAACTTTTCTGCGCTTCAGGCACAGCTGGCTTTGTCTGTGAATAGGAAGAATTAAAATGGAATTAAGTCAATGAGCCACTAAAAGAATAGACAAATGACTGTCATTCATGAAATTGAATTGTTACATCATTAAAAGGGAGGGGGAGGAGACAATAATTGTGACATGGGAGGGGGTCTAGTTTGGTCCAAAATTGTGTGGCATCATTTATGGACGACCCCTTTTTACAAAAGTGTACAATTTGGATACTGCGTGGGTGTATTAATACTTTGCAAAATTCTGAAGGCTCATTCTGCCATGGGTGAAACTTTGCCAACAGCACCAATGCAGTGCACAGAATGCCACCATGAAAATCATGTCAACGACTTGACTAAGGCCAGCTTTTTCATGGTATTCAATTTAAGAAACATGATTGAAAAGATACTGATAAAGCCTGGAATCATTGAGCAGATGAAAGAAAGCAACCGACTTGCTAGAGAAAAGTTGGTGGTCAATCCTGGGGAAGACTGTATTATACAAGATATTCAGGATGGTTTGTTGTATAAAGCTCTGTGTAGGGAAGTGCTCATGAATGATACAAACATATTATTATCAAGTGTTTTTAATACAGATGGTTCGCCTGTATCGAATTCATCCAAGTTTTCAGTCTGGCCTGTGCATCAGGTCAGCAATGATCTTAAGCCCAACTTGAGGGAAAATATATGCTGTTGACTGGATTGTGGTTTGGCAGCAAAAAACCCAATATGACAACTTACCTAGATGCAATTATCAAACAGTGGAATAAACTGTCGCAAGATGGATTTAGAATCTACATCCAAGGGATGACAGTGCATGTGAGATTATTTACTGTTTGTTGCTGTGTGGACTCAGCTGCTCGTGGGCCTGTGCAAGGAATGTCGCTGTTTAATGGATACAGTTCTTGCAACTGGTGTATGCACCCTGGTGAATGGGTAATGAACTCTGTGAAATATCCTTTCAGTAAAGACCCAGCCCCGCACCTGAGAAATCACCAGCAAGCAGAGGATGATATGCTTAATGCTGTAGAAAGAGGTGTACCTGTTAATGGTTTTGTTAAAATTTCACGCCTCATTTTTTTGGATAAAATGGACCCTATTGATGGATTTACCCCTGATTACCAACACTGTATGTCCTTGGGAGTGAAAAAACTTATGGATAAAATATTCTTTGACCACAGAACTTTGCCATCAGGGATACAAAATCCTGCATACCTTGGTTCCCCACAAACTTTGAATGTCATCGACTCATACCTGAAAGGTATTAAAATTCCCAGTGCATTGTTTCACTCCCCGAGGTCAATTAAAGATAGATGCCAGTGGAAGAGTCATGAAAATGACAACTGGTTACTGTTTTACTCTCCTGCCATCTTAAAAAACTTTTTACCTAGTCAGCACTACTCCCACTTTATGAAGTTGGTACAAGCATTCCATACTCTTTTAGGTGAAAATATCAATAAGGGAGGTATCGAGTCATCAGAAGTTCTTTTAAATGAATTCGTTCGAGATGTGGAGAGACTATATGGGAAGACATTCTGCACTTTCAATGTTCATCAGCTGTTACACCTTCCCAGAAGTGTTGTGATGTGGGGACCTCTGTGGGCACATTGTGGTTACCCATTTGAATCGGCTAATGGGAGAATGAAACGTCTGGTGAAGGCTGTTCGAGGAGTGGCTAGTCAGGTTGAGCGGTAGTTCAACTTCTCATTCAGTTCATCCATATTAACAGATATGGTTCAAGTGAGTGACCATGTACAGAGGTCATTGGACACCATATCAAACACCATATCCTCCAAAAGGAGGCACAGAAGGGAGGGAATTTCCTTTTTGGGAAAGCCAAAGCCTCAGTTGGTGGATGCTCCTCCTACAACCCCTAATGGCTATGTGTATCATCGAATGCATAAGGATGGACTGCTTTTCACCAGTGACCAGGTAAAGAATGAAAAAAGACTGCTCTTTTGCTGTTCTTGATTCTGGTCAGTTTGTTAGAATAAGATGGTTTGTTCTGACAGCTGACAATGAAGAAAAACTAGCAGTGGTATCCATTCTATCCTGCAGGTTGTTAGTTGGAGTGAATCAAAATGTAAGGACAGTGAAAAGCATCTTAAAATTCAATAAGAGTTCTCGAACAGTGGTATCGGTTCACAAAATTCTTAAACAGTGTATTTTTATAAAAACAAATGATACCAATTATATATTTGCTATACCTCATTGTCATGCTTTATCCTCATAAGGGCATTTAACAAATGTTTATACACAGGCTTTATCTTTTATGTTCATTGTTTCTTTTTGGTTGGGAAGTGATATTTGATGTGCTGACTCTACTATGTGCATCTCTTGGCGAGTTGTGCATAACTTTTCAAGAGCATTGTATTTGCAATCACCTTAATTCCAACTAAAAGGCTAAAATAAAGTGGATTTTTTGATAAAAATTCAGACTATATCATTAAAACAGTAACCATAAATTGATATGATTCATCTTTCTGTTGCACTTCCATTTCAGTGTAACAGCATGTTATACGTTGCCCTTTCCTTAACATATATTACAGTCCATATAGGTTCCTTAAGGAACTTGATGTGGAACGATGGGGAACAATATGGACGATGGGGAACTGAGGAGCATGCTCACTTTGCTTTTCCACATCGTCCACATCATTTTTCCACATCGCCCATATGGACTTTTGATATGGAACGTTTTGACCAGGGTTGTCTGGCGCTACCTTCAAAGGACTCCTGAGAAGCAAAATAGGACAAATACTTAGCCATGAGAAACCATTAAAAGTTGCTTAAAAATCTCCCAATGCCTTCGCTAAAAAGTACCAAAGACGTAAAACACCATTCCTAATTACCTCTTGTTCACAATAGATCCTTCCTTCAAAGACATGAAAATAAATCTAGAGCTGCTAGACCCATTCTCGTCTTATGAAATCCTCTTCCTTTCATTACGAACTGGGCAAGGAAACAATCTGCAAATATGTATCGAGTGAAAACATATGTCTAGAACAGAATGCACTTCGTGAACACTAAGACAAAGAATTTTGAAAGCCGTTTCTAAGCCATAATATTCCAACAAAGTTCAAATGAATTTAATCAGGAATATCAAAGAAGCAGTTGTTATATGTCTATTAAGGAAACGTATTTATAAAACATTGCGGGAATATGTTACTTCATTACATTAACTTACCTCACGTGTTTTATGATAACTGGAACAATCTTCAATACCTCAAGGTACACGAAAAACTATCCCACTATTCGCAACCACACACGTTTTACTGCACCATTACTAATAGAAAATAATTTTTCTCTATCTCGTCGTGATAGCGTTCATTTTTCAATATTCCTTGTTTACCTCTGGGACTCCCTCCTCATTCGTAGCAACCATTACAATCTGAAAGCATTGAGCATATTTCGGATACTCATGAGTACTCACTGCAGTGCCATAAGCTCTGTATTTCGCGCTCAGTGCTGACATCTAGCTAACGATTGAAGCACCACGCCAACAGTTCCTCTTTTGGCAGCAGGAATAAGGGTAAAAAATAGGTAAATAATGGGTTTTGCCCATCGAGGGTAAAATATCCTTACATTACCAAAAAAATTTACAGATAAGACTTACTTTGCACTAGCTGGGAAGCGGCAGAAAGGTTAAAACCTTGCAGGTGGTATATCTGAGTTTCCAGTTCACGTAACCAGTGTTCAGTAAAACACAAAATATCATAATTAACAGAATGAAAAAATAAGTCCATGTCCAAGGTTTTGTTTCTCAGGCACTGCATATTGAGTATAAAAAATTTAACTGAGAAAGAGACTTTTTGTATTTTTATAAGCATTAACTTTGTTTGACGCTAACCCTAAACCCTTCGCCAAAATACCCTCGGGGTATTTTGGCAAACTCTCGGAATAAATAATTCCTGAAGCATATGATTTTTTGCCAGAAACAAGGGTTAAAGAGTTGAAGCCAGCATCGTTATCGACAGCAACTGATTGTCGAGCACTGGGATTAGATGAGGCATTGCTATCGACCTGCGAGATCTAATTTCAAAAGAATAATATGGCGGATATATCCCCCCTTATAATATTCCTAGGAAATCATTTCATTGACAAAGATTCCGTTAGATGGCCCACCACTGAAGAATGACAAAGAACTCATGTACATGAAGAATAAAACAGCTAAGGTTTTTTATGCACATATCAGATAACACTGAAGGCGTCACTTTGTGGAAGTTTGCGGAAACAACCTTGCCATAACCTTAATTTAACATTACCATTGTAACCTTATTCTTTCAATGTTCGAACATCGGGATCCCGCAACATAGTAGCAGCATTGGCAACAATGCCAAGGTGCCCAGTCTAAATGCAACATTGCAGCAAGCTTATGTGCTGTCTGAGATGTAATGACTTTGGGAACATCCAACAACTGGGTATCATGAAGACTAGGAAACTCAACATAATCATCACTGAAAGATCTCATGTTTTCCTGGCAAAGAAGGCAGGTGAAGTATCGGGTTGTCAACTGGGTAATGGATTTGGCGACTGCCGACATTTTGACGGCTGACACTGCCGTCATCTGCACGTCATGAGTGATGCAGATACGTAACTTGGCGAAAAACTGAGATGACTTTACCCGCAAGATCATCACTGAGTCCAACTATGAAAAAGACGAGATTGGATTGAAGCAGGCTTGAGATAAAAACTGTGATCATTGAGAATAACATGATCTTGCTTCACTTTATTATGTTTGCCATAAATATTAACAGTTTGAATTTTATGTGAGAACACTTATTGAATATATTATTTTTGGGCCATTTTGTTTTACTGCAAAATTTTATTCATCAATTGATATTTACAAAAAAATCAGCAACTTGTGAACATATATAAAATTAAGAAAGTCATTAGGAGTGTGAGTCATTCAAGATAACTTATATTGGCACATTTTATCACTCATTCATGCAAAAAATATATTTCTATACACACGAATATCTCTTTCCTGATGAGATTACATTTGGCTAGCACACAAATGTGAGTTACAAACGAAAGAAAGATGATGCCATAGATCCAACTACTGAACTCTTTTAACACTGGATGGTGACTGAGTTGTTCAAGAACGAGACGATTGGAGTCCATTGCATTGTCGTCATCATCCCACAGCACTTTGCTCCACTTCTTGATCTTGATCTTCATTGGCATGCATCGCGTACTCTGCCAATGTCTGCAATCAGTAAAAGAATAACATGTGCTTTTCACACTACATACGTTGTGATCATCAAAGAATAGGAAACACTTGTTTTTTAAGCATCAAGAGTAATTATAATGCACAAACTGAATATTAGGCAATGGATGAAAACCCGCCATGTGGAATTAATTTTCTCAAATATTCCTGTCGCCTTAAATTTATGAAGTTGTTAAATTCCCTCTAAGAATAGGGTAGTTTCTTAAGGTAGCAACCAAAATCATTAGGTAATTGCGATTGGTGCCCCATCATAAATGCAGGCATTCCATTTTACATCGACAATTTTTTCAGGAATATCAAGCTTCACCATCGCAGATTTCAACGAAAATTGGTGCATAGATACTGTCAAGTGCTCAATGCTGTTTAGGCCTATTGCCAGTGGAAATTGAGCACTGTTTTTCACCAACCATATCTCCTTAACCCTTACAAAACACATAAAAATTCTTTCAGCACTTAAAAGAACAACATTAGCACTTTTTAAATCAATGCTTTTATAATTTTTACTCCCTGTCCCACATGGACTTTTTTGGCCTCAAAAAAACATTTTTTACGAAATGTCTCAAATTCAAGTGATTTTTTCTGAGTGATTAATGCTCATATTTTAAACTTCTTAATATATTCACACAGTAGACACGTATATGTGTTTTTGTGAGAGAAACAGGCCCGTTTCTTTCATTATTTCTGTGTGTAATTTTAGACTAAACTTGTGAAAAAATTGAGTTTTGGAAGTTACATTTACAGCGACTTAAATGCACTTCTACTTAGGAAAATTCCATTTAAAAGTACTTTATTATCGAGAACATTCTTAAGCTTTCTAAAGACACCTTTTGAAAGTGTGGATCACGTAAAACCAGTCTGCTGTAGCTTGTAGAAAAACAGCGTAAAAAGACGTTTTTCAGGCGGTCACGCTATGCATGTATGCCTATAATCCAGGGGCGAAATTTTTTTCTGCTGAAACAGGGAACGGCTTATGGCTCAGGAAGGTTGACAGTATCTATGCTCCAATTTTCACTGAAATCTGAGATGGTGAAGCTCGATATTTCTGAAAAATTTGTCGATTTAGAATAGAATGACTGCATTCATTGCACGCAAATAATTTGGCTTCCCATTAAGGATAGGTGGCTGATGGAGATTTTTCAGGGAACAGAGGGAGGTGCCTTGCAAAGAATATGCAAATGCTGAGTTAAACTTCTTTCATATAAATGGCCTAAAAACCTTATCGATACTGAATATAAACAACAGCATGGGATTCAAGAGAGATGGAACCGTGTGAATGAGAACCAATATTAGCAGAAGCTTGTAACACAAGACCCAGATTGGCCCAGCGTGGGCATTTCTTCAGTGCAGTCCTCGTGATGCCCCTCTTCTGTTTCTGGAGTTTATTTGACTCCAGTTCCGCCAGCCCTCTTGTATCGGGCCTCATTGTCTCTCGGCAATGGAGAGTTATTCCAACAAGACACAGCTCCGTCAACGTCACTCAGGTTTGTATACTGAAAACAATCTTCCTTCGTGAATGCAATCTCACGCACAAGCAGGGTTGGCAAGAATTTCACCATCGCCAGAGACCCACCACAAAAAATAAAGAGGGGGGGCAATGTAATGCTGAAAAAATATATGTATTAATTTTCAAGCACTCATTCACATGGCTCTGCAAACAATGTCCAGTCATTCTCGTCGTGATTCTCATTCACGCATACTCAAGCAGGGTGTCCCCAAAAGTCAAAATATTAAATTCAAGTACAATTCCAGGTTTTCAAGGCTAAACTTATAAAATATTCCAGGCTATTATATTACGGTTTTTGTATGAGTCAAAGTGATGTTTTTCAAGGTCTATGTAGAACAAGAATTTTTTCTATCTTAACCCATAGCATAATATAGATAAAGTAATTAAATAAGAAATAAGTGATCAATTAAAGTAATTAAATATGCAGTTTTATTGGTAGTAAGAGAGACTCATTGTTGGTTTGGAAATATGTATACACTACTTATTGATTGAAAATCGTCTTTCTAAATTAGCATTTCCATGAGAAATTACACATTCTTCTACGAGAGGAACTTTATGAACCCATTGGCTGAAGTCTTCATCATTCAGCCAGTTTCGGAATGATGATTTTCCACGTTGATATTTTTTAACTATGCTTTTCTATTTGAAGGTGGCTGGTTCAAAATTTACAAGTGTAAACATTTTCTTCATAATGTTTGTTAATTGGAAAATGTTTAAGAGAACTAAATGGAATGAAAGAATGACTGATTTCACCACAAAAAGCATTAAAGAAAGCACTGAAACCAAGGCCATTACTAAAACACAGTTGAATGTGATCGGATTATGTTTGGGCTTCCCCCCTTCATTAGCTCGGATAATCAGCACTCTACTGTATTCGTAACCGATATTTTAAAACTGTTACAAGACACTGGGAGAAGTAACTATTACACGGGCCCAAAAATACTGGGTACATGTATTGGTTTAAATATCACGTTGGGCAATTCCGTTGTTTCAGGCGTGACTTCATGGAATTTGCTTAGCATATTGAATGAGAAGCAGTAACTTTGTAATTCCACATGTATTTATTAGTTTGCGATAAATACATGTGGAATTACAAAGTTACTGCTTCTCATTCAATCATGTTGGGCATTTGTTTGTGTATCATATCCTTGGCTTAGTCCGATGCGCAATGAATGAGAACAAAAGGCACTTGACGTGATGCTGAAGACTGACATTCGATCAGTTAACGTATCCAATACACACAGCGCTGACGATACATTGAGCCTAACTACTTTTTCGTTGTTCATTTATTCATTCACACCAATGGCATATCCATTAATCTTTACAGTTTTCAAATAATATATATCTTAAAGTCATCGTTGTTGATCCTATTTGTAAAATAAGGATATTTTGTCTTGAATTAAGAATTTTTAAAATTCCCGACTCAGACCATAAAATCACTTATAATCCACGAACATTTCCCTGCGTTGAAAATTCACTAATAATTCCCGATGTTCCAGGTTTTCCCGGTCACTGAACACCCTGACCAGGGAATTTTCATCCAATCACGCACTCGGGTTAGCACATTCAGTCACCCTCGTGAATCACATGCACACACACACAATCAGGGTTGACGAGAAATCTCCATTGCCAGTGACTCGTCACGCACAGGCGCAGGGAAAGGAGCAAGGATGGGGAATGGGTGCCCAGCGGCAAAAAATGACACAATGGGTGTTTCACCATCCCTCGTCAGAGGAGAATGTCAATCCGGAAAAGGAATGGGAAATATGCAGAGACAAGAGAGGAAAATAGAAGGAGTATGCTATGCTCTGATTGGTTGGGTGATCAGGAGGCAGATGATAGAGGTGCAGGGGGATTAGGTGAGGGAAGGGGGGGGGGGGGGGGGGGGGGGCACGTGGTTACTTTGCGCACAAAGAGAAATTAAGCAGGAAAATTGGTCCTTGGTCGCTATTCATGGTGTTGTTGCAACTCTTTGTATATGAATACTTTCTTATGCATCTAGTAAATTTTTAAAGTAAAGTTTTACTTTTCACTAGCTAGGCCCCACCTTGAGTATGCAGCCAGTGTATGGGATCCGAATAAATTGGGCTTGATCAGAGAACTAGACAGTGTGCAGCATAGAGCAGCTAGGTTCGTTAAAAGGTGTTACGATAGGTTGAGTAGTGTTTCAGAATTAATACAAGAATTAGGGTGGGAGTCATTATCAGAGCGTAGGTTAAAGTACATATTAAATCTATTTGAGAAATTTCAATCGGATAGCTTTACTGAAGATGTTAGGCACATATTAAAAACACCAGCGTATTATGCTAGATTCGACCAGATAAACAAGATTAGAGAGATAATTGTTGTACTGATAGATTCAAAATGGCATTTTTCCCCCGTACTATAAGAGAACAGAATAGGCAGCATAGCAAAGGGATAGGTAGGGGAAATATTTTAGAGTAGTCTGTAGTGCATGATGCATGTATTAATCCCTTAAATACTATAGATACTAACAATCTAGTTGCATGAGACCCTATAGTTGCTTGTTTGCATGTATGTAGTGCATGCTTGGTGATCTTCACCCCCTGCCACACACCCTCACGGTGGCTTGCAGGGTATCGTGTAGATGTTGATGTAAATAATATGGGACATGTTATAACAGTTTCACATTGTCAACAGTGATGCGATGATCTTCAGAATGCATATGTTGGGCTACTGATGAGTGTTGGAAGTGGCCAAACCTAAAGCAGGCTCCGTGCTCTTTGAATCTAATACTGTGGTTCCTGTGGGTTTGGCAATTGTAAGAAGCAATGCATATACTCCTTCCGTCCCCCTCCTCCTCCCTTCTTGCCTCAGCACCTTAAGAATACCACTTTGGAGAAATTTTATTCTTCAATTCTGCATTGCATACAGCCGTGAAGACATTCTATTCATTGTTCACGATGCAAACTTATAATTTTACCCAGCTGTGGATGCACTAGGTGGCTTTTAGCTCAGCCCTAAATTTTAACACATAAAATGTCACTGATAACTGATATAACGTATTTGATGTTATCCATGACACAAAGCGATGATTTCATTTCAATAATGACCTCTATCTTCAGAATCGGTTCTATTTGAATTGACTCCAGGCTTGAGGGATAAAAATTAATAAATACATACCTATTAAATTAGTTACACACCTTTCTTTTAAGAGATTTCAGCTCTTCCTTCTTCTTCCTTTCGAAGAATCCAGCCTGTGAAGAGCAGTAAACAATCAATTTTAACATTGAACAGAATGATATCCCTTGTCTACACAAAACATTGAAATTACAAAGTTTATATATTTACAAAGTGCTTCAGTAATTTGCTTCATTAGAACTGAATTCAATGTTTTCAGGCTTCAAGGCTTAGCAAGAGAAGATTATTCTGCGTGCAAACTTAAAGAAAATAGTGACTTTAAACTATAGATAAGAAATTAGAGCCAGAATATGAAAATGAGTAAGATAATGTTTTTTACTCTCTTACTCTTAGGGTATGTTTGTCTGCAATAGTTTTTCTGCAGTACTCTGGAGTTTTAAAGCCTTTTACAAATGGAAGGTCGTAGGTTCTTGGACTGTCTGCATAATGGCGATGTGAAATCTATTGGAACTAACATGAGGAGGATGGCTTGTTCATTTGAGCATCACTCTGACTGCTTAGTGAATGGCATTATGCTATATATAAACTATGCAGTCCATTTCGAATTACCAGCATAATATGCCACTGTTTTTCACCAATGCAATGGCTCAGAGAACAAATGGTTGGTAGGCAAACACGACGACTGAATCATAAGTCCAACCCACAGTGCCCCACATTACGAGTAGTGATCAGGGGCGTCAGAACTATTTTCACTGGGGGTGGCAACTCTGAAAAGGGCCCGCATTTTTTTGCGGATAGGAGGGGGTAGAGACTAGAATTTCGATAAAATAGCATATTAAAGTGCAGGAATGTGTGTCAGACAGTACCCGCTTCGAATAAAAGGGTCCGGGGCTAATTCTGGGGGGGGGGGGGGGAGGGGAGAGCCTTCGGCCTCCCACTTCCGACACTGCTGATAGTTTGCATGAATTGCCATGAGAAAACATTCACCTGGAATCAAACCACAGACCTTTGGCTTTCCGGGCCACTGCGCAGACCACTACGCTACCCAGGATCCTTAATTCTCATGGAAACTTTACCGAGTTTCAAGGTACATACTAGATTTTGGGCCCTTGCAGTAGGGCGGATCAGAAAAATCGATTTTTCGCGGAGAAACTTGGCCCTCTGGAAAAAGTTGTCAAAGTGACTCAAAATGAGGCCAGAAAAATTTGGGAACTCTAGGTCAACCCTAGACCCTCGCGCCGTGGCCATTTATGGGGATGGGGGCTGAAAATGGAAAAAGTCATGTTTTTAAATCGGTTCCCCATGGAATTTGTCGAGTTGCGGCCCTTTAGGGCAAAAATTTCGTCCATTTGTACGTATCTGCAGCCGTTAAGCCACAAATCGTCTATTTTGAGTGCGCAGCCGTGCGTAATATGCACCGCCCACGCAGCGTCGCGGCGCTACGCTCCGAAGGCCACTCGAGCGTCTCCTGTCGGCTCGCACCTCCTGCCCGGTCGCCGCGAACGCAGCAAAACTCATCACGGATGCGTCTTCCGCCGTTGATCTCATTAATATTAGATAATTAAACAATTTCCAGGTAATAACAATTACGGAAATAAGTATGAAAGAAATATAACACACCGTCATCATCCAGGGAGTTAAGAAACGCTCCTCGATTTTTAGCCTACTTTTACTATTAATTTTCAGTATGGAGAAAGAATGCAAAAATAATTAAAGTAGTTACCAGAGCTCACCACGTTGAGGTACCTGCACTATGAACTCCCCCGCCCACACACCCACTCATAGAATAGAGGAACGCATTTCCTTTATCAGATTATATGCTATCGAAAAAATAAGAAAGTGATCATTTTTAGTACCAGTCGGTTTATCTGTGTGCAAGTATTCGTCTTTAAACTTTATTTTCATTGAACACTAAAGGTCATTATCGATTTTTTTAATTTTTGAAGTCGAGCAGATAAATTTAAAACTTACTCTATCACAGCATGAACTGAGACTAGGTTTTGAAGGTTGGCATTTTGGTTCTGCTTTCTAGTATTTTCTGTATTTCTTATTGTCTGTCATTGTTGCGGATGCCAATGAAGCTTGGGTTACCTCTTTTACAAATATTTCAAAAGCTTGCGTGTGACAAGGACAATTGCATTCCACAGTTGAGCATTACTCAAATAATTATCGACTTTCTTCAGTCGTGAGATGCGATAGAGCACGAGTCGGTGTTCTCGTCCCATTTTATCAGCAGCTTGTAGTCTTCTACATCAAATTTAAAATCTGTTAACTCAGAAGTTCTTGGATTTTCGTCGCACGCGTATTTCTTCATGCCTCTTAAGATTATTTTCCACGAATCTCTTACACTTCTTCTCCATTGTCAGCAATCATCTAGAGGAGTGAATTTTCTGAGTGCCCGAAAAAACTGTTTCTCTGAATAACAGGATTAATGACTCTTTTAAGGTCTACTGGTAGATATCTTGATCAATTTAATAATTTCCATAAATTTACAGCACCCTCATGTATACAATGGTTTTTTTCACTGAAAACCAGGCAGGTGCGTATACTTTTTGAATGACACTAGATTTTATAAATTAGCGTATGAATTTTCTTTGGACACGTATAGCCACAGTTGTCGGCTGGCCGTAGTGAGCTAACGAGAATGAGCCACATTTTTTGGAGTTTATCTGGCCAAATTTTCCGAGCGAAATCCTTTGGACACAGCATTAGAAATTTCCCGAAGATACTGCTGGTCACTGCTCAGCAATCTCAAGTCTTCTCCGTGGGACAATTTTGTTGGAACTGGCTCGAATCGTATGATATCAAGAGTGTGGCAGTCTTTAAGGGTGGAGACAATAGGTCTTACAAACAAATTTGGACTCTTAGTTTGCCCGTCTAATGTTTCTACCAACTGCCGTAGTGTTAAGCCAATCAAGTGAAATTGGCAAATAGACCACTGGAAGGGACGTCGGAGTTTTGCTTCCAGAAAACGGATGACGCTTCCTTCCTGACATGTATTCACTTTGGTGCCATCGCATCCAATCACTTTTAAATTTGAAAGTTCAATATTTTCTTTCGCAAAAAATCAAGAAAATGCAGATATGATGTTTCTTGCAAATCCTCCTGTGGGGGAGACAAAACCGAAAAATTGGGAGCCAGGCTCCAACTAACACGACATGTCCCTCCCTAACCTTAGATAGGTAAGTCCTCTTGCCTATTTTCTGCAGCTTGTTTCATCCTCTCTGCCGTCAAAATACAGACCTTCAATTGTATTTTTTTATTTATCTGTCTTTGCTTTTACTGAATCTAGCATCTTCTTTTTCTGTCTTCATAAGTAATGCCGGTCCACTACCTTTCACCTGTCTTCCGGAGTTTTGAGCTTTGCGTCGGATACAGTTGCGCTGACGATCATTGCTGCTGCTCTGAGGGGCAAGTCACGAAAACTAGCACATACCCCCGCCGCAGTTGACAATTGAAGACGCCTTTGCCCCGAAGGAGGTCCAGGTTGATTTTCATTCCTAATCGTATTAGGAACGTTGAGGTCCAAGTCGGTTGGTTCCTCGTCGGTTGAGTTTTCTCAAGATGTGGCGGAAAAAAATTCTTGATGCTCACTTTTTACCTCTTCAAGAATGAAAGATTTTGAGTCGACGCTCTCCGACGATCCTCTTCTGAGGTTTTTCTTTAATCGTCGAATCACTGAGGCATCCAATTCACCGGATACCATCTTTCGTTTTGTCCTTTGCTCCCTCAAAAATGCCGCTTCATTTGGGAGAACTGTATCCTCTTTCTAAATTTACGCTCGTTAATTCTTTAGCACTGAAACGCACAAATATCACATAGTTTCTGGGATTCATTTAAAAATATATTAATTTGTTATCGATTTGGCACCTTTCGTAGGCTTGCTTGCATTTTTTCTTAAGCCGTAGTACGTCGTATGGTACCGTATAATCATTTTAATCACACCATGTTTTGGAATGATTGGAATAGAGGTGCGTCTCCAAAGTTCGGACACTTTTTACGCCACCAGACTACTTGATAAACCGTAGGCTCCCTTCCTGCGTTTTTGTATCAATACGTCGCGAACATAAAAAAAATATTTTATCACTTCTTTAAAAGTTAGTACTGTCAATTCGTTTATGTGGACGGGACAGGAAAAACGGTTTAGTATGTAGGGTTATATTACTTTCATACAGTTCCTCCGTAATTGTTATTACCTGGAAATTGTTTAATTATCTAATATTAATGAGATCAACGACGGAAGATGCATCCGTGATGAGTTTTGCTGCGTTCGCGGCGACCGGGCAGGAGGCGCGAGCCGACAGGAGACGCTCGAGCAGCCTTCAGAGCGTAGCGCCGCGACGCTGCGTGGGCGGTGCATATTACGCGCGGCCGCGCACTCAAAATAGATGATTTGTGGCTTAACGGCTGCAGATACGTACAAATGGACGAAATTTTTGACCCAAAGGCCCGCAACTCGACAAATTCCATGGGGATCCGATATAAAAACATGACTTTTTCCATTTTCAGCCCCCATCCCCATAAATGGCCACGGCGCGAAGGTCTAGGGTTGACCTAGAGGTTCCAAATTTTTCTGGCCTCATTTTGAGTCACTTTGACAACTTTTTCCAGAGGGCCAAGTTTCTCCGCGAAAAATCGATTTTTCCGATCCGCCCTACCTCGCAGTCCATCAAGGATGGCAACGCAACCTTGAACCTCGGTAAAGTTGCCATGGGAATTAAGGATTCTGGGTAGCGTAGTGGTCTGTGCAGTGGCCAAAGGACCGTGGTTCGAATCCCGGTCCAGGTGAATTTTTTCTCACAACAATTCTTGCGAATTTCACCGCCGTTCACGCAGCTGGCTTGAAATATCCTACACCTCTGGTAGTGATTGGTAAAACCAGGCAGATATTTTAAAATATCGATTTTGAATGATGAAGAATCAGGATGATGGACGCTGTACATTAGCGAGGAACACTGCTTGAGGATGCTTCCCAAATTCAGCCGAGTCTGAGTATAAGATGGACTGCTACTGAGTCAGATTTACTGGAGACAATACAATGCCTCCAGTCTTCTCAATTATTAACACATAGTTGATGTTAATTTTTAAATAGATGTATGCAGTGCATGAACTATAGCCCATGTTCCAGTTTGAAAAACTGAGGAGTATACATCACCTTGTGCATGGCCATAGCCACGAAAAGCAACAGCATGATGCCTCCTCCAATGGCTAGAGCCACAACCCATGATTCAACATGCTTCTTTGGAATATCTCCTATAAAGCGAGTGGATGCCCATGATATATCAGCCCTGAAAAAAAGTTAAATATTATTTGGTCAATTACATCCAAATCATTTATTTCAATTAAACAATGGGTTCTAGAAAGCACAAAAATTGGGTTTTATGTTTGGATGCATTAATGCTCATGAACATAGCATAAGAATTCTAAGCAATAACAGCTGTACGTGAAGGAATTCACAAAACACTGATTTTCCCTTAGTTTATCAATGGTTGTGCAAAGATGTACGAAAACTTCTCATTACCTCCCGGAAGATGATGCAGATGAGAATCACAGGCTGGCTGCAACAAAATTTCATGTCAAATGGGAGAACATTGGGAGAATGATACAACGTTGGAATGTCACGGTTAGCAATGAGTCAATGAATACATAAATTAGTGACAGCTGCTGCATGGGAAAGGTATCTTAAGACTTATTGCTGATTGGAAATTGGATATTAATCTTGGAAAAAGCATCTACTGTGGACAGCTAAAAAAAACACGCATATTCAGAGGTCATGTGTATGAACATTACTTCAATGTAACTAAAGAATACTTCAATGAACAGAAAAAATATTATTTTTATAGCATACGAAATTGCAGGTAGGTATAATGAATGAATTATCTGTTGAGATGAAGTGCAGTAGGAAGAGCTGAAGGAATGGAGAGTATATTCAGACACTGATTGCAAAAGATATGCATAAAAGACGAAAGGAAATGGAAGAATATCCATGCAGGGGAAATTTAAACTTATTGCAGAGGGATAAATGATTCACCAAGCACAAGTCAATTAGGCAAGGAAGCAATGTGGTGGGAACAGATTGTGGTTTCAGACTAACCCTGAAAAGGAGGATGACTGAACATGAGAGTTGAAGTATCCTTATAAAGCAGTGTCCAGTGCTTCCTGACATGTTCAGAGCTCAGTCATGGAAACTGACCAGTGAACCTGTGCAAAAACATTCACAAATTCCACCTTCTCCCAAACCTTCGCCCAAAGTGCTCATATTCTGTTATTGAAATGAAATATTCAGGGAAATGAGTTGTCACAAGAACAAAAAGAGTTTAGCAAAGTAAACAAATTGACAATTTACAGTACACATACACAGTGAAACCCCCTATAATGAAATTTTACGAAAACCTCCCCACTACTAAGTGATAGCCCCGTGGGGGCTATGACTTAGTAGTGGTCATGGGGGCTCCCTACACTAAGTCATAGCACCCATGGGGGCTATGACTTAGTGTATAGACTTGTGTATAGCTTAGACATGTGTGCATAGTGTATAGACTTGTGTATAGCTTAGACATGTCCTGCAGGACCTTCCTATACACAATGTGCAAATAAAACCTCCCGTAACGAACCTCCATACTTATGAAACCTCCATAGAATGAAGTCCACTCCTGGGTCCGAACATAGACGTGACCTGTATTTAACGAATTTTTTGCATAAAAATTATTTTTCTCATTTATAGGTTTTCATAATTAATGTCGAAAAAGGTGCATAATTAATGTTGAGTGAAACACTGAGCTCAGTCAGGGATCGCGAACAATCATAGAGGTGACCACGGTTGGAGTGTTTTTCTTTCAAGAAAAAGAAGCAGCATATTTCACGCAACAAAATTCGCTACCCCACCCAGATCGTGGGCCACCGCGGCTGTCACTCTCAGCAGTTGAGCCGGCGCATATTTTCTTAATGGCATACAACATAACATTTTGATCATGTTAAAGATAGTCGTCTTCCTTCCAAAAGTGTTGTAAAATCTGCTAGTCGTACACAACAAATAGATATATTCGCAGGGGACACATTGAGCATCTGAGAATAATATGCAAAACTAAATGTTCCACCAAATAATGTGGCATATTCAATATGGTAAATAACAGGCTTTAGTTTTAGGTGGTGTAGAGTTTAGGAATTATTAAATGATAGACCAATAATGAAATTGTAGGAAAGAACGATAATTTCAGTAAAATATGCAGAGGGCTGCATCAATTTCCGTGGATAATCAGCGTTTAACGTCATACGAAATTGATTTGTCCCCTCTTAAACTTGCTGGCATAGTAAATGAGAGTCGCGTCTTACATCTAAACGAATTATTGACTTCTCCTGAGACTACGCAACTGGCATATAACCTATGTATTATGAACTTCCGTGCAACGAAGTCGTCATTTTTCCAGTCCCTGCGAATTCGTTATACGTTTCACTGTCATTAGTTGTTCAATTTCAAGATTAAAATCAGCATTCATGACTCCTGCTTGCAATAATCCTTCTTCTTTGTTGGTTTTACATTTATGGAATATCCATGCTTTGCATCATGCTGCAAGATTTTTCTTTGAACTTTAATTATAAACAAACAGTGTGTTTTAATGTACACATAGGTTGCAATTTCAGAGGTCGGTAAAGAATTCTGTCCACTGATACCTGATTTATTGCTGCAGGGTTTGTATTGGTCGTGAATAAGGATACTGGCAAAAGAGATCATACATAGGATTATGTATTAGGCACAGTAAGTTTTAAACCGTTGGGTGCATCGAAGATTGCAATTAAGGACTTTTCTCAGCTAGCACATGACTGGGATCCCATCCAATTGGAATACCATTGTATTCATATTTATGAAGATTGAACTTGCCATCAGTGATAAAATGGTTAAGCCATGATCTACACGAAGGTATGTAGCTCCTCTGTGCGTGATTCTGGTAGAAGAGCATAAATCTTCCGTCAGCTGTAATTAAAGAACCAAATACTCAAAGTTTGATGAGTTCATCTCACCATGATTCATTAACGTATGTATTTCACATGGCTAACACTTCGTAAGTTAAAACTGAAGCATTGTGTGTAAGGTGTTCTCAAAGCATTGTGTTTGATGCTATAGTTACATTGCGTTGTAGTCATGTATTGTGCATTGGAAAAATGCATTTCTGTATCGCTTGCTCTGGGGGTTATCCTTCATTTGTCACTTCTGTGTGTCCCGCTGATGAAGCATGACGGTATTAAGTGTCTGATTTCTTCCTCAAAGGAAATCTAGCTATTATTTTTTCACCTATGTTGGCAGTCCCTGATTCTTTTGATGACACCTTTGCCTGTCCTGCATATTCGAGTCAATAGGCAATAGCATCTGTACCAACCTTATTTCAGCAAATTCTTCCCAACACCTCTGAATTTCTATAACCCCGTTTCTGTTCTTTTTTCTGTTCTTAACTGTCCCTGCACTTGCTGCTTGGATTGCTTCCTGTGGGCTTCCTGACGACTTTCCTGTCACGGTATCTGTTTCTTCTCCTTTTCAGGATTTGACTGAGGCTACAATCTGTTCTATCCACCATCCACTACCTTGCCTAATCAACTTCATGCTTGGTGGTCTGCAGTCTGTGTAAATATAAAACATAACTGAGCGTCATATTATGTAATTCCTAGCTTGACCAATCAAGCTGAACTTTGCATTGAAGACTAAGATTTTTGCACCATCATGTGCAATCATGGCTTACTGAAAGCTTCTCAGATATGTACAGGATCTTTATTTATGAGCTATACACCACAAATTTAAGTAAACCGCAAGTCTTTAGGGGAAGGTAATGATGCATATATAGTTAATGAGAAAATACAGCAACTTAAAGAAATCATACCTGCCATTCTTCGGCTGTATCAGTCCAATTGGTTCTATGACCTGCACAAAACCTTGGGTTTCCAATAAAATAATATCACGTAGGCCCATTACTTTTTCTGCAAAGAAAGTTTAGAAGTGTCATTCACAATGATACACATATTTTAAGGTGATTGTCTCAATGTGGATGAAATGTAAAAACTTTAATTTCAAGTTTTGATTTTTGTGGCTCATCTAGCACATAGGATGACCCATATTAAAAACGTCTCGAGTTATTATAGGGGGTTCATTATAAAAGTAATAAGGCTATTTTGTTAAACAGAATCGAATGCCAATTAACATAAGTTCCTTCTCAAAGTTTAGGACAAAGTTACAACTCATGTGGCAAGTTAGCATTATGAAAGAAAAAATAAAATTTGCACAGATGCACAACTAGTCATCATCACCTTTCTTATCTGTGACTTTGTAATGTCACTGGAGAGATAACATTAGATCATTATGGAAGTTATAATGCATGCTCAGAGACTAGATTAGGGACATTATAATTGGATAAAAATATGCACAAATATACAGTAGAACATCAATAATATGGTATGGTTGGTATTTGATGCATTCCAGAACCACCATTTTTCCTGCGCATGGGTCAATTTTTTATTCAATTTCCACTTTCTATTTTATTTTCTAATTTTAAAGTTATTTATGACATAAAAAATCATCCCACAAAATTCTGGAAAAGCTTCTGCTATTTAGATAAACCATCATACCAGACATGTTGAACTAGCTGTATCTACAGTCATTTAGGGAAGAGTTAACTCCCGGTTTTCCAAGAAAGTGCCGGTTGGAGGAGCACGTATATACAGTACACAGAGATTATCTGTTGATTATGGGACTTTTCGGTTTATCTTTTCCTACAGTGAACAACTACAATTTAACAAAGTTATTAGAAAATGCTATTATCTTCTGATGAGTAGATCATAGATTTTTTGTGAAAAAAGAATTTGTTTGAACTCCACTAGTGTATTAAATGTCTGATACAGTATATTTCCCAGCGCACAGCCCTCTTTGTCTCAGAGTGAACACCCACTTCTTTTGCAATCTAATTCAAGAGCATTTATGACACAAATTTGTTGAATTTGTGAAGAAAATCCACAGCTCAGTTAGGGCAAGAGTCAGTAATTGGGTATTACAGTATACTTCAAGGAAAATAAATGTTTGAATCATCTTTGTGATGAATATCAGGGCTGTGATTCTTCACCATAATTTAAGTTAGTTTGAAAACATACTGCTTTTTCATCTGTTTTAAAGTATTATTTATTGCCAAATGATGGCTGAGACATTTGTTAAGGAACTGCATTCAAAAAAATATTAATTTATCACTAATATGGCTGCCAAAAATGATCTATTTGAAGTGACGCTTGGAGCCTGTAAAAATGTTATGAGTTGTGAGGATTGCCTACACTCTAAATTTACTGTTTATTCTTAGGCATTGTATAAGCCATAGATTTCATCAAATAAATTTCAAATTCCAGTGATGTAATCAAGAAACATGTATCTATCGTTGATCTTTACCAATATTCCAGTATTTGCAACAAATTATTCTCCATAACAGTTTGTTTCCCATTTCCGCCTGAATTTTCGCAAATTATAAACTTTAGAGCTCGGGCGGTAGTGGTTAATGTTATCCGATTTTGAAAAAATTTTGCATGCGAGATCCTGATATCAGTACACAACTTTCCCACACAGGGAAAATTTGATCTGGAAAAATAAAACCTTTTTCGGCCCACCCTAATGTGTGTACATATCAATTAAAATAATCCTGTGTATGCTTGACAAATGAAAGTGTGAGCATATAACGTACGGAGTTTATTTAGCTAATTAAAATGCCTATATGATAGGTTAATATTACTTCATTAGCATTCCATCTGTGATTTTTTAATTTTGTTTTCAGAAAAATAGATGTGCCTCTTCACTTTTTCCCCCACAAGGTTCCCCTGAGAACTACTAAAATGTGTAAATTGGATGTTGAATCCTTTGAAGCGATAGGGAATTCATAAAACACGCACCATGCAGATTTCAGAGTTCTTTTTAACCATTTTCCATACGGGAGATATATCTACAGCCTTAAAATTGTGGTTTTTCACGGTGGTTTTCCAGGCTGATTTGAGGAATTTACTGGCTGTCTCTACAAAAAGTATTTATCGCGTGCTTTTGAGACATTGATTTACAACTCGGCACACAACAGTATGCATACATTTTTCTCGCACTCATCTGAACATATATATACCTACAGGCTACCCACTTAAATAACTTCACCATCTTGTAAGCAACACCACAACTGAATAGTCTACTCCGGCAACAGTGATATCATATATTTAATTTCCATATGCAACAATGCGTCGCCTGAGAAATGCTTTATAGGTGCCAAATACACATTGAACTTTCAAATGGTGAAGTACGAGTGAAATCAATTGGTTATCTGAGGGTCAACCTGAGCAAGTGACCAAAGTACTAATCATAGATTACACAAAATTGGGAGAAAAACAGCAGTATTTGATGAACTACTGCAAAAAAATACCCCTTCGCAACTCATCACATAAAACATATGTTGCCCTGAGGTGGTCAATCAAAGTGAAGAGTGTATACAGGTCAGCCATATTGTAATCTGAGTGCTAAAATAAGTTAGGCGCTAAAATAAGTTGGGCTATAAGACACACCAAGTGATAGGACATCCAGTTCCATTTCCAGGAGAATTTTGGCCACCGTCTGTAGGTTTGGGAATGGACCAGCTGCACAGGAGACAGAGATGCACTTGACGGAGTGCTCATCTTTCCTTGACAGGGACGAGCAGTTGAGGTAGAGGGTGCGGTTGCTAGGCACCTGAAACAAAATGAAGGCAGGGCATGCAAATGAATTCACACCTAAGATACATACGTACACCACACACCTAATTATAGTCATCATCATCAAGGGTCAACAATCCTAGGATTGGTTTCACGCAGCCCTCAACTCGATTCTTCTATCAGCCAACCTTTTCATTGTAACGTAATTCTTCTCTTTTACATTCTTCACAACCTGTTCCATGTAACTCATATGAGGCCTGTCTTTTCCATTCTTCTCGTTCACTTTTCCCTCAACAATTGTATTCATCAGGCCATCGTGCCTCAAGATGTGGCCCATTTAGTTGTCCCTTCTACTTTTTAGAGTTTTCAGCAGACTTCTCTTTTCTCCCACTCTTCAGGACTTCTTCATTTTCACTCGGTCGATCCATTTTATCTCCATCATTCTTCGGTAGCACCATATTTCGAATGCTTCCACCCTTTTCTTCTCCGCTGCTGTCATCATCCATGCCTCACTGCCATAAAGAAACATGCTCCAGATGTATGTTCTGATGAATTGTCTTCTTACTTCTACGCTTGTTAGATTCTTCTTTTGATAGAATGACCTCTTTGCCTGGGCTATTCTACTAACTATTACTTTCTTGCTTCGTCCATTGTTGGTAACTCGGCTTCCTAGGTAACAGAACTCTTTCACCTCTTCCAGTTTTATTTTCCTAGCTTGGCACTGGTTTTGGCCTCTTCTTTCTTGCTACACACAAATATCTTAGTCTTCTTCTTACCTATTTATCTTCAGCTGATATCTGACCATTTTCCTTTCCAGCATGCTGATTGCTTCTCCATGGGTGTTTACTCCAGAAGACTTCTTTTGGATTTCATTGATGGCTCTCTTGATGTAAACATTGAAAATTACACTGTTCTGCAAAAAAAATAGTTCAAAAAATGCTCGGCTACAATTTAGGGAGTTTCTGGCTAATTTTGGGTCGCTGAATCCGAAAATGACCTCCGTTTTTTTCTATCACCCTCCATTTTTACGAGCAACCCCTAAATTGGGGAAACCAACCCCGTATCTAAACTTATCACTTTTCAAGGGACTTTTACTAATGTTATCTGCTTCTGATTAAAAAAAACTGACGTTTTGAGGCTATCAGGGTCATGAAAGAGACAAACTTGACTGGGGTTGAAAATATTTAGGGGGTGAAAATCGAAAAAAAAACCTTAAAAAAGCATTGAAATAACCATTTTTCTTCGCTTTTTATTGCATAATAATAATAATAATAATTTTTTATTTGTCCGGAGATTTGTTGCTACAAATATAGGACACGTCAAGGCAAATACATAAAACAGTACATAAAAGTGAAAAGCATAGTTAAAAATGAAGAAATTCATCAACAGAATAAAATAAATTTCTCAACAGAAATTCATGGAGCTTACGTTTGAAAAGGGCCATAGTCTTTGCCCTCTTAACTTCTGAAGGAAGCTTATTAAAGAGCAAAAGGCCCATATACCAAGGGGCATAACTAGAGTTTTTAGTTCTTACAAAAGTTTGATGAATGTTGGTAGAGCTCCTAGTAAAATAACAATGATATTCGTTATTGGTTACATAATTGGAAATATTCTTTTTAGCACAAACAATGGCAGCAAACATGTACACACAGGGAAGAGGTAAAATACCAAATTTCTGAAAAAGAGGGCGACATGGGGCATTAAGTGGAGCTTTACCTATCAGCCGCAGAACCCTCTTTTGAATTTTAAATATTATTATGGAATTGGGTGTAGGGCCCCAGAAGAGGATGCTGTACATAATCAGGGAAAAGAACTCACCATAATAAATTGACAGCAGTACATCAACATTTACAGTTCTTCTAATAGATCGAATTAAAAAACAGACAGAACTCAGTTTACCACGGAGTTTCTGAATATGACCCTCCCAAGAGATTTGACTGTCTAAGGTGACGCCCAAGAAAGAAGAACTATTATTCTGTGGAACAGGATTGCTATCAATATTAACAGAGATGAAAGATTGATGTTTGTTCTTATTATGAAAATAAATAAAATTTGATTTGTCCACATTGAGTAGGAGAGAGTTTTGATAACACCATTCTTTTAGGAGACTTGCGGCTTGGTTAGATTTTGAGGCCAGACATTTTGATGACGAGGCAGACACGAGAACATTGGTATCATCAGCATACAATACAGGAAGTACACCAGGTACAGATTTCAGAATGTCAGGGAGGTCGTTTATAAATAACAGGAACAGTACTGGCCCAGAACAGAGCCCTGGGGAACACCTAAGACCACTTTTTTCTCAGGGGACACAAAATTGGCTCCATCTCTAGTAAGGACAACACTTTGATGCCTATCACTTAGATAAGACTCAATCCAATTACAAGCTGCACCTCTAATACCAAACATTTCCAGTTTTTGCAAAAGAAGATTATGATTGACATAGTCAAAAGCTTTGGAGAAATCAAACATAAGAATAAGGGATTCTTGTCTGTTGTCCAGGTCATCTAGTATTTTATTCACAACCTGGTAAATAGCAGTGTTGGTGGACTTCGATTTCCTAAAGCCATGCTGGGAGGTGGATAGTAAATTTTGAGATTCCAGGTAAGTTATGAGACGAGAGTAGAACACAATTTCAAAGATTTTGCTAAATTGGTTAAGTAGAGAAATGGGACGATATGAATTCATGTCTTGACGACTACCCCTGCCTTTGTAAAGAGGAATGACCTTAGCCACTTTAAGCGTAAGCATATGATGTGGTAGCTTATAGAAAAGTGTTTAAGGGATGAATACACTGTTTACCCCCCCCCCCTTTTGTAAAGGATTAATATTACATAAAATATAAGAGGGGAAGGGGGGTTATAGGAGGTGGTATAAAGAGCTGCCACAAAAATCTGGATACAAAAATTAAATTTGTTTATAGATTACGTGCTTGTGAAGTAAGAAAACAATTCAGTGATTTTTTCCCAGTAAAAATCCTTAAAGCAATGTAAAAAAATAGTGAAGCTGTATAATTTTACCTAATGGGTTGTTGTTTCCTTTTGTACTGCTCCTCTGGAACTTCTCTGATGATGCGTGCCTAACAGAAATCTCCCAACATACTCGGTGTCCATTTGTCAGCGTACCTTCTGTTTACCACGAATTGTCTTGGTCACCAATTTTACACCCGAAATAAAGTTCATAAGATTTCCGAACAATTGCAGTCATCGCTTTCCTTTTGTCTTTAAACGTTAAATCCCCACAGATGTAACAAAATGAATTGGGATGATTTTTGCAAGATCGCGGCATGATCGCGAGAAAACACTTTATAGCTCGCAAAATAACACGCTAAATCGAACACACCACTAGAAAAATAAAGAAAGAACTTGGCAGATTATAACCCGACACGCACGAAAGAGAGTGACGTACTGAATAGACCACTGGTTTATTTCATAGATGAACATCAGCAAGTGCGACTGCCAAGACACATGAAGACACATAACAACGTGTCCAAGCGTGTCAAAACATGTGGTGAGTAACTTTTACAATGTATTTCCCAATGTATTTACAATGTGTTTCCCAATGTATTAATTGGAAAGGTCTCAGCTCTTACTTTAAAAGTAAGGAGAACAACGAAGTCAAATCATGAGCCCCCAAATGCTGTTACAATAATATTTTGACAAATCTGATTTGTGTCCAGATTTTTGTGGCAGCTCTTTATACCACCTCCTATAACCCCCCTTCCCCTCTTATATTTTATGTAATATTAATCCTTTACAAAAGGGGGGGGGGTAAACAGGTATTCATCCCTTAAACACTTTTCTATTAGCTACCATATCATATGCAATTAAAAGCGAAGAAAAATGGTTATTTCAATGGTTTTTTAAGGTTTTTTTTTTCGATTTTCACCCCCTAAATATTTTCAACCCCAGTCAAGTTTGTCTCTTTCATGACCCTGATAGCCTCAAAACGTCAGTTTTTTTAATCAGAAGCAGATAACATTAGTAAAAGTCCCTTGAAAAGCGATAAGTTTAGATACGGGGTTGGTTTCCCCAATTTAGGGGTTGCTCGTAAAAATGGAGGGTGATAGAAAAAAACGGAGGTCATTTTCGGATTCAGCGACCCAAAATTAGCCAGAAACTCCCTAAATTGTAGCCGAGCATTTTTTGAACTTTTTTTTTTGCAGAACAGTGTTATGGGAGACAGTTCACAGCCTTGTGAATCAAGGTTGATAGGGATTCGAGCCATCGAATCCCAATCCACCTTGTCAGAAGCCTTCTCTAAATCCACAAATGCATGCACTTAATAGGTAGGTATATAATTAAGTGTACGTATTTCCATAGCGCCTTAATCTGAATAGAATAATATGAATATTTTAATGATTCTATTTGGGAGAAATCAAGCTTTTTTGTCTCCACTTACCTGAGTAGTTGAGTAATTGGAAATTAACAGGACATCCCGGCCACCATAGAGCGTGTCCCCCTGCTTTGACCCTTCCGCGTCATCCAGCTGGGAGCAGGGGAAGGACTGTCCACTCTGACTTCCCTTCATGAACAAAGCAATTGAGCATTGTCAGAACTCCATAAATCACACATTTTACAAAGAAATATCATAAAAGTGGAACATAAGCAGGATCATTTTTAGAAAATACAGTCAAGCCCACTTATATCAAACCCATTTATAACAAAGTTCTGGTTAAAACAAAGTGAAGGCTATTCCCCGTCAAAGAGAGGCTGTGAAAAACAGGTTCACATATAACAAAGTTTGGTTATTATGAAGTAAATATTCAGCCCCCTCAACTTTGTTATAAACAGGCTTGAATGTAACTGCAAAGGTAACTTTTAACTAACATTTAAAGTATTCCAAGGAGAAAGAGGAAATATATTCTCCTCAAACTCTCTCAAAGGCTCAACTTGCTGTATTTAGCAAGAAT
Organism: Platycnemis pennipes; assembly: GCA_933228895.1. Classification (NCBI taxonomy): domain Eukaryota; kingdom Metazoa; phylum Arthropoda; class Insecta; order Odonata; family Platycnemididae; genus Platycnemis; species Platycnemis pennipes. The sequence goes on from OW121852.1 coordinate 9,779,512, forward strand.
TCCATCTGAATCACAGCATCTAAGTTCTTTGCTAGTATCACATGCAACAATACAGAGTGTAAACACAATCTTCTGATGAACAGGAGTAATTCTTCCATGAATGTTGCTGACTTATTGCTGTTGTTTTCAAGATTCAATGCTAAAAGTCATTAGATGATACTTAAGCGAGGCCTTTCCGGTGGATTTCCTGCAAGTCTTAGGGTTTCGCATCGTGCTTGGCTGCATTCCTTGGCCGACGTTCCGAGGAGCCAGTCACTCATCTTCCTCAGAGCCTTGCAATATTGTGTTTGGAAAGTATTTAGCCATTCAGGTCCCTCCTGATTGGTCCATCGTCCTTCTTTGTGCGCATTCAATCTTCGCAAAGGCCAGGGTCCAGATTCTGCTGACCATTGACCTGAGCCTTCTCCAGAATCCCAACAGAGTCTCTTACGAGGCGATCCCATTGGAGTGGTGAGAAGGATTATATGTTATGTCAAAGTTGATACTTGGGTGGATGTCTCCAGCCTGATGCTCCTCTGATATTCTTGTTCCCTCGCTGCGTTCTCAATAGCCATACCTGCATGCAGTGGAGTAGACAGGATGTTCTCCAGGGGGGGGGAGGGAAGGAGGTGAATAAGTTAACGTTATTTTGTTAAAAAATTGTTTTAATTGAGTATTTGAAAATGCTAAAATTAATCTGTGGAAATGCTATTCCAAACCTATTTAAATCTTTTTTCAGCACAAGCCTACGAGAGTTCTGGTGAGAGAAAATATTGCTTCAGCAGTATTTAAATTGTGAATATTTTTTTTTCTTTATGGGTTTGAGCATTTGAACCAACCAGGGATATGAAGAGAAGAGATCGCTTTCGGAATCGTTGTCGATGGAGATAGCTTGAGATTTGAGATAGTTTAACAAAAACCAGGGAAGAAAATTCAAAACCCAGTGGAACATAATGTCCCATAACGTATCCATGGAATGTTCATTGCTGCTATTCCAATGATGCTAAAAACTTTCGTCCAGAAGAGATGCCATAAACTGCATTGCTTCTTCCGTGAAGATATTGAAAGGTACTATAAGAGGTATCGCAATTAATTCTTGAATTTAGATCGGCCATTTCATTGGGCAAAATCATACGAGCTTACTTTATGCTCTGCTGCCAAATCAAGTAGGTTTGCATTCGGTAAAAGTAAAAGTATATTGTAATGTAGTTCTACGTCAAATATATACAGTAGAAGGTGTGAATATACGCAACCGAGTGATAAGTACCTGGATTAAGTAAGCTAAATCTGTACTATGTAAAAAGAATAGAATTTACTGCATTTGGAATGAAATGCATTAATACTCATCAGTAGGAAGTTCGTTGACGCCACTCTCATGAAGTTGGAGAATTGAGAAAAACATAAAACACATAAAAGGCCAGAGACAAATTTTTTTGCCAATGAGGTGGGTCCTTCCAAAAACCTGAATCTGGGCTCTCTTTCAACAATAGATTGACACCTACCCTTCCAACCTCCAACGTTTCTTCTGGCCAGAAATTTTCTAAATAATATTCCTATTTTTGTAAAGGCCCAGCTATGAGTAAAGGCAGCAATTATAGGTTTACATTAGTTTAAATTATATTTATGGTTCCGATACTAGCTAACTCCATATCACAAGTTTGTTTTCGCTCCTTCATGAAAAATGTTAAGATCTCTTAATAAAAATTAGGGATGGGTCGGTTCCACTTTTTTTCGGTTCCGGTTCCGGTTCGGTTCTTAACTTCGGTTCTCGGTTCCGATTCTCGGTTCCGGTTCTTAATTTACCACTTACTTTGCATTGCTCAATGGTAAGATAAGGTAATAAATAATCATTTTCCGAGACTGAATTAGAATAATTCGTGACTTTGAAGCATCTAAGTACACTATTTCACCAGGTTTTAATGTGAAGCCTCCACTTTCGGAGTGTGAGTAGGTTTCAAACTGGTTTTCGCGCCGATTATTTCGGTACCGATTATTTTTGGCCTCGGTTCCGGTTCTAAGCTCAAGAACCGGTGGAACCGAGAACCGAAGAACTGAACCGAACCATCCCTAATAAAAATCTGAATTTCAATGCGGGCACCTTCAGCTGTTTGAACTATAATTTGAACTATTGAAATATAATGAGTCAGGGGGGGGGCAATCACCCCTCCCTGCCCCACTGCAGCTGTGCCTGCATGGGAAGACACGTCGAGTCTCTCTTCCTCCTCTAAGCTTTCCGGATGCACTACATGGACGTCATGTCTCTTCAAAGCCCTGCTTATTCTCCCCTTGAGAAAATGCAGCCTCTCCCCCATTCCCTTTAGGATAGAACAGCCCTTTTGAGTTTCCAATTTGAGCAGTGCTTCCTGAAATACTGGCTTGCTTAGTTTTTGATTTGATGACACTCGTTTTGCATTCTACTTTCCTCATTTTGTCCCACGCAAGATTAGGAGGAGTTTTTGTCCGGGATGTGCATAATTGACGAAAAAAATCATTTTGTCTCCTACAGTAATGCAACAAATAGGTCAGTACTTTTTCGGATTAGGAGAAACACCCTGTCACCGCATCTATTCTGCTCCTAAGATGTTTTCTCAACCCATTGGGGTAAGGAGCTGGCGACTTGTTGGTCCCGTTTTAAATGTACTTATTATTGATTATGTGAGTGATTTCAATGGTTTAATTCCATTCTTTTTTCCGATGCTATTTGTCACCACTGTTTAAATAAAGTTGCACATTCTATACCCATAGACAGTGTGTGAAAGCCAATGGGAGTTTTTGATATATTTTACCATTCTCTTATTTTATACTTAGCATTCTTACTTTGTAACAAGTTTTATTTTGTGGGTGAAATCCAATCACTAACATTGCTCGAGCAAGTGCAATGTTTCCGATGACGTACAGCTTGTCTATTTGCTGTGTATGAAACCACTGCTTTGCATTGCAGGTGTGTATGGTATCTTTCACTCATACGCCATTCTCAACTAGCAAACTTTCCCCGTCACCTCCTGACATTGTTGGTGAATCAGAGTTGTCAGGGGTAGCGTCATTGCTGTTGTGAGGACTCAGGCTGTTGAGGTAAAGGTCATTGTGGGTAGGATTTCTAGGGACCCATTGTTGCTCCTTGAAACGTCAGCCATGATGCCAAAGTCTAAACCAGTGCAGGGCCTGACAAGACTACATCCAGGTAATAAATTGTTATTTTTAGTTGAAATTTCTACAAGATGTGTCTTAAAACCATTGGATCCAAAGTTATCATTGGGAGTGAATAGTTTACATTTACTATTAACAATAAATATTTTGACTTCTGAAGTTTTCATGAGAAAAATATCTTTTACAGCGAAAGTTTAATTGATATTTGCTTGATAAATAAAAGGAGTTTTATCAACAAATTTGTTTTTGACCCTAAAAAAGAATACGCTTAATTTCAAAATCCACAGGGCTGAAGAAATGGACTTCCAGTTATTTCAAATACCACAATGGCGAGTCTTCTCAGATCATCAAAAGGTGGAGGTATACAAGCTCTCAGCGCCATAAGAGCAAGCAAGCAAAAGGCATTAGATGGGTGGCTATACTTCAGATTATGACTGATTAATAATCTTTGAGAGGCAAATAGGTCACCTGCCAACTTTGACCCTCGAGAACCAAATAATTTCCTCGCTCCTACAGCCGTTTACAGAAATTTTTATTTGAATTTGGTGCCAAAAATGCATTTCTCAATCAATGCATTGCTGATGATGTGGAAAGTGTATGATATTTCTGCTGCTCGCCTAGGGAATGCATTTGCAGTGTTGGTTAGAAAATGTTGGAGTGTTTAAAGCAGGTATATGCGTTAAAATGAGTGAGAGAAAAACGTATGTGTGTGTATCCACTGTTGTGTGTCAAGTTGTAGATCTTCGTTTCATGAAGCACCCGATAAATATAGTTATAGGTACAGCCAGTAAATTTCTTGAATCGACCAAAAATCCTCATGAAATTCGAAAATCACCATACAGTTTATCAGCCATAATTAGTTCACTCACGTTGAGAGCAGCATTCTCTAGACCATTCGTTCTGCCTCCTCCTGCTTACTTACTCCCCACATCATGATGGAGTCATCCAATAGAAATACGTTTCAAAGAGTGTCTATAGCTCCATGCCGAATTTTAAAGCTATATTTAATTCACGTAAAAATGGATTAAAATACACTGAAATTTGGAGGATGTGCATTATATGCAATCCCTCTTGATTCAAAGGGTTCAAACGCCATTCATAAACTTGAGTGATCCCTCCTGATTGGTGAAAAAAGTGCAAGATGATGAAATCATTAGATTTAGGTTTTTATGCGCTCTGATTGCCAATATGAAGCAAGCATGATTTTAAGATCAGGCAACATCCTAGGATGGGGTAAGACCCAAAAATGCAGCTGTTTCCATGTCGAGGGTTGTGCTATTCATTAGTGGTGGCAGATTGGCTCCTCCAAGGTGTTGGCAACAAATGTCATGTTCATGTTCAAGGATTCTTCTGAATATGTACAATCTGTAAAACACACTTGAAGGACCCACCAAAGGTAGCACCTAGTGTGGAGCAAATATCTTCTTGAAATTCAAATTATTATTATTGTCTTTATTTGCCCAAAGATCTGTTACATTGATATGAAAAGATATAGGGCACGTCATATTCATACATATATAATACACAATTACAGGTTTTAACACAAAGTGTCACTGAGGTATTCCTCAATAGAATAGAACAAATTATTTAGCAAGTACCTTTTTAGTTCTGATTTAAAAGCATTGATGCTTTTAATTTGTTTTACACACAGTGGTAAATTATTAAACAATTTTATGCCCATTTCTTTGGGTCCAATTTTAGCAGCTTTTGTACGCACATAATTGAAATGGATGTCATTTTTTGTCCTTGTGTAGTGTTGGTGGAATACACTGTTCACATCAAATTTAACAATATTATTCTTCACATACATGATAGTTAGAAATAAATATATACATGGTAAAGGAAGGAGATTCAAAGCCTTAAAAATTGGTTTACTAGGGGATCTATAACACTTCCGGGCAATGATTCTGACAGTTTGTTTCTGGAGTCTGAATATTTTTAAAGACAAGTGGGTAGATCCCCAAAAGATAACACTATATATAACATGCGAATACAAATCACCAAAATACAAACTTCGTAAAGTTTCTTGTGTTACTGTGTGACTAAGCTGTCTAAGGGTCGTATTCATAGTCAAGACTTATTAAAGTCCCTTAACAAAGTGACTCTTTAGAGTAAAGACTCTCTTTACGATAAGTGTGTTTCATAGACGTCTTAAGTGTTACACTTTGTGAAGTGTGTCTTTAGCCACCGGACCTCTGATTTCAAAATAAAATCTAGCGTGGTGGCAATTACGTTTGCGAAAAAACTGACATTCGAATCTGAAAAAGATGACGAATGGTAAATAAAAAGCGAGTGGTTCCAGCATGAAGTTGATGAAGTGTATATAAATACTCCATTATTATAATATCCATAGGTCCGTGGAAGGTCGTTGGCGATCTTTAACGTCAATATAATTTTTTTTTCTTCACTAAGAGTTCTCTCCGTATTTTATTTTATGTATGATATCAGCTTTTAGGGTAGGTCTCATGGGGTAGGTGTAGATTTCTCTCCTTTCAGGTTAGGTATATTGGCATCAGCATTTGTTACTTATAATTTTCGTTTTAAATAATATTATGGGTTTGGAGCTGAGGAAGGTGCCTTTATGTAACTTATATATTTCATTCCAACTTTATCACAGTTACCTATGGTTTTAAATTTTCTAATAGTGCATCATTCTTTTTATAGTTTGAACAGTTCGTCTTCGTTTAAATTCATACATTCGCGTAGAGTATCCTATCGTTTTGTTTCGATAATAATTGTTAGGTAGTGAAGCTTTTTGATTAACTAGGTTTCATATGGGCCATATCTAGTATACTAGGTAAATGATATTTTAATGTTTCGTAGCTATGTTAGGATTTATCATTATCCGTATCTGTTAGGTTTCGATCTAAAAACAGATCGTAAGAGATTGCAAAAACTGACCAATTATGAAAGGGAGGCCCTGATGGAGCTAACCATGATTAAGTATCGGACTCATTAGTAACTGATATGGTTGAATAATAACCTGATAACTTAAATCCATTCGAAACATTTTGTGAAGAATAAAAAGCCTCCGCCTCGCTAGCCTACCTCCGCCAAAGAAAACCTTCGTGAGCGGAAGTTAATCAAAGAACAGTTAAATGCTTTTAATGTACTTGACTATCAAGTAATATTAATTGTCAGATGCTACTAGTATTATAAACATCGGTTGCAATGTAAACACGAACATTCGAGGATTCGAATTAATTACATTCCCTAAATGAACTTCATTTTCATATATACCTGTGTCGTAATATCGTAAGTAGTCGAATTAGCGGCGGCACCGGCATAGCACTATTGTTTACTCGTTCCAAGTCGTCGGCAAACATTTCTACGGCGACAACTTTTGGAAACCGATAACACCCTAATGAATCCTTCCTCCTGATAACGCTCCATTGGACTCTTCATATCCCTTATGTATCATCGGGGGTAATTCATTACTATAAATTCCGTCCATTCCGCGTTTTCTACCCATTCCGCAAGATTTTCAAGTCCATCAATGCCAATCGCAGCCATTTTGCTTTCCAGCGCTCCTACTTTAGGGGCTAAAGTGAGCTCGGAGCCAGTCTTTACCGTAAAGTGACTCTTTAGCATAATTTGGTCAGAAGTGACGTCTATGAAATGCGGAAAGGTCCCTTTAGCCCTTCTAAAGGCTACTTTAGCGTAAAGTCTTGACTATGAATATGACCCTAAGTATGTAACAGCTTGAACTTAGCTTGTTACAAATGCTATCTTCAATTGCTGGCATCCATGGTAGGCACATCATTTTACTAGCGCATAGCTGCAATGAACCAGGCTGAATAAGCGCCATTTGCGGTAACTCGGTATTTTTGGGAAACCTTTGTATTTCTAAATAGAAACTGAATATCAAACTTCAGTTGCTAACCAATTATCCAAATTCTCATGATTAGAGATGGGCAACTTGGTAAATTACCACGGTAATTTTCGTAAATTACCGTGGTATTTTTCATAAATTACCAACACCCCTGAAAATTACCGTAATAAACGGTAATTTTCAGAAAAGTTCTTTCTCAGAAAACTTCTTCCTCACAAAGAAACCATTGGAATGGGTGATATTATAAATTAAGAAGCTGAAACGATTTTGTTTACATTGTGTCCATGATTAATTCCAATAATTCAGGGTAAAATAACAAATGCATAATGCGCAGAGGTATGTCTTTGGAATGAAAATTTCTCATAGTGTGACAAAAGAGAGGCAAATTGCGTGTGGCTGCCAACTTTGTTTTAATTTTTTTAATGAGTTATAATAGATAAACGTCGTGATGTGTTTGATATAAGCGTCGGCATTTGTATCTCAATGCTATTTGATTTTGTTTTGGGTCCTCCGATAAGGATTAGCAGCTGAAAACTTAAAATTACCGGAAAATTACGGTATTTTCGAAAATTACCGTAATTTACCATGGTAATTTACCTCAATTGAAAATTACGGTAATTTACCCATCTCTAGATACAACCCTTTATAACAATATATATGATTACAATTTACGGTTTACAATATATATGATTTGAATTTTCCAATTACATCACGTTTCATGTTGCTGGAAATAATTTCGGCAGCATAGTAACACTTCCAACCGTTCTTTGAAGTGTAAATGGGACATCACAGTTGCTTCACTGAAGTACATTCTGCTGAAATTCACAACACATCGTATCTTCACGGCCTCTCGCAAACTACTATCAGTTCCAAAAATGTTCTTGGGTGTTCCACCGGTTTGAACTATGGATGTTTGCAGACGTTTCTATCTCTCAGTTCAATAAACAATTTGCTGCAATCTCAATTGATGCAGGAAAACTTGTTTTTTAATCAGAGAAATCGAACGGATAAAAAATCTTGCATTCTGCAGGTATTGCCATGTGGCTCTTCTACTTTTTACAGTATTCACACAGGCAAATGATGATTCTATTATTCTCCTTAATGGGTATTTTGGACACTGATCTCAGTGATTTTACTGCAGAAGAAAGCTATTCGTGCACTAAAAAGAGATGATCATTTCAAAACTTACTACATAGAGAGTAGTATTGTGACTGAACTGTTTCTGTGTGTCTTGCGATTGCTGTCATACACTAAAGACAACCAATCAAGCATACCACTGAGGAGTGATAGCTGTATAAATATGACACTAGAGATGATGTCACTTTAGTAAGGTAAAGATAATGCAGCAAAACTTAAGCGTACTTGCTTCAAAAGTTGCATAGTTGGGATTAATGATTAAAAAAATTAACAATTAAAATACAGGTTAAAAATGTGTATTAAATTTAATCATTACTTTATAGAAGAGTTAACTTTTGGCTTTTAATCATTAAAATTGTGCATCAACTGATAAAAAACTAACTTCAGTTAATTTTTTTCGTTGTGTAGGCTTCCGCGGGTTGTCTTACTTGAAGATGCTTGTCTTTCAGGATTCCCTCCGCGTTGGTCCATGGACTTCACTGACCTGAGGAAGCCGACTGCAACGCCGGCGAAACTGTCGTCCGAGCAACCATGGACCAACGCGGAGGGAATCCCGAAAGAGAAGCATCTTCAAATTTTTTTCGTTGTTTTCTGGTGAATTTCGACCGGTCAGAATTTGGGCGCAAATCTTTCCCAATAGAAAAATGGGAAAATAAACACGGTATCTAGAAATGCAAGGGTAGTTGTGCAAGAATGCAATGAATAGGACCAGACAAATATGCCCAAATAAAAACGGGGTTGCGGGGAGTGACTGCCAAAGTTTAGGAATGCACTCACAGGCACTAAGATAACACGAAACCACGTGAAGACAATGCCCTGGAGGGCTCGTATGCCTTACTTGGCGACATCATGTCGTCAATACTGCATAGTTGAAGCCGAGAAAGAAGGGTCGCCTAAAAACCTATGATGGATAAGAATGGGGAGAGGTTCATTCAAACTAACGTAGGTATCTGTTACAATGCGCCAGTAATACGCATACCTTACTCGGTGACATTGCGTCACCAACATATCAGCTCACAGTGAATCGTGAGAAAAGGTGTGCAGGCACACCCTCAGCATCTACTGTAACTCTATGCAACTAAGCTGTGCAATTTCTTGTGAATCAGCCCCCAGTAAATCGCGAGAAAAGTTTCACAGGCACACCCTCAGCATCTACTGTATTTCTGAATGACTAAGCCATTTCCACTGCAATTTTACAATTGTGAAGGGATACTTCACATCATAATATTAGGATCGATATCAAAAACTAACCTTAAAGCACTTTCTACCGCTCTGAACAATCTTTGGCGGCAAATTACAGACGCACCATGGTTCGACAGAAAGTCTTACATTCATGACAAAAATCCCGGAATCAGAGCCCCACCTCAGAAAAATCACAGAATGCTTTCAGCAGACACTAGAGAACCTGACCAACAATGCTCTGGACACTAAATGGAATTACAATGAAAATCCAATTCAAATATTTTTAAACAAATGGATACGGATGGAAGAAACTACAATGACAGTTCTCAGTGTTTGCTTTGTTTGTCAAAACAGAAAACCATCAAGGCCTCTATCACCACAGCATCCAATTTGCCAAAGTACAGTAGAAGCCCGGTATAGTGAGTACGGCTTATTGCGAGAATTGCGTTATAGCGAGTGATTGTCTTTGTACCCCCAAAAGGCCTATGTTTTACATGTAAAATAAAGCGGATTTAGAGAGGCCAAAAAGTTCCTTCCACGGTATACGCTCGGTATTACGACAGATATCTCTCGAGGGCGATGCACCGCCTAGCAAAAATAAACTACAGTAAAACCCCTCTTTTACACTTTTGAGGGGAACTAGAGAAAAAAGTGTAAATCGCGGGAAAGTGTAATTTGAGGGTATGCAATTTTATATGTAAGTTATGCCTGAAAGAATAACTCCTTGCTTCTTGATTTTGCCTACCTAATTCTTGCTTTCATTGAATGACAAGTTTAAAATTGAAATATAGTTCCAACAAAACCTCTTTAATAATGCCAAAATCTCTTATTTGAAATGCATGGGGACATGGGGAGATATATTAACTAGATTACATATGTTTGGGCTTAGATTAGGAAGAGTGTAAAAAAATTGTAGTTGTAAATTGGAGAGAATATCAGGAATTAATTAAGACACTGTTCATTACTGTTAAGTCAGGAGAGCTGCTGATAGAACTTAACAAGATTCAGCATAGGGGTAAGGAAAATGTGAAAAGAACTGCATGGCATTAATGATAGACAAGGGAACTTGGGAATAGAAGAGGAGAATGACATAGAAGAGGAGAATGACATTGATAAGGATGAACTGAGGCCAGGAGTCTTGATCCAACCATGCTAGTAAGTTAGGGTAAATATTATGAGAAAAGAAGGTGTGGAGACTATAGTGATATTCTTTCAAAGCTACTTAAGAATCGAGCTAGAGAAGAATGAGATGATTTTACGGGTGTGTTCATAGGATATATGAGGATGAAATTTGGCTGGAGGATTTTTTAAAATCTGTATTAATGCCTCCAAAAAAGAAAGACAAGACCGCAAATGCTGAAAAGCATACACTTCTTAAATAAATGAAAAATTTCATCACCAATACGATAGCATCAGCCATCCCGCGAGTTATGCAACCTGAACAACAATCGCGAGAAAAACGACGTACGTGTACTGTAATCCCTCGCGGCATTACAATTGCACAGATGAGTGAGGTCACGATAAATGGTGGTATATGTGGGCAAATTTTATTTCTCTTTCATAGTGGTAACTTACTGCATGAGTTTCTACTTTGTCTTTCACGGAGCGTTGAGTCCAACCACTAGTTATGCAACCAGGACGGCAATCACGGCAAAATCGTCTTGTAAAACGTAAATGGCGAACCATTCAAAAATTTGCTAGCGTGAATAAAGGGAAGACGTTACATTGCGGATATATGGACATTATTAGGACATGAAGAAAAAGTCGTTAATGGCGGGAAAACGTAAATTGCGGGGACGTAAAAGCGAGGTTTTACTGTATTGGGTTTTGTATTATCTGCTAATTAAACTAAAAATGCCATATCTACAACACCTAAAGCCAGTTATGTCCAAACATTAACGATTTACGGCCTTCAGTTCACTCTGCGCGCTCCCATTTTACGTTCTTCTTTAGTTAGGCCCAGTCATCAGTGGGAGTGGGCAGACGACAAGCAAGATGAGAGTAGGAGAGGGAGTTAGGTCTAGGCATGGGCGATATTGATAATTCAATATCGGGATACGATAATTTTAGCATATCATAAGGTGGCAATAACGATAACTCAGCGTGACGATAAACATCGTCTATTCGATAAACATGCCCCGATAACATATCGGGCCCGATATGTTATCGGGGCACTATAAGATATAGGGGCGTGATAAGATATCGGGGCACGATAAGATGTCGGGGCATGATAAGATGTCGGGGCACGATAAGATGTCAGGGCACGATAAGATGTCGGGGCACGATAAGATATCGAGGCACGATAAGATGTCGGGGCACGATAAGATATCGGGGTGCAATAAATATCGCTATAAATAGGTATCGCGATAACTATCACGATAAACATCACGATAAATATCGTGACCATGATAAATATCGCGATAAAATATCATGATATCGCGCCCCGATAAAATATCACGATATCGCGCCCCGATAAAATATCACTATATATTATCACGATAAATATCGCAATAAAAGATCGTGATATTGCGCTCGTTCAAACATAGCGTGTTCACGCCCGATGAATTATCGTGATATTGCTCCAGTTAATCGTGTCGGAAAAAGACAGCCGTAAGTTGGCCTTCGCTTAAGCTTGAAAAATATCTACGACCCCCGAAACATGCCGTATTTCAGTGAACCTTCAGGCCAATTTTCCCAACTGATGGACGTACCGGTTAACATTCGAAAACTCGACAAAGCTGATATTATCGTCATGACATATTCGCAAAATTATCCAAAAACTTCCACAGTATACCTAATATTTTAATTCCGACTAGTTACGCTGTCTTCACAGCTTTCTTCGGCGATCGAAAAATAGAAGAACTGGAAGAAAAACATCGAAACTAGGGGAATTAATATTTTATATAATGGAAAATGTCCTATTTCTTTCATGAAATATGTTGATATTCTACCAGATTGTGCCTGAACTGACTTTTTTGCTGTTTACCTTCGTCAAATACCACGGAAACAAAAGAAAAACTGTAAATACGAACGACTATGAGAATTAGGTGGGTTTTTTCAACACCATCGGATATAACGAGCACTCAATTTAGCGAGTGATTTCCGAGGGATTATGAGCACTCGTTATACCGGGATTACACTGTAACTGAAAAAGTAACTTTTAACGTAAAAGTTCCTTTTTTTCACTTTAACTTTAATCAGTTACTTTTTCATAAAAGTAACTTTTAACTTTAACTAGTTACTTTTTACAGAGATTAACTTGAACTTTAATCAGTTAATTTATTCTGGTAACTTTCCCAACTATGTATGAGTGAGAATCATCAATTTTAAAGTCAATGCAAATCAGCAGTTTAGTCATAAGATACAAAGGTATCACTCACCTCAGTAGTAATCAATCGTAAGAAGTTAATTTGACCACCGGAGCCTTCCGCCTTCATGGAAACAGGGATCTGAAGGATGATGTTTATCTTATGGACTGGACTGTAGCCATATTTATGGACCTGTTTAGGAACAAGCAAAATAAAGTTTCATTCTACCATTCTTTCCTGTTAGAAAGAATTGTAGAATGACTTATTGTTAGAAAAATCATGAGCATGCATCAACGTCAGCTATTTTTCAAATGCAAGTAATTTACACTTAAGAAGGGCGACATCGCATGGACCAATTTACTGACCTCATAAATGTGATTGAACTTGATTTTGCTCTCACTCTCATTCTTATTTTCCTTGAAATATGTGAACAGGTCGTTCCTTCCCGCCCTCCTGCAAAATCAATTTAAATGTATGATTCACTGCATTGAGGAGGACAGTGCTGCCAAGTCTGAAATATGATTCTCGTGTTATTTTACTAAAAATCTTATTTTTTTAATATAGAGGACAGATAAAAAAAAGCCTGTAATCGTGTTGCAAACATGAGCACGAAAAAATTATATTTATAAAGTTTAAATTTAACTGCAATTGGTCAAGTTCAGCCTGGTGACCACCCGAGGTGACGCGGGTCTCGGTGAGGGTCTTGGGTCGCTCGTGAAGGGTCAGATTGAGGTTGGAGCAAGGACTCTCTCTCATTACGAGTGTGAGCCGTCGGTAGGAGTGCCTCTAACCGGAAAGCATATTTACACGTTATACGTACTGCTGAAAACGTAATTGAGTTATTTAATTCCTACTCATTCTAGCCTCTCTCATCCAATGCAAGTCTTCCAGACCTTTCCGTGAGACTTGTTAATGAAATTGCTTAAATTCACCAACAGAGGTCCCGTAATTCACGACGAAGATAAAATGATTGCTTGCTTTTTTCAATGTTCAATTCCTCTTACTTGATTTCAGACTACAACTCCTTCATGTGGTTTGCAGTTTGACACACCTAATTTTCCAATTAATAAATTCACTTTAAAGTGCTCGCAAATGTTTTCACGAAGAGTACGAGTATTTTCTCATCATCATGTACGTATAATGTACACATTCGACTTTCAGAAAATGGCATCTCTCAATATCACCCGTGAATCTGCAGCACCAGCCCAAAAGAACAGAATGGAAATAGATTTTCATCTGTAGATCCCTGAATTGCTCCACTGTCCTCACAAATTGATATCTGTTTCCAATTGGCCGTTCTTTTTATCTTGGATAGTGCTGGATTCCATCTGACCTACTTTCGCGAGATAGGATTCCCTATAATTTCAGGATGTAACACTTCTATGTGGTGCTAAATAAGCAATTACAGGGTTAATAGGAGTTTTCATTTTCATTTTCCCTGACTTTTCCAGGATTTCCAGACCATTATTAGTGATTTTCCCTGACTTTTGAGAACCTGAAAACTCCGAATTTCGGTCATTTATAGGAATAAAAGTGGTAGTGAGGAAGCAGAGAAGTCTAAACTTATGAAAAATTATAGGTTTATTTTCATATTAATCATATGAACTTCCAGTAATAAGAGATCAACAACTTTAAGTCCACAAAATAATAATTATCATTCCTTACATTGATATGCCTTCAGAAAGGGTTTTAATTGCAGAAAAATATATGCAAAGAAGGTTAACCTGGCTTTTCCTTCAAACCTGATGTGATTTTTAAAGTAGCTCTTTGAATCAATCTTCATTTTTTCTTCCTCACATCCTTCTACAAATTTGGCTAAGTGACTTCAGATTTGACTGAGAATAACTTTTTCCTCGCCAGAGGGATAAAGCGAAGCATTCCTGGCAAAATCGCTAGCGAATGAAAATGAGAATATGAATGCGCACACCTTTCGCCAATCTTTTCACCAAATTGTGCAGGCTATAGCCAGAAATAGGGCTGCCTCCTCCTCTGCTCCTATGTGCAGTTTTCCATCTCTTGGCATTTTCAGGTGATAAATTTAAACATTCTGCGATTTTTCCCTGACCACACGTTAAATTCCCTGACTTTTCCAGGATTTCCATGGCCGTTTTCATTTTCCCTGACTTTTCCAGGTTCCTATAAACCATAATTATTAGGAAATGTATGGAATTTTATTGTTTCTACCGAGGGGGAATTTCTATCGCACGGCCATAACGAGTTGATTTCGTTACCTCGTCACCCCCGGTCAGTGCAGCAGGGCTAATAAGGATTTATAGTGCAATAAATTATCTTACCAAGCATAGAAAATCCCTTTAATATTGTGACTGAACCATTAATTAATGAATAGGCTTACCCAATCACTTCCATGTCTGCTTTGTAAGTGAATGGTATGTACGTCCTCCAGAGGTTGTTCTCTGGGTTGGACTCTTGGCTGATGGTCGTCACGTATGTGAAGAGGTTCATGCCTGTGCTGTCATGCACATTCTTCATATCAATTTCCACCAGTTGGCCCCTCTGCAGGTGCAATGCAAATAGAAAATAAACAATTACTATGGTTACATGCATCCCTAATATAAACACACTGAGAATTAAGCCGTCACTTCGTTCTATGCATGCATATTGAAGCAGAAAGTGTTTAAATAGTATAGCTAAAGGTTACTTAAAATTATATTATTATTTCATTATTGCAAGTTCCCCCTGTCTCAACAGTTAAATAAATCTGTTCCGCTAAATTAGTTCTGCTTAGAGATGGGTAAATTACCGTAATTTTCAATTGGGGTAAATTACCGTGGTAAATTACGGTAGTTTTCGAAAGTTACCGTAATTTTCCAGTACCTAATTTAAAATTTTGAGATGCAAATCCTTATCAGAGGACTCAAAACAAAATCAAATAGCATTGAGATTCAAATGCCGATGCTTATATCAAACATATCATGACGTTTATCTAATAAAACTCAATAAAAAAATTATAACAAAGTTGGCAGCAACACGCAGTTTGCCTCTCTTTTGCCACACTATGAGAAATTTTCATTCCAAAGACATACCTCTGCGCAATGTGCATTTGTTATTTTACTCTGAATTAATCACGGACACAACGTAAACGATGTAAACAAAATCTTTTTAGCTTCTTAATTTATAATATCACCCATTCCAATGGTTTCTTCGTGATGAAGAAATTTTCTGAAAAAGAACTTTTCTGAAAATTACCGTTTATTACAGTAATTTTCAGGGGCGTTGGTAATTTATAGATAAATACCACGGTATTACGAAAAATACCGCGGTAATTTATGAAAATCACCGCGGTAATTTACAGAGTTGCCCATCTCTAGTTCTGCTGCTTCATTATCCTTTGAGGGTACTTATGACCATGGAAGTATACTCACGGCTGAATTTGTAGGCAAAGGGTTGTCCAAGTCACATCGCAGGCAGATGGAGCCAGCTTTCTTCGTGCAATGCCCATCTGTTCCCCCGAGTGCCCTGTCACCGTTGCCAGTCGTGTTATAATGCTGTGAGGCCGTTGTCGTTGAATCAGAGTTTTCAGGTTTCACCTCCATGAAAGACAGATGAGCAACTTCATGGCATTCAGGTGGTATCCTTGCTATTTTCCCTGGTGACCCCAGCTCTATGTATACCTGCGTCAAGTACGCTGGTTCACCCTTATTTGACACATAAATGTTGAATTTCAAGGTTTTACTCGAACCGATAACAAATTCTGGAGTTTCTGCCGAGTCGCTGAAATCAGAGAATAAAAATGGCAATTACACCATAGGAAAGATGCAATGCAGAATTACATAATAACAATGAAAAGCGTTGTGACTTCCACAATTTTATTAAAAGAACGACCAGTTTCGGCTGTCAAGCCATCCAAAGGTACATTAAAAATTATTATCAGCAGAACACAGGTTTACATACTCCGGGAGTGCTATGTGAGGGGGAAGGGTGGGGAGGAGGGAGGGAGGGGATTGTGGTTGGCTGAGTGTGGGGACGAGGAAATCACGACGGTTGTTTGGAGGAGAGGATGGGGAGGAAGTGTTTAAGGTGATTTAAAAAATTATGATTAACATTCAGCCAAAACTCCAAAATGTTGTTTTGTCGTAAGACGTGAAAACTTAATCATTTAAGATGAGCGCATAATGTTAGTGGGAAGGATAATAAAAACTCCTGATGGAAATGAAGAATCTGAATCTGAAATGAGGAACGGGCCAGGAAAATATTGGGTCATTTACCATATTTTTTATTTCCGAATCTGATAGAGAATGTGTAGAAAAAAGACCCATATTTTTCCCTTCTTCCATCCCTCAGTCAATTCTCGAGTTATAAGTAGTGATAAACTGATGCGTGGGCGTGCATGTGACCTCTTACGTCATCCACTTCGTCCAATCACAGGTGTTTAAGGTGATGAGTAATAAGGGGGATGGGTTTGGGAAGGTTATGTCATTGAGAAGGTCTTCTTTTCTATTAAGGCTAATCTTCCAAATCTCCAAGGCAATCTACACATTCCTTCCCTTCCCCGTAAAATGCAGTATTTCTGGGTCAAAACTGCTTCGGTGCCCCATCTCCAAGAGGTGTCGGGCGAAGGCTGACGAGTCATCCTTGTTCCTCCAGCATCCCTCATGTTTTTTTAATTCTGCACTTGAAGTTTCGTCCCGTTTGGCCAATGTAATGACATTCACAATCACATTTTAACTTGTATATACCTGATTTACAATTACGGTCTAAAATGTCTTTGGCATTGTTCAACAAGTTGCCTTGGGTATTGTTGTTATAAAAGCATACATTAAAATTATTCTTCGGGATTCGTTTGCTACACTATAAGACAAGGGGCCGATAAAGGGTATTTTACACCATTTGGTTGCCTTTTTTGGCTCAGCGGGGAGCAAGGAACTTGAATGAGAGTAGTTAAAACTTCTGAGTTTCCTATTTAAAATCCGGGTAATTATGGATTGCTCGTATCCGTTGTTATTACATCATAGAATTACATACAAACAATTAAGCATCATACATGAAGAACAGAATGATTGAAAAAATGCCATAAATAAAAGTCACTGTCTTTAGGACGATGCCATCTATTAAGGAGTAAACAGAGACTCCACGGCTAAGGTACAAAGGGAAACCAAGCAGATCATCAGTCAGTCATCAGTCCCACCAGAGATGAATCAGCGAGTCCAAACCAAAACCGCCAACATGTAATGGGCTACAAAGATACACAATTCCACAACGTCCCATCGTGACCGTCATTGACTCTCCACCCCATAAACTGGTCAAATATCTGTCTTGTGAACTGCTTCCGTTCTCCGGAAAGACACTGAAATATAAGAAGAATCCCTCCCATTGACATCATCCAGAACATGAAACTAAACCCGGAATATGTTTCCGTAAGCTTCGATGTAATATCACTCTTCACCATAGTTGGGAAAGCTACCATAAAAATTAACTGATTAAAGTTAATATCTGTAAAAAGTAACTAGATAGTGTTAAAAGTTACTTTTCTTAAAAAGTAACTGATCAAAGTTAAAGTAAAAAAGTAACTTTTACATTAAAAGTTACTTTTTAGTTACTTTAGCAAATTGGATGATGTGGTAATATAGACCTTGATGGTTTTTTGTTTTGAAAAACAATGCGAACACTAAAAATTGTCATTATGGTTTCTTCCATTTGTATCCATTTGTTAAAAAATATTCTAAATGGGGATTTTCGTTGTAATTCAATTTAGTGTCCAGAGTGTTGCTGGTCAGGTTTCCTAGTGTCTGCTGAAAGCATTCGGTGATTTTTCTGAGGTGGAGCTCCGAGGGATTTTTAAGTTGTCGTGAATGTAAGACTTTCTGTCGAACCATGGTGTCCGTAATTTGCCGCAAAAAATTGTTCTGAGCAGTAAGAAGTGCTTTAAGGTTAGCTTTTATATCGATCCTCACATTGCAATGTGAAGTATCCCTTCACAATCGTGAAATTGCAGTGGAAATGGTTTAGTTATTCAGAAATACAGTAGATGCTGAGGGTGTGCCTACGCAACTTTTCTTCACTGGGGGCTGATTCACAAGAAATTGTGGTCTTCCTTCAACAATTTCAGGCTCTTCGTCTTCATCCCCACTGAGATTTATTGTTATTAATTACCATTTCAGTGATTTCATCATCAGTGAAATGTGTGGGGAGAGTATTGTGGTCACTAGCTACCCATTCCTCTAAATTTGCCAATTCCATTGCCATTAGTTCAGGGTTATGGATTCTGTTTGCGCAGTCAATTAACCCCATTATCATATGTTTATCCTCAGAAACATGAAAGCCTTTGAAATCTCCACATATTTCGTGTACATCAAACCTCAAAACAGGCCACAATTGACACCACGCGTGTTTTAGAAATGACTAAATTACTATTCCATGCATGCAAAATTGTCACGTCACGTCTTTTAGATTATATCTGTTTCTGAAATGGTTTAGCCTGCTTCATTAACATTGGCCAGAAATACTAACTAAGGCCTTCACTTTGATGCAATTGAAACCACACGATCTAAATCAACACTTGTATATCTTCTTTCATAGTTTTCCTCTCTGTCGTCCATTTCATTCACTTTAACTGTAAAATTTTGAGGATTTTCTCTTTCTGCTTCTTAATGTGTTATATCGTTATATTGTCGAAGATCCAACGCAGCATGTTTCAGACAAACCGATCGGTGCATCGTTGCAACAGTGTCAAGCTTTTTCACAACTTGCACTTCTTCTCTCGCAGCTGAGCTTAAAGTGCGTCCACCGGGATGGTGGGTCGACCTCTAGATATAGAGGTTAGCTGCGAGATAAGCGAGTTTACTCGTCGAATAAGCAGTCGTGGACAATAAGCGATGCCATTCCGAGGGGGTATTGGTCTATCCCTGGGTAAGATAGGCCTCTAAATAATACAGAACCTGTAAAGATGCCGTGACTTGGCGACGGGAGGCCGCCAATAACTACGCTTCTCATCACCCGGAGGAGAGGGCAGCAGCTCTTCTTCACATGAGTGAAGCTGAAGACCACAGTGGTCGGTACAGCGACACTCATTTCACTACAGGCGTGGTAACATTTACTTTAACGGCTGTAGTACTGCGATGTGGAAGGCAAGGGGAAACCACCACATTAATATCCCGAAGAGTCGCAGCTACTCCACTCTTTCCTTTATTATCAAGACGTGATGGAACCCTCTCGAGTAAAATATTCCGGAGGTAAAATAGTCCCCCATTCGGATCTCCGGGCGGGGACTACCCGAGAGAGTACATCAGTCAAATGTGATACACTTTTTAGGGTAGGAACATGGAACGTGAGATCGCTTCGGACCTGAGGAAGACTGGAGAACCTGAAGATAGAAATGCGAAGAATGGACCTCGACATATTAGGAGTCAGCGAAATGAAGTGGCCCGAAGAAGGAGACTTTTGGAGTGGAAGCTACAGGATTATACATACAGGATCGTTAAATGGTAATGCTGGAGTAGGGATCATACTCAGAAAGAGCGCCGGAATGCGTGTGAAGAGCTTCCTGCATTACAATGAAAGGCTAATAATGGTGAAGATCGACCTGTAGATACCATGGTGGTGCAGGTTTACATGCCTACGACGGACCTTGAAGATGAAGAAGTGGAAGACGTCTACGAAGATATCACGGAAGTTATAAAACAGGTAAGAAGAGAAGAAAACCTAATTATTTTAGGAGACTGGAACGCTATCGTTGGCAAAGGTCAAGATGGAAATACGGATTGGGAAACCGGAATGAAAGAGGAGAAAGGCTGCTGGAGTTTTGTACTCAACATAAGTTAGTGGTTGCCAACACATTGTTTAAAAATCACAACCGAAGAAGATACACATGGAAAATGCCAGGAGACAGAAGAAGATGCCAAATAGACTACATTTTAGTGAAGCAGAGATTTAGAAACCAAGTAAAGGATTGCAAAAGCTACCCTGGGGCAGACATCGACAGTGACCATAATTTAGTGATGATGAAATGCCATCTAAAATTAAAGAAATTGAAGAAAACAAAGAAGAATATATGGAAAGTAGAAAAACTAAAGGAGGCTCAACATCTGCTCGCATTTCAAAAAGCAGTGGGAAACAACATAGGAGAGAACCTGAATGAGAAATCAGTGGAAGAGCATTGGGAAAACATTAAATGTGGACTACAGGAAGCCGCAAAAGAAGTTCTTGGAAGAAGAAAAGTTGCCAAGAAGAAGCCATGGATCACGGAGGAAGTCTTAGAATTGATTGAAGAAAGAAGAAAGTACAAGAATGCGAAAACTGAAGAAGGGCAGCTCTGCTACAAAAGAATAAGGAACGAAATAAGTCGCAAAGCAAGGAAAGCTAAAGAGCTGTGGTTGAAAAATCTTTGCGAAGATGTACAAAGCAACCTTGCACTTGGAAAGGTGGAAGCGGCCTACAGCATAGTTAGGAACCACTTCAAGGAACGGAGCACAAGATGCAATGCCATAAGGGACAAGAATGGAGAAATTTTGATTGAAAACGAGGACAAAGTGAAGAGATGGAAAGAATATCTGGAAGAGCTATACAATGGAAAAAATCTCAGCACAAAAGCTATTGAAGAGGAAAGCGAAGTGGAAATAGATGATATGGGGGCATCAATATTAAGATCGGAATTCGACGCTGCAGTAATGGGTCTTCGGATGAATAAGGCCTCAGGTATTGATGATGTCCCTGCAGAACTAATTAAAAATGCAGGAGAGAAGACATTAATTCATCTCTACAAAACCATCTGCGACATGTATTCAACAGGGGAAATTCCAAGGGACTTCGAGAAAAACATCATCATTCCTATTCCCAAGAGGAAGAGAGCGGAAAAATGCGAAAATTTTAGGACTATAAGCCTGATGACACATGCATCGAAGATACTGACCAGGATCATCTACAGAAGAATAGAACGAAAAGCAGAGGAGTTCCTGGATGAAGATCAATTCAGATTCAGGAAAAGTAAGGGTACATGGGAAGCAA
The DNA here is from genome assembly GCA_933228895.1 of Platycnemis pennipes. NCBI lineage: Eukaryota > Metazoa > Arthropoda > Insecta > Odonata > Platycnemididae > Platycnemis > Platycnemis pennipes. Next base: position 9,801,058 of record OW121852.1, read on the forward strand.
TATTGGCCCTTAGGCTACTCATAGAGAAGAGAATGGAGAAGAACAAACCGACCTTCATTGCATTTGTGGATTTAGAGAAGGCCTTTGACAACGTGGATTGGGATTCAATGCTTGGAATTCTGAAGGGAATTGGAGTGTCCTACCGAGTCCGAAGAATTATACACAGTCTGTACAAAAACCAAGTTGCTGTAATTAAATCTGGACCCAGCTGTGAAGAAGCAAGAATAAGGAAAGGAGTGAGACAAGGCTGTGCACTGTCTCCCGTAATTTTTAATGTTTACATCGAGAGAGCCATAAATGAAGTCAAGGAGAAGTGTTCTGGAGTGAACATCCACGGCGAAACAATCAGTACGCTACGATTCGCTGATGACATAGATCTCATAGCAGAGACAGAGGAGCTGAATAAGATGCTAACGACCATGGAAAGGACTATGGCCAGATATCAGCTGAAGATAAATAAGAAGAAGACTAAGATATTGGTGTGCAGCAAGAAAGAAGAGGCGAAAACCAATGTCAAACTAGGAAAACAAAAACTGGAAGAGGTGAAAGAGTTCTGTTATCTAGGAAGCCGAGTAACCAACGATGGACGAAGCAAGATAGAAATAGTGAGTAGAATAGCCCAGGCAAAGAGGGTATTCTTTCAAAAGGAGAATCTACTTACAGCAGGAAATACAAGCATAGAAGTAAGAAAACAGTTTATCAGAATATTCATCTGGAGCATGTTTCTTTACGGCAGTGAATCATGGACAATGACAGCAGCGGAGAAGAAAAGGGTGGAAGCATTTGAAATGTGGTGTTACAGAAGAATGCTGAAGATTAAATGGATCGACCGAGTAAGTAACGAGGAAGTGCTAAGAAGACTAAGAAGAGTAGGAGAAAAGAGAAGTCTGCTGACAACTCTAAAAAGAAGAAGGGAAAACTTAATCGGCCATATCTTGAGACACGACGGCCTGATGAAGTCTATCGTCGAGGGAAAAGTGAACGGGAAGATTGGAAAAGGCAGGCCTCATATGAGATACATGGAACAGGTTGTGAAGAATGTAAAAGAGAAGAATTACGTCAAAATGAAAAGGTTGGCCGATAGAAGAATCGAGTGGAAAGCTGCGTCAAACCAATCCTAGGATTGTTGACCATTGATGATGATGCACTTCTTCTGCAATCGTTAATGTTTTGAACTGATGCTCACTCCTCTGCTGTTCCCACAACTGTATACACTAGACATGATTAGGGAGAAACATAAGCAGATATCAAATAATTTTATCAAATTACGTCCAGTAGTCAATCAAAAATGCACGCGCCATTGAAAGTGGCCGATTTGTAAACTAGTCCGTCTTGGCGATGTCTTCAATTTTGTATGTTTACTTCAAGTTGCAGAATAATTCCAGTGTACACAAAGTACCAGAAATTAATATGTTAAAATTTTTCTGATTCTCGAAATTGGAAAATTAACGTTAATAATGGGATAATATCTAGGCAGGTTATGAAGCAATGTTTTGGTAAAAATTTTTCGGCATTTTCCAGAAAGTACCGGGTAGTTGGTGATGGCAAAATTGCCGGATTATGGGTGTTCCCGGATTAGGGATTCCCGGATTAAGGGTGCTCAACTGTATACGTTTTAACTGAAATAGCAGGCATGCAATCTATTTTTCTTAACGAAATGAATCTCGAAATATTATTCAGCCCCCAATACAAATAATAGAAGATACAAATAAAATAATCAGAACTAAACAAATACCTTCCCGAATGGAGAAGGTAGTTAATGCATGAAATATTTGGTAAATGGACCCATGAACACCTGTGAAGATTAAATGACATACCGCTGTCAAATATGTACTTTTGGACAATGGCTATAGCATATATATTTTGAGATTATGTACACAAACATGGGTATAATGAAGCTTTTATTTGAAAAAAAGTACCCGCATTGTAAAGCAAAACTCAATAAGGAAGATAGAGATTTAGGAATTTGAGTCCTTTAACTATATCGTCATCCCTTTTAAAAATAATGCTTCATTGTGATCTCAGTAACCCTGATTTCGTGCAATCTATGTGAGTGATAACCACAGAGGGTGGCATTTTAAATGAAAAAACATTTGGTAGCCATGATTCCCAATGCACATAAGAGAGTGCTTACACTTCAAAATCGTGATTTCTTATTTGCAATCTCACTTCCCCATCCCACCTAATTATGGAAATATAGTTTTCCTAAATACATTAGCTATTACTATTAAATTAAATTACTAGCTAGTCAACTTTAATAGGTGAAATAATATTGAGTATTTTGGTAAATATACGTATTAACTTGATTCTCCAGATTGATTGATCTCCATAATGGAAATTTTTATTACTCAAGGTGCTCAAGTTGTTCACCTGAGAAAATTATGTGCAGTCCTGCTTTGCATTTAAAAAATTTTTTCCAAAACTGAACTTCAAAAGTTGGGGGGGTTCTCTAATCAGGTGGGGACTATGTTCGGAGGAATACGGTACAATGGAGATGAATATTTCCTATATGCATTACAACATAAACTGTACACCTGTTACGTCAGCAACAATGCAACACATCCTGCTATTTCTCGGCTTTTTAAAAAGAACCTAAAATTAGCATTTAATTCTCTAGCAAACTGGGTTATCTCAGTCCAAATATTCTGTGTGCATAAATCCATTAATAGTGGGACTTGAATTGCAATTGATGAATTCTGTTTTCTTTGATTAAGGGAACGACTCTATTGCATACCTCTTCATGGAATATTTTGAATGTAAAGCCCTGCAGTTATACCATAAAATACCATAATTGCTCGCGAAGCATGTCGATGACACTTTCGTTATATGGCCCCATTGATTGGATGAACTTCAGAATTTCCTTCAACACCTCAACTGGCAAAACGCCTCCATCGTAGAGAATGGCAACTTGGTAAATTACCAACACCCCTGAAAATTACCATAATAAATGGTAATTTTCAGAAAAGTTCTTTTTCAGAAAATTTCGCCCTCATGAAGAAGCTTAAACAGTTTTTTTTACATTGTGTCTGTGATTAATTGAGAGTAAAATAACAAAGGCACATTGCGCAGAGGTATGTCTTTGAAATGAAAATTTCTCATAGTGTGACAAAAGAGAGTCAAATTGCATGTTGCTGCCAACTTCATTTTATTTTTTTAATGTGTTATAATAGATAAACGTCATGATATGTTTGATATAAGCATCGGCATTTATATCTCAATGCTTTTTGATTTCGTTTTGAGTCCTCTGATAAGGATTTGCAGCTCAAAACTTAAAATTACCGGAAAATTACGGTAATTTACCCATCTCTACTCCATTGCCTTCACGATGGAAGTGGAAAAGGATGATCACCTCCCGTTCCTGGGTAGATGGGAGCTTAGGACACTCCGTTTTCAGGAAAGCAACCCACTCAGATCGACATCTACAAGCCGACTCCCATCATCACCCTCTGCAGAAGTTAGGAGTCATCAAGACCTTGTTCCTCTGAGCTTTCCGTACATAGGACGCTGTTTCTAGGAGCAAAGAGGAACATCATCTTCTAGGAGCCTTCCAGAGGACATCTACCACTACGCGATACCCAGCAAGCCAGTGTAAGGGTGTGTGGCAGGGGGTGAAGATCACCAAGCATGCACTATTGACATGCAAACAAACTACTATAGGGTCTCATGCAACTAGATTGTTAGTATCTATCAATAGGAATGGCTTCCAATGAGATAACGTTCTAAGGATAGCACGTAAAGAAGAACAGAATAAATATTTGAATCTAATGAGGACCGCCAAGAAAAGCCCTTTTGAGAAATCCATTCTGGTATCCCACCGTACATCTCCGGTGCCACAGAGAAAATTGCGTGAACACTTTGTAGGCATAATGTGGTGATAAGGTGCAAATGTGTCTTGAAGATATAGCAGACATCCTCCTGAACTCGAAGGAACGCCTCCCAGAAGACAAATTTGGAGAAGTATTCAAGATGAAATGCAAATGTGGCCACTCCTATGTTGGCCACACCTCAAGAACCCTGAAATGCCGGCTCCAGGATGGGAGGGCTGAAAAAATTCCTACTGTCAGCAGTCGAGAAACATCACTGGAGCGGGCCCAAACACAACTTGAAGATGGACGAAACCAAATTCCTGACAAAAGAGAGCCACTTTTTCTGGAGGATTATTAGAGAAGCAATAGAAATAGCCAAAATCCAGAGCAACATCTACCAAGAGGATGGCTACACACTCGCTAGTGCGTGCAAAACGGGCATTCAAACAAATAGTTCAAATCACGACGCATCCCACCTGATGGAGCAGCAATATAAACCCTGACTACACCTGCATCAACTCTTCAGCAGACCTAAAGAAGCCAGCTGGTACGCAGGCAAAGTATTGTCTAAAGAACATGGGTCACAGATATAGAGATAAAACTGACCTTGTATTTAGTTGTGGGAGCTTTCCAGTAATAACTAAATCCGCTAGACAGATTTCATCCACTCCACAACCGACTTCAAACGGTATGGATACAACTCTTTCCGTTGACCCCTTGGATACTGGACAACTTTTACAGAATCTGTCAGTGGCATCTGAAACAATTAAGGACATAAACGCCAGTTCTCGATAAGAAACAGGGCTTTCCGTGGCTCTAAAATATAAATATAGTAAATGAGGCAAAAATAAGACTTTGGATGAAATGCGGGTAATGGAATAGAAGTTTAAAACTGAGTAAAACCTCAGTCGCAACATAGAGAGAGCATTAAAGGAAACATTGCATGGAAACATGAAAGCATAGTATAGCAAAGCGGGTTTCAGGCCCACGTGGCAAAAGTAACACTAGGTTAAGAATACATTTTATTTCCTAGCAAATGGAAGAACTTTGGTTACCCAAGATTCCATCGGCTTTGATCAGAACATGCTGGGTTTTAAATTCTTCTCGTGTCCGGTCGTAGCCATATTTTTCCAGGAGCATCTCCTCTTCCAACTGATATTTGATTCTGATTTCGATAGGCTCTATGACATTTTTTGTTTTTGACTGAAATGTAGAAAAATGATTTAGAATCTCTTCATCATGTTTAAGCACAAGGAAGTGCATTTCTCATGGAAAAGTCATCAATTATAGAACTCTGTTGAATAGGAAAACACAAAAATGTGAATTTTGCTGCAATTTCAAAATCGTGGTGAATTGCTCAAAGCAACACTTTCAATGTAGATGACATATACAGCAGGTACTTGTTATTACAAAATCCACAATGCTGTAAAAATTGGCATTTCATAATATCAAACTTCGTAAGATTATTGTACACAGACATTTTTTTATTTTTCACCATTATTTGAGAACTGGATAACTATTGTCTGAAATATTAAATATTGATTATCTTTACATACAATTTTGCCTCCAAAGGTTGGTGAAATACCTGAACTAGAATTCATGTATGACAAGTAGCAGCTTTAGAGGGAGAAAAAACAAAGTATTACGTATTTTGTCTGTGGCACAGCAAGTTTTAACAATCCATCTCTTATTTATAATTTTACTGATTTATATACCTTCGTAACTATTATCATTACCGAAACATGCAGTATAATGATTGAAAGCACAAGAAATTTTAGGTAGCACAAGTTTATTTACAACAATTTATATTTTCAATTTTTTGTAAAGTATTTGATTTTTGTCCAGTGCACAAAATTGTGATGGCAAACTATTGCATGCTGGTCCATTACACGCATGACGTAAGAGGTACGTGCACTCTCTCCACTAACTGCCTCTAGTTGGTACTGCGGAGGCTTCTTAGCAGACTTAGAAACCTTATTAATAAGTATCTGAGGAACATTTATTCAGACTACTTATCATAATTTATTTTTATTCGTTTCATTTAAAATTATTTTTCAGTTCACTTATTTAAAAACATTTAGCATTCATTTTACTGAGCATGGTGTGAACTAAGCCCAACATGGTCATGCCACGTTCCCACCATGCTTTGCGGGAGCCGAGGACTCCAAGAGCAGGAAGCGTAGGATCCATAAAACGAAAACGTGTCAGCATCTAGGCAGCCTCAGTCAGGCCATTTCCGGGCTTTTTCAAATGACTTGTTGTAGGAGGCTTTCGGGAGCAGTTGCGTATAGCACTGCTGTTGGCCATCATTGCCTGATGATGCGTCCTGTAATGGCCACGAAAGCTGTCGCTTGGACAACGTGCTACACGCAGCTGCTCCCGAAAGCCTCCGACGACTGAATTTTGCTGCGAAAACCTATGTTCCAAAGTTTTCAAATGAACTTATCTTTAACAATTGATTTTCTGGTGAACTGGGATGTCTCCATCCTAGTTATTTGCGCATTAGGAATACATTTATGGTGGTGCATGAATCGTAATTAATGAATCTTGTAGGTTAGCATGAATAAACTTACCTCTTTTATGTCTATTAAAATGTTGTCACAATGTTCCACACCTCTCTTTAGGGTTAATTTCTCTGCGAATATCATCTGGTTTTCTATATGGCACCTTTTAAGCAAAGGATCCAGGTCTAAAGTTCTCCATATGGCTGAAATACATAGTTATTGTAACGAAGGCGGGATATACTTTATTTGTGATTCTGGAATGACAAGAATTAGACAAAGTAATGAATGCATGCGGCCATCGCAGACATGATATCATACTCACTTAGATTGTTGGGCACATTGTTCCCTAAGTACGTGACGCACGCTCCGAGCAAAGAGAATTGCGTTGCATTCCGTGGGATCCGAACCTTGTATTGGGGAGTGTTGACCTTCCATTTGACCACTGGCCTCCCTCTGAAAACCACCGCGTGGCCTGATTGATACGCGCCAACTGCAACATCTGCTTCAAAAGTGCAAGACAGAAAATAAATAACCTCCCTGATCTAATAAACACTAAACCTTCACCAGTTTTTTTACCACTCAGTAAGTATGGGAAGGACAATGGTCAGATAGCAGCTAAATATCAATAAGAATAAAATAAAGATATTGTTATGTAGGAGGAGGGATGAGACCAGTACCCATGTTAAACTAGGAAAACACACACTTGAGGAGGTGAAAGGGTATCAGTCCCCTGGGAAGCCGAGTGACCAGCGATGGACGAAGAAAGAAAGAAATAGCGAACAGCAGAATGGCCCAGGCAAAGAGGGCATTCGGACAAAAGAAGTATCTACTGATAGCTGGGTATATAAGCGTAGAAGTAAGGAAACATTACATCAGAATATACAAATGGATCATGTTTCTATGGGGCTGTGAGGCATATTGTGTATAATATTGATAGCATACGTGAGAAAAAAGAAAATTGTGAATGGTAATCCATGATGGAATAATGCGTGAGCGGAATCACGTACCTTACACCAGCTTAGGAATCATTGTATTATATAATACACACTGATTACTAACCCGATTCAGTGACACATAGAACATGTTTTTAACTTGCCTGTGCAGCCATTTCCATCTATGTCAGCTGGATGAGGACTTATGCTACTGCCGAACCCTCTCAGGTGTTGATAGATGTCATTAGCAAAGAGCTGCTGGACTGGTTTAGTGATTATTCCGTTTTTGCTCCCTGAAAATATGTAAACTGCTCCGCGGCCTTCATTTTCATATGGTGCACCAACTGCTATCTCTGAAACAGTTTTATAGACGAATTAATATCTTCCCAATGAAAATCGCTTAAGTTTCTCAAACTGCAAATTTTGTGCAACTAATAGTATTCATTCATTAATCATCACCCTTCTCGATTGAATGAGATGCCAAGAAGATAAAATTGCTCAGGATAAAGCCAACTTAGACCATAGGCTAAGGAGAAGCAGTCATGGTTGCGCATGCAATGAGTAAACAAGAAATAACCACCAAATATGCATTTTCAATTTCATATACTTATTTCATGTAGCATATGCAAAACATGTGCAAGATCATAAAGGTTGTAATTATGTGCTTATATGCTTGAAAAATAAACTATTACATACTTAACTGGAAAATTAAGGACTATGGCCTGGAAATATGGGGGAATGCCCCTGACATAAATCCTGTATTTTTGTTGCAAAAAAAGGCCATTAGAATACTAACTAAATCCCCATCTCGGGGACACTGTCGCTAACTGTTTATAAAATTGAAAATTTAAACTGTTTATAGTCTGTATGTGTACAGAGTTTTGAGATATGTGAAAGAAAACCTTGATCTCTTCCCTACAAGATGTGCAACTCACAACTACAGCACAAGAAATAATAATCTTTTATCCCTTAACCAATGCAGATTAACTAAAACCCAATCTTCCATGCATAATTTAGGTATCAGGCTATTTAACCATCAACCGATTTCAGCCAGAATGACTAGCTTGGCTAGATTCAAGAGCGTGATTCACTCATGGCTTGCCATACAGGCTTTGTATTCTGTTGGTGAGTTTTTTACACATAACACCTGTGATATGGTATTTTAACTTGCAGCTTATAAACTGTAATTTTAATTTTTCATAATTGTAATTTTTGTAATGAAATGTAATTTTTTCTGGTATATTTAAATATAATTATATACAATTTTTTTTTCCTGACGAGGTCTGTCTATCTTTTGAATATGTCTGACCAATAAAACATTATTATTATTATAAATCAAGCATTTGAGGGGGTTCACGATTGCACACTTTGGCCTAGGGCAGGGGTGGCAAACCTTTTTGGCGATTTGAGCGTCAAATTTATGAAATAAGAGTATAATGCTCGCTCGACTCGTGTGCCAACCCATCGGGTGAGACAGAGGTATCGATTGAGTGCCCTCCCAGCTCCGCGTAACAAAATAATCATGCCACTTTGGGCATGCGTGCCATAGGTTTGCCACCCCCGGCCTAGGGCATAGAAATGTGTGAATCTGTCCCTGAAATCATTTAAGTAAATCTCCATTTTTAAAGAAAAATGGGGAATGCATAAGAAATGCATCAACCCAACATATCTTTGCACTTAACATGATCTGCATTTTTCTCTGGTAACAGTTCAGCAATGAGGAATACGCATATGAAATTTGTTTCTCGAAGATTAATGATGTACTTGATGCAAAATTTTCCCACCAATTTAAATACATAAGCCAAAATTTTCTATGCCAAACACAAAGATAATTAAATGCTATTAAAATCTTCCCGAAAATTGACGAAAGTCACGTGACCTGAAATGCCTTCTGACGTCACTGCACGGTATAGGTTCCATATTGCTACTGAGACAGACATTTATGTTTAAAAGACAACGAAGCGAATATATTGTTTTGAGGTTTTTAGCCGCTTCTCGAACGAAACGATGACTGAAAAAAGCACATTCCAACAATTTCCTTTGGTTGACTCCATTTCGGCAGCATTCTTCTTAAAAAAAATAAACGATTTCATAAATGCAGCTGAAACTTTTGGGCACTATACAGGCATTGTATAATTAATGGACGATCTGCTCGTTACCATCCATACTACTTACATAAAAAATCAAAATAAAATCGTTAATTGCATTAAACCAATGAGATAAATACATACATTTTTGCCAAGTATTCATTTAACAGCTTACCTCCACGCATAAACAGATAAACAACGCCAATAGTGATACCATGCTGTGACGTCATGCGATGACGTTGTGTTTTTAAGTTGCCGAAAAGGTACAATTTTCAAAGAGTAATATCTTTGTAACAAAACTTAATTCTTCAGTGAAATTTTCACCAAGCATATTTTAGCTTATAAACTTCACATTCAAAGATTTATAAAAACTAGTGCATGTTCCCCATTAAGAATGTTTCGCGATAATGAATCGATACGGACACAAGCGATGTACACAAACGAAAGAAACCTGGGAATTGAGGGAATTAAACAAAAGGGTTGCTTGTGCTAACACATACTCAGATGGCGAAAACCATCAACTTCTTGCATTTTTTCCAGCATTGATACTTGGTGTTTTTTCTCTTTAGACCAACAGCAAATCAAATTATAAGTTATATTTTTGGTTTGAATATATTAAAGACAATATTTTTCTAAATTTCCTGCCTGTTCTTTTTTCAGCCAATAACACAGTATTGCACTTTGGCCACATGTGAAATTAAACTGATGGTTCTATTATACATACATGAATTTTGGTTTGTACGTGGTTGGCAGGAAGACGGGAGATTGCGCAAGGGCTTCTATTGAAGGTGCTTGGTGCTTTCTCTCTCTCTCTCAGCCAATCGCTCGAGGAGAAGGTGCGGAGGGGGATGGGGACTGGAGGGGGGGGGGGGGAAAGCACCATGGTGCGTGGGTGAGCACCATAGCTAACATAAGGAGCACTTGACATCAGAGTTTGGTTCCTGACTCTGCCACCTCAGTTAAGGCACCACACATACTTTTAATTATTTAGGATGTAAATGAAAAACTCTCTGACCAAAGTATTTAGGCCACTGTTCTTCAGCAGTGATCTAAACATAGTTAATCGTAGGTGTGTAAGATTGTAGTCGAGTAGTAAACGTAGCAATATTTCAGAAATGATGCTTCAAGCCGCTTCACTGGGAATTGTATTACCTCAGGTTGGAAGCCTACATAGGTCAAGAATTTTAAATCACGTATCCACAGATTCCAAGTGTCCAATTTCTGTGTTCCATGACCCCTCACCCTTATAACATCAGCCCCAATCACTTGTGCAAAAAATATAAGGGCTTAATTAATGGAAATTGACCATATCAGTTAAACTTTTATATCAAAACTAATATTGACACATTAAGTTCAAATGTTTCTCTATATACACTATAGTGGTATGCACATAATTGGGATTAACGATTTAAAAAATTAACAGTTAAAATTAATTGATAAAAATGTAGTCAACTATTTAATTTAATCGTTACTTTTTAGAAGAGTTAACTTTTAACTTCTAATTGTTAAAATTATACATTAGCTGATACAAAAATAACTTCAGTTAATTCTTTTCGTTAATTTTTTCGTTAATTTTTGGCAAATGTCAATCTGTTCGAATTTGGGCGCAAAGCTTGCCCAACAGACAAATGGGAAAATAAAGCGGTATCTAAGAATGCAAGGTTAGTTGCAATGAATAGGCCGTGTGGAATACATTCAAACAAAAGCAGACTTGAAGGAAGTGACCACCAAAGTTAAGGAACACCCTCAGACAAAAAATATGAAACCATGCGAAGACAATGTCCTGGAGGGCTCGTAAGCTTTACTCGATGACATCATGTTGTCAATACTACAGAGTTGAAGCCGAGAAAGAAGGGTTGCCTGAAAACCTATGACGGATGACGAGAAGGAGGGGTTCATTGAAACTAACGATCTGCCACAATGTGCCAATCTACGTATGCCTTACTCGGCGGCATCACATCGTCAACACATCAGCCCCCAGTGAATCATGAAAGAGGATGCGCAGGCACACCCCCAGCATCTACAGTAACTCTGTGTAACTAAGCCGTTTCTACTGCAATTTTGCAATTGTCAAGGTATACTTCACATCGCAATATGCAGATCGATATCAAAAACTAACCGAAAAGTACTTTCTACCGCTCAGAACAATCTTTTGTGGCAAATTACAGGTGCACCATCATTCGTCAGATATTGTTACATTCACGACAACTTAAAATCTTGGAATTGAGCTCCAACTCGGGAAAAATCGCCGAATCCTTTCAGCAGAAACTAGGAAACCTGACCAACAACACTCTTGACCAAGAACACCATGTAGAATACAGTGTTCTTGCTCTTGACACTAAATGGAATTACAACGAAAATCCCCACTTTGGATATTTTAAAACAAATTGATACGGATGGAAAAAACCGCATTGACAGTTTTCAGTGTTTGCTTTGTTTGTCAAAACAGAAAACCATCAAGGCCTCTATCACCACAGCATCAATTTGCCAAAGCAACTGAAAAAGTAACTTATAAAAGTTGCTTTTTTTTAACTTTCCCAACTAGGGTATGTAACATGTAAAGAATTCAATGACACTGTTTTCACTCCATTAAATGCAGCTTATATTCTGGTTCAGTACAAGGAAGAAATGCCTGCTGGCATTTCTCACTCAACGCCCAAGCAAGGCTCATCAGTTGGCGGTTGGTAATATGACAGTTTAAACATTTTATGACACAGCAGCACAGAATTTTAAAGAAATCAGTTCCACTTTTTCTGCAGTACATGGAAAAATGTTTAAATACATTAATCAGTGAGTACTTAATTATTACATTATTTATAAAAATGCAAACAATGGATTAACTTTTAAGCACTGTCAAAGAGAAATTATGTATAACATTATTCACCCATTTGATGCTTTGCATACTACCTTTTTTTAAAAATATTTACAATAAACATTAGTTTGTCAAAAAATTGTAAGATGCATGGAGGAATAATTAATATTTGCAAATATAGCAATTAATGAATTATATCTCAAACCATAATTGCAATACAAATGTATACGCAAGTATATTTGTGACAGCTGTCCATGATTGATTGGTGCTCAACACATCATTCAACCAAGATAACTTAATGAATCAAACAAACTGATAGCATATCACTGTTTCCAAAATCTTGATGACTTAAACATATCTTAAAACACATGAAAAAAGAATGAAAAGGAGAAACTGAAAAGTTCTCATCAATTGAAATTCCAAAACTGAAAACTGATGGGTGGTTTGAATCTAATCAGAGAATTATAATTTTAGCATTCATAATCAGTTTCTATTGTACTTGATTTTGATTCACAGCCTACAGTTAGAACAGGATAAAAGTAAAGGAACCAATGTGCAATTTGCATGGCCTACTCATGCAGTGCTTACCACCGAATCCATCGGAGTCGAGATCCCCAAGGTATGAAACGGCAGACCCAAAGCGTGCCCCTCTGGCCTTGCCAAATATCGGCACCTCCCTCATTTGCTTCTGCAAAATGGCAAAGAGTCTTCGCTTCAATATTTTGCTTCACTTAATAGGAGGGGTCATGCAAATTTGTAAATTGGATTTGAAGCAATACCCCAGTGAAAAAACTGTATACAATTTTTATACAGGCTCTATACAGTGTATACATATTGTACTCATTGTAGCATTTGAAGCTATACCCCAGTGAAAAAACTGTATACAATTTTTATACAGGCTCTATACAGTGTATACATATTGTACTCATTGTAGCATTTGAAGCTATACCCCAGTGAAAAAACTGTATACAATTTTTATACAGGCTCTACACAGTGTATACATTCTGTACACATTGTATAGGGTGTATACAGTTGTGTAAATTGTATACCCCATATACAATGTATACATTCTGTATAAAGATTGTACACAAAATATATACATTGTATACAGTTTATACAAATTGTGAAAAATTTATACAATGTATATTTTGTGTGTGCAAAGTATACAAGGTACACAAATTGAATACTTATATACATTTTATACAAAATGTACAAATGGTATTTTTTGTTATAAATGCAAAATTTGTAGGAAGTTCCTCCAGTTTTCGTTGATAAATGGTTTAGCTTTATATAAATACCCATTTGCAATTCATGCACATAATTATGCGTAAGTTATAAAGGTATATACTGTAATGGTTCGCCCCATTACACCATGCTCCCTTGCCCGATCGCAAGACTTTTTCGTATGTTTCAAATCGTTTCATCATCATCATTGGTCAACAATCCTAGGATTGGTTTGATGCTGCTTTCCACTCAATTCTTCTATCGGCCAACCTTTTCATTGTGACGTAATTCTCCTCTTTTACATCCTTTACAACCTTTTTCATGTACCTCATACGAGGCCTGTTAAGTCAAGTACGAGTCCATTTAATCTTCAGCATTCTTCTGTAGCACCACATTTCGAATGATTCTACCCTTTTCATCTCAGCTGCTCTCATCGTCCATGATTCACTGCCGTAAAGAAACATGCTCCAATTGTATGTTCTGATGAACCGTTTCATTACTTCTACGCTTGTATTTCCTGCTATAAGTAGAGTCTTCTTCTGATAGAATTCCCTCTTTGTCTGGGCTATTCTACTCACTATTTCTTTCTTGCTTCGTCCATCGTTGGTTACTCGGCTACCTAGGCAACAGAACTCTTTCACCTCTTCCAGTTTCTGTTTTCCTAGTTTGACATTGGTTTTCGCCTCTTCTTTCTTGCTGCACACCAATATCTTAGTCTTCTTCTTATTTATCTTCAGCTGATATCTGGCCATAGTCCTTTCCATGGTTGTTAGCATCTTATTCAGCTCCTTCTCTTTCTCTGCTATGAGAGCTATGTCATCAGCGAATCGTAGCATACTGATTGTTTCTCCATGGATGTTCACTCCAGAACACTTCTCCTTGACTTCATTTATGGCTCTCTCGATGTAAACATTAGAAATTACGGGAAACAGTGCGCAGCCTTGTCTCACTCCTTTCCTTATTCTTACCTCTTCACAGCTACTTGATTTTTGTACAGACTGTGTATAATTCTTTGGTCATTGAAGGCCACTCCAATTCCTTTCGGAATTCCAAGCATTTAATCCCAATCCACGTAGTAGATTCACAATAACAGTCGGAATATTTTCAGTGGTGCTGATTTCAATTTTTGAGATAGGGTCCTTCTTGCTTTGATGCCTTTTATTCACGCAGCTTTATAATGGATGCAATTCCCACTTTAAGTGTATCAGACTACGCATTGCAAGCCTCTGGACAAGATTTAGGAGGCAAAGGATGGAAAACAAATGCCACATGAAGGTAACAATGCGTGATCCACCGTATCTCGCCAGCCAAGATCAGGACCTCATTCAGTTGAGGTGGAATGGGAGGAGTCCTCACAGAACGACATATTTATATTAGGCTGCTCAAGCGACAGAGCAAAGTTCGCTCCACCAGCAACAGATGGCACTACTGGTGCACAGCTGAGATCAAGGTCCGTCTATATCAGGTTGTGACACGCATTTGTCTAATGTAATTCGCCATTTTCTTTCAGATTCACGGCGGGAATTCGAATTTCCCATGCAAACAAACGTAAGTAACTGATGCAAAGAACCACAATTTGCCGCTTAAATATTACAAGAAAATCTATGGACTTTTTTTCACTTTTAAAGGACATAAGTAACTTTTGGAAACGGTTCTTGCATTGCACCCTGAGGTCTTGGGTTCGACTCCAAAAATCTTAGAAAATTCACTTCTACCGCGCCAACGTACCATCACCATATTTACAAAGAACCACGATTTGCTGTTTTACTATTGGAGACAAGTCCATAAATTTTTTACTCTGTATAATAGATACAAAAGCGTTTTTGAAGCCATTCCTGCATCGCACCCAGAGGTCTTGGGTTCGATTCCAAAATTCATAGAAAACTCACTTCCACCGCACTAACGTACGATCGCTATATTTACAAAGAACCACGATTTTCTGTTTTAATATTGGAGGCAGATCTATGAATTTTTTTACCCAGTATAAAGGATTTGAGAACCTTTTGGAAGCATTTTTCGCATCACACATGGAGGTCGTGGGTTAGACTCCAAAAATCTTAGAAAACTCACTTCCACCGCGCTACGATCGCTATATTTACGAAGAACCACGATTTCCTGTTTTACTATTGGAGACAGGTCTACAAATTTTTTACCCTTTGTAAAGTATATAAGGACCCTTCCAAAGATCCTCTCGTATTTTACCTGTAGGTTGTGGGTTTGGCTCTAAAAGTCTTAGAAAACTCGATTATTTAAAAGATTTTTTTAAATAAGAAAGAAAAAGGGTTATGAGTCCTTTGCGGTGTGTAAACGACATGAGGACAATTTAGAATCGATTTTCGAATCACAATCGAAGGTCAGAGGTTCAACTCCAAAAATTCCATCAAACTAAATTTAACTATGTAGACATTCGCAGGTTTTTTTTAGCAAAGAACCACGATTTGCATTTTAACTAAGGGAGACAGGTTTATCGTCAAACGTTAAATTTATCTTCATATTCCCATAAATTAGTCTGATCAGTTTGCCGATGCATTGGAATCTAATAAGTTTGTTGACGTATATATTTTACCTAACTTATAGTCTTTAATGAAAAAAAGCATCGAATATGTAAGAACTGTATTAGAAGTTTCTGTGTATTCTATTACAAGTAACCAGGGATGATTTCGAGGGCATGGTGGTAATTAGAACTAGGTTTTTAAGTAGTTTCATTGTGATGTTTAATGCTTCTTTTCCATTACAATGAATGAAGCAGAGAATGTCAGAGGACTTAGCAAAAATAAGACGGTCATACGGATTTGAATGCTTATCTAAAACCCGTCTCCTTGATCATTAAGAATTTTGAGGAATTTAAAAAAAGATTGGATCTTCATGAAAAGGTAACATTTAAAACTATATTTAATTTGCAGAAAAATAATCTCTATTTTATTAGGATTGGGGGCCGTCGTGGCCTGGTGGGTAGAGCACTGAGCTACCGACCTCCCTTCCGGGTTCAAATCCCGGGCAAGAGACTTTCTGGACGCCCCCACCTAAATCCCTTTTCTGTGTGTCAGAACTTCTCAGGAAATCGCAGGTGGCCCAGGGAAAGAAACTGCACCCCCCCCCCCCCCCCCCCCCCCCCCCCGACCATGAATCTCGTATTGTTTACACAACACAAAAAAGTCATACCCCATCTCTCATATATAATCGGCAAAATTTGTAAATTTAATCTGCGCATGTTTGCACGGTAAAATCAAGTTTTCTAGGATTTTTGGAGCGATCTCCAGAACTTTAGGTGCGATACAAGAACGGCTTCCAATGTGTTCTCATGTTGTTCACACACCATGGAAAATTCATAAACGTTTCTTTCTTATTGAAATTGCCAATCGTTGTTCTTTGCAAATTTAAACCGCATATGCTTACATGGTAAAATCGAGTTTTTGTATGATTTTTGCAGTCGAACCCAGGTCCTTTGGTTCTGATTAGAGAAAGGATTTTATATAGCCTTCGTGTAGTTTACACATCAAAAAGATTCATTCATTCCCTGTCTTTCTTATTTCATCGGCAATCTTGGTTCATTGTAAATATAAACTGCGTATGTCCGTATGGATAAATCGAGTTTTCTAGGATTTTTGGAGTTGAACCAATGCCCTTGGGGTGCAATTCGAGAAAGAGTTCTAATAGGTTCTGGTGTCATTTACGCAACACAAAATATTCATTATTCTGTATATCTTATTTAAACGGCAAATTGTGACTCTATGTAAATATAAAATGCGTATGTTGACATGGTAAAACGAGTTTTCTAGGATTTTTGGAGTCAAACCCAAGACCTTCAGTTGTGGTATGAAAACTTCTTCCAGAGTTCCTAATGTCTTTTACTTGCCATAAAAAATTCATAAACCTGTGTCTCCTATTTAAACGGCAAAACATGGCTCTTTGTGAATACAAACAGCGTATTTTTGCATGGTAAATTCGAGTTTTCTAAGATTTTTGGAGTCGAACCGAAGACCTTCAGCTGTGATGCGAGAACGGTTTTATACGTTTCTTTATATCTTTTACTCACCACAAAAAATTCACAACTCTGTCTCTCTTATATGAACGGCAAATCACGGTCCTTTTTATAAATAACCTGCGTATGGTTACATAGTAAATCCGAGTTTTCTAGGATTTTTGGAGTCGAACCGAAGACCTTCAGGTATGATGCAGGAACGGTTTCAAAAGTTTCCTCATGCCTTATACTCACCAAAGTAGAATCATTAATATGTGTCTCTTATATAAATGGTGAATCATGGTTCTTTGTAAATATAACCTGCTTGTTTGCATGGTAAAATTGAGTTTTCTAGGATTTCTGGAGTCGAACTCATGACCTTTGAGTGTTATTCAACAACGGTTCCCGCAGTTTCAATATGTTAATTACTCACCACAAAAAATTCATCCACCGGTGTTTCTTATTTAAACGGCAAATCATGGTTCTTTATAAATATAACCTGCGTAAATTTGCAAGGTAAAGTAGAGTTTTCTACGATTTCTGGAGTCAAACCAACTACCTTTTGGTGTAATAAAACAACGGTTTCTGAAGCGTCCTAATGTCATTTATAAACCACAAAAAATATATGGCCGTATCTTGTATAGTTAAACGGCAAATTCTGGTTCTTTGCAGCAATAACTTATGTATGTTTGCATGGTAAGTTCGAATTCCCACCGCAAATCCGAGCCAATATGGCGGATCACATGAGCGTGTCACGACCTGATATAGACGGACCTTGGCTGAGATCCCCAACGTCAGTACATAGTCCCCTTACCATGCGCAGTTATCTTATGTCTCGCTGTTGGAATCATCCCAATGGACAGCAATAAACTACATTTTTAACTGAGAAGAAGTTTCTAACTTACAGTTTCACTGCCAAAGAAGACTGATATCCTGCCCTCTTCAACTCCAAGGCCACCGCCATCAGACCTGGATTCGCTGGCGTAAAGGGGGGCGCCCACTATCAAGTCTTCAAAGATGTCATCGTTAATGTTCCCCACCGCGATGCTGGCACCAAAATATTCACCACACTGTATTCCCAGAACCTGATAGTTCTTGTCCACTCTGATGACTTGATAGTTGCTCTCCATACCCTTCCTCACCTTGTAGAAAAGCACCTGCAACAATAGAGACCTAAACTCAGGTGATTCACACTTATAGGAATAATATTATCAAATTTCATGAATGACTGAGGAATGGTCCAATTGTAAACTCTTTGCGTATTTGTCATAATCGGCAAAACTTGAGGTCGAATTTCATCATCCTTGATCATGACTACAATGGTATTATTCAGGCATGAATAATTACTTTTAATTGACCATTATTTAGGAAATAAAGGCATAGTTTTACATTCGGAGGGATCACACGACTCAGGATTACAGTTTTTTCATAATCTTTGATATGCTAACAGGTTACTTGTTCAGTTTGACCTTTGAGAACCAATTAATTTCACTCCTAAAGACATTTACAGAAATTTTGATTCCAATTTCGTGCCAAATATGCATTTCTCAGACGATGAATTGTTGATGACATAGAAAGAATATGAATCCTCCTCCTCCTCCAAAAATTAATAGGTACACACTTTTTAAGGTTAAGTTCTAACTGCCATTTGTTGCACCGCTCTTGAATTGTATATCAATCCTTGCTAAGCGATTCCCTGTCTTCTTCTTTTGATATACCCCTGAACACTACCGCATTGTCTGCAAAATATCTACGCTTACTATTAACTACGGTACCCAAATCGTAAATTAGCCAAACATTTTTCCAAACGCCCAACATTTTTCTATCCTGGCATTGATCATAACTTAAGATATACTTTTGAGAAAGATATGCAGAAAAACCATTTCAGTTCAACAGCCTTTTAATTCACAAACAATCACAAGAGTGCTCACAGAAAAAAACACAAAAATGCTAGAGTGAGTTATGAGCCTTTCTAAGTTAAAAATGGCTCACTGACTCCTCACCGTGTGTTACACTTTGCAGGGCCGGCGACAGGGGGGGGGGCAAAGGGGGCAAATGCCCAGGGGCCCGGGCCAAAATAAATTAATTGAAAATAAAAATTTAAAGTATGAATTAATTTAAATTCCAAAAGGAATACAAAATTTTGTTGTTTAAAAAGTGAAAAAAACAAATGAAGGCAGAGCGTGTGTCATTGTGCAATAGAGAAGTATGATGTTGTGGTCATCGAGGGTTTTGGGGTGATGGGGAGGACGATAGAGCGAGAAGGTGCTGTGACTGACTCACGTCCCCTCCCTTTGCCGCGAACATTCGCCACTCAGCGACATGTTGTAACCTGAACGAAAAGAAACCCAACCCCCCCACCTAAAGCCTATTGTTTACTTGTTAGTGGACTGTAAATAATCGTTTATTCTACAGTCAAAGTTACAGATTATCAGTAGCAAGCTACATATTCCAGTGTTGTGTCATTGGTTTTGTATACATGAGCACCCATACACAGGGGTAGGGAGGGAACGCGGCCTCCCAACCTAGCCTCCCAGTAAGGATTGCAATCCCAGGGAAATTTTTTTTAATCCCGGGATTACGGGATCATCATCAAAAGTTAGACAACATTTTCTGGAATTTAGTCCATCTTGTTTAATGCTGGCGATCACTATGTCTTTAACACGCGCACCGTAAGCTCATTTCCGTTTTTCTTATGTAGTACAAATGATGAAAAATTACTTATTCCAATAAAATTTATTAGTCAATGGACTCAGAAGTCTAACGTGTTGCATTTCATGTCCAAGAAAACTTACTTATTAGCGCTGCCTGTTAGCGAAAAGTTGTACGTCAATCCCAGATTCCCGGATTTGTTTATAGTAAATTCCGAGATTTCGGGATTGTCATTTCATCCGGGATTGCAATCCTTAACTCCCGGGTAAAATAAAAAAGGGAAGCAAAAAAATATTTCATATTAAAAATTTTGTGAATATATACGTATGTCAGAAAGTTATTAATTCATAAACATGATGTATAATTTATCCTTCTGAAATTTTTCTAAATTTGTTTCCTTGTTTTACTGAAATAAGTTCAAAGCCCATGCACACACTGTCATGATTTTGCGTGGTTTTTGTTAATAGAAAGGAGAGAAAGAAAAATTTGAACCGATGCACAGTAGGCTGAAATCGAAAGAAGTGACAAAATTCCAATATGTCTTTTTAGGAGAGAGAATCATGAAACTTGGTACAAATACTCATAATTGATTGGCAACCATAGAATGGCATGTCATTGGTCATGTTATTTCGCCGTTACCGAGATGCAGGGGCTCAAACATAACCAAAATTACACCCGACTTCAGTTTCCTATGACAATCTTCCTATTTAAGTTGAGGGTGACGCTGTGGGAGGAATTTGGTCAGATAAAAAACTAGTAGGTCTGTAAAAACCACTCTTTTACCATACTGTGCTTAACTTTGGGAGTTTTTTTCCTAAATGTAGGTAATATTACGTAACAAAATGGCGGACGCTATTTTCACACAAATATTCATTTTAAGTAGTAAATATCTGGCATGTTAAGTGCCTGTAAAGTGACTCATATTAAATCAATTGTTAATGCTTTTTAAAGGTAGATCTGAAAAAAATTGAAAATTCGTTAGTGACGCCAATAATTACATTTGATTTCTCGTGCGCGAGTGCGGAGCTTGAGACACGCGCTGGGAGCTGGAAATGACGAGACGCGAGTAAGTTTTTTCAAGCCATAAGGAACATAACGCTTCTTATTCGCCTTTTTTAATGTGTGTACATTGCTATCGATCTCTGCCACCTCTACACGTATAAAATCATGGGGATATAAAAATATTAAGGTCTTAAAGTGCACGCGAAATCGCATTCAAGGTTTCTACTCTCAAAAGTAAACTTCTCATTCACACCCTCAAAGGCTTAAAATTCCTGTATTTTTCCGACGAAAAATTATTTTATGTTCCAGAGGGACACTATCAAGGACTTTTTTCCGTTCATTTGCCCCTTCGCCCCAGCAGTCCAAGCCTTTGACCCTACTAGGAGGTTCATGCAGTAAGGTACATTTTGGACACCGCGGAGCTTTTGGTTGCTAATCGAGAAAATCTACTCAAATCTTTCATTTTCCCTGCGTTACAATATGAATATCCCTGATTTATGCGTCACATTAGACTTTATTCATCTAGGAAAACTTTAGTTTCTACTTTACTTGAAATATGCACACAGGAAGGAAACAAATTATCAAAAATACCTTAATATTGAGGCACAACAAAATATATTCCGTTCGTCAAAACCCTTAACTTACATTATTTTTACATATTCCCTGCAGTTATGTTTCATTGAGAAAGTTGCAGTGAAAGCAACGCTTAGTAGAAGTGAATACTCTGCATTCGTTCTAATTAGGTGGAGATATAACTATCTCCGTATCTCCGAAAAGATGGGAGTAATTGTGGATATGCTAATTTTGAAAAAAAAGAAAGTACGTTTTATTACGACTTTTTATAAAATTTTCAAGTTCAAGTAAGTCTTAGTTTTGATTACTGTAAAATGAAAGAGTAAAGTGTGTTACACCATCAAAAAGTTTTCATTTTGAAATTGTTTCCCCATCCCATTCCACTGACATGTGTTTAATTTAGAAAAAAGGACAATTTACAGTAAATTAAAAGATAATTTATGACAGTGTGCAAGTTTCTTCTGCAGAAAAAGCAGGTAAGTCTTGGTTATAAAATAACCTGAAAGTTCGCAGTTGTGGTCTATATTGAGTGAGGGGGTTTGCCCGGGATTTAGGGGGCCCGGACTACTCAGTTGCCCAGGGGCCCGAAAATCCTGTCACCGGGCCTGACACTTTGCCTTATTTGTGAAGACTTACGCTGAATACTTTTTAAGAATATCAAATACCCTCCCCCTCAACAGAAGTTTGATGGTCATGCTTCTAAACTAGTGATGGACGGATCCAGGTTTTTTGTCGGATCCGGAACCGGATCCTTGCCTGGGTTTCGGATCTTTATCTTGGTTTCGGGTCCATAGTTTCAGATAGTCAATTCTGAATTTCATTCCTTTTCTAATCCTAGATTTTTAACCCTTTTACTGCCAGTGGGCCGATATATCGGCCCTCTATGGTTGTGCGAAAACTGCCAAGGGGCCGATATATTGGCCCACCTACATTACATCATCATGTATTTGTAATGGTTACAATTCATTCAAATCAGAGACAGCATGAATAATTTTTTCATCCTCTTAAAAAGTGAAAATATATGATCAAAATTATAAAAAAAAAAAAATTCATATATTAATATTAAGTGCTTATAATATATCTTAATGAGCTTGCCCATTGGCTGGGCATAATGGGCTTGGCATTTTTCGCACAGTCTACTTTAAAGGGGCTGGCAGTAAAAGGGTTAATAAATATATAAGTACAGCAACAATAGAATTACCAAAAAACAAGTAAAATTATTGTAGAAGAAATTAACCTCCTATCATCTATATGTATAATATTTTCCTGGATCAAGATTTACAAATGCTATAACTATATCTTATTGCTTCTAATATAAATATCACTTTCCTTATCATATACTCATCAAGCAATACATTTTTGAAATCTGTACAACTATTCTTTAGAGTGTAGTTAAAAGAAACATTATAAGTTCATTTTCATTAATAAAGGAATTATTTTCCATTTACTAATCAAATCCTTGAATGCTTTCAAATTCTTTTTTAGAAATACAAAAAAAATTTTAATGCGGCTAAGAGATCCCATTTATGGATTATCTGGGGATTCCATTTTTAAGATGAAAAAATTATTGAAATTTGAATATTTCAAGCTACTAAACTAGTAATTTTGCAATATCTTATTAATGATAACCTTTAAAATGAAATTTGAGAATTTTATAGCCCTAAGCAAAGGTTGTGCAACTCGGATCTTGAAATGAGATTAGCCTTTTTTCCCACGCAGCACACGAACGTTCGCGAATCGTTCCGCGAACGTTAGGTCTGAACGCAGTGAACGTTGCGAAAACAACCGCCGGAACGTTCCCTGATGGTTGTAATGTCGCCCGGTCCGAACGTTCGCTGTGCGCAACGAATCAGAATCTTTACTGCGCATGCGCTAGATCGCTGCTGAGGGCGGTTTTTTTGGAAGTATTTAAATCATCCTCGCCCTCAATAGAGGAAAAATAACCACATTCACGGAAAGTTTTTTTTATTGACATGTATATTACATATTGAGACTTAAGAAGGAAAAAACATGATATATCGCTTACGAATAACAGATAGGAATGATTATTTCACAACAATGCGCAGTTATTGCATTCCGGGGTAGGGCGACGATTTCTTCCTGTCCCTCAAGTAATCACTTCTCCTTGGAACTTGGATTCTCGAGCAGTTGTTGATTGGTATCTGCAACACAAACAAAAGTGTTTGTTACAAAAGTTGTCACTACGTGAAGTAGTATAAATATATCTGTGCTTAAAGTAGTTAAAATCTTGAGACCATAATTCTTATTTTGTATAAAAACCTTAACATTACGTTTGGATAGGGGCAATTCACCAATAAGATGAGATTGGGCAGCCTTCTCGTCAAAAGAACGATCTGTTCTTAGGGCTGAACCCTGCATATGCCGCATGGGAATTACTTGGCATATGATCTAGCTGCGGCATCGCAAACAAAATACTCAATAGCCACCTTAAACATTTTAACACTGCATTAAAAACCACATTTTTTAATTAACAGCATTCCTCTATTAAGTCCTTAAGATAGTCAATCAGTATTTGATTTGCCAGTTCCACCAAAAATTCCCACGGGAAGCGGTCTATCATCAACCAAATTAACTCGTCAAGCAAGAATATGCCACACATTTCATGCACTACTTTTAATAAGTGAAACCCCATCAATGTTGACTTGAATTTTCATAGTATCATCATCTTCACATTTAGTTCCTTGATACAATCTATAGACAATGCCAACCTTTAAACCTACATGTGAATAGGCACCGTTCAACAACTCTTTACAGTACGAGCCCCCAGGTGTCTGCAGTAAACTTCTCGAGTCTGAAGGTAATTCGGGATGATGTGGCCGTATTTATGCCAGCAGTTCACGCAAAGCATCGTGCTGAATATGGTACCGAAGGCTCAAGTTTCGCAATGGAACGGAAAGGGGCTCTAGCTTATCATGCTCATCATCAAAGTCCTCAGAATCACAATTCCTACTATCTCAAAAGACACCGTAGGTACTTATTTGGGGTTTGCAAATATAAGCACTCATTTTCCCCACTTAAACTAGTCAAACATTACATTACATCAGTCAAACAAGAAACGCCACGTGAAAGATAACAATTTAAAGGTAACATATACAAAAATTGAAAAGCTATTATTATACTAAATATGCTACTGATACTTACCAAGGGACATCTTAAATGCGATGCACTTCCAAATCTCAGCACCCCTCTTGAAAACTCACTTCCAAAATGTTTTAGAAGAATCATCGGAATTATCTCGGCAAACGTGCACTCCACTTGTACCTTTATCACAAATATGGTTTCCTAATTCCCACAATCTGGGATCAGAATATTCTTCCTCCATGCCACGATTCTTCACGTGCGGCGTAAGTTGTTATTCGATTGTCTTTTTTTCTTATAGTTCGCGTATCTGCCGAAGGCGTGCCATCCAATCGTTCAAAACGCAACGTTCGGCGAACGTTCACTTACAACCAATTGTCGTAAACCGCCAGCGAACGTTCGGCGAACATTAATGTGCTGCGTGGGTTCATGCTACTAGAAGCAAAAAAAAATGACTCGGATTTTTTTCTCCATTGGCCTGGGTTCGCATGAAAAAAGTAGAATGACATGTGGGGAGCCTGCATTCTCCAAACTCCGGTAAGCCGACAGTAGCAGAGTGGGGTGGTGGACTGCAGGTAATGACGTTTGATTCTTATCACTATTTAAAATTTTTCTTTCAGCCATTGAATCAAAAAATTTATCATCCTTCATTTCCAACCTTTGTTGTGGATACTGACTTTTTTGAACATCTATTGCTTAAACTAGATTTACAAATGCGTCACTCAAAAATGCATTGTAAAGTTAATGATTCCACGATGTAATTCTGTAATAAATATTTTTCCAATACACTTACGCCAAATTTTATTATTTTTTTAACTTATAAATTGTCATGAAATTTCTGATAATCTCCTTTTTTTAACTGCCTACTTGGCCTGTGTTCCTAGGCAGTATTAAGGGTCAAACTCACGACCGGCAGTACACCAGCCCTCATTTTTAACAACTACGCTATCATAGAGTCATGGGAATCTGGCGAATGTAGGCGACCTGTGTGACATTTGGCTTTATTTTTTTCTCGCGCATCCGAGAAGTGTATGGAGAAATTTGCGGTGTACATCGATCACTAAGCCGCGAAATTTTAAAATCTCCAATCCGGATCTTAATTTATACTGTCTTCGGATATGATTTCAGTAGCAAATGAAATGAAAGACCCGTGGATCTTTGGATCCGACCCGACCATCCTTTTTTATTAGAGCTACATTTGCAAATCTAATTTAAACAAGAAAAGTGTAATAAAGTGAGTATTCAGATGTAATGGTTCGAAATTGAAGATGATAAAATTTTTGAAGCAAGAAAATTGAAGAAAGAAAAAATTAAACAGCGATAGGGATCGAACTTTGCACAGTACACTAGCTCTCGTTGTCCTCCTGATCCCGGTGAATGTAGGCTACCCGGGTGACATTCTACATACAGTAGAAACTCGAAATTACGAAGTCGACGGGACCGGAAAAACCGGCACTTCGTAATATCAAATTTCGTATCAACGAGTATCTTTCAAAAACATCGCGATGAAGCTCTTTTTCGTTTCCTTAAATTAAGATGAACTCTCGCGACGTACTTGCATGATTTACGAAGTTATAATTCATAAAAGTATACTTAAATGTGTGTTCATGCCCACAAGGTGCAAACAGTTTAACGCAACTTATTTGTCGGAGGTTGATTCTTCCCATTTTCGGGATTTCCACCACATCGTTCCATCTTTTCACGGCGGAAATCCCGAAACTCAGAAGAATTAAACTCCCATCTAAGCCCCGCGGAAATTTACATCGCGAAAACTAACTTGCCATTCTTTTTTTCCAATGAATGATTAGGCAATGAAGAGTCTTTGCAAAATTTTTGTGCAGTTTGGAGTAAGCCTATGACGCTTCATAGCGCATTTTTCTATATTATTTCCTAACCGGAGAACTCTTTAACTGAAGCGTGAGCGATGTTTACTCATCAGTAATACTGATTGATGCATACAATAAGGAAGTGTGCGACTTGCGTGATCATTGGCACCGGATATTGAAATAAGAGGAATAAAATTTCGTTAGAAGATGATCCTTTCTCCGCGTCAGGCATAATATATGTATCTACCTACGTTAAGCTACGGCAGTGGAAATAAGATTCTCTCGCGGATGCTATGCGATGGATACACGTTCTGTATTTTGTATAAATAATAAGCCCATTAATTTCCCGAAATAACAATCGTTTTTCTCCCTTGGATTCAGCTTATTTGTGCGTGGTTATTTCCGAGATGATAGAGCTGAACGAAGAGCTTATAGAAGAGTCCAGCTGTGTACCTCCTTTCAGAACTAGGGTGTACAAACCACGCACTCAACGGTGAAGGTGAGATAGTTACTTTTACACTTCATCGGTAACTAACGATGCTAACATTACAAATCGATAATTTTCGTTTTTCACTCTACTACACGAAAACTTCAGTTGTGGTTCTATTCAGATTAGATCTGCCTGCCTGCTCTTCATTCATTATATCTCAGAATTCTTTTAAACATTCGCTATTGAATTGAAATGTGGGATATTTTGCTAATCGTTTTTCCTTTGCTTACGATCAAGCAAGGAGACTTGCGTCCAAGCATTGCAGCTCCAGGTCAGGCCACGCATCAAGCTGGAAGCTGCCTTCTTTCCCTCCTTTCCCCCTCGCTTTGGGTGGGGGTTACTCTATTCGCCCGCTCACAAAAACAGCTGCGAGGCCCATGGTCTCGTAGTATCTTACGTCTGTTGTGAGGGTGATCCACCTGGGATTCAAGGCCAAGGGCTGCGCGCGAAGAATAAACCTCGAATGAATCATCAGCTTTACGCCGAATAGTCGCATCTTATCTTCCTCCTCCCTTACCTCAATTTGCTGCGTCGGTGGCGAGCGAAGACATGACTCTGGCGAGTGGAACTTTTACCATGAATCAAGATATGCCCGCAAAACAATATTTACGCTGAGTTAGACCCATCGGCGTGCACAGATTCCTTGAGATTGGGGAGGGAACTTCTTAAAGGGCCCAAGAGCTGGTATGGGGTGCCTGCAAAGTCAGCGTGGGGCTTCTCATGCTAGCCTAGCGTTGAGGGGGTGGGACGGAGGGGCACTCGAAGGGGCCTGATATCCTGGAGGGCGGGCACGGGGGGTTTGGGTGTGAGGGGGATGGCTCGTGCCCACTCATAGAGCGGGAAGGGGAGACACGGAGGGTCACTTGAAGGGGAAATATAGCCAGTGTGGGAGGGATAGGTTAGCCGCAAGCGAGAGAGAAAAACCACTTTTACTTAACTTATTTGATTCAACTTGTTGAATTATAAGTTCAAAAGATTCAGGCTTAACAATGTGGAAATCCATGACAGAGAAAATGACAACGTATATTCCACTAGTAGATTTATTCGCAGAGCGCTGAAACTAGTTGTACCGTAAACAAATCTACTAGTGGAATATACGTTGTCATTTTCTCTGTCATTGTTGAATTATTTTCACCTTCTCCTCCAATGATATTCCCCTTCTCTTTCTCTTTGGTTGTGATGGTTCCATGTCCATGACCGTTAAAACACTCGGAACTCCTTTCCTCAATGCCCCTACCTAATGATCCTGGCCAATTCGTTTCTTGCTTCCGCACTGGCTAGGTACCAACTAACTCCCACCCCCGATGTCCTCCGGGTGGGTGTCGTCCGATAGCACAAGGAAGAGATGAAAGCGCCTCCAATTGGGCTAGGATGCTGACGAGGCTTTCTGCTCCTTCTCCGACGGCGTGACTTTTGGCATCTCATAGGATGGTTCCACTTATCCTCTTCTTGTTTATATCTCTAATAAGGATTAAGCTACAAAACACTTAAAAGTTTCTTTACGATCTGCAGGGACGCATCTCTCTTTTAGGATATTTCTTCGATCGCTATGTTGGAGTGAAAGGGGAGGAGGGTACACCATTTTCCGATATAAATATATAATGGGTGCTTGAGCATTTTTTCCCATTGATTATGCATGCGCCCAGAACTAGTCTTCCATTAGAATTAATGTGCGTTAAACTAAGTGGCCCTATGAACCATGCGAACTCATACTTTCTCTGATTTTCTTTGCTGTTGGCGGTAGAAGAAGGGAAGGGAAATGCGTATGAAGAGCCTTGCTCGATGACTGCATCAAAACGCTCAATGAGGCGTCCAGCGGCCACGTCCAACTGTCGCGGCTGGATGACGCGGCCGGGTGGTTTCATTCAGGCGTCTACATCCTGTTTCCGAGCCTGGGCGATGTGGGAGAATGCGTATTTAGTTTAATACAAATTTATTATGGGGTTGTGTTTCCTGAGAGTGAGTTGATTTTACGCTTAAATGGATGGTGACGATTTAGTTTTGCTGGAAGGCGAAGAAAAGGCGACCAATGTTGCAAGTAGTTTTACAAAAAAGAGCTGGAAGGGACGCGTAACATAAAATGCGCAGAGAGGAGAGCAGAAAAATCACCGAAAATTGTAATGCCCGACTAGGCGTCCGCGTCTCGACTGCTCTCGAAACAGTCGAGATGCAGACGTCGGGCATCAGCCGTCGAACACGACGGCCGAGACGTATCAGTGAAACCGAACCCATTTGATATAGATTGGATGAGTACGGCAGTGACTTCCGGCTGCTGGACGCGGACGCCACACGCGGCCGCGGGATGCCCCAGCGAAACCACACCTTTACTATTGTAGCATTGAAAAATGAGATATCGTTCAGGTAATACATTCAGTGCATAATGTATTCGGCGACGATGATTAATTAGATGTTTAACTCTGAAAAGGAGCGCCGGAAAACGTTACTGTGATCCATCACTATTCGTATAAACGAGTAACTTTTTCACGTCGGGACCAAGATCCGAGGTTCGTAATTTTAAAACTTCGTTATTTCGTAATATCGCATACTGTTACATACACTTGGATACCCTTTTGGTCGGGACCGAAGATTTTGCTTCGTAAAATCAAAATTTCGTAATTTCGAAGTTCGTATTTTCGAGTTTCTACTGTATTTTTTTCTCACGATACCAGGGTAGTGAGGAAAAAAGTCATGTTTCTTTATTTTGCTTCTAGCTGCACAGGAACATTTTCATCTAATTTCATGACCTGAGTCACACATCTCTTCTTGCCAATATTTACTGCACCTACATTCCATTCACTGGGCACTTTGATCGCTAAGCTGCGAAAATTTAAAATCTACGATCCGGATCTGATTTTACTCCGTGTCTTTGGATCCAAATCCGGAACAGAGTAAAATGAAAGATCCGCTGATCTTTGGATCTGACGGATCCGATTCGGCCATCACTATTCTAAACAGAATTGCCCAGTGTAAAAATAGTCCAATTATCTACAGTTTACAAATAACTGCCCAGATACGCAAAGGATTGAAAATGGAGTAAGGTTTGAGAAGGAATCGTGGTATTTTCGTATTAGCAATAGATATGCACCGCTTGAGTCTAAAATATTACAATTACTTCTCTAAACTTCAAATGTTTCATAGCATGTTTTATGAATAGCAAAAACATTCCACTGAACTCAAAAATGTTATGGTAATTTTTAATCAATAGTAGATTACCTTTCCCAATATGTTTGTAGCCCTAGGAGCACTAGTGGCATACCATAGTTCATCCTCATTAAAGAAGTAGCCAGAATTCATTTGGTAGCCTGAAAAGTAGAATCACATCTATTAGATATTGATCACTCACAGTCAGTGATTCAACCCGAAGGTTGGTCTTTGATAGGTGAGGGTAGAGCTCACCGCATACTAAGCCAATGGAGTGTGAAATTCACACATAGTCAGGGTAGGGGGACCAATTTCTTTCCCTGGGCCACTAGATATTGATACGGATGTTTTAAAATAAGATAAAGTAATAGTTGCATATTGAATAAAGTGTTAAATGTATAGATAGATAGTAAGTAGGTCCTCAAAATGACATCAAATGCATTGAAATCAGTTCAAAAACAAATAAGTGGGTGTAATTTGAACATGCGAAATAAATATTTTCATTTATTATTGACACGATTTTTTTTTCAATTCAATGCGGTCACTTTTGCTGTAAATGTAAACATATCAACAAAATTTTCTGCAATCAATTGATCTGACAAACAACATTTCTCAAAGAAAGGTACCAAAATAACCACGGCTTAATGTCCCATCCGACGGAAGGTGTACTTAACTCGGGAAGTGTTCTCCACCAAGCAAGTAGAGAGCGGTATACAAATGAAAAATATCAGAAACTTGCTGGATTCAAACCCAGGCCCTTCTTCTGTGAGGCCAATACTCTAACTGCCACACCAACTTTACTCCTATCTCTCAGAAGTGTGCTCAGGCATATCTGAGACTCCTGCAGCTCCTATGCGTTATGCATGTGAGATCTATCTAAATATCCATCAGGCGTTTCTTGAGCAGAATGCAAGCACATATCCCCCAAAGAAATTATGGTTAACAAAACAGTCACACGCAAAAGTAAATGTGCGAAAACTGTCTGCTGGGATCCCATTCGCTGGAAATACATTGGCATTGCGCAACATGATGTAGGAGATTGTCAGCCACGCGAGATAGAGGTTGAATCAACAAAGCTGAGTGGAAATGTATTGTGGCGCATTGCAGTCGAGGGATCCTCAAGGAGGCCTTCCTTGAAGGCCAGACGGATAACTTGCAGGCCTCCGATGTGAAGCAACATTGTGAGTTTAAACACTCGATTTAAAATGGCCAAGAAGTACTTTTCTACAAATGAGATATAACTCTATTTTCATCATTCAGTTCATTTAGAGATATATTTTTCGATTTCTCAGCGAGAGTCGAAACAATTGGCAATATTATTGTGAAGTAAATAATCAAAATAATGAATTTGTCGAGCTTCTTTTCCAATAAGCCTGGAACATGGCGGTGTTGGTAGAGCCAGCAATGACAGATCAATCACACTTATTTCCAGAAACATCTCTGCAGTTTAACAAATGGTGCACATAAGTATAGTTTTCAGGTTGGAAGTTAATAAAAATCTTACATTTTATATGTGTTAAAATAGAGTACATAAACTGGTAATAATGAAAGATTCGTGTGGAAATAGAATGGGGACCATGCACTATTTTTTATAACTCTATGAATGTGAAGTTTATTAGCTAAAATGTGCTTGGCGAAAATTTTGCTGAATAATTAAGTTGCGTTACAAAGATATTACTCCTTGAAAATTGTACCTTTTCGGCAGCTTAAAAACACAACGTCATCTCATGACGTCACGGCATGGTATCACTATGGGCGTTGTTTGTCTGTTTATGCGTGGAGGTAAGTTGTTAAATGAATACTTGGAGATAACGTATTTATTTATCTCATTTGTTTATTGCAATAAACGATTGTATTTCAATTTTTTATTTACGTAGTATGGATGGTAATGAGCAAATCGTCCATTAATTATATAATGCCTGTTTAGTGCCCAAGAATTTCTACTACGTCTATGCAATCGCTGTTTTTTTTAAAGAAGAACGCCGCCATAAGAGAGTCAACCAAAGGAAATTGTCGGAATTTGCTTTTTTTAAAGTATTTTTTCAGTCATCGTTTCTTTCGAGAAACGGCTAAAAACCTCAAAACAATATATTCACTTCGTTTTATTTTTAAAATAATTGTCTGTCTCCGTAGCAATATGGAACCTATACCGTGCAGTGATGTCAGAAGGCACTTCAGGTCACCTGACTTTCGTTGATTTTCGGGAACATTTTAATATCATTTAATAATCTTTGTGGTGGGCGTAGAAAAATTTGGCTTGTGTATTTAAATTGGTGAGAAAATTTAGCATCGAGTACATTATTAATCTTCAAGAAACAAATTTCATGCATATTCCCCATTAGAAAGAAGCCAGTTGAAGGAAACAGAAAGTGAGTGACTCAAGTGTGCGTTCTGCACTTTCCTTCCTCTCACCTATCTTCCCGATTCTCCCTGAGGATTGCCACCTGGTTGACTGGAATATCAGTATCAGAGATTATTACTAACATTTTACACGCCAACTAATTAAACGTGAAAATAGTAAAAGTCGACGTCAGTGAAAGTGATTGGGAAAATATTTGGTTACGTGGCTAAAATCGTGGAAACATTGCGTAACCTTTACGATGCATTTGTAACTCTAGTTTACATGATTAATGTACAAAAAGGCTAATATTCTCATGTAAGGGTTGTAAATTGAAGATGATAAAATTTAAGGTACAATAGCCAAAAGAAAGTTATCACACCACATTAAGGATCGAACTTGCAGTGTACTATATAGCTCTCATTGTCAAACTCTGCCATTTTCAGCTCACCTGAGGCCGGCGAACGTAGGCCACCCATGTGGCATTTTATGCTCCTCTATATTTTTCTCATGAACCCAGGGGGAAAAGCTGAGACACATATCTCTTTATTTTGCTTCTAGTTTCACTTTAAAAAGTTTCACCCTATTTCGTGACTCCAATTACACAACCTCTCTGTGTAAGGGCCTATTACAGTTGAGCATCTTTAATCCGGCACAGTCGGGACCGAAGTGATGCCAGATTAGGGATTTTGCCGGACTATCTGTCATGCATAGCAACTGGTCTATTTTTGACGTCCGGGATGTTTTCATTGAAAGGAGTCAATTATTTATGACAAAATATATTCGTTTGCCATTTACTGAACATAATTATTAAAAGACTCACTGAGAATAATCAGAAGCTTTCTTAATTCACAAAGATATTACCACTGAAAAGTGTCAAAGTGAGTGAAAATAACGGCAGCTAAGCATTTTGTTCATCATATTACTACGCATTTAAAAGTGTAATATTATTATTGGAAAAGGATATATAATATTTGATATTTCTTATGCTGTGCTTCGCGCAACATATTTCTGCCACGCTTGATTTGACATCGCTGATTCAGCGAGATGTCAACGCATGGGTGCTGTGTGTACGACCACCCATTACTACGTCACGGGTGACCGGACTGGATGATTCTTTAAAGATCATCATTAATTGTAATCATTCTTCAACAATTTCAGGCTTGTCATCTTCATCCCCACTCAGATTCATTGTTATGAATTACCATTTCAGTGATTTCATCATCGGTGAAATGTTGTGTGGTGAGAGATATCGTGGTCAACAGCTATTCATTCCTCTAAATTTACCAATTCCATTGCCTTTAATTCAGGGTTATGGATACTGTTTGCACAGTCAACCAACTCCATCATCATGTGTTTATCCTCAGAAACATGAAAGCCTTTGAAATCCCTACTTATTTTGTCTACATCAAGCCTCAAAGCAGGCCACAATTTAAACCACGTGTGTTTTAGAACTGACTGTGAAATACTATTCCATGCACGCAAAATTTCCCACATTACATCTTATAGCTGAAATAGTTTAGCCTGCTTCATTAGCATTTGGCTGGAAATACTAACTGATTACCATATTGATAACTGAAACAATGGAAGTTTTTATTACTCAAGATGCTCAAGTTGTTTACCTGAGAAAATAATGTGCAAGTCCTGCTTTGAATTCCAAAAAAATTTTTCCCAAACTAAACTTCAAAAATTCAGGGGGGGGACTATATTCGGAGGAATAGGGTATATGCCAAATGTTGTGCACAATTTAATAAAATATTAAGGTATCTGAATGCAATAAATATGTAATCATGAAAATCTGTTGCAGCCATTCATGCTCATCCACAGTCAAACCTCCCTTATAACGAACACCTCCATATAGAGGACATAACCAACGAACAGAGAAAAACATTTTTCCTTCAACGACCTCCATTGATACTACCATTACTGCACTATTCACATAATAGAGGGCCTCATAAAGAGGAAGAAATGACTAGGGTTTCTGGCACAGTATTTTGAAGCCCTTAAGCTATCGGAAGTTGGAACTCATTGTACTGCTTTTTATAAAGTAAGTCCCCAGATAAGTGGAGTATGGTCCTCAAACTGTAAAAGGGGTCACGGGACCCTGGATCAAGTAGGTACCTCTTCAGGATGACAATTTGAGATGTGGAGAAGGGAATATGAACATTTCACGCTGGCACTTGTAAGTCCAAGAAGTTGAGAAAACTGATGGCATTGTTCATTAATTGAACAGTTTCATCGTAGCCTCTATTTTTACAGGATTTTCAAATTAAAAACAATAGTTAAAACTGTGATAAAAAACATGAAAACCACTGGGAACAATGGTGCATTTTTTTGAGTTGCCAATTATCATCCATTATATGTTATGCATGTTTGGTGTGAATTCACCCCTGCCATACACCTTTATGGTGGCTTGCAGGCAGACCAAGCCTTTTTAAAAGTCATATGTATTATGTCATATGTTGGCTGGATTTGATACAATATTAATTATTGGTGTGGTTGGTTGAGAAGGTTAACGTACCGAAGTAATCAAATGCTCTGAGATGATTGTCCTTGGATGGCGTTGCCGGCGGCACATAAGTGTTGGAGAAGACACCGTAAGCAGCGGATCTTTTGTTGAAGCCACCTCTCGGGAGAGAGTTATCGTCCTCACTCAAGATGGTGCCTCCTGAGTAAACAAGAAAAAGGCATTCCCACACCGCATGTCATTTTCCCCCGAATCCCCTGATGGGTAGGTAAGGTGATTTTGATTCGCCAAAGGAACGACTTCGACAAATAAGGCTTTGGATGCAAATCGTCCACACTTATGATAAGTTAGTAAATTTTCCAGCATTGGACAGTGTTGCTCTTTCAGCTCAGTATTGAATAGCTATTTCTGAATTGCAACAGCATTGAAATATACTTTGATACACTCAGGAAACAACATATTGAAATCTTTACTCAAGCAAATGATCAAACTGGCTTATACACTTTATTTCGATTCATTATGAGTCCAATGAGAATTATTTCTAGCTGTCGGGAGTTGGAATTCATTGGACTGCTTTCCATTCACTGTTGCATGCCCTGCTTTTCGTAAAATTGGTCCCTCGATAAATGGAGCACGACAAAAGGGTCTTCGAACTGAAAGAGGGCTCAAGGGACTCGCAAGCACCCTTGGCTTTCCGGGTTGACAGAGAGGGAATGAAATGATTATAGTGAGGACATTAAGATCCATGGATGAAGAATATTTTCCTTTGAGGTCGTGGAAACTTACCTCTCCAGTTTAATATTCCTGGGGCTCCAATTAATAACTCTGAACCTTCCTGAAACAAAAACACATTAAAATTATGAACTTTGAATTGCCCATTAAAAGTCTACTCAAAGATGATAGTGAAACAGTTCTCATGTGACTCTATGGCCTGATGCCAAAGACATTTTGAATAAACGCCTTTGAGAAATTATGATATTAAATAATATGTCTTGATAAACAGCTGTAGCAGTCTGACTAATTGCTCATATGTGAATGTGATTTTGATTACATCACGCTGAGAGAGAAAATAGATAGTTAAAAACAGTAAAGCTGGAATCCACAAAAGGAAACAAATTTGAACAGGAATGGAATCTGTGTGGCTGATCAAAATGTGGTAAATCTATTTACTCAGAAGATGTTGCACCACGGTTTTCCTCTGCCCTTAATTTTTAATTACAGTAAAATCCCTCCGTTACACTTTCATAGGGAACATAAGAAAAAAACATTAACCCTGGGAAAAGGTAAATGGAGGACTTTTTCAACATTAAGCCA
This sequence comes from Platycnemis pennipes, assembly GCA_933228895.1. Taxonomy (NCBI): domain Eukaryota; kingdom Metazoa; phylum Arthropoda; class Insecta; order Odonata; family Platycnemididae; genus Platycnemis; species Platycnemis pennipes. Next base: position 9,837,286 of record OW121852.1, read on the forward strand.
GAAAGGAAAGCTCCATTCTTCTGGATTTTGCCCTCCCAATATCTTGTCTTCTTTGAAACACAAGTTTGCAAAATTGAACTACCATTGCAATAAAAACTCCCCTTGAAATGTACAGGGACATACGGAGATGCCGACTAGATTACATTATGGCTGGGCATGGATTTAGGAACAGCGTGAAAAACTTGTACAGTTGAAAATCAGATGGAATATCAGAAATTAGTTGCCAGATGCATGAAGGCAGATGCAGAAGAGCAAACAGTTGAGGAGGGATGGGAAAAAATTGTTGCGGTAGACACCAGTGGGGTCAAGAAACATTGGGTGATGGCAAAAAAGATGGAGGATATTGAGGAATGATGGAAATAGAAAGATTTAAACACAGATAGGGAAAAGAAAACGTGAGAAAATAAGCAGTAGACTGAGGAGGGATATTAACCCATTCACACCCATAAGCGTAATGATTAGAGATGGGCAACTTGGTAAATTACCGTGGTAATTCTCGTAAATTACCATGGTATTTTCCGTAAATTAGCAACACCCCTGAAAATTACCATAATAAACGGTAATTTTCAGAAAAGTTCTTTTTCAGAAAATTTCTTCCTCACGAAGAAAACATTGGAATGGGTATTATTATAAATTAAGAAGCCAAAACGATTTTGTTTACATTTATAATTAATTCCAATTAATTCAGGGTAAAATAACAAATGCACATTGTGCCGAGGTATGTCTTTAGAACTAAAATTTCTCATGGTGTGACAAAAGAGAGGCAAATTGCGTGTTGCTGCCAACTTTGTTTTGATTTTTTTAATGAGTTATAACAGATAAACATCGTGATATGTTTGATATAAGCATCGGCATTTATATCTCAATGCTTTTTGATTTCGTTTGGAGTCCTCTGATAAGGATTTGCAGCTCAAAACTTCAAATTACCGGAAAATTACGCTAATTTTTGAAAATTACCGTACTTTACCACAGAAATTTACCTCAATTGAAAGTTACGGTAATTTACCCATCTCTACTTGTAGGTTGATGCTGCTGCCATCTTACATTTTTTTTAAAAACTTTTTGGTCAGTCATCTGTACCTGTTAGCAGCTGCTATCTGACGGCTTCATTGGCAACTTATCTATTCACCAATGTAGAAACTCCATTTGTAATTGAATACCTTAAAAGTCGGTGGTGTATGTGGTCACTTTAAATCTCGGAGAGGGGATGCGAATGGGTTAAGAGAGTGAGAGAAAAGTGGAAGAAAGGGCGAGGAGATTGAGAGGCCCCAGAGAGAAGGAGAAATAGGCACCCTGCAGTGGCAGATCTAGGGGGGGGGTGAAATTTGGGATTTTCAAGACTCAAAAATGGCGGTTTTAGGCTAATTCTTTGATAAAAAAGACACTACTATACACAAGTAGTAGGTCGTTTTATTAGTAAAAGGTTTATGGTGGTCATTATAGGCCTAGATTGAAATACCGGTAATATTAATAATAAAAACTTATGATGATGCTTTATCTAGTTCTTAAAGTATGACTTAATGATAAGGAACACAAATATAGTCAAATCACTTTTATGATTAGATAAGTTCATTTATTTTTATTATTAAATTTTTTACGTTAAACAAGAGTCAGGAAGTTTAAATAGGAAAAAAAATCAAAATGTAATCACACTTAATTTAAATTTAACTGCTTGTTGATCTTTGAACTAGAGATACTTAACAATAAAAGGGGGAATTTTTAATGGGTGCTATAAAACAGTAAATATATATATATATCCTTTATTCTTTTTGTTATATCGGTGTTGAGAGTTTTTATAATGCCCACATGTACAGCCAAATAAATACAGAGGCTGCCGCTGCGCTATTGCGCGAATTCGTGATTATTTGTCCGGTTTCGCAAGTATCGCTTCTGATTGTAACATACCAAAAGCGTGTAAAATAGGCCCTAAGCTTAAAACTAATTTGTGTGTTAATTTGTTATAGTAGGTATATTTAGCGGATAATATAAATAAATACTTTTGTACAAAGTGGTAACCTCCAAAAATTTCGATTTTATCTAGTGTATGTTTCTATCCAATGCTATAGCTCCCTTAGCCCCCCCATAGATCCGCTACTGGTGCCCTGTGCTCAAAGGTTAGAATGTTATATCCAGCATCAAGGAGTGCACACGAGTGGTAAGGCAGGAGAGCTACCGATGTAACCGCAAGAGATTGATCGTAGGAAGAAGGAATAATGCACGGCACTAACAGCAACAGGAAAAGGAACTTGGGCACACAAGACTGAAATGACGTAGATGAGGATGACCAGGAATACTGGATAGTAGACTTGGGCCAATACTGATCGCGGGTATTGGCCATACTTCCCAATACTTCGATACTTTCCCTACATTTTCCCAATACTTCGATACTTTCGAGTATTGGTTTTTTTTCGGATACTTTTACTCGAAAGTATTCATTTGGTGAAAATAATCAAGAAACATATAATTTTGCAATCCCGCCTTCTTTAACAGACTTACCAACGTCTCGCGTATTTGTTTACTTAGCTGTGATCTTCGTGATGGTGAAAGTGAGACAAGTGCTTAGAATTGGTTAAGGGAAAGCCTGAGGGGAAAAGCTCAGCCGCCTCCAAAAAGAAAATCCACATGAGAAGAAAGTTAGCTGAAATAGCGGCAAACATTAAAGTTCTACCGTAAACTCAAGTTTGTTCTGCTCAACACATACATTGTTCAGCATTTCCACCTACATTCCAAGCTCATTTTTCAAAAATATAAAATTCAAATACCGTGGCACCCTCAAGTGTTATGACGTTATTAGATTCGCATTAGAAATTTTAAAATGAAGACAAAAGTGTCTGTCACATGCCTCCAATGTTCCATACTTATGGAGAAAGCCTGGTTTCGTAAATTGACTAGAAAAACTTAAACGAATATGAGTAAACACTTGAAACTTATCGCATGTCATGGTAAAAGTACGATTCATATTCTATCAAAATTTCCTTTCATTTGTGCATTTCATATTGTTATGGCAATCTCCAAAGTGACGCTGCCCTCTGCGACTCTAAGAAATGAGCCATTTTTCATTCTCACTGCTAAAATATGCCTCAAAAATAATTATTAAAAAAAAGTCTGGTACCTGCATTAAACGAAAGGCTAAATTATCTACATGCTGATGTGCTCTCTATGAATTTCACTTCTTCCTTTTTTGGGATATCAAGCCTCAAAGTCGAGTCTATAAATGCTTTTTTGCGTGAACATTATACAATTAAACATGCTATTTGGTCATATAGTCATCATTAATTATTGAGTGAACATCAACGCAAGGTATTGTATGTATCTTTTGGGAGGCTTAATAATTGAAAATGAAACTTTGTTGCAATAAATCAATGCCAGCAATGAACTAACTCAGGGTGGCTACTGATAACCAATTCTCAAATTCCCTGACTTTTCCCTGATTTTTCCCTGACGGCTTTACCAATTTCCCTGACCGATCGCCAAAAGGTCTCCTATTATCGGAATATTTTATTTCTGCTGAATTAAATTTTCACCAAAACTCAGAAAGTGTTAAAAGCTTAAATCAATACATAAAAAATCTATAAGAATGAAAAAATATATTGAACCTCCGCCCTAATGAAAATATATAAAACCTTCACAAGTTAAGCCCTCACAAAAAATGTACACACTTTTAATACATTCTTCGCGGCTGCGTATCCGCGGCCGTGTATTGTATTTCCGTGGCCGTGTATGTTTCCTTCAGTAAAATTACAAATTGACAATGTCTAATTCTTCAAGGAAGAGGTGGCGTGTCATGGTAGTTCTGGGAAGTTGAAGATTACTGAAAAGGCATCGAAGGGAAAGTTAATGGCCAATTTACTGACAGACTCCGGCACAGGTATCACTAAGCTATGCGAAAAATACAAACCAAAGCAAAATTCTTTGACTGGATCAAAATCGGATGGCACGAGTAACTTTTACAAGCGAATAACAACTTGATTAACCTGATCATAACCCCGTATTTTAAGAGGGAGCCAAAAATGTAAAAATATTTGTATATAGAAACAAAACGTAATCGCACCACTCCAAGTGAAAACAGGAGGCAATTAGCAATGGCAGCATCATATTCAGGAATATCATATTTGAGGTAGTTTGTGACTAAACTAAATGGCTTCGAGAGGGAGCTAAGAGGGCCATTCGATAATTACGTCGAGCATGAAAAGTGGGCAGGGGAGAACTCTTCTTATGGACTCGCGAAGGGGGGTATGGAAATCGAAGATGATCTTACATAAGATTTTGTTTACACGAGTGATCTTACTCTTATTATGTTTTAATAATCATCGTCTAGTATTTTTAGAGTTACAAGCACGTATTTACTACAAGCTAGTGTGCTGCAACTACCTCTCAACCCGAGTCTCGGAAGTTAAAAAGGACGCGGGGTAAAATCTTCAGAACAACCTAGCCTTGGATTCCTTGTGATGAGCAGAATACACATTGATCATGAATTTTAACACTACTAGGCAAATATCGCATTAAGGATATACAAAATGGATACATTGTATGACTGATTCACAACTGAATGTTCAACGAATTGACGGGGCAATTATTCTATGCACTTCGGCGACGGACATTGGTTTTAGTTGGTGAAATAAAGGGCAGGAAAGCGGTAAACGTAATGGTAGAAACATAACGAGAATTTCCTATCCCAGTTTCTCCCTGACTGTTACGAGAATTCCCTGACTATTCCCTGACTTTTCCAGATTTCCAAAATTCCCTGACAATTCCAGGTTTTCCCGGTTTTCCCTGACGATCGCCACCCTGTAACTTGATGTCACGCCTATTGGTCCCATGGAAGTTATGCAACCAGAACATACATCTTCAACGTAACTTGAGAAGGCCTAACCTGTTCTGCAAGTATTCCTCGTTACCATGTTCAGGATTTCGGGTCCCTACAGAAACGTGCTAACGAGAGACCACTGTATTTGGGTGTACCTGCAGGTTTAGAGTTTCCTGAGCAAATGGTTTCAGAAACTAGTGCTGTGGTCCTGATAGAAGAACCTTCTTAACTGCTGAAAATGTTCAGCAGCTGTGTCAATAATATGTCAAAGAGCAATACATTCAAATATGAGCTGCTAAGCATGTTCAGCAGCTCTTATTTCTTGAAAAGTATTTTCAGTATTTACAAATGCAAGAGGGCTTAAGGGTCTGAAATCTAATTCCAGTGATAACTGTAAGAGTAGCAAAATAAAAGAGTTCTCCCAGTATTGTAATTTCTCTCAATAATTAGGTGCTCTTTTACAACACTTTTGATTATTGATGAACTGAGTTGACTTCACGAGAAGGAAAGCACTTATCAAATTTTTTTAGAAAAATAAGTAAGGTATCAGCAAATAATACTATCGGTATCGGCCACTGGTATTGAGGTATCGGTTTGGTATCGGAAAAAGTGGTATCAGTACAAGTCTACTGGATAGTGTGATGGAGTTGACATGACGAGAAATGAAGGCGTGGAAAGCCATGGAGATTCATAAATAGATGTCATCAGCGCCACTCAAGAATTGAGTAAAAAAAGGACAAGAGCGATTTGATGGGCTTGTTCCTAGGATCTATGAGGACGAAGTTTGGCTTGGGGATTTTTTAAAACTGCAATAATACCTAACCAATAAATGGAAGACAAGGTCATAAATGTTGAACATCATACAATTCATATAGAAATAATGGAATTTTGTTACCAATGCAACGTCATCAGTGCTAGTTACGCAACTGGGACGGCAATCACGGCAAAATCGATGTGGTGTAATCTCTCGAGGCATTACATTGTCACAGATGAGCAAAGTCACGATAGTCGGTGCATCACAGCAAATTTTATTTCTGTTTCATGGTGGTAGCTCTGAATCCTGCGAGTTATGCAACCGAACTACAATAACGGCGAAATTGTCTCGTAAATGGCAGGCAATTCAAAATGTCGTTAGCTCAAATAGAGGTGGGGGGCGTTACGTTCCACATATAGAAAAATCATTTGGACTCGAAGCTTGAGTTGTAAATGGCAGGATGATGCGAATTGCGGGTTTTACAGCAATTCCATTTCCACCCACCTCAATTCCTTTCTTCAATGGCATATGTACTGAGATCCCACACTCACCAACGCCAAAATCATAGATGGCACTATTACCCCACTGCTTTGTGATTCGAGCTGAAATTTAAGAAGTCATACGCATTATTATTCTATTTGGGAAGTTACCCTGAACCCTCATACGCATTAGATACTTGCTAATGTTTGACTCACTTATTAATCTCAATGGTCAATCATTTGGTTTAAAGAAAACTATTAACATAACACGCAACCACAATATAAAAACAAAATGCAATGAACTCAAATGACACAAATGCAGAAGGAATGATTACAATCTCTTTTAAATATTACCAAAGTGGGATAGGATTTTACTCAGAAATGGAAGGATACATTATGAGGGCAGAATTGTTGCTCTATTCTGTTGTAATGACATTATAAAGGCTAAAATCTGGGGAACCTGGGCATTTAGTAGCTCTGGCAACTGGCTACTCATGTGGTGAATAGTTAATAAATATACATATGTAGTATGTTTGACTCAATTGCATTTCCTGATCCTCACTGAAACAGACTAAATACTTTGCAAGCTGTATTTTGCAAACAGAATAATACAAATAAATAAAACATTTCAGCAGTACCATCATTTAGTAAGGGAAGCATTTTCACAGCATTCCCATCAAGAACATCTTGCTCTGCTTCAAACCAGTAGCATGCTCCCAGCATGTAATAATCTTCATGAGCATTAAGGTAACCTTGATTTATCCATCTTGGACCACAGACCTGCGATCAAAAACAGTTAGATATTATGCATTTATTAAACAGACTGGTCTGGCAGACAAAAAGGCATCAAACCTTATCAAAACAATGAAGTTAATGATTTTGCGGGTTCACTTATTGGAATTGCTCCAACGTCTAGCAAAAAGGAAACTTAGGCACTTTAATAACCCGAGATTTCTAGTAGTTATTTGGGGGATGCGACCGACAGCTGAGGTGATTAGCACCATAGGTGGGTAATTGGGTAATGGTAGGAGTTTTCTGGGGACTGAGGAAGGGTGGAGAGAAACCCGGCATCGGCAATAACAGCTGCTCTTTACTTTTTGATGAAAAACACGCATGCCGGGATTCAAACCCTGACCCTCGCGATGGGACCCCTGCCACCAACCCAACCCAATCCCCCAAGTTTTAGGGTGGAAAGTGAATGAATTTCTTTTTGCTAGATATTATGTGGATATAGTAGATATTATATATTTTTCTTTTTAAATTATAATATTCCACTGGTGGTGTAATTTCATTAAAATTGAAGCATACCATAGGAGTTGTGGTCTTTTAATAAATTAATAAATATCACAATAATAATCGTTTTGAAATGGAAGCATACCCTGGGTGGTGTGGCATTTTTAAAATTGGAACATACCACCGGTTTGGTCTTCTTTTTAAAACAGAAATATTCCATGAGAGTGGTAATTATAAGTAGTTAATTACAGCATAACCACGTAGTTATAAGTAATTGAATAATATCGGGAATTCATATCGAGTCGAGTCGAGTAGTTTTTGTCGACGGAGCCGCCAAGGCCAATAGGTTCAGAAATCTGCCGACAGGAAGCGCTATCATCAAAATCGAGTAAATCTCTGGTTACACGGTAGATAACACATACGAACATGTACCTACGTACGTTCATTTACATTTGCGTGAATGGTACATGTACGTTTACGTGAACGGATTTATGTACGTTTGCGTGAACGAATGGATGAATAGGTGGTTACACGGTCCATGAAACCGCATATGTACCGTATTCCTCCGAATATAGCTAGCCCCCCCCTTTTTGGCCGAAATATTCGCGGAAAAAATCTGGGGTGGGGGACTATATTCGAGCTCAAAGCACTTAATATCCATTGTAAAATTCCATCCCCTGAGTTTGAAGGTTTAGATCACAAAAATGAGTAGTTCAATTTTAAAATAAAGTATATCGAACTAAATCTTGTTTATTTATACGTTAAATAATGTCAAAAATATATTTTTAGTTGGTTATATTAATTAATTTTTCGACTGAGACGGATAAAAACGCCGGATATTATTCAAGTTCCGGGAAGCAAGTTTGACGCCCACATGAAGATACACAAGAAAAGCCACTTCTCTTTTCTTCGCATAAGATATGGAACATATATTTATCTTAGACTAAACAAAGTTTAAAATAGATTACTCAGTTACTAATTACGTAACGAATAATATTTAAAAATGTGCTATCTCAGCTTGCGGAAGTCAGAAATTTAGTTCGTTTTGATGGTATTCTTCGTGTTTGAAAACTAAGAACGTGTAAAATGACTTAACAAATTGGGAGAATTAGATATGCTTTCAACGTGCTATTGTCGAGTCCTCATGACTCATTCACAGCGATAGGCGATCTGCTTGCAGCAGATGATTCCACGCGCGCGCTACCTTTCCAGGCATGCTCTGGACATTTGAGCGTGCCTTTATAGCTGAAAATAAATATATATATTCTACTGAGATTTCTTAAGTGGATTCATATTAATGACTCGAGAGCAAGAGAAAGGTCCAAACGGTGATTTCCGGAACGGAAAGCGTGCGGGACAGAAAATAACGCAGTCTGACAAATTCATCAATAACAAAAATATTGATGAATGTAATAGTATGAAACTTCGTTTAACTATTAACAAAGTCCTTAGCTACAATATGTGAAAAGTAAATTTGATATCTCGATCTGTGTTGTTCTTACGATGCTCGAATTCGATGGATCCATCCTGTATCCAAAAAAAAATCGCTAAAATCCGTTCTTAAACACGTACTTCAGTAAAGAAAATTGTAAAAATATTTTAATACAACCAGTAAACGTAGAAATAAACAAGCTTTAATTTGATATACTTTATTTTAGAATCGAAGTAGCCATCTTGGAGATATTGGTCTTCAAACTCACGGGTGAAGGAAATTTTATAACGGATGGTAGGCATCCTATTATAAGGGCATTACGGATGATATCGTATAAAACTTATAAGTTTTGCTATTCCATTTTTTTATTTCCTATTTAGGATTATTAATTACATCATTAATTTCAAGTTCCTAGCCATATCTTAAGATAGATAATTATAAATATCTATAGATAATTATCTATAATAAATTTTTGTTCAAATATATTTCCTTAGAAATCGAAAATTTTAATCCACAGGACTCTATACAAAATTCATGTACCTGCTCACATTCATCCATGAATGAAAATTCATTGTTCAAACATAATACATTTTTTTAAGCCGTCCAAAAAAAAAGGATTTCTTAAGTTCCTCAAAATTGGCATTGTTTTGGGCGATGACCTCCTCGTTAGACGTAACCTTTGTCCACCAAGCCTTTTCTTCACGTTAGGAAATAAGAAAAAGTCACTGGGGGCCAAATCTGGCAAATACGGTGGATGTTGTAACAATTGGAGCTTTAATTCCTTAATTTTGGCCATTGCAACTGCGCAGATATACACCCGTTTATTGTCTTGATGAAAGAGGACCTTTTTCCGTTTCAAATGAGGACGTTTTTCCTTGATTTCTTTGCTCAGTCGGTCCAATAACAACGTATAATACTCTCCTGTTATCGTTTTTCCCTTTTCCAAGTAACCGATGTATATGATTCCGCGTGCATCCCAAAAGACCTTGGCCATAACCTTGCCAGCCGATTTCACCGTCTTTGCCTTCTTCGGAGCCCGTTCGCCATTGTAAATCCATTGTTTTGACTGTTCTTTTGTCTCTGGAATGTAGTAATGTATCCATGTTTTTTCAACAGTTATGTATTGATGCAGATACTCCTCAGGATTGTGACGGAAAAGCGCCAAAACAGCGTCAGAGTCGACCACACGATTCCGTTTATTCTCCACTGTGAGCAAACGCAGCACCCGTCTTGCCGAGATTTTTTTCACACCTAATTTTTTGTGGAAAATTGAAGCGACTGTGCCTAGCGATAAGCTTTTGGCCTCAACTATTTCGCGCACTTTGATTCATCGTTCACTTAAAACCATATCGTGGATTTTGTCAATCATTTTGGGGGTAGACACTTCCACAGGGCATCCGGAACGTTGTTCAGATTTTGTGGATGTACGGCCACATTGAAATTCGTTCACCTAATTGTAAACAGTTGCAAACAGCAGATGTGCCATGAACTTCGAACTCAGCTTTGATTTATTTTGGTGTTAACCCTTTTAAATAAAAATCACCGTGCGAAACTCACTTTTTCCATTTTTATAAATAAACAAAAGTTGTTGATCTCAATCGACAACATCAATGAAACTATGAGAAAGATACAACTGAAAATCTATCAGCTGACTAGTTAGGAGTGCTTCTTACAGGGAAAACTTCATTTTTGATACTACGAGCATAATCTTCTGGATTTTCTAAGGACTTATTGAACCACCCTCGTACATAATGCAAGAAATAATTAATAATTGAAGAATATTACAGTAGTTGTGATTTTTTTAAATTGAACTGCTGGTTTAGGGAACATTATACCTACATTTGAGAAACACCATGGATGTTGTGAATACCACATGTAATAGGTAACGGGTACCATGCCAATACGTCAGGTGTTGTGACTTTATCAATATAGAAAAACACCACAGGCGTTGTGTTGTTTTCAAATATTTGTTGTGGATGCACTAATTTCTTTTTTATTTAAAAATACCACGGGTATTGCGGTAATTTTAAAACAGAGGTATTCAATTAGTGTTGCGTTATTTTCTGAAATTTAGAAAACAACAGGTTTGTATCTTTTTAAAATGGAAAATGCCACTGGTGTTGTACACTTTTAAAATATAAGTATACCATGGGATATATAATATTTAAAAAAATATAAGTATCACTTGTATCCTGATCTTTTTGAAATGAAACTTTACCAAAGGTGTCGCCATCTTTTCAGAATTGAAGCTAAAAATGGGTGCTGTGACTTTTAATAATTAAGAAAAGCATGAGAGTTTTATCTTTTTACATTCGAAAATACCATGAGTGTTATTATATTTTTAAATCAAAATTTACCACGAGAGTTGTGGTAAATCTTATTAAATCATAAGGCTATTGAGGATGTTTTATGTTTTTAAATTAAATGTGTTAAATCGATCTTCAATCAAAAAATTGCATTTTATCGAACCTAACACCTTGGCATTTTTAAAGTCACATTACCATAGCTTGACTTCAGTTAGGAATTCCAATAAGTCATCCCTGGTTCTAGAATGCACCATTGACAATCGTAAGTAGCGAATATCAAGTGTTTGCATCCTGTATACATTGATAGTATCCAGGAAAATACTAAAACTTCCAAGCAGGCACATTAATCTCAGTACCCAGAGGAATACAGAGCCAACTTGTGAGAGCAAAGGACCAACTTGGCCTGAGAACTGCTGCAAATCACCCTCTGAATGCAGCAGAATGTAGAAACAAGCATTGGGTGAAAGGTGGAGAGCTCCTAAGAATAGTGGGAGGAAGGAGAAATCTGCTAAAAACTTAAAAAAGACTATCCAATTGGCCTAATCTCTTTCCCACTCAACCCTATCCTCCACTGAATTGCTGCTTCCACCCCTGTTAGTATTTCTGTTGATAGTTTTGCTGTCTGTCCTGCCAGCAATTTCAAGTCCCCGCACCAGCGACTAGAAGATACAGTCAGAAAAGTCAGCAAAACTGTCATAAGAATCACCAACACGTGCAGAAGAAAACCTGAAAAATACAGAGATCATTATCTCAATGCTGTGGACATGTATTAATGAAAACTTTCTCTTCCCACCGTCCTTTTTTTCCCAAGGAATCCTAGTTTGAACAACACACCTATAATACAATACAGCTGCTATTTTGTGAAATCATATTTTCTTCTCCATATGAATTGCTGACATCAACAGATTTTGAGTTCTTTCTGCTTAAATGAAGTTGTAGCCATGCATAGTTATTTGGGGGAAGCGACCAGCAACCGAAGCCAATTGATTCACAGAGAGGATTGCTGGGTGAAGGGAGGAGTGAATCCCAGGGAATGGAGAGAGAAACCAGTCATCGGCATAACGAAGGTCACCAAGGGGAACGCGGCTTATCGTCACGTCCGCCGGATGGTGTACTGAACTCGAAGTGCTCTCCACCAAACACTGAAGTAGGGATGGCTACGCCAATGAAAATCTACGAGAGCCAGGATTCGAAACAAGGCTCTCGGGATGGGAGGCCAGTACTCTAGCCACCCCACAAACCAGATATCCTTCTAAAATGAAACAAAACGACAGTGCATTCCGTTGGCTGAGAAACAACGTAGTTTGTATTGCTTTTTTTATAGTGTACTGACAATGTCAATCATAATAATAAGGAGAATGAAAATTGTGAATTCCACTGGTTTTATTATTGGTACAACTGGTTTCAGCCGTTAGGCCATCCTCGGGTACATGATGTACCTGAGGATGGCCTAACGGTTGAAACCGGTTGTACCAATAATAAAACCAGTGGAATTCACAATTTTCATTCTCCTTAATACTATTTGAAAATTCCACAAAATAAGTATGTGGTCACTAAGTCAATCATAATATTTATGTAATCATTGAATTTCTATAATGACTAGTACCATCAGCATTCATTGCCGAGACTAATGAATAGTAATAGTATAAATTGCAAATCTTACGACAACACGGCCTCCGACTCCTGGCTGGACATCCATAGCTGCTCCAAACCATGCTCCATCTTTTAACTCCCAGTACTTATATCCAAAGCCTCTGTACATATCATTGCCTGTAATCGTATTCATGTAATGAGACAAAGTTTTACTACGCATGAAATTTCATGGGATTCGAGCTGACTCTGTATGAAAATGAATCCCTTGAGTTTCATTGTGATTCAGTTATGTCACCTCAAGCGTTTCCGCTTGAGTCGGTGTTCATGGATTGGAATTCTTTAATAATAATAATAATATTTTATTAACACCGTAGGGATACAATTGTCCATGGGTTTCATCAATTAAAATACAGATTACAGTGACAGAGACATGGAAGTACAGTAAAAACACAGATTACAAAATATCATTAAAAAAGTCCTGAACACACTAGTAACATTTGCTATATAGCAAGATCTTCAATCTATTTTTAAAAACCATTGGTGAGGTAAGGGATTTTAAACCAGAGGGCAGCTTGTTGTAAATTGCAGCAATTGAGTAATAGGGGCCTTTCTGGCAGAGGCTAAATGAATAAAGATGACTATGAATGTCATTTTTTGAGCGAGTGTCATGACTGTGAAATTCAGAGTTAATGTGAAAGTAATGTGGATAACACTTCACAAACATGGCACATGTGAGAATATAAATAGATGGAAGTGTGAGGATCCTGACGGAGACAAACAGTGGCCGACCACTCATTCGTATTGGAACTCTACAGATGGCCTTAATGGCCTGTTTCTGTAGGGAAAAGGCCTTAGCTGCAGTAGGGGAGTTACCCCAAAACATAATACCATAGGACACAAACGAATGGACTTTGGCAAAGTACACAGTTTTTAGAACATTGAGAGAAACAAGAGGAGAATATTCCACAAAGAGTGAATAGAGACATATTTAAGGATTGCGAAATAGCCACAAGTAACCCTAATGTGTTACCTCCCCCCCCTCCCCCTGATAAGTACAAATTTGGATTTTTTTTCACGAAAAGGTTTTTAAAGGTAAATAACCAGTATCAGTTACACCGAATTTTATTCACAGTTCCTGTAATTTAAGCAGCATAATTATTCACAGCAACTTACAATTGTTATCAAATGTCAATCATTCGCATTTAAATTAAAAGAAAATACCGCTGTGAGATTGGATTTCCCAGCTATGAATGCCTCTCTCTCCTGAAAGTTTTACGTACTAATTTCGTGCACGATGTCTAATTCTTTTTGGTAATTTGATACAGTGGAGAGGAGAGGCCTGGATGTGCTCGAATCGTTCGATATCAATGCCGGAACGTAACTAAGGACTCACTGGTATGTTTTTACATTGCATTCGAGATTATTATGTACTGGAATCAATCTCGATCGATTCAAGCACAAACCCCCCCAGGACCGACATTAAACTACGAAAACGAAAGCCGAGGAGGTGAAAGATTTTATTATTCAGGGAAACCAAATAACGAGCCATGTATGGAGTGAAAAGGAAATAGTAAACACAGTAGAATTGCCCAGGCGAAAAGGGAATTTTGCCAAAAGATGAATCTGCTTAGAGCTGGAAAAACAAGCATAGAGGTAATGAAACAAGTCAGCAGAACTGATATCTATGGTATGTTTCCCTTTACGGCAGTGAGACATGGATGATGATGACAGCAGCGGAGAAGAAACGGGTGGAAGCATTCGAAATATGGTACTAAAGAAAAAGAAGATGATTGCACAGATCGACCAAGTGACAAACGAGGAAATCCTAAGCAGAGTTGGAGAAAAGAGAAGGCCTCTGGAAACGTTGAAAACAAGACAAGACTACTTAATCGGCAATATCTCGAGACACGATGTTCTGATGAAGAAGATCGTTGAGGGAAAAGTGAACGGGAAGAATGGAAAAAGCAGGCCTCAGGTGATATATATATATGGAGCAAGTTGTGCAGGATGTAATAAAAAAAATTACGTTGATATGGAGAGGTTGGCTGATGAAAGAATCGAGTGGAGGGCTGCGTCAAACCAATCCTAGGATTGTTGACCCATGATGATGATATTTCATTATCTACTTCAATATTTATTAAAGAATCAACATCCTGTGATTTAGTTATTAAATAATTATATGAATTATTGACCTTGATTCTTATGATATAATGACTGGGAAGGATAGACCGATAAACTTTGCCTGCATTTACTATGGCGCAATCATGAGAGCCTTGAAGAACCTTGGAAATTCAAATGTAGACGCTTGAAATTAAGTCAGAAACGTGAAATCTTGGAGGATAAGAGGATATATTGATATTTTGGTGAAAGCTTCCAGATTATTGTGGTGAAAAAAATTACTCAGTTCATTATTGATTTATATTTAAAAAATTAGGATATAATGCATTTGTATACATGCCATTTGAGGTTTACATTTCTAATAAAGATATCATGTTCGGTTTTCGGGTAATTTTTTATCTTGAATAGCATCTATGTATTTTGTTTTTCCAAAGCAAATACAATGTTATATAGGTACAAATGCTGTTTAAGGAAATATTTGTCTATATTATTGCATTGTTGGTAGAAAGAAGCAGGCAAAAATCCTGATTCTACTCATTACAAAGGAATTCTACAACACTATTCCAACTGAAGACGGGTTTAATAACTCATTGTCAGTCCTAATACCGCTGTATCCGGTGAATTGCTGGATTTAGAAACCAACACCTAGTAAAGTGTTTCTCCAAGGTCCATGGCATGCAAGTAGTAAGCAAAAGACAAGTGACTGATGGACATGCACTAAATCAATGCAGAATCTGTCCACGCTAATGATTTACTTTCTGATCGCGATTTATGATTTGGATTTCGAGGTCCCTGGTGGTTGATTTGAGCAATCCTCCTATCCTGTAATTACAACAGGATGATATTTTCTCACTTATTTCACATTCCATATCCTTTCAATTCATCCTGATTTTTTTCACGATTGTAATGCACATTGTCCCTATGAATTCGTAGGCAGGTTTACCAAATCAATGAGGGATGAAAGATGTTTTGCATGTTTTTTAACAACAGATGACAATCTGCATGCACCATAGGACTACACTCCATGTAGAAATGTATGGCCATACTCCTCATGCAGGTGATGGCATTAATTTTAAGTTCAAATTTCAGCCATGTGACCAAACATAGAATCATTTTTACGAATTGCATTAGATTCACATTTCTGCTCTAGGAAAAAGGAAGTTTTTTCATGCAGTAAATTTAGTTAGGAAGAGAGAATGCTCTGCTTTCATTCAGATGGGCTTGCACTCGTAGCAACAGGCTCAATAGCCACAATGCGTAGTTACCTGACTTGTCCAGAAGGAGTGGTTCACACTTCTGAGGAGGCCAAAATGAACACCTGTAGATAACACCGGGCTCGTTCACTTCTCGGTGATTCTCAAACGTCGAATTAGCCCTGGGTGCTCCAACCATTATCCTGAACAAAAGACAGTTTTTATTGAGGCTGCGTAACAATTTAAATAATTTTTGGATAGCAAAAATTTTCCAAAACCCACCACCCAAATTTGACTCAAACACTTCCTTTAGCACCATTACAATAGTTTGGGGTAAAGACTAGTTAAATAGCTTTTTTGCTAACCACAATGATATAATTTGTGATACTGTTTGAACATTCTAATGCTCTTTACTTTTGAAACCACTAAATCCTTAGAATCTAGATAGAAGATCTCAACAATGTCCCTCTGCGTGATTGTAGACGTCGAGCAAACTTAAAAAATGAGAAATATAAAAAGCCTGCACAAGTTTATTTAGCCATTGAAACACAAATATCACCAAAAGTCCATTCCTGTTATGTCATTTTTTGACCTAACTCTATGGAAAGGTAATGGAAGGTGACAAGACCCCATACCGCAATCTTATGAGGACATGGTTGAAGGCCGAGGCGGTGTAGAATCAATGATAAAATAAAAGGTAGGTTTGTGGGGAATTAAGAAAAAAGTCTTGAAAATAAAACTTTTCTCTCAGGACTGCACCCACATTCGAGACATGCACACTCTCAAAGGGATACCACACCAGTTAGGTACCACCTGGAACCACACCAGTTAGCTCAGGATAACCGTCGGGGTTATCTCGATTGGTTAACCAAAAAGTCACACAGACACAAATGGTTCATACCAATTGTGTCTGTATCACCAAACTTACGACGTTTTTTGGCAAACTTGCCACGTATTTTAATCGCTCTTCACAATCTCACTCATTGTTCTAACTTGAGTTTTTCTCATCCTGTATGCCCTATGCTCAATAAAGATGAGAAGAACTCAAGTAAAACCTTATGAAAAAAAAAAGATTGTAAAGCCACGTTTACACTATGTAGCAAAACCTGCTATATAGCAAATTTGTGTAACATATAGCAAGTTTATATAACATTTGCTAAAAGTAGAAAAAGTCACTTCTGAAAAGTGCAATACAAGATTGCTATATGTAGTAGATTCTGTCATATATAGCAAAAATTGTGCTATCCATAGGGAGTCGGTAGAGATCAAAAGAAATCCGTGCTATATCAAACTTCGCTATGTGTAGCAAAAGTTGCATAACAATGTTATATAGCAAACGTTATATAGCAGGTTTTGCTACATAGTGTAAACGCGGCTTAGTGAGCGATTCAAACTCACCAAAATTGGTGAGCCAATCGTGCTTGTGCAACGTGTCTCCTTGGTTACATATTCTTTTCTTCCTAAAAAAAGACAGAACTTACTTGGCTAAGACGGTAATAGGAAACCTTATATTCATCCTAATTTCGTATCAACTTCTAAATAAGCAGTACGAATGAGTGAATACCACAAAAAGAATTCTGCTATTACAAATTATCGAAGAAAACTTTCAGACACCGTGGATAGCATCCAAGTAAGCAATGGCATACCCGAGTTGATGGCAATGAAGTACCAAGAGGTGTTGGGTGAGGAAAAGGAATGCATTTCCCGTACCGATATCATCGTACTAAATCAAATACTTCCAACACTACTCTCTCTGCTGCAAAGCTAAATTAAGATTGTTACGATTCGACTAAATGACAGTCAACATGCGTAATTTCTTGCTCTTAAGCGAGTATAAATGGGTTTCAATAAATCACCACCGAATTTTCATAGTAGAGTATTTAAAAAAATACATGGGAATAATTCCTCCACAGGCAAGAAAGTTTCATAAAATTATCCAAGATTAGTAGGTACCCAAAATTCCCAGGTAGGCATCCTGCAAAAAGGAGGTTAGTATCTTGTCAATGCAAATGCACGTGCAAAAGGATCCTCACGAATGCTGGAGTAGCGGTCCCAAGGCAGTAGAAGACCGTGATCGGGATGAAATCACTTTCCTCCTTCTGGCTTCTGACTCGTTGTCAGAGCTGTGGGTAAAGGGGGCACACGCAAAGGCCCTCAGCAGAAACAATTGCGATATTCCAAGCGTCTTTCCCTTTTCTCATCCCACAGAGGGAGCTCAGCCGAGTCAACACGCAAACTGGTGAGAAATGCCATTTTACCAAGTTATTGTTTCGAATGATTTCCCGGCAGTTATTCGCCAACATATTTCACTGCAGACAGTAATTTTATATGCAATGCAAAATAACTCCGTTGAAAGAGCAAAAGTAAATGGGTGACCTTAAAACTCACAAGAGCAATACGCCAATTCCATGTTCTTGACACTAACCATAAAGATGAAACCATAATATATTTCCCTGTTTCCAATACTCTTCCTAACATAAAAGTTCGCCGAATTCTACAAGACCATGGGATTTGTACTAAACACCAGGCATCTTTTTTTAGCCGACGAACGTTGCATAAAATTGTGTGAATATGCTCAATTAAACTGTTTACTTGACTACTAAAGCTCTCCGATTTGACGCGGGGAATACGAATCCAGTTAATTTTCATTCAGCGATCACTTAGCCCGGGGGTGGCGAACCAATGGCACGCGTGCCCAAAGTGGCACGATCATTTCGGCACGCGGAGCTGGGAGGGCACTCGATCGATACCTCTGTCTCACTCGATGGGTTGTCGAGCGAGTATATACTCTTACTTCATAAACTTTGACACTCACTCGCCAAAAGGTTCGCCACCCCTGACTTATTGTTAGCCAATCGTGGTGCTGCGGTAGCTGTATTGTTTCGATATATATCGATTGCGATAGGCACCATTCAAAAGTCAGTTCTTCTTTTGAGTGTGAGAGGGTATTTTCCTTGATGAACCTGATTTTGACCCCAAAACATCTTCGCTGTCAAGTGAGACGTTATCATCTTTGCTATAGATTAGAATGGGGTCGTTTACTATATTTTTTATTGCCGAATCTGATAGAGTTTGTAAAGTAAAAATACTTGTATTTACCCGTTTTATGATCCGTCAATTATTTCTCGAGTTATAAGCGGCGAAAAACTGATGTTTTTAACCCTTTCGGAAAAGTGGGCGTGGTGCAACCTCTGACGTATATAGACTTGGTCCAATCTCAGCTGAGCCCGCGAAGCTACTTCGCCTCATCGCAATGGGGGGGGGGGGGGGGGGGGGGGCGCACAGCTGGCTCTGCCAATCGGAGCAGTTGCGACAGCATCTGTGCGAGCAGACCTTCCGAGAACCCCCTCCACTCCCTTCCCCTAAAATCAGTCAAGGGCGGGAGGAAAATGACGTCAAAGTTATCACAGCAGATTTTTCGGTAGGCGACACCTTTTGCTTATTTTTCTTATTTATGAGTGAACTGTTTTGGTTAGAAGATTAATTTTTTCACTAAAATTCTTTTTTTTTATTTCCACCTAACGATTTCGTGTACAAAATTATGATTTCGGTTCCGAGTAAACATTATTGGACCGCCGCTGACAAAGTTGATTCCATCAAATTACGCCAGCATCTATCTGCTTAAATGCCACTATTCCATCATATACACCAAAAGCAAGTTCCGGCAAAGATATGTAGAAACCGGAGACACGACCAAAGTATGAAAATTGTTGTAAAATGGCGGTAAACTCATCAAGCATTATTGATTTATTTTTGAACGATTCCATTGTAAGCAAGATAGGTTATTATTTTTTCTTTGTATTTTAGCAGTTGCAGTCCCTGAATGTGTATTTCTGTGTGGAATTTCAGCAACCCACGTGCAATACAAAGATTTCTCATTCTCAGCAATCATGTTATCGTGCACTTACGCACAACTGAGTTCCACTGTCTTTTCTCCAGAAAATAAAAGCCCCGCTAACATATTCATCTCAAGCAAATGTTTAGTGAAAGTCATTACGATAGCCCTTCGATGCTTTATCGTTGTAAACTAAAACCAACATTAATCATAGGAAAACTAATACCTTATTACCTATGTTATAGCACATCAAGGTAAAGTTTTGCAAACCCCATAATTCACGGAATTTGTATTCTAACAAACGGTGTGACAAACAGCCTCCCCCCCCAATTCACTGATTTCAAAACTCATTATTTTTGTATAAAATTACTTATGAGTAAAAATAAAAAAGAGGTGGGGGGCCATGGTGGCCTAGTTGGTAGAGTCCAGGGCAAGAGACTTTATGGACACCCCCCTCCCCTCCCCCCACCCCCCCCCCCCCCCAAATCCTCGCGATTCGATTTTCTGCGTGTCAGAACTTCGTACTGCGTAGGAAATCGCAGCTGGTCCAGAATGTGTGAATTTCACCTGCTTAGTACAGGGTGAGATCTCCTCTCACCTATCAAAGACCAACCCTCAGGTTGAACACAACAACTGCAACGTATTAGTAGAGTTTGATCGAAGGTTCCCGCGGCGTGGATGCTCTCTGTATTCTTCCGGGTAATCGTCCGCGTAAGTTGGCTGGTAGACAACAGTTTCGCTGACTGTCCTGTCAGCGTCTTCAGGTCTTATTAGTAGAGTTATGGACTTTCAGTTCACTCAAGGAAGAATTTGGGCGTAAGACAAAAACACTTTTTTTCTTTAAGTCTTAATCTTAGAAGATAGTTTAGTCATGGGCAGATGAAAATCATATGTGCCTCACCGTGAAAGGAATTTTTCTATCAGAGGAACGACCGGAAAAGACGTAACCAACATTAAACCTTCTTACCAGTGCCTTGCATCGACCCCCTTAAGGTCCATGGGAATATATCTCAGCTTTTGCTTCTTGGGCTGTGAATAGACCACGTATCGTCTCTTGTGCACATTACAAATAAAATATTCATATTTAATAAAATATGCATTTTTGATTATATTTGAGTTAAAAAGACTTTTTTGCTAATGAGTACTCAATGACTCGTTTACTCGAAAAACGAATTTTAGTGAAAAAATTAATCAACTAACCACAACCATTCATTCATAAATAAAAAATTTGGTTGTTCTCGGAAGGTCTGCTCGCACAGATGCTGTCGTAACTGCTCCTATTGGGAGAGGCAGCTGTGTCCCCCACCATTACTATAAGGCAAAGTAGGTTCGAAGGCTCAGTTGTGATTGGGCGAAGTCGATATACGTCAGAGGTGGCACCACGCCCTTGTTTTCCGAAAGGGTTGAAAACATCAGTTTTTTGCCGCTAATAACTCGAGAAATAATTGACGAATCGAAAAACGGAAAAATACGGGTCTTTTCATTTTACAAACTCTATCAGATTCGGCGATAAAAAATATGGTAAGCGACCCCATTGTTTGGTAAATGACAGGAAATCTGTAACTTACATCTCCAGGAGCAACTTTTCCAGAGACTTTTCTTTTCTGAAGTGTCACATTTGTGCCAATTGTGTGGCACTTATGACCAGCATAGCTGGGGGAGTGCTTTCAAAAATTCAATCAAACGGGCAGAAACAGCTCGAAAAGCAATGGTACGAATAATAGCCAGAGTAGGTCATCGCTCTTTCCATTATTCGTGGACCTACAGATACTCCCCTTAAGACACTTATACATCTACAAGGTGCTAAGGCTATTCTACCTTCGTAGTGGAAATAGCCCTAAAGTCTTGGATAAGCCTCACTCTTATAAACTGAGGACTAACATTTCTTGCGTTGTACCCAAACCAAATGCATCCCAATTCAAAAGATGCTTTCTTTACTTGGGGCTAAAAATTTTCAATAGCTTACTACAGAGTATCCGAGATTCCGTGCACTTCAAAACTTTTTTGAAGCAAGTAAAAATCTGGCTATTCACGAGAAAAATACATAAATATAGAGGTAATCTAGTAGTTGTTCTAAATATTTATCCTTTGTTATAATGCCTTAAAGCAACCTATAACTGTAATTGTATTGTCCATACATAAATTTCGATAATACTATAAGTAATTTCTTGTAACAGTGTTTTTTTTATGAATTTGGAACGTAGGTTTTCGCAGCGGAATCCATCGTCGTAAGAGGCTTTCGGGTGCAGCTGCGTGGCTGCAGGGTGCAGCCAGCTCACTGACAACGCGTTATACGCAGCTGCACCCGAAAGCCTCTGATGACAGTGTTTTTTTATGTTAAATTGGTGACATTTGTGTTATGAGCATGTAAGCCAGTATTGCTGTTTGTGTAATTTGAAGGTGAACCCAACAACAGGTCTTAGGGTTCACCTAAAGCTCCAAAATTCTTGTTGTATCATTTTTTGTATTGTTATAACTTGCTGGAGCAATAAAATATTATCAAATATTATCAAATTCAGTTGCAAAGAATGGATGGAGGGCGTTCCACATGATCAAGTAAAGAACCTGCATATTTTTGCGCTGATCATATTGATTACATATACCTGCGTCTGTATATCCCTTTCGTGAAATACAGTAATTTCTTGGTACCACCGACCTAGGTATGTAAATACAGGTCAATTATGAGCTAGTACGTATTCGTAAAGTTAATATTTTTAACTCACCACGATTTTGTTGTCTTGGAGCCATATAGCATGACACTGAATCCGAAATACGTCCCCCGCGTGCGATGGAGCGTCGGGTCCTCGTATACAATCGGGAATTGGTGGTCTAGGTTGAAGGGTGAGGCGAACTGCAACATGCTCAGCGTCAACAGCACCTGCGGAAAGTTGGGATGGTTTATGGAAAAGCATCAAAGTAGAGTACCTACAAGCAGTGGCGGATCTATGGGGGGGAGGGGTTATGGGGGCTATAGCCCCCCCCCCCCCCCCCCCCCCTATTGGGTCGAAACATACACTAGATATAATCGAAATTTTTGGAGGGTACCACTTTGTACAAAAGTATTTATTTATATTATCCGCTAAATATAGTTACTATAACAAATTAACATACAAATTAGTTTTAAGCTTAGGGCCTATTTCACATGCTTTTGGTATGTTACAATCGGAAGCGATATTTGCGAAACAGGACAATTAATCACGAATTCGCGCAATAGCGCAGCGGCAGCCTCTGTGTTTATTTGGCTGGTCACATGGACATTATAAAAACTCTCAACACAGACAAAACGATATAACAAAAAGAATAAAGGATATATATATTTTACTATTTTATAGCACCCATTAAAAATTTCCCCTTTAATTGTTAAGTATCTCTAGTTCAAAGATCAACAAGTAGTTAAATTTACATTATGTGTGATTACATTTTGATTTTTTTTCCTATTTAAACTTCCTGACTCTTGTTTAACATTAAAAATTTAATAATAAAAACAAATGAACTTATCTAATCATAAAAGTGATTTGACTATATTTGTGTTCCTTATCATTAAGTCATACTTTAAGAACTAGATAAAGCATCATCATAAGTTTTTATTATTAATATTACCGGTATTTCACTCTAGGCCTATAATGACCACCATAAACCTTTCACTGATACAACGACCTACTACTTGTGTATAGTAGTGTCTTTTTTATCAAAGAATTAGCCTAAAACCGCCGTTTTTGAGTCTTGAAAATCCCAAATTTCTAAAATCCCCGAACCCCCATTTCCCCATGGGGAATTCCCCAGATCCCCAGACCCCCCCCCCCACTTGGTCCAAACCAAGATCCGCCACTACCTACAAGGCATGCGAAATAATCAACGACTCTTTTTCATTTGCCTATCATATTACTTGCATAATTTGTAACTAAAAATATTTTCCCACACTACATTCTAAAAATCACTACACATAGAGAAATGGCTATTTTTGCCTGAAATTTAAAAAGAAATGTAAATCTAAAAAGGGTAGACAGAAAATAGGTATCAAAAATTAACCAAAATGAACAAGTGAATCAAACGTCAGTTTAGTTTCCATCTCCGTGCAACCGAAAGGTCAAAATGGGGGCGTCTCCATCTGACGATTTCGTGCACTAAATTGTGATTTCGGTTCCGAGTAAACGCCCCCATTTTTCCCATCTGCTTATGGACACAGGTCCTTCGAGTGGATTTCAAGAGGTGTTGGCATTCATTCATGAGTTTCTTCGCCTTACTTGCCTCTCTTTTGATTAAAGCAGAGAATACAAATCGCCAGGTGCATGCATTTAGAAAACAAAACAATAAAAATGTTTTCAAAATGGTTTGCACTAGTCCCCTACCAAATAAGAAATGTCCGACGTGACTGCCATCCTTCCTTTGAATATCTTACTGGTGCAACAGGGCCTTCCTCAGGAGTGCAGCGAGATGGAAACAGTTGACTATCAGCACCTGTGGAGCACACAAAAACCAAGTTTGAGAATAGGGTAGTTTTCTTCAGCAAAGAAAACAGACTTCAATAATTGCGATTTGTGCCCTGCCATAACTGTGTTTAATTTACGCAAAAAGTTTGCATTGAGAAATCCCAGTTTACTAGAGAATTTAATGTTAATTTTAAGGCCATTTGAAAAGGCTCTGAAATGGCGGGGTGCGCTGCCTTCTTGCTGACGTAACAGGTAGGTAGTTTACGTTGCGAGGCATAGGAAAATTCGTCTCCTGAACTTACCATTGTTGTATTTCAGGACCCCTCAACTCTAATGATATGTATTAGTAATAGCCTGTGAGCACTATCAACGCTAGAAAAGTCTTCTCTGCTAAACATTGTATTAATAGTCGTTTTATAGGCTCAAGGACGTCCTTCTCGTGGTGTCTTCTGCTACGGCGAAGTATGGCGTGAAGATCGCGCGGCGATGGGCGAACTACACGGTATGCTTGTAGAAGGTATACTAACTGTTTTTAAATGAATCAACTGCATAAATAAGATTAAATAAATAAATAAAAGTTAATCATAATAAATTTACGGAATAAATACACCTCCGATACTAGTCAATAAGCTTTAGCGGAGTGCAGCGTCTACTTGGAAGCGTCCGCAGCACCACCTGGTGGCAGGTAGAGGAAATAGTTTGACGTCACACGTAGGATTAACCGGCATGCAATAGTATGCCGTCGCGTTTTCGCGCCATAGATTTTTTTCACTTTTTAATTAATGAGGAAAAATACTTAACGTCATCTAAAAATCGAACGGCTTAAAACACGTACTCCAGAGTTAGCTCGTAGGCTTCCGCGGATGTAGTGTTGAATGTTTGTTTTTCCGGGATTCATTCCGCGATATTTAAAATTGCAAAACACAATATTTCGCTGGTCCTCCTGCCAGCTTCATCAGGTTAACTACACTGATTATTTATTCTTCTTCGTCTTTATTTATATTAGTGATGAGGACTCCTATTGTTGCTTGAATTTTTTTAGATTTGAAAAATTCGTTTAAGTTTTTTACTTAATGTGTAACCGTCTTCTCGGTTGACATTCTCCGGTCTCTTCGCAATTTCTATAGCTTCCCTGATTAATCGTGGGTAATAGCGTACCTCCTTTGATATTAACTTTGTTTCCTCAAAATTGAAATTATGAGTGGGGCCGCTGAGATGGTGTTCGGCTATTGCAGAAATGCGGTAATTATTATTTTTAATTGCCCGTTGATGCTCTTGGAGGCGTATTTTTAGGGCTCTGCATGTCTGGCCTACATATGGATGTCCACAACTGCACAAAACTTCATATATTCCTCCGTAGAGGTTCCGTGGAAGCGGGTCTTTGGCTTTCAGAAGTACGTCCCCTGTCTTTGTCACGCATGTGAATCTGCTAACTACGTTGTATTTCGATAGAATTCTGGAGATTTTTTCCGTAGTTCCAGACACATAAGGGAGAGTGGCATATGCCTTTGGCTTCTCTCTATTTTTTGTCGGGTCAGTGGGATTTTTATTTCGGACCACGAGAGAATTTCTTTCTTCTTTCCGTGCAGTTTTCAAGATGTAGTCACGGCGGAAACCATTTTTCTCAAATGCCCTTAATAAGTGCTGCTTTTCGCCGGCGATGGATTCGGCGTCAGAGATCGTAAAAGCTCGATGATACAGCGTTCTCATGACTGAGGCTTTCTGTTGAGGGTGGTGGTGCGATGTGGCATGTAGGTAGCGGTCAGTGTGGGTACATTTCCGGTACACAGAATGACCTAATGTCCCATCTTCTTTCTTTTGGACCATAATGTCTAAGAATGGAAGGCGGTTGTCCTTTTCTATTTCCATTGTGAATTTAATATAGCTGCTTTGTCCATTTAGGTGTTGCAGGAACTTTTCCAGCTCTTCTTGTCCGTGAGGCCAGATAGCGAAGGTGTCATCTACGTATCTTACGAATAATTTTGGTTTTCTATCATAAGATTGTATCGCTTTTTGTTCTAATACCTCCAAGAATAGGTTAGCTATCACGGGAGAAAGAGGTGAACCCATGGCAGCTCCAAATTTCTGTTTGTAGAATGTTTTATTCCACAGGAAATATGAGTTATTTAGGCAAAACTCGACCATTTTATCGACCATAGAAGACGTCCCAAAAATGGTCGAGTTTTGCCTAAATAACTCATATTTCCTGTGGAATAAAACATTCTACAAACAGAAATTTGGAGCTGCCATGGGTTCACCTCTTTCTCCCGTGATAGCTAACCTATTCTTGGAGGTATTAGAACAAAAAGCGATACAATCTTATGATAGAAAACCAAAATTATTCGTAAGATACGTAGATGACACCTTCGCTATCTGGCCTCACGGACAAGAAGAGCTGGAAAAGTTCCTGCAACACCTAAATGGACAAAGCAGCTATATTAAATTCACAATGGAAATAGAAAAGGACAACCGCCTTCCATTCTTAGACATTATGGTCCAAAAGAAAGAAGATGGGACATTAGGTCATTCTGTGTACCGGAAATGTACCCACACTGACCGCTACCTACATGCCACATCGCACCACCACCCTCAACAGAAAGCCTCAGTCATGAGAACGCTGTATCATCGAGCTTTTACGATCTCTGACGCCGAATCCATCGCCGGCGAAAAGCAGCACTTATTAAGGGCATTTGAGAAAAATGGTTTCCGCCGTGACTACATCTTGAAAACTGCACGGAAAGAAGAAAGAAATTCTCTCGTGGTCCGAAATAAAAATCCCACTGACCCGACAAAAAATAGAGAGAAGCCAAAGGCATATGCCACTCTCCCTTATGTGTCTGGAACTACGGAAAAAATCTCCAGAATTCTATCGAAATACAACGTAGTTAGCAGATTCACATGCGTGACAAAGACAGGGGACGTACTTCTGAAAGCCAAAGACCCGCTTCCACGGAACCTCTACGGAGGAATATATGAAGTTTTGTGCAGTTGTGGACATCCATATGTAGGCCAGACATGCAGAGCCCTAAAAATACGCCTCCAAGAGCATCAACGGGCAATTAAAAATAATAATTACCGCATTTCTGCAATAGCCGAACACCATCTCAGCGGCCCCACTCATAATTTCAATTTTGAGGAAACAAAGTTAATATCAAAGGAGGTACGCTATTACCCACGATTAATCAGGGAAGCTATAGAAATTGCGAAGAGACCGGAGAATGTCAACCGAGAAGACGGTTACACATTAAGTAAAAAACTTAAACGAATTTTTCAAATCTAAAAAAATTCAAGCAACAATAGGAGTCCTCATCACTAATATAAATAAAGACGAAGAAGAATAAATAATCAGTGTAGTTAACCTGATGAAGCTGGCAGGAGGACCAGCGAAATATTGTGTTTTGCAATTTTAAATATCGCGGAATGAATCCCGGAAAAACAAACATTCAACGTACTCCAGAGGTTATGAACTTTCGATCAAGACAATAAAAAATAATAGGAAACTACCCTATTTGCACATAGTGTTTCTAAACAATGGACACTCATAGTCAGTACGTCACGTTTCGTTCAGTAATAACGAATCTGGGGTTGGGTATTATATCCAGTAAGCAATGAAAACCCAATGAACTTCTTTATTTCCATCTAGAAAATTGAAATTTTTGTTCGTTTTTTGATCTAGCGTATTTCACTGAAAAGTTTACAATCATATCCAATAGATCGGCTTTACGAAATAAATGAAAAGTTCAAAATTGTGTGACATTAAGAAAAGTTTTTCAAATGCCCTTGTGACATATTTTCGGTGTTATGATGCTTTGAAATGTAAACTGGAATTCGTCCCAAAGAAAATATAAAGATAATGAATCCTCCTCCCACAGAAAACGAGCAAGATACATTAAACAAACAAAAATCAACTGAACACTACAAGGGTATAGTTTATGTTAAAGGATTGTTAGGACAAATATCCAAAATCTTTAAATGTACTACCTACAACATTACATATCGAGCAAGAAAAACACTACATAATACAGTTTATTCGAAATTAAAGAGCCGAATTCGAAAATATTGCAAGAGTAACATTGTTTATAGCATACTTTCCAAGATTGTAATAAAATTTATACTGTGCAAACTGTACAATACTTAAAGAATAGAATTAACGGCCATAAGTCTTCAATTAAAACAAATACCGGAGCCTGTGCCTTGGCAAAACATTCTTTGGAAAACAACCATTTGAAGACGCAAAATCGATTGATTTTAAATCCAACCTTCAACAGAGGCTTTGTAAAGAAATTGTTCATATAGTAAAAAATCCTACTGCATGTTAACATAACAAAATTTAAGTAAAATATAAACATTATATCAACAACATAAATCTATCTTACTCAACAATACCATTAACTTGTAAATTAATATTCATTCAATATTCACTTTTGTTATAAATAAATATATATATTTTATATACAAATAAAAAAATATTTATGTAATAATTTTAAATTTTGGTCGTTTCGATTTTTTATAAAAAAGTTTGTGACGAATTTATGTATCCAAGAAACTTAACATTGTTGTTTAAAAAAATGTCACTAAAGGTATGTAACAACATTGCTCTGTAAACTTTTTTTTCTCTCTTTCTGTTCTGATCTAAGTCTGTTAAAACGTTATGGAAATGTAAAAACTTACATTGTGCACTAAATAGCCCTGAAGAAGCTGCAATAAAGAGGCGAAACGTTGGCGAAAATTGGTGTTCATCAAAAACGACCAAACAACTCCATATAACTTTTCCATTACTAAGTAAACTGGAATTGCATTCTTCATCATCATCATTGGTCAACAATCCTAGGATTAGTTTGACGCAGCTTTCCACTCGATTCTTCTATCGGCCAACCTTTTCATTGTGACGTAATTCTTCTCTTTTACATCCTTCACAACTCGTATCTCATACGAGGCCTGCCTTTTCCATTCTTCCCGCTCACTTTTCCCTCGACGATTGTCTTCATCAGGCCATCGTGTCTCAAGATATGGCCGATTAAGTTTTCCCTTATTCTTTTTAGAGTTTTCAGCAGACTTCTCTTTTCTCCTACTCTTCTTAGCACTTCCTCGTTACTTACTCGGTCGATCAATTTAATCTTCAGCATTCTTCTGTAGCACCACATTTCAAATGCTTCCACCCTTTTCTTCTCCGCTGCTGTCATCGTCCATGATTCACTGCCGTAAATAAAAATGCTCCAAATGTATGTTCTGATGAATTGCTTCCTCAGTTCCAGACTTGTATTTCCGGCTGAAAGTAGATTCTTCTTTTGAAAGAATGCCCTCTTTGCCTGGGCTACTCTACTCACTATTTCTTTCTTGCTTCGTCCATCGTTGGTTACTCGGCTTCCTAGATAACAGAACTCTTTAACCTCTTCAAGTTTTTGTTTTCCTAGTTTGACATTGGTTTTCGCCTCTTCTTTCTTGCTGCACACCAATATCTTAGTCTTCTTCTTATTTATCTTCAGCTGATATCTGGCCATAGTCCTTGCCATGGTTGTTAGCATCATCTCTATCCCATTTTATTTCATTGAGGGTTTTTTTGGGACTCTTTCTCTTGCTTGCTTGTGACAGAGATTGCGTTGACTCTTCATGGTCAGGTATCGGTCGTGAGCTATGATTTTTCCAGCTTAACTAAAACATCTCTCGGTATTGTCTGGTCAGTATCGTTCAAAATCATGACATCACCATCTATTTTTGATCTCCTCACCAGCATCAATTTCCTCTGAAACGGAGACTGTTTCTTTAACAGTGAAAAACCTTCATTTTCAAATCCATATATCTTCGTCAAATGGCCGATGACATAGCATATTTTTACACCATTCGATAGGGAAAGTGATGGACTATAATATATGTAAATACAGGGTAGGTTTTTGGGCATGCCTAAAATGATGGTTCCTCCTTAATTTGTTGAGGGTCGTGTTGTCAAGGTTATTTTGGTTATCAGTCGTGTTATCAGGGTTAATGGAATCATTAAATCCCTTCATAACGAGCGAATTTTAGAGCGACCCTTGCCAAAACGTTTTAAAGTATAATTTATAGTATTATTGTATTGTGTAACAAAATTTGCAATAGGTTAGTAAAGTCAAGTCAAGAGGCGTAGACGTCTGCAGAAGCGTTTTTGGCAGTGGTATCCGACATCCTTAAAGGTTGACCCATTCATAAATAGCGTCGTGTTATCGAGGTTGACTTCTCAAAACGACTTGTTATAGAGGTTCTGAGTTACGTTGTGAATTGGAAAAAATCCGTGTTATAGAGGTTTTTTTGGATAATAATAGTCGCGTTACAGAGGTTAATTTAACATCATGTGTTATGGCAATCTCAAGAGGATTTGAAAATTGCACTTGTAATTTAGGTTGTCGTGTTATTTGAGGGTCGTGTAAGCGAGGTGCTACTTCATGCACTTTTAGCGGAATTCTAGCCTCTACCCCCTCCTATCCGCAAAAAAATGCGGGCCCTTTTCATAGGAGCCGGGCACCTTTCTTAAGAGCCGGGCCCTTTTCAAGGCTGGCCCCTACCAGCGAAAATAGTTCCGACGCCCCTGTTTGAAGACTCGAGTACCATACGGTCGGCCGCTATTCGCGCTCCGCGGCGACTGGTGGGCACTACGCCTTCACACAAAAATATTTTTATTTCTTAAGTTTTGAAATATATCCTCAAGCAAACTTTTTTAATTTGTAGAGGAGGTTTGTATCTACAACATATAAAAAATGAGGAAATTCGAGGGCACAGATACACCGTAAAAAATTGATTTGAAACTTTAAAATTGTTCATCATCATCAAGGGTCCACAATCCTAGGATTGGTTTGACGCAGCCCTCCACTCGATTCTTCTTTCGGCCAACCTCTTCATATTAACGTAGTTCCTCTCTTTCACGTCCTTTACGACCTGTTCTAAATATAACTCATACGAGGCCTGCCTTTTCCATTCTTCCCGTTCACTTTTACTTCGACGGTTTTCTATATCAGGCCATCGTGTCTCAAGATATGGCCGATTAAGTTGTCCCTTCTTCTTTTTAGAGTTTTCAGCAGACTTCTTTTTTCTCCCACTCTTCTTAGGACTTCTTCATTTATCACTCGATCGATCCATTTTATCTTCATCAATCTTCGATTGCACCAAATCTCGAATGCTTCCACCGAAATTAAAATTTATAATATTTATATGATACATAAATTTATTAATTATATTAATTTATTATAAATTTATATAATTTATAATATATTAATATAATTTATATAATTTAAATAAAAACTTTATATGATTGTTTATATTTTAAAATATACTCCTATATTATAGTTGTCCACTTTAAGGCCTTTTTAAATGAGTCCATTTAAAAATCTGTAGCTTCCATAGTCTCGGAGTTATACCTTAAAATCTGTAGTAACTTTTGCAAAATTCGAATTTTGCAGCGTTGCAATATCTCGTAAACTGTCTTATGTTTTGCAATACGGCCTTGGGGTTTTTTTATTTTCCTATGAGAGGGTTACGTTTTGCCAAGTTTGGTCAAAATCGGTTGCACCCTAAGGGTAATTTATGCCGATTTTCTGGCCGAATTGACGTGGAATAACCATTATATAATTAGTCGAATCCAGGAAATGATTGTGGGTCACGGTTAGCAAGAATCGGTTATCGCGTGAGAAGCACATCCGGAAAAACATGCAGCGAGGTTATTTAAGAGCTCTGTGATTTACTTAGAGGATTCTAAGTAAATGTGTCGTAAAGAGGAAAGAGTTTTTCCACTAATTATGGGCTCCCAGGAAAGAAAGGACAACGCAGTTACTGCCTGTGTCGTAGACGCGAGGGTTGATTCAGCCCTCGATTCAGCTTAACATATATCATAAAATTTGATCCTGCACAATGGTATGTAACAATAATTAAAAAGCATTTAGCTGAACAGATTGCTAAGCCCCGATCAAATCCTTAGCGTACATTTGAAACTTTAGCTTCTTAAATGCTTCCATAAGCCTGTAGGATAGATGGAATGGACTTTAATTCCAAGTCTATTTTTCGATTAAGAAAGCAAGAACATTGTAGTAATCTAGATTTTTGCATTTTTCCATTAAATGAATAAATACGTAGTAGGCAGGAGCTTTTAGCTACTAACAAAGCAGCTGATAGCTAGCTGGATCAAGTTAGCCTCCTTTTCTAAGCTTAGGCATTACGGTAATTCACAGTGTCTTTCTAAAGGCCGTTGTACACAGTACAATTTCTTGTACAAGATTTTATTTATTTATTGTTTTTAATGTTTACCAACATATAAATATAATTACAGGGTAAACAATTAATTATCGAACAAGATAATACAATATCATTAGCACTGGTCAAAACGCTAGACAAAGAAGATAATACAAATATTAATAACATTGGACATTTATAAATATCTTATAACATAAATTGAGCGGCGAGATTTGACCAAGATATTGTACAAGAAGTTGGTTCACGGTCGTACACGATCAAAGATTTTCATGCAATTTGTGCGCCAATAACATGCGCAGATATCGTTTTCTGTCCAAAAGCTGAATCGCGATATCCGATGACGATAGTATTTTGAAAATACTGCCATGGGTTACAACGATTTGCTACCATTAATCCTAGCATTAATAAAATGAAATTATACGATTGGTTACTTGCACTCTTTCATCGGCTCATGAAACCCATCATTTATCGTCCAAACATCATGTTTTTGCTTGTTGCATATATTTATTTTTGGTTCAATAACGTCATCTTAATTTCATTGAGGTTTAATGTTTCCCAGTGTGTCCAACTCATTTTTTGAGAAATATAACACTTCCGACGCGACAGACGAATATCACAATATGGGAGCAACAAAGAATATCATAATATGGAAGCAACAAAGAATATCACGATATGTACAACAAAAATGGAAGTTTTGCCACCTAATAGGAACATATAGAACACTACACTGTAAAAAGTTTATCTGCTTTTAAGGTACAAATGCGATCTGAATTTCAGATGCAACATTTTTAAGACATTGTATGTTGAATTTCAGCACTAATACCTTGTCTAAAAATAAGGCAGGTGCAGGACTGAAAATCAGACTCGGTGGGACTTAATTTAAGATAGGTCCATGCTGAAATTAAGACAGCCCTGGTCTAGGAACAATGCGGGTTGCTACTGAAATTCAAGCCTACTTTGAGGGGATGTCTTATTTTAAGGCAAGTGCAGGACTGAAAATCAGACCAGGGGGGACTTATTTTAAGATAGTCCCATGCTGAATTTAAGACCAGGGCTGTCTTAAATTCAGAATGGGCCTATCTTAAAATAAGTCGCACGTAACAATACGGGTTGCCATTGAAATTCAAGCCTATTTTTAGGAGATGTCTAATTATAAATACAACATATTTAAACACTTCACACGAATACGAACCAAAATCCTAAGTTTACATATTTTTACTCGAAGATTATGTTTTACTGACTCAATTCTTCAATAGAGCAAACATAAGTCATAGAATTTCCATTGAAAAAGATTTCAGGACTGAAATGGGAACATATTCAAAATAACTTCGAAGAAAATATGAAAATTTGTACTATTATTGAAATAAAGTAATCTATACAAAGTCTTCGATACCACAGATGTGTGCCAGTATCTACAAACCGAGGAAGGAATTGTCACTTGACGAGGGCGACTATTTTTTAGTTCTTATAACGCCGCCACATAGACAAAATAACGAAGTTTAGTCTCAGGATAATTCACTCAGATACAACTGTCTCCCTTCTGCAAACAAAGTATCAACGCCACATTCTCACACAATTACTTCATTTCACGAAATTTATTTCACCTACTTACAATGAAATTTGACTAGACTTCGAATTTGACTTCTTTACGCTTCGTAATCCTTGTTTATGCAATTATCAGTTTTTACTGGTAACGGTAGATTTTGATGGAGTGTCCTTTATCAGCTTGTTATTTCATTTACACGTTGCGTATCTGGGCAGTTGAATAAATTCCTTTTGACCCTCTGTTCCCGTATTGTCTTGTGTACACTCTTTAAATATGGATCTTCTATCATATGGATCATAAGTAAAAAGATCATAACTTGAACATGAAATTTCGAACATCATATTCACATAACCATCGTATTTCTTCAACGTGTGATACTCTGTGAAACAAAGGTATTCCTTTTCCGAGGGGAGAACCGCAAGTAGTTGCTTACTGACGACCCCGCTAAGGGACTGCTATCGGTTTGTTATCGCAGACATCGTCAGACTACGAATCATCTGGCTCCTCTAGACTCCATGCCCAATCTTTCGCTGTCCGGAGATGAAAGTCAATGAAATGAATGGTACTCGATCCATGTAGCGTTTTTTAAACTCTCTAAAATCAGAATCATCCGATAAAATTGGATATTCTAACGGTGAGAATTGCTAAGGAACCTTCGTTCAAGGAAATGGCCGTATCGAGCGCGACGGAGTGTGAAGATTGGATATGATTAGTAGAAAACTGTAAATGCTTCCACAGAAAACATTTTTCCTCGTTAATTTCTCATTCGTGCTTGAACCTCAATACTGAATAAATACACTTTTCATAAGGAGGTCCAACGTATACTCTCTCCTTTTATTATAATCTACATGTATCATTTGCAGAATAAACATTTTACCATTTGCCGTAGCATAGTTTTACAATCCCTCACCGGTTACGGTGTGATTCTACTCTGCATTTCGTTATATCAACGACTCGCTTCCCACTCTATTCCCCTCTGCGGCTCAAGAATGGGGAATATGCATGAAATTTGTTTCTCGAAGATTAATGATTTACTTGATGCGAAATTTTCTCACCAATTTAAATATATAAGCCAAATTTTTCTACGCCCAACACAAACATTATTAAATGAATTTAAAATGTTCCCGGAAATTGACGAAAATCACGTGACGCCTTCGCCTTCTAACGTCACTGCACGGTATAGGTTCCATATTGCTACGGAGATTGACATTTATTTTTACAGAAAACGAAGTGAATATATTGTTTTGAGGTTTTTAGCCATTTCTCGAAAGAAACGATGACTGAAAAAATACTTTAAAAAAACACATTCCGACAATTTCCTTTGGTTGACTTCCTTATGGCGGCGTTCTTCTTAATAAAACAGCGATTGCATAGGAGTATTAGAAATTCATGGGCACTAAACAGGCATTATATAATTAATGGACGATTTGCTCGTTACAATCCATGCTACGTAAATAAAAATTCGAAACACAATCGTTTATTGTATTAAACAAATGAGATAAATACATACGTTATCGCCAAGTATTCATTTGACAACTTACCTCCACGCATAAACAGATAAACAACACCCTTAGTGATACCGTGCCGTGACGTTATGCGATGACGTCGTGTTTTTAAGCTGCCGAAAAAATAAAATTTTCAAAGAGTAATATCTTTGTAACACAACTTAATTCTTCAGCAAAATTTTCGCTAAGCACATTTTAGCTAATAAACTTTACATTCAAAGAGTTATAAAAAATAGTGCATGTTCCCCATCACTGATCAGTTCGGACTGACCATGTTCACTGATCAGTCCGTATTTCCCCATAGTACGTTTCGAACTAAGCCATTGTCTTGTTCATTGTAATAATCGTGATTTATTATGCTAACACCATGTTACATATAGTAATGTTATTGTAGCGATATTCCGGATATGATAATGGAATCTGTTGGAATTTCTGGAAATGAACCTGCCATGGAAAGCATAAATAGTAGACGGGAAATATTTCTTGAAAGAAATAAGGTCCCTGGAGCACCATTATCAAACATGTTTCAAAAGTGGCCATGGGTCATTTCAACTGATTTCCAGCACAACAAAAGCCTGGTGATTAGTATTCGAATGTCCTCACTGTAAAATGACGAAAGAAGTTACCATTGAACCGGAAATAGAGAAGACTCCGGCAGCCCAAAAAGGAGAAATAACTGGTGAAAAATGTGCTCAGAATATTGTCGACAGTATCGCTTGGGGTTTCATGTCAATTGGAGGAGCACACTCCAATTTGGAAGAAATCTTCTCGAATATTGCAACACATGAAATGGACAAAGACACCTTTCAAAATCATGAAAATCGACTTGGAAAAGTAGTTGTGCAATAAATCTCAATTTATGTTGACATCAACCAAATTTTAAATTTCACTTATTACATTTTGTAATTGTTCCTAAGCGTGGAAAAAAGTACTCTTGGAGTTGATGCTTGAGGCTGGTGCTGAAGAAAGGCCATTGGCGATAAATAACGGGGACGTTACACTTTACTGGGGTCCCGTTTATCTCTGCTACAGCTGATGGTGGGTGGTCATATCGAAGCCATGGTTACAGGTATGCGGAAAACTCAGGGTTTGTATGAATCGTCGGATACAGGACGAAGAAACTGATCTATCTGGATGTTCTAAACAAATACTGCAGCATATGTTTATGCAAGTACGGAGAGCAAATGACACACAACGTTGCCTCCGGAACTGGAGTTCTAGGATGACCAACTCTCCCGTATTTTATGCCCCGATACCATAATACTAATCCTTTTTTATGCATGATGTGTAGCGCATGTTTGGTGAGAATTCACCCCCTGCCACACTCCTTTATGGTGGCTTGCAGGGTATTATGTAGATGTAGATGTATTTGACCCTATTTTTTCACGATCTCCCAGCTCCCGGATTTTCTGTCTCTTTGGGTGAATTTCTCCCGTATTTTTTAGTCAAGTAAAATCATTCAGCTTTAATCATTTGAACTTTGCGCATAATGTCAAAATTTGTTTAAACCAACGGGAACAGACGCAATTGATTCTATTTCGAGTTTTCAATTGATTCTATTTCGAGTTTTTCCTATCGATTATCTCGTTTAGAAATAACCCACCAATGAGTTTATCTGTGTCCAATGTCTGTTAAACCAATGAACGCGCACTTACTTACTTCCTTTCCTTCTTTCGTTCTTTGTGTTGTGCAGATGGTGGTGCTTTGGCGTGATTTGGTTTCAGTGGTTTTACTGTACATCACCTCTACAATTTTTAGAATTTGCAAAAAGTGATGGCAAACTATTGTATGAAGCAAAATCAGTGGCAAAATATATGTAGGACTTCTTAAAGTATAAAATAAAGTTCTTTTTAATTTTCTTTACAAACACTGCATTGCTTTTTTTCTTTTTTTGTGTGCCGTGTTCTAAATCTCCCTTATTTTCTTCAAATATAGTTGTTGGTCACCCTAAGTGGATCATCAAGAGGCTTAGAAGCTGACATGGCTGTTCAGGCATTTCGATGCAGCGGGCAGATGCAATTACTTTTCTTGCAATACCATTTCCTCGTAGGCGATAGTGATTCGAGTGCTTTTGAAAAGGTGCGTGAATCCGTTCCATATGGGAAACTGGCTAATTTAATTCATTGTTCTAATCACGAGGTTAAATGTTATACAAAATCCATCTTCAAAATTCTGGATGAACACCCTGAATCAAAACCAGTTCTAACAAAAAAAAATTATGAGACTGAAAAGATCGGTACGAGGTGCAATTTTTCATAATGCCAAAGAAAAACATGGCTGCGACTTACTAGTTGAGGATCTAAAAAACGGGTCGCTTCGCGTATTCAACAGCACTCAAATTACAAAGTATATAACTGCAATGATCAGGAGGGTAGGGAAAATATTTTCAACGACAAGGAGATGGGTGCCCTGGAAAGAGTCAACGAATCATTAAAACCCTAGATATGGAAATTAAATATGCTAGCCACGATTGACACGAGTAATCTGGCGGAGAATTTTATGTCATTAGTGGCAAATTTTGTGGGAGGCAAGCAAGTGAACCGCGGAAAAAGTAGTTTGTATTCTCATCGTGTGCAGGGGCTTGATTTTCAGCTGGGACCAGTGTGGCATTTATCTGCGTAGAAAAGGATATGTGGAAGAAGCCCTTTCAAAAGTATACACAGACTTGGCGAGCTAAGGCTGAAACGCTTACAGTCAGCTAGGAGGTGCC
Organism: Platycnemis pennipes; assembly: GCA_933228895.1. Taxonomy (NCBI): domain Eukaryota; kingdom Metazoa; phylum Arthropoda; class Insecta; order Odonata; family Platycnemididae; genus Platycnemis; species Platycnemis pennipes. Next base: position 9,875,441 of record OW121852.1, read on the forward strand.
TCGTAAAAAGGCCTAAGAGGAAAGTTAGGGAATTTATGAGGCAAAAGAAACTAAGGATTATGGAGAGTTTTGGCAGAAATTGGACATGGACGAATAGGAAATGGAAGTAGAAATCGAAGAGCTGATGAAGAAATTGACGGTTGAGGGGTCAAAAGAAGCTCTAGAGGGAGAAACGCCCCCCCCCCTCCCTGCCACACACTCTCGCGGTGGATTGCAGGGTATCGTGTAGATGTAGATGAAACGCGGGGCCAAACCGATGTGAGAAATGGTTTGATCAAAGACGGAATAGATTGATGTAATCAAATTTTGGGGTTATTTGTAGGAGAAGGAAAACCACTTGTGAAAAGACTGTTTGATGCCGAGCCTGTGAAAATGATGCAATGAGATATAGTAGCCTAAATGCATTTAATGTGATTAAGAAATATGAGGAGTAAACGGGGAGCAGAGTTTCCATGTGGCCGTTGATGTGGCTGTGTTGATCCCGAACACTGTTTCCTAGCAGCCTCGCCTGATGGAAAAACAATTGACGGGGGAATCATTGAAGTAAAATGTCCAATATCATCGGAACATATGACATTAAAACAGGCAGCTGAGGAAATAAAGTGTTTGTGCTTGGATAAGGATCGTAAACTCAAGAAAAACCATCATTATTGCTACGAAATTCAGGGAATATTACAGGTTTCTCGATATATCTTTTGTGATTTTATGGCGTGGACTCCTGTGGACTGCAAAATCCAATGAATCTACAGGAATGTCGAATTGTGGAAGAATCGCATAGAAAAGAAATGTCTTTAATTTCATAACAAAGCCTTGCTTCCCGAAATAATTGAACCCAGAATTTGCCGATCTATGGAAATTAAGAGAACCGAAATAAAAGTTTGAACCGCGTTAAAGTACATTTATTATTACTATAGATGAATAAAACATCTCTAAACTTTTTAAAGTTTCAATTACAGGATACTGCTAGCCATGCCGACTAAAGAATAGGAAATTCATGCTAATGTACCGAATTTCTCCTAAGTCATTAGCAGCCATCAATCCGAAAATTGGTACTTATGCTGTTGCTCTACAATCTGCACTCTTCTCAACGAACCTCTTTACTCCCTCATACTTTATAACATTTACGTATCCAATTATTTGCCTATGATAATCTATCCTTGGCTTTCCGTGATAATTCTATACCCCTACTATTCCTTCAATGACTGTCATCAGGAAGCTGTTATGCCTCATAGTATGTCCGATGACTTTATCTCCTACTTCGAAGCACCTACAGAAAACGTCTTTTCCCAACTATACAGCTGTACAACTTCTTTATTCGTTTTTCAGTCTGTACATTTGATCTGTGGAAGGCAAGGGGAAACCACCACATTATTGTCCCAAGGAGCCGAGGTACTCCACTCCTTTCTTTCTTATCAAGACGTGATGGAACCCTCTCGAGTAAAATATTCCGGAGGTAAAATAGTCCCCCATTCGGATCTCCGGGCGGGGACTACCCGAGAGAGTATATCAGTCAAGTGTGATAAGCATTTTAGGGTAGGAACGTAGAACGTGCGATCTCTTCGGACCTGTGGGAGAATGGAGAACCTGAAGGTGGAAATGCGGAGAATGGGCCTCGACGTATTAGGAATCAGCTAAATGAAGTGGCCCGAAGAAGGAAACTTCTAGAGCGGAAGTTCCAGAATTATTGTTATAATACCATTAGTATTACAGAATTATTATTATAATACCATTACTAATTATTAAAATACCATTAATAATTATTATAATACCATTAGATATCAGAAATTGTCAGCTTGTATTCTTAGAATTTTGGTAATTAAGTCTTAGAATTGATTGAAAAGAGAAGAAAATTAAAAAATATGGAAATTGAAGTAGGGAAACTTCGCAACAAATGAATCAGGAATGAAATAAACCGTAATGCGAGAAAAGCAAGGTAAATGTGGATGAAGGGTCTATGCGAAGATGTACAAAGCAACCTCGCAAAAGGAAATGTGGAATCTGCCTACAGGATGGTGAGAAATCACTTCAAGGAACGGGCTGCAAGATGTAACAGCACCAGGGACAAGAATGGAAAACTCTTTGAATTGAAGATGAGGATAAAGTGAAGAGATGGAAGAAATACTTGGAAGAGTTGTACAATGGAAGCTATCTTAGAGCGGAAGTAATCGAAGAGGAAAATGAAGTCGATAAGAATGAATTGGAAGCCCCAATCTTAAGAACAGAATTTGATGCAGCTGTAAGGGATCTGAAGATAAATAAGGCTTAGGGAATGGATGATATTCCTGCCAAACTAATTAAAAATGCCGGAGAGAAGCCCTTTATATTTACTCAGCTGTACAAAACCAAATGCGATATGTACGCAACAGGAGAGAAACCCACGGACTTCGAGAAGAAAATCATCATTACTATTTCCAAAAAGAAGAGAACTGAGAACTGTGAACATTTTAGGACCATAAGCCTGACGACACATGCCTCGAAGATATGTATTGACCAGAATCATCTATAGAAGAATAGAATGAAAAGCTGAGGAGTTCCTGGATGAGGACCAATTCGGGTTCAGAAGAAACAAGGGCATAAGAGAAGCGATTTTGCCCTCAGGCTACGTATAGAGAAGAGAATAGAGAAGAATCTACCGACGTTTGTTGCATTTGTAGATTTGGAGAAGGAATTTGACAACGTGGATTTGAATATGATGCTAAAGGTTCTGAAAGAAATTGGAGTATAATACAATGAGCGAAGAGTTATCCACAGCTTGTATAAAAACCAGGTGGTCATAATCAAATCAGGACCCAGCAGTACAGAAGCAAGCATAAAGAAAGGAGTGAGGCAAGGATGTGCACTATCTCCCGTATTATTCAATGTCTACGTCGAGAAAGCCATCCAAGAAGTTAAAGAAAAGTCTCCGGGAGTGAATATCCACGGGGAGAAAATCAGAATGCTACGATTCGCCGATGACATAGCAGTCATGGCAGAAACAGAAGGAGATTTAAAGAAGACACTAGGAAATATGGAAAGAACAATGACCAAATATCATCTGAAGATCAATAAAAAGAAAATTAAGGTATTGGTATGCAGTAGGGGAAAGGAATCCAGGACCAATGTTAAACTAGGAAAACAAAAAATCGAGGAGGTGGAAGAATTCTGTTACCTAGGAAGCCGAGTAACCAGCGATGGACGAAGTAAAAGAGAAATTGCCAGTGGAATTTCCCAAGCGAAAGAGGCATTTTACCAGAGTAAGATTCTGCTTACAGCTGCAAATACAAGAGTTGGAGTGAGGAAACATTACATTAGAACATATATCTGGAGCATTCTACTATATGGCAGCTAAGCATGGACAAAAAGAGCAGCAGAGAAGTTCAGGCTGGAAGCATTTGAAATGTGGTTCAGTAACAGAAGAATGATGAAGATAAAATGGATCGATCGAGTGACAAACGAAGAAGTCTTAATAGGAGTGGAAGAAAAGATAAGTCTACTGAAAACATTAAAAAGAAGACGGGACAACCTAATGGGCCACATCTTGAGACACGGAATGGCACGATGAAGACAATCGTCGAGGGAAAAGTGAACGGGAAGGATGGAAAAGGCAGGCCTCGTATGAGTTATATAGAATAGGTCGTAAAGGACATGAAAGAGAGGAACTACGTTAATATGATGAGGTTGGCTGATAAAATAATTGAGTGGAGGGCTGCGTCAAACCAATCCTAGGATTGTTGACCGATGATGATGATGACATTTGATCTTCATTAATCTTCTATAACTCCACTTATATCCATCTCTTCCAATGTTCTCTATTCTGCTGCTAATACTGGCCAAGCTTTTCTGTTAAAATATTCAGGTTTGACTCCCGACAGTAATCAGTTGTGAAAGGCTTTTTATTGAATTTTGCTACGAGTAGAGCATATGCCCCGCAGCCCTTTCTGAGCAGGTCAAGGGGTTTCTGCAAACACCGAATGCAGGGCGTAATTTTCTGCTGGGTCCAAATATTATGCCCGGAATATGATCCGCGTGAGGACTTTGCTCTTATCACTCTACTCTCTACTAACCCTTTAACAATTCTGCATGTCACTCGAGTTCTGTTACAGCCGATTTGATATCAAGGCATGTCTACCTGAAACCATTTTTACTCTGTTGATTTGTATTCTATTCCAATTTTGCCTACAATAAGCTGCGAAATTTTACGGAGGAAACAGAACATTGACTCCTTTTTGAACTCCGTCCTGAAGAAACTTAGCGTATGACACCTCAGCATAGAAGACAGAAGCAGGTATTTAAGTCACATCAGAATGTTATAACATAGCATTCTGGTTTGCCACCTGAAAAGTGATTCAGACATCTTTTGTTCTGTCATCTTCGTAGGACGTAGCGAAAAGAAAACTAACGTGGATGTAGTGGGGGCATGTTGGGGGAGGGAAGATATTTGGAAATCAGGATAAGACAAAGCATGTCACTGTGGTGAGTAGGTAATAGGTATGTATAGGAGGTAGGTAATAGAGGATGTTGAAGACAGCTGTTGAGGGTGGAATGCTTGGAAAAAGGAGGAGAGGGATGTGAAGTATGTCAGATGAAGGGTGTGGAAAGTACGTCGAGATGAGAGGGTTGAAAGTGAATGGAGATGGGTCATTCTGAAATTGAGTGGAAATTTACGAATGAAAAAATTATTTTTTCAATTCTTAAATGTTATATATTTTTATATGTAATGGTGTTGTTCTTAATTTATTTAAGTGATCAAACATTTAAGCACAGGTCAAGAAAACGTTGATAGCTAAATAAACTGAAATTTACACTGTCTCAAAATACGGAGGTGACACAAATTTCCACGATGGCGATAATCTCATTTGAAATAAGCTACCTGAAATTAATAGAGGGGCATACCAATTAAATTTACTTAAATATGTAAGACGACAAAAAAATTAAACAAACAATAAACTTATTGATAGGAAAATATCTAAGGGAAGGCAATTGAGGCATTGAAAACAAGCCTGATATAAGCTATATTGGTATATTTCAAGTTAAAATGAGAAAAAGTTCTTGTTATACAGTATAAAATTCACCTAAACTTGATAAATAATCAACTATGCATCACAATTATTTAATGAAATAATTATGAATCACATTCGGTCAACTCGACACAAAATCAAGACTTTACCACAGTTAAACGTTACATAAAACTCTTGTAGCATTGTGCTCTGATTTTAAGACATTTCTTTATGACAACAAGCCATGCAACTAAAGACATTCTTAAATAGGTAATCACTTTTAAAATAATGGACGACATGGAGGTGACAGGCAATGAAAGAACTCGATGTATTTACACCTATAAGCAGAAATAAATAGGCCAAATGTACTTACTGTTCAGAAAAACACATTCTCCAAGAAAAATGATTGCTAAGGCTTTCTTGCAGTTAAAAGTTCAAACTTGTGTTGCTTCCTGGTGGAGTATTATAGAACGTTTTCTATTTTCCCATGGAGGCAATGTAAACGTTAGGGACATAACTTTCAATCTTTATATTCATCTCAAATAGAACTAAATTATTCTATTTTTAGCCCAAGGTTTAAGTCAATGGTACAGGTTAATTTTGCGATGTTTGAATAAACTAATTTACTCAGTACAAAAAGTTTTGCTCACAGTTCTTTAAGTAAAAACATGGCCGGGACACCCATGGAGGTGACATTTAGACGCTAAATCAATTTTTTTTGCTATAAATATGTAAAATTTGGTTTATTAGGACACTTTGTTAGTTAATATTCCTATTCTATAATTACTTAAAATCAATAATTAAATAGAGGAAAAAAATTAAGGACTCATATTACACCTTAATTTCAGAATGACCCAGATGCTTTGTCAAATCCTACCTTTAGTCGGTAAAAAACTATGATAAACAATAATCATAGCAATAGTGAGGTGTGATGCGCTGCTGGACAGCTAATTCCTGATTCATCTCCTGTCGACCTCTTGAACTCGTCATATTTCCTACCTTCCCTCGTGCTGTAGAATAATTTTCATTTAATAAGAGCGATGCGGCTTGTTTTCGAGGCTATGAAGGGCGTTCCACATTTAGTTGAAAGTATGGGATCTTATGGCGTTTCATTTCCAATGTAAATCTCCATATAGAGCACGGTGCGGGCTTGCCAAATGCAGCAGAAAAGTTAAGACGTCGCTGAGCAGCGTAAAAAAATGCCTCCTGCAGGAAACACAGGCACCGGATCGAACAGTGACATTTGTTTGTCAATATTGTTTTAAAGATATGTTATAAAAAAGTTTTAATCGATTTCAGCTTAACTTTTCCGATTTTTACTTCCTAACGCTGTTTGAAACAAAAGATTCTTCAGAACAGCTCCAAAATTGGAGGGTTGATTTCCTAGACGTTTCTCTTTTCAAACAGTCAAGCTATAAACGGATTTTAATCCTCTATGGCGAGATGTAATTAATTTAAAACTATCTTTTGGGCCGGAAGTTTTGGAAAATATAAGGCAAAAAGTGGTCGCCTGCTAACTTAAAGTACCTACATATTCACCCAATACTCTTTTGATGAATCCCAGTCTACGATTAGCTTGACCCATTATTTCACGTATGTGTTCATCCCAAGAAAGATAAATTACTCGAAGGTAACGATTACCCACACTCTCTTTGAGTTCGATTACCACTAAAAATTACCTTTTGAAAAAGTATCGATTACAAGTAAAAATTAACAAAAAAGTAATCGTTACAAGTAATTCGATTACTTGTCTTCCTTACATCCCATCACTGGAATTGGTTACTCTAACGCTCGACAGATGGTTGCAAGCAATGGAAGCACTTCTCCCAACTGAGGGTTATTTACTGTAAAGCGCATATTATCCTTGGCAATGGAGAGGAAAGTCCAATTGGACGAATGCAAAAGAAAGTGCGCCTCAAGATCGCAGTCTGAAGGATGCCAGGAACGTTAGAAGGTTGGCCATCGCTCCTTTAATTTTGATCGTAGAACACTGGTCAAAAGACGCTCGTGACTGTGTTCGGACGAGCGACACGACGCAGATAATGACTCACTCCTCGTTTCAATAGTTTTTAGAACTTTTAAGGCCGCACTGCGCAGGGTCCCTTCCTGCCTCTAGGGTCTGGTCGCGAAGCCAAGCGAGGGTAGCGAAAAAAGCCGATTCACACTATACTTGATCCAGCACAAGACCTAATGTGCTAGCCGCTACTTGATATTGAGGACGGAATGTAGTATGATTGGAACCCTGCTGGGAGGTTTCACACAACCATCGACCTTGTGCTTACTATGAATCGGTTATTCCATGTGATTCCACACCAATTTAAAAAAAGAGAAGTTTGAACAGCGTCTGTAACGTGACTTGATTGGTCGATGTCTACCGGGTCCTACTAGTAATCTAGTACCGCAGCAAGTATGAAATCCAGTAGCTCAGCGAGTATACTAGCTAGCATGCTTGCCAGCCAGTATACTGGTTCTGTTCACACAAAAGAGCGATGTTACTTTTCACTAGTTAGTATGCAGCCCGGGATCCGAATGAATTAGGTTTGATCAGAGAACTAGACAGTGTGCAGCGTAGAGCAGCTAGGTTCGTTAAAAGGTGTTACGATAGGTTGATTAGAGTTTCAGAATTAATGAAAGAATTAGGGTGGGAATCATTGTCAGAGCGTAGGTTAAAGTTTAGATTGAATCTATAAGAGAAATTTAAATCGGATAGCTTTACTGAAGATGTTAGGCACATATTAAAAACACCAGCGTATTATGCTAGATTCGACCAGATATATAAGATTAGAGGGATAGATTGTCGTACCGATAGATTCAAAATGGCATTTTTACCCCGTACTATAAGAGAACAGAATAGGCAGCATAGCAATAGGATAGGTAGGGGAAATATATTAGAGTAGTCTGTAGTGCATGATGCATGTAATAACCCCTTAAATACTATAGATACTAACAATCAAGTTGCATGTGACATTAGAGTTGCTTGTTTGCATGTCGGTAGTGCTTGCTTGGTTCTCTTCACCCCCTGCCACACACCCTCACGGTGGCTTGCAGGGTATCGTGTAGATGATACTGGAAAGCTAGCATATTAGCGAGTATACTAGACCTTGTACTGTAGATGTATCAAGTATCAAGTGAATCAAGTAGATCAAGTATCGTGTGAAAGAAGCTTTAGAATTGTGTGCGCTGGCCGTTGAAGCCTCAAAATGAGGAGTCCACGGCGAAAGAGAAGAGAATGCAGCTTACCTGAGGAGACAGCGCCGCGATCGAAGGAGGCCGTCGACGTAAGACTGAGACGTAAGGCTCTCCCAGCGGAAGCGAGGGATCGCCGCAAGCATCCGCCGTTTCCCATAATGCACCTCTCGCTCGGATCCCCGACCACAGCGCTTCCGCCCGAAGATGGCCGTTGCGTAAGGTTCCGAATAACTGGAGATATCGCCATATTACATGAATCAGCTGTTCAGCTTAGGCATGACACCCAATCTTTCCTGGGGTAAACACATACGTGAAATAATGGGTCAAGCTAATCGTAGCCTGGGATTCATCAAAAGAGAACTGAGTAAATGTGACGATCATGTACGAGAAATCATCTACTTTTCCCTTGTTAGACCTCATTTGGAATATGCCGCCAGTGTATGGGATCCCTACGAAATCGGTCTAAATAACGAACTCGAACGTGTGCAGCGAAGATCGGCAAGATTTGTAATGGGACGGTACGATAACTATATTAGCCTAACCAGTTTCTTAAATGAATTAAATTGGGAATCTTTATCAGATCGCAGGTTGAAATTTAGACTTAATCTCCTAAATAAATTCCAAGACAATATTTTCAGTGGATGAAGTTAACAATATTTTGCGAGCCCCAACTATGGTAGACTGGACCATAATCACAAAATTAGAGAAATAGATTGCCGAACTGACATATACAAAATTTCATTTTTTCCTCGTACTATTAGGGGTATGAATAACGGTAAAAGTATATCCAAATCAGGTAGCTGCATGTTGGTATGAGGACTTGATGCTAACCCAAATAACAGCATGTTTTTGCATGTTTCCTATGCTATTTTTTTCTATTTTAAATAGTGAAGTTAGAACAGTATATAAATACTTATCTTGTATTATGCATGATATGTAGTGCATGTTTGGTGAGAATTCACCCCCTGCCACACACCTTTATGGTGGCTTGCAGGGTATTATGTAGATGTAGATGAGAGGGCAAAAGTATATTGAACACAAAAATTCATCCTCATGCGTCTACGTAATACCCTGCGAACCACCGTAAAGGTGTGTGGCAGGGGACGAATTCGCACAGGATAAAGCTTAAAAAGGATTAGTGGCTACATTCTAGTCTGAACGGTTATCGTTATTTGTATCCACACTCGAGTGCACACAATTTATGTGCCGACAGCAATGCGGTTAATGGAAGCGTTTTCTCATCATCAGAGGACATAGCGGACACCTTCGGTCAAAATTACTGGTCAATTTGGTCAATATTAATCGGTCAGCATTTACTCGTCAATAAGCAGCTGGATACCATCCGGTCGTTCAGGTGCACAAAGCTGACAATGAAAGGGTCCGAATTGACTTTCGCACAGCGAGCAAACATAGCTGTGATGTTCCTTTACGGAGCAAGAATTACTGTCGGCAATAGGAGATTTAAGGTTGCTGGTTCGGTAATCGTGAGTCGTTGAGAACTAGTGCTCATATAATTTCAATGGCACTTATAAATTGTTTGGACATAATTAAATTACACAATATTTTGACGGGATGCCTCAAATTCGCAAGTAATATTGAAACATTGCCCTTTTGAATTTAAATATTGACATGAAACATAACATCAAACTTAACTTGATTCTGTTTCTAGGCAACCTGAACGTTGTCACTCTATGCATATCCTTTGACCTTGGAGATATTGGTTTTAATATAAGGATTGAAAAAGTATGTAATTTTGTGCTATGGGTCACTACAAACTATGCTATGGGTCACTACAAAATATGCTTTGCATATTTTATAGTGACGAAATAATTGTGATTAAACGCTTAAACATTTTTTACATTTGTTTAAATCATTTATTAAATCTCTCTTTTTTACTCGGCAACAACGCACATCCTAAAATTCGGCACTGTTGTTGTGTAGGCAATTGTTTCTGTGTTTCAGCGGTCGTAACGGCAGGTGTCGTATTCGTCTATTCTCAAGAACTTTGGCAACGGCAATTGTACTAACGGCAATGCGACTATATAGTAATATTCGTGGACTTTGTGGTGTGATGTTGTGGTTTCTCGCGCGTTCGCTTTCCCTCGTCTGATTCCCCGTTGCCAAATGCATCTCAAAACTCCGCACGCGATATTTGAAAATTTAAGGAATAATTTATTCCTTTCGTATATACGGAGGAGATAAGTTGATAACACTGGTTTATTTTCTCAGAATAAAAATTGTTGGCTAATATCCACATCATTTCAGTTTTTGGAGAAAATCTGTATGATATGGTACGTAAATAATACAAAATTGACCCTCACGAAGCGGGGTGCGCCATAAGGCCCCATGTTAAAAAAACCTTAAATATCTCAAAAACTACATTGAAAACTCCAAAAACCTTTTCCCGTAGACTTTTGGAATTAGAACAATTAAAGAAACAAATATTGCAATTATGAAAAAAATCTATACACTAGTAAATATCGAACCAGCCACCTTAAAAAGCGCCTCTTCTGGAGCGATATGGAGATTATCGCCGCACTCTGAATTAGGTCTGACATATCAGGTGTGGGCGGACTGCGTTTTTCCCGAGAAATAGAGGGAATCGCCCATCGTCCCCCCACACCCAAGCCTGGGAAGGATAGATCGTATCCTGGTAACTAACGCCCAATTTTTCTAACTTGTATTCTATTGTAAACCGCTTGAAATAATTGCTAATAGGAGGCGGATTTGTTGCCTTGAACATAACAGGCTTCTGACCAATATCCATTGCAGATTCAGACGTAACAGATTTACGATAGACCTCTTAGTAATACTAGAGAATTTTATACAAGAGGCATTTCTATACCTAAGCATTGTGTAGTGGCCGTATTTTTCCACATCAAAAAAGCCTATGATACATCATGGAGATACAAAATGCTACAGACTTTATATAATTTGGGCTGTGGGGGTAATCTACCGTTTGTTGTCAGTAATTTTTCATCTGATCCGAAATTTAGGTTTGAAATAGGACCTCATTTATCCTTCCAACATTCTTTAAAAAGCGCTGTTCCACAGGGCTCTGCGTTGAGCGTTACTCTACTTGCCATTGCCATCAATAGTGTAGTTGACTGTACCACCGTTGGCATATCATACCTCGCAATTTGTTGCCGGTCATCAAAGTTATTGATTGCTGAAAGGCAAGCTCAGATGACATATAAAACCGCATTCATAAGTGGTCCTTCTAAAATTGGCTCAGGATGTCTAGTGAGTAATACAAATGCTTGCACATCCACATATAAAACGAGGCGTATTTAGTGACCCCAATCTTCACTTTGGAAATATAGGCCTAACGTCCACTCAAAGATATCGATTTTTAGGCGTTGCAATTGATTGGAGGCTGGATTGCTCTCATGCGCCACATTGAAGACAGATGCACTAAATATCACGAGATATTTATTCCATAGTGAAATTGGGAGCGGATAGAACTACGATGCATCTAATATACCGTGCATTAATTCGATCTGAAATCAACTATGGAAGCGTAGTACATTCTTCAACAAGAGAAAGGTATCTCAAACCCATAAACTCATTTCACAACTTATGCTTAAGACTGGAAACTGGAGCGTATAGCTCTAGTCCTGTCTCTAGGGTTTTGAAATCCACCCATTATGAAGTATGCTTACTGTTGGGTTACTGGCCAAGAAATCCGCCCTGGATTCGATAAACGCTGAAAACGCAGCTGTCGCAGTACATTGTAGTCAGTTCGGTCATGGGGCATTTGGATAGTCAGGGATTACTCATAAACAGCCCACATGGGTTCCGGAAAGGTAGATCTTGCGAGACACAATTAGCTTTATTCGTACACGATATTTTACTCCAAGGCGTAAACAGTACTGAAGTCGATGCGATACTTTTAGATTTTAAAAAGGCATTCGATAAAGTTCCTCATGGTAATTTAATCTTGAAGTTAGAGAGTTTTGGTAAAAATAAAGACGTTGTATGTTGGGTAAAAGAATTCTTAAGTGGGCGAGAGCAGAGGGTTGTCATAGATGGTATCATGTCGGACACAATCAAAGTCACATCGGGAGTTCCCCAGGGTAGCGTAGTAGGTCCGCTTATATTTCTTTTATACATAAACGATTTGGGTACCGTAGTTAGTAGTAAGCTTAGACTTTTCACAGACGATGCGGTAGTGTACAGGGGTATATCAAAAGAAGAGGACAGGAAATCGCTTATCAAGGATTTAGATGCAATTCAAGAGTGGTGCGACAAATGGCAGTTAGAACTTAACCTTAAAAAGTGTGTAGCTATCAATTTTTGGAGGAGGAATAATTCGATAGAGCGTACCTATAAAATTAGTAACACGAAGATCGAAAACGTTGAAACCATAAGATATGTATTTAGGTGTAACAATCACCAATGATTTATCGTGGGGAAGACACATAAGGGAAATATGCGGCCGAGCGAAGAGAAAGCTAGGATTTATAAAAAGAGTACTAGGAAAATGTGATGAGAAGACAAAAGAGTGATGTTACTTTTCACTAGTTAGGCCCCACCTTGAGTATGCAGAAAGTGTATGGGATCCTAATGAATTAGGGTTGATCAGAGAACTAGATAGTGTGCAGCGTAGAGCAGCTAGGTTCGTCAAAAGGTGTTACGATAGGTTGAGTAGCGTTTCAGAATTAATAAAAGAATTAGGGTGGGAATCATTATCAGAGCGTAGGTTAAAGTACAGATTGAATCTATTAGAGAAATTTCAATCGGATAGCTTTACTGAAGATGTTAGGCACATATTAAAAACACCAGCGTATTATGCTAGATTCGACCAGCCAAATAAGATTAGAGAGATAGATTGTCGTACCGATAGATTCAAAATGGCATTTTTCCCCGTACTATAAGAGAACAGAATTGGCAGCATAGCAAAGGGATGGGTAAGGGAAATATTTTAGAGTAATCTGTTGTGCATGAAGCATGTATTAATCCCTTAAAGACTAGAGATACTAACAATCTAGTTGCATGAGACCCTATAGTTGCTTGTTTGCATGATAGTAGTGCATGCTTGGTGATCTTCACCCCCTGCCACACACCCTCGCGGTGGCTCGCAGGGTATCGTGTGGATGTAGATGTAGAAGTACTTTCGTCGCCATTCCCATGCTATTGACCAGGAGATTCTAACATAACTCATATCCTGCTTGCGGGAAAAACTCGCGTTAATTTCTTGTGGGTTCCTAGCCGTATCGAAATCCCTGGCAACGAGGAAGCAGATTTAGCGGCAAGAGAAGTCACACAAAAAGAGATCCTCGACTTAGAAGTAGTCCCTTGGTAGATATTAAATGCTCTACCATGAGAATAATCCCAAAAATGTGGAATCAATATTGGATCGGAATTCAAAATAATAAACGAAGGGAAGCAAAGGGTGTGTGTGCTTCCATAGATCTCCTCCTGAAGTAAAAGCGGAGAGGTCGTGTTGGCGAGGCTGATACACTTTCCTGACTGAATCACTCCGATCTGTTTAACGTGAGCAAAGAGCAACCTCTATGCCCCCTCCTGTAACAATCCTCTTAACGGTCAATCACATTCCGTGACAATGCACGAAGTGTATGGCAATGAGTGCCCGAAATAACACAACTGGGGAACTAAGGAATATATTTGAGGACAAGGATGTTAAGGTAAAATAACACTTTTCACTTCCTGAAGGAGGCAAATAGAATTGATGAAATCTAGGGGTTCTCTTATAAAGCATAATAACCTTTACATTATGCTGAGGCAAGTGGAGCATATCCTAATTCGCAATATAATGTTTCCAGATTGCTATTCTAGAACATTAGAATTATGTTTGGACAAGATGTTTTTTACATTTCCCTTTGAAACACATGGGACTGATATGATAACACATATTTTACATTATTTCATTTTAATGAGACTTAGGCAGCAGTACAAAAGAATAAATGCTGACTTCATTAAAAAAATCAGTCTGCCGAAAAATCCTCTCGTTTTCATAATACACGATGCAATTTGAAATTTTGTATTGCATTTTTAATTCAAAATGTTTAAAAATGTTTTGTGCTTGACAATAAAAAAATCAATATATTCTCCATATCATGGTTTTCCTTGTCTAATCTTATCACTGTATTGAGTAGGAATTTTCTGAATATGTTGATTGAACTTGAAATGGTAAAAATGTAAGTTGTTAGCATAATGAGTTAATGCTTTTACGAATTTTGAATAATTCGTGCATTAACTGCATTATAAATAATTGCTTCTGAATGTATAATATTGCTACAATTCATGAATAGTTTTTTAATGTCGTTAAAGTGCTGTGAAGGTAAAGACGGGTGGAAATATGCCTCAAAGTATGAGGCTCTTAAAGTTATAAAAGGATACTCATCATACAAGTACTGTTATTACACTATCACGCATGTTGAAGACAAAACTCAAGCTCATGTTTTTTAGGGACTACTCTTATAATTGGTGTTAAAAGGGTTTAAATTAAATTGCAATTAGCGCGTGTCACCTTTTCCTTAAATGTTCGAATTTAAATAATTGCAATTTACTGGGTAAAAATGCTTTTTTTACTTGAGTTTTCTGGTGATGTGATATTAAATATGAAAACTAAAATGTCATTCCGTTAGTATTATGTCCTGTTCTTAAACTTACTGAGATTTTTGGGGATACAGCAAACCCCTATGCACTTGTAAATGTCACAAAAATTGGCGCCCCTACTATGACCCAATTATACGTAACAATATGAAACGTACGAAATGAATTTTTCCTCCCATTTTCTTGATGGCAAACGCCCACTTACTGCCAATCACATTTAAACCCTTAGGCTTGCACACCACCTCCCAAGTACCTTGACCTTTCATCACACTCAGCTCCTCCAGCATTGCAGGGCCTTCCATTCAGTGGCTTGGGGTCCACAGAGGGCCTCCCTCACTCCTTTCGGCATCTACAGTCTCACCAATCACCGGCTCAGTCAGGTGGCAGCATGGTAGGCTGCCTTTGGTGTCCCATTCCTTCCCGGCCTCCTCGGTAGGGCTTGGTCCTCTCGTAGGTCTCTCTGGGCCTGCCACACAACTGCTGGTAGCACCTCTCTGGATCCAGCACCTCTCCTGGATCTGGAATGACCCCTGCCGCTCTCAGCATGTCCTCTCAATGTCCTGGACATCTCCTGTGATGTCCTCCTCTCCTGGGTCTCGTGGCTCACCTTCCACTGCAAACGTCGTGAGCTCCTCTCCTTCAGCGGACGACCGTGGTTGATAAGGGTCTCCATCGGACTTGCAGGGGAAGATGTGCTCTTGGAAAATAACATCACGGCTGATGACCACCTTCTTTGCATGTAGGTCCCACATGCGGTATCCCTTAACTCCCTCTTGGTATCCCAACATTAAGCATTTATTCGCTCTAGCGTCAGGCTTGCTCTCCTGCTGTGTCTTCGGTACCCAAGCCCATGCCTGGAAACCAAATACCCTCAGGTGTTCCAAGTCCCTTTTCTCTATTTCCCTCCCATGCCATTTTTCCAGTGGGGTGGCAGAGTTAAGAGGGGATGAAGGAGACCTGTTTCGCAGATAACATGCAGTCTTTAAGGCCTCAGCCCAGAAGTATCCAGGCACTCCTGCACCCATGAGTAGACATCTAATCACACACATTAGGGTCTGGTTATTCCTTTCCACAAGGCCATTTTGTTGAGGGGTTTCTGGTACGGTCCTTCGATGCAATATACCTTTACTCTTCAGGTAGGCTTCAAAATCATTCCCCAACGTACTCCCCTCCATTGTCACTCTGTAACAGCCTTATTTTCTTGCCATGAAGTGCTTTGGTCATAGCACGGAAGTTCTTGAATTCCTTTAACTCTCTTCACTCTTTCTCCTGAGGGCAACAGCAGTCACATATCTTGATGCCTCATCGACAAAAGTGACAATATATTTTGCATGTCCTATTGATTGGGGTGTTATGGGACCCATTACACCCGAGTGACTTCGCTCCAGCACTTGCTCGACTTTTTCGACACGCGCTGTGGGGATTTTTCTGGCTTCATCTTCCCTTGGATGCAAGTTGTGCATTCCATATCCCCCTCGTTGCCGTCATGGGTAGTCAGTTCTTCCAATATACTTGATATCCTCATGGCCTCCTTGCCTGGATGACCAAGCCTTTCATGCCACCTAGCGAAGGTCACCAAATTTTCTCTTCTGAACTCCTTATTCGATAAATGATCATGCTCCTCCTTAACTTCATTTATCGTTACACCGTTCAAAGTGGTAACGTATTACAGCCTTGAGCCTCTATGGGCTTGAAACGTCATCTCCTCCCCTTGGCACACCTTAGTAACCCCTTGGTAAGAGACAAACTTCAACCCTTACTCCTCTATCTACCCTTGAGAAAGGAGGTTGTCTTCCAACTCCGGAACGTACAACACTCGCGAAAAGGTAATATCCTTTCCGCCACACTCTCCGGATAAATGGAGGGTTAGTTTGCCTAAACCTTCAATTCTCAGGGGTGCTCCATCTCCGACTCTCACGGTACCTGTACCACAATAGAACCTCGCTTACACGACCCTCAATAACACGACAACCTCAATCATAAGTGTAATTTTTCAAATCCCCTTGAAATTGCCATAACACATAATGTTAAATTAACCTCTGTAACGAGACTATTATTATCCAAACATCCTCAATAACACGGATTTTTTCCAATTCACAACGCAACTCAGAACCTCTATAAAAAGCTGTTTTGAGAAGTCAACCTCGATAACGCGACTCTACACATGAATGGTTCAACCTTTAAGGCTGTCGGATACCACTGCCAAAAACGCTTCTGCAGACGTCTACGCCTCTTGACTTGAAGATTCTGCTTCGCTACTTAAACAAAAGTTTTCTGCGCAAACTTCGAGAATAAGGATTGATCTAGTAAATAAGTTTAGTAATTTTTCACTCGTTGCTTTCCTCATAATTCTGCTGACCTCAGAAAAACTCAAATTTGTACGAAAATAAGCTGATTTCCATGGCGTGTATGAAGTTAAATTCCGAACATAATGACTAATTATGACACTCTTTAAAAGCGGAAATCCTTCATCTCCATGTGAGACCAAGAATTCGTATTTCTTACCTTGAAATTTTAAACGTGAATTTTATTTACTAACCTATTGCAAGCTTTGTTACACAATATAACAATACTATAAATTATACTTTAAAACCAAACGTGTTAGCAAGGATCGCTCTAAAATGCACTTGGTATGAAGGGATTTAGTGATTCCATTAACCTCGATAACACGACCCTCAGCAAAAAGCACCTCGATGACAAGACTGTTTCCCTAATCCCCTTCAGACACTTCTTATAGAGGTTCTACATTACTTTGAAAGTCCCTGAAGAGGTCTTTCCGAGGGGACATATGATCAGAAGCAGCGCAATCCGCACACCTTTAATCACATTCCTCCTCCTGCGCAACGCTACATGCTCCCTTGGCGCAATTGATGTGGTGGCATCCATCCCTTGGACATTAGCTCCTTCTGTTTCTCTCTTACACACATCCGCAATGTGATCCTCCTGGCCGCATGCATAGCAGCACTATCCTCGATGATATCACCTGGCGGCGTCTTGCCTTCTCTCCAATATCCCCACTTTTCTGAAATACTTCATCCGCGCTGCTGTCCGGAGAATTCCTTATCAGGGTCGACCGACTCGGCTTATTTCGTGACGTTTTGAGTGCTAGATGTTTAGGAATTGGTGCTTTCGCGGCGTATCTGCTTCAAGAAGTTTTCTCGGTTTGTCCACCGGGTAAGGGCGTCCATTTCAGCCGACGTTTCGATCCTCGACTCGAGGGTCACCTTCAGGGCGAGATGAGTGCCATCCTGTAATTGTCCGCCTTATATACATGTCTTCACGCGTCAAGAGACTCGTGATTGGTCGATGATGGAGGGCATGTCGAGGGAGTCTCCTGATTGGCTGCTTCTTTTTCCTTCTCACCACCTCCTCGATTTCTCCCAGCACAGGTTTCCACGTGCCGCTGAGTGTGTACCCGGAGTCCCTGTTCATGTTTTTCTTCCGAATATGAATTTCGATGGCCTCCTTATACACTCGGTCCCAGTATCCGGTGGTATGGGTGAGTTTCCGGGCATCTTTGAAGTTGATGCGGTGGTCCGCAAAGATGGCACTCATCTCGCCCTGAAGATGACCCTCGAGTCGAGGATCGAAACGTCGGCTGAAATGGAAGCCCTTACCCGATGGACGACCCGAGAAAACTTCTGAAAGCTAGATGTTTAATCTGGCGAGTTTCTCTTGCTGCTCTTCCTCTTCCAATAGGAACTGTTTAACAATCGTCAATTCCATATTCTGAGGTTGAGCTGTGAGGGTCTTAGTGGTTATCTCGTACCTATCCTGCGGTAGCCCCGTCACGCATATTGCAGCTAACTGCCTATCGTTGAAACCCATACACCCATACCGTTCTTCGCAAGGAGTCTATTCATATTTACAATGTTGTTAGAGTATTCCTGTACACTCATATCGTCCGTTTTTTCCAGACTAGCCAATTCTCGTAATTTCATCGTAGCGCACCATACAACGAATTCTCATTACAGACTTTGTCCAAAACTTCCCAAGCTTCATTCGCCTCCTCAAAGTCCATTATGTCATTTATCAGTTCGTCACGCGCACTTTGCATTATCAGGGCCCACGCCATGAGATTACATTTAGCCCGTTTTCTTACTTCCGTTTGCGACAACAAGGCACCGCCACCATCCTCGTACAACCAACTACGGCTTCCCCACAATCTCTTTAACAGCATCTCCGACTTCACCCTAGCTTACCATCCGTTAAGGCCGTTTTACACGGTCTCATTGATACTGCGCAAGCTGTTGCGAGAACACTCGCGCAAAAAATATTGCGCCGTGCGAAGCGACGACTTGCGTGGACAGGCAGCGCCACTGCGCGAACGCTTGCGAGCAAATTAGAACATGATCTAATCTGATACGTGCGTTCGCGCAAGTTTGAAGTTTATTTCTCTCACTAGATGGTGCAGATGTAGCGGCAACGAACTGCCGCAGGAATTATACCAATAAAATAGGTTGTTGACGATTGAGTTGGGTATTTTTTTATTTGAACTCATACTCCTTAGGTAGTGAATAAAGTGCAATGATGATGATCTGGGCGATTAATCATGTGGAAGCTTAAATTTCGTGCGTAAAGGAAGAACTCGTTACCTTGGCCCACATCCGTTCGTTCGTGGTGCAAATTTTGGGCTATGTATATGGGACTAGGGTCTCCACTATTACGTTTAGACTATGGATTAAAACATATTTTTAATCGGTGGTAATTTATCGCATCTTTCACGTCCAATAAATTGCTACTTCACAGATCTTGATGTTAAGCGATATATTGACGGTATTGGCGCTATTAATGCACCGTGTAAAGCTGTGCAATTTTCTACATCGCGGACTTTCGCAGACGACTTCTCAAACGGAATCAACATCAACTTGCGCAGTTTCAATGACCGTGTAAAACGGTCTTTATATTTCTTTTTCATGAGTTTCGGAATTGTGAATGACCTTTCTTAATAACCCACCGAGGAGTCCGCCATCTTGCTTGGCTGAGTTTGCGCGCGCGACAACGTATTATTGCCCGTACACAGTTTGGAATTTTCGCACTTCACAAACCTCACGCACTGAAGCAATTTCCTGGACCCATAACCTGTTGATATTTCGGTCAGGACTTACACTCCCGAAAGACTTGCCCCGCTAACATTAGGAAATTTGTGAGGTAGCGAAAAATCACATAAGTTAGTGGTCGCCAACACATTGTTTAAAAATCAAAACCGAAGAAGATACAGTGGGAAACCTCATAGGAGAGAACCTGAATGAGAAATCAGTGGAAGAGCGTTGGGAAAACATTAAATGTGGACTACAGGAAGCCGCAAAAGAAGTTCTTGGAAGAAGAAAAGTTGCCAAGAAGAAGCCATGGATCACGGAGGAAGTCTTAGACCTGATCGAAGAATGAAGAAATTACAAGAATGCGAAAGGTGAAGAAGGGCAGCTTTGCTACAAAAGAATAAGGAACGAAATAAGTCGCAAAGCAAGGAAAGCTAGAGAGCTGTGGATGAAAACCTTGGAAAGGTGGAAGCTGCCTATAAGATAATGAGGAACCACTTCTAGGAACGGAGCGCAAGATGCAATGCCATAAGGGACAAGAATGAAGAAATGGGGGCGTTTACTCGGAACCGAAATCGCAATTTTGTACACGGAATTGTTAAATGGAAACGAAAAAAGAAATTCAGTGAAAAAATTAATCTTCTGACCACAACCATTCCATCATAAATCAAAAATTAAAATAAGCAAAAGGTGACGCCCACCGAAAAAGCTACTGTGATAACATTGACGTCACTTTCCTCCCGTCCTTTACTAATCGTATGGGAAGGGGAGGGAGTGGAGGGGGATTCTCGGAAGGTCTGCTCGCACATATGCTGTCGTAACTCCTCCGATTGGCCGAGTCAGCTGTGTCCCCCCCATTGCGATAAGGCGAAGTAGCTTCGCGGGCTCAGTTGTGATTGGACGAAGTCGATATACGTCACAGGTTGCACCACACCCACTTTTCCGAAAGGGATAAAAACATCAGTTTTTTGCCGCTTATAACTCGAGAAATAATTGACGGATCAATAAAAGGAAAATAAGGATCCTTTTATTTTAGAAACTCTACCATATTCGGCAATAAAAAAATTATGGTAAACGACCCCATTCTGGTTGAAAACGAGGACAAAGTGAAGAGATTGCAAGAATATTTGGAAGAGTTATGCAACGGAAAAAATCTCAGCCCTGAAGCTATTGAAGAGGAAAGCGAAGTGGAAAAGGATGATATGTGGGCATCATTATTAAGATCGGAATTTGACGCTGCAGTAAGGGACCTTCGGATGAATAAGGCTTCTGGAATTAATGCTGTTCCTGCGAACTAATTAAAAATTCAGGAGAGAAGACATTAACTCATCTTTACAAAACCATCTGCGACATGGCTTAATGATGAATTATGCACAAAAAATCCACTGTAATATTAACAAATTATGATTGGACAGTAACCTTGCTACACGAATGAGGTTTGAGCTTGCTTCACTATGTCTTTAATGTATTTTGATTCATTTCCCGCTTCACTGTGAAACATTTTGCAATGGCAAAGCTACACACTGGTCCTTTACATTTTATCGCACTCGGGAGTTTTTTTTTGCTCCTGGGCAAAAAAAACTCCATGTGAACTCAACCAAGGTCTAACACTCACCATCTCTGATTTCGATAATTTTTTCCATGTAGCTAGATTCAACCTTTGTTAAGACAATTCCAAAATATTTTAGCCAAAATGCAAATACTTTTTAAGATATGAGTATTTGTATACACCAAGGCACAGAGGAAAAATCTGTCCACAAGTCAAATCGTGCTTATCAACCATTACTGTACCCATGTAAAAACTAAAGTAAGTCAGCAAAGCTGATAAAATTTTTAGGAGTCATAGACATGCAACTCTAGTTTTTTAAAACCTTATCGCAAAGAATCTCACTAAACCCTATTTGATATATATATTGAAACATGGCAGTTTTCGCAGATTTCCACGAAAAAATGTCATTTTCAGACACATGAGCAAATGACATTTAATGTGGTAAAGCTATTAAAATTGAAAGAAGCATAGACAATATAGATGACTTTAAACTGATGTGGGCTTTTGGCTGATTTTGGACTTATTTGTTGATATATTTACTGAAAACTTCCACTCCACCATTTGTTTCTGTTGCAAAATACCACTTTTTCAATTTCTAATAACAAAAAAGGGATACCAAGTAGAAGACTCAATTGCTCAGAACAACATGCCTCAGGCTCTTTCCTTAAGAATATATAAATGTGAAGCTGCTACCATGATTGATAGTGTCTCCATAATTTATTTTATTGATGCATGTAAAACCGTAGACTAACACACCTGTGTTTCAGGGATTCCATGTAAGGGAGTATTGGATGTGAGAATTAAATGTCCTATAAACACATATCATTCTTTTAACTGTCCAGTCAATATGCATGTGATCATACCCCAAGGTTCAATGAGTCTAAATGGCTAAAATATCAGCAATAAATGTATTTATGATGTCATTGCCAGTGGGTTAAAATAGGATACATTTATGAACAATACATACCTTTATTCAATAACCCTGATGGTATCCATTCCAAGCTTTCTCAGCTGCTGTAATGATGATATTATATATACAAGTACTCATATCTTAGGAAGTATTTGCATTTTGGCTAAAATATTTTGGATTTTTCTAATCTAAGGTTGAATCTATAGCTACATGGAAAAAATTATCACAATCGGAGATGGTGAGTGTGGGATTCCCCAAAAACTGGTCGAGTTGGCATGGAATGACACACCTAGCAATTTCCAATCCTTGGGTAAAAAGCAATCGAAATGATTCCAAGATCAAGTAGGGAAAAGGGAGATAAAATTCAAAAGTTTTGCAATTACCTATGCTCATGTGTTAAGGATCTTCCAGTGCTATTCTTACTGTATTATATTCAGTTGTACATTTTATTGTAATATGTTTACAAAAACTTTGTATATTTCTAATATTACCATTACAGATTAACGATAGTAATGTGCAGCTATAATGTATGACTCATTGGGATGTAGATAAACCAAAATTAAAATAGAATGCATCTCTTATGAGTAAACTGTATTATTTTACCATGTTGCAGCCTTGTCAGTCCCAGTAAATGATACGAGCGCCAGTAGTGCCAACCAAACCAGTCACTCTACCGCTTTTCATTCTCTCTTCCGCTTTTTTTCCAGGAATTCAGATTTCATGAATGCAACGTTTGAGCGTGATGGGAAAGTTTTGCTGCCTTTTGTGGTTGCCAATGACTTTAGGAATATTCAGAATGTGGTTCAGCGAATGAAGAGAGGGAAGTGCCCATGGGATTTTGTCGAAATGATGTCCATCTGTTAGGTATTGCTACTGAAGCTAATACATCTACATCTACACAATACCCTGCAAGCCACCACAAGGGTGTGTGGCAGGGGGTGATTGCTCACCAAACATGCACTACATATCATGCATAAAAAAGGAATAGTATTAATATAGTAGTCAGAACTACACTATTTAAAAAAAGATAGAAATTGCAAAGAAAACATGCAAAAACATTCTGTTAGTAGGGTTAGCTTTAAGTACTCATACCAACATGCAGCTACCAATGCTTTTCATTGCTACTCTCTGATAGGACATATTTACCGTTATTCGTATCTCTAATTGTTCGAGGGAAAAAGGACAGTTTGAATCTATCAGTTCGGCAATCAATTTCTCTAATTTTGTGATTATGGTCCAGTCTGCCATAGTAAGTTGGGGTTCGTAAAATATTTTTAACATCATCACTGAAAATATTGCCTTGGAATTTGTGGAAGAGATTAAGTCTAAATTTCAACCTGCGATCTGACAATGATTCCCATTTCAATTCATTTAATAGACTGGTTACGCTAATATAATTATCGTATCGTCCCTTTACAAATCTTGCCGATCTTCGCTGCACACGTTCAAGTTCATTACTGAGACCGATTTCGTAGGGATCCCATACACTGGCAGCATATTCCAAATGAGGTCTAACAAGGGAAAAGTAGCTGATTTCTCGTACATGATCGTCACATTTACCCAATACTCTTTTAATGAAATCCAGTTTGCGATTCGCTTGACCCATTATTTCACGAATGTGTTTACCCCAGGAAAGATCATTTGTCAGTCTTATTCCAAGATATTTAATGGATTCCACGTTTGTTAATTCATTATTACTTATTTTGTAAGTGGTAGGAGGAGAGCTATTCTTTTTCCAAAAATTCATTACAAGACATTTCTTAAAGTTTAATTCTAACTGCCATGTATCACACCAAGTTTCAATTGCTTGTAGGTCAATATTTAAATAAGCTAATAGTGTGCACGTAGTCTTTATCCACCACCAAGGCCCTTAAAGTATACCTTAAGGACCTTGTCCACCACCGCCATTTGATTGGTGATATTTTCAGCCTATTACTAACCTCTTGACTTGACCCTTCTCCAATAGTGATGCATTGTAGCTTAGAAGTATTTGTAGCATAGAAGCAGAAGAGGAAATGCAAGCGTAGAAGTAAGGAAACAATTCACCAGAACGCACATACAACTGGAGCATGTTTCTTTCTAGCAGTGAGGAATGTCCGATGACAGCTGCAGAGAAGAAAAGGGTGGAAGGATTGGAATTGTGGTGCTAAAGAAAAATGATGTAGATTAAATGCTTCGACCAGGTAAGCAAAGAGGAAGTCTTAAGGAAATTGGGAGAAAAGAGAAGTCTTTTAAATACTCTAAGAAGAATTCGGGACGACTTAATCGGCTACATCATGACACATGATGGTCTGCTGAAGACAATCGTCGATGGACAAGTGGAAGGGAAGAATGGCAAAGGAAGGCCTCGTGCAAGATATATTGAACAAGTGATAAAGGATGTCAAAGACAAGAAATACGTAAATGTGAAGAGATTAGCCGATAGAAGGACTCAGTGGAGAGCTGCGTCAAACCAATCTGAGGATAGATGACTTGTGATGATGATGTTGCTTAAATACTAAAATGACCAACTTTATAAATTTATCTAACATATTAATTTCATCTCTGTACTACAATCATACATTATACATACTACATCTCCATCATACCCTGCAAGCCACCATAAAGGTGTGTGGATAAAGTCACACCAAAAATGTACTACATATCAACTATAAAAAGGGTTAGTATAAATATATTGCCAGTACTTCACAATTTAAAAAAGATAAAAACAACAAAGGAATCATGAAATATGATGCTGTTAGTTGGGTTAGCTTAAAGTCCTTATACCAACATGCAACTACTTATGCAATCCATTGATGCACTCGTATTTATGCTATTAAATATTTTTACAACTATTCATATCCATAGTACGAGGAAAAGGGACATTTCGAATCTGTCAGTTCGGCAATCAATTTCTCTAATTTTGTGATTATAGTCTAGTCTAACATAGTAAGTTGGGATTCGCAAAATATTTTTAACGTCATCAAGGAAAATATTATCTTGGAATTTATTTAGTAGATTAAGTTTAAATTTCAATCTACGATCTGAGAATGATTCCCGTTTTAATTCATTTAATAGACTGGTTACGCTAGTAAGGTTATCGTACCGTCCCTCTACAAATCTTGCCGATTTTCACTGCACTCGTTCAAATTTGTTATTTAGACCGATTTCGTAGGGATTCCATACAGTGGCAGCATATTCCAAATGAGGTCTAACAAGAGAAAAGTAGCTGATTTCTCGTACATGATCGTCACATTTACCCAGTCCTCTTTTGATGAATCCCAGTCTACGATTAACTTCACCTATTATTTCACGTATGTGTTTACCCCAGGAAATTCATGTGTCAGTCTTATTCCAAGATATCTAATGGATTCCACGTTAATTAATGTATTATTACTTATTATGTAAGTGCTAAGAGGAGATTTTTCCAGATTTCTAGGAGAGAGAGGTTATTTTCCCAAAAATTCATACAAAGCATTTAAAAAAATTCAATTCTAACTGCCATGCATCACACCATTTATCAATTGTTTTCAGGTTTTCATTTAAATATTTTTTAGTTTATCGTGTAGGCATAGAATTTCCCTTTACACTACGGCGGCATTGGCAAATAAACAAAGCATACTTTTTACCACCTTATGGATATCATTTATGTGCTGAAGGAATAAGAGTGGACCTATCATACTTACCCTGTGGCACTCCCGAAGTGACTACATTTGCCGGGGAGGTAACAAAAACAACCTTTTGCATGCGATCATGCAGAAAATCATTGATCCATGAAATAATATTACTGTATAACCCATGACATTTTAATTTCATAATTAGTTTGTTCTGATACACCTTGTCAAAAGCTTTCTTGAAATCGAGAAATATTGCATTAACTGAAATATTATTTTCGGCAGAAATTGAAATGTAGTGGGAAAAGAGCGAAAGTTGAAATACTAGAAGGTATCGCATGCAGACGTGCTTAGCCCCTCAAAAAATTCCACCATCTTAATTTCATCTCGGTTTGTTTGTTTCATTAATCCGATTTAATGTAATGCATGCTACTTCCTTTTCATTTTAAGGAGAATTTATTTTATGGAGGCATCAACCGTTGTAGCTCACCCATTTTTTTCTGAAATAAATTACTTCTTGAAACAAGTTCTTGTTCTTTCCCGGCGTATTAACTGCGTAAATTCTTCTCGGGTCTTCATCCGGGTTATGGTTCTCCATCTCCGCCGACGTTTCGATAGCTACACACTTTTGAAGGTTTCGACGCCAGGGCAATGAAGACGATGAGCGAATCGGTCATCGTAACGTCGGCGGAGATGGAAAACCTGACCCGGATGAAGACCTTCTGAAGACTGAAGATGAATCGCTTAGGAAGGATTTAGATGCAATTCAAGAGTCGTGCGACAAATGGCTGTTAGAACTTAACCTTAAAAAGTGTGTAGGTATCAATTTTTGGTGGAGAAATGATTCGATAGAGCGATCCTATAAAATTAATAACACGAAGATCGAAAGCGTTGAAACCATAAGATATTTAGGTGTAACAATCACTAAATATTTATCGTGGGGAAGACACATCCGGGAAATATGCGGCCGAGCGAAGAGAAAGCTAGGATTTATAAAAAGAGTACTCGGGAAATGATGTGAGAAGACAAAAGAGCGATGTTGCTTTTCTCTAGTTAGGCCCCACCTTGAGTATGCAGCCAGTGTATGGGATCCGAATGAATTAGGTTTGATTAGAGAACTAGACAGTGTGCAGCGTAGAGCAGCTAGGTTCGTTAAATGGTGTTTCGATAGTTTGAGTAGCGTTTCAGAATTAATACAAGAATTATGGTGGGAGATATTCTCAGAGCGTAGTTTAAGATACAGGTTAAATCTATTGGAGAAATTTCAATCGGATAGCTTTACTGAAGATGTTAGGCACATATTAAAAAACACCAGCGTATTATGCTAGATTCGACCAGATAAATAAGATTAGAGAGATAGTTTGTCGTACTGATAGATTCAAAATGGCATTTCTCCCCCGTACTATAAGAGAACAGAATAGGCAGCATAGCAAAGGATAGGTAGGGAAACATTTAAGAGTAGTCTGTATAGTGCATGATGCATGTATTAACCCTTAAATACTATAGATACTACACAATGTAGCCGCATGAGACCATATAGTTGTTTGTTTGCATGTCGGTAGTGCATGCTTGGTGATCTTCACACCCTGCCACACACCCTCGCGGTGGCTTGCAGGGTATCTTGTAGATGTACGCAAATTACTTCTGGCGTGGAGAGATGATAAGCAACTTCGATTTCCTATCTCCTCAAACACTTTCTACCTCTTATTATTATTTAATACTAGCGTCCGTTGGAAGTTCACTCCTTTCTGTTTGTTGCCCATGATCCCCCCCTCCCCCCACCACTTAGCTGCCCTACCCCCTTCCATATCCCTCCCCTCCCCTCCTCCGGCCGCTTTCAAGCCGCAGTCGGCGTCCAGCTGTGCCGGTGATCGCACGTGTGCACGGGATGAAGAGCGCAAGTGTGGATTAGTGTGCCTTATAAGACGTTCGTGCTTGATTTGTTCCTTCGAGTGACTCCGGAAGTGTTCAGGGTTCGGAGGAAGCTCCTTCGAGGGTACACCAGGCTCTGGGGTGAGTGATCCCTGTCAAGGGTCTCGCTTGGAAGTGATCTCCCTTACGAGGGCGTGTAAACAGTGGCCGTTCCTCGGGTGCCTTCACCCGAGCATACTTGTTTTCGTTGTCATCGGGGATTTCCGAGGAGAAATCCTTTTCGCCACAGGGAGTGTGTGTTTGAAATCGCCGGGATGATGTACGGGATTTATCCGGGGCTCCTGTACTCACGAGAAAAAATCGAGTGAAACCAAATGATTGAGATTATTAGGAGAGACACATTACTCCAAAATTTCGAAAAATTCCTGTTCATACCACGTGACTCCTTGGTTCCCTATTCGAGGTACATAATCCCGACAGTTCTACGTCTACATCTACACGATACCCTGCAAGCCACCGCGAGGGTGTGTGGCAGGGTGTGAAGATCACCAAGCATGCACTACCGACATTCAAACAAGCAACTATAGGGTCTCATGAAACTAGATTGTTAGTATCTATAGTATTTAAGGGATTAATACATGCATCATGCACTACAGACTACTCTAAAATATTTCCCCTACCTATCCCTCTCCTATGCTGCCTATTCTGTTCTCTTATAGCGCTGGGGAAAAATGCCATTTTGAATCTATCAGTACGACAATCTATCTCTCTAATCTTATTTATGTGGTCGAATCTAGCATAATACGCTGGTGTTTTTAATATGTGCCTAACATCTTCAGTAATTTATCCGATTGAAGTTTCTCTAATAGATTCAATCTGTACTTTAACCTACGCTCTGATAATGATTCCCACCCTAATTATTTTATTAATTCTGAAACGCTACTCAACCTATCGTAACACCTTTTGACGAACCTAGCAGTTCTACGCTGTACGCTGCAGTTTAATACACGCCCCAGACAAAGCTAAGAATTATATATTAGAACTATAAGAACTTAGAAGTACATACATATATTGTCTTTCCAGTCACAATATTCAGGCTCGTTCTTTGTTTCAACTATTGGATATATGACTCCATATATCCAATTCTGGGGGTGATTCGTAAATCACTGACCAAGGATTACGTGCATTCCGAATTTCGTCAAAATCCTAGTCCCAATTGATGGGCACTCCCCTTTTTTAGGTGTTTTTATTCATCCGGTTGTTCCTCCCTCTCAATTCCCTAGGATAATAGGAGATTTACAGCAATTAGTCCTCAGGGCGGGGGAAATTATTCCACCATCTGTCGGTGGTGAGGGTAACATAATTCAGAAGTGGGTCCTGCTACACACCTTTCGTTTTCCCGCAATGTAATCTCGCGGCGCTCCCCTCGCTGTTCCCCGGCAAAACCCTGAATTGCCGCGGCACACCACTGCACTCCGGTTGGGAACCACAGCGTCAGGGAATTGATATGGCCTGAGTAAAGCATCAAGAAGATAAATGTGAAGAGCTGGGCAGAATATTTGAATTTGTTAGCGAGACATGGTCTCCAAAATAAATTTAATCAAGAACTTTTCTATCTACATTTACATAATACACTGCAAGCCACCATAAAAGGTGTGTGGCAGGGGGTGAATTCTCACCAAACATCCATTACATATCATGCATAAAAAAGGATTAGTCTTTATATGCTGTTCTAAACTTCACTATTTAAAAAAAAGATAAAAATAGCAAAGCAAACATGCTGTTAGGTTGGGTTAGCTCTAAGTGCTCATACCAACATGCAGCTACCAATGTTATCCATTGCTATACTCGTATTGGATATATTTACCATTATTCATATCCCTAATTGTACGAGGAAAGAAGGACATTTTGAATCTGTGAGTTCAGCAATCAATTTCTCTAATTTGTGATTATGGTCCAGTCTACCATAGTAAGTTGGGGTCCGCAAAATATTTTTAACAATATCATTGAAAATATGGTCTTGGAATTTGTTTAAGTGATTAAGCCTAAATTTCAACCTGCGATCTGACATTGATTCCCAATTTAATTAATTTAATAGACTGGTTTCGTTGATAAGGTTATCGTACCGTCCCTTTACAAATCTTGCCGATCTTCGCTGCACACGTTCAAGTTCGTTATTTAGACCGATTTCGCAGGGATCCCATACACTGGCAGCATATTCCAAATGAGGTCTTACAAGGGAAAAGGAGATGATTTCCCGTACATGATCGTCACATTTACCCACTACTCTTTTGACGAATCCCAGTTTACGATTAGCTTGACCCATTATTTCACGTATGTGTTTACCCCAGAAAAGATCATGTGTCAGTCTTATTCCAAGATATTTTATGGATTCCACGTTTGTAAATTCATCATTACTTATTTTGTAAGTGCTAGGCGGAGAGCTATTATTTTTCCAAAAATTCATTCGGTACTCGATATTTTTAAAAATTTAATTCTAACTGCCATGATTTTAGATGTACGTGTATTACAAAATACCCTTCTACCTCGAAGCAAAGGAATTATCCTTCTTTGATGTTGCCATTGGAGGAGGTACCTGAGGTTTGTTCCTTCGCTGTTGGGTATTTGAATGGAGATTGGCCTGTTTCTATGGACACGCCCGTTTTCGGCGGTATCTGTCAGTTAGAGGCACCTAAGGATCAAATGCTTAGCGTCTCACTTGTCACTTGACGAGCCCTTCCCAAAACAGTTAGGAAGGTTTCGACATAGGTGTATCGACGTAGGTATTCGACGTAGTCTGCAGTGCATGATGCGTGTATTGACCCCTTAATACTGTAGATACTAGTAGTCTGGTTGCATGGGACCCTGTTGTTGCTCGTTTGCATGTTAATAGTGCATGCTTGGTGATCTTCACCCCCTGCCACACCCGTTTATGGTGGTTTGCAAGGTATTATGTAGATGCAGATGTATATGTATGTACGTTCCACTGAAAGGCTTGCTTGTTTCCAAACTTGTGTTTTCGACAATTAGTAATATGTAGACCATTAGGTATCGCATTTTATTTGGTGCTCTGAATGACGCAATGGGGAACTTTTAAATTGTCACAATGCATATGACGCGATGATTTTTTTATCGCAGATAATAACAGAGAACGAGATGTTAGAACTTCTGTTTTAGGTTGAATGCATGTACGATAGTCAGAAGGTGCCCCAAGTTACTACAGCGTATTTGCGAGTCATGGTCTCGGCTTTGTTGATTTCTCTATTTTCCGTGTAGGTATTGCGTTGTCCTGCATAGTCTCAATGACGATATCCACGGCAGCGCTAAGAATCATGGCTTCGTTGACTTGTGTAATCTAAGGTGCTCGCTTTCCTTTTGTTCGTGGAAAATCGCCGAATGAGTCCAGTATTGATGATGTTTGACTCACGTTCAATTTCTGGAATTCTCCGACGGCATTCATTGTGCAGAGGCAGGTGATGTGCGAGGACATTTTTTCATCATGCTCTCGTTTGTTTTCGTACGGCGCCGTTGTTGGAGCGTTCTCGAGGTTCTTGTTGGTCACATCGACGAAGTGGTCATTGTCCATTGTCCGAGTTTCATTCGCCGAGCGATTGATGAGTGGATGATTCACTGTGGTGAAAAGAGTGATTTGTCTCCATGGAACGTCTGCATATAGTCCTGATGGATATGACTGAATCGGGATGTGGAACATTTTCCTATGATTGTGAAATCGCAAGGAAATATGTGTTTGATAATTCTCTATCTATATCTACGACCTGAGAGATGGAGATAGAATAGAGATCTTCACCTGCAAGCGCCCTCGAGGGTGTGTGGCAGGGGTTGCATCCACACCAGGAACAATGACACAGTAAACAAAAATGAACAACACAAAACTAACACCACACCTTAAAAGTAATTAGGGAAAAAAAGAAAAAAGACTACCAAATCCAAATCATGCAGGACACACCCACGTATACCAAGCATGACTTGAAATCCGACACCAATTTAATAGATACTCATGTATGCAAAAAAAGCAATGAATGCGAGTATCACATTGATTTGAACATGCAGGAAATTAAAATACTATCGACCTAATCTGAATATTACCTCTATAATTATTACCGATAAACGCGATGTCTAACGTTCTGATCTCGAATCGTACGTGGAAAAAATTACATTTTAAACCTGTCCGTCCTGCAATCTATCTCCTTAATTTTGTTAGAATTATCGAGCCTACCATAATAAGTCGGAGCAAGCAACATATATGCTCAAAGTCATTGATGAAATGTCCCTCCTTAAATTTTCCCAGAAGATTAAGTCTATAAGTCATCCTACGTTGTAACAGCGATTCCCATCCCAATTCACCTGACATACCAGACACTGTTTTCCCTATCGTAACACGCTGCTCTTCGTTGTACTCGATCTAATTCGTTAATTAAGCCTAAGCATAATTGCATTTGTGTTACGAGTTTAATAGAAGAACTATGGTGGGAATTACTATCAGAACGCAGGTTAAAATCTAGGTTAAACCTTTTAAGTAAATTTGAAGCTGATTTGTTTATAGATGACGTTAGATATATAATAAGAACCCCTGCGTATCATGCTAGGTTTGATCAGATTAACAAGATTAGAGAGATAGATTGTCGTACCGATAGATTTAAAATGTCATTTTTCCCGCGTACCATAACAGAGCACAATAGGCAGCGTAGCAAAGGGATAGGTAGGTGAAATATTGTCAGAGTAGTCTGTAGTGCATGATGCTTGCAATAACAACCAATAATTCCTTTCTTATTATGTAGATACTAACCATGTGGATGCACGTGAAGCGAAAAATCTAGTAACTCTCCATTAAATATCCTAGTTACGTATCAATAATGCATGCTTGGTGATCTTCACCCCCTGCCACACACACTCGTGGTGGCTCGCAGGGTATTAAGTAGATGTAAATGCATGGATACAACAACCGAAAAATATAATATTATCACTAGTTTTATTCCGGTTCGGTTAGCTTTTCATAGAGTCTGCGTACCCTGCTTCGCATTTTTCAAACGGCTTCTTCCCTTCGCTCTTTCATGCGATCATCACTTTTCCTGCCGCACTTCAAACAATTCAGCATACCCTAGGGTTTTACAATGCCATGCCATGTCAGTATTGAAGTTGGTCGAAATGTGCGAATCACATGAACTCAAATCCGACAGGCCATATACGACGGTGTGTGGGTCAAGCTAATCGTAAACTGGGATTCATCAAAAGAGTACTGGGTAAATGTGACGATCATGTACGAGAAATCAGCTACTTTTCCCATGTTAGACCTCATTTGGAATATGCTGCCAGTGTATGGGATCCCTGCGAAATCGGTCTAAATAACGAACTTGAACGTGTGCAGCGAAGATCGGCAAGATTTGGAAAGGGCCGGTATGATAACCTTATTAGCGTAATCAGTCTATTAAATGAATTAAATTGGGAATCATTGTCAGATCGCAGATTGAAATTTAGACTTAATTTCTTAAACAAATTCCAAGACCATATTTTCAGTGATGATGTTTAAAATATTTTGCGGATCCCAACTTACTATGGCAGATTGGAACATAATCATAAAATTAGAGAAATTGATTGCCGAACTGACAGATTCAAAATGTCAATTTTTCCCTCGTACAATTAGAGATACGAATAACGGTAAATATATCCAATCGGAGAGTAGCAATGGATAGAATTGGTAGCTGCATGTTGGTATGAGTAGTAAATTAACTAATTCTAGTTTCTAGTAAATTAGTACTATTCCTATTTTATGCATGATATGCAGTGCATATTTGGTGAGAATTCACCCCCTGCCACACACCTTTGTTGTGTCTTGCAGGGTATTATGTAGATGCAGATATGTTTCTGCCACCAAACTACATTAGCAGGACACTGACAATTATAATGTGGATATCCGAAATGCCTAATCGTTTCATAACTCTACCAGCCTAACCCATCATCCAATCACAGCCATTGGTATTCCTCTATTCCCTAATACTTGTTATATCCAACATATTGGTGTAAAATTATCAGAACGCTAGTTAAAATTAAGGCTAAACCTTATAAGTAAATTTTAAGATGATATGTTTGAAGATAACGTTAGAAATATTTTCCGATCCTCAGCGTATTGTTCTAGGTTTGATTAGATAAGCAAGATTAGAGAGATGTACTGTCGTACCGGAGTATTTAAAATGTCCTTTTTTCCACGGAACATAAGGGACTATATGAAATATGCAGCATAGCAAAGGGATAGGTAGGTGAAATATTCCTAGAGTAGTCTGTAGTGCACGAAGCATGTTGAACATTTCATTCAGGCTAGGGAAATAAGACAAATATCTTTAGGGAAAGCCTTTCTGAAACCTCCGAGAGCCGTGCGACGTTGTCGTAACGTATAGCCGCTGACCCGTCTCATCCTAACGCACGCAAATGTAAAGTGATATAAATTAGTTGATAAAATTACGTTATTAATGACGATGTATCATAAAATTATCATATCGAAGAATTACAACGCAAGTAAGGTGTTATTTGTTTTATCATCCAGAGTAGAGGAAAACGCTTCTGATGAAAATTATCACAGGATCATTTTTTGGATTGATAAAAATCTGAAATTTATCGCAAATGCTTTAAATATTTTTGTGGTAATCGTGTTAAAATTTGGAAATAGATCGACTGAAGATGTTTTGACAAATGAATTTTTAAAGTCGGCGAAATTGTTAATTTGTTGAATGTAAAAAACTGTCGCTTTTTCCATTCAAATTTAAATAAATACAAACATAATTAAATATTAATCGCACAACATAGAATTAGACGAGAAAAAAAAATATTAATTAAATTTTCTGTAGGTCTTTCAGTTACTACTTAATAAACACCCTTAAAACTCGATTGTACATAATATTTTGGTCGACAGTAGTAATCACGTCATTACTGTGTAGAAACTAGCCATCTAGCTGGACAAGGCCCTTACAACTAATGTATTTTCATGACGTAGTGACATTGTAGCTCTAAGTTGCTTACAAGTAGTGCACGCGGTGGTTCGCATGGCTTTACGTACATCTACATCTACATAATACCCTGCAAGCCACCATAAAGGTGTGTGGCAGGGGGTGAATTCTCACCAAACACGCACTACACATCATGCATAAAAAAGGATTAGTATTTATATACTGTTCTAAACTTCACTGTTTAAAAAAAGATAAATACAGCAATGCATACATGCAAAAACATGCTGTTAGTTGGGTTAGCTTCAATTCCTTATACCAAAATGCAGCTACCAATGTTATCCATTGCTACACTCGTACTGGATATATTTACCGTTATTCATATCCCTAATTGTCCCTACGTGGAGAAAAGGACATTTTGAATCTGTCAGTTCGGCAATCAATTTCTCTAATTTTGTGATTATGGTACAGTCTACCATAGTAAGTTGGGGTTCGCAAAATATTTTTAGCATCATCAATGAAAATATGGTCTTGAAATTTGTTTAAGAACCGTAGATGTAGATAACCGGATATCGTGTGATACTTCATGCGATACTGTTCCGTGTCACTTGCATTGCGAATTGAAATCGAAGATACGCGACCACCGTCATCAGTATTCATCCATCCTAAGAATGATCTACATTTACATAATACCCTGCAAGCTACCATAAAGGTGTGTGGCAGGGGTGAACTCACACAAAACACGAACCTGTCGGATAACGTCCACATCTGACATCCTTAATTTCTTGTTTCTGCTTCACCACTTATACTTAAAGCATAACCCCTGTCGTCCTCTAATGAACGCCATTGCCTTTGTTTTGTTTTTAATATTAAGTGACGTTTGCAATTTAATTCGCGAAGTGAAGTTGAAAGGTGAAATTTGCGATACGAAGTTAATATTGCATTACATTTCGATATGTTCACAATCGCCCTATCTGCGACTCCTCCTTTCCGAGGGGGTCAGGTGTGGGTGGGGGGGGGGGGGGGGGGTAGGTTGGGACGTGGTAGATGGGTGATTTGGGGAGCAATTAAGGGAAAGCGGTCAAGATGGTGGACGCCCTGCCCGCCTGCCGTAACGGGCTTCGGGTTCCTTTTATTCTTAAGTCGGATTGTTTCGTGAACCATCAAATAGTCATCACTTGTGCCGACGGAAACCAGATTTGGAGTCAAAATAGGCTCATCGGGATCAGATAGGGCCTGCAACCGGGCATTAGCGTCCGTCTCACCATGGCCAAGGGAGTGATGCGATGAAATTGAACGCGATTAATATCTCGCTCGTAGACGACGATCGACTGTGACTTCCATCTACATCTACGCAATACCCTGCAAGCAATCGTGAGACAACATCATGCACTACAAACTAATCTAACAATATTTTACCCTCTATTTATACCTTTGATATGCTGCCTATTGCGTTCTGTAATAGCACGGGGGAAAAAGACATTTTAAATCTATCGGTACGACAATCTATCTCATTTATTCACTGGTCGAATCTAGCATAATACTCAGGGGTGTTTATTATATATCTAACAACTTCAGTAAACCTATCCGATTTAAGTTTCTGCAATAGATTTTATCTGTATTTTAACCTACGATCTGAAAATGATTCCCACACTAATTCTTGTATTAATTCTGAAACACTACTCAACCTATCGTAACACCTTTTGACGAGCCTAGCTAGCTAAAGGAGTCGTTATTAGGCGTGGACCTGATTTCGGTCTCTGCCACTATTGATCTAATGTTCAGATTTGGTCGCTTGAACATGATTCCTATCATGTATCCATGCGCCTTTGCAACCATAGAGTAAGAAATGGTTGTGTGGTTTTGTTGATTTTTCCCGAACAATATGACAACTACCCATGATTTGCATTGGGCTAAATAACCATCATTATGAAATGTTGCACAGCAATTCCATCTTTGAAAACATTTTAGCATCGTAGGGAAAGAAACAAATCTGGAAATCATTAGAGAAATGAATATAATGATAAAAACTTATTTTCCTCAATTTTACGGTGAGTGATTCTGCAAATGAGAAATGGGATGGAGAAAGGTCAGGATGAGTGTAGTTCCCACCGGAAGTCGCATGAGGTCTGTTTTATGGCGACCAAGAGAGACAGAGAGTCATCCTATTGAAGTTCCTCAGGGAAGCAATGCGTTTCATTTGAGCAGTCTTAAAGGGTGTTATTTAAAATTGAAGCCGATAACATATCAAAGGCACGTGAGTTAAGTTGCCAAAAGACCAATTTTAATTATCTTTCAAATGTCTAATTCCTGACCTATCAATGGACATGCCTACTTTAATGGCATAAGTGTTACCTGTCCTTTCCAACTTTAAGTTTAAATTCCGAATAAACTTGTCGCAAAATAGTTTAAAACCTTGAGTTTTTCTTAAAGAAAATTCTTAGTAAGGAGAGCATTGTCTGTATCAATCATTCGTTAAGACGCCTTGGGATGTTTCCTTGATTCTTACCTGGTGATTATCAGGTATTTTAAATATAAATATGAGAATGGTATCATTTTTTTGCCAGTTAAAGTTTTGTGAAACCTAAAATAATCGATTTCTGTGAATATCCGCACGAGGAAGATGGTGCCGGGGTAAAAGGAAATAGATTTGCCTTCAGTTTCACTACTCTGCATTTCACGGTGCCTTATTGGTAGGGTACTTAACATTTTTCTACTTTTGATAATTACCTTAAGGAGGTTAAAACCGGTTGAGTGAATTATAATAAAAATCGTGTGGAAGACAATAGTTTATTTTACTCTTTAGTTAAAATTCTTGGACAAAATTTGGAATCAGTGGCTTCTAAAATTACAAGCGTTTGCAGTTCTTACGCGAGACATGTCTTTGGCTTTGAGGTCATGTTGTCGAGTTCTCGCTGGACATGGCCCATTGCAACTCCCCGAGTTGAGCTGAGCTACAAGTGAGAATGCATCTACATCTACACAATACCCTGTAAGCCACCGCGAGGGTGTGTGGCAAGGGGTTGAAGATCACCAAGCATGCACAACTAACATGCAAACAAGCAACTATAGGGTCTCATGCAACTACATTGTTAGTATCTATAGTATTTAAGGGATTAATTCATGCATCATGCACTACAGAATACTCTAAAATATTTCCCCTACCTATCCCTTTGCTATGCTGCCTATTCTGTTCTCTTAAAGTACGGGGGAAAAATGCCATTTTGAATCTATCAGTACGACAATCTATCTCTCTAATCTTATTTATCTGGTCGAATCTAGCATAATACGCTGGTGCTTTTAATATGTGAATAACATCTTTAGTAACTTTATCCGATTGAAATTTCTCTAATAGATTTGATCTGTACCTTAAACTACGCTCTGATAATGATTCCCACCCTAATTCTTGTATTAATTCTGAAACGCTACTCAACCTATCGTAACACCTTTTAACGAACCTAGCTGCTCTACGCTGCACACTGTCTAGTTCTCTGATCAAACCTAATTCATTAGGATCCCATGCACTGGCTGCATACTCAAGGTGGGGCCTAACTAGTGAAAAGCAACATCGCTCTTCTGTTTTCTCATCACATTTCCCAAGTACTATTTTTAAAAACCCTGGCTTTTTCTTCGCTCGGCCGCATATTTCCCTTATGTGTCTTCCCCACGATAAATCTTTAGTGATTGTTACACCTAAATAACTTACCGTTCCAACGTTTTCGATCTTCGTGTTATTAATTTTATAGGATCGCTCTATCGAATTATTGAATGCACGACTTCCGCGCAGGGACTGGATTGAATCCAGCCGACATCATACACGTGTCACATTCCTTCGATAGAGCCTCTCGTTGCCCTGGCGCTGCGCTACGCAGGGAATATCGCAGGGGATTCGGATAAAAGCGGAGAATCGTTCCTTTGCGCGTGCCGGACGACGTCCGCCGCATATCGCCGATGCGGTGTTCTTGCCTCTCGTCCGTGGCCAATCATTTCGGCTCCGGTGTCCGCACTTGCCCTTGACAACCTCGGCCACCCTCTCCCCAGAGACTGCTGACTCGAAAGAGTGTTATCGCATCTGCAAGCCATCGTGCCAGTGCTTGCGTCGCGTCGCCGCTATCGAAATGCTTTCTCGTCTCATTCCTTCAGATGTCAGTCGTCGGATCTTAGTCACGCCATTCCTTGGTGGAAAGGGTGCAGACTTGAATATAGCGTCTGGGGGAATTCGCTCCTTCGGCAAAACGAAATTGAGTTCACCAGACGAGAAAGTAATGCTGTCTGTGAATAAGACTCGGAGGTTTGGTGACACTATCTTGATTCACGCATAACTTGGTGGAGAACAGTTTTGTGTGAATCGGGTTGATGTGGAGGCTAGCTACAGTATCTACTAGCCTCCCATTCCAAGGGCCTCTTATCATTGGGAGATATTTGTATCCGTGTTCCGATCCCTGCTTGGATACAGCATTACATGTGCATTACTCTGTCCGACGGATGGTACGTTAAAATGTGGACCACTCGGTGTTTTCCACTCAGAACAGGCTAATTCAGGGCTTCTTAATTACCTACTGAGGTAGACTGGACCATGATTACAAAATTAGAGTAATTGATTGCCAAAACTGACAGATTCAAAAACTCCTTTTTTCCTCGTACTATTAGAGATATGAATAGCGGTAAATATATCCAATACGAGTGTAGCAATGGATAACATTGGTAGTTGCATGTTGATATAAGGACTTGAAGGTAACCTAACTAACATCACGTTTTTGCATGCGTAGTTTGCTACTTTTATCTTTTTAAATAGTGACGTTTAGACTAATATATAAATACTAATGATTTTTTATGCATGATATATAGTGCATGTTTGGTGAGAATTCTCCCCCTGCCACACACCTTTATGGTGGCTTGCAGGGTATTATGCAGATGTTCTCTCTACCGTTCCTGTTCCTGAAATAAAACTGCTATATCGAATTCCTACAGCCACCTTGCTCGTGGCGCAATGGGTTGGTGTGGTGGCTAGGGATCTCCCTAGGGTAGCTCCCATCATTAAGGCCCGGGCATCGAATCCCGGCCAATCCAGGAAAATTTTTTTTCATTGGTACTCTGGCCCCTACTTGAGTGCTACGTGGAGATGAATTCAAGTCCAGTAATCCGTCCGTCGGATCGGACGTCAAGCCGTGGTCCCCTTGGCGCCTTTCGTGAAGAGCAGGGTAGTGACGACGTTGGGTTTATCCCCACCCTCCCTCTGTTCCCAAAAAATCCCTCCCTTCACCCATTTACCCACCGATGGCGCAAAACCCCCAAGGTGTCGGTCGCCTCCCACAAATAACTACAGTTAGCTAAATGGCGCAAGTTGACCTTAGCTGTTGATTGCCTCCATTGCATTACTTGTGCTAATTGGTAATTTCGTAGCGAGCGCAGTATTCCTTCATCTACATCTAATTAATACCCTGCAAGCCACCATAAAGGAGTGTGGCAGGGGGTGAATTCTCACCAAACATGCACTACATATCATGCATAAAAACGGAATAGTATTAAAATACTAGTCAGAACTTCACTATTTAAAAAAAGATAAAAATAGCATAGGAAGCATGCTTAAACATGCTGTTAGTTGGGTTAGCTTCAAGCCCTTATACCAACATGCAATTACCAATGTTATCTATTGCTACACTCGTATTGGACATATTCACCGCTATTCATATCCCTAATTGTACGAGGAAAGAAGGACATTTTTGAATCTGTCAGTGCGGCAATCAATTTCTCTAATTTTGTGATTATGGACAAGTCTACCATAGTAAGTTGGGGTTCGCAAAATATTTTTAACGCCGTCACTGAAAATATTGTGTTGGAATGAACTTCATTCGTTTTATCTGTATTTCAGCCTGCGGTCAGATGATGGAGAACCGTTTTAGTTCTCCTCATAGAGTGGTTCCGCTGAATTGAATCGCATTTATTTCTCAGACTCTTCCTTCGGCTCGTGCGCCTCACGTGTGTGGATCCACTGAAAAGTCACTTCTCGCCGAAAATGGAGTAGTTCACGCTCGATTGTTCCTCGCCTGCTGTCTGTGGGAAGCGAACTCTCGCTCCATTTCGTGTGCCGTTTAAACGAGGAAGGGAGCGACTTCCTGCCCCCCCCAGACGTCAATTGCTTTCCACGAGATTCCCGCAAGTGGATCCTAAAACAGATTCGCTAAGCAGTCCGGCGAAATCGCGTCTCCGTTGTGCATACTTGCGAGGGCTGCCGTTTTTGCAAGTGCCAATGGGGGCGGAGTCACAACGATACCACCCTGAGGAAAACATTAAGCATGCAGTCACGACACTAGTGCAGTTTCAGCAGCAAATGACACTAAATGGGGGCGTTTACTCGGAACCGAAATCGCAATTTTGAACACGAAATCGTTAGATGGAAACGAAATACGAATTTTAGTGAAAAAATTAATCTTCTAACCACAACCATTCGCTCATAAATCAAAAATTAAAATAAGCAAAAGGTGACGCCCACCGAAAACGCTGCTGTGATAACATTGACGTCATTTTCCTCCCGTCCTTGACTGCTTTTAGGGGAAGGGAAGGGAGTGGAGGGGGGTTCTCGGAAGGTCTGCTCCCACAGATGCTGTCGCAATCGCTCCTATTGGCAGAGTCAGCTGTGTCCCCCCCTTTGCGATAAGGCGAAGGAGCTTCGCGGGCTCAGTTGTGATTGGACGAAGTCGATATACGTCAGAGGTTGCACCACGCCCACTTTTCCGAATGGGTTAAAAACATCAGTTTTTCGCCGCTTATATCTCGAAAAATAATTGACGGATCAAAAAACGGAAAAATACGGGTCCTTTTATTTTACAAACTCTATCAGATCCGGCAAGAAAAAAATATGGTAAACGACCCCATTGCCAGACAAGTAATCCTGTAGGCTTCAGCGCTGGCGTGTGGCAGGAAGTGTTCACACAAGGAAAAAAAAGATAAAGCTGGATATAATGTGTAGGGCTAAAACATTGGCTAAAACATATGAAAGAGTTTTGCCATGCAAATGGTATTTTAGGCAAAGATGCAGTGGGTAATGAATGATGTCAGGAGAATGATTACTTTGCTTAATCAGGCATTTATGGATACCTGGCGATCGAAAGCTGTGGAGGAGCTTGGTGTTGAATGGACACGAGACTCCTGCCTGAGGGGCTACGGAGTGTGGAAGAAGAGTAATTAAGGGAAAGGAGGGCGAAGTGGCAATTGGCAATGGCGAGGGAGGGAAGGAGGAGGTGGAAATCGGTGGGGGGGAAAGGGGGTGGTAATTAGGGCCAACTGAGGAGGGTTCCGGGCAAGCGAGGGGGGGACAGTGGTCCCTAATCGAAAAAAGCTGGCCAACATTAATTCCGCAGCTATTATTATTGCTTACCTACTTGACCTAAAGATTGATGTATACAGTTGATGTATAGAGATAATATCGAATTTGAAGTTATTTTTCTTGTATTTAGTAATATTTTTGTTCCTATTGTAGAATTTCCCTAACCTACCGGCTGCCTCTTACCTACAACTCCCTCAATACCCCTTCCATTAACACAACATCATCCATTTCATCATTCACAACCGCTATCAACAGACTTCCTTCCTAATTTGATTCTTCTTGTTTTTTTTTTTGGTCCTATGTCTTATAATCTTGTTATTTATCCTTTGTAAAAAATCCAATTTAAAGGTCTCGTTGGCTGTTTTTGGATTTCATGTTAAATAAACAAAATAAAATAAAATAAATTTGTTTAAGCAATGAATATAAAAAATAACAATGAAATTAAAATTTTTTTCGCAAATATAAATACTAAATATATTCCAATAAATCTGAATTTGATGTTTTCAATCATCAATTTAGTGATTAATATTGTTTATGTTTGGAAGATTTTTAAACAATTAATTTTAAATGAGCCAAATGAAATTTTTCAGCTTCGTAAATGCTAGAATATATTTTAAATGTAAGGAATCTAATTTGGAAGTTGGTACTAATTATCTCTGGTTATTATTACTCTAATTTATTA
Organism: Platycnemis pennipes; assembly: GCA_933228895.1. Taxonomy (NCBI): domain Eukaryota; kingdom Metazoa; phylum Arthropoda; class Insecta; order Odonata; family Platycnemididae; genus Platycnemis; species Platycnemis pennipes. Next base: position 9,918,113 of record OW121852.1, read on the forward strand.
ATTGTTTAAACAATTTTTCATAACTAAATCAAATAAGTGCAAATAGTAGTTTAAAAAAAATTCTTATGACCTAATATTGGATTTGAAAGTTTTCTTAAACGTATAACTGATTTGTAATCTTCGTTGGATGTATTATTTTAATAATTTTATCAGCATAGCAACGGCGAGAAACAATGTCGCTATTTCACTCGGGGCTTACATCAAAGCTATTGCTCCGATTGCAATAAGCTGATTTGGGGGCTGGGAGATTTGCAAAATAAATCACCGAGCTGTGAATTCGGCACTACAATTTTAATCAGATATATTATTTATTTGGGTGATACAATTATCAAAGTAATAAATTAACTCTTTTTCCATATCTTTGTCATGAATTATAGACATAAAATACTAAGCACACTCTGAATCATCTTCTGATAACTCTTCATCAGTCTCATCATCACTCTGTTCGCTCGATTCCTCTACAGCAAGAAGACTCCTTACCTCAGGAGATAATTACTCAATTTTTCTTTTCTGAACTCCTGAAATTGTTGATATCATGGGATCTGATGTAAGAAGTAATCTTCTAAATACATCATCGTTTAAGGCGACCCTAGAAAACTTTCTTGCGTGGTGTTCCTGGAATCTTCCCTATATCCTCATTCCTAGCTTCCATCACCTCTTCGGACAAATGATCAAAAGGGACATTACGATTGCTAATCCATTGAATTAGCTGCCTGTAGGAGAGATGCCTTCTGGTATAATTTTATTGGAATTTATTCATGATGAGAATAAAAAGAATACTTGGTGTATTCCACACTATTTTACTTATCTGGTAAATAAAATAGTGTGGAATATACCGAGTATTCTTTTTATTCTTAGCTGCCTGTAGATGATAGTTATACATTAATGTTATAATGACGCACAATACTCTCCACTTGTTCAGTAAAGCCTGAATCACACCACCATTTTTTACGTCCCTTTTCAGGGATAGCTCAAATGATAGCTTAAAAATGATCGTCTGACTTGATCACTTCACGGATAGCGGCAATGATTTCGGATCGCTATCCGTTTTTTCGTCATTTGAGCACGTCCTTTTTTCTGTCCCTCGGGCCTGTCATTTAGCCAATCAGAGCGCACGTTCTGAAAGAAACGTTTGGCTGCAGCCAAAAGCAGTCGACGACGATGTAAATCATCCATAGTTACGAAGTTGTTTACTTCTGTGGATGGTTATTGACCACTTTAATAATATATGGGTTAATATATGGAGGTTTGGTCGTCTTTTAAATAAATTCAACTTCCTTTTTTTGCCTGATGGTGAAGTTGTTTACCGTATCTCGCGAACAGAAATGATACGAGAGGGGACGGTAAAAATGATCGTGTGAGCGGCGAAATGATAGCTTGAGCTATCATTTTTGCGGTCCCTGAAAGCTATAGCTATTAAATGATCCCTTTAAATGGACGAGAAAAATGATCGTGTGATTCGGGCTCAACCAACTAGATTTAGATTAGTTTAACCAATTTAGATTTGTAAAGGGACGCAACGATAACCTTATAAGCGTAACATGCCTATTAAATGAAAATTGAATCATTGTCAGATCGCGGTTCAAATGTAGACTTAATCTCTTAAACAAATTCCAAGACCATATTTTCAGTGATGACGTTAAAAATATTTTGCGAAACCCAACTTACTATGGCAGACTGGACCATAATCACAAAATACTCGCAGCTAGTTCTCTAGTAACTATGATGACACACGGCTAGTTTACTCACTAATAAGTCTACACGCCAGTGATTAGCGAGAAAAGTAGCCCGGCTTTCAACTTTGTCGCAGATTGTTCACAATCTGCTAGTTAGCTAGTGACCATGGGGTCACTAGCTAACTGGGACTGGGCGAGTTCCAAGGAGCTAGTGAATTCGCCGGCTTATAGCTTGTAAAACCGCTCAACGTAATCGACCATTAAGGAATGGAGTAACTTCTTAAGGTATCTTAAACATAATTATGAACTCTTCAAGTTATTTGTGAATTACTCGTTCCCCAACTAATATTAGTTCCTTCCGTTAGAGCTCTCACGCCCATTTTAGGTGAACATCGGGACTCACAGAAAATATTTGAGTCTAACGACATACCTTAGACGAGAACGGGTTATCAATTAGGAGAATGGCTCGTGTTTATGAGATACACATGTGGTAGAGGAATCAATATATGAAAACAACTTAGAAAAATAGTCGCTTAATAGAAATGGGATTTCCATGAGTTAATAAACTCACGGGCGCGTAGTTGTATGAGACACTATAGCTGCTTGTTTGCATGTCAATAGTGCATGCTTGGTGATCTTCACCCCCTGCCACACACCCTCGCGGTGACTTGCAGGGTATCGTGTAGATGTACGTGTAGTTTAAACTACGCGCCAGCCCGACCGCCGCGCCGCCCGCGTTAGCGCTCCGCATCTTTTTACTTACGTCAACCTTGTGGTCGAATTTGAAAGTATTAGCAAGATTTTTCTACACTGCTATGTTGAATATAATATGCTCTTGTAATTCATGTAAAAAACTCTGGGTGGCAAAGAGGCGTTAGAAACGATTCAGCACTATTTATTTGAAAATTAAGGTATAAAACTCTAAAAGTTTTATAAATATGCTAAAAATTGTAAATAAAACATAAATCGATAAAAATTAGATGGAAATGAAATGCAAAGGTTTACATTTTTATGCAATAACATTTTTAGGCGAAATATATCGTATAAACGTTGTCATCAAATAAGGCGAACAAGTTCTTCTAAATCGACTGATCTCAGGCGACTGGCGTTTTCACCCACTGATCACTCAGAGACCACTCTGATCAACGTACATACCAGTGTGGTAGCGTATATTTCAGACCATATCCTGTGGAATTCGAATACACCATTCACGACTTCCTCACTGAAAGTCGAAAAAATGACTTTTGGCCAGGTTTTTTCGATTTGGGACCAATTTGCGGAGTTCGGAGTAAGGAGGAACATAACATATGTCGATCCGAGCAAGGGAAAGGTGGGGGTTTGAGGAATCAGAAGAAATGCAGGGACAATTCATCAAAGCCTTCCCTGACCACTTGAAAAATACAGTGATGACGATCCACAGTTTTGCTTAGCATTAGTTATTGCTGTGCTCACTCATGTGCTCCAGGGTAAGATAACATAAGTTTATTTACTCTGGGGCTATATAATCCCATGGAGCATAAGTACATGACATTTACTTTTATATATATTTTAATCTGCTGATTAGATTTACAAAAACTTACAATTTTACAACAATTTAAACTTACAAAAAAATTTGCAATTAGATTGTATGGTAATAGCTACATAATGACATGCAGGAGACATAATATTAGAGATTGGTATTATCTCTGGAAAAATTACATAAAAAGATTAAACGTATGACACTTACAATGTTTTGTGTAAACAGCCACTAATATTACATAATTTACAAAAAATATAACCAAGAGATCAGTAAATGTTACATTTTATTACTAATATTTAGAAAATAAATACTGTTTCTGAGCTCTCTTGAATGCATCCACAGATGCCAACGACTTTATATTCTGTGGAAGAGAATTCCACAATTACACGATGTTGCATAAAATGATTTATGGTATGTAGTTGTTCTATGGCATGGTATTATTAAGATCGTATTATTTCTAGTCATTAGCTTTTTTGTCCTTATTATGTACGTATTGATCATAGGAATACAGTGGAGTCTTTACATTTAATAATTTAAAAATAAATACACCCATTTGCAGCATACGTCTGTCTTCAATTTCTAACCAATTTAACAGGGTTTTTAAGGGTAGGTTTTACTCACGATATATCTTGTTTCCCATTTGATTTATGTGGTGGATTTCGTACCTATTTGGAGAGCGAGGTCGAAAATTGTGGGCCAATGCTATCAGGAAAGGAATATTATGCTCCTGGTGTCGGAAGACTCCGGGAGACATAGGGAACCAAGAAACATTAATTCACGCGTTTTCCTATTTTTGTCTTGCAGCGCACAGCCTGTGCTGAGCTTCGGATTCGCCTTTGACGCTCTGAAGGACGATGTCTCATCGCGGAGCTGCTGGACCTTTTCCTCGGTCTGCATTCAATCCGAAGATGCCGTTCCCAGCAAGAGCGGAATGATTAGAGACTGGTGACTGCGCTGCGCTGCGAGTGAAAAGTTGGGGGGACCAAGTCGGCAATTGTGTTGTGCTCATTGGGTGAAAATTGGAGAGTAAACCAAAGAAGAAAAAACCCGAAAAAAGAAAAAAAAACCGCCATTCGCCTATTCTCTGGCATGATATTCGGTTGGCGTTCGTGTTAGCAGTGCCGGTGACAGCAAAAAGGAATCCGACTGATCCAATTCTCACTTGGAAGTTGGAATACCTAATACTCGTATCCGTATATGATATCGTTTGCCACGGGGAAAACAGTGTGTATCTACGTTGTCGCTTTGCCTCCAAACGAAAATTCCAATAATCGAAATAGAGTTCTCTACGAATTTTGTGGCCTTCACAGGCAAATTGTGACCAATTGTGTCCTTGACGTTTATGTTGGATGGGCTCATGAGCGTGTATTGCCTTAATTATGTGCTGATGTTTTGTTTCGAATATATTTCCGGATTTTTCGGTCTGTGCGAGCGATAAATCGCTCTTTGCGTGTGCAGAAATATAAACATCTTGATTAGAATTTCGGGAGTTAGATTTCCGAAGTGGGTCTCCCCAACTCGGTTGAGCATTGAGAGGGAATCTTGCCCTCTCGGATGCTTCCCATGATGCACTTTTATCTTCGTGGGTCGGCGACTTCCATGGGCAACGTCGCGGTTAATCGCTGAGACGCTTGGAAGCCCCGTTTTTCCCTCTTGGGCGCCGTGGCCGGGACGAAGAGGGAGGAGTTCCGCGTATTTTAAGTCGCCGCCACTTGTCCGTGTGCTCTTGGTGTTCGCTCCGTCTTACAGGGAGTGTGAGACGCCTCCCGTCTTGATGGGCGTCCTTCAGAGAGGGAGGAATTAGAAGGAGAGTGTTGTGACAGCGGGCAAGGAGTGCCGTCGTCGCCTTACGTGTTGTTCGCGTGTGTTCACTGCGTCGAGGAGCACGGGGATCTCCCGTCTTCAAGAGCGTTCGGACCAGCCGCCAAGATTCTGTGCCTGGGCCGGAGGCGCCGGCGTCTATGGAGACCCGGCCGCGAGGGGGCGGCGCCCAGCGGCGTCGCGACGCTGGACGCGGACGACGCCGGCGACGGATCCGGGCGCAGCAGGGCGAGGGGGGGGGCCTTCGAGGATGGCGTCTGCGGCGTCTTCGTGCAAATGTAAGTGTGGAGCGGCATCGTTCACTCCTTGCATGTGCTAGGGTCCAAACATCTTGGAGACCGCAGCGTTTCCCGAATCAAATAATGGGGTCGTTTACCTTATATTTTTATGGCCAAATCTGATAGAGTTTGTAAAATAAAAAGACCCGTATTTTTCCATTTTTTGATCCGTCAAATACTTCTCGAGTTATAAGCGGCGAAAAACTGATGTTTTTAATCCTTTCGGAAAAGTAGGTGTGGTGCAACCCCTGACGTATATCGACTTCGTCCAATCACAACTGAGCCCGCGAAGCTACTTCGCCTTATCGCAAAAGGGGGGGACACAACTGACTCTGCCAATAGGAGCAGTTACGACAGCATCTGATCGAGCAGACCTTCCGAAAACCCCCCTCCACTCCCTTCCACTCCTACTTAGGGGTATCCACTCGAAAAGCAGTCAAGGACGGGAAGAAAATTACGACAATGTTATCACAGAAGCTTTTTCGGTGGGCGTCACCTTTTACTTATTTTAATTTTTGATTTATGAGCGAATGGTTGTGGTTAGAAGACTAATTTTTTCACTAAATTTCGTTTTTCGTTTCCATCTAACGATTTCGTGTACAAAATTGCGATTTCGGTTCCGAGTAAACGCCCCCATTAGTTCACGTGGGAACGCTCGTCCAGGGGACAAAATTCTTTACAAGCTCGGGTGAGATAGATGAGGTCAAAATAGAAAAAAAAACAGAAGTACATCGGAGGTGGATACCAGGGCCCCCCTATGTTGAGCGGGCCGATGCTGAGCCTTAAGCCCCTCAAGTCGTGATTGCCAAGTTACTGACAAGTGACTGACTTGTGAGTACGACACGCTTGTGCTGAGTTCGCTTTTTGAGCGATTTCGAGTCGCATCGCTAGCGTTTTCATTCAATCAACTTACAATTAGTACGAGTGCCGCGAAGTTCTATCGTGATTTTCTCCGCTCTTCCACTCTTGGAATTGAGACGAGGAGACAAATAAGCGGATCCCCCTGAATGATATGCTGGTTTAGAAGGTCACTGAGATGGGAAATTATTCAGCACTCAAAAGTTCGACTTTTCCAGGGGAAGTCGAAAAAAAGCTAACGAATGGAAATCGTTATGAGAGAAGAGTTCCTCTCAGCTGATGTTGGAGGGATTATTAATATTAAGCAGTGTTTACACGTAGCAGTTGACTGCTATGACAGTCGCGAGATGCGCGATATATCTATATCGCTACTGCTATGATGAGTCTGCGTCAACTTCTAGCCCCTATTTAGGCGTTGCCACAATAAATAAAAAGCGCTTTATTTCAATAGTGATTGTTGCTTAAATTTTCACGAAATTCTTCAAGTAATAGATTCCGTTGACGATTATCTTTATTTTCCCATTCTTTAAAGAGTAGAATCTCCTCTTTTGGGGAGGGATATCCTTGTTATTATTTCCAAATTCCGTCGTGTATTGCTTTCCGTTGGCGATTGTTGCGATTGTGTTGGATACATTTCCGCTGGAAAGTAGACGGGCTTCAACTTTGCTTATAGCTCGAACTAGGATCGATAGTATCCGACATGTATCCAGTATCGACCTGAACTCGTATCGCAGTTGCTATTTACACATGCGAGTGGGGCTTAATAGTTGTTAGCAGTTGACTGTCATAGCAGACAACTGCTACGTGTAAACGCGCCTTTACCAACCAACGTATTTCTGTGTTATTTATTTATTTCAATGTTTTACGTTTTTAAGCTTTTGAATTGTTCTCCACAAGTCTGAAATTTTCGAATAGCTCCAAACAACGTTTGCTAACATTGCGGTCTAAAGATATTTCAATATTTTGACGAATAGAATCGTTTTCCTCCAGGTTTTGAAAAAAAAGAGAATCCACTTCAAGTATGAAAAGTTTTCTGAATCGAGTGATAAGGATGCATATGATGCTGAACTATAGAGATTTTGATGTTCTTTTCAATCGTGATTCCCTGACTTACTTACATAGCTGATAACTTCAGGCTTGACTATGTGATACCTTTCCATAATGGAAAATAAAGGAATGAAACTTTGTTAGGTTCACTTTATATTTAAAAAGGTACGACCCTGGTTTCAGAACGTAGTTGCATCTTCAGGTGACTGATCATGCATACATCTTCTTCTTTATATACCAAGTTGGGTGCGACAGTAAGGACATCTATCGGTCGGAAGTCTACCTAACACCGCTCCTTCCCCCTCTATCTCTTCTCATCCCACACCCTTCCGACAGGGTTAATTCTTTAGAAAATATTTGCGTGATATTACCTTAAGTACTTAATTTAAAATTAACACAAATCTCCTGAGGCGTTTGGAAAAAATTAGCCTATCGCCTAATCTATTGCGTTATCACGAACGGAGGCTTCACACCGGAGGAGTGAATTTCACGGGAAGGCACGGAGAACGATGCCATTGAATACCATATCTTAAAAAGACTATCAATGCTTATGCTTCCGCCGTTCTATTTTTTTCATGGCAATCGGAATCAAGAAAGTAAGCTTTTATCGCCAGTGCGAGCTTTCTCGTTGAGGTAAGAGATGTTGTTTGGGATCATTGAGGAAGGAAGTTCGTTGGATATATCTTACATTTGTAGCGACTTGGATGGATAGGTTATTCAGTTCATTGGGTGAATCAGAGTTTCGTGAGAAGTTATGTTGTTGAGGGAGGATGACTGGAATTGACTGGACAGCGATAGATGCTGCCATGACGACTGCTCCAGCGGAAAACAGAGAGAGAGATGCCAATGATTGCCGCGAGGAAGCCTCCCTTCAGCTTCCAAATCGCTCGGAAACCAATCTCCCTCTTTCTCACGCCCGATCTCCCTTGCGGACTCCGATCGGCTTTTTTTCTTCTCAGATGGAATGTGCCCTTCGGATCGCACGAGAGAGAGAGAAGAAGACAAGCGGTGAGAGAGGAAGCTCGGGACATGTAAGAAACCTCACTCGGCGGCGGTCGTTGAGATTTTTCGGACGAAAAAAATCTCACCACCTTGTTGTGCGCTGCTGTCCTCCGTCGCCCGCCTCTGTCAAGAAACAGCAGACTCGTGAGAAATACTAGGATAATGGGAAACGCATCTGCTTTGAAAGCGTTTGAGCCATGGTAGTGAATGATGCAAGAGATCGTAATTCCTAGACATTCAAGAATGAAGGGTGAAAAAAGTCACCCGGATTTGAACCCGGGACCCTTCGATGAGTAGCCAAGCGCTCTACCCACTAGGCCACCACGCTCCTCTTTACGATCATATTTGGGGATCTACATCTACACGATACCCTGAAATTCTCGGTGATGGTGTGTGGCAGGGGGTGAAGATCACCAAGCATACACTACCGACATGCAAACAAGCAACTATAGGGTCTCTTGCAACTAGATTGTGAGTATCTATAGTATTTGAGGGATAAATACATGCATCATGCACTACAGACTACTCTAAAATATTTCCCCTACCTATCCCTTTGCTATGCTGCCAATTCTGTTCTCTTATAGTACGGGGGAAAATTGCCATTTTGAATCTATCGGTACGACAATCTATCTCTGTAATCCTGTTTATCTGGTCGAATCTAGCATAATACGCTTGTGTTTTTAATATGTGCCTAACATATTCAGTAAAGGTATCCGATTGAAATTTCTCTAATAGATTTAATCTGTACTTTAACCTACGCTCTGATAATGATTCCCACCGTAATTCTTGTATTAATTCGAATACACTACTCAACCTATCGTAACACCTTTTAACGAACCTAGCTGCTCTACGCTGCTCACTGCCTAGTTCTCTGACGAAACCTAATTCATTCGGGATAAATGAACACAGGTTGCCAACCTATTCTCACCACGTCCGTATGATATACATTGTGGAACCCCAAGGCCCTAATACTTGAGTAAGGATAAATGTATGCGTATTGCAACGACTGTAGTTATGTGGATAACATTTCATAATCATTCATTCGCTACATAGGAAAGAGAATGTTTTGTAAACGTTCACCCTTTGCCAGTCGCTGATAGGAGCCGAGAGAGTGCGTATATGAACAACTGCTGCTCGTTGCGCTTGCGAGACAACTGCTCACGCATTACTTTTGTTGCGTGAGGATAGAAGTATTTTGATAATGGTGGAGCAATGCACCTTCTGAGCCCATCTCGAAAGCGTGAGTTTTGGGCCGGAATGCGAGAGCATTGACGCACACGCATTGACAGGGGCGACCTCCTTCACAGATTACGTTTCCCTAGTGCGGCAATCGAGACGTGATGGAAAGATTCAGGCAATGATGGGCCGGGCCGTGCCCTGGAGTACACCTTCGAACTCCGTGTGGGGCAGTTGGGCGGAAATGGGGTCCTTTGCCATATTTTTTTATCGCCAAATAAAATAGAGTTTTTGAAATGAAAAGACACGTATTTTTCCGTTTATTGATCCGTCAATTATTTCTCGAGTTATAAGCGGCGAAAAACCGATGTTTTTTCAACCCTTTCGGAAAAGTGGGCGTGGTGCAACCTCTGACGCATTTCGACTTCGTACAATCACAACTGTGCCCGCGAAGCTACTTCACCTTATCGCAATGGGAGGGGGACACAGCTGACTCTGCCAATAGGAGCGATTGCGACAGGATATGTGCGAGAAAACCTTCCGAGAACCACCCTCCACTCCCTTCCCTTCCCCTAAAAGCAGTCAAGGGCGGGAGGAAAATGACGTCAATGTTATCAAAGCAGCTTTTTCGGTGGGCGTCACCTTTTGCTTATTTTAATTTTTGATTTATGAGTGAATGGTTGTGGTTAGAAGATTAATTTTTTCACCGAAATTCCTTTTTCGTTTCCATCTAACGATTTCGTGTACAGAATTGCGAGTTTGATCCCGAGGAAAGCCCTCATTTCTTGCTTCCAAGCAGTTTGTTGACCTCGGGGTGGGACAGGTGCCTGCAGGGATCTATTTGTACAGATTGCGTGGATCTTTGTACTCGTGTCCTTGTTGTAAAATAACTTCGGTTGAAGGTGTAAAAAATGTTGCACTTTATCGATTTGATTTATTGGCAACTCGACGCTTTTTTCATAAGTAACCTTAAGGTATGTACATGAGATACATTTCGTTATAATCTATCAATATATTTACAGAGTTTCTTATGCACGTAAAATAATAAATGTAATTTTCTTACGACTACTGTCAAATATAACGGTGTCAAACCCAAGAAAATTTTCAAAAACTCTTATATCAATATAATTTTCATCTTAATTTCGAATACCGCGCCAATAAAAACCAATAGTAACCATGACATTCTTGTTTTTTTAAGTCATAAGAAAGCTTTAAAATAAGGCAATAATACTTTTATAATTACAACATTTCTTGAATGGTTTCCATAGTGGCAAGCGCGGTATAGTGAGAGCTGTATATTATATTATCTGTATTATTATATCCTAGTATTTTTTCGACGAAGGTACTTGAAAAATTATTTTAATTATTTCAATGCGTGCGTACGCTCAACGACCCACGATTACCGCTCCAGAAACCTTAAGCGCTCCTTCCGAGTTGGTGTTCACGGCTAGAAAGGGTCCACTCGGTCATTAATCCCAAGTTTTTTCACGGTTTAATTTTGCACGGCTGGCTGAAGACGGCAAGGTCTTCCTTGGTGAACCACTCGAAACTTACAAAGTGTTAAAAAGGATGGTCTTTCGGATTAAGACTGCTTTGGTAGATGGTACGCACCAAGAACCAACATATTCAAACCACGGTGTTCAACCTGAAGGTCGTCCTGGTAGTCGAGACTGGAGCTCAGGTACTTTGGGAGTAATTTTAAAATGGTAGTTTTGAGGAAATTTGAAGCCATTCTGTTCGCCAATGTTACCAGAACAGTTCTACATCTACATCTACATCTACATGATACCCTGCAAGCCACCGCGATGGTGTGTGGCAGGGGGTGAAGATCACCAAGCATGCACTACTAACATGCAAGCAAGCAACTAAAGGGTCTCATGCAACTAGACTGTTAGCATCTATAGCATTTGAGGGGTCAATACATGCATCATGCACTACAGAATACTCTAAAATATTTCCTCTACCTATCCCTTTCCTATGCTGCCTATTCTGTTCTCTTATAGTACGGGGGAAAAATGCCATTTTGAATCTATCAGTACGACAATCTATCTCTCTATTCTTATTTATCTGGTCGAATCTAGCATAATACGCTGGTGCTTTTAATATGTGAATAACATCTTTAGTAACGCTATCCGATTGATATTTCTCTAATTGATTTAATCTGTTCCTTAACCTACGCTCTGTTAATGATTCCCATCCTAATTCTTTTATTCATTCTGAAACGCTACTCAACCTATCGTAACACCTTTTGACGAACCTAGCTGCTCTACGCTGCACACTGTCTAGGTCTCTCATCAAACCTGATTCATTAGGATCCCATACACTGGCTGCATACTCAAGGTGGGGCCTAACTAGTGAAAAGTAGCATCGCTCTTTTGTCTTCTCATCATATTTCCCAAGTACTCTTTTTATAAATCCAAGCTTTCTCTTCGCTCGGCCGCATATTTCCCTTATGTGTCTTCCCCACGATAAATCTTTAGTGATTGTTACACCTAAATATCTTACGGTTTCAACGTTTTCGATCTTCGTGTTATTAATTGTATAGGATCGCTCTATCGAATTATTCCTCCTCCAAAAATTGATAGCTACACACTTTTTAAGGTTGAGTTCTAACTGCCATTTGTCGCACCACTCTTGAATTGCATCTAAATCCTTGCTAAGTGATTTCGTGTCCTCTTCATTTGATATACCCCTGTACACCACCGCATCGTCAGCAAAAAGTCTAAGGTTACTACTAACTACGGTACCCAAATCGTTTATGTATAAAAGAAATAGAAGCGGACCTACTACGCTACCCTGGGGAACTCCCGATGTGACTTCGATTGTGTCCGACATGATACCATCTATGACAACCCTCTGCTCTCGCCCACTTAAGAATTCTTTTACCCAACATACAACGTCTTTATTTATACCAAAACTCTCTAACTTCAAGATTAATTTGTCATGAGGAACTTTATCGAAGGCCTTCTTAAAATCTAAAAATATCGCATCAACTTCAGTACTGCTTTCGCCGTGGACTAAAATATCGTGTACGAATAAAGCTAATTGTGTCTCGCAGGATCTACCTTTCCGGAACCCATGCTGGCTGTTTATGAGTAATCCCTGACTATCCAAATGCCCCATGATCGAACTGACTACTATGTGCTCAAATATCTTACAAGAGATTGACGTGAGTGAAATGGGTCTGTAGTTACTAGGTTATTCCCTATCACCGCTTTTAAATATAGGTGTAATGTTAGCTACTTTCCAATCCTTGGGTACTGTGTGGTTCTTTAGTGTTTTATTGAATATTATTTCTAGATAGGGGGCTATTTCAGAAGCTAATGTTTTATATATTCTGGAAGGAATATGATCGGGACCTGGTGATTTGTTTTTACTTATGCTTTTTAACTGCTGCTCTATTCCGCGACATGAAATGTTTATTTCGGGCATTTGCTCACTGAAAGTGTTCGGCGGTGGTTCCACGGCGTTTTGTGACGATGAGTTGAATACACTTTGGAAGAAGGTGTTTAAAGTATTGGCTTTTTCTACACTGCTGGTGACTCTGATTCCTTTATCATTTTTAAGTGTGTGCACTGTGGACTTATTTCCCTGGAGCTCTCTCACATATGACCAGAACGCTTTAGGATTGCTATCTAAATATTCTCCTAACATCTTGCTCTTGAAATGTGATAACGCTTGCCGACATGATTTCCTTGCTAATGCTCTCGATTTTTTATAGTTTTGAACTAGCTCATTTTTTTCCTCTACCGATAGACCCCGTCTGGCATTTTTCATCTTAGCGTGGCATACCCTTTGTCGCTTTAGTGATTTCCTAACCTCCGCGTTATACCACCTTGGCTCTGTATTATCACTAATATATTTACTTGGTATGTATTTATGAACTGCGTTACGGGTGACCTCAAGAAATTCTCTCCACGAATCCTCTGTATTTAATCCTTTGCTTTGTTCGCTGAATACATTAAATACTTCCCTTAATTCCTCTTTCATACCGTCGTAATTTGCCTTGCCAAATAAGTATACCCTCCTCCTTGGTTTATAATGTCTTTCAACGCCTACAATAAATTTCGCATGCACTATTTTATGGTCACTAATTCCTGTGTCTGTAACTGTATTTAGAACTCTCTCGGGTATATTTGTTGCTAATAAGTCTAAAATGTTGTTTCCCCTGGTCGGCTCTGTTACTAGCTGTTGTAAAGAATGTGTCGTAAAGGTGTTCAACAGTGATTCGCAATGTTCCTTATCCTTACCTCCTGCAATGAAACTACACTTTTGCGATATTATATCGATAAAGTATTGATATTGAAATATCGATTCCGTAGTCCTCTTTTCGGGAATGTGCTCAACAACTTCCCAAAGTTTCATGGTGATCCGATGAATGGTGTAGTAATGCATAAAGGACATACAGACACACACACACACACACATACATTCATTTTTATATATATAGATTGTAAAAAAAATTGTATCATCATTAATTAGTTCAACTTAAATAATGTAAAAAAATGCATATGGATGTATAAAACAGTAGCTTCATAATGTTTTTTTCCTAGGGTGCTACATGTGATTAAATTACCATCCACATTTCTCGCTAGTACCCCAGGAAGAAGGTTAGCACTAAGAGGGTTAAAAGAACTGGATGACTGTCATTTACCTGCACAGAAAACTATAACTATAATAACACCCAAAATTGGCTCATAATTCAGTGTTATTGTAGATAAATTCTTATACACTCTGGCTTTCACTGCTCACATGCAATGAAATGAAAAACCACCATACATCACTATTAAATTTTTGGCACATGTGGTCCAATCTGAAATAATCATACCTTGGTAGCATTGAGTTGAGTAGTTGAGTACTACTACGAGAATTACGAGTACTACGAGTAGAATAGAGAGGGCTAGACTGCCGTATGGATTGATTGAAAATGCCTCCCTTCTTTCTTCGTTTGTGAAATTATAGGTGTACAGGGCTCGCAATAATTTGAATTCTGAAATTTGAAAGGAAATTTAGGTTGTAGCATGTCTTGTAAGTTTTTGTACTCTGTTGTGGCTTATATTTTAGCTTCATATTTGGTAGTGTTCCATACGCCATCCTGTCAAACGCCATCAAGATGGGCACTCTGTATATAAATCTATCGAAACCCAACAGCGCGTGAAATCAGGAATTAGGGGAGACAGGCAGTTCCTTTCTCCGAGTATGCGGTGTCCCAAAAATACCTGAACATCAATTGTCTACGGTTTAGTTTTTCCCGAGAGGAAGTTCTGCAGGGAGGTTGTGTTTGAAACCGTCGGGATTATCTCGAATAGTTAACCAAGGAGTCACGTGGTAAAAACATGAATGGTTTGCAAATGTAGTGTGTCTGAATCGCTCGTCGCAATGTCACCAATTACTTTCACTTGAGTATTTCCCAACTTTCTCGACTACAGAGCCCCAATTTGAGATAAAACACGGATGTAAACAATGAATGAGGTTCAGCAGTTTCAACACACGAAATTTGCGAACCATTCGTGTTTATACCACGTGACTCCTTGGTTACCTATTCGAGAGAATCCCGACGGTTTCAAACACAACCCAGCAGGAGTCTCCGGTTAATAGCCCATACCTTCCAGGCTACTACTACGCCTTCGCAGTTGGCAATGTCCAAAAGCCATGATTGAATTCCAATGGTTCATTTTGAGATGTTAGACCCAAAAGCTCGGTCACCTCCCGGCGCTTGTTGCCTTTAGAAAATAACCAGCATTTAATTAAAATTAGGGAATGAAGCCTGGCATGCATTATCACTTTTTTCCGTTTCAGTTAAAAATGGTGTGACTTGAAATGGATTTCATGGGCTGTTGTTTGTCACCAGAAGTGGCCGCGGAATATCCTTCTGCGTCCCATTTTTACATCCACCATGAAAAATGGCAATTAGCTACGATGGAAATGATTCCGGATTGTCTTTTTTCTCCATCGTCCTTCACTTTCCATTCGGAAGGCTCGCCGTCTTTCGTTTCGCAGGGAGTGAAACTTCCGTTAGAGACAAGTACCGGAATCAGGGCCTCGAGATTCATAACGCGTGCGCTAGCGTTATCGTTATCTTTTGATTTGACTTATGTCGGAGAGAACGTGATCTCCGTTCTTCATTTTTCGCACAGCACTTTAAATTGCTTATTACAATGAGTGGAGTGAACTTTATACACCGTTATTGTTAACCCTGCGCTACTCTAGGGATAAGTGTTAACGATAGATATTGCGATAACGCGAAAGATGCATCCGTGATTCCACACCTGGTCTTGGTGGCCAGGTCGATAAAGTGTCGGCCTGGTAACCAGAAGGTCGCGGGTTTGAATCCGACCCATAGGTGTTGTATGCTGTCTTCGGATTGCGGCACTGGGTTAGACGATGCGATATTGACATGGGACCTGGAGCCCATAAAGGCCGGTCTATGGCCTTAAATTAGCTTAAGTACTTAATAAAATATTAACTAAACGCCAATGGTGCGTTTATAAAACAATTAACGTGGACTGGACGCCTTTTATTCATCTTTTATTAGAAGTAATCGCGAATGCTCAGCGTTTAACATGTTCTTCAGTATTCACTGTCGGAAATAATTCTGCTAATCTATTGCCATATATGATCAAAACTGCCATAATCTACATCTACATAAACCCTGCAAGCCACCATAAAGATGTTTGGCAGGGCAGATGGGTGAATTCTCACCAAACATGTACTACATATCATGCATAAAAAGGATTAGTATTTATATACTGTTTTAAACTTCACTATTTAAAGAAAGATAAAAATAGCAAAGCAAGCATGCAAAAACATGCTGATAGTTGGGTTACCTTCAAGTCCTTATACCAACATGCAGGTACCAATGTTATCCATTGCTACACTCGTATTGGATATATTTACCGTTATTCATATCCCTAATTGTCCGAGGAGAAAAGGACATTTGAATCTGTTATTTCGGCAATCAATTTCTCTAATTTCGTGATTATGGTCTAGTCTACCGTAGTAAGTTGGGGTTCGCAAGGGGTCTGCGAGGAGTTAGAGAGTCGATGGACGCGGAGTGGACGCTTGTAATATTTTTAGATTTCAGCCTCAGCGTTGAGTGACATGGCCGCCGTCGTTTTGCATAGAGGGAATACCTGAGGGTGCTGTTGCGTTCGCGTGGATGCAACCGAAGGAACAGGATGCTGTTCCGGTGTTTGACGCAGAGTCGAGGGTGGGAAATTGAAATTGCGAAAGCCTTGAAGGACACCCGCCATTCTCACTCAATTTAAGTTTGAGAAATGTTTTCCTGCACGGCAAGAAGTCGCCCACGAGCGTAAACGAAGGCAAAAAAAGACTTCGGCCTTCAAGCTCGCCGCTCCTCGCCCTCCTGCTGCCTCTATCTCCCACAATGCACCGAAGCTGTCTCCCCCCTCCACATGGGAACTGTTTGGAAGAAGGAACGCTTGGATAAAAAGAACTTATTTATTTCACTTTGTCATCGCTTAAATCACCACTAAAGAAGCTTCTGTTGCAGAGGTCAGTTGACGTTGGTCAGCGCTTGAGAGAGTGACCATATTCAATGTGATGGTGGCTGATTATTTTGCATACCTTCGAATGAAAGCAAAGCTTAAATTCATTTTACATTAGGAGCATGATTTTTCATTTAGTAGAACTTGGAAATAAAAAGCTGCTGAAAATATTAAAGTTTACTTACGTGTTACATCTACATCTACACGATACCCTGCAAGCCACCGCGAGCGTGTGTGGCAGGGGGTGAATATCACCAAGCATGCACTACCGACATGTAAACAAGCAACTATAGGGTCTCATGCAACTAGATTGTTAGTATCTATAGTATTTAAGGGGTTACCTAATACATGCATCATGCACTACAGACTACTCTAAAATATTTCCCCTACCTATCACTTTGCTATGCTGTCTATTCTGTTCTCTTATAGTACGGGGGAAAAATGCCATTTTGAATCTATCGGTACGACAAACTATCTCTCTAATCGTATTTATCTGATCGAATCTAGCATAATACGCTGGTGTTTTTAATATGTGCCTAACATCTTCATTAAAGATATCCGATTGAAATTTCTCTAATAGATTTAATCTGTACTTTAACCTACGCTATGATAATGATTCCCACCCTAATTCTTGTATTAATTCTGATTCACTACTCAACCTATCGTAACACCTTTTAACGAACCTAGCTGCTCTACGCTGCACACTGTCTAGTTCTCTCATCAAATCTAATTCATTAGGATCCCATACACTGGCTGCATACTCAAGGTGGGGCCTAACTAGTGAAAAGTAACATCGCTCTTTAGTCTTCTCTTCACATTTTCCAAGTACTCTTTTTATAAATCCTAGCTTTCTCTTCGCTCGGCCGCATATTTCCCGGATGTGTCTACCCCACGATAAGTCTTTAGTGATTGTTACACCTAAATACCTTATGGTTTCAACGTTTTCGATCTCCGTGTTATTAATTCTATAGGATCGCTCTATCGAATTATTCCTCCTACAAAAATTGATAGCTACACACTTTTTAGGGTTAAGTTCTAACTGCCATTTGTCGCACCACTCTTGAATTGCATCTAAATCCTTGCTAAGCGATTTCCTGTCCTCTTCATTTGATATACCCCTGTACACCACCGCATCGTCTGCAAAAAGTCTAAGGTTACTACTAACTACGGTACCCAAATCGTTTATGTATAAAATAATTAGAAGCGGACCTACTACGCTACCCTGGGGAACTCCCGACGTGACTTTGATTGTGTCCGACATGATACCATCTATGACAACCCTCTACTCTCGTCCGTTACTAGCAAGGCTACCAACTTGAACCTTTACGACTATTCCGAAGCCGTGTAGTTCGCGGTGATAAAGACAGTTAACAAGAGATGAAGATGATGTTTGTACTATATTAGTGAGACAACTTCGCTCTTTCCGAATCGATGCCCTGAGGAAACAAGATTTATACGCAGTTTTCTCTTTCATATTACAAGCCGAAGAACAGTTACTTCTTACATCTTCATGTATAGAGAGCATTCGTTCCTCATTCCTTACGAGTCAATTTAAACATGCATGGCAGTAGGAGGATCATAACCAAAGAGGTATTCATCTAGGTACGTGAACTAAGGGATAAGGCAAAGCGTAATAAGAAACCTTCTTTACACAATCTTTCTCCATCTGTTGCTGTCTCGGAACATCTACTGCATTGGGGAAGTCGTTTGCAGTATCGCGTGAATTGTGACCAGGGGAAGGGGTTGGAACCGTCGGGATTATCTCGAATAGGTATCCAAGGGGTCACGTGGTTCAAACAAGAATGTTTCGCAAATATCGTAAAAAAATTATTTATCTTACAATATTTATGTCCATTAATAGTTGTTCGTTCGGTATATTGCGCTCTGGTTGATTCAAGGTTGCAATATGGCATTTCTAGTTGGGGAGGAGCCTATATTACCAATATTAAGCCTCTGCAGATTGTCCTAAAGAAGCTTATAAGAGTGATATTCAAACAGCCGAACACTCAACACTCGTTACCCTTATTCCAAACTTTTGATGTGCTACCCCTAAGGTTTCTGTTTTAAAGGTGCTCAAGATATTTTATATTCGTGGTGTGGAAACAGAACAAAGCCAACCGAATACGCTGGTAAATTGAGGTCAAAAAAGATATTTCGATGTTGGGTTTAGGTACTGTAATACCTAAGCACAGTAATGAAGCTTTAAAACAAACATATCTATATCTTGCACCAAAGTTGTTCTGCTCCCTTCCGGTCGAACTGTGGAAACAAATTGTCCACGGCTATATTTCTGGGCAAATTAAAAGAATGGTTGTTATCCGAGGAGAGTGATGAAGTGTGAAAACTATTAAAAGTTGTTGTGTGATCTCGGTGGCATAAAATATGTACATTTTTGTATTTAGATTGTTAAATTTTTTTAATTTTTATATTGTCAGTACTGTTATATTGTTCATGCTTCATTCATTTCCCTCATTTATTTCACTGTTTTGAACACAATGTTTGAATATATAGTGTTTTTTGGCCATTAGGTTAAATACTTGTATACATTAGCACGAGACGCCTCTGGGGTACCTATATTACCCTCTAAATTCATGTTTTTAGTATTCTTTGTATTCTTATGTTTTATTTTTTCTCATAGGTGGAATAAAAATTATTATTATTTAGCGTGTGCCTGAATCGCTCGTTACAATATCATTATTTGTATTCAGTTGATTTTTTCTCGTCTGTCTCGACTATGGAGCTCTCAGACAACCCCCTGGCCTTGTGTAGACTAGCGAACTGGATGCACCCCATCCGTCACTTTGGTTCACTGGCAGAGAAATAGCACACTCTTCTACATCTACACAATACCCTGCTATCCACCATAAAGGTGTGTGGCAGGGGATGAATTCTCACCAAACATGCACTACACATCATGCATAAAAAGGATTAGCATTTATACAGGTACTGTTCAAAACTACACTATTTAAAAAAAGATAAAAATAGCAAAGCACATATGCAAAAACATGCTGTTAGTTGGGTTAGCTTCAAGTCCTTATACCAACATGCAGCTACCGATGTTATCCATTGCTACACTCGTACTGGATATATTTATCGTTATTCATATCCCTAATAGTACGAGGAGAAAATGACATTTTTAATCTCTCAGTTCGGCAATCAATTTCTCTAATTTTGTGATTATGGTCCAGTCTACCATAGTAAGTTGGGGTCCGCCAAATATTTTTAACGTCAAAAACTCTTCCGCGGCGTCGCGTTGCTTCGTCAGAGCCGAAAGAGATTTACATATCTCCATCGAATGCCACTCATACAACTCGCCTAATGGCTGTCCCCTTGCGAACCGCTTGCGAAAGTCATCGCAGCTACAGCAATCGCAGGACTCATTAGAGACGACCTCTGTCCGCGCAGTGTGACCTCGGTCACCGGTGCGTGGACATATTCCCACGATCAGCACCGCCTGGGCTGAGGATGACGGCGAGGATGCTTATCTGGCATTTATTTTCTTGTCATGAGGCACGTTGAAGATGGAATTCCCCTGTCTCGAAGGATGAGGCCCATTCTGGATTCGATACAGGGCTCTAAAAATGCGCTCAACCACGCAACAAGTATTTTCCCAGCATATTGAGATCCCTGCGAAATAGGATTACGACCGTGGGCATGTGCTGATGCGATCGGCAAAATTTGTAAATGGGGCGGTATAATAACTATATTCGCGAAACCAGTTAGATGAACTAAAATGGGAATCGCCATCAGACCGTAATTTGAAATATGTATAGGCTAACCTAAAACCTCTTAACTAATAGATAATAATCATCTTCATTGGTCAACAATCCTGGGATTGGTTTGACGCAACTTTCCACTCGATTCTTCTATCGGCCAACCTTTTCATTGTGACGTAATTCTTCTCTTTTACATCCTTCACGACCTGTTCCATGTATCTCATACGAGGCCTGCCTTTTCCAATCTACCCATTTACTTATCCCTCGACGATAGTCTTCATCAGGCCATCGTGTCTCAAGATACGGCCGATTAAGTTGTCCCTTCTTCTTTTTATAGTTTTCAGCTGACTTCTCTTTTCTCCCACTCTTCTTAGGACTTCCTCGTTACTTACTCGGTCGATCCATTTAATCCTCATCATTCTTCGATAGCACCATATTTCGAATGCTTCCACCCTTTTCCTCTCCGCTGCTGTCATCGTCCATGCCTCACTGCCGTAATGGATCATGCTCCAGATATAAGTTTTGATGAATTGCTTCCCTACTTCTACGCTTGTATTTCCAGCTATAAGAAGATTCTTCTTTTGATAGATTGCCCTCTTTGCCTGGGCTATTCTACTCACTATTTCTTTCTTGCTTCGTCCATCGTTGGTTACTCTGCTTCCCAGGTAACAGAACTCTCTCACCTCTTCAAGTTTTTGTTTTCCTAGTTTGACATTTGCTTTGACCTCTTCTTTCTTGCTGCACACCAATATCTAAGTCTTCTTCTTATTTATCTTCAGCTAATATCTGGCCATTGTCCTTGCCATGGTTGTTAGCATCTTATTCAGATCCCTCTCTGTCTTTGCTACGAGTGAATGTCATCAGCATCGAATCGCAGCATGCTTATTTTTTTTCCGTGGATGTTCACTCCAGAACACTTCTTCTTGACTTCATTGATGGCTCTCTCGATGTAAGCATTAAAGACTTAACCCATTAAAGTCTTAGACCATTAAAGCCATTAAACATAGCCTCTTAATTTATGGATTAACCTCTTAACTAAATTCCGAGGAAATATTTTTACTGGTGCCTTAAAAAAATTATTTTGCGCACTCCGACGTACTGTGGTAGACTGGGCCATTAACAGGAAATTAGGGAAATTGATTGCCGAACCAACTTATGTAAAATTTCTCTTATCGTACCATTAGGGTCATGAATAGCTGTGAATATATTCAATATATTTATGTAGCGTAGGTGGTACAGATAAGTCTCCCCTGCCACACACCCTTGTGATGGCTCGCACGTCATTACGTAGACGCAGTTCCATGTTGGTATAAGTACTTTATCTCAACGAACATCATGTTTGCTTTGCTCGTTAACTCTTTTTTAAACGCTTTTCTTTAGTTCGCTTTTACATGGTTCCAACCACGGGTCCCCTTCCCACGGGATTGAATCCCCGTGATGGCAATTTTTTTTCCACTCGAAAATCTCAATATTTCAATGTGCTGACTTTCATAATTATAAAAGAATCATTATCCACTGTTCATGAAGCGTTTTAATGTGATATTATCCCAATGTATGGGAAACACGTTCAAGAAAACCAGTTCAGAACGAAGATTTTTATGTGCCTTTTGTCGGATCATAATTCTCTGAAATACAAAACACTTCGCGTACGATTAATTTTTAGTCATACCAAAATATATGTTTTTTGTCATCACCTTATCTTAGACATATTTAAATATAACATATTTAGCATATTTATAGCATATAACAGAAAGTGCAGACGTATACTTTTACAATAAACTAGTGTAGTTTTATACATATCTAATTTGATAGGACCAAAAAGTAAAAAATAAAAAAAAATGAAAAAAAATTAAGCTTGCTTTTCCTATGAACTATAAATCTAAGAAAAAGAAATATCTTCACATCTAAAGCTAAAAAGAAGAAAATAATATTTCCTAACGTTAATTAAAATTAGCCTTGTACTGGAAATAATTAAATGCAATTCAAGGAAATTATCCACACAATACATCATTTATGAACGCTAATAGGAAGTAATTTTGGTTTCAACAATGTAACATATTTAATGTTTTCTATTTATTCAAGGCCACAACGAAAATCATGGTACACTCTCATTTATATTTCGTTTCCTAACTTTAGTTCATATAAGATATTCTAGAAATTATATATATTGAAGCGCTCTATTCCTCAGAATACCAATATCATTATATTTCTTTAATTTATTTTATATCAGATATGAAAGAGCGCCCCATGCTTTTGTTGTTAACAACCAATAATTCCTTTCTTATTATATCGATACTAAACATCTAGCTGCATGTGACCGTATTATCTTGCATGACTCCGTTAAATATCCTAGTTGCATGTGAATAGTGCATGTTTGTCGATCTTCACCCCCTGCCACACACCCTCGTGGTGGCTCGCAGGGTATTACGTAGATGTAGATCACCGAATAGTGTACGAGCTACGGAGTTCCAATAAGAAGAATGTTCGTGGGGAAATCTTTTCTCCTGAAATTAACTCGTAGTTCTGCTGGTTGATTGTTACAGCTTTGAAGGATGAGCGACGTAATCTGTGATTCTCGTTAATATTCTAGTGAAACCTTGATGCGAGCCTTTTGTTTCCCTCATGTTCAAAGTCTCTTGGGATTAAGGAAATAGCAGACGACTGCTTCCGTATCCACTTAAGCGTCGATCGCAAGTTTCCGGTATGAAGCCATTGTGACGGTGATTTCACCAAACCCCTTCAAGGTTACATGTAATAATGAGGGAGAAATATGACTCGTTGCTTATGCCATTCTCTCGTCATTCGCATTGTACACAGTGCAAGATGGGAATTCTTGTTCTTGTCTCTAGCCCATTGCGCATGTAATGAAACGGTATCTGTCTAGCAAAGTATACATTTTATTTCTTTGACATCCAACTGATAGTTCTGGCTGTCTCCTCTTGCCTTGTATCAGATTCTTTCAAGGCTCTGCACATCCGGCCGATGGCTGTCGCGTCAGCAAGACAGAGGCGGAGGAATCCTCCTTGCTGGCAAATGCGAGTTATTCATTTCCTGTTTATGTGTTCGGATTCCAGCTCACCGTTGGCTTTCGGCGAATCTTTTCGGCACCCGTTCATCTGCAACTCCTCCGTTGATATTCCCAGCACCCTGGGCCTGGGCCAGCACAGCACGCCTACATAGTGACCCATTAGCCTCCAGAGTACGTGAATCGTCACCTATCATGAACTTCCTGCTTGTTCCCAAAGGCTGCGCCACTTACTTAATAGTAGTGTTCGGGTCGGCAAGAGCCAGGCAGAGGGCATTTAAGTGATTAGAATTCGTATTTAAGAGATTTAATTTTTATTCATCACCATCATCGGTCAACTATCCTAGGTTTGGTTTGACGCAGCCCTCCACTCGCCTCTTCCATCGGCCAACCTCTTCATATTAACGAAATTTATCTCTTTTACATCCTTCACGACCTGTTCCATGTAACTCATACGAGGCCTGTCTTTTCCATTCTTCCCGTTACTTTTCCCTCGACGATTGTCTTCATCAGGCCATCGTGTCTTAAGATGTGGCCGATTAAGTTGTCCCGTCTTCTTTTTATAGTTTCAGCAGACTTCTCTTTTCTCCCACTCTTCTTAGGACTTCTTCGTTTGTCACTCGATTGATCCATTTTATCTTCATCATTCTTCGGTAGCACCATATTTCAAATGCTTCCAGCCTGGACTTCTCTGCTGCTGATATTGTCCATGCTTCGCTGCCATATATTAAAATGCGCCAGATGAATATCCTAATGAAATATTTCCTCTCTTCCACGCTTGTTTTTGAAGCTGTAAGCAGAATCTTCTTCTGGTAAAAAGGCCCTTTCTGTTTGGGCAATTCTGCTGGCGATTTCTCTTTTACTTCGTCCATCGTTGGTTACTCTGCTTCCCAGATAGCAGAACTCTTCCACCTCCTCGATTTTTTTATTTTCCTGTGATGAGATGTTAAAATAAAGGATCTGGTACTGGTTAGGGACATGAATAACGGTAAATATATCCAATACGAGTATAGCAATGGATAACATTGGTAGTTCTTAAAGCTAACCCAACTAACAGAATGTTTTTGAATGTTTGCTTTGTTATTTTTATCTTTTTTTAAATAGTGACGCTTAGAACATTATATAAATACAATTACTTTTTTATGCATGATATGTAGTGCAAGTTTGGTGAGAATTCCCCCTGCCACACAACTTTATGGTGGCATGCAGGGTATTATGTAGCTGTAGATGTACATTTCCGGCATAGAATGCAAGTTGATGTCGGTGGTTGTGTTGGGAAACTGCAGCCACGGCTGCGTTCGTGTCCAACACAGTGCTATACGCCATCATGCAGATTCTTTCCTCCTTTCCTTTCGATCCATATCCGTGCGCTTTTCGTCGGCATTTTTCTGCCTTCCTGTATCTTGACCTGGGCACAATGTTTCATCAATGTTGATCCACCCTAATGCCCGGTAACTTCCGCATTCATTTTCAACGGTGCTCGACTGCAGTTCGACAGCACCGACAGACCCGAAGGTGACCCGGAGGATTTTTTGTTGAGGGGAGTCGGCTTTTTAAGTGACTCAAGGGACGGCGGACGTTTCCCTCCAGATAAGCCGGAACATCTTCCTCGCTGTCGTCGAACGGCACCTCCCGCTAAGTGCCGTGGGATGATAATGGCAGTCCATTGTCTGCCTCCACCCATTGTCTTCAGCCTTCCAGACACCCACCCAAGGATGCAGCACCGTTGCGACGCCAGTGCCGCTTCGCCGTTGGTCAGGCAATCAGTCGCCAGGGTCGCACCCTTTGTGGGTCAGCAGGCGATCTTCGGCTCGCGTGACCCAGTTTCAGGGTCACGACGATCTCCTGAACGGCGGAAGGGTTGATGTCATTCGGCGGAGGCGACCGATAACTGAGGTCGTTTGCAGCATTTAGGATCGGTGGGTCACTGGGTAAGGGTAGGAATGGGAATGGCGTTTACTCGGAACCGAAATCGCAATTTTGTGCACGAAATCGTTAGATGGAGACGAAAAAAGAATTGTATTGAAAAATTAAATCTTCAAGCTACAAACATTCGCTCATAAATCAAAAATTAAAAAAGCAAAAGGTGACGCCCAACGAAAAAAAGGTGCTGTGATAACATTGACGTCATTTTCCTCCCGTCCTTGACTGCTGTAATGGGAAGGGAAGGGAGTGGAGGGGGGTTTTCGGAAGATCTGCTCGCAAAGATGCTGTCGCAACTGCTCCTATTGGAAGAGTCAGCTGGTTCCCCCCATTGCGATAAATCAAAGTAGCTTAGAGGGCTCAGTTGTGATTGGACGAAGTCGATATACGTCAGAGGTTCCACCACGCCCACTTTTCCGGAAGGGTTGAAAGCATCAGTTTTTCTTCGCTTATAACTCGAGAAATAATTGACGGATCAAAAAACGGAAAAATACGGGTCTTTTTATTCTACAAACTCTATCAGATTCGGCGATAAAAAAATATGGTGAACGACCCCATTTTCAGGGAACGGAGGAATGGGGAGAGAGCAACCCGGCATTGACCAAAGTGCAAAGGGGACCACGCCCCTTCCGACACTCGGTGTTCTGGGATCGGAGTGTTCTCCAATAGGTTCCTGTCAACTAGGGACCGGTTCAACAATGAATAATCCTCTTTGACCGGTATTCGAACCCCGGACCCCGGGATGGTAGGCCAGTACCCTAGCCACCACACCAACACACCCTTTCCCGCGGAAGTGATATCATACGAAATTCAAATATATTTGCGACTCGAGCCAGAAGGGGAGAGCAAGTTGCAGACAAGAGGAGTGAGAGATTCGAGTGGGCGGAGGAAATGCCATTCGCTTTCAAGTGAGCCTTGTGACACACGCGTGGCGGCCTATCAAACAACCTAACTCTATTGGACATGACACACTTCGGCCTTCGGCATACACACAATTTTTGGAACTGTACTTAATTTGTTCTTAACAAAGGATTTACATAACTTTGGATAATTAACCTTTAAAAGTCTTGGATTATTTAAATGATTTACTTAGTTTTATTGCAGCTATTTTTTCCTGGAGAAAAGCTAGGTATAATCTTATCATTTTTATATTATTCAGTTCGATTTATATGTATATCTATATCTACGACATACCCTGCAAGCCACAAGAGGGCGTGTGGCAAGGGGTGCATCCTTACCAGGAACAATGACTCAACAAACAAAAATGAACAACACATAACAAACACCACACTTTTTTTAAGTAATTAAGGTAAAAAAGAAAAAAAACTACCAAATACCAATCATGCAGGACACACCCACGAATACCACACGTGACTTGAAATCCGACACAAATTTAATAGATACTCATGCATGCAAAACGGCAATGCATGGGAGTCACACCTTGATTTGAACATGCAGGAAATGAAAAATACCATCGACCTACTCTGAATATTACCTCTATAATTATTACCGATTTACGCGATGTCTAACGTTCTGATCTCGAATCGTACGTGGAAAAAATGACATTTTAAACCTGTCCGTCCTGCAATCTATCTCCTTAATTTTATTAGAATTATCGAGCCTACCATAATCCTTTTGGGACAAAAGTGCCAATTCAAAAGTGCCAGAACAAAAGTGCCAAACTGAAAGTGCCAAAGACCACAAGTGCCAAAAGCCTTAAATGCCACTTAACTAAAATGCCAATTATAAAATATGCCAAAATTATTTTTATTTTATATGAATTTTTACGTATAAACGTGGAGATGGTAATTTAAATTTTTTAAATATTCAAGGACAGTGCCATCTTCTTTACAAACTTCGTAATTTGCTACCATATTGAAAATTCTACGATCAACTTCTTGGTAATGGCTAGTTGGCATTCTTCGTACACGCTGCCCCAAGGAGATTTGGCTTAAAATTGTTTCAGTATCTCCTTGTTCTCGTTGTATTTCAACTAGGAAAGCATAGAGACTTGGATGTTTCTTTCCCATTAGCAACTGAAGCCTGTTGTGCCACCCTTCAGAGGCTTTCATAACTTTGGCATTTCATAACTTTGGCATTTAATAATTTTGGCATTTAATAACTTTGGCATTTAATAATTCTGGCACTTTTATGAATTGCACTTTTGAATTGGCACTTTTGTACTCGAATCACCATAATAAGTCGGAGGAGTCGGATTTTGGAGGCTTCTTTCAACATGGGAGTTGCCTAAGCCAACGCCGTATTTAATTTCAAATTTTTATCACAACTGTAACATGTTGGTGAGTATAGCAAACCATGAAAGATTAAAACATGAAAACAATTACAAAACCTCGTGAGACAATTTAAAGTGAAGTCAAAAACACCCACAACGTTGTGTTATCCAGGGGAGGCGACCGACAGCGGAGGTCATTTGCGCCATCTGTGATAGGTGGGTTATTGGGTAGGAGTTATTCCAGGGAACGGAGGAAGGGTGGGGAGAAACCCGGCGTCGGCATTAACCTCCTCTTAACGACAGGCACCAAGGGGACCACGGCATAACGTCCCGTCCAACGGACGGAGTACTGAACTTGAAATGCCCTCCACTAGGCACTCACTCAAGTGGTGACCGGCTTGCCAATGAAAAATCCGCAACTGCCGGGAACCAAACCCGGATCCTCGGGAAAGGAAGGGCATTTCTCTAGCCACCACACCAACCCGATCCCCTAACGTGCACGTCTGGCAATAGAAGCATCAAAGGTGATGGGTACGCTACTTTTAATGTTTTGCAAATATTAAATATATTGCAAAGGTGCCGATAACGCCGGAAGGTGCCGATGCCGATTCATGCGTGAAATAATGGGTCAAACTAATCGTAAACTGGGTTTCATCAAAAGAGTATTGGGTAAATGTGAGGATCATGTACGAGAAATCAGCTATTTATCCCTTGTTAGACCTCATTTGGAATATGCTGCCAGTGTATGGGATCCCTACGAAATCGGTCTAAGTAATGAACTTGAACGTGTGCAGCGAAGATCGGCAAGATTTGTAAAGGGACGATACGATAATTATATTAGCGTAACCAGTCTATTAAATGAATTGAAATGGGAATCATTGTCAGATCGCAGGTTGAAATTTAGACTTAAACTCTTAAACAAATTCCAAGGCAATATTTTCAGTGATGATGTTAAGAATACATTGCGGACCCCAACTTACTATGGTAGACTGGACCATAATCGCAAAATTAGAGAAATTGATTGCCGAACTGACAGATTCAAAATGTCCTTTTTCCCTCGTACAATTAGAGATACGAATAACGGTAAATGTATCCAGTACGAGTGTAGAAATGGATAACATTGGTAGCTGCATGTTGGTATAAGGACTTATAGCTAACCCAACTAACAGCATGTTTTTGCATGTATATTTTGCTATTTTTATCTTTTTTTAAATTGCGTAGTTTTGAACAGTACCTATACAAGTACTCATCTTATTTTATGCATGATATGTAGTGCATGTTTGGTGAGAGTTCACCCCTCCCACACACCTTTATGGTGGCTTGCAGGGTATTATGTAGATGTAGATGTAGATATAGATGTAGATGTAGATGTAGATAAGAGAATAAGTTACCCTTACGAGTAGCCAAAACAAAGCGTGGATTGATAATATATATGTAGAAATTAATATCGGTTACAACAACTATGTGGTTGGAAAAACCTTAACCTAAATTAACAGCCTTCCTGTTCCAGTCTCTCGCTAACAGGAACTTTCCTGTTAGCAAGGATATGTTTCAGCTGACTGAAGACGGTTCGGTATCCTTTAATTCGATATGCCCCGATATACCATTGTATTCCGGAATGCGGAAAATTCGTCTTCTTTCGGTGGCTATGGGAAGTTGATTACGCATGCAAGCACGAGAAAGAAAGGGAAGGTAAGAAGGTAAGGATCGCCCGAGGAGAGAGATGTGAGCGATTGCGAAGGGAGCGGAACTCCTTGCGACCCCAAAGCGCACGCCGCCGACTGAACACGAGATTAAAAACGATCGTATTTTCTCTTTCGACGTGGTCTTGTTTTACGAAGATGTTCGATAATCAGGGTCCTTATTCTCTTTCTGAAACTCTCGTGGTATCCAAGGGATACTATAGGTTTTTCGGGACTCGCGTTAACTTTTTGTAAACATTCTAATGAGGAAATCAGCCAGCAACGAAACCGAGGTTGCGTTTCGAACGAGAATACGGGCCCAGAGGTGAATATTTATTTCTATCGGCAGTTCTGTAAATCCCAAATGCTCTTAATCTGCGAAATCATCATTACATCTACATAATACCCTGCGAGCCACCATAAAGGTGTGTGGCAAGGGGTGAATTGTCACCAAACATGCACTACATATCATGCATAAAAAAGGAATAGTATTAAAATACTAGTCAGAACTTCACTATTTAAAAAGATAAAAATAGCAAACTACGCATACACAAACGTGATGTTAGTTAGGTTACCTTCAAGTCCTTATTCCAACATGCAGCTACCAATGTTATCCATTGCTACACTCGTACTAAATACATTTACCGTTATTCATATCCCTAATTGTACGAGGAAAAACGGACATTTTGAATCTGTCAGTTCGGCAATCAATTTCTCTAATTTTGTGATTATGGTCCAGTCTACCATAGTAAGTTGGGGTCCGCAAAATATTTTTAACATCATCACTTAAAATATTATCTGAGAATTTGTTTAAGATATTAATTCTAAATTTCAACCTACGATCCTACAATTATTCCTAATTTGATTCATTTAATATTGTGGTTACGCTAATAAGGTTATCGTACCGTCCCTTTACAAATGTTGCCGATCTTCGCTGCACACGTTCAAGTTCCTTATTTAGACCGATTTCGTAGGGATCCCATACACTGGCAGCATATTCCAAATGAGGTCTTACAAGGGAAAAGTAGCTGATTTCTCGTACATGATCGTCACATTTACCCAGTACTCTTTTGACGAATCCCAGTTTACGATTCGCTTGACCCATTATTTCACGAATGTGTTTACCCCAGGAAAGATCATGTGTCAGTCTTATTCCAAGATATTTAACGGATTCCACGTTTGTTAAATTTTATGATAAAAAAAGTTAAAGTTAATAACAATAACAAGTGAGAAAATTTAAAATATTTAATAAACGATTGAGGAAGCGTAATATTTTATAGGGAAGAGACTATTTATAGCACTTCCATCCGATCAACCAATCTCGAGAAATTGCACTAATAAAATGAAAAGTAAGAAAGATGTATATAGGTACAATGTGTCGTTATCCCGATATGACGATATCCGATATCCCGATATGTCAATATCCCGATATTTTAATATCCCGATATAATGATATGTAGATATGTCGATATCCCGATATGTCGATTTTCCGATATGGCGATTTTCCGATATGTCGATTTTCCGATATGTTCATATCCCTATGTGTCCATATCACGATATTTTCTATTTATATCGCGAAACCGTTACATCGTCGAATGCGCGATATCAATTTGATATCGTCGTGCGATATTCAAAACAGCATATCGCACAGCCCTAGTATGTAGCACCTACCAGTTTCGTCCCCGTTCTCAATATCAGATTCGCCATGGTGGAGGGGGGGAAGGTAATCAGCGTTTGGGAGCAGCAAAATAGAATGTTTTCTCCACAGAATGAATGGCCCAGAAAAAGCGTATTTGAATGGTCTCTCATGCGCGCCAGCCCACGCCCCAGATGAGGATGGACTTCACCGCCGGCGTCTATTAAAAAGGAGCTCAGTTAATTTCTGGGCCTCTCCCCCCACAGCGCTGTCGCACCGCTTATTGGGCTAACCGCTCATTGTGAGCTGTTTCCAGGGCGACGCGCTAATTGACTCCAGTCGAACTTTCGCATCGACACGCGCCAATTGTTTTTTGCAGGAAAAAAAATCCGTGTCACTCCTCCCCCATGCAGTCTCCACCACTAAAATTGAAGACGTTACTTGCTTTCCTTAAGGGCTGTCTTCCTCTCTCTTCTCCCTCTCCCGCAAATCGTGTCAAATGCTTTTGTGCGAACCTAGTTGCGGCAGCGGAAATCAGCTTCCGTTTTGCAGAAATGTAATAGTTTTGTTCCCATTAGGTATTTTTTCCACCTTAAGAAATCTACATCTACATAATACCCTGCAAGCTACCACAAAGATGTGTGTCAGGGGGTGATTTCTCACCAAAAATGCACTACATATTATGCATAAAAAAGGAATAGTATTAATATAGTAGTCGGAACTTCACTATTTAAAAAAGATAGAAATTGCAAAGCAAGCATGTAAAAAATTCTTTTAGTAGGGTTAGCTTTAAGTACTCATACCGACATGCAGCTACCAATGCTATCCATTGCTACTCTCCGATAGGACATATTTACCGTTATTCGTATCCCTAATTGTACGAGGAAAAAAGGACATTTTGAATCTGTCAGTTCGGCAATCAATTTCTCTAATTTTGTGATTATGGTCCAGTCTACCATAGTAAGTTGGGGTTCGCAAAATAATTTTAACATCATCACTGAAAATATTACCTTGGAATTTATTTAAGAGATGAAGTCTAAATTTCAACCTGCGATCTGACAATGATTCCCAATTTAATTAATTTAGTAGTGATAATTCGAACAAAGTTCCCAATATACTTGCAGTTACATCACTTAAACATAATCCAAACACCTACGAAATTCATGTTCACGGAGTTTAAACCCACGACCTCTAGGTTCATAGGCCGGCTTGTGTAGGACACTAGCAAGATATCTAAGAGTATTCAAAGTATAAATGCGTCGGAGGAAAAAATAATGTCAACAGCTGCACGCTTTAATGAAAATAGTTAATAGTTGCTAAATCTACATAAGATAGCTTGGGCAGCATCCAACATCTACACGATACCCTGTAAGCCACCGCGAGGGTGTGTGCATGCTTGGTGATCTTCACCCCCTGCCACACACCCTCTCGGTGGCTTACAGGGTATCGTGTAGATGTGGATGTAGAAGCGATGACTTTAGTTCAACTTAGAGTTTCAGAGCTTATTAATTTAAAATATAGAATCAGCTTGGTGAGTGAGGGAATCATTACAAGATGCAGATACTAATGCAAACTAAAAAAAAGGATGCAGGTGAACCAAGATTTATCGTTATGGTTTGGCAAATTTTATTCAGTATTTGACGATTTGGGTATGTCATCAGATTCATAAGGATCAACGTGTGAACCCAGTGTTAGGTGTGTTTTTCAGTGTTAACTTCCTCAAGCCAGTTTTTTAATTCCAATAAACTTGTCATAGGGAGATCTCGTACGATAGGAGCTTTGATCTGCTAATTCCTTTCCTCAGCTTAAGCTTGCCATCGCTTCTGCATGTCCATAACCATTTTTAAGGAGAGACAGCGACTTTATTAATATAGCAAGAGGGAATAGTCAGGGAGAGGGTTGAGGTTGTTGTGATGAGAGAAAGACGTGGGGCAATTACATTATTGTCTACCGTTAAGATCTTGTGCTGTAAACCATTATTAATGGATTACACTGCCATGGAAAATAATTCCCTTTCAAACGACTTGAAGTTCCCGCAGAGTAATTCGCTGTAGCGACAGTTAATTGTTCTGTACCTCGTAAGCTGAAAAAAAAAACTTGGCCACGTGCGTGATTTTTAGCTTCTCTCATTGGGGGAAAATCGACGTGTCGTCATCAATTTCGATGGCGTCATTGCCATCTAAGGCCGCACAGAATATAACTATGTCTTACCAACATATGGTTCACTGTTGAAAAGAGGGCCGCGCGATATGCTGTTTTGAATATCGCACGACGATATCATTCTGATATCGCGGATTCGCCGTTATATCGGTTTCGCGACATAAATAGGAAATATCGTGATTTGGACATATCGGGATATGGACATATCGGGTTATCGACATATCGGGATATTGACATATCGGGATATTGACATATCGGAATATCGGATATCGACTTATGATATAATAACTTAAGGCGAAAGATCATATAATTTTAGATAATAGAATTTCTTTTCAATTTTTTGATACGGCCCATATGAGCTGAAGTATAACCATTTTTCCTTGGTCGAAGTACGGTGAACATTTTTTAAATTCCGAATTTTTGTTTTAAAAACAATAATTTTATAAACAAATTTGAACTTTTCTGGTTGAATTCGAGTTTTCAGTGATGAAATCGTACCATGGCCATTCCATTCCCCACATCCAAATTTTATGATAAAAAAAAGTTGTAGTTAATAACAATAACAAATTAGACAATTTAAAATATATAATTAACGATTGAAGAAGTGTAATATTTTGTAAGGAAGAGACCGTTTATAGCACTTCAATCCGATCAACCATTACCGAGAAATTGCGCTAAATAGAGACGTTAATTAAGGGTGACAGAAAAAAACACCGGGATCAATATATCGTAATATCGGGATATCGTCACATCGGGATATCTTCATATCGGGATATCGTCATATTGGGATATCGTCATATCGGGATATCGTCATATTGGGATATCGTCATATCGGGATATTGCCATATGGGGATATCGTCACATCGGGATATCGTCATATCGGAATATCGACATATCGTGATATCGCGTTTCGAAATATCGACCCCCGATCTCAAGTGCATATCGAGTATCGTCGACGATATATCGTGGTATTGCAAAGCCCTAGTTGAAAGCCTGTTTCGTGGTCCCACGGCCAGTGCCTCCCAATTTCCTCTCCTCCGAGTAGTCGCGCGTTGAAATCTCCTTCCACTGTTCGGTACGCGCGTCTACATCTTGTCCGCTGCACTTCACCGCAGAATCGACTCCAAGAGCCTTTGTTTCGGCTGATAACATGGGTCAACCACTCCACAGCGCCGAGACAGGTACTCGACCGTACGCAGGCGAGGGCGGGATGACATCTCCCTGCTCTTGCGCTATCTTTCTCTTCTGGAACGCGAGCGATAAACGTCCCTTCCAACGTTTCCGACAACTGGACAGGAGGTACAGTTAGGAAGCGACCCATCCTGCACAACATCCGTCGCAATAAGGTAATCCATGGTACAGTATACCCTGCATTACGGTGCACCTTACGCCTAGCAGACTCTATGAAGTCTGTTTTCTGATAAGTAAACGGTTATTCCCTTACAGTGCATTACATCTACATCTACACGATACCCTGCAAGCCACCGCGAGGGTGTGTGGCAGGGGGTGAAGATCACCATGCATGCTCTACCGACATGCAAACATGCTACTATATTGTTTCATGCAACTTAATTATTAGTATCTATAGTATTAAAATGATTACTACATGCATCATGCACTACAGTACAATACTCTAAAATATTTCCCCTACCTGTCCCTTTGCTATGGTGTCTATTCTGTTCTCTTATAGTACGGTAGAAAAATGCCATTTTGAATCTATAAGTACGACAATCTATCTCTCTAATCTTATTTATCTGGTGGAATCTAGCATAATACGCTGGTGTTTTTAATATGTACCTAACATCTTCAGTAAAGCTATCCGATTGAAATTTCTCTAATAGATTCAATCTGTACCTTAACCTACGCTCTGATAATGATTCCCACCCTAATTCTTTTATTAATTCAGGAACGCTACTCAACCTATCGTAACACCTTTTAACGAACCTAGCTGCATACTGTCTAGTTCTCTGATCAAACCCAATTCATTAGGATCCCATACACTGGCTGCATACTCAAGGTGGGGCCTAACTAGAGAAAAGTAACATCGCTCTTTTGTCTTCTCATCACATTTCCCAGGTACTCTTTTTATAAATTAGTTAGTTTGCATAGGACATGTTTTCACAACACCAAGATTTCGTAATATTCTATATCGGAACATAAACATTTAAGCCTGAGGCCCGAGAAGTGCCCGCGATTGCATTGAATCGAGTTACCTTAAGACATCCACACCAATGTAAGAATTCCGTAGAGGAAAACCTTCTGTCTTGATCAGGACTCGAGTCCGGATCAGTTTAAATCTATCGGTACGACAATCTATTTCTCTGTTTATCTGGTCAAATCCAGCATAATACGCAGGATATTTTAATATTCTTCCATTTATTCTGACGCATTAATAAACCTACTGGAATACCGTTTCACCTTAGCTGCTCTACGCTGCACACTGTCTAGTTCTCTGATCAAACCTAATTCATTAGGATCCCATACACTGGCTGCATACTCAAGGTGGGCCATAACTAGTGAAAAGTAACGTCGCTATTTTGTATTCTCGTCACATTTTCCAAGTACTCTTTTAACGAATCTACCAGCTAAATAATCTAACTAACTTTCTCTGGGCTAGGAGAGCATGTCGAAGCTGATAGAATTTGAGATATTGCCGTTGTGACACCTCCATTATATTTTTGACATCTATTTTTTGTGACACTTGGGTGTCCATTGTCTTAAAGAACACGAGAAATCGATTTCAGGCCTTTTGCAATCCTGATCGACGGACTTGTCAGCGTGTTTGGGCCCGATTCTCCAGGTGAAGTTACCCCCAGGAGCACTCCGCAACAATGGTTGGGGGGGGGGCCTCCATTGTTGTTCCGCAAAGTGGCAGACTTCCTTCCTGGCTAAATGGGTCGCCTGCGGCCATTCTTGGGATTTGGAACACAATCGCCGCCGTTGCCACCGATCCCTTCAGTGACTCCGTCGCTCGGCTCCCACCCACGGCGCCATCCGCCGATTGTCTCGCGTTGCCCCGGCAACGGCGACGCCGAGCATTGATTGCGCCCGGCAACTGTTAATGCACTTCATTCCACTGGGAGTTAACTCTGTCACAAACGGCTCGTGGGCATGAATTGAAACAAATCAAATCACATTCGGGGCACTTATTTCCGTTAGTGCTCTATTTTCGCAGTTTTTTGACGGACGTTAAGAGTGCATTCCATCAATCTTAGTATTCATATCTACATCTACATAATACCCTGCAGGCCACCATAAAGGAGTGTGGCAGGGGGTGAATTCTCACCAAACATGCACTATACATCATGCATAAAAAAGGATTAGTTTTGATATCCTGTTCCAAACTTCACTAATTAAAAAATGATAAAAATAGCACAGCAACATGCAAAAACATGCTGTCAGTTGACTTAGCTTCAAGTACTTATGCCAACATGAAACTACCTATGCTATCCATTGCTACACTCGTACTAGATATATTTACTGTTATTCATATCCCTAATTGTACGAGGAAAAAAGGAAATCTTAAATCTGTCAGTTCGACAATCAATTTCTCTAATTTTATGATCATGGTCCAGTCTACCATAGTAAGTTGGGGTTCGCAAAATATTTTTAGCATCATCACTGAAAATATGGTCTTCGAATTTTTTAAAGAGATTAAGTTCAAATTTCAACCTGAAATCTGACAATGATTAATTTAATTCATTGAATAGACTGGTTACGGTAATAAGGTTATCGTATCGTCCCTTTACAAATCTTGCCGATCTTCGCAGCACACGTTCAAGTTCCTTATTTAGACCGATTTCGTAGGGATCCCATACACTGGCAGCATATTCCAAATGAGGTCTAACAAGGGAAAAGTAGCTGATTTCTCGTACATGATCGTCACATTTACCCAGTACTCTTTTGACGAATCCCAGTTTACGATTCGCTTGACCCATTATTTCACGTATATGTTTACCCCAGGAATG
Organism: Platycnemis pennipes; assembly: GCA_933228895.1. Classification (NCBI taxonomy): domain Eukaryota; kingdom Metazoa; phylum Arthropoda; class Insecta; order Odonata; family Platycnemididae; genus Platycnemis; species Platycnemis pennipes. The sequence continues at coordinate 9,955,341 of OW121852.1, forward strand.
ATCATGTGTCAGTCTTATTCCAAGATATTTAATGGATTCCACGTTTGTTAATTCATTATTACTTATTTTGTAAGTGCTAGGAGGAGAAAAGGAGTGCTAGGATGTATTTGTTAATCACGTTCGAAAACGACTTGATCCATGAAAGGGAATTCCACAAGTGCTTGCGGTGAGCCCATGTGGTTGTGCCGACTGTCATGGCCGATATAGCTTCACGAATCGGTTGAAATCTCACCTCCATTCCCATCTACCCACGTTGGTCATAGCAAATTTATTTGTTCAGGGGTCATGGCGAACCCATTTGGACACGGCCTCACAGACACTTTCCTCCACAACACCGCCACAACTCTCTCAGTCCGTGGAATTTTGGGTATTTTACGGCTGAAATAAACTTTCAATGGCTCCTTTCTTCCCTTAACTCTGTCTCAACGAGTTTACAGACGTCTTTGTTGGAAATAAGACTACGATTCATGCACATTCCTCACGTCTAGATGTGTGTCTTACCTTGAAAGCCCATTCGGGTTCAATATGAGGGTGCCTTTAGAATGAATTTACGAAATAATAACCCCTCTCGGGAACCCTCTCCTCTGTGGCGTTGAATGCAATATAAGACTCGGTTGTAAAACTAACCAGCCTCTTTCTCATAAAGCAATTCACCATTCATTCAGCCAAATTTGATAGAAGTTATCCCCGCACTGTCTCCGATTTCAAAACTATATGGAACAGGTTGTGTAGTATATAAAAGAGAAGAATTACGTCACAATGAAAAGGTTGGCCGATAGAAGAATCGAGTGGAGGGCTGCGTCAAACCAATCCTAGGATTGATGACCCTAGATGATGATGATGATATTTGGAGAATATATATCAAAAAACAAATTGCTGTGAGCTGCTGCATTCATTAGTTATTCCCCTTCGCCTCTTGCAGCTCGGACTCCCAACTAACGTGATGTTTAACGTGAACAACTAACGTATTATGTAGATGTAGATGTAGATGTAGATGTTAGTTGGATTACCTTCAAGTTTTTACACCAACATGCAACTACCTATGCTATTGAATGAGTCACTCATAATGGACATTTACCGCTATTCATATCCCTGATTGCACAAGGAAAAAAGGACATTTTGAATCTGTCAGTTCGGCAATCATTTTCTCTAATTTTGTAATTATTGTCCAGTCTACCATAGTAAGTTGGGGTTCGCAAAATATTTTTAACGTCATCCCTGAAAATATTGTCTTGGAATTTGTTTAAGAGGTTAAGTCTAAATTCAACTTGCGATCTGGCAATGATTCCCACTTTAATTCATTTAATAGACTGGTTACGCCAGTATAGTTATCGTACCGTCCATTTACAAATTTTGCCGATCTTCGCTGTATACGTTCAAGATCGTTATTTAGACCGATTTCGTAGGGATCCCATACACTGGCAGCATATTCCATAGGTCTAAAAACGGTCAGATGTGTAGAACGCGTAGATTTCCGACGGATGAAATCAGAATTATATGTCATTTCATGCTCAGAAGACTTCAAGGTCGGCCAATGGCGTAACTGAGGTTGATCCGTGGTTTGCAGACAAAAGATATATTAGACGAATGACATCGCCGGCACCTGTCTTGCCGAGAGAAAGAAAAAACCCCATCCGCCTTCTACGACGTTTAAGGGGAGTGTTTTCTCGGAGCTGGAGACCAGTTTTCCCTCCGAAGACCCGGAGCTATTATTCCCCCATTAAATACGTCTTCCTTCCACAGCTCCGTGTCCTTCCGCCGCGAGACCACTGCATTCTGTACTCGACGGCAGAATCCGAGGAATCCCGAAGAGAAACAGCCTCCGGGACGATGATGGGAATAAGGGCAGGGAGAGATGTCGAGTGTTAGTAGGTGGGATGGCACTCTCACCCAGGGTGCAGGTGTCGCTGTCACGAACGCGAAACGACTGTCGTGCGGTAAACATACGGGGGGGGGGGAGAATACTGAAAGCTAGGATTTATGGAGCGAATACTAGGGAAATGAGAAAAGACGAAAGAGTGGTGTTTCCACTTTCAAGACCATGTTTACGCTGAAGATTAAATGGATCGAGCGAGTAAGTTGGGCTGTGCGATACCACGATATATCGTCGACGATACTCTATATGCACTTGATATCGGGAGTCGATATTTCGAAACGCAATATCACGATATGTCGATATCCGATATCCCGATATGTCGATATCCGATATCCTGATATGTCGATATCCCGATATGACGATATATCGATATCCGATATCCCGATCTGTCGATATCCCGATATATTTCCCGACAACCCCTTGGAATGTGAATGGTGTTCATTAACATCTACATCTACATAATACCCTGCAAGCCACCACAAGGGTGTGTGGCAGGGGGAAATTAACATGCCCTAAATCCCATGTTTGGTGAGAATTCACCCCCTGCCACACACCGTTATGGTGGCTTGCAGGGTATTATGTAGATGTAGGTGTAGATGTACCGCGATATGTAGATATCCCGATTTGTCGATATCCCGATTGCCGATATTCCGATATGTCGATATCTCGATATGTCCATATCACGATATTTCCTATTTATATCGCGAAACCAATATATCGGCGAATCCGCGAAATCAGAATGATATCGTCGTGCGATGTTCAAAACAGCATATCGCACAGCCCTACGAGTAAGTAAAAAGGAAGTGCTAAGAAGGGTAGGAGAAAAGAGAAGTCTGCTGACAACTCTAAAAAGAAGAAGGGACAACTTGATCGGCCATATATTCTTTCTTTCTATCTATCTATCTATCTATCTATCTACATAATACCCTGCAAGCCACCATAAAGGTGTGTGGCAGGGGGTGAATTCACACCAAACTTGCATTACATACCATGAATAAAAAAGGAATAGTATTAATATAGTAGCCAGACCTACACTATTTAAAAAAGATAGAAATTGCAAAGAAAACATGCAAAAACATTCTGGTGGTTGGGTTAGCTTGAATACCTTATACCAACATGCAACTATCTATGCTATCCATTGCTACACTCGTATTGGATATATTTACCGTTATTCAAATCCCTAATTGTACGAGGGAAAAAGAACATTTTTAATCTGACAGTTCGGCAATCAATTTCTCTAATTTTGTGATTATGGTCAAGTCTACCATAGTAAGTTGGGGTTCGTAAAATATTTTTAACATCATCACTGAAAATATTGCCTTGGAATTTGTTTAAGAGATTAAGTCTAAATTTCAACCTGCGATCTGACAATGATTCCCAATTTAATTCATTTAATATGCTGGTTACGCTAATATATTTATCATACCGTCCCTTTACACATCTTGCCGGTCTTCGCTGCACACGTTCAAGTTCGTTATTTAGACCGATTTCGTAGGGATCCCATACACTGGCAGCGTATTCCAAATGAGGTCTTACAAGGGAAAAGTAGATGATTTCTCGTACATGATCGTCACATTTATCCAATATTCTTTTGATGAATCCCAGTTTACGATTCGCTTGACCCATTATTTCATGTTATATTAAAAGCAGTTCAGAATCGAATTCGGTCTGTAAAGGGTTAGCTGTACGGCCGCCACTAATGGTCTACGTGGTGGACTCCCGTCTCCTTTCTCGTAATGCGCCGGCGCGGCCTGTGTTTTCGATTGCCTCTCTATTGATGTCCATCGTGATCAGTTCGCCAATCAGAGGGCCCAGGAGAGCGGAAAACTTCTGAGGGTCTCGAAGTTTTGCCAATTATTCGAGAAGTCGGATACGAGCGGAGGGGATGCACCTCACTCTGAGCTATAAATGGGCGTCGACTTCAATTCAATTGGTCACGATTGTGTTTCCGGGTGATTGGCACTCCGTGACACCCAGTGTCAACCACCGCAGAGTGGTGCCACTAGAAATAGGTTCCAGACTTCCAGGTTCCAGGATAGGTCACGGTAGAGTCGAAATCGAAGGCCAAACGCCACATGTATGCCTTGGGAGTGTGGAAGGATTATTTCTTTCTTCTCTGGTGACTCGACAATAAGAAAACAGTCGATGGTTTTCCTCCTGTTCTCCATTGTGAACCTTTAGCAGTTGAAACTATCCCGAAATAATCAACGACTAATCGGTGTTCACGGTGTACATACGCATTGCGGTGCGTGTTGCAAGCAGCAACGTCATAGAATCAAAGATCACTCCTGATCACAATGGGGGCGTTTGCTCGGAACCGAAATCATAATTTTGTGCACGAAATCGTTAGATGGAAACGAAAAGAGAAATTTGGTGAAAAAATTAATCTTCTAACCACAACCATGCGCTCATAATTGAAAAATTAAAATAAGCAAAAGGTGACGCACACCGAAAAAGCTGCTGTGATATCAATGACGTCATTTTCCTCCCGTCCTTGACTGCTTTTAGGGGAAGGGAAGGGAGTGGAGAGGGGTTCTCGGAAAGTCTGCGCGCACATTTCCAGTCGCAACTGCTCCTTTTGGCAGAGTAAACTGCGCCCCCCCCACCCCCCTTTGCAATAAGGCGAAGTAGCTTCGCGGGCTCAGTTGTGACAGGACGAAGTCGATATAGAGATTTTCGCCGCTTGTAACTCGATGGTATGGTACTGGTGTGATCCTATTTGAAAGGAAAGGCGCACCAAGGTCTTAACGTCCAGCTTGACGGACGGGCAGTCTCTCTTTCCTCGCGCCCTAGCGTACAGACCAATATTATTCCATTATTCATCTACATCTACACGATACCCTGAAAGCCACCGCGTGGGTGTGTGGTAGGGGGTAAAGATCACCAAGCATGCACTATTGACATGCAAAGAAGCAACTATAGGGTCTCATGCAACTAGATTGTTAGTATCAATAGTATTTAAGGGGTTAATACATGCATCATGCACTACAGTACAATACACTAAAATATTTCCCCTACCTAGGTATCCCGTTGCTATGCTGCCTATTCTGTTCTCTTATATTACGGGGGAAAAATGCCATTTTGAATCTATAAGTACGACAATCTATCTCTCTAATCTTGTTTATCTGATCGAATCTAGCATAATACGCTAGTGTTTTTAATATTTTCCTAACATCTTTAGTGAAGCTATTTGATTGAAATTTCTCTAATACATTTGATCTGTACTTAAACCTACGCTCTGATAATGAATCCCACCTGATTCTTATATTATTCTGAAACAATTATTCAAAATCTTCATCCACTGCCTCTGGGTATTAGGCCCATTCACGACTCCATACCCTCTTCCTTCCTTCGACTGTTCTTTGTCGGATCGCGGACGCATTTCAGCGCCTCTTTTTTCGACGTTTTGAATAATTTAAAACTTTCTTCGTCATCGTTCTCATACCTCCAGCGAAATGGGACGTGACACGGCGAAGAGTGAATCGCGGGGGGGGTGGGAGGGGAAAGATTCACTCGGAGTCACTCGGGAGTCACTGGCGGGGTGTCACTTTCTTCATTCTTGCGGCGGTGGGAAGCGTTCCCCCCCCTTTCAGGGTGTAGTGGCCAGGGGTCAAGCCTTTTGCCTGCCTCCTCCTAAAAAAAAGCACGCGAGAGAGCGCTCCCGATTTCGATAGTCGCGGTGTCTTACGGGAACTGGGTGCCCAAGCCTGGGAGCCACGAAAACGCGTAATGGGCGTCCATTGTCTCAGCGGCTAATTGTTTCTTAGCGGGTGGAAGAAAGCGGAGGGCTCGAGGTGAAAGTCGAGCGGCCTTTTTTTTTCTATTTTTCGTTTGAGATGCGTAGGAAAAGGGTGCGTGTCGGGGAGAAGGACGGAGACTGGAAAACAGGCGACGAGCGGGATTCGTGCGGAGAGATCTCAACGCGCGCCGATGTTACTTCTGAATGCGCCCTTCTGGAAAGTGGAATGTCTGTCAGTTGTAAGAAAAAAACTCTCTCGAATAACAGCTTCATCTATTCATTCAAGCTTGCACTGCATGTAGGAAAATTCCTGGTGACAACGATAGAAGATATGAATGATATGTTCAGCATAACTGAGAGATAGAAAGAAACGAAACAATGTGATGGCTTAACATAAATTACACTGCAAAAATTAATATCCTCCTAGATATGCTAAACATTTACTTCTAAATGCTTTCAAGGATTTATTATCTACATCTACATAATGCCCTACTAGCCACCTCAAGGGTGTGTGGCAGGGGGTGAATTCTCACCAAACATGCACTACATATCATGCATTTTAAAGGATTCATATTAATATATAAGTCTAAACTGCACTATTTAAAAAAAAGATAAAAATAGAAAACTACGAATTAAAAACGTGTTGTTAGTTGGGTTACCTTCCAATCCTTACACCATCATGCAAGTACCTATACTATGGATTGATTGACTCGTATTGGACCTATTTACCGCTATTCACATCCCTAATAGTACGAGGAAAAAGGACATTTTGAATCTGTCAGTTCGGCAATCAATTTCTCTAATTTTGTGATTATGGTCCAGTCTACCATAATAATTTGGGGTTCGCAAAATATTTTTAACGTCATTAGTAAAAATATTATCTTGGAATTTATTTAAGAGATTAAGTCTAAATTTCAACCTGCGATCTGACAATGATTTCCAATTTAATTAATTTAATAGACTGGTTACGCTAATAAGGTTATCGTACCGTCCCTTTACAAATCTTGCCGATATTCGCAGCACACGTTCAAGTTCATTACTTAGACCGATTTCGTAGGGATCCCATACACTGGCAGCATATTCCAAATGAGGTCTAACAAGGGAAAAGTAGCTGATTTCTCGTACATGTTCGTCACATTTGCGCAATACTCTTTTGATGAATCCCAGGCTAAGATTAGCTTGACCCATTATTTCACGTATGTGTTTACCCCAGGAAAGATCATGTGTCAGTCTTATTCCGAGGTATTAATGGATTCCACGTTTGTTAATTCGTTATTACGTATTTTGTAATTGCTAGTAGGAGAGCTATTCTTTTTCCAAAAATTCATTACAAGACATTTTTTAAAGTTTAATTCTAATTGCCATGTATCACACCAAGTTTCAATTGCTTGTAGGTCAATATTTAAATATTCTTTATCGTTTGGGCATAGAATTTCCCTGTACACTACTGCGTCATCGGCAAATAGACGTAACTTACTTTTTACCACCTAACTGATATCAGTTATGGGCACAGGAGTGGACCCATCACACTACCTTGTGGGACACCCGAAGTGACTTTAATTGCCGGTGAGGTAACACCGTCCAAAACAACCCTTTGCACCCGATCATGCAGAAAATCATTAATCCATTATATAATGTTACTGTCTAATCCATAAGATTTTAATTTCAAAAAGTTTGATATGAGACACCTTGTCAAAAGCTTTCTTCAAGTCGAGAAATATAGCATCCACTGGAATATTATTTTCGGCAGAAACTAAAATATCGTGGGTATTTACTCTGTTAATATTGAAAAAAATCTGAATCTTCATATTTTCCCTTAATAACATGTATCAATTCGCCCTCGTATGTAAATATTTAGTACTTAGGATGCAAGCGTCTTCAGATTGGTTTCTTTTGCCAACCGCGGCCGTACGCCGTCAACGGGTACGGCCGTTTAAATAGCGTAGTTTTAAACAGTACCTATAAAAGTACTGATCCTTTTTTTATGCATGATATGTAGTGCATGTTTGGTGAGAGTTCACCCCCTGCCACACACCTTTATGGTGGCTTGCAGGGTATTATGTAGATGTAGATGAAACGGGCGACCCATCGCTGTCGACACGAGCGCTGTGCCGCGACCAATCCTGGAAGTCGCATCAATCTGAGAAGCATGGAGCGCGCTTTGCGCTTCCTCTGTCTTCGGTTCATGAATCCCTGCGCCCCTCGCGTTCCCATGGCGACCGTTTCAACGGAAGCTGAAGATCATCTTCGATCCTCTCACGATAAGGCGGGCTCCATCGACACCCACTCCGAAATTGCAGCCGACCGCTAGTCTGCAGAACGGACCCGGCGATGAAACCTTATTGTTCCACATTTTCAGGTCTCACGAAACGGTACGACTCGCCAAACTTGGTTCCTCATTACGGTGAAGGATGGTAATCAAACACTTGGCGTACCAGTGCCCTAGAGGGAGTGGAAGCGTAAGGTATCTACATCTACATCTACGTAATACCCTGCGAGCCACCACGAGGGTGTGTGGCAGGGGGTGAAGATCACCATACATCAATACTGACATGCAACCAGGATATTTATTGGAGACATGCTAGACAATAGGGTCACATGCAACTAGATGGTTAATAACTACGAAATAAGAAAGGGAAAATTGGTTGATATTACATGCATCATACACTACAGACTACTCTGACTATATTTCACCTATCCCTTTGCTACGCTGCCTACTCTTCTCTCTTATGGTACGCGAGAAAAATGACATATTAAATCTATCGGTACGACAATCTATCTCCCTAATCTTGTTAATCTGATCAAACCTAGCATAATACGCAGTGGTTCTTAATATCTAACATCATCTGTGAACAAATCGTTTTCGCATTTACTCAATAGGATTAATCTAAATTTTAACCTGCGTTCTGGTAGTAATTCCCATCCTAGTTCCTCTATTAAACTCGTAACATTTATACCATTATCAATACGGCCTTTAACAAATCTATCGGATCTCCTTTGCACACGCTCTCTTTTATCATACCTTCCTCGGACGGAATCTGCATTGACGTCGTAACATAACAATTGAGCCGCCAATATCAATAATACATTGTGCAAAAATGGAAGTAAACAAATGTTTGCAGGTGACGCCGGGGCCAATCGGCAGAAGCGTTGGTAATTAAGGAAACAATAGGACAGAACGAGAATCGGGGAGTTGTGTGTTAGACGCGGTGGTGTGGAGACGCAGAAGTGACGTGTGCTTAAGAAAGGGTATTATTTTGTGTGCTAGTTGGTGTCTGTGTGGGTGAATAAGTATCCGTGAGGGAAGAGACATTATTGGGTTGTTGTGTTGTGTCAGATTTGATTTAAGAAGTGGCTCGAAAGAAAAGAAAGTGAAAAAGTGTATGGCCTGTTAAGTGCGAGCCTGAAGAGACGTTTTTTTTGTTTGTTTGTGTTTGATTAATTTTTAAGTGCATTTCGTGAGGGAAATTTTATTGCCTGTGCAGGTTTTATGCAATAAATGTGTGAAATATAATACATAAAGGCAGATATTACGTCATTGTGATAGGGTCGCGGTTGTGGTCATGGGAAGCAATCTTCATATCAGCCTGCCAACAGCAGCACAGGGCAAGCTGGTGGTTACTCCACAACCGATTACCATCATCCGCACCTATATAACTGTGTGGCAGGGGGGGGGAGAACCATCACCAATCATAGAGAACGCTTACTACCATGTAAGCATGCAAAAAAAATACTACTCCGTGTAAACAGAACAGAACATGAAACCACGGAGTCACAACCCTGAGGAAAACATTAAGCATGCAGTCACGACACTAGTGCAGTTTCAGCAGCAAATGACACTAAATGGGGGCGTATACTCGGGACCGAAATTTCAATTTTGTACACGAAATTGTTAGATGGAAACGAAAAAAGAATTTTAGTGAAAAAATTAATCTTCTAACCACAACCATTCACTCATAAAGCAAAAATCAAAATAAGCAAAAGGTGACGCCCACCAAAGAAGCTGCTGTGATAACATTGACGTCATTTTCCTCCCGTCGTTGACTGCTTTTCGGGGAAGGGAAGGGAGTGGAGGGGGGTTCTCGGAAGGTCTGCTCCCACAGATGCTGTCGCAACTACTCCTATTGTCAGAGTCAGCTGTGTCCCCCCATTTGCGATAAGGCGAAGTAGCTTCGCGGGCTCAGTTGTGATTGGACAAAGTCGTTATTCGTCAGAGGTTGCACCACGCCCACTTTTCCGAAAGGGTTACAAACATCAGTTTTTCGCCGCTTATAACTCGAGAAATAATTGACGGATCGAAAAACGGAAAAATATGGGTCTTTTTATTTTACAAACTCTATCAGTCGGCTTAAAAAAATTCGGCAATAAAAAAATATGGTAAACGACCCCATTGTCAGTTGATGGAATGTAGTTTTTAAGTAGCTAGTAATTTCTATAAATAAATTAAAATATTAGCTTATATTTTCTGTAGTCCACCCGCGCAATGAGCAGCACCTCAAATACTTCAAAAGATGCTCTACAGGAACGGCCGATAGCGCTTCTCATGCTCTCTATGGTGCTCTCCGTCGCTCACTGCGCACCACAAACCCAATTCTAATCCTCACTCAATCCTCACCCACAGGCAGGACTATACGCTTATCAACACAATACCATATAACTATCTTCATAAAAATATGAGGTAGGGGGCGAATCTTCATCAAAGGTGCTTGACCTATCATTCTCACAGAGGATTAGTAGCTTATGTGTTCACGTTCTGTTATTGAGTTCTCGTAAAAACCACCGTGAGCATTGGTTAAGGCGTGTAATATTTTATTTATAGCCATGGGTTCAAAGCCCACCTGTGGAATTTTTTGTGTTTGAAAATCTTTCAGAAAAAGCGCAGCGATGCCCAGTCATATACATTTGTGCGTAGCATTCACCACAACATTTTTAGCTATCAACCTATTTCCTAGATTTCCTATTCACCCTTTCGAGCGAGTGTAGGGGGCGATTACGGGAATAACATTATTGTTTCAGAGTGGATACTATATGCTGTTATGGTACATACATCTATGCACAAAAACGAACTTGAACGTGTGCAGCGAAGATAGGCAAGATTTGTAAAGGGACGGTGCGATAACTATATTAGCGTTCCCAGTCTATTAAATGAATTAAATGGGGAATCTTTTTCGGGAATCATTGTCAGATCGCAGGTTGAAATTTAGACATAATCTTCTAAATAAATTCCAAGATAATATTTTCAGTAATGACATTAAAAATATTTTGCGAACCCCAACTTACTATGGTAGACTGGACCATAATAACAAAATTAGAGAAATTGATTGCCAAACTTACAGATTCAAAATGTCCTTTTTCCTCGTACTATTAGGGATGTGAATAACCGTAAATATATCCAGTAGGAGTGTAGCAATGGATTACATTGGTAGCTGCATGTTGGCATAAGGACTTGAAGGTAACCCAACTAACAGCACGTTTTTGCATGCTTAGTTTGCTATGTTTATATTTTTAAATATTGCATTGTAGACTAAAATATTAATTATAATTCTATTTTATGCATGAAATATAGTGCATGTTTGGTTAGAATTCAACCCCTGCCACACACCTTTGAGGTTGCTTGCAGGGTATTACGTAGATGTAGATGTAGATGAAAACGTCCTGGGCGGTTGCTAGGATGGGCTGTGTAACGCAAATACATTTTGTTTGCAAAAAAACAATTATAGTGAGTGCACTAATGACGTCAATGTAGCGACTATAACGAAATTTCAGTGTAAACGGCACGTACATATAATTATTATAATGGAAAATTTACCGTCAAATTTATTTCGGATTTAGTATGAAACGAAATTTTACTGTAGGCAACGGATTTCTCGTGGACTCGGGCCTATGGGAGAGAAACCCTTTCCAGCATATCATCCTTAGTTTCAGAAGAAAATGTTCGCTAGCTTTCTCATCATCTTCTCAGCGTCTCCGCGTATGTAAAATAACAGTTTTTCAACGTGAGATCTCGCATCCTGACTATCGATACTTAGAAAGGCTTTTGAGGTGCCATACTTATATCCATTCTTGTTCCTCTCAAATGCGCGTAATCGCGAAGCGGAGATACGAAGAACGAATCGTTCAAATAGTGAGCCGGATCAAACGGATCGTGACCGCGGAAGTTGGTTCGTGGCGTCTCGTGAAGGAGGCATTCCGTGCGAAGCGCTCCCGGCGATGGATGATATAAGAAAGCGGGCGGAGAAGCGTGGATGACCCCTCCACGACCTTGGCACTCTCTCTCTCTCTCTGAGACCTCCTCCCCCCCCTCCTGCGATCCACCGAAAGGTGAGCGGCAGGGGCTGTCCAACCGCATTCACTCACGCTACCCTATCCATCGTTACCTACACTACCGGTATTACCGACAGTGATGGGAAGGGTACCGGAAAAAGTAACTGGGCTCCGTTGATTTGATTCAAGGTACGGAATTAGTGAACGTGGAATCAGTTAAGTACTTAGGGGTAACACTTAATCAAGATCTATCATGGGGGAAACATATCAGCGAAAGATAGGACTGAAGGCGTCACTTTGTGGAATTTTGTGACGGTATTCATGGTAACGTATAAAATAAAACTTTTAGTCTGTTCCTCACTTTTTTAATAATAAACTCTAAGGTATAAGGTAAGGTTATTAATAAAAAAGTGTGGAATAGACTAAAAGATTTATTTTATTCGTTACCATGAATACCATATCAGCGAAATATTGAGTGAAGCAAATAGAAAGTTGGGGTTTTTGAAAAGAATATTAGGGAAATGTGAGGAGAGGGTGAAGGAACGTTGTTATTTTTCAATTGTTAGACCACACTTATGTTAGAATATACTGCGAGTATATTGGATCCTTATGAAGCAGGCTTAATTTACGAATTAGATCGAGTACAACGAAAAGCGGCGAGATATGTAAAAGGGTGTTACGATAGGGAAAGCAGTGTGTCTTTCTGCTCAGTATGTTAGCCGAATTGGGATGGGAATCGCTGTCACATCGTAGGCTGAATTATAGACTTAATCTTCTCGGAAAATTTAAGGAGGGACATTTCATTAATGACGTTAATCATGTATGTTACTGGCTCCGACTTATTATGGTAGGCTCGATAATTCTAATAAAATTAAGGAGGATAGATTGCAGGACGGACAGGTTTAAAATGTCTTTTTTTCCACGTTCGATTCGAGTTCAGAACGTTAGACATCGCGTAAATCGGTAAAAATTATAGAGGTAATATTCAGAGTAGGTCGATAGTATTTTTTATTTCCTATTTCGTGTTCAAGTCAAGGTGAGACTCGCATGCATTGCTTTTTTTGCATGCATGAGAATCTATATAATTGGTGTCGGATTTCAAGTCATGCTATAACCAAGTTCTTCCATATTTAACTTGGTACTCCAGGACACTAGGATAAGTGTTCTAAAGTGAACATCCACGGAGAAACAATCAGCATGCTACGATTCGCTGATGACATAGCTCTCATAGCAGAGACAGAGAAGGAGCTGAATAAGATGCTAAAAACCATGGAAAGTACAATGGCTATACATCAGCTGAGATCAATAAGAAGAAAACTAAGATATTGGTGTGCAACAAGAAAGAGGAGGCCAAAACCAACTTTATACTAAGAAAACAGAAACTGAAAGAGGTGAAAGAGTTCTGTTACCTGGGAAGCAGAGTAACCAACGATGGACGAAGCAAGAAAGAAATAGTGAGTAGAATAGCCCAGGCAAAGGAGTCATTCTATCAAAAGAAGAAACTACTTACAGCTGGAAATACAAGCTTAGAAGTAAGGAAGCAATTCATCAAAACGTATATCTGGAGCATGTTTCTTTACGGCAGTGAGGCATGGACGATGACAGCAGCGGAGAAGAAAATGGGGGAAGCATTCGAAATATGGTGCTACAGAAGAATGCTGAAGATGAAATGGATCGACCGAGTAAGTAACGAGGAAGTCCTGAGAAGAGTGGGAGAAAAGAGAAGTCTGCTGAAAACTATAAAAAGAAGACAGGACAACTTAATCGGCCATATCTTAAGACACGATAGCCTGATGAAGACAATCGTCGAGGGAAGAGTGAGCGGGAAGAATGGAAGAGGCAGGCCTCGTATGAGTTACATAGAACAGGTCGTAAAGGACGTGAAAGAGAGGAACCACGTTAATATGAAGAGGGCCGATAGAAGAATCGAGTGGAGGGCTGCGTCAAACCAATCCTAGGATTGTCGATCCTTGATGATGACTTATGTTCATAAAGTAGATGTGTGTCAGATAAATTGTAAAGACGGAGGTGCTCATGGAGTACAATTTTTTCACCAAATCCGGTGGTGAAGAGAGAGATAGGCTGAAAATATCAACAATAATTACTCCGCAGTCGTTTTTTTTTGCCGGTTAGAGGCTAGAGACAAAGTTGGTGTGTACCTACTCTTGCGGCAGTAAAAAGCCATCTGTGAGTGGATGGCACTCAATTGCATTCGTTGGTTTCGATGAAATTCTTCTCCAATTACGAAAGGTAAAACAGTTGAAGCAAATGCTCGTCTGGTGACGGGTCGTAGGAAGAGAATTGCGCGATATGGGGAATACAACTTGACCAAAAAGTGAGAAAATGTTTGACTGCAATCTTTATTGGCATTAAGAAAAGTTAAAAAAAACACGATCGTACCCAAGTTCCATTGTTCTCACTCAATAAAAATCGGAAACAGTCAAGTGACAAGTGGCCGTATTCCTAGTGTTCATGGGGAATTAACATTATCTACATCTACATCTACACGATACCCTGCAAGCCACCGCGAGAGTGTGTGGCAGGGGGTGAAATTCGCCAAGCATGCACTACCGACATGCAATCAAGCAACTATAGGGTCTCATGCAACTAGATTGTTAGTATCTATAGTATTTAAGGGGTTAATACATGCATCACGCACTACAGACTACTCTAAAATATTTCCCCTTCCTATCCCTTTCCTATGCTGCCTATTCTGTTCTCTTATCGTACGGGGGAAAAATGCCATTTTGAACTATCGGTACGACAATCTATCTCTCTAATCTTATTTATCTGGTCGAATCTAGAATATTAAGCTGGTGTTTTTAATTGTGAATTTCCCACACACATTTCCGTACTTTTATTCGTATTTCATTCGGTCCGCACAGAGCATTACTAAGAGAGAGAGAGAGCGGAACAAATAAATGCACAGGAGGACTTCTACAAAGTGACGGGAGACCCTGGTCTTGGGAACTAATGTTGGAATTCCTGAAAATTTATTCGTCATCGTCAGTATGCCATCCTGAGATTGGTTTGATGCAGCTCTCCTCTGAATTCTTCTATTGCCATCAAATTTGCGTATTTCTTCTCTTTCTTAGCTTCCATTGGTTTCTACAGGTCTGCTGGTTATAGAGTCGCATCATATCTCGTTCTCCCTGGTCCAAAGAAGGCGCGCCTTCTGCTCTCCTCAGAATTGCCGGTGGCTTAAGAAGGTTGGCTCGCGACTGCTTGACTCAAGTTATTGCGATCTGCAAGTGACTGCTTGACTCAAGATAAATAAGATTAGAGAGATAGATTGTCGTACTGATAGATTCAAAATGGCAATTTTTCCTCCGTACTATAAGAGAACAGAATAGGCAGAATAGCATAGGGATAGGTAGATTAAATATTTTAGAGTAGTCTGTAGTGCATGATGCATGTATTAACCCCTTAAATACTATAGATACTAGCAATCTAGTTGCATGAGACCATATAGTTGCTTGTTTGCATGTTAGTAGTGCATGCTTGGTGATCTTCACCCCCTGCCACACACCCTCGCGGTGGCTTGCAGGGTATCGTGTAGATGTAGAATTTGTCTAAGGAATCTTATTCATTTAAGTACGAGTACCTATATGCCTGCTAAGTGATCGTTACTTCGCAAAGAAAATTACCTAAGGTATTGAGGGTCATAAGTATCACAAGAAATACGATGGAAAGTCGATTGATATATTTTTTATGTTAATTTTAATCAATTCGACGATGGAGTCAATTCAGCATTTACTTTAAAGAAATAAATTCATGTACTCAATGAATTTACTAATTTATAACACCAGAATATTACTATCAAACGTTATGATATAATATTTCTTGAAATATTCTTTAATATCTCATCATTAATGATATTATTCATACGCCAACCATTTTGGCAACAGCGACTGCAGCGCAACTTGAAGTCAACTAACGCATTTCGTCTGCTATAAGCACAGAAATTGGTGGATTTAGCTAAAAATACGGTAGGTTGATGCCTTTCTTTCGTGTCATTTTATTCCTTGTGACATTACGCATATAATATCAGTTTTTTGCACAAATGGCGTGTCACTATGGTATTTTAAAACTTTTTAAAAATTTTTCCATGTTACGGCCATCTCACCGTTAATCGTATGTAATTTCAAATGCAATTTGTGCAAATAGGAGTATGGGTTGGTGTAATTATCTTCACTTTATTAGATAGAGGAACTTTAGTAGTGCTGAAAATATAAAAAAAAATTAATTGACTTTCACTTTTCGGATCAACCTCCTTAAATTCACATAAATTGCCATGCGAAAAAATTCACCAAGACCGGGAAACGAACCACGGATCTTTGGCTTTCCGGGCCAGTGCGCAGACCACTACGCTACCCAGGATCCCTAATTCTCATGGCAATTTAACCGAGGTTCAGGGTACTAGATGTTGAGCCCTTGCGGTCCATCAAGGATGGCAACGCAAGGGACACAGGGCTTCAAGGAAGCCACTACCAAAGGTGAACCCTATCCAGCGCTAGAGCCGCGCTTGGCGGTAAATGTAGGAAATATCAAGCCTGCCGCGTGAACGGCGGTGAAATTAACAATAATTACCATGCGAAAAAATTCACCTGGACCGGGAATCGAACCACGGACCTTTGGATGTGAATTTCACCGCCGTTCACGCGGCAGGATTGAAATATCTTACATCAACCTCCTCAAATGATTTTCGGACGTTTTGTGTGTGACGCCGCGGGATCCTAAAGGAGGAGACGCCTCGATTCGATGTACTTCAATCAGTAACAAGCGACGAGAATGTTCTCTTTCTCGGACGCGCTACGCACGAGACATATTTCCATCACATGATGCTCCTCATCCCTGTGGACCTCCGACTGTGTCAGCAAAACAGGCTGATTGTGCGACGGACTGTTCAGAGACAAATAAAGTGATTTCGAGTAGACCCCAGCCTTCCTTTAAGGCGCCTCAGGCCGAGAAAAGTTTTAGGATGGCATAGAAGGGAAAGCAGTTTTACTGCTAACCACGGAAAATGCCTACTTTTTTTCTTGTTACTGCGTAAGTCAAGAGGAAAGAGAAACTCCACCTTTTCCTTTATGACAGTGAAAAAATACAGCTTTCGCATTCCTTTGAAAATTGAAATTAAAGCAATAAAAATTCACATACGTCAACGAAAACCGTTTTCAATGATGACTTCGCCCAAATAAGTTGTCTGTAGAGTCATCTTCCCTGAGTCAGGCGTTACCGATGACAGAAATGTGCCTATGTAAGGGAGAAAAGACGTATTGGCCTTTTCATTTGATATATCACGTTTCTTTTCGAAAATATTGCCATCTAATTTTATTTCTTCCCGAATATATACATCTACATCTACACGATACCCTGCAAGCCACCGCGAGGGTGTGTGGCAGGGGGTGAAGATCACCAAGCATACACTACCGACATGCAAACAAGCAACTATAGGGTCTCATGCAACTAGATTGTTAGTATATATAGTATTCAAGGGGTTAATACATGCATCATGCACTACAGACTACTCTCAAATATTTCCCCTACCTATCCCTTTGCTATGCTGCCTGCTCTGTTCTCCTATAGTCTCTACATAAGGATGAGTTTCTGTAGGTAGTGGTAATCGATATTACGGAGAGGCGACCGATAACCGCTAGCACCACTAGGAAGAATTAGTGGCTGTATGCAAAAAGGTGGCCATTACTTTGGAAACGGAAGAAAGAAACCAGGTGTTGATGACGTTAGCCTGTTCTTAACTAAAGAAACCAAGGGGCCCACAGTTTGACGTAATATCCGACTGAAGGCACATCCCACTGAGCTTGAAATGCTCTTCACTAGGCATCCAAGGGTGAAGTTGTATCCTTCCACGACATTTCTACCTCTCTCGGGACTCGGACCCGGGTGCTCCCGGATGAGAATCAAACACCTTACACCTACATAACACCCTGCAAGTGACCTTCAAAGGTGTGTGGCAGCAGGTGAATTCTCACCAAAAATGCGCAATATTTCATGCATAAAATAGGATTATTATTAATATATTATTCAAAACATCACTATTTAAAAAGATAAAAATAGCAAACTAAGCATGCAAAAACGTGCTGTTAGTTCGGTTACCTTTAAGTCCTTACACCAACATACTATGGATTCAATCATTCGTATTGGATATCTTTACCGATATTCATATCCCTAATTGTACGAGGAAAAGAGGGCATTTTGAGTCTGTCAGTTCGGCAATCAATGTCTTTAATTTTGTGATTATGGTCCAGTCTACCATAGTAAGTTGGGGTTCGAAAAATATTTTTAACGTCATCACTAAGTATTATCTTGGAATTGATTTATGAGATTAAGTCTAAACTTCAACCTGCGATCTGACAATGATTCCCAATTTAATTCCTTTAATAGACTGGTTACGCTAATAAGGTTATCGTACCGTCCCTTTACAATTCTTGCCGATCTTCGCTGCACACGTTCAAGTTCATTACTTAGACCGATTTCGTAGGGATCCCATACACTGACAGCATATTCCAAATGAGGTCTAACAAAGGAAAAGTAGCTGATTTCTCGTGCATGATCGTCACATTGCCCAATACCTACTCTTTTGAAGAACCCCAGTCTACGATTAGCTTGACCCATTATTTCACGGACGTGTTTACCCCAGGAAATACCTAGGTTACAGCACCAGCCTCATCCCCGAGGCTTTGTGATGCTGGTGACAAAGAGACCGACGTGAATTCAGCTGGAGCTTCGTTTGCGACGTTAGGAAATCGAATCTTTGGCTTGAGTGGGGAAAGGAGGGAGGGGCGGAGGAATGCAACATGGCGTCCTGCGCACCACAGAGGCCCGGCTGGGTCAAGAGGGGCGGAGTAGCTTCTCGCTGCAGGGACTGCGCACCATCGCGTGCCTGCTTGTCAGTGCGTGCGAACTGCAGCGGATGGAAGCGGCGCAAAATACGCTTGTCGAGCGTTGAGCTCCCTCACCGAGCGCTGACTCCATTGGCCAGTGAGATTCACAATTCGTTGGGGTTTTGAAGGTGACACCAGTTATCTTTTTTAAATAGTGAAGTTGGGACCAGTAGAAAGTACTAATCCTTTTTATTCATGATATGTACATCTACACGATACTCTGCAAGCCACCGCGAGGTTGTGTGGCAGGGGGTGAAGATCACCAAGCATGCACTACTAACATGCAAACAAGCAACTATATTGTCTCATGCAAGTTGATTGTTAATATCTATAGTATTTAAGGGGTTAATACATGCATCATGCACTACAGACTACTCTAAAATATTTCCCCTACCTATCCCTTTGCTATGCTGCCTATTCTGTTCTCTTATAGTACGGGGGAAAAATGCCATTTTGAATTCATCAGTACGACAACCTATCTCTCTAATCTTATATATCTGGTCGAATCTAGCATAATGCGCTGGTATTTTTAATATGTGCCTAACATCTTCAGTAAAGCTATCCGATTTCAATTTATCTTATCGGTTTAATCTGCACTTTAACCTACGCTCTGATAATGATTCCCACCCTAATTCTTTTATTAATTCTGAAACACTACTCAACCTGTATGTGTAGTGCATGTTTGGTGAGAATCCACTCCCTGCCACGCATCTTTATGGTGGCTTGCAGTGTGTTATGTAGATGTAGCAGTTGATCCCATAAATCGATGACGTGGTTCCCAAATGAATAAATATAAAGAGCTTTCATAGACGTGGCAAAGACCTCTTGTGGATTCGAAGCCGCGACCCTCGGGCTGGATCCCAACGATTGTCTCACGAAATTATCATATCGCATTTCATATTGAAATACATTTATAAATGATATCAATTGACATGGTTAGATATAAACAATTCACCAAACATCTATTTGTTCTAAATATGTTATTGAAGCAATTTGTGTGTGTGTGTGTTCAGAATTAAAATATTAGGTATTTGATTGATTGCGCAAATTGAGGAAATCATTTTGGAATAGGTGAAAAAAATTGTAAGATTTTGTGTTGGCATTAAGCACTGCATGCAAGTGAGTTGTAGTTTTCCAGAGGAAAGAGGTGTCCAAAGCAGGGAAATCTTTTTCCTCTAACAATTTTCAGCACTCATGCTTGCTTGTCATAACGGACACTTGAAAACCTCGCAGTGGTCTCCCTTTAAGATGAATTATAGGATCTATGTCCTCTTGGACAGTGGCTTTCTTGAAGCACAATTCCGCCTTACGATGGACCGGAATTAAAGATGCGAATGAGACCTAGCTCCTTGTAGATCCTCCAAAAATAATTACCTTTATGACTGGGATTGGGAATGTGGGGTAGCGTAGTGGCCCGTGCATTAGCCTGGCCTGTCTAGTGTCCGTGGTTCGATTCCCGGCTCCAAAAACCTTTTTCTCCTGGCCTATTTTATCACAGGTAAAATGGTTGGTTAGATTGATCAGATTGAGTTGTGGGAGTAAGTATCATTCCTGGGATATAATCTGGGGGTAAAGTACGGATATTAATATGGCAAGGGTGTGTCGAGGGGCAGGAAATTGACGGACGTGGGCAGGGTTCGAGGATGGATGGAAGTGGAGGGAGGATGTGAGGCCGATTAGGGGAAATGACGCTAGGGAATGCAGCCAAACGGCCTTCTAAGGATCACGTAGGATATTTCAAGCCTGCCGCGTGAACGGCGGTGAAATTCACAATAATTGCCATGAGAAAAAATTCACTTGGACCGGGAATCGAACCACGGACCTTTGGCTTTCCGGGCCACTGTGCTGACCACTACGCTGCCCAGCAATTTTACCCAGGTGCTAGATTGTACAAGGTACCGGTCCAGGTGAAATTTTTCGCATGGTAATTATTGTTAATTTCACCGCCGTTCACGCGGCAGGCTTAAAATATCCTGCATTTACCGCCAAGCGCGGCTTTAGCGCTGGATGGGGTTCACTTTTGGTAGTGGCTTCCTTGAAGCCCAGTCTCCCTTGCGTTGATGCTCCCTTGATGGACCGCGAGGGCTCTACATCTAGTACCTTGAACCTCGGCAAAAATTGCCGTGAGAAGTAAGGATCCTGGGTAGCGTAGTGGTCTGCGCAGTGGCCCGGAAAGCCAAAGGTCCGTGGTTCGATTCCCGGTCCAGGTGAATTTTTTCGCATGGCAATTATTGTGAACTTCTAAGGATCAGACTAGTGAGGTGGCGGAGGGACTGGCATCTTATCCTGAGGGTCCGGGTTCGAAACAGCTGAGGAAATAATGCCGCCGAAGTAAATTCCGCCTCTTCCCACTCGAGGGAGAGTTCTGGAGGACCCAACACATCTTCCCCACCATAATATAGGACGATACACCCCTTGGCACCCTTCGCCGAGAGAGGGCAGTGATATCAGCGCCGGTACTATATGACCACCAGGCGCGCAGTCTGGGGCTTCACCCCACACCAACGAAAATTTTCCCTAATGCATAATTTTGTTGTTCTGATTTCAACCAGGCACGACAATCCGGATTACACGGCATATAATTCAAGTGTTAAGAGTCTTGAAACGTGATCACTAGTTTGATGCATATGTGGTTAATATAGTTCTTTTCAATCTGATATGTATGCAAGCACTGAACTACTTTTCTGGGGCTGGTGAAATTGGCTTGTCTTACGGACGGCCTTCAATAAGGCCGTATAGCATTTAACAATTATCTTCTATGCGTAGTAGTACCTTTTTCGCGCAACATACTCATCTTTCCCACCAAACCCACCATTCTATCTCTCCACCTCTCTCTCCATTTCTCTCAAAAGCCACTCCGAAGAAGCCATCCGTCTCGACTCCTCCTGATTCCATAAGGTCCGTATTGCGCTGCTGTTTGTTCCCTTGGTTCTTGATCAACTTCCTTATTTTTTATTGCATAGGTATGTGTCATCAGTTCTTTAATGTTAGCAGGAGACTCTTTCGCGATCGCAATCAAATGTCCTTTGGTACATCTACGTCTACTTAATACCCTGCAGGCCACCATAAAGGTGTGTGGCGGGGGGTGAATTCTCACCAAACATGCACTACATATCATGCATTTAAAAGGATTAGTATTTATATATTAGTTTAAAATGCAATATTGAAAAAGATAAAAATAGCAAACTAAGCATGCAAAAACGTGCTGTTAGTTGGGTTAGCTTCAAGGCCTCATACCAACATGCAACTACCTATGCTATAGATTAAATCACTCGTATTGGACATATTTACCGTTATTCATATTCCTAATTGTACGAGTAAAAAAGGACATTTTGAATCTGTCAGTTCGGCAATCAATTTCTCTAATTTTGTGATTATGGTCCAGTCTACCATAGTAAGTTGGGGTTCTATTGGGATATATTTCTCTAATTGTGTGTCCATAGTCACAAAATTAGAGAAATATATCGCAAAATATTATTAATGTCATCACTGAAAATATGGGTTTGGAATTTGTTTAAGAGATTAAGTCTAAATTTCAACCTGCGATTTGACAATGATTCCCAATTTAATTCATTTAATAGACTGGTTACGCTAATAAGGTTATCATACCGTCCCTTTACGAATCTTGCCGATCTTCGCTACACATACGTTCAAGTTCGTTATTTAGACCGATTTCCTAGGGATCCCATACACTAGCAGCGTATTCCAAATGAGGTCTAACAAGGGAAAAGTAGCTCATTTCTCGTGCATGATCGTCACATTTACCCAGTACTCATTTGACGAATCCCAGTTTATGATTCGCTACAATTGGTACTGCATGTATGTATATGATCAACAAGTTTGACTGTATGCACATAGGTTGCGTTATTTCATCTGTATCATTGATGCCTTGAAGAGTATACTTCAGTGGTCGTGGTGATGTGTCCGCATATGAGAGAAATGGAAGATATCGCAGGGGCGTGCACATAGAATTCGTGTCTCGGCAAGGGCCGGCGTCATTGCTGGAGGATCGGACGACACCCCCCGTCACCCTGCCCTCCACCTGGCGGCCAACGGTAAAAAGTGCCCCCTCCCTCCCCTTAAGGAGGGGTTGGATGGTGCGTGCAGCAGCCGCCGATAGCGGTACAAGGGTGGCGTTCGCCGTTGGTGCTCTCAGCGTGAGCGCACCGCGCATCAAGTGAATGTCGCCGAGCGCACCCCGACCAAGTAGCGGACTCTCGAGCGCCACTATCTTGCTCGTTAATTAAATCTTCCTTTTTATTTCGAGTCCTCCTTCAATTCAGGAAACCTCTTGAACCATCGCGGGGAGACCGTAACCTCTCGAGTAATTTATCTCATTTCCACGTAACTGTTCGCCTGCGAATGGTGTTCCTTTGCCCGCACATGATCCCGCATGGGTGAGGAGTCTACCGGTCCTATGGCAGGTGGAGACTCATTTCTTTCCTTTCCGTGGATAGCGAGACCCCAACCAGCGAGAGGTTCTGTGGAACATTCCAGGCGCATTCTTGTGAGCATCTTAACTCTAGCCACTTCATTTTTGCATAATAATAATAATAATAATTTAATTTGCCCATAAGATACATTGTACAGTGACACACTGCAAGTATATAAGGCACGTCAAAATACAATCATTGATGCTAGTTTAAGTAATCATTCACAGTATAAAAACAATGACACAAAAGATAGTCATAAACTAAATTCTTGAATATAGTCATTCTTTTTTCTTTTTTTATAAATTGTGGCAAGTGATTATACAATTTTATACACATATGGCGAGGTCCCTTAGAAGCAATGGCAAGAGTGGATGAGAGCACATGCATGTCATTGCATCTTTTTGTTTCATAGGTATGATAATTATTATTTGAGGTAAAATCAGATTCATGTTTTCTTACATAGAGTATAGAATAGTAAATGTATAACGAAGGCACAGTTAAAATCTTCAGTTCCTTAAAGAGAGGCCGACAGTGAGCGCGATAAGGTTTACGGCACATCATTCTCAATAACTTCTTTTGTATTAAAAATACACTATTTAATGAGGAAAGAGTCCCCCACAATATAATCCCATATGAAATTCTGGAGAAGAAAAGACCATAGTACAATGTTTTGAGAACCTCAAGGCTTACAGTATGTTTTATAACAGACAGTAAATAAAATACTGAGTTCAGTTTTTTACATAAATCTGACACATGAACATCCCACTTTAGATTTTGTTCAATATATACTCCAAGAAACCTTAAATTATTCACAAAATGAAAATTTTTCTGTTGAGACAGAGCACCATTATTTACAAACTGATTGTATTTTGCTGAAAAAAACATTGCTTGTGTTTTGTTACTATTCAGTACAAGTTCATTGTTATTGCACCAGTTCATCATTTGCTGTAATAAAAGTTCACCATCAGTAATTAGATTTTTTAAAGATTTACTAGATGTTACTATACTCACGTCATCTGCATATATTACACAATTGTGTGAATTCACTGTTAGGCTCATTGGCAGGTCATTTATGAAAATCAAAAAGAGTATAGGCCCCAGAACAGATCCCTGAGGAACACCTTTAACTACTTCTAGTGGAGTGGACATGTAAATGTTACCTTCTTGTTGATAGGCTACTTTCTGGTATCTATGATCTAAATATGTTTTCAACCAATTTAGTGCGACACCTCTAATGCCTAATGCCTGGCATTTTGAGAGTAGTCTATCATGATTGACCGTATCAAAAGCTTTACTAAGATCAAAAAAAATGCCTAGAACTTTACATTTCTCATTAATCTGATCCAGTATATGGTCAATGGTATTAAAAAGGGCTTGTTCAGTGGACCTAGCTTTTCTGTAACCAAATTGTTGCGCAGATAGCAAATTCTGACTATCAAGGTAGTCAACAAGTCTTTTAGAATACACACATTCGAGAACTTTTCCAAATATGGGAATAATGGATATTGGTCGGTAACTATTCAAGTTACTTCTGTTTCCCTTATTTTTCATCTACATCTACATCTACATAATACCCTGCAAGCCACCACAAGGGTGTGTGGCAGGGGGTGATTGCTCACCAAACATGCACTACATATCATGCATAAAAAAGGAATAGTATTAATATAGTAGTCAGAACTACACTATTTAAAAAAGATAGAAATTGCAAAGCAAGCATGCATAAACATTCTGTTAGTAGGGTTAGCTTTAAGTACTCATACCAACATGCAGCTACCAATGCTATTCATTGCTACTCTCCGATAGGACATATTTACCGTTATTCGTATCTCTTATTGTGCTAGGGAAAAAGGACATTTTGAATCGGTCAGTTCGGCAATCAATTTCTCTAACTTTATGATTATGGTCCAGTCTGCCATAGTAAGTTGGGGTTCGTAAAATATTTTTAACATCATCACTGAAAATATTGCCTTGGAATTTGTGGAAGAGATTAAGTCTAAATTTCAACCTGCGATCTGACAATGATTCCCATTTCAATTCATTTAATAGACTGGTTACGCTAATATAATTATCGTATCGTCCCTTTACAAATCTTGCCGATCCTCGCTGAACACGTTCAAGTTCATTACTTAGACCGATTTCGTAGGGATCCCATACACTGGCAGCATATTCCAAATGAGGTCTAACAAGGGAAAAGTAGCTGATTTTTTGTACACAGGAACCACCTTAGCCACCTTAAGTGCGTCAGGATAAACACCTTCCAAAAGAGACTGATTTACTAAAGGTAGGAGAGGACCAAGAATAAGGTCCACACACTGCCAAAGTAATTTACCAGACAAACCATCAATATCCACAGCATGTTTACCTCCTACCTTAGTCAAATGTTGTTGTAGTTCTTTTTTATCACAAGGTTTTAAATAAAATGATTTACAATTCACTGAATTTGAACTGTATGGAACAGTGGGGGAAGCCAGCAGAGAAATGGGCCTCTGTAAGAATGCTTCATTGAAAGCATTAGATACCATAACAGGATCTGTAATGACTTTTCCATCATCATCTTTGATGTGGTCAGGAGTCTCCGCTGAATCTGAGGTCGAACTCTGTTTAATAATTTTCCATGCCACTTTGGTAAAGTTAGAAGCATTTCTTATTTGTTGATCATTGTACTCCCTTTTTGCTCTTTTTATACAATACCTGTAATGTCTTCTTAAGTCTAAGTACTGATCACGCATCTGGGGTTCATTTGAATTCAATACATTATGTGACATATTTCTTAAATAGTTCGACATGCTTACAATTTCTGGTGTTAGCCAGTTTTTTTTACCAGTTCCTCTGTATCTCACTGGTTCAAGAGGAAATGCAATATTAAAGCAATGTCTAAAAATATTATAAAAGCTATTAAAGTTTTCATTTAGGCCATGTAACTCATACTCCTCTATCCAATTTTGCTGTGCCAACAAGAGCCGAAAATAATTAACATTAGATTCATTAATGAATCTCCGGTATTTGATTGGTTTAGACATTGAATTATTGCTAGATGACTGTATGGTAAAGGTGGAAAGAATTGCAAGATGGTCAGAAAGAGCAGTGTCAAAAACTTTAGTACTTATTCTTAAATCACTATAGTCTGTGAATATGTTGTATAAGCATAAGCATAAGCATTTTCTTAAATATTTTCCTATTCACTGTTACCCCGAAGACAGCTTTAATCTCATAAAAATGTCCCATGAGGTTTCCTTCATGACTCTTACGACTTCTATCGTGCAGTCATGGGACACCTAGATAGCCAGAATTTATTGTCCAATGTTCAGCATGGCTTCCGAAAGAGCAGATCATGTGAAACTCAAATTGCACTCTTTTCCCACGATATTGTAGTTTCTGGCGAAAATAATATTACAGTGGATGCTTTATTTGCGGTATGATAACCTTATTAGCGTAACCAGTCTATTAAATGAATTACATTAGGAATCATTGTCAGATCGCAGGTTGAAATTCATACTTAATCTCTTAAATTAATGCCAAGACCATATTTCCAGTGATGACGTTAATAATATATTGCGAACCCCAACTTACTGTGGTAGACTGGATCATAATCACAAAATTAGAGAAATTGATTGCCGAACTGACAGATTAAAAATGTTCTTTTTCCCTCGTACAATTAGGGATATGAATAACGGTAAATATATCCAATACAAGTGTAGCAATGGATAGCATAGATAGTTGCATGTTGGTATAAGGTATTCAAGCTAACCCAACTACCAGAATGTTTTTGCATACATGCTTTGCTATTTTTTCTTTTTTTAAATAGCGTAGTTTTGAACAGTACCTATACAAGGTCTAATCCTTTTTGATGCATGATATGTAGTGCATGTTTGGTGAGAGTTCACCCCCTGCCATACACCTTTATGGTGGCTTGCAGGGTATTATGTAGATGTAGATGTACCTGACCTTTAGTTTCTCGAGGAAATCAAAAATACCTTTTGGAACGGGACGTCGACAAGTGAATTGTATTTAATTGGCATGAGAGTGGGCTGTGGCTGTTGACGTTACTTTGCCGTCGGGGTAAAGATGGTCCCTCAACACTGATTCACAAGTAAATATTTCATTTTCAATCGTATTTCTGCCCTCACTTTCAAATCAACAGCACACGAAGCAAGGAAAATAG
Source organism: Platycnemis pennipes (assembly GCA_933228895.1). NCBI lineage: Eukaryota > Metazoa > Arthropoda > Insecta > Odonata > Platycnemididae > Platycnemis > Platycnemis pennipes. The sequence goes on from OW121852.1 coordinate 9,982,717, forward strand.
CACGAAGCAAGTTAAATTCAAGGAGAATATCATCGATATCAAACTTATTTTGCAGAACGAGATTTTAATCGCACAAAATTGAGTCGTTTACCATATTTTTTTATTGCCGAATCTGATAGAGTTTGTAAAGTACAAAGACCCATATTTTTCCGTTTTTTGACCAGTCAAGTAATTATCGAGTTATAAGAGGCGAAAAACTGATGTTTTTAACACTTTTGGAAAAGTGGGCGTGGTGCAACATCTGACGTATATCGACTTCGTCCAATCACAACTGAGCCCACGAAGCTACTTCTCCTCATCGAAATGGGTGGACACAGCTGAATCTGCCAATAGGAGCAGTTGCGACAGCATTTGTGAAGGCAGACCTTCCGAGAACCCCCCTCCACTCCCTTCCCTTCCCCTAAAAGCAGTCAAGGATGGGAAGAAAATGACGTCAATGATATCACAGCAGTGTCATCGGTGGGCGTCGCCTTTTGCTTACTTTAAATTTGATTTGTTAGTGAATGGTTTTGGTTAGAAGATTAATTTTTTCACTAAATTTCTTTTTTGTTTCCGTCTAACGATTTCGTGTACAAAATTGCGATTTCGGTTCCGAGTTCCGTTTTAATTGGAAAATGTGTCAGCCCGTATGTCAGAGGATAATAGGATACACAGTAGTGAAGTGTAGACTGTAAGGTATCTGTAGTAGTTAATGTATTCGTAGTATTTGAGGTACATCTAGTCATCATTCAGAAAGTGAGAAACTTGATCATTTCCCTTTTTTTTAACCTGTCTATTAAATGAATTGAAATGGGAATCATTGTCAGATCGCAGGTTGAAATTTAGACTTAATCTCTTAAGTATAATTCCAAGATAATATTTTCAGTGATGATGTTAAAAATGTTTTACGAACCCCAACTTACTATGGCAGACTGGACCATAATCATAAAATTAGAGAAATTGATTGCCGAACTGACCGATTCAAAATGTCCTTTTTCCCTCGAACAATTAGAGATATGAATAACGGTAAATATGTCCTATCGGAGAGTAGCAATGAATAGCATTGGTAGCTGCGTGTTGGTATGAGTGCTTAAAGCTAACCCTACTAACAGAATGTTTTTGCATGTTTGCTTTGCAATTTCTATCTTTTCTAAATAGTGAAGTTCTGACTACTATATTAATACTATTCCTATTTTATGCATGATATGTAGGGTATGTTTGGTGAGAAATTACCCCCTGCCACACACCCTTGTGGCGGCTTTCAGGGTATTATGTAGATGTAGATGTAAACATTGTACAAAGTAGTACCTTTTCTTTTTCCTGGAAAAATAGAAAGAAAAATAGGTATAGGTAGGTGAACGATAAAAATCTCTCCTTGGCGATTTTGTCGTCGGAGGGGGAAAACAATAAACGCTTGACAGATTAACAACAGTATTGGATAATCAGGAAGGAGGCTCAGTTGTAGTTAATCCAGTTGCGTCGTCACGCGCGTTCCAGAACGAATAGCCCGGAGGAAATTCACCGAACCCGAGCGGAGAAATGCAAGGTGGATTTGACCGGTTTTGAGGCAAGCACCCAAAAGCCAGCGAGGGAACAATTAAGTGAAAATATGAGTGGATCCGGGAATGAATTGCCACGCGGCGAAAAGTGAAAACAGAACACTGGCGAATGGGCGCACGCTCTGCCGGTCACGGCCGATTCACCGCGGACGACTTCAGTGTTCCCTTGCACTCCCTGCACAACTTCCTTCCCCACGCTATTGCTTGCACTTATTATATTTAATACCACTAACAGGGGCATTGTTTGCTCTGATCATAATAAATACCCAACTCAAAACAACTTGTCATGGGCGGACCAGGTGAATACCATTTCTAATAGAGTTCATGGAATATCATATAAGGGGTAAACACTTGCGTGAAATAATGGGTCAAGTGAATCGCAGACTGGGATTCGTGAAAAGAGTAATGGGTAAATGTGACGATTTTGTACGAGAAATAAGCTACTTTTCATCTGTAAGACCTCATTTGGAATATGCTGCCAGTGTGTGGGATCTCTACGAAATCGGTTTAAATAACGAAATTGAACGTGTGCAGCGAAGATCGGCAGGATTTGTAAGGGGATGGTACCTTATTAGCGTAACCAGTCCATTATATTAATTAAAATGGGAATGATTGCCAGATCGCAGTTTGAAATTTAGACAATCTCTTAAACAAATTCCAAGACAATATTTTCAGTGATCATGTTAAAAATATTTTGCGAACCCCGACTTACTATGGTAGAGTGGACCATAATTACAGAATTAGAGAAATTGATTGCCGAACTGACAGACTCAAAAAGTCCTTTTTTCCTCGTACAATTAGGGATCTGAATAACGGTAAATATATCCAGTACGAGTGTAGCAAGGGATAGCATTGGTAGCTACATGTTGGTAAAAGGACTTGAAGCTAACCCAACTAACAGCATGTTATTGCAGGTATGCTCTGCTATTTTTATCTTTTTTTGAAGCGTAGTTTTGAACAGTACCTATACAAGTACAAATCCTTTTTTATGCATGATATGTAGTACATTTTTGGTGAGAGTTGAGAGGCGATCACTTATTCTCAATGCTACATCTACATAATACCCTGCCACACACCTTTATGGTGGCTTGCAGGGTAGTATACAGATGTAGATAACCTTAAGGAGGTTCCACTGTGACTCCCCTATTCAAAATCCCGTAAAAGAGCTATACTATTTAATGAATAAATACCGATCCAGAAAAACGCCTAGATGGAAAATCATGTATAGGGTGATTACGCATGCACAATAATTGTATGAGTGTGCTATTATACAGCGTGTTGTAGTTGCATTCTATATTTTACAAGCTCTTTTAACTCATTATGACTTCGGAGCATGACTGACGTGTTGTTGCCACGTTTAATTGATAAAGTGAGAATACATTCTCAATCCCACTAATACGTATTCTAAAATAGATTAAATATTTCCTTACTTAGTTTTAAATTATTTTCTTGCAAATACAACTTTTTTTTAATGTTATTAATATTGATTTATTGAAAACTATTTGGCAACAATGACGCCGCTACCATTTGGAAGCATTGATATTAATTACACCATGTCAATAACCAATGAAATATTTAAATTACATAAAAATATGAGAAGAACCTTGGTAAGGTATATTCCTTAATTAAGTTAGTAAATAGTCTAGTAAGCACGTTCCGTCACAAGTACCGTTGCCAATGATAACAACATACTGTAGCGCCACTTTCATGTAACTAAGGTTTTTCTGCTTTTTTTTCGAGCAGACATTTATTAATATCAATTTAAAATGCGTGGTATGGTGAGAACTTTTTACAATGCTAAAGTATACATAAAACTGCGCAACTTATATTAGTTTTTCGTCAAAACGACATTTCTCTTTACATTATTAGTCTGCAAATTTTGCTGCAAGAGCCATGCTCTGCCGTTTAACCACATATAATATTGCTGATTTTCAACATCTTATTCCTTCAAATATATTATGGAAAGACCTCATTATTTTATAGCCATTCGATAGAAGGACCAAAAAATGATGTGTGCTGAAATGTTCACAAAAACGACATCTACTTCACAATTCGGTGGAGCCTCCTTAAAACTCAGAGAAGAATTCTACCCTTGCACACCAGAAAAATGTTAATAACCACGCTAATTTTTCTCCAATTATTACTGTACTTTAGTCATCGGCGACCTTTCGCATGAACTGCATAAGAAATTACAAAGGCTGCAAAATTCCTGCATTCGGTCCATTTTCGACCTTCGCAGGGACGAGCACATTTCACCGTACAGGGAAAAACTCCTTAGGATGGATATTCCATCTAGAAGGAAATATCTGCTGTGTGCCTTTTTATTTTCTTTATTTAAAAAACCGACATACCTCGTCGACCTTTTTCATCATCCACCTGAAAGTAGGAAAATAGATGTCCTGCCCCTCTACACACTGATGCGTGCACAGGGTGTAGTGGTTATGGTACTGGCCGCGGACCTGGACGGTTCCGGGTTCAATTCACGGCAGTGGAAGATATTCTTCACAGGTAAACCGGCCCCTAATTCAGTGTTTAGTGGAGAGCATTCGAGTTCACTACTCCGTCCGTCGGAAGGGACGTTAAGCCTTAGTCCCCTTGACGCCTTTCCTAAGGAGTAGTTTCCTAATGCCGAAGATGGGTTTCTGTCCCTACCCCTTGTCCATTCCCATCCTCACGTCCTTCCTCCATGTACATCAACATCTACACGCCACCCTGCAAGCCGCCGTGAGGGCGAGTGGCAGGGGGTGAATATCACCAAGCATGCACTACCGACATGCAAAAAAGCTACTTTAGGGTCTCATGCAACTAAATTGTTAGTATGTATTGTATTTAAGGCGTGTATACATGCATCATGTACTACAGACTTCTCTAAAATATTTCCCCTACCTATCCCTTTGCTATGCTGCCTATTCTGTTCTCTTATAGTACGGGGGAAAAATGCCATTTTGAATCTATCAGTACGACAATCTAACTCCTATCTAATCTTTTTTCTCTGGTCGAATCTAGCAAAATACGATGGTGTTTTTAATATGTGCCTAACATCTTCAGTAAAGCTCTCCGATTGAAATGTCTCTAATAGATTTAATCTGTACTTTAACCTACGCTCCGATAATGATTCCCACCCTAATTCTTGTATTAATTCTGAAACACCACTCCACCTATCGTAACACCTTTTGACGTACCTAGCTGCTCTACGCTGCACACTGTCTAGTTCTCTGATCAAACCTAATTTATTCGGATCCCATACACTGGCTGCATACTCAAGGTGGGGCCTAACTAGTGAAAAGTAACATCGCTTTTTTATCTTCTCATCACATTTCCCAAGTACTTCTTTCATAAATCCTAGCTTTCTCTTGGCTCGGCCGCATATTTCCCGGATGTGTCTTCCCCACGATAAATCTTTAGTGATTGTTACACCTAAATAACTTATGGTTTCAAGGCTTTCGATCTTCGTGGTACTAATTCTATAGGATCGCTCTATCGAATTATTCCTCCTCCAAAAATTGATAGCTACACACTTTTTAAGGTTGAGTTCTAACTGCCATTTGTCGCACCACTCTTGAATTGCATCCAAATCCTTGCTAAGCGATTTTCTGTCTTCTTCTTTTTTTTATATACCCCTATACATTACCGCATCGTCTGCAAAAAACCTAAGGTTACTACTAACTACGGTACCCAAATCGTTAATGTATAAAAGAAATAGAAGCGGACCTACTATGCTACCCTGGCGAACTCCCGACGTGACTTTGATTGTGTCCGACATGATGATAAGGGGGCGGACTTGAAAACACGTGATGCGTGCAAGGTGAATCCTTCCCGGGATATGCATGGGGGTGAGTTTTCCATTGGATAAGTATCGCCGCGAGCAATCCTTTGATCTTCCCTCCTCCTGAATATCATCGCCATCGCCTTGTGTCAGCCGCGTCGTCTTCGAACAGACCAAGCCTTGAACACTTGTGCGGTTTCCTTGTCGCTGAGGAAATGGCATTTTCACACTCAGCTGATGTCAAAGTGGATTTCATCCTTCTGGTCTACTTTTTCCGCGATTATCTGCGGAAATTGTGTGCACTCATGCATTGAATTGCGAAGAAAAAATAATCCGAAGAAAAAGGACGTATCTGTAATTTCGCCGCGGGGTTTAATTTCTATTAAAGTCTGAGCATGACAAGCGGATATCACCAAGAAGTGAAACTTTATCCAATACAAGGAACCAAGCCATATTAAAGTGCAGGATATTAGCATCCTGCACTAGATCAATCCATAGCATAGTTGCATATTGGTATAAGGACTTGAAGGTAACCCAACTAACAGCATGTTTTTGCATGCTCACTTTGCTATTTTTATCTTTTTAAATAATGATGTTTAGACTAATATATTAATAGAACAATTAAACGAACGTATCTACGGCTGTAATAAATAAGAAATGAAGATTAGTATCCCCAAAGCCGTAACCAATAGGGGTAACCAATTGTACGTGTGATTTAGAGCTCCATTACTTTGTATATCCTGCTTCCTTCCCCCTCTCCCCCCTTTTTATTCCTTTTCCCCCTATTGGTTACGGCTTTGGGGATACTAATCTTCATTTGTTAATATATTAATATTAATCCTATTTTATGCATGATATGTAGTGCATGCTTAGTGAGCACATACCCCCTGCCACACACCTTTCATCTACATCAACACCGACATAATACCCTGCAAGCCACCATAAAGGTGTGTGGCAGGGGGTGAACTCTCCCCAAACATGCACTATATATCATGCATAAAATTTTTAATTGAAAATTAATATAGCAAAGCATACATGCGAAAACATGCAGTTAATTGGGTTAGCTTTAAGTCCTTATACAAACATGCAGCTACCAATGTTATCCATTGCTACACTCGTACTGGATATATTTACCGTTATTCAAATCTCTAATAGTATGAGGAAAAAAGGACATTTTGAATCTGTCAGTTCGAGCAATCAATTTATCTAATTTTGTGATTGTGGTCCAGTCTACCATAGTAAGTTGGGGTCCGAAAACATTTTTAACATCATCACTGAAAATATGGTCTTGGAATTTATTTAAGGGATTAAGTCTAAATTTCAACCTGCGATCTGACAATGATTCCCAATTTAATCCATTTAATAGACTGGTTACGCTAGTAAGGTTATCATACCGGCCCTTTACAAATCTTGCCGATCTTCGCTGCACACGTTCAAGTTCGTTATTTAGACCGATTTCGTAGGGGTCCCATACACTGGCAGCATATTCCAAATGAGGTCTTTCAAGGAAAAAGTAGCTGATTTCTCGTACATATTCGTCACTTTTACCCAATACTCTTTTGACGAATCCCAGTTTACGATTCGCTTGACCCATTATTTCAACTTTATGGTGGGTTGCAGGGTATTATGTAGATGTAGATGTAGATTTTAGCATAGATATAATCGTAGATGGAGAAATGCATAATGATTTGATCGTGAACTGTGTTAGAATTTTGAAGCTACCGCATTGAATATCGTGGCGCGGCAATCAATATCCTCGATGCCGGTATGAGTGGGTCATTGAGGACTGAAAACCTAAACATCATGAGAAGGAATCGCTGCATCCAAAATTGGGAGGACTTGCTCTGTCATCTGGATTTTCTCTCTTATTTCCATAATTTTGGTAAGGGTCAATATTTTGGTGCCCACGAAAAACCGATTGTCTTGTTACTTGAGGCGCTATAAAATGATTTTTTGCTTCTCATTAAACCCAAAGCTAATGATTCAAGCCTTGTAAAAACACTATAACTGTGGTATACCTAACTTTAATACTAATACATACCGTTAACTTAACTTTTAAGTACGTATGTTTTCGAAACGAAACACAAGAAAGCTGGAAATATAAGCGTAGAAATAAGGAAACAGTTCATCAAAATGTATATATGGAGCATGTTTCTTTACGGCAGTGAGGCATGGACGATGAGAGCAGCGGAGAAGAAAAGGGTGGAAGCATTCGAGATGTTGTGCTATCGAAGGATGATGAAGTTAAAATGGATCGACCGAGTGACAAATGAAGAAGTGCTAAGAAGAGTGGGAGAGAATAGAAGTCTGCTGGCAACTCTAAAAAGAAGAAGGGAAAACTTAATCGGCCTTAATATCTTGAGACACGATGGCCTGATGAAGACTATCGTCGAAGGAAGAGTGAACGGGAAGATTGGAAAAGGCAGGCCTCGTATGTGATACATGGAGAAAGTTGTGAAGGATGTAAAAGAGAGGAACTACGTTAATATGAAGAGGTTGGCCAATAGAAGAATTGAGTGGAGGGGTGCGTCAAACCAATCCTAGGATTGTTGACCCTTGATGATGATGATGTTTTCGAAAATTTGTCATGATTACTGGTGCTAAGATTAGATCCATTTCCCTCACATTTACGCATAGTTACTGTAACATGGGAGAGGTGACCGATATCTTATTGTCATTTACGCCATTGACGTGATAGATGGACATAATTCTGGAAACGGAGGAAGGGTGGAGAGAAACCCGGCGTCGGCATCAGCCTGCTCTTATCGGAGTGTGTCTTACGTCCCATCCGACGGTCGGAGTACTCTCCACAAGGCATTCAAGGAGCGACCGGTAAACCGATATCAAATATCTGGCACAGCCGGGATTCAAACCTGGACTCTCGGGGTGGGATGCCAGTACTCTAGCTAGCCACCACACTGGGTCTGGGAACTGGGTCCCCTCCGAGACACCTGTATCTATGACATGCGTTAAGCTAATCATCATCATCATCTACATCTACATCTACATAATACCCTGCAAGCCACCACAAGGGTGTGTGGCAGGGGGTGATTGCTCACCAAACATGCACTACATATCATGCATAAAATAGGAATAGTATTAATATAGTAGTCAGAACTACACTATTTAAAAAGATAGAAATTGCAAAGAAAAAATGCAAAAACATTCTGTTAGTAGGGTTAGCTTTAAGTACTCATACCAACATGCAGCTACCAATGCTATTCATTGCTACTCTCCGATAGGACATATTTACCGTTATTCGTATCTCTTATTGTGCGAGGGAAAAAGGACATTTTGAATCGGTCAGTTCGGCAATCAATTTCTCTAACTTTATGATTATGGTCCAGTCTGCCATAGTAAGTTGGAGTTCGTAAAATATTTTTAACATCATCACTGAAAATATTGCCTTGGAATTTGTGGAACAGATTAAGTCTAAATTTCAACCTGCGATCTGACAATGATTCCCATTTCAATTCATTTAATAGGCTGGTTACGCTAATATAATTATCGTATCGTCCCTTTACAAATCTTGCCGATCTTCGCTGCACACGTTCAAGTTCATTACTTAGACCGATTTCGTAGGGATCCCATACACTGGCAGCATATTCCATCATTGGTCAACAATCCTAGGATTGGTTTGACGCATCCCCCACTCGATTCTTCTATCGGCCAACCTTTTCATTGGGACATAATTCTTCTCTTTTACATCTTTCACTACCTGTTCCATGTATCTCATACGAGGCCTGCCTTTTCCAATCTTCCCGTCAACTTTTCCCTCGACGATTGTCTTCATCAGGCCATCGTGTCTTAAGATATGGCCGATTAAGTTGTCCCGTATTCTTTTTTATAGTTTTCAGCAGACTTCACTTTTCTCCCTCTCTTCTTAGTGCTTCTTCGTTTGTCATTCGACCGATCCATTTTATCTTCATCATTCTTCGGTAGCACCACATTTCAAATGTTTCCAGCCTGGACTTCTCTGCTGCTGTTATTGTCCATGTTTCGCTACAATATAGTACAATGCTCTAGATGTATGTTCTAATGCGTTAATCTTCAGAACCCTTTCTGTGTGAAAAATAAAATTTAGCGAAAAAGGTCCTCTCAAGAAAGAAATAATGTATAATGTCGTACGTAATATTATATCATTATTCGTCTAAGAAAAAGCTACTGATATTATTTTATAAGAAAGAAAACATACCCTCAGTATAGTAAATGAGAACAAGTGTCACTAAAATAATCAACCAAGAGTTGTTAATTAATATGGTAAAAAGGTACCACCAACGAATGAAAATACATACATGTAGTTATGGAAGCGGTCAATACTACCGCATCTTGAATTAAATTAAATATTAATTCAATTATTATTAAATATTTAATAATGACACTTTTGGGAGAATTATATCTTTGTCTACGACATGCCCTGCAAGCCACCTCGAGGGTGTGTGGCAGGGGGTGCATACACGCTAGAAACAATGACACAACAAACAAAAATGAACAACACAAAACAAACAGCTCACCTTTAAAAGTAATTGGGGGAAAAAGGAAGAAAAATACCAGATCCCCATCATGCCGGACACATGAATATGAAGATGATTACGAATAAGTACGACTAATGACAAGCAAGTTGGATGAAATAAGCGAATATGTAGATATGTTTATAAGTAAAAGTAAAGAAAGGGAGAAGATTGAAATTAAGAGTCAAGTTGACTCAATCTGGGGATTGTTGTCAGGCGATTATGATGATGGTGGGGAAGAAGATATTTTTTTTTTTTTAAAACGCCTGAAAATCAAAGAGGAAACGGAGTTGTCGCAGCAGGATATGCAGTGATAGTTGAGATTGAGAAGAGTTCTGCTGCGCGTGCAGTTGCATTCCCCAAGGCGCTCTCCTCTGCATGGAAGCTTCCCCCGATCGAATTCTCACTCGCCGTGGTCAACAAACGGTCGCCTGGCAACCACCCGCCCATCCATTCACAACCCACCCTTGGACGGAGCAACACGGGGAAAGGCTCGCTTGAATATTTGCCATTATTATTATTGACTCGCCCTTCGGGTCGCGGGGTTGCCCCGGGCGACGGCGGTTGCCCCTGCGAACACTTCCTTTGGGTGCAAGGCGCCCAGCAAGAATGGAGTGAAGGGGCAAGAAGTGAAGGAGTTTCGTTTTTTCCCAAGACGTTTAATAATATTGAAAGGCATTTCAATACATTAAACACTCCATCGTACCCCTTGGGATTATATCATACATCTACATCTACTCGATACCCTGCAAGCCACCGCTAAGGTGTGTGGCAGGGGGTGAAGATCACCAAGCATGCACTACTAACATGCAAACAAGCAACTATAGGGTCTCATGCAACTTGATTGTTAGTATCTATACTATTTAAGGGGTAAGACATGCATACGCACTACAGAATACTCTAAAATATTTCCCCTACCTATCCCTTCCCTATGCTGCCTATTCTGTTCTCTTATAGTACGGGGGAAAATGCCATTTTGAATCTATCAGTACGACAATCTATCTCTCTAATCTTATTTATCTGGTCTAATCTAGCATAATACGCTGGTGTTTTCAATATGTGCCTAACATCTTCAGTAAAGTTATCCGATTGAAATTTCTCTAATAGATTTAATCTGTACTTAAACCTACGCTCTGATAATGATTCCCACCCTAATTCTTGTATTAATTCTGAAGAAACACTACTCAATTTATCGTAACATCTTTTAACGTACCTAGCTACTCCACGCTGCACACTGTCTAGTTCTTTGATCCCATACACTATATATACATCATAAATACAAATGGGAAAATATTTTCAATACCATAATTGTGCGTGAAAAAATTACATATCAACTGCCATGTAATGTAAGGTAGAGACGCAATGAACTAAAATACTGTGGTGATACTTGAATGGTACTTTTTTTCTAGTTTTTATTTTCAATTTGCCTTCAACCCGTGAGTCTCTTAATGTTACGCAGCGAACAGTTTTAATTGCATTCGACGTCCAATGCATGGGACACCAACTTCAGTGAAATCATGGCTCCTGGGAAGGCAGCGACTGTTTCCCTTGCGTATCAAGACTATTTGGAATTGTAAACTCTGAGGATCAAGTTGGTGGGGAGGCTGGATTGGCTTCTCTCATCTCGGGGGCCCTGGGTTCGATTCCCGGCACAGGCAGATTATTCACCAGTATACCGGTCCCTACTTGAGTACGTTGTGGAATGCATTTCAGTTTTATCATTCCGTAAATCCGTCTTTCATTTGAAAGGCACCTAATTGAGTGTATTGTGGAAAACATTTGAGTGCAGTACTCCGGCAAAGAGGGTATTCTATCAAAAGAAAAATCTACTAACAGCTGGAAATACAAGCTTGGAAGTAAGGAAACAAATCATCAGGACGTACATCTGGAGCGTGTTTCTTTACGGCAGTGAGGCATGGACGATGACAGTAGCAGAGAAGAAAAGGGTGGAAGCATTCGAAATGTGGTGCTATCGAAGGATGATGAAGATAAAATGGATCGACCGAGTGAAAATGAAGAAGTCCAAAGAAGAGTGGGAGAAAAGAGAAGTCTGCTGACAACTATAAAAAGAAGACGGGACAACCTAATCGGCCATATCTTAAGACACGATGGCATGATGAAGACTATCGTCGAGGGAAAAGTGAACGGGAAGAATGGAAAAGGCAGGCGTCGTATGAGTCACATGGAACAGGTCGCAAAGGACGTGAAAGAGAGGAACTACGTTAATATGAAGAGGTTGGCCGATAGAAGAATGGAGTGGAGGGCTGCGTCAAATCAATCCTAGGATTGTTGACCAATGATGGTGATGACTTGTCATCGGATGGGAAGTTAAGCAGTGGTCCTCTTGGCGCCTTTCTTTAAGATCAAGCTAATTCCGGGTTTCTCTTCTTCCTTCATCCATTCTCTGAAATATTCCTACCATTACCCAATTACCTCCCTATCTTAAAAGAGCGAAAATCACCTAAGCTGTCAAACACCTCCCCTGAATGACTAACTAATTGAAAACTGTTTGTAATGGTCACTAAAAGATAAAGCGCGCTACGGTAGTGCACGCTCACAGTGTTGAGTCACACCCTAGCACACGCAGATAAATATATTTAGTGAACATTTTTCTAACCAGTAAACACTTCGTAAATTTGTAGACATTTATCATATGTTTATTGCCATGAGAAAAAAATTCACCTGGACCGGGAATCGAACCACGGACCTTTGACTTTCCGGGCCACTGCCCAGACCACTACGCTACCCAGTATCCTAACTTTCCATGGCAACTGCTATTTTTATCTTTTGTTTAAATAGTGAACAGAAGAGTACATAAATACTTATCCTTTTGCATGCATGATGTGTAGTGCATGTTTGGTGAGAATTCACCTTCTGCCACACACCTTTATGGTGGCCTGCAGGGTATTATGTAGATGTAGATGTTCAATATAATGCTGTCAGGGAGCTCTGAGTGACTTTTATGATGTTTTTTCCCTGATTTTAATGCCAAGTTTTGATCATTGAGTAAGAAAGTTGACATTTTCATTTTGAACGCTCTAATCAACATAGTTATAAGGTTGACTGACGACAATGATGTTTTTCATTTTTTAAAGCTTGAATGCCCGGTAGATTAATGGCAGTCTTCTTTACGTGCTAATAAGCTCATTTTTCTTTTCAGGTAAGTCTGGCCATGCAACCGACAGCCCGCCTCCAAGTACCGTTGTGTTTGTCACCCATTTTCCAGATACGTGAATGGTAACAGAAAAACGGTAAGCGCCAAATTTGTGTAAATATTGTAGGATATCTCCTGCCTGCCGCGTGAACGGCGGTGGAATTCACATTGATTGCCATGCGAATAAATTCACCTGGTCCGGGAATGGAACCAAGGACCTTTGGCTTTCCGGGCCGCTGCGCAGACCACTACGCTACCCAGGGGGGCTGTGTTTGAAATCGTCGAGATTATCTCGAATAGGTAACCAAGGAGTCACGTGGTATAAACACGAATGCTTCGCAAATTTGGTGTGATTATAACCTCATTCTTTGTTTACACTTGCGTTATATCTCAACTGGGGGCTCTTTAGTTGGAATAGATCAGAAAAACTCAAGTGAAAACAATTAATGATGTTGTAAAGAGCGATTCAGAAGCACTAAATTTGCAAAACATTCGTGTTTATATCACGTGACTCCTTGGTTACCTATTGGATATAATAGCGACGGTTTCAAACACACCCACCTGGACCGCTAATTCCCATGAAATCGCCATGCTAAGTAGGGATCCTGGGTAGCGTAGTGGTCCAAGGTTCGATTCCCGGTCCTGGTGAATTTTATCGCATGGCAATCCATGTGATTTTCACCGCCGTTCACGCGGCAGTATATCCTACATGTATCATCTAGTTGAACGTGATTCCTACACCAAAGTTATCATCATAGCTCTTATTGTTAATTACATGTCCGTAGTGCATTTATGGTGTTTTGCTACCCCTGCCACACACTCTCGCGGTGACTCTCGGGTTATGATGTAGATACCTACCTTCGATACATATCACATACTTGCGTATTTGGATATCTCTCTCTCCCTGTGGGGACTTCCGTGTATTCTACAATCAGGGGATTTTCCTCCTTAAGGAGGTTGGCTCGCGACTGCTTGAGTCAAGTTGTCTGAGATATCTTATTAATTTAAGTACGAGTATATGCCTGCTAAGTGATCCTTATTTCACGAAGAAAATGACATAAGCTATTGAGAGTCATAAGTATCACAAGGAATACGCTGTAAAGTCGAAGGATTTCTTTTTTATGATAATTTTAAACAGCTCGACTATGGAGTCAATTCAGCAATTACTTTAAAGAAATAAATTCATGTACTCAAAGAATTTACTAATTTATAACACCAGAATATTACTATCAAACATTATGTTATACTATTTTTCTGAAATATGCTTTAATATCTCATTAGTAATGATATTATTCATACGCCAACCAGTTTGGCTACAGTGACCGCAGCGCCACTTGAAGTCAACTAACGCATTTCGTCTGCTATAAGCGCAGAAATTGGTGGATTTAGCGAAAAATACGGTGGGTTGATGCCTTCTTTTTCGTGTCATTTTATTCCTTGTGAAATTACGCATAAAATGTCAGTTTTTTACAAGAATGACATGTCACTATGGTATTTTTAAACGTTACATTCCAATGTGACGGCCATTCTCGCCGTTAATCGTATGTAATTTCAAATGCAATTTGTGCCAAAAGGAGTATGGGTTGGTATAATTACCTTTACATTATTTTGGAGGAACTTTAGTTCTATAAGTGCTGAAAATAAAAAAAATGACAATACTTTCACTTTTCGGATCAACCTCCTCAAATGGTTAATTCCTTAAGATGGAACTTTTCCTCACTTGAGTGGCTCCCCAAGGAAGCCTTGTTCTCGACAGAGCTCCCCTCCGCTGCGCACTCCGAAATCCGTTCTTCGTCGAACGTCTTGGGTCATCAAATGAAAGTTGCGCAATTCCGCGACCGCTTGCAGAATAAACGGGTCTTCTTCTTATTTGGGTCATCAGATCCTTTCCGCTCCAGTTTTTCTGCAGATTGTATGAGATAACGTCTGACTTAGCAGCGTGAATTACCGGCTTATGGGAAAAAGGCATTTTTAAGATGTGCTAGTTTTCAGTTTCTTTGAAAAGTGTATCGAATTTCCTTGCCATTTTCTGCATGAAAAGCTTGATAAAAGTTACCATATTTTACCAATGGATGCAGAGCCCCCATGATTTTCCTCTGAGAAATAGTAGTCGCTGCATATCCATATCAATTTTTGACTTAGGAAGTGCACGTTGTATCATTTTTTCTGAGAATTTCTCATTCGTATTCTTCTCAAAAGGCCGTTTCACACCACGGTCATTGAAACTGCGCAAGCTGATGTTGATTCCGTTTGAGCAGTCGTATGTGAAAGTCCGTGACGTAGAAAATTGCGAGAACTCTTGCTTGACAACTTTACACGGTGCATTATGTCAGTGACAATATACCATTCAGTAGGGGCAATACCGTCAATGTATCGTATAACGTCTCAAGATCTGTTAAGTGGCAATTAATTGGACGTGAAAGATGCGATAAAATACCACCACTTTGAAATATGGTTTAAGCCATAGTCTAAACATAGTAGTGAAGACCCTAGTCCCGTATACTTCGCCCAAAATTTGCACCACGAACGAACAGATGTGGGCCAAGGTAACGAGTTCTTCCTTTGCGTACGGAATTTAAGCTTCCACGTGATTAATCGCCCAGCTCATCATTATTGCACTTTATTCACTACCTAAGGAGTTGAGTGCAAACAAAAACACCCAACTCAATCGTCAACAACTTATTTAATTTCTAGAATTCCCCTGGCAGGTCGTCGCCGCTACATCTGCACCATCTAGTGAGAGAAATAAACTTCAAACTTGCGCGAACGCATGTGTCGGATTAGTTCTAATTTTCTCGCGAGCGTTCGCGCAGTGGCGCTGCCTGTCCTCGCAAGTCGTCGCTTTACACGGCGCAATATTTCTTGCGCAAGTGTTCTCGCAACAGCCTGCGCAGTATCAGTGACCGTGTAAAACGGCCTTAAGGAGAGACTAGCAGACCTGTGGCCTGCTTTGCAGGCAGTCTATCGATTAACCTACCTCAAGAGATCGATACAAGGGCGATTATTAAAAACATACTTGGAGGTTCACAACATGCGCCTGGGAGGGAAAGGGGTAATTGTTCAAACCACTCAGTATAATATAATAACAAATGAATAAAAAAAATAAATATTCAACATACTTACGAATCAATATATAATGCCTTAATAGATTAAACTAATTCCGCTTTCTGTTACTTCTTTCACGTCGTAAATTAGTTAATGCACATTTAGCAAAACACGTAAACAAACATACATAGCAACTGTAGGTACGAATTTGCATAGCAACTCTTTTCCCATGTTAAAAGATAGTAAAAACACTCTTTTTAACACTTAAATTTTCACATTTTCCGATTCGTTGACAAATATTTAAATACGTCTGTTCCATGTACCCATATTTCACCCCTCCCGCATCGATCAGATAAGTATCTTCGGAGTTTACCTCAAATTGATGCTCCGAGGTCGAGCGTTAAAACATCCTGGGAGGTTTGCAACCCGTACACAATATTAACTTTTTATATGTTTTGGGTGGGAAGGAGGTACAAAGGAAATCTAAAACTACTGATATGTTGTGCGCGGACACGTTCTGCATTGAACGCACTTTTCTCTACCTCAAGAACTCTCAACCACCTCGAGAAAACACAATAAAACCGAGTGGACTGACGGACACCGCTACAAACTTAATCATACTAAAGGTGCGTGAGGCTTCATCCTTTTATTGTTTCTCGTCTCCATGGTGATCACTCGGTGTCTTAATTGAATGAAGCCACGGCGCCGCTCTCCGGCCTCCAACTGCGCAGAGAAATCTTGTCCAAGAAATTTAATATTCGTCGCCCCATCCGTATATTTTTCTGTTTTTCCATTCCGTTATGTTAGAGTTGATTTGTTCTCGTTGACGGAAGAATGTTTGTATTTTTCAAACGTAATTCGAAAATTGGAACAATTGAATTCGGGAGAGTGACGAAAACAGACCCTTATCCTTTGTCCTCAGACAGTGAATTCCTTAACCGTCGTAGACTCCAGCGTACATTACCTCTCTCTGCCTCCTAAATCAATCCGCCCAGAACAGCAAACACTTCCCCGAGCGCGTTCAACCAAGGCCAATCCTGTCGTTAATCTGTCATTGACTGCAGCTGTGGCTGGAGAAGCACAAAGAGCAAGTATTTTCCGCCAATTAACTAGTACGGGCAAGAAAGTCCACCTATCCTGGGAGCGAAAATGGAGTGAAAAAAGGGAGTGAAAATGGGTCGGCCGGCATCAGACGTAGAATTGTTGCCGACGAAGGCAGTATTTGCGAAGAGGAAGATATTATCAAAGAGACTTGACGGAAAGATTATGCAAAACGCTGATAAGGACCGTTCTGAGGCGTTGATATGCAACCTGCGTCTTGCGAATGAGAGCGAATTGGAGGTCTTCGTAAAGCGAACTTTCGGTAACTCATGACATTCTCTTAGCAGAAGAAAAAATATTGAAAATAGCATCATTTCTCACTGCAGTTTCTTTTTATTCGTGATTTTCCGAAGCCGTATCTGAGCTTTTACTGATTTCAATCACCCCACTTCATGAAAAACCTACATATAAGTACAGGTTTCACTTTGCGTACTCGTGTTCTAAGTTGTCTGGTTATACCCATATAATTATTCCAACTCCTTACTGCGACCAGCAGGGTTGCTACCCTTGCTACGTTGCTACCCTTGCTATGTTACTACCCTTGCTACCAGTAGGGTTTCCCTGAGACAGAATGCTTTTATTCAAATAATCGTTTTCTATTTTAAGACAAATATTTACAAAAACCATTTTAAAGGTTCTCAATGTTTTATTTTTAAATATCGATTGAGGGAAAAAATATCATCATCATCAGTCGACAATCCCAAGATTTCTTAGCTGCAGTCCTCCGCTCGATTCGGTTGACCTCTTCATGTTATCATAATTCTTCTTTTTCACGTCCTTCACGACTTGCTCCATATATCTCATACGAGGGCTGCCTTTTCCATTGTTACAGTTCACTTTTCCCTCGACGATTGCCTTCATCAGGCCAATACGTCTAAAGATATGGCTGATAGAGCTGCCTCATCTTTTTCTTAAAGTACGTATTTTTAGAAGTCTTCTCTTTCCTCCCCCTTCTCCCACTATTCTTGGGACTTCTTCTATCATGTCGCAAGAGATGGCCGATTTAGGTTTACCGTCTTATTTATAGTTTTCAGCAGACTTCTCTTTTCTTCCATTCATCTTAATTGAAGAAATACCTTCAGGCGTGACTTGGTGGAACATTTTCATGATGAAATAACAATACATTAGTCTATTCCACACTTTTATTGAACCAGCGGAAGGTAGTTTCGACGTCTAAGGCGTCAAGGTACACTAGTAAGTGAACCTCTTTTCATATTTGCATGACACATTCGCTGCCATCTCAGGGATTTTCTCAATTCGGCATTATACCACTTAGGTTCAGTGCTTTCTTTTTTAATTTTACTAGCGATATATCTATTGATCCCAGAGCGTATGATATTAATGAACGACTTCCATGAACCCTCCGTACATAAGTTTAAGGAAGACATTTTAAAATCCGATAAGGAATCTCTTAAATAAATTTTAAAGCTAGCAAAGTTAGCTCTTTTAACTCTTATGGTTAAACTTAAAGGTTAGGGTTAACTTTAGGGTTAAACTCAGGCTTAAACTTTAAGGTTAAGTTCTAATTGCAATTCGTCATCTCACTCTTGAATTGTTTAAAAATCATTGCTAAGTGATTCCCTATATTCTTTTTTTGATTTACCCCCTGTACACTACCGCGTCGTCTGAAAAAAGTCTAACCTTACTATTAACTACGCTACCTAAATCGTTAATGTTTAAAAGGAATAGAAAAGGGGTTATTACGTTACCCTGGGGAACTCCCGATGTGACTTTGATTGTGTTCGACATGGCACCATCCATAACAACCCTCTGCTCTCGCCCACTTAAGAATTCTTTTATCCAAAATATAAACGTCTTTATGCGTACGAAAACTCTCTAACTTCAAGATTAATTTGCAATGAGGAATTTAATCCAATGCATTTTTAATATCTAAGAATATCGAATCGACCTCAGTTCTGTATTTGCCGTATCGTGTATGAATATAGCTAATATTCTCTAGCATGATCTACGTTTCCGGGACCCACATGCCCCTTGCCGAGATGGCCCGATCGTTAATTAGCTTCGAAGTCGAGCGAGGGTACGGATTAGGCCGATCGCGAGCAGAGACCCTTGCTTTTGGCCGCTTACCGGAGTTGCCCTCCAGAAAACTACCAAAAAACGTAGATTCTTCCGCCGTTAATGGATCTTTCCCATTTTCTCTAGTCGCTATACAAACCATACCCATGTCTGTAAAAGAGTGAATCAATAGATCACCGTGATCGCAATTTACATTTGCTGTAAAATTGAGGTTACCTTAGGGAAAGCGCTTATTCTCATGACGCCCGTTGTGTCCTTGGAATTTCTTGACAGAGGTTTCCGCGAACCATGATTGTTCATAATTTTCACTCTCATTGTGATGATTATTTTTATAAAACCAATTGCATACACAAAAATTAAAAATTACTAGGTAGGCTGGGAGAAAATTAATGGTAGTGAATTTGTTTACGATATTTTCAAGTGTCTGTACTCAGTACAATCAGGAGGATGACGTTTTAAAGAAACTTCCATCTGCGATGTACTACATCTACACGATACCCTGCAAGCCACCGCGAGGGTGTGTGGCAGGGGGTGAAGATCACCAAGCATGAACTACTAACATGCAAACAAGCAACCAAAGTGTCTCAATCAACTAAATTGTTAGTATCTATGATATTGAATGGATTAATACATGCATCATGCACTACAGACTACTCTAAAATATTTACCCTACCTATCCCTTTCCTATGCTGCCTATTCTGTTCTCTTATAGTACGGGGGAAAATGCCATTTTGAATCCATCAGTACGACAATCTATTTCTCTAATCTTATTTATCTGGTGAAATCTAGCATAATACGCTGCTTTTTTAATATGTGCCTAACATCTTCAGTAAAGCTATCCGATTGAAATTTCTCCAATAGATTTAAACTGTACTTTAACCTACGCTCTGATAATGATTCCCACCCTAATTCTTGTATTAATTCTGAAACACTACTCGTAACACATTTTAACGAACCTAGCTGCTCTACGCTGCACACTGTCTAGTTCTCTGATCAACCCTAATTCATTAGGATCCCATACACTGGCTGCATACTCAAGGTGGGGCTTGACCAGTGAGAAGTAACATCGCTCTTTTGTCTTCTCATCACATTTTGTCTTTACATCACAGTACTCTTTTTCTAAATCCTAGCTTTCTCTTCGCTTAGCTTTCCATTCGAATACCTATGCTCTCTGTGTATTTAAACGTCCGCCGTTTGCCGTGAGCACATCGTATCCAACGTTGGGTGTGCCCGTTTGAAGCCCAACGCCTATAAGACGCTGGGAGTCTGCTTCGCGGATTTGTTGACAGGGAATGGAGGTGAGGCAGTAAACTGGACTTAACATTTATAGCTCTATTTTATGATACCCGTCGCCTTAATGCAAATGCACGCTGTCTCCTTTTCTCCTCACCTTTCACGCAACTGCTTGTGATTGCATCGTGAATACATGTAGTTGCAGCGTTTTTTCCGTGGCCACTAGTTCAAAGTGTCTCCAGCAGAGGTGAGATCGTTCTCATTCTAAAGCTACCCGGGAATATCGGGCGGGTGAATTAGCAGGTTGAAGACCGCTGGTTCATTGGTACTGTCACAAGAAAATTTAGCAATTGCTTCACCTGCAAAGTACATTGCATCGCGTGGCACAAACAGTAACAAAAAAAGTGCAGGATAAATGTGACGATCATGTACGAGAAACCAGCTACTTTTCCCTTGTAAGACCTCATTTGGAATATGCTGCCAGTGTGTGGGATCCCTACGAAATCGGTCTAAATAATGAACTTGAACGCGTGCAGCGAAGATCGGCAAGATTTGTAAAGGGGCGGTACGATAACCTTATTAGCGTAACCAGTCTAATAAATGAATGAAATTGGGAATCATTGTCAGATCGAAGGTTGAAGTTTAGACTTATTCTCCTAAATAAATTCCTAGACCATAATTTCAGTGATGACGTTAAAAATATTTTGCGAGCCCCAAGACTGGTAGACTGGACCATAATCACAAAATTAGAGAAATTGATTTCCATTGGCTGCCATTTTGATAGGAAGAGTTGAAACACAGGAAGTAGCATTGGCGCATTGGCAACCACTTGTGTTAAATAGGTTTTGTCTTTAAGGAGGCTTCACGAATTTATGAAGTAGATGAAATTTTGTGAAAATTTCAGGACACATCATTTTTTGGCCCTTCTATCGATTGGCAATAAAATAATTTGGCCTTTCCAGAATATGTATTTGTAGAAAAAAGACGTTGAAAATCAGCAATTTTATAAGTGGTTATACGGCAGAGCATGGCTCTTGCAGTAAAATTTGCAGATTAATAATGTAAAGATAAATGTCGTTTTGACGAAAAACTAATATAAGAATTTTATGTAGGATTTATCATTGTAAAAAATTCCTCGCCTTACCACACTTGTTTAATTGATATTAATAAATGTTTGCTTGAAAAAAAGCAGAAAAGGCTTAGTCACATGAAAGTGGCGCTACAGTATGTTGTTATCATTGGCAACGGTACTTGTGACGGAACGTGCTTAAAAGACTATTCACAAACTTAATTTAGAAATATACCTTACCAAGGTCCTTATATTTTTTATGTAATTTAAATATTTCATTGATTATTGATATGGTGTAATTAATACCAATACTCCCACATCTACATCTACATAATACCGTGCAAGCCACCACAAGGGTGTGTGGCAGGGTGATTGCTCACCAAACATGCACTACATATCATGCATAAAAAAGGAATAGTATTAATATAGTAGTCAGAACTACACTATTTAAAAAAGATAGAAATTGCAAAGAAAACATGCAAAAACATTCTGTTAGTAGGGTTAGCTTTAAGTACTCATACCAACATGCAGCTACCAATGCTATTCATTGCTACTCTCCGATTGGACATATTTACCGTTATTCGTATCTCTAATTGTGCGAGGGAAAAAGGACATTTTGAATCGGTCAGTTCGGCAATCAATTTCTCTAATTTTATGATCATGGTCCAGTCTGCCATACTTAGTTGGGTTTCGTAAAATATTTTTAACATCATCACTGAAAATATTGCCTTGGAACTTGTTTAAGAGATTAAGTCTAAATTTCAACCTGCAATCTGACAATGATTCCCATTTCAATTCATTTAATAGACTGGTTACGCTAACATAATTATCGTATCGTCCCTTTACAAATCTTGCCGATCTTCGCTGCACACGTTCAAGTTCATTACTTAGACCGATTTCGTACTCCCACATGGTCGAGGCGTCATTGTTGAAAAAACAATTTTCAAAAATATGAATATTAATAAAATACTAAACAAAGAGTTGTATTTGCAATGGAATGGTTTAAAACTAAGTAAGAAAATATTTAACCTATTTTAGAATGCGTGTTAGCGGGAATGAGTATGTATTCTCACTTTATAAATTAAACGTGGCAACAACACGTCAGTCATGCTCCGAAGTCAAAATAGGTTAAAAGGGCTTGTAAAAAATTGAATGCAACTACAACGAGCTATATAATACCATACTCATGCAGTTACTGTGCATGCGTTATCACCCTATAGATGATTTTTCATACACGTGTTTATCTGGATCGATATTTATTCATTAAATAACATAGCTCTTTTATGGGAGTTTGAATCGCGGAGTCACGGTGGAACCTCCTTAATTGTCAACAACCTTAAGCAAAAAAAATTAAAATGTTATGTGCCAAGGGCAATGCATAATACTTAAGAATTGATTGTTGCCGCTTCTAGCCACTTGTCAACGTTGGGCCCACGACGAGAAATAGCAAAACGACGCAACTTGCTCGCCCACCTGCCATTATTATTAAGACGGATGCTAATTTATGTCTTTCCGATAAGTAGGTGAATCGATAACCTCTCCTCTAGGTATGGCCAACACAGGCGCAGGGTCATCAACAGTCTATCGAGTCAGGAATATTCTTGCTCAGTGCAGAATGTCTAAGGCAGCAAGAGGGTGGTTTGCGAGAATAGTTCATGTCGCGGTAAGGAAACCGTCGCTCACATACTTTCTCTCTTACCCTGGAAGACCAAACTTCGGACAAGACCTTCGGAAACCACAGACCGTCAAAGGTAAACATGTCATAAGTTTCTATCCCTGGAAAAGAAGCTGAAATCGCGTATGCTCACAAAATATATTCGGATTATTCAGTTTCTGAAGACCAACGAACGGCCATGAACTGCTGCTGTTTTTCCAAATAACAGTCGCTTTATTCTCCGTCTGCGCCATTTAAGCCGGGAATTTTGCGCAGGGCGAGGGACAGTGGGTTGGAGTCGATTGGATCCTAAAGTTCTCGGCATCGACTTGCCACGATTGCAGCGCATCATGGGAGGTGAGAATCGATTGTCGAGAGGGCTGAGGTCGGCACGAAGCGACGGCGGCGACGTCAAGGAAGGTCAGGAGGGGATGAGAAGTAATTTCGGCGGGGAGGGGGAGGGGGGGGAGGTCAAGTGGGCAACTTCGGAAGAGGGAAGTTAACGCAGCGGCGAATAGGGTAGGGCTGTTTGGGGAATTACGTCTCGATTACGAGTACAGAGTCGGGAAAATGAATCGTCGATTATTAACATTACTACTAGGGCTGTGCGATACGCTGTTGATATGATTGCGATGCATCGGTTTCCCGATATAAATAGGAAATATCGGGATATCGACATATCGGCATATCGACATATCGGGATATCGGATATCGACTTATAATATAATAACCTAAGGCAACAGAGCATATAATTTTAGATGATAGAGGTTCTTTTCAATTTTTTGATACGGCCCATATGAGCTGAAATATAATAATTTTTCCTTGGTCGAAGAACGGTGAAAATTTTAAAAATTCCGAATTGTGGTTCAAAAACAATAATTTTATAATTTTATACAATAATTTGCAGGGGGGCTGTGCGATATGCTGTTTAGAATATCGCACGACAATATCATTCTGATATCGCCGATATATCGGTTTCGCGTTATAAATAGGAAATATCGTGGAATGGACAAATCGGGATATCGACATATCGGGATATTGACATATCGGGATATCGACATATCGGAATATCGACATATCGGGATATTGGATATCGACTTATAATATAATAACTTAAGGCAAAAGAGCATATAATTTAAGATAATAGAGGTTCTTTTCAATTTTTTGATACGTCCCATATGAGCTGAAACATAACCTTTTTTTCCTTGGTCGAAGAACGGTGAAAATTTTTTAAAATCCGAATTGTGGTTTAAAAAAATATTATATAAACAAATTTGAACTTCTTGTTGAATTCGAGTTTTCAGCGATAAAATCGCACCATGGCCATTCTATTCCCTGCATCCAAATTTTACGATAAAAAATTTATATTTAATAACAATAACAAATTAGACATTTTAAAATATATAATTACCGACTGAGGAATTGTAATATTTTATAAGGAAGAGACCGTTTATAGCACTTCAATCCGATCAACCATTACCGAGAAATTGCGCTAAATAGAGACATCATTATTAAGGGTGACAGAAAAAAATACCGGGATCCGGATATCGTCATATCGGGATATGGTCATATCGGGGTATCGTCATATCGGGATATCGACATATCGACATATCGAAATATCGGGATATCGGATATCGGTATATCGGGATATCGACATATCGGTATATCGTGATATCGCGTTTCGAAATATCGAATCCCGATATGAAGTGCATATCGTCAACGATACATCGTGGTATCGCAAAGCCCTAGTTACTACGTATGTGTACATGAATCTAGCATCTCATTAAATACCTTCCATTTAGGAATCACTGCCCGAACTCACAACACAAGGCAGTAAAGGTAGGACTGGAAACATTTTAAACGAGTGCTAACGAATAGTAACAAAAGTTAAATGCGTAGAACGTAGAGTTTCTCAAGAAATTTGGAGAAAGAAGCTGCAATTTGTTGGAAATTCTGATGAAAGAACGGGATCGCATTCATTGTGAATCATAATGATGTCATTGATGCAGCTGAGAGGAGAGTCGGGTCAAGCAATCGCTAGGATTGATAACGACAGATGAGGACTATCTTCGATGAACGGACAAACCCGTTGGACATAGGCTTTTTACTAATGTCGCACTTATTTCCATGCTAATGGGGTCGTTCACCATATGTTTTTATTGCCGGATCTGATAGAGTTTGTAAAATAAAAAGACCCATATTTTTCCGTTTTTTGATCCGCCAATTATTTCTCGAGTTATAAGCGGCGAAAAACTGAGGTTTTCTAACCCTTTCGGAAAAGTGGGCGTGGTGCAACCTCTGACGAATAACGACTTCGTCCAATCACAACTGAGCCCGCGAAGCTACTTCGCCTCATCGCATTTGGGGGGGGACACAGCTCACTGTGCCAATAAGAACAGTTGCGACAGCATCTGTGGGAGCAGACCTTTCGAGAACCCACCTCCACTCCCTTCCCTTCCCCTAAAAGCAGTCAAGAACGGGAGGAAAATGACGTCAATGATATCAAAGCAGCTTTTTCGGTCTGCGTCACCTTTTGCATATTTTGATTTTGGATTTATGAGTGAATGGCTCGGGTTAGAAGATTAATTTTTTCGTTAACATTTAACGATTTCGTGTACAAATTTGGGATTTCGGTTCTGAGAAAACGCCCAAATTCTCCATTTCCTCTTTCAAAAAGTGCCAAATATCTTGCAGTGGACGGCTTGGCATCGGAGCGGACAGAACTTTCGGCTACTGACCAGAGGTCACGGGCGTAAAAGAAATCAGGAGAAGCCTCTTTGAACATGCCCTTCTCATAAACCCAATCCGAGCAATTTTCGAGGTTCAACCTGTACCTACCAAATTGATCTCGGAGACTACAAGCAGCACAGGGAAAGGAATTATCCCATTGACTCACGTGCGAATATTACTTATGTTGGGCTAGAATGTTTTGTGGTCTCCGTACTTGATTTGTTTTTACCCTCATCTGTTTAAAACCAAGTGTTTTAGGATGACTGAGGTTTTGGGCTCAGGCATTCTGGGTAGGGAATTGATCTGCTCATTGACAGGGGTAAGATAAAAGGTCGTAGTTCGATTCTTGTCGTGGAAGACCTTTTTTTCGATTACTTCTTAGGAAAAAGGCAATCCTTTTTACTGCTTCCATATTAGTTTTATTATTTTGCTCAAATTAAAGTTGCAGCAATGATGGTTAACTTGTTCCAACATTCCTTTGGAATGCATTTGGACTTTAAAAGTAAATCGTCATTTCCAATCGAAATTTTATTTTGTGACTACTTGCTCATCTACATCTACATAATATTGTGCAAGCCACCATAAAGGTGTGTGGCAGGGGGTGAATTCTCACGAAACTTGCACTACATATATGATTTGATATTTGTATCCTTTTTTAAATGGTCAAGTTTATAACAGTATAGAAATACTAATCCTTTTTTATGCATGATATGCAGTGCATGTTTGGTGAGAATTCACCCCCTGCTACACATCTTTATGGTGGCTTGCAGGGTATTATGTAGATGTAGGTAAAGAATCCGCCGTCCACGAAGATTGATCCTACTCAGTGAAAGACGAAGCCAATGAAAGAGGAAATGATAGTGGCCCTAGGGGCCTCAAAGGCCCGGGGTAACGCCGAGCCATCTCCCCTACGTCAGGCCTTTGAAGGATGAGCGATCCATGTCCGAGGCGGGACTCAAACCCGTGACCTTCCAGGCATACGCCTTATTGACCTGCCAACTGTCTCTTGCTTATAGAAAATAAAGGGATTGGGGCGCGAGGAAGTATTTCCATTAAAATCCGAGTTGTTGTTCTGGAAAGGAATCGATGTTTATTAAGGCTTTGTTACCGCGAATACATAACGGAAGGCATAATTCGTGGTTTATTACATAATATAACGAAAGAAAAATAATAATAATACGACGACCGTGATAATTTTACGCCTCGCTGCTCACATCCAACATAGTCTGCGTTTTTGCACAGAAAATGTCCGTTCATTATCGTGTCGACGACCGAAAGATTGTTGGAACTTAAATCTGCGAATTCAACTTCCATGAACAAAAACAAAAAGTTTTGTATCAAATAAGGAAAAAAGCTTCAAAAAGGCTAAGAATATTCTCACCCTCAATGCAAAGCTAGGCTATTTCGCTACTGCTAGTATGGGAGATGACGTCATACTACGAAGACCCAATGGTTGGGCGTTAAGATCTAGGAATTTTCGATGCTAAAACAATGCATATTAAAAGTTAGTTCTTGAATTAAATAGTTGGAAGTATACCTTTGAATTTTGAACGTGGCATTTCGAAATCAAGCATTACTCGCTACAATAAATTTTTTTTAAATACCTCACTTACGCAAATACTTTATTCGGAGGAGGGTCGGGAAAGTACCTCGCGCTGTGGGACTGCCATTTACTGCTGCGCAGTCGACCAATCAGCTCTCAGCGATTGGAGCGCCTCTACTTCCAATCGGCAGCCGGTTGTGCAACCGTGGCAACTGAGTGCTGTTTATGTTTACGTTTTGCGATATTTTGATTGTTCCCGTTTGAATTGCTGTCCAAACATTGAAAATATTAAGAATGCAAGCAACATACATCTACCTTGTTCTGTGAAGTATGATTTATAGTGGTAATAATTTTATTGAGGTAGAATTTAACGTGCTTAATTCATTTGCAACATACACTTGAGGCGATGATTCTATATTTGAGGCAGCATATGTATGTATGTACAACACGTAAACACAGACATCAAAAGTGGGCGCGACCCCATTGGCTGATGCTACGCAACCGGCCCGTGGGAATACTGGTCAGTGTGTTTGACACAACAACCGCGAACGGCAAGCGATTATAGTGTAATGCTTACGGCCTCCGAGGAATGAAGGGTAGATGTTCCTTGGAGAGCGTCCCGATTGATTCCGGCCGCGAGGAGTTCCCTGCCTCTCCTTACCCTCTCTCTCTCTCTCTTCCTTAGATGCAAGCATCCTCCATTCCGCCAAAGCCCTCCTTCAGTTTCGACCTCTCCGTAATAACCGGAATTATATGTCCCCCTCCCCCTGATTCCTCGCGGGCGGTTCGTAACGATAGCAACCCCGAGACCGGTCGAATTCTGTGGGGAGGAGGGGAAAGGGAAGATCGGAGAAAAACAACTGAATCGCGCCGCTCCGAAAAGGGTTCATTCTCTTTTGCTTGCAGGTAAAGTGGTGGGGCAGGGGGAAGATTTAGTCCCATAAAAAAACATGGGCCCACCCCAAACATTATCTCCTTCCTTCCAAGCTACAGTTTCCCTTTCCTTTCCTTCTCCATCCTTCTATCCCTTCCATCGCTTCGCAGTTTTCTTTTTTTTTTCGATTTCCTCCGCTGTGGGTGGCGCTGACTTACGCTGTTTAAACGCACCTTCTCCTCATCCGTTGCATCCGTTTGTTTTCCTCGATTGGTGTCGCCATTGCGAAGATATCAAACAGCTAGCGGAAGGTTTAATTCGCGGCACAGTAAGATTAAGGAGAAAGTGGTGATTGTCTCCAATAAAAAGATGTACTGCGAAAAGTTTGATACGAATCGGACTGAAATGGAAATTTAAAACCACTGCAAGGCTTACAGATCCAAATTGAAGTTATGGTAAACGATTCGGTTAAATTTCACCTGTGTACAAGAGGGACAATGAAGAAACATTGCATGCTACTATTCAAATATACTTTCATATTCCCAGGAGTCATTGTTTTAATCAATTATAGACAATCCATTCTGGTTCGCCAGGTAATAATAAATCCGAGAAAGATATAGAATAATTTTGACAAAATAATAAATGGATATAAAAAGGTGACGGAGAGGAAATCGTCATGGGAAAAGAAAATCATTCCCACAATTTAGCAAAGCTCTTTTCTGATTTATTATTCGAATATGTAAATAAGTTTTTGGTGTTTGTAAATAAATCACTCTCGCGGCTGAGCTTAAAGTCACCGAGTGCGTCCACCGGGTTGCGGATGGTGGGTCGACCTCTAGATATAGAGGTTAGGTGCGAGATAAGCAAGTTTACTCGTCGAATAAGCAGTCATGGACAAATGGACACGTGGACTTATGAGGGCCATTCCCTGTGCTGCATGCGGTCTCCAGCAAAATCCAGATAGACAAATGGCACAGTTTAGGAATAGTTGGATGCACCCAGTCTGGGAGGCCTCTCCCAGATTCAAATCAGACACACCTCCGTCTTATTTTAAGCACTTAACAACTGCATATTGAAAATAAGATGGTTGTGATCCGAAATTCAGATCACCCGGGCTGAAAATAAGCAAGCCTTGGTTGGCTCCGCAATTGAAGCTAACCTGCCAATAGCAGAGACTGATGGGCGGAGCGTAACCAGGGAGATGGAAGTCAACAAGGATCACGAAGTGTAGATAATTAAAATTCAAAGTCTGGTCAAATTTTATTATAAGTAGGTAAATTATGTTTCGATGCGATGAATTAATGGTGTGAGAACGTGGCGTTGATACTTCGTTTGTTTGCAGAAGGGAGCCAGGTGTAGCTGAGTGACATATCCTGAGACTAAACTTTTTTATTTTGTCTACGCGGCAGGGTTGTAAGAACTAAAAAATAGTGGCTCTCGTCAAGTGACAGTTCCTGCCTTGGTTTGTAGATACTGGCACATATCTTTGATATCGAAGACTTTGTATGGATTACTTTGTTTCCAATAAAATTTCAAATTTTCATATTATCTTTGAAGTTGTTGTTAATGTGTTCCCATTTCAGTCCTGAAATATTTTTCAACGGAAATTCTATGACTTACGTTTGCTCTATTGAAGAATTTAGTCAGTGAAACAGTATCATCGAGTAGAAATACGAAACATTAGGGTTTTGGCTTGTGTGCGTGTGAAGTGCTTAAATATGTAGTATCTATAATTAGACATTCCATAAAAGTAGGCTTTAATTTAAATAGCAACCCGCATTATTACGTGGGACTTATTTTAAGATAGGACCATGCTGAATTTAAGACAGCCCTGGCTTTAAATTCAGCATGGGCCTATCTTAAAATAAGTCCCTACTGGTTTGATTTTCAGTCCTGGACCTGCCTTATTTTTAGACACGATATTAGTGCTGAATTCCAACATACACTGTCTTAAAAATCTACATCTACATGTACACGGTACCCTGCAAGCCACCGCGAGGGTGTGTGGCAGGGGGAGAAATGTACATCTGAAATTCAAATCGCTTTTGTACCTTAAAATCAGATAAAAATTTTTACAGTGTAGTAAAAAAGAGAAGAAAAAGGAATGGTTGCATTGGTTTGCACTCGATAAATCGATTTCAAGTGCTAAGATGCATTGTTTTCGACATCCCTTTTTATTGCACTCGTGAATGAGAAGTGCAAGCGTGACCTCCGAACGCGTGTTGTGCCGCGGGGAGCACTTTTTGCGGATCCGATTATAGCATTCACTCCTCTGATGGGCAAGTTCACAATCTTCCGCTTAAACAACCAAGGCGCCCCCGCGCAGAGGCTCATGGGAGTGTGCGAGGGCTGTGGAAAGCAGGATGGGGAAACATCAGATCAGCAGACGCGTTGTTCCGGTGGAGGAGCAAGACGACGCAACGCGCGTATCGCTTCGTGATCTCCTCAATGAGCGCGCGTAATACCGGATGGGGGGAAAGGGGGGTGGGTGGCAAGGGGTGTAGGGCAACCCTTGCTATCCTGGCGGGCGATTTCTTTCGTCGGCGGACGAGAAACTCTCAGCGAAACAGAAGATTGCGCACATCTACAGCCATACATGAAAATATACCCAAGCCACCATAAAGACGTGTGGCAGGGGGTGACTTCTCGCCAAATATTCACTACATATCATGCATTTAAAAGGATTAATATTTATATAGGTACTGTTCAAAACTACGCTATTTAAAAAAAGATAAAAATAGCTAAGCAAATATGAAAAACATGCTGTTAGTTGCGTTAGCTTCAAGTCCTTATACCAACTTGCGGCTACCAATGTTATCCATTGCTACACTCGTATTGGACATATTTACCGTTATTCATATCCATAATTGTACGAGGAAAAATGGGCATTTTGAATCTGTCGGTTCGGCAATCAATTTTTCTAATTTCTTGATTATGGTCCAGTCTACCATAGTAAGTTGGGGTCCGCAAAATATTTTTAACGTCATCACTGAAAATATGGTCTTGGAATTTATTTAGCAGATTAAGTCTAAATTTCAACCTGCGATCTGACAATTATTCCCATTTTAATTCATTTAATAGACTGGTTACGCTCTTAAGGTTGTCATGTCGTCCTTTTACAAATGTTGCCGATCTTTGCTGCACACGTTCAAGTTTGTTATTTAGACCAATTTCGTAAGGATCCCAAAATATTTAGTACCTCCATATTACAAAACGAGCGACCAAAGGCATTTCTCTGAATACATTTACATGTATTCCCCTAGCTAGAATGGGTTAGCAATGTCAAAACATTTTTCATGCAATACACACTATTCCAAAAATATTCCACCTACTTTGCCATGCTGCCTAGTATGTTCTCCTATAGTAGGTGGAAAAAGTTGCATTTAAATCATCCGAGACTATCGTTAAAGGACAAGTGGATGGGAAGAATGGCAAATTAAGTGTCTCTGTAGGTGTATGGGATCCCTACGAAATTGGTCTAAATAACGATCTTGGACGTGTACAGCGAAGATCGGCAAGATTTGTAAAGGGACGGTACGATAACCATTAGCGTACCCAATCTATTAAATGAATTGAAATGGGAATCATTGTCGGATCGTAGGTTGAAATTTAAACTTAATCTCTTCCACAAATTCCAAGGCAATATTTTCAGTGATGACGTTAAAAATATTGCGCGGTCCACAACTTACTATGGTAGACTGGACCATAATCACGATATTAGATAAATTGATTGCTCGAACTGACAGATTCAAAATGTCCTTTCTGAATTTCACGCATGTTGAGTCTTAAATTTAGACCACTACCGTAAACTGAGACAGCGCTTAAATTCAGATCGCACTGAATATCAGATAAACTTTTCACAGTGTATATAGTATTATACGTTTTCCTAATTTTACTGAACTTACAGCATTTGCAAACTAGAATCGAAGTAGTCCATTCGATATTTCGCACCAGAAATGGAACTATATTCACTAGCTCGGCAATATCCTGCATCCGATAGCATGCACACCCAGTTTGTGGTACGGTCACCGGAGGTCCCAGGTTTGAATCTGGGAGAGGCCTCCCAGACTGGGCGCATCCAACTATTCCTAAACTGTGCCATTTGTCTATCTGGATTTTCCTGGGAGACCGCATGCAGCACAGGGAATGGTCCTCATAAGTATAAGGAAATTTGGAATAGATGTCTGGCATATTCTCTGTTTTTTTATCGTAAGACTGCCTTTGGCTTGGCAGAAAAATAATGTAAAATCAACATGGCAACAAGGGCAAATCAATACGATTCCAAAAAATCGGGTTAAACAGTTAAGGCACTGACGTATGAATATAATTTTGATGTTTGACGATAAACCTGTCTCTCTTACAGGGAGACATCGCGAGACTGATGTTCGGGATCCATGGGACGAAACTATTTTCTGGAACTATAGAGGGGATGCGGAAAAGTGTCACGGCTTTCTTCCCCATAGACCCGGGTTCGCGAGAAAAACGCTACTGAAGAGTTAACATCCGCATAAATCCTTTTTATTTCACTGATTGTTATGAACATCCGTCTTGGCCGAGTGAGCTAAGGCAACACTGCCTGAGGCGTTGTTCCTTACGCCGCCTCCGCAAGGCTCGAGATTGCGGAGGCGAGGGTTCGCGGCCAAGAGGATGCCATTTTTTTTCTATCGAATACTTTACGGAATCATTGTAAAATGCCCAATCTCAAACTTTTATGGCAATAATAGCAACATTTTTTTTGTTTTCATTATATTTGCTGTATTTTCAATCAACCCCCTTGGGAAACCCACGAAACAAATTTCGGGATTCTCTGTTTGCCCGAAAACAGGCTTCACGTGCCGACAGACCTAAAATAATTAGTTTTTAATGCACAAGGGTACTTTCGTGAATAGGATAGACTTCGAATTGTCGTGGGACTTTCTCAAGGCCGTTAACAATTAATGGATAATTACTTTTTAATACATAATATCCACTCAACATTTCACAGGAACCTCGCAGGAATAATGACTTTTTAACTTCATTTTTCGGTCAATAGCGAACTTCACATTGGCAGAAAAGAGATAGTAACTGTTTTCGAAGTTAAGTGGAAAATATTTGCAATGAGAATTTTGTGGAGCAAGATATTTTATTGAAGCGAAGCCTGTATTGTGGGCGTGAGGAATATGATAGATTGCAGCACAAAAAATATCAAGTAATGATAGCACTATTTCTTTTCCCACCTCTTGTCTATTTTAATTTAAGGAATTAAACTTCCCATTCATGGCGTGGACTTGCATATCTTTGGATGATATTCATCATAAAAACATTTAAAGCAAAGGATAGTTCTGCACCAAGAACATTTTATAAAGCTCCCACCGGAGCAATTACACTTGCGTGCCCGGAGATCTTGTGGGAAACATAATTCTCGGACATTCAGGAACACTGTTCTATCTTCTACCAGTTTTGATGCATACCAATCATCGCTAATCATGTTGCTGAACGCAGGGGAAGATAGCTGATGGTGGATCATTGAATGAATTTTAATACCATCCTCTCGGGATGTAATTTCTCGTTTTTCTTTAAACAAATAATTGCATTTATGAAGCCTCGCAATGAACTGCGTGATCTGTCTATAAAAATACACAACGCAAGGGGTTGGCAAAGTGGCGTGTTGGTTAAATGTAAAATCGTGGTACTTTGTAAGTACAACCTGCGTATGTTTGCATGGTAAAATCGAGTTTTCTAGGACTTTTGTTGGAGTCGAACCCAAGACCTTCAGGCGTGATTCGAGATCGGCTTCCGAAGGGTCCTTATTTCCTTTACACACCACAACAAATTCATGGCCTCATCTGCTGTACTCAAACGGCAAATTGTGGTTCCTTGCAGCTATAACCTACGTATCGTTGCATGGCAATTTCGAATACCTGTCGCGAATCAGAGCCGATATGGCAGATTGCATTGTACAGATGTGTGTCACGACCAATGGTCTATAGAGTATACTCTACAAACATTAGACACGACCTAGTATATTCGGACCTTGATGCAGACTACAATTCCATGCGCCACTGCGGCCTACTCGCGAACTACGGCCTTTCTTAAGTGCTCGCCCTACCCTACGTTGAACGGCGAGGTTGTCCAGACGACCGGGGCGTAAACACTTCAAGGCCCCTTCAAGTTGAAGGTGCTTTTACACGTAGCAGTTGACTGCTACGACAGTCAACTGATAACAACTATTAAGCCCCACTCGCAAATAGCAAGTGCGATGCAAGTTCAGATCGATACTGGACATATGTCGAACTCTATCGATCCCAGTTCGAGCTATTAGCAAAGTTGAATCCCGTCTACTTTCCAGCGGAAATGTATCCAACACAGACACGACAATCGCCAACGGAAAGCAATACACGACGTCTGATATCGGGAATTTGGATATAATAACAAGAATATCCCTCCCCAAAAGGGGAGATTCTATTCCTTAAGGATTTGGAACAAAAGATACTCGTCAATGGACTTTATGGAATGGAATGGAATGGAATTTATTACTCGAAGAATTTCATGAAAATTTAAGCGTCAATCACTATTGAAATAAAACTCTTTTTATTTGTTGTGACAACGCTTAAATAGCGGCTTTAAGCTGCATAGAAGTTGGTGCAGACGCAACTATAATAGCAGTAGCGATATATCGATACATCGCGCATGTCGTGACTGTCACAGCAGTCAACGTGTAAACGCTGCTTAAGAGTCGATCGTGCAATCGATGTCATAAATCGACCGCTTCAGACACAACTCCTGAGCGATTTCAGCGTCTGCGAAAGTTGAGCCGGAAGTGCGGTATTTGACGGTCTAATGCCTCCGCGAAGCCAGCTCGCTTTTTCGCGAATTGAAGCGCCCTCCGTCGGTTGTTTCCGTCGTTCCCTCCCATTGGCCGACATGCCACCGTCTCCAGGGGGGAGGGCGTGGCTGCTCCCGCATCCAAAGCGCAAGAAATCGATGACCCCGATGGTGAAGTGACAGACAGACATCAAGGGCGGTATCCGGCGACACCTGTCTCCTGTACAACCTGCGGGTATTGACGATAATGTCTGAAATGTGAACCTAATGTGAAGCGAAGGCTCCACCGGATTATGAAGTAGATGTCATTATTGTGAAAATTTCAGGGCAAACAATGTTTTGGCCCTTCTATCGATTGGCAATAAAATAGTTAGTATGCTTTTCCATAACATATTTGAAGAAAAAAGACGTTGAAAATCAGTTATTTTATACGTGGTTATACGGCAGAGAATGGCTCTTGCAGTACAATTTGCAGATTAATAATGTAAAGAGAAATGTCGTTTTGACGAAAAACTAATATAAGATGCGCAATTTTATGTAGGATTTAGCATTGTAAAAAAGTACTCGCATTACCACACTTTTTAATTGATATTAATAAATGTTTTCTCGAAAAAAAGCAGAAAAGCCTTAGTTACATGAAAGTGGCGCTACAGTATGCTGTTATCACCGGCAACGGTACATGTGACGGAACGTGCTTACCAGCCTATTTACTAAATTAATTTAGGAATATACCTCACCAAGGTCCTTCTTATATTTTTTTTGTAATTTTAATATTTCATTCGTTATAGACATGGTGTAATTAATGCCAATGCTTCCAAATGGTAGTAGCGTCATCGTTGCCAAACAGCTTTCAAAAATATAAATATTAATAAAATTCAAAACAAAGAGTTTTATTTGCAAGGTAATAAGTGAGAAAATATTTGACCTATTTTACAATACGTATTAGCGGGAATGAGCATGTAAACTAATTGTGGCAACAACACTTCAGCCATGTTTCGAAGTCAAAATGAGTTAAAAGAGCTTGTAAAAAAATAGAATGCATTTACAACGCGCTACATAATAGCATACTCATACAATTATTGTTTATGCGTTATCATCCTATGGATGATTTTCGATCTAGGCGTTTTTCTGGATCGGTAGCTCTTTCACGGGATATTGAATCGCGGAGTCACGGTGGAACCTCCTCAATCGTTTCTCATTCCGCGGTTTGTCGGATTACGTCGCGCCGGATTGTGACGCCGAGGGAACGCAACAGAACTGTGCCTCTGATCGAAAGTCATTAGTTGCTAGAATCGATTCCTCACCATGCGTACGGCGCAACTAAACGATCAATACGTAGCTTGCGATATTTTGTGCCATTGTTTTCGCGCGTCTGACGCCCATAAGCGTTTAACCCTCGAGATGAAATCTTTGTTGTGTGGAATCGTGAAACTGTAGTCCCACCTATTGTTCGATACGTCACGATCGATAAGTTTCACGATTCATACCTCGAATCAGTATTTTTTTCAGTTATGACCTGACTTGTTGATTCTCTACCATGTAATTTCGACGTCGCGGCTAAGAATAGCTCACAACTTAGCATGACAAATGTATGCCAAAGTTGCACGTCTCATCAACGGTGTTTTCGAGGCTGCAGAATATCGCTCGCTAAATAAATCATCTGGGTATATAGCATTATTGAAATCATGGATCAATACTTAGCGGTAATCGTTGTCAAGTTTGGGTAGTAGACGAATATCAGTGCCTCGAGTAGGTACAGACACTGCTGGTAGTGGATGCCATAATACTCCGATTGTCAACCAATCATAGTGCTCCGTATTTGACATCCCATGGAGACAATTTGGCATGAAGGAATGTTCCTCGGGCTTGCGACCGGTCATTACTGCCAACGTTTCAAAGAGCGACTCGCTCTCCATCTTCAGGGTTTCTGAGTGCCGAATTTTACATTATTGCCGTTATACATGTATATCTTTCGCCCGGGTCAGGTGTCTCCTGATTGGTCGACACGTCGGTTTGAATTTAACGGGCCCGATTGTTGGCCTCCTTGAAAATTCGCCGCCCTTCCTCATCTCTCGGATGCAATTTATTACTGGCCTCCAGGTGTTACTGAGGTTGAAACCAGTCTCTCTATTTATGTTATTATTTTCCAGTCGGATCTCTATGGCCTCCTTAGTGAGTCTATCCCAATAGAAATGTGATCGGCAAAGTAATTTCGCCTTATCCCACTGTATTGCGTGGTCTCTTT
The DNA here is from genome assembly GCA_933228895.1 of Platycnemis pennipes. NCBI lineage: Eukaryota > Metazoa > Arthropoda > Insecta > Odonata > Platycnemididae > Platycnemis > Platycnemis pennipes. The sequence goes on from OW121852.1 coordinate 10,020,021, forward strand.
TTATGTTATGCTATGCAACAGCTGATTTCTTCCCAATTGGGCTAGTCGGAAGTGTCTTCGGCGGTGTTCCTTACAATCTTTGCTCGATGGTACAACCAATCTCTCCAACACACACCGTACCACATTCGCAGGGAATTTTGTACACCCCTGGAGTCTTCAGCCCGATGGGATCCTTGGCCTTCACCAACCAGTCTTAGATTGAGGTAGGTGGATCGTTTCAATATCGAAGCGACCAAGGATTCGTTCGATCTTTCCCGAAATGGTGGAAGTATACGGCAGAAAGACCTTGGCAGCGGGTTTATTGTACGTTTCCTCAGCAATGTTCTTTTTTGCGTCAAAATAATTTTTCAGGGCCATCGAAAATTTACTAGATCTTATATTAATTGGGTATGGATGTTTTATTGGCTGATTTGCGGGTGCTATCCACAGATGCTATGATTTCCCTAAGGATAAATAATTTCACCGTTTGATATCTTTTGACTGTGGAGGCAAACTGTATGATTGGCTCCGCTTTCCAACTCCGCTCAAAATGTCAATCGCAAGCAAATAGAAAGTTCTCCTCGGGCCAATCAGTACCATTCACAACCAAGCCCATTCATCCAGCTCCACGCTGCGTCATTTTGGAAGGTTCCAAAACGTCGTAGGCTGCAATTATTACTATTTTTTCCAAAGATTCATTACTACACATTTCTTAAATTTAATTCTAACTGCCAGGTATCACACCAATTTTCAATTGATTGTAGGTCATCATTTAAATATTCTTTATCGTTGGGGCTTAGAATTTCCCTGTACACAACTGCGTCATCGGCAAATAGACGCTTAATTTTTACCACCTTATTTATATCATTTATGTACAGAAGGAACAGGAGTGGACCTATCACACTACCTTGTGGGACACCTCAAGTGACTTCAATTTCCGGTGAGGTAACACCGTCCAAAACAACCCTTTGAACGCGATCATGTAGAAAATCACTTATCCATGATATAATGTTACTGTCTAGCCCATAAGATTTTAATTTCAAAATTAGTTTGCTATGAGACATCTTGTCAAAAGCTTTTTTGAAATCTAGAAAAACAGCATCCACTGGAATATTATTTTCGCCAGAAACTAAAATATCGTGGGAAAAGAGAGCAAGTTGAGTTTCACATGATCTGCTCTTTCGGAAGCCATGCTGAAAGTTGGACAACAAATTCCGGCTATCTAGGTGTCCCATGACTGAACTGACAATTATATGTTCTAGGACCTTGCATGAATTGGATGTGAGGGATATAGGTCTGTAGTTAGATGGCTGCTCCCTATCACCACTTTTAAAAATGGGTGTTACATCGGCTGCTTTCCAGTCCATCGGTACGACGTGTTCGGTCAGGGATTTATTACATACTATTTCAAGGTAGGGGGAAATTTCGGAAGCTAACACTCTATACACGCGGGAGGTAATTTGATCAGGGCCAGGAGATTTGTTGGGCTTATATCCTTAAGTAACTTTTCAATACCATTACAGGAAATTTCAATTGGTTGCATCAACCGCTGAAAGAGGTCAGGTAACACGACAGTTGGATCGCCGGAAGGTGGGTTAGAAACAGTTTGGAAAATGTAATTTAGCATGTTAACTTTGTCAAGAGTGTTTGTGGTCATTTCACCCTTATCATTTTTTAGTGAATGGACGGCAGACTTATAATGGTCTTGCACCTCCCTGACGTAGGACCAAAAGACTTTTGGATTTTCCTTCAATTGTTCTCCAAGTGTTTTTCTTTTGAATTCTGCGAATGCATTAGTAAGGGCTGTCTTTGCAGCGGATTTTGAAATTTTATAATTTTCAATTAATACGTTACGCTCATCAGTGGGCATATATTTACTAATTCTTTTCATTTTAGCATGACAATTTCGCTGCCGTCTCAGGGATTTTCTCACTTCGGCATTGTACCACCCAGTTTCAGTGCTTTCTTTTATAAATTTACATGGGATATATCTATTGATCCCAGAGCGCATGATATTAATGAACGACTTCCATGATCCCTCCGTACATAAGTTTATGGAAGACTCTTTAAAATCCGATAAGGAATCTCAAATAAATTTTAAATCTAAGAAAGTCAGCGCTTTTAAAAACATAAATCTTTCTTTTTGGTTTAAAATTTTTGTTTAAAGTTAGTGGGGATTTTGCTGTTAGAACTCTGTGGTCACTGATTCCATCAACCGTGTAAATCTTAGTCACTTGTTATGGGATGTTGGTTTATAGTAAATCAAGAATGCCTTCCCCTCTATTTGGTGCTGTTGCTAATTGTTGTAGGGAGTAAAAGAGTAGGGAGGGGTATCGTGTAGATGTAGTTCTTTAAATTTCCTTTGGGAGCTTCTCTTCGAGGTCTTGGGGAAGCATTGTCTTGCCTTGTATATGTCGTGTACTCCAACTTGGACCAGAGATATGAAACTGACGAAGCGAGCCGACATCCAGACGAACGAGACATTCTGCAAGCTTCAGACGTTCCGCGGAATTCCGCATTTCCGGAATGGGCGCTGTCGTCGCGGTCGCGTTGGCTCTATGGCCCCCACTCTGTTCGCTATCCCCACTCGCTCTCTCTTGGCTGAGAAGGACTGTTCCGCTTGGAGGGTTAAACACGCAACTGATATGAGAGATGATATCCCAAATTACTGAAATCCCTATCTGCGGAAAACATCAGGCGGGTGGGGCTTTCGCATCTCGTTATTGATCCTGGTCCTTAAATAAGTTGGCATTTTATCGAATACCAGTTCATAAATATATGCATTGTACATACAATCTGAAAAAAATGTTATCCTAGAAGCCGAATTCTGGTCTGTTCCGTGAAGCGCCGGAACTGGAAGTAAAATGTCGCGGGTTCAAAACTCGTGTAGGACCTGGCTCTCATATCTGACACGATTCCATGAAGTAATAGCACTCTAGCTGATACATTTATGCAAGTAGTGCATGCTTGGTGAAATCCACCCCCTGCCACACACCCTCGCGGTGGATAGTATTACGAGGATGTAGGGCATTGTTTATTCTCTGGATGAAGTTAGATTAGAGGGTGTGCGAGACCTAAACAGAAGGAGAACATAAGGCAGGAGTAGGAATTGGCTTTCTCCACTTGTGTCACTTCGGTGTCTAAGAATGTGAGGCTTACTTTTAACTCTGAATCGAAAGCCTGAGTCCTTATTCGGCCGCTGAGCCAATCGACTGTATTAGGTTCGGTCGATGACATAAGGACAAAGGAGATAAGAAACGACGGAATCGATTGTCGCGAGAACTTGGAATAGTGTCGAGAGGAAGTCGTAAAGGACGGCAGAAGGTCGAATGATGCGATATGTAAAAACAACAAGCAGTAAATCTCAACACAGTGGTAAACGCGGAGCAAACCTCAATTGTTTGGTCCAATACAAAAACAGCCACAGATGTTGAAATTTAGAGACTCACCTTGGTCCTCCCTAGCTGGCAGAGTAATAGAAATCTTGAGATTAGATTGCAGAGGACGAATTCTGAAGACAAGGTGAGAAATGAGGTGAGAAGGAATTTGTGAGAGAGGCGAAGATGCCAACGCCCGTGAGGAACTCGTGCGACATTATAGGTGCAAAGGGTTGTTCTAGACGGTGTTACCTCCCCGGCAAATGAAGTCACTTCAGGTGTCCCACAAGGTAGTGTGATAGGCCCACTCCTGTTCCTTCTGTACATAAATGATATAAATAAGGTGGTAAAAAGTAAGCTTCGTCTATTTGCCGATGACGCAGTACTGTACAGGGTAATTCTATGCCAAAAAATATATATTTAAATAATGACGTACAAGCAATTGAAAAATGTCATACATGGCAGTTAGAATTAAATATTAAAAAATGTGTACTAATGAATTTTTGGAAAAAGAATAGTTCTCTTCCTAGCACGTACAAAATAAGTAATAATGAAATAACAAGCGTAGAATTCATTAAATATCTTGGAATAAGACTGACACATGATCTTTCCAGGGGTAATAAACACTTACCTGAAATAATGGGTCAAGCGAATCGTAAACTGGAATTCATCAAAAGAGTACTGGGTAAATGTGACGATCATGTACGAGAAATCAGCTACTTTTCCCTTGTCAGACCTCATTTGGAATACGCTGTCAATATATGGGATCCATTAGAATAGGCCTAAGTAATGAACTTGAACGTGTGCAGCGAAGATCGGCAAGATTTGTAAAGGGACTGTATTATATAACTATATTAGCGTAACCAGTCTATTGTATGAATTAAATTGGGAATCATTGTCAGATCGCAGGTTGAAATATAGACTTAATCTCTTAAATAAATTCCAAGACCATATTTTCAGTGATGATGTTAAAAATATTTTGCGAACCCCAACGTATTATGGTAGACTGGGCCATAATCACAAATGGGAGAGAAATTGATTGCCGAACTGACAGATTCAAAATGTCCTTTTTTCCCCGTACAATTAGGGATATGAACAACGGTAAATGTGTCCAATACGAATGATTGAATCCATAGCATAGATAGTTGCATGTTGGTGTAAGGACATGGAGGTAACCAACTAACAGCACGTTTTTGCATGCGTAGTTTGCTATTTATATCTTTTTTAAATAGTGAAGTTTAGAATAGAATATAAATAGTGATGCTTTTATATGCATGATATGTGGTGCATGTTTGGTGAGAATTCACCCCCTGCCACACACCTTTAGGGTGGCTTGCAGGGTATTATGTAGATAGATGGATAGAATAGATTATTTCAATTACGTATTTTACCCACCATTCCGAGCGTAACGTGTATCGATCCTGATTCTTCACACATCTGACGTATGCCAAAGAAAGAACCACGAAGCAAGCTGGCTAACGCATGTTCAGGTGGAAGCATTCTCGGCGGCTATTGCCACCGCTTCATCGGAAGAAAACGGAGTTGATTTCTGCGTGGAATGTCTTCACGTCGCATTTCGGAAGGAGATGCCAATCGCCTCTTCTTCCGTTCGTGTGCACCCGGAAGCATTGGTGAACGCCATGCAATTTATTTCATGCGTTCCATTCTGAGTCGCCCTGGAATAATTAGAAATTAATGAATGGGAAAATAGCTTCGTCTCATGATTTGAAGGAAATCAGTAACATCAACGTGGCCAATGGAGGTGTTTACTCGGAACTGAAATCGCTCGAATGCACACGAGTTCGTTAGATGAAAATAAAAAAATGAATTTTAGTGAAAACATTAATCTTTTAACCACAACCATTCACTCATAAACCAAAATTGAAATAAGCAAAAGGTGACGCCCACCGAAGAAGCTGCTGTGATAACATTGACGTCATTTTCCTCCCGTCCTTGACTGAACTTATGGGAAGGGAAGGGAGTGGAGGGGGGTTACTTGGAAGGTATGCTCGCACAGATGCTGTCGCAACTGCTGCTATTGGCAGAGTCAGCTGTGCCCCTCCCCCTTTACGATAAGACAAAGTAGCTTCGAGGGCTCAGCTGTGAATGGACGAAGTCGATATACGTCAGAGGCTGCACCACGCCACTTTTCCGAAAGGGTTGAAAACGTCAGTTTTTCGCCGCCTATAACTCGAGAAATAATTGACGGACCAAAAACGGAAAAATACGGGTCTTTTTATTTTACAAACTCTATCAGATTCGGCGATTAAAAAAATAACGTAAACGACCCCATTGATGTCGGTATTGTCGCTACCCTCCATTCTGTCTTTCAAACTCTTTTTTTTACTGCCATCGAATCTCGTGGAGAAGTTGAAGGAAATATTAAGGTACTTTTACACGTAGCAGTCGACTGCTATGACAGTCAACTGCTAACCACTCGCATGTGTAAATAGCAACTGCGATGCGAGTTCAGGTCGATAGTGGACACATGCGGAACACTATCGATCCTCGTTCGAGCTATTAGCAACGTTGAAGCCTGTCTAATTTCCAGCGGAAATGTATCCAACACAATCGCAACAATCGTCAACGTAAAGCATTACACGACGGAATTTGGATATAATAACAAGGATATCCCTCCCCAAAATGGGAGATTCTACTCTTTAAAGAATGTGTGCAAAAGATACTCGTCAATGGACTTTATTGCTTGATGAATTTAATGAAAATTTAAGCATCAATCAGGATTGAACTAAAACTCTTTTTATTTGTTATGACAACGCCCAAATAGCGGCTTTAAGCTGCATAGAAGTTGGTGCAGACGCATCATAGCAGTAGCGATATAGATATATCGCTCATCTCGCAACTGTCATAGCAGTCAAATGCTACGTTTAAACGCTACTTTTCTGTTCGAAATTCGATTGTCGACGCTGCTCTCTGAACGAGACGACACGCCAGCAAAATGCGCTCGCGTCGCTCAGCTGTTTTTTTTTTCTTCGATAAGAGTGCGTGACGGAGCTCGGCTCGCATGGCCGCGATTGTTCCATATCACAACGTTCTCCCGGCGCCTGTTTTTTTTCCAGCGGGACCCGCGGCTCTGGGATTAATTCTTTCAATTAAAATGGCACTTGAGGGCCCCCCTCCGGGTGAGTGAGTGCCATAACGGATTGCCGGAAAAGGTCGCTGGAAAAAAGTCTCCTTCCCACGAAGATGAGCTGATGGTTCAAAAACCTCTAATGCCAGCTAAGCCACGAGAAAGACCCAAGTTTCAATTGTCCTCTAAAAAACGTCCTTAATTGCTCTCACGGATAATCTTCGCAGGCCGGGCATATCAAGGAATCTCTCGCATTCCACTTTTCTAAGGGAATACCGTTCATTTAATCGCGAAAGGTCGTTGTTGAACGTATTAAACGCTTTTTCCTATGCTAATTTGAGTAAGTGAAGAGTAAGTCTATATTTTCCTATCATAGCTAATGCAGTTTCCGTTTTTAAAAGAGTCGTTCTCTCCATTTCCATGCTTAATTTACGTTTTATCCGGTATTCTTGCCATCGATTCGTTGAAGCAGTCCGAAAATTCCGAAGAAATTACTTTCGAAAACTACCGATTGTTCTTCAAAGCAATCCAAGTTGTATAGCGGTGAGTCGATACTTACGAGTCCAAAGATATAAATGAACCCTCATCCGTTGTTTCCTTACATAGGTCTATCTTTCTGCGAAGATATGGCGTGATATCATTATTTGATGTACACAGTACTGCAATTCTTTAATTATCGAGGAATATCCCGATAAATATAATAACCACGCGATGAGCCATCTTCTAAATCCTCTGTTGGTGAAAGTAGGCACAGCCATCGAGTAATAATTTGTATTGAACTCTCAACAGGTTCTGTTAGTGTTCATCTACATCTACATAATACGCTGCAAGCCACCAAAAAGGTGTGTGGCAGGGGTTGAATTCTCACCAAACATGCACTACATATCATGAATGAAAAAGGAATAGTAGTTATGTACTGTTCTAAACTACACTATTTAAGAAAATTTAAAAATAGCAAAGCAAACATGCAAAATCATGCTGTTAGTTGGGTTCGCTTCAAGTCCTTATACCAACATGCAGCTACCAATGTTATCCATTACTACACTCGTACTGTATATATTTACTAGAGATGGGACATTCGAATCTTCGAATCCTCGAATCCCTCGAATCTTGAAAAAGATTCGAGATTCGAATCCTCGAATCTTTGTGCTATTTTCATCATTCGAATCTTTCGAATCCTAAAATAGAAATAAACACCGAAATCTTTATGTAATAACTTAGAACAGATTAGTTTTGACCGATAAAAACGTTCATTACTAATAAGGTTAAACCTCGCTTTTACGTCCCCGCAATTTACGTTTTCCCGCCATTAACGACTTTTCCTTCAAGTGCTAATAATTTTCATATATCCGCAAATAACATCTTCCCTTTATTTACGCTAGAAAATTTTTGAATGGTTCGCCATTTGCGTTTTACGAGATGATTTTGCCGTGATTGTCGTCCTGGTTGCATAAATGGTGGATGGACTCAACGCTCCGTGAAAGACAAAGTAAAAACTCATGCAGTAAGTTACCACTATGAAAGATAAGTAAAATTTTCTCAGATGTACCACCAATTATCGTGACCTCAGTCATCCGTGGAATTGTAATGCCGCGAGAAATTACAGTACAAGTACGTAATTTTTGTCGCGATTGTTGTCCGGGTTGCATAACTCGCGGATCGGCTGATGCTATCGCATAGGTGATGAATTTTTTTTTATTTAAGAAGTGTATGCTTTTCAGCATTTGCGGCCTTCTCTTTCTTTTTTGGTTAGGTATTAATACAGAATTTAAAAAATCCTCCAGCCAGACTTCATCCTCATACATCCTGCGAACAAACCAGTAAAATCATCACGTTCTTCTCAACCTCGATTCTTAAGTAGCTTTGATAGGATAACATCCTTCTCTAATCTCTAACACCTTCTTTTCTCATAATGTTTACCCTAACGTACTAGAATGGCTGGACTCCTGGTCCCAGTTCATCCTTATCTATATCCATCTCTTCTATTCCCAAGTTCCCTTGCCTATTGTTAGTGCCATGCAGTTCTTGCCACGTATTCATTACCCCTATGCTGAATCTCTTGTAAGTTTTATCAGCAACTCTCCTGACTTAACACTAATGAACAATATCGTATTCCACTTCTTGCTGCTGAATAACCTTCTAACCTTTGAGTACAGGGCGCCTATTTCTCCCTCTCTCTGAAACCTCTCAACCTATTTACATTGACCTTATTGCCACTTTTCTCTCACATTCTTCATACCCCTCCTAAGTCTATTGCTTGTTTCCTTAAATTTTATTTCGCCTTGCTGTGTTTAATCTTTCTATTTCCATCATTCCTCAATTTCCTCCATAGTTTGTGCCAACACCCAATGTGTCTTGACCACTCTTGTGTCTACTGCACCATACTGCTTGCTTTTCTGCATCTTTCCTCATACACCTTTAAACTAATTCCTGATATTCTCTCCGTTTTACAACTTCAATTTTTTCACACTGTTCCTAATCTTGGCCCAACCATATGTAATCTAGTTAATATATTTCTCCATGTCCCCCTGCATACAATGCAATACAATGTTTAACACACAAGGAATTGTCTCCTGCAAGCAGCTCGTCTATCGCTGTGAATGAGTCTTGAAGACATGACAATATTGGAAAAAAGATATCCTTTTTAAACATGCAATTCAGTATCAGTTTAATAACTTTTTGGAAACATATCATCGCTATGCCTCCTAGAACTTTCACATGCTTTCATTTCATGCAAAAAATTTTGTGCATCATGTTTATTACAAATCTATGTTAGCTCTTCAAATCTTATTTGTATTATTGCAATAAAGAGTCGTATTTTTGAAAACTATTCTTTAATTTGTTTTTCATTAAATGCAGCTTCTAAAGTCTTTTCTTTTCTGTTATTATCAACTTTATATGTAGGATTCGAGAGATTCGAGGTATTCGAGAGATTCGAGAACCTCTTAGGATTCGGATTCGGTTTCGGATTCGAGAAAATTTAGGATTCGTCCCATCTCTAATATTTACCGTTATTCATATCCCTAACTGTACGAGGAAAAAAAGGACATTTTTTAATCTGTCAGTTCGGCAATCAATTTCTCTAATTTTGTGATTATGGTCCTGTCTACCATAGTAAGTTGGGGTCCGCAAAATATTTTTAACATCGTCACTGAAAATATGGTCTTGGAATTTGTGGAAGAGATTAAGTCTAAATTTCAACCTGCGATCTGACAATGATTCCCAATATAATTCATTTAATAGACTGGTTACGCTACTAAGGTTATCGTACCGTCCCTTAACAAATCTTGCCGATCTTCGCTGCACACGTTCAAGTTCGTTATTTAGACCGATTTCGTAGGGATCCCTTAGACTGGTAGCATATTCCAGATGAGGTCTAACAAGGGAATAATAGCTGATTTCTCGTACATGATCGACACATTCTTATTGAACTGAAAATAATTTCCGTCCACCTCGATGTTTGACCGTTTAATTGGTTTCGTCTTACGTGCATATCCGTGATTTCCTGATCGCTAATATATGAAGGAGAATAGAGGCTTCATTTAAAACATGTTCGTAGCAATAATAAAATGTAATACTTGTCGTGAGAAACGAGACTTCATTGTCCGGCGCTAATCGACGTATCTCCGGGACAGACGGCCACTAGAGTCGACACAGGAAGAGATACAGTGACCTTGTCGACGGCATTAGCTCTGAATTCCTATGATTTTTGCGTCGTTAACCTTAAACGGCGCTGGGAACTGGAGTAAGATGCGCATTTGGCTTCGTCAATGGTTCGGTCCGCTGAGTATTGTGGGCCATTAAGGAGTTCACTGAAGGAATGAAGGCCCCCTCTACATCGCTGTCTTGCGTCGCTGACGTCCCCAAGGGCAACTATGCATGACAGCTATCAGAACAGTACTTCCTCTGTCAGGGCTATACATAAATACTGGAAGCATATTGCAAGTTGTACTTTACATCCGACATGCAAAGACACATTTGAGAAAAACATACTACAAACATGTATGGCAGATATTGCTGCCAGTGTATGGGATCCATACGAAATCGGTCTAAAAAATGAACTTGAACGTGTGCAGCGAAGATCGGCAAGTTTTTTAAAGGGGCGATACGATAACTATATTAGCGTAACCAGTCTATTAAATGAAAGTAAATGGGAATCATTGTGAGATCTCAGGTGAAATTCAGACTTAATCTCTTAAACAAATTCCAAGGCCAAATTTTCAGTGATGATGTTAAAAATATATTGCGAACCCCATCTTACTAAGATAGACTGCACCATAATTACAAAATTAGAGAAATTGATTGCCGAACTGGCAGATTCAAAATGTCCTTTGTTCCTCGTACAATTAGGGATATGAATAACGGTAAATATATCCAATACGAGTGATTGAATCCATAGTATAGGTAGTTGCATGTAGGTAGGACTTGAATGTAACCCAGCTAACAGCTCGTTTTTGCATGCGTAGTTTGTTATTTTTATCTTTTTAAATATTGCAGTTTAGATTAATATATTAATACTAATCCTTTTAAATGCATGATATGCAGTGCATGTTAGGTGAGAATTCACCCCCTGCCACACACATTTGTGATGGCTTACAGGGTATTATGTAGATGTAGATATGTGTTTCGTGCAGGCATCTTTAACTAACTGTAATATAAATAAAGAAACAGATCCTACATTTTAATCTAATTTTATTTAAAACGCTTGTCAATTTCATAGGTTGCCTTCACTTGTCTTCCCCCTTGGGTAATCATTACTGCTTGTTCCTTTATTCCTCTCACCGTAGTATCCGAGTTTTGCTCCCTTCATCGCCTATCAATTCAATTTGAGTTCCTCTGGATCATTTCGTCTTCGTTCCTCCTCAAGACCTGAGGAAAAAACAATACAACTCTTTCACAACTTGTTTCCTTACAGAATTATGTATGATTCCTATATTATCATCAGTTTTTTCAAAAAAATAAGACGAATATTTCAAGTTTTCATTTTGATTACGACACCATCGTTGGAATCTCGTTCATCTGCGATTCTTTTAAATCTCTATATAATCTGCGGAATTCATATATAGATCGCAATCTTTTAAAAGCAACTTCTAAAAGAAACTTGTGTAATTGTCGTCCTGATATCATTTTTTTGTGAAAGTAGTCTATCTTTGGCTACACATAAAGATTTTATGTGTAGCCGTAAAGATTATGTGAGGGATAAATGATTTTCTGGACGAAACGGCATTGTTTCTCAGCCATTTGACTCGTCGATGTTTCCCCGAAAGGTGACCCTGAAGGACGTATCGATAATCCCTGACGTGAAGTGTGCTTTTACAGCGGAAATCTCGCTGCAACGGGGAATATGCATGAAATTTGTTTCTCGAAGATTAATGATGTACTTGATGCGAAATTTTCTCACCAATTTAAATATATAAGCCAAATTTTTCTACGCCCACCACAAAGATTATTAAATTATTTTAAAATGTTCCCGAAAATCGATGAAAGTCACGTGACCTGAAACGCCTTCTGACGACACTGCACGGTATAAGTTCCATATTGCTACGGAGATAGATATTTATTTTTAACAGAAAACGAAGTGAATATATTGTTTTGAGATTTTTAGCCGTATCTCGAAAGAAACGATGACTGAAAAAATACTTTTAAAAAAACACATTCCGACAATTTCCTTTGGTTGACTTCCTTATGGCGGCGTTCTTCTTAATAAAACAGCGATTGCATCGGCGTAGTAGAAATACTTGGGCACTAAACAGGCATTATATAAGTAATGGACGATTTGCTCGGAACAATCCATACTACGTAAATAAAAATTCCAAATAGGTGCTATCGTTAATTGCATTAAACAAATGAGATAAATACATAAGTTACATATAAATACATGTTCCCCATTGGGCCTATGTGCACAGGTATGGATGCATGTTCCCCATTGCGTCCTCGAGCGAAGGAAATTCATCAACATCTACATCTACGTAATACCCTGCAAGCCACCATGAGGGTGTGTGGCTTACCATTATCTAGCCCCGAGCGCATCAATTATCGTACCGTCCCTTTACAAATCTTGCCGATCTTCGCTGCACACGTTCAAGTTCATTACTTAGACCGATTTCGTAGGGATCCCATACACTGGCAGCAAAAAATACATATTACCCTGCAAACCACGGTAAGGGTGTGGGAGGGGGTGAAACCTTGCCAAGCATCCAATTGAAATCAGAGAACTACTACTTACTACCATGCAAAAAAGCAGTGCCCCTTTTAAACACTACTTTTGTGGAAGTCACAATACTACCTCCCTGAAGAAAATATTAAGAATGCAGTCGCAAGACACGTGTAATGTGTATGTCGCACTAAATTGTCCGGTAATACAAATGAATATAAAAGTTATTAATTAGGTAATCTAGCATGTAAATAAATTAGTTCATGAACGTATATTTCACCTATATCTACATGTACATAAAACCCTGCAAGCCACCAAAAAGGTGTGCGGTAGGGGTGAATTCTCACCAAACATTCACTACAAATAATGCATTTAAAAGGATTAGTATTTATATACTGTTCTAAACTTCACTAAAAAAGATAAAAATAGCAAAGCAAACCTGCTAAAACATGCAGTAGTTGGGTTAGCTTCAAGTCCTCATACCAGCATGCAGTAACCAATGTTATCCATTGATACACTCGTACTGGATATATTTACCGTTATTCATATCCCTAATTGTACGAGGAAAAAAGGACATTGATTTTGCGATCATGGTCCAGTCTGCCATAGTAAGTTGGGGTACACAAAATATTATTAACATCATCACTGAAAATATGGTCTTGGAATTTGTTTAAGAGATTAAGTCTCAATATTAACCTGCGATCCGACAATGATTCCAAATTTAATTCATTTAATAGACTGTAGAAACGTAGAATCCATAAGATATTTAGGTGTTACAATCACTAAGGATTTATCGTGGGGAAGACACATAAGGGAAATGTGCGGCTGAGCGATGGGAAAGCTAGGATTTATAAAAAGAGTACTAGGGAAATGTGATGAGAAGACAAAAGAGCGATGCTACTTTTCACTAGTTAGGCCCCACCTTGAGTATGCAGCCACTGTATGGGATCCTAAATAATTAGGTTTGATCAGAGAAGTAGACAGTGTGCAGCGTAGAGCAGCTAGGTTCGTTAAAAGATGTTACGATAGGTTGAGTAGCGTTTCAGAATTAATACAAGAATTAGGGTGGGAATCATTATCGGAGCGTAGGTTAAAGTACGGATTAAATCAATTAGAGAAATTTCAATCGTTTAGCTTTACTGAAGATGTTAGGCACAATTTAAAAACACCAGCGTATTATGCTAGATTCTACCAGATAAATAAGATTAGAGAGATAGATTGTCGTACCGAAAGATTCAAAATGGCATTTTTCCCCCGTACTATAAGAGAACAGAATAGGCAGCATAGGAAAGGGATAGGTAGGGGAAATATTTTAGAGTATTATGTAGTGCATGATGCATGTATTAACCCCTCAAATACTATAGATACTAACAATCTAGTTGCATGAGACCTGATAGTTGCTTGTTTGCATGTTAGTGGTGCATGCTTGGTGATCTTCACCCTCTGCCACACACCCTCGCGGTGGCTTGCAGGGTATCGCGTAGATGTAGATGTAGATGTAGACTGGTTACGCTAATACGGTTGTCGTACCGTCCCTTTTCAAGAACTAGCATGCGATGTCGGATTTTAGCGCCACTCAGCTCAAGGGACGTTCAACCAGACACAAATGGTTGGAAACCACAAACCCAGGAGATAGCTCCGCGGACGCCTCGTGTTCTTCCGATCCAGCGGCAGAGGCACGAAGAAGGCTCGAGCGTCCTTGGGGCGTGGATTTCGGGAAGAAACAAAAAAGCGTCGAGGAGCGGGTAGAGGAGGAGAGAGGGGAGAAGGGGGAGGGGTGTGTTCTGAGAGCGAGACTCCTTCCAACCCATTCATCAAATTTTCAAATTACTTGGAGAGGACGCGTCTCGCCTTTCTCTTGTTTCCACGGCCATCGGGAGTGCCAGGGCCTCCGGTCCCGTCGCTCGAATAAGAGGCCCTGCAACTGCGAGTGCGCCTAAGGAGACGAGGAATGCCTTTTCCATGGGTATGCAACTGAAAACTGAAGAGTGAGGTACTCTTCGCTCATCAAGCGCCCTCTCGAAGTCCACAGATGATGTAGATTCTCCTTGTTTCCAAACACTACCAAGCCCCACGTTCAACGGTGTTTACTTTAGAGTTTGTACATCTACATCTACATAACACCCTGCAAGCCACCATAAAGGTGTGTGGCAGGGGGTGAACTCTCACCAAACATGCACTACATATCATGCATAAAATTTGTAATTAAAAATTAAAATAGCAAAGCATACATGCAAAAACATGCTGTTAGTTGGGTTAGCTTTAGGTCCTTATACCAACATGCAGCTACCAATGTTATCTATTGCTACACTCGTACTGGATACATTTACCGTTATTCATATCCCTGATAGTACGAGGAAAGAAGGACATTTTGAATCTGTCAGTTCGGCAATCTATTTCTCTAATTTTGTGATTATGGTCCAGTCTACCATAGTAAGTTGGGGTCCGCAAAATATTTTTAACATCATCACTGAAAATATGGTCTTGGAATTTATTTAAGAGATTAAGTCTAAATTTCAACCTGCAATCTGACAATGATTCTCAATTAAATTCATGTAATAGACTGGTTACGCTAATAAGGTTATCATACCGGCCCTTGAAAAATCTTGCCGATCTTCGCTGCAGACGTTCGAGTTCTGGCAGTGACTTGTACTTCCTTTATAGAAAGAAGCGGAGTATCGGTTGTCGGTATAGTTCTCGAATGCTGGCTTGTCGGTCTCGGTGGCAGTGTGGTTAAGTCCTCGCCTGCTAGCATCAGAGTAGCGGGTTCGAGTCCCGCCTGAGTGGGGTTTTTCACCACTCAGGACTTTTCACCACTCATGGAAGTGTGTGCTTGCCTTTTGTTAAATTTTTAATACCCCGATGTGCCACTTGTGCTGTTATCGGTGATAGTGGAAAATAAAAACAATAAATGTTTTCCCTTGTTAGATCTCATTTGTAATATGTTGCCAGAGTATGGGATCCCTACGAAATCGGTCTAAATAGCGAACTTGAACGTGTGCAGAGAAGATCGGCAATATTTGTAAAGGGACGGTACGATAACCTTAATAGCGTAACCAGTCTATTAAATGAATTAAAATGGGAATCATTGCCAGATCGCAGGTTGAAATTAAGACTTAATCTCTTAAAGAAATTCCAAGACCATATTTTCCGTGATGATGTTAAAAATATTTTGCGAACCCCAACGTACCATGGTAGACTGGACCATGACCACTAAATTAGAGAAATTGATTGACGAACTGACAGATTCAAAACGTCCTTTTTCCTCGTACAATTGGGTCAAGAACAACGGTAAATATGTCCAATTCGAGTAGGTTTCACTGATTATTTCATTGACACGACCGGAATTTTAACTCATTGTGTTATTATAAGGTACACCTGTGAAATCAGGGGTTGGAGAAAAATAGGAGAGAATGCAGTGGGAAAACAAAGGGAGACGATTGGGAACCGATAGGTGAGGAAGGAGATGGCAAAATAGAGTAGGTGGGCAATAGAATGCTGAATGCATTATTCGATCTATTAGAGAATTAGAGATTATTATTAAATCTATTAGAGAAATTTCCTCGGATAGCTCTACTGAAAATGTTAGGCACATATTACAAACACCAGTGTAGTATGATAGACTCGACCAGATAAATAAGATTAGAGAGATAGATTGTCGTACTGATAGATTCAAAATGGCATTTTTCCCCCGTACTATAAAAGAACAGAATAGGCAGAATAGCAAAGGGATAGGTAGGGGAAATATTTTAGAGTATTCTGTAGTGCATTATGCATGTATTAACCCCTTAAATACTATATATACTAACAATCTAGTTGTATGAGACCCTATAGTTGCTTTTTTGCATGTCGGTAGTGCATGCTTGGTGATCTTCACCCCCTGCCACACACCCGCGGTGCCTTGCAGGGTATAGTGTAGATATAGATGTAGATGAAAGAAGAAATGACCTTGAAGTGAAAATCCGGCATGACTAGTTGTCCAGTGGCTCCTGGGGTATATATTTATGGAATATAGAATTCATGGAAAATTATTTCCAGTGCTACTTAGGCGATCAAGACGAACACTTTCAGAAAACAGCGACCGAAACCACGTTTCGAAAATGTTTTTCTTTGTCTCCACTACAGGGTATCTGTGTATCAACAGGGTCATCCAATCCCAAAGACTCCGCCCCTGTGTTGTGTATCTCGTTCTCCGGCATTCACCCCCTCCTTAGCCGCCTCTCTCCTACACAATCGCTCCCCCCCCCCCCCTCTTCCCCTTCCCACCGCCCCCCTTCATAGTGAGTCATCGACTCTCTACTGAGCATATGCTGTATTTATTTGACCCCAGTTTGGCATCGGTGTATTTATTGCACTCACACAGCAAATGAAAACCTATGCAACCAATGCAAATCCATACCAGATTCTCTTTTAATTATTATGTCAAGTATTGACTAATAAGTTCATATTTTTTAATATAGGAATATCGTCTTAGAATCAGGGGGCCGTGGTGGCCTAGTGGGTAGAGCATTTAGCTACTGACCAGAGGGTCCTGGGTTCAAATCCCGGGCAAGAGCCTTTAGGCACACCCCCAAAAATCCTCGCGATTCGTAGGAAATCGCAGGTGGCCCAGGAAAAGGAACTGGCCCCCCCTTCACCCTGACTATGTGTGACTCACTCGTTTCACAATTTACTTCAAATTACACACGTCATTGGCTTAGTACGGGGCGAGCTTTACTCTCACCTATCAAAACCAACCTTCGGGTTGAATCACTTACGGAGTGAGTCTTGGAATCAATGAACTATGCATTAGAACTTGCATTTAGAGCATACTTCTCTTTCGCAGTGAATTACGGACGATATGAGGAGCAGGGAAGTCTAAGTTGTAAAAGATAAAAATAGCAAAACATACATGCAAAAACATGCTGTTAGTTGGGTTACCTTCAAGTCCTCATACCAACATGCAGCTACCAATGTTATCCATTGCTACACTCGTATTGGATATATTTACCGCTATTCATATCCATAATTGTACGAGGAAAAAAGGAGATTTTGAATCTGACAGTTCGGCAATCAATTTCTCTAATTTTGTGATTATGGCCCATTTTACCAAAGTTGGGTTTCGCAAAATATTTTTAACATCACCACAGAAAATATTATCTTGGAATTTGTTTAGGAGATTAAGTATAAATTTCAACCAGCGATCTGGCAATTATTCCCATTTTAATTCATTTAATGGACTGGTTACACTAATAAGGTTATCGTACCGTCCCTTTACAAACCTTGCAGATCTTCGCTGCACACGTTCAAGTTCGTTACTTAGACTGATTTCGTAGGGATCCCATACACTGGCAGCATCTTCCAAATGAGGTCTAACAAGGGAATAGTAGCTGATTTCTCGTATATGATCGTCACATTTACCCAATACTCTTTTGATGAATCCCAGTATACGATTCGCATGACCCATTATTTCACGTATGTGTTTATCCCAAGAATGATCATTTGTCAGTCTTATTCCAAGGTATTTAATGGATGCCACGTTTGTTATTTCATCATTACTTATTTTTTAAGTGATAGGAGGAAAAAAATCCTTTTCCAAAAATTTATTACCATACATTTAAAAAAATTTAATTCTTAATGCCATGTATGACACAATTTTTCAATTCCTTGTAGGACAATATTTAAATATTCTTTATCATTTGGGCATAGAATTTCCCTGTACACTACTGCGTCATCGGCAAATAGAGAAAGCTTACTTTTTACCACCTAATTCATATCATTTTTGTACAGAAGGAACAGGAGTGGGCCATTCACACTACCTTGCGAGACACCTGAAGTGACTTTAATTGCCGGGGAGGTTACACCGTCCAGAACAACCGTTTGTACCCGATCATGAAGGAAATCATATATCCATGATATTAATTCCTGTCTAATCCATAAGATTTTAGTGTCAAAATTAGTTTAAAACACTTAACACCAAACAAATGTGGATATGCAGATGTTTCCCAGAGGGATGGAGTGAACGGTCGCTTCGCGAATAGCGTCCACATGCGAAGGCATTCTGGGCCTGCAAGCGGCTGATCGCTTCTCTCTTTTTTATCGGATTTCTACTGAAAAACCTTCAGCACGCACGTCCGCAGTTAGATATTCCTTTTTCTGGACCACCCTCCCCCCTGATGGAAACAAAAGGAGGCGCGGGAGCGAAAATAGAAGAAACAAAAGGGAGGACCATCTCAACCATTGGACTTTCTCCCTCTCTTCCTCGAGAGAGAAGGAGGCGGTGATTAGGCCGTCTCCCGCAAAAGCTGCAGGACGGGGCCTCGCCTCGCCCAAAGAGTCCATCTCTCTCTCTCTCTCGGGGGGGCTGCCGGGAAGGGGGGGGGTGAGGAGGCCAAAGAATGTGCCGGGGAGGCGTTTCCCCCCCCTCTATCCACCCCTCGGCCGAGGGACTGCGGAAGAAGCGAGAGCAGTTGCGAGGAAAGACCAACACGGCTGCTTCCTCCGAATCCCAAAAATATCTACAGAATATCAAAATAAGTATTAACATAGTTTTCTAAAAATAAGTACTAACATGATACCATATGGAAATTAATACTGATAATTCTGAAGGAAATCGGAGTGTGATACAATAATCCAAGAATTATCCTCATTTTGTACAAATACCAGGTGACTGAGTTCAAATGAGGACCCAGCAATAGAGAAGTAAGAATGGATAATGGAATAAAGGAAACTAATCTTGAAGTATAAAACTCATAGGAAACTAATCTTGAAGTATAAAACTCATAGGAAACTAATGTTGAAATTAACATTATATGGGTTAGACAGTAACATTATATCATGGATAAATGATTTTCTGCATGATCGGGTTCAAAGGGTTGTTCTGGACGGTGTAACCTCCCCGGCAATTAAAGTCACTTCGGGTGTCCCACAAGGTAGTGTGATAGGCCCACTCCTTTTCTTTTTGTACATAAATGATATCCATAAGGTGGTAAAAAATAAGATTCGTCTATTTGCCGATGACGCAGTAGTGTACAGGGAAATTCTATGCCCAAATGATAAAGAATATTTAAATGATGACCTACAAGTAATTGAAAAATGGTGTCATACATGGCAGTTAGAATTAAATTTTAAAAAATGAATGGTAATAAATTTTTGGAAAAAGTATTTTTCTCCTCCTAGCACTTAAAATAAGTAATAATGAATTAAAAAACGTAGAATTTATTCAATATCTTGGAATAAGGCTGACAAATGATCTTTCCTGGGATAAACACATACGTGAAATAATGGGTCAAGCGAATCGTAAACTGGTATTTATCAAAAAAGTACTGGGTAAATGTGACGATCATGTACGAGAAATCAGCTACTTTTCCCTTCTTAGACCTCATTTGGAATATGCTTCCAGTGAATGGGATCCCTACGATATCGGTTTAAATACTGAACTTGAACGTGTGCAGCAAAAATCGGCAGGATTTGTAAAGGGACAGGACGATAACTATATTAGCGTACCCAGTCTATTAAATGAATTAAAA
Source organism: Platycnemis pennipes (assembly GCA_933228895.1). Classification (NCBI taxonomy): domain Eukaryota; kingdom Metazoa; phylum Arthropoda; class Insecta; order Odonata; family Platycnemididae; genus Platycnemis; species Platycnemis pennipes. The sequence continues at coordinate 10,040,127 of OW121852.1, forward strand.
GGGAATCATTCTCAGGTCGTAGGGGTATATCAAAAGAAGAAGACTGGAAATCGCTTATCAAGGATTCAGATGCAATTCAATAGTGGTGCGACAAATGGCAGTTACAACTTACCTTAAAAGGTGTGTAGCTATCAATTTTTGGAGGAGGAATAATTCGATAGAGGGATCCTATAGAATTAATAACACGAAGATCGAAAACGTTGAAACCATAAGATATTTAGGTGTATTAATCACTAAGGATTCATCGTGGGGAAGACACATCCGGGAAATATGCGGCCAGATAAAGTTAGGATTCATAAAACGAGTATTTGGGAAATGTGATGAGAAGACAAAAGAGCGATGTTACTTTTCCCTATAGTTAGGCCCCACCTTGAGTATGCATCCAGTGTATGGGATCATAATGAATTAGTTTTGATCGGAGTACTAGACGGTGTGCAGCGTAGAGCAGCTAGGTTCGTTAAAAGGTGTTGCGATAGGTTGAGTTGTGTTTCAGAATTAATAAAAGAATTATGGTGGGAGTCATTATCAGAGCGTAGGTTAAAGTACAGATTAAATCTATTAGAGAAATTTCAATCGGATAACTTGACTGAAGATGTTTGGAACATAAAACACCAGCGTATTATGCTAGATTCGACCAGATAAATAAGATTAGAGAGATAGATTGTCATACCAATAGATTTTAAATGGCATTTTCCCCCGTGCTATAAGAGAACAGAATAGGCAGCATAGCAAAGGGATAGGGAGGGGAAATATTTTAGAGTAGTCTGTAGTGCATGATGCATGTAGTTATCATTTTAATACTATAGATACTAACAATTAAGTTGCATGAAACAATGTAGTAGCATGTTTGCATGTCGGTAGTGCATGCTTGGTGATCTTCACCCCCTTCCGCACACCTTCGCGGTGGCTTGCAGGATATCGTGTAGGTGTAGATGTACCCTACAATCCACCGCGAGAATGTGCGGCAGGTGGTGAAGATCACCGAAACATGCACTATTGACATGCAACAAGGGTACTACATGGACACATTCTAAAAAATGGGTCCCATGCGGCTAAATGGTTAGTATCTACATAGTAAGAAAGGGATTGGATGTTAATACGGGCTCACCTTTGATATTCTTTTCCCGTTTGAAGACTTCTCCATCTCCTTCGTAATCGGAATACCGTTCGCATACAATTCTCGATGCCCAGTTACATACATGGCAACGAAGGAAGGTGAAGATAGCTAATGGCCTCTTTAACGACCTCCGAAAATACCCCAGACCGATCGAACCCTGTTAACCCCAAAATATCCCCTGATATTTAAAACCTGAAAATATTAGTCCGATGACACTCTTCCATGTACGATTCATGTTCCAGTCTCTACAGAAAGTCTTCCATGAGTAGCAGTTACGCCGATGCCCCCATACATTTAACAGCCTTTTTTCCGTCTGTTTTTGGGGAATGATGTCAAATGAGATTACTTCCACAATTTTATGGGTCATAATCGTTAATAATATTTCAATACCCGTGCACCAATGAAAAATCTTTGCCACTACTTTGGATTGGAGGAAAATATAACTTCATAAGATAACATAACATAATGTTCATAGAAATTTCTCCTTATAAGTAGGTAGTCTACATCTACACGCTACCATTCAAGCCACCGCGAGGGTGTGTGGCAGGGGGTGAATATCACCAAGCATGCACTACCGAAAAGCAAACAAGCAACTATGGTCTCATGCAACTACATTGTTAGTGTCTATAGCATTTAAGGGATTAATACATGCATCATGCACTACAGACTACTCTAAAATATTTCCCCTCCCTATCCCTTTGCTATGCTGCCTTTTCTGTTCTGTTATAGTACGGGGGAAAAAAGCCATTTTGAATCTATCAGTTCGAAAATATATCTCTCTAATCTTATTTATCTGGTCGAATCTAGCATAATAATCTGGAGTTTTTAAATATGTGCCTAACATCTTCAGTAAAGCTATCCGATTGAAATGTCTCTAATAGATTTAATCTGTACCTTAACCTACGCTCTGATAATGATTCTCTCCCTAATTCATGTATTAATTCTGAAACGCTACTCAACCTACCGTAACACATTTCAACGAACCTACATCTACATCTACATCTACATAATACCCTGCAAGCCACCACAAGGGTGTGTGGCAGGGGGTGATTGCTCACCAAACATGCACTACATATCATGCATAAAAAAGGAACCTAGCTGCTATACGCTGCACACTGTCTAATTCTCTGATCAAACTTAATTCATTCGGATCCCATGCACTGGCTGCATACTCAAGGTGGGGCCTGACTAGTGAAAAGTAACATCGCTCTTTAGTAGCATGTGCAAGTAAACAGTGTATCATGGTTGGTCGTAATTCACCACCGGCCACACCCTGTCGAGGTACCGCTCGCCGGAGTTGTCAGTGGATGAATGGATGTAAATGATTTCCATCGAGCATCCTTCTTTCTCCGATACCACCACTAATTGTAAGACTTCCGCCTCACTCCTGAATATTCATTCGAGGGGCGTAACCGAGCAACTTCTTTTCAATCAGGCGATGAAACTCGATGCGGAGCTGAATGAATTAATGGAGAAAATCTGTCTCATCGATCACAGTGGGGTACGTGAATGCTTGAAACAAAACAGTTTGCGCATGCGCCTAAAAGGATCCTCGCGTAAAGAAAGGCGAATGAAAAATTCCATACATTGGCACTAATCTGACGAATGGGTAGTAATGGATTGAGTGCAGATGTGTAATGGGGGCGTTTACTCGGAACCGAAATCATTTTCTACACGAAATCGTTAAATGAAAACGAAAAAAGAAATTTAGTGAAAAACTTAATCTGCTAACCACAACCATTCGCTCATAAATTAAAAAATAAAATAAGCAAGAGATACGCCGACCGAAAAAGCTTTTGTGATAACAGTGACTTCATTTTCCTCCCGTCTTTGAATGCTTTTCGGGGAAGGGAAGGGAGTGGAGGGGGGTTCTCGGAAGGTCTGCTCCCACAGATGCTGTCGCAACTACTCCAATTGTCAGAGTCAGCTGTGTCCCCCCCCATTGCGATAAGGCGAAGTAGCTTCGCGGGATCAGTTGTGATTGGACGAAGTCGATATACGTCAGAGGTTGCACTACGCCCACTTTTCCGAAACATCAGTTTTTCACCGCTTATAACCCGAGAAATAATTGACGGATCAAAAAACGGAAAAATACTGGTATTTTTATTTTACAAACTCTATCGTATTCGGCAATAAAAAATATGGTAAGCGATCCCATTCGAAGGGCTGCCTTTGTATAACTCCCAAATGGAGATGCTCCAATTGGAGACGTGTTCAAGGCATGAAATGAAGATGAATCAGCCAACAATCCGTGTATTGTTTTGACTCAGCTCTCCATTGAGTCATTCCATCAGCTAATCTTTTCATGTTTACGTATTTCTTCTCTTTCACATCCTTCATTACTTTTTCTATGTGTATCTCATACGACGCTCTTCTTTGCCGTTCTTCTCGTTCACTTGTCCTTCAACGATTGTCTTCATCAGGCCAGGATTATGTGAAGAATGTGATGAGGATGTATTCAGAACATAAGAGGCGAGGTGAAACAAGGAAGACATTGGCAGATGAAGAGATTAAACTCCCTGGTACACACATGGGGAAAACGAAGAGCACAGAACATCGCGAGAACATTCATCTACATCTACACGATACCCTACAAGCCATCGAGAGGGTGTGTGGCAGGGGTGAAAATCACCAAGCATGAACTACTAACATGCAAACAAGCTGTCTAAACTGTCTAGTCTAAACTGTCAACTAAAGTGTCTCATGCAACTAGATTGTTAGTATCTATAGTATTTGAGGAGTTAATACATACATCTTGCACTACAGAATACACTATAATATTTCCTCTACCTATCCCTTTCCTTTGCTGCCTATTCTGTTCTCTTATAGTACGGGGGAAAAATGCCATTTTGAATCTATCGGTACGACAATCTATCTCTCTATAATCTTGTTTATCTGGTGGAATCTAGCATAATACGCTGGTTTTTTTAATATGTGCCTAACATCTTCAGTAAAGCTATCCTATTGAAATTTCTCTAATAGATTCAATCTGTACTTTGACCTACGCTCTGATAATGATTCCCACCCTAATTCTTTAATTAATTCTGAAACGCTACTCAACCTATCGTGACACCTTTTAACGAACCTAGCTGCTCTACGCTGCACACTGTCTAGTTCTCTGATCAAACCTAATTCATTAGGATCCCATACACTGGCTGCACAATCAAGGTGGGGCCTAACTAGTGAAAAGTAACATCGCTCTTTTGTCTTCTCATTACATTTCCCTAGTACTATTTTTATAAATCCTAGCTTTCTCTTCGCTCGGCCGCATATTTCCCTTATGTGTCTTCCCCACGATAAATGCTTAGTGATTGTTACACCTAAATATCTTATGGTTTCTACGTTTTCGATCTTCGCGTTACTAATTTTATAGGACCGCTCTATCGAATTATTCCTCCTCCAAAAATTGATAGCTACACACTTTTTAAGGTTAAGTTCTAACTGCCATTTGTCACACCACTCTTGAATTGCATCCTTGCTAAGTGATTTCCTGTCCTCTTCATTTGAAATACCCCTGTACACCACCGCATCGTCTGCAAAGACCTTAAGCTTACTACTAACTACGGTACCCAAATCGGTAATGTATAGAAGAAATAGGAGTGGACCTACTACGCTACCCTGGGGAACTCCCGATGTCACTTTGATTGTGTCCGACATGATACCATCTATGACAACCCACTGCTCTCGTCCACTTAAGAATTCTCTTACCCAACTTACAACGTCTTTATTTATACCAAAACTCTCTAACTTCAAGATTAAATTATCATGAGGAACTTTATCGAATGCCTTTTTGAAATCTAAAAATATCGCATCAACTTCAGTACTGCTTTCGGCGTGGACTAAAATATCGTGTAGGAATAAAGCTAATTGTGTCTCACAAGATCTACCTTTCCGGAACCCATGCTGGCTGTTTATGAGTAATCCCTGACTATCAAAATGCCCCATGATCGAACTGACTACTATGTGCTCAAATATCTTACAAGAGATTGACGTGAGTGAAATGGGTCTGTAGTTACTAGGTTCTTCCCTATCACCGCTTTTAAATATAGGTGTAATGTTAACTACTTTCCAATCCTTGGGTACTGTGTGGTTCTTTAGTGTTTTATTGAATAATATTTCTAGATAGGGGGCTATTTCAGAAGCTAATGTTTTATATACTCTGGAGGGAATTTGATCGGGACCTGTTGATTTGTTTATACTAATTCTTTTTAACTGCTGCTCTATTCCGCGATATGAAAATTTTTTCGGGCATTTTCTCACTGAAAGTATTCGGCGGTGGTTCCAATGCGTTGTGTGACGATGAGTTGAATACGCTTTGGAAGAAGGTTTTTAAAGAATTGTTTTTTTCCACACTTCTGGTGACTCTAATTCCTTTATCGTTTTTAAGTGTGTGCACTGTGGACCTATTTCCCTGAAGCACTCTCACATATGACCAAAACGCTTTAGGATTGCTATCTAAATATTCTCCTAACATCTTGCTCTTGAAATGTGATAACATTTTAAGAGCATTTAAAAGGATCAGTGCCAAAAGGGCACTTTTTACCCTGAAGGGGTCTGCATTTCGTGCTCTGTATTCAACAGTGTTTACTTTCGAGTCAGTGTTTTCATTTGCGTTTCTAGAAATAAGTGGAAGTATAATGGTAGCAGGGCTAGTCTCAGCAAGTAGCGATATGTAACAATTCATGACTATTATCGCTTCTGCGATGAAAGTCGACAGCCATGTGTAAATTGGCATGTTCATTGAAATCGTATCGGAGTTCAATATCTCCCCGCGCGTTTCTCGTTTCCAAATCAACGGCTCGTTAATAACGGACGTTGGATATTCCCAAGTCGGAGAGGCTGTGTGTGTGACTGCCGCAGACATCCTTCTTCTTCCTATTTCCTCCCAAGGATCTTGGAGAAGACCTCATCACTTCCCTGCAATCACGGTTCTCTTGGCTTGGAGATTGCTTGTGGGTTGGGAGATTGCTTGCCCAACGGAGGGTGGTCCGTAACGATGAATCCTCCGCCCAAAACGAGCAGTTTCCCCGGCCGCCGCGAACTGGTTGGAACCATTCCCTCCACGAACTAGAGCTCCGAAAGAAGGAACCGCCCTCATCGATTCATTGGTGGGCGCTCTGAAATCTGAAAACCTCTAATTTTGTGGAAAATAAACCGTTTTCTCAAGTCCTCTCCTGAACGCACTCCACAAGTCACGGCTGGACGATGATGAGGGATGTAGTAGTGAGTCCCCAATCGTGCGCTGTATTCCTGTTTTTCTTTTAACCGATTGCAATTCCGGGACATTACAGGGAGTAATGAGTTTTTACTCATATGCATGATATGCAATGCATGCTTGGTGAGAATTCGTCCACTGCCACACACCTTTGAGATGGCTTACAGGGTATTATGTGGATGTAGATGTAGATGTTTACATATTGGCCCAGTATCGTGGAGCAAATTACCTTTTATTATTCGAGATATACATATATGTATATTGGAAGCATGGAAGACAAGGGTGAAAGCATTCGAAATGTGGTGCTACCGAAGGATGATGAATTCAACTGATAGATTCAAACTGATATATTCAAAATGTCATTTTTCCCCCGTACTGTAAGAGAAAGAATAGGCAGTATAACAAAGGGATAGGTAAGGGAAATCTTTTAGAGTAGTCTAGTGCATGATGCAAGTATTAATCCGTTAAATACTAGAGATACTAATAATGTAGTGCATGAGACCCTATAGTTGCTTGTTTGCGTGTCAATAGTGTAGGCTTGGTGATCTTCACCACCTGCCACGCACCCTCCAAAAATTGTTAGCTACATACTTTTTAAGGTTAAGTTCCAACTGCCATTTGTCGCACGACTCTTGAATTGCATCTAAATCCTTGCTAAGATATTTCCTGTCTTCTTCTATTGATATACCCCTATACACTACCACATCGTCTGCAAAGACTCTAAGCTTACTACTAACTACGGTATCCAAATCGTTAATGTAAAGAAGAAATAGGAGCGGACCTACTACGCTACCCTGGGGAACTCCCGATGTCACTTTGATTGTGTCCGACATGATACCATCTATGACAACCCACTGCTCTCGTCTTACCCAACACACAACGTCTTTATTTATACCAAAACTCTCTAACTTCAAGATTAATTTATCATGAGGAACTTTATCGAATGCCTTTTTGAAATCTAAAAATATCGCATCAACTTCAGTACTGTTTTCGCAGTAGACTAAAATATCGTGTATGAATAAAGCTAATTGTCTCTCGCAGGATCTACCTTTCTGGAACCCATGTTGGCTGTTTATGAGTAATCCCTGACTACCCAAATGCCCCATGATCGAACTGACTACAATGTGCTCAAATAACTTACAAGAGATTGACGTTAGTGAAATGGATCTGTAGTTACTAGGTTCTTCCCTATCACCGCTTTAAAATACGGTGTAATGTTAGCTATTTTCCAATCTTTGGGTACTGTGTGGTTCTTTAGTGTTTTATTGAATATTATTTCTAGATATGGGGCTATTTCCGAAGCTAATGTTTTATATACTGTGGAAGGACTTTGATCGGGACCTGGTGATTTGTTTTTACTTATGCTTTTTAACTGCTGCTCTATTCCGCGACATGAAATGTTTATTTCGGGCATTTGCTCACTGAAAGTGTTCGGCGGTGGTTCCACTGCGTTGTGTGACGATGAGTTGAATACGCTTTGGAAGAAGGTTTTTAAATAATTGGCCTTTTCTACACTGCTGGTGACTCTAATTCCGTTATCGTTTTTAGTATGTGCACTGTGGACCTATTTCCCTGAAGCTCACTCACATATGACCAAAACGCTTTAGGATTGCTATCTAAATATTCTCCTAACAACTTGCTCTTGAAATGTGATAACACTTTCCGACATGATTTCCTTCCTAATGCTCACGATTTTTTATAGTTTTGAACAAGCTCATTTTTTTCCTCTACCGATAGACCCCGTCCTGCATTTTTCATCTTAGCGTGGCATACCCTTTGTCGCTTTAGTGATTTCCTAACCTCCGCGTTATACCACCTTGGCTCTGTATTATCTTCCCACGATATTTTAGTTTTGGTGAAAATAATACTCCAGTGGATGCTATATTTCTAGACTTCAAGAAAGCATTTCACAAGTTTTCTCATAGCAAACTAATTTTGAAATTAAAATCTTATGGGTTAGACAGTAACATTATTTCATGGATTAATGATTTTCTGCATGATCAGGTTCAAAGGGTTGTTTTAGACGGTGTTTCCTCACCGGCAATTAAAGTCACTTCGGGTGTCCCACAAGGTAGTGTGATACTCCTATTTATTTTGTACATAAACGATATCCATAAGGTGGTAAAAAGTAAGCTTCGTCTATTTGCCGATGACGCAGTAGTGCACAGGGAAATTCTATGCACAAATGATAAAGAATTTTTTTAATATTGACCTTCAAGCAATTGAAACTTGGTGTGATACATGGCAGTTAGAATTAAACTTTAAAAAATGTCTTGCAATGAACTTTTGGAAAACGAATAGCTCTCCTCCTACCTCTTACAAAATAATTAATAATGAATTAACAAACGTGGAATCCATTAAATATCTTGGAATAAGACTGACAAATGATCTTTCCTGGGGTAAACACATTCGTGAAATAATGGGTCAAGCGAATCGCAAACTGGGATTCGTCAAAAGAGTACTGGGTAAATGTGACGATCATGTACGAGAAATCAGCTACTTTTCCCTTGTAAGACCTCATTTGGAATATGCTGCCAGTGTATGGGATCCCTACAAAATCGGTCTAAATAACGAACTTGAACGTGTGCAGCGAAGATCGGCAAGATTTGTAAAGGGACGGTATGATAACCTTACTAGCGTAACCAGTCTATTAAATGAATTAAATTGGGAAACATTGTCAGATCGCAGGTTGCAATTTAGACTTAATCTCTTAAACAAATTCCAAGACCATATTTTAAGCTATGATGTTAAAAATATTTTGCGGACCCCAACTTACTATGGTAGACTGGACCATAATCATAAAATTAGATAAATAGATTGCCGAACTGACCGATTCAAAATGTCCTTTTTTTCTCGTACTATAAGGGATATGAATAACGGTAAATATATCCAGTACAAGTGTAGATATGGATAACATTGGTATCTGCATGTTGGTATAAGGACTTGTAGCTAACCCAACTAACGGCATGTTTTTGCATGTATGTTTTGCTATTTTTGTGTTTTTTAAATAGCGTAGTTTTGAACAGTACCTATAAAAGTACTCATCCTTTTTTTTATGCATGATATGTAGTGCATGTTTGGTGAGAGTTCACCCCCTGCCACACACCTTTATGGTGGCTTGCAGGGTATTATGTAGATGTAGATAGATGTATCACTAATATATTTACTTGGTATGTATTTATGAACTGCGTTACGGGTGACCTCAAGAAATTCTCTCCACGAATCCTCTGTATTTAATCCTTTGCTTTGTTCGCTGAATACATTAAACGCTTCCCTTAATTCCTCTTTCATACCGTCGTAATTTGCCTTGCCAAATAAGTATACCCTCCTCCTTGGTTTATAATGTCTTTCAAAGCCTACAATTTATTTCGCATGCACTATTTTATGATCACTAATTACTGTGTCTGTAACTGTATTTAGAACTCTTTCGGGTATATTTGTTGCTAATAAGTCTAGAATGTTGTTTCCCCTGGACGGTTCTGTTACTAGCTGTTTTAAAGAATGTGACGTAAAGGTGTTCAGCAGTGATTCGCAGAGTTCCTTATCCTTACCTCCTGTAATGAAACTACACGTATTCCAGTCTATCGAAGGGAGATTGAAGTCTCCGCCTACTATTATTCCTCTATCATTGTTCCGAGAAAGTAATGGACCTATCTCTGACTCTAGTTCCATTAAAGAAATTATGTCTGCATTCGGTGGCCATAGATATGCACTTACATATATCTTTATGGTGTTACCACTTTCTTGCGTTACTGTTAATTTCATGTTTATTCTTAGTTCCAAATATAAAGAACATTTATGTAAAAATAATTTCCTCCCACTTCGACATCAAAATATTGACATTGGCAGTCTTTGCTTTATCGCAAAATAATGTTTATCTTAGAACCTGAATCTTGTTGCTAATGTGTACTATATTATTCGTGGGCAGATAATTTCACTGGACCAATGTGTGATCTTGCTGAGGAGAACTTGGGCTGTTGACTGGAGACATGCATTCGTGGAAACTGGAGGCAGAAACTGGTTCTCTCTTATTTGCATGCAGAACCGTCCCGTATCAAAATAACAGTTTGAAACTAGAAGTTATATTGCGTGTGAAACTGGTTTTGTTTCTATGTGATTTGAGTATGCAGCGAGTGTATGGGATCTGAATGAATTAGGTTTGATCAGAGAACTAGACAGTGTGCAGCGTAGAGCAGCAAGGTTCGTTAAAAGATGTTACGTTAGGTTGAGTGGTTTTTCAGAATTAATAAAAGATTTAGGGTGGGAATCATTATCAGAGAGTAGGTTAAAGTACAGATCAAATCTATTACTGAAGATTTTAGGCACATGTTAAAAACACTAGCCCATTATGCTGGATTCGATCAGATAAATAAAATTATAGAGATCGATTGTCGTACTGATAGATTCAAAATGACATTTTTCCCCCGTACTACAAGACAACAGAATAGGCAGCATAGCAAAGGGATAGGTAGGGGAAATATTTTAGGGTAGGTTGTAGTTCATGATGCATCTACATCTACGCAATACCCTGTGAGCCACCACGAGGGTGTGTGGCAGGGGGTGCATATCACCAAACATGCACTATTGGCATGCAACTAGGATTTATAATGGTGATATAAATGATATGTATTAAACCCTTAAATACTAGAAATACTCAAAATCTAGTTGCATGAGACCCTATAGTAGCTTGTTTGCATGTCGGTAGTGCATGCTTGGTGATGTAAACCCCCTGCCACACACCCTCGTGGTGGCTTGCAGGGTATTGTGTAGATGCAGATGAGATGAAGATGTGATTTAGTATTATTGAGCAGCAAAACTGGCGCTTGTGTTTCTACCGGTGGTGTGCTTGCATGTCGCGTAGTCCCTCCCTGCCATACACCCACAATACACGTGGCCGTGGACGCACGTTTTCGTGGCTCCCCCAATCACGGGGCCAGAGGTCACGGGAAAAGCGAGAAGAGGCTTTGATGGTTCTGCGCCGCCCCGCCGCTACCGGAAGGCGCTCCGGTCGCGCATACCAAAACTTGTAAATCTGCGTTCTTGGGGAGTGACCTCCCCCCTATCTCTCCTTTCATTTCGCTTTCTCCCTCTCCTCCTCCTACTTTTGCTCGCGCATACCTCGGCTCCTTTTCAGCGTCTTTAAGACGCTGGTTATTGGGCGAAGTGACCGACAGCTCGTGTTGCTTGCACCATCAAGTAGGGGTCAAGGATTTCCGCAGAGAAAAAAATGATTCACCACTACCGGGACTCGAAACCGTTACCTCCTAATTTCCGGCCAGGAGCTTTTAACATCTGCAACTACATCTACATGATACCCTGCAAGCCTCCGCGAGGGTGTGTGACAGGTGGTGAAGATCACCAAGACTTTCAAACAAGAAAAATAGGGTCTCATGCAACTAGATTGTTAGTATCTATAATATTGAAGGGATTAATACATGCATCAACATCTACATCTACATAATACCCTGCAAGCCACATAAAGGTGTGTGGCAGTGGGTGAATTCTCACCAAACATGCTCCACATATCATGCCTAAACAAGGAGTATTATTTATATACTGTTCTAAACTTCAATATTTTGAAAAAAGAAAAAAAATAGCAATCATGCAAAAACATGCTGTTAATTCGGTTAGCTTCAAGTCCTTATGCCAACATGCAGCTACCAATGTTATCCATTGCTACACTCGTACTGGATATATTTACCATTATTCATATCCCTAATTGTACGAGGAAAAAGGACATTTTGAATCTGTCAGTTCGGGAATCAATTTTTCTAATTTTGTTATTATGGTCCAGTCCACCAGAGTAATGTTGGGTTTGCAAAATATTTTTAACGTCATCACTGAAAATATTATCTTGGAAATTATTTAGGAGATTAAGTCTAAATTCCAATTCGCGATCTGACAATGATTCCCATTTTGATTCGTTTAATAGACTGGTTACGCTAATAAGGTTATCATACCGTCCCTTTACAAATCTTGCCGATCTTCGCTGCACACGTTCAAGTTCGTTATTTAGACCGATTTCGTAGTTAGATGTTTCCACTCTTGGAAAACATTTTTAGGATTGAGTGGTGGCATGTGAAGGAGTTGTGTTGTCATGTCAGCGGAGGAGGAGGTTGTGAGAGTAGCCGAAGGTGGCAGTAACCCCAACCCGGACTACAGCCACTTAGGCTGCTTTTTATGCAAGCGGCCGTAAAGGGTTTCACCTGCTTAACCTCCTGTGTGATGTTCACCATTAAGGTACGCTCCACTCAGGAACAATCAGGGCCACCTCCAGGAGTCGAACTAGGATCCCTGATGTGAGGAATATTTTTTTAAGAGAAGCCTGATCTCGTTCGCTTTTTTAATTACGGTCCATCAAGGATAGCACACAGAAGGCGGCATTTTTCTATCGAGGAAGGCACTGTGCACAACGATATAGATCCTATAAATTGTGTTATAATATTTGTGTGTAATCATATTATACACTATGTATTATGTATGCATAATATATAATATAATGTAACATGTAATGTGTAACATATCATGTAGTTATAATTATATATAAATATTACAGTATAATATAATTATATGTTATATAAACTGTATTATCCTATCTATTATAACTTATAATTTATAAGGCAAAGGGCAATGAGCCACCACTGTGAGGTTTCCTATGTTGTCGTTCCAACTTGAGTGATTTTCCGAGCACCGCAGAATGAGTCCCCACCTTGAGTATGCAGCCAGTGTCTATGGGATCCGAATTAATTAGGTTTGATGAGAGAACTAGACAGTGTGCAGCGTAGAGCAGCTAGGTTCGTTAAAAGGTGTTACGATAAGTTGAGTAGTGTGTCAGAATTAATACAAGAAAAAGGGTGGGAGTCATTATCAGAGCGTAGGTTAAAGTACAGATTACATCTATCAGAGAGATTTAAGTCGTATAGCTTTACTGAATATGTTAGGCACGTATTAAAAACACCAGCGTATTACACTAGATTCGATCAGATAAATAAGATTAGAGAGATAGATTGTCGTACCGATAGATTCAAAATGGCATTTTTCCCCCGTACTATAAGAGGACAGAATAGGCAGCATAGGAAAGGGATAGGTAGGTGAAATATTTTCGAGTAGTCTGTAGTGCATGATGCATGTATTAATCCCTTAAATACTATAGATACTAACAATCTAGTTTAATGAGACCCTATAGTTGCTTACTTGCATGTTAGTAGTGCATGCTTGGTGATATTCACCCCCTGCCTCACACCCTCGCGGTGGCTTGCAGGGTATCGTGTAGTTGTAGATGTAGTCGTGAAGAGACCGAGGAGTGGGATGGGGTGGATGCCTCAAAGATGTGTTCAGTGGCTCACAACCTCCTCCCCATCCTCCCCCCTTCCCACCGCACCCCACCTTCCCCATTTGCAACCCCTCCCCCTTCCACGCGGTCCTTGGGAAAATCTTGGGCCACAGGAATCCCTCCACTTGAAAAAACTCTCCGTCTTCCTTTTTTTTTGGTCGATGTCTTTACCTTCGCGGAACTCTTGATTATGTTGGTCGAATGTACACGAAAGATCTCTGCGCGGAAAGATGGAAACAAAAGAATCGAGATAAGCGAGAGTAAAAAAAAGTGTCAAAGGTGTTGTGCTTGTTTCCTGTCCCGGCCAGATGGCCGTTCTAAACCATGTCTGGTTGATTCAATTTACGGCCCCTGAGGAATGGAATGGCCGCAAGGGGTCGGAAGGAATGCCAAGGGGCAGTGAGTGTCCCAACAAAGACACTGTCAGGAGAAGTTCCAGGATGTAAATGAGCCAGCAGTTAGCAATGACGGGAATGGCGGCAGCTCACGCATCTCAGGATTGATAACAGTGGCAAACAGTATTGCGTTTACCCTCAGAAATACTCATTACTGAAGAGCTTTACTTAATGAGCGATGTCTCTGTGGCACATGCATAATCTATATCTCTGCAAAAGGACATAAATGTTAAAAAATGAAGATTTTGTGCTTTCCCACAAATGATTAAGATGACATTGTTTGGAGAATAGTTAATAATAGAAAAATATATTGATAAATATGAACATACATAATGGGGTCGTTCGCCATATTTTTTATTGCCGAATATGATAGAGTTTACAAAAGGACCCGTATTTTTCCGTTTTTTGATCCGTCAATTGTTTCTCGAGTTATAGGCGTCGAAAAACTGATCTTTTTAACCCTTTCGGAAAAGTGGGCGTGGTGCAACCTCTGACGTGTATCGACCCCGTCCAATCACAACTGAGCCCGCGAAGACACTTCGCCTTATCGCAATGGAGGGCACACAGCTGACTCTCCCAATGGGAGCAGTTGCGACAGCATCTGTGCGAGCAGACCTTCCGAGAACCCCCCTCCACTCTCTTCCCTTCCCATAAGAGCAGTCAAGGACGGGAGGAAAATGACGTCAATGTTATCACAGCAGCTTCTTTGGTGAGCGTCACCTTTTGCTTATTTAAATTTTGATTTTTGAGTTAATGGTTGTAAATAGAAGATTAATTTTTTCACTTAATTTCTTTTTTCGTTTCCATTTAACATTTTCTTGTGCAAAATTGCGATTTCGGTTCCGAGTAAACGCCCACATTACCATGCCGTATTCTACCGATAAAAGGCGACTGAGCCGGAATTTTCTCCAAAGCGATTCACAGAGATCTTGAGAGGCGCTGAGGCTTTATTAGAAGATTTTTTTAGACCCACCGAGGCAACTCGATAATCCTTTCGCCAAGACCGCCCTGATATTAACTTTGGCGAGAGGAGATTCGCGGCAAAATCGGTGTTCTTTCTTCTCTCCTCATCTATTTTATTTCAGGATCCCGGCTTCTTCTTATCTTATACTCCATAATCGCATCTTAAAACACGCGATGAAGTGGGATTCGATTTGATTTACGCCGAAGTTTCGATACCAACCGGCCCACGGTATCAAAATGACCGACGAAATTCTCCGCTCTGTAATAATCATATCTCTTGAAACTGGTTCCATTTCTGCCCAAGCAGGAATCTTCCCGCAGGTTTGATCGCCAGGGACGCACGTACGTTCTGTCCTCGTAATATCGATATTTTTTTCATTGCTCGGTTACTGCTTACAATAAATATTCTTTACTGAACTATCTGCTACTACGTAGGTATCTATTAAATGAGAGATCAATAGATTAAAACCTAAGGTTCAACTAACATTTTCACAATTTATATCGTTACCGTAAATACTTCGGGAATACGTTTGTGCCTTTATTTTCACGCCATATCAGGGCTGTGGGAATAGGTACATGTAATTTAGGAAAAAGGAAAAGGGTTTCATTCAAATCCATAACATTTTAATTTTTCTCAGTCATAGTATAGATGACAAATCCTGTAGGAAATGACCCTTTGGGGGTTGATGATAAACTACTAAATGTTGTCCTCAAGTGATCAATCAATTATAATTTCTATCAAATTGCTAGGCTTGACTTCGTGGAACCACATATTGATAATGTAAATAAATTCACTTAGTAAAATTCCACAGATTTCTGAAAACACAAATATGTGGAATTTAACAAAGTGAATCCATTTACAAACTCTAAGTGTATGTCGCCCTTCTACCCAAGAAAGGAATCCATTGTTGCCTCATCCTACCCACCCTAGGTCGCGACACCTATCCACCTGAGCCAAACCAAGGCGCATGTAACGTCTGACAAGGGGAGTGTCCGAGTTCCGGGTCTAGGATTTTGACGAAATTTGCCAGGCAGGTAGTCCTTGATGAGTTATTTACGAATCACCCCCCATATAGGGTTATATATCCAGAAACTTCGTCAAAAAACGAGTTTGAAATATTTGATTGCAAATATAAAGCCAATAATTAGCCGTGTTTAATCAGTGCAGTTTGGGTTAGGGGTAAAGTACTCGCTTCACAATGTCGACGTCCCAAGTTCGAGACTCTTCGTGTCCAATTTTTTTTTCATCACAATTTCCTAGTACGACTTTCCCTGGTTTTACACATTTTTAATCTGTTTACCCGGGATGCATTTTAACTATTTTACGTAATAATTACGTAATTTGCTAAAATTACGTAATTAGTACGTAAAATAGTTAATTACGTTATTTACCTAAATCACGTAATTAGTACGTGGCGGAATTACTTCCGCACGCCCTGTCGTTTTTTGTGTATGAAATTTTAACGGAAGAGCATAAAGTGTGATCGTGATTTTGAATTACCGTATCATTGGCCACGCAGTCCCGACGCACGTACAACATTTGTTCTAATTTGCCTGGTGCCGTTATTGTCCAGCGCTGTCCTTTTTTGGAAAAACTAATCGCAAGAGAAAAAAAAGAACTTAAGCTCTGTAATCATATAATTGTAAGTATCTACCGAAATGTTCGGGTGATCGGGCGAAATATTCGGGTGGGAGAGAGTTTCGAATCAAGGACGTCGCGTGGAAATTGATAAAAAAAACCAGCGGCAACAATTAATTTTGAAGAATTAATGTATTGCACCTTTTCAGGAGCATGTTAGAATCACCCGAACATTTCGGTAGATACTTACAATTGTATGATTACAAAACCTAAATTCTTTTTTTCTCTTGCGATTAGTTTTTCCAAAAAAGGACAGCGCTGGACAATAACGGCACCAGGCAAATTAGAACAAATGTTGTACGTGCGTCGGGACTGCGTGGCCAAAGATACGGAAATTCAAAATCACGATCACACTTCATGCTCTTCCGTTAAAATTTCATACACAAAAAACGACAGGGCGTGCGGAAGTAATTCCGCCACGTACTAATTACGTGATTTAGGTAAGTAACGTAATTAACTATTTTACGTACTAATTACGTAATTTTAGCAAATTACGTAATTATTACGTAAAATAGTTAAAATGCATCCCGGGTAAACAGATTAAAAATGTGTAAAACCAGGGAAAGTCGTACTAGGAAATTGTGATGAAAAAAAAATTGGACACGAAGAGTCTCGAACTTGGGACGTCGACATTGAGAAGCGAGTACTTTACCCCTAACCCAAACTGCACTGATTAAACACGGCTAATTATTGGCTTTATATTTGCAATCAAATATTTCAAACTCGTTTTTTGACGAAGTTTCTGGATATATAACCCTATATGGGGGGTGATTCGTAAATAACTCATCAAGGACTACCTGCCTGGCAAATTTCGTCAAAATCCTAGACCCGGAACTCGGACACTCCCCTTGTGAGACTTGTTTTGTTTGTTTGGGAGATGTTTGTCGGTTGCTGGGGGAGTGATGCGGGGGGATTGTTGGGATGTTGTTTTGGTTTTGTGGAGAGGAAGAATAAAGGAGAGTCTGATAAGCAGCGTTTTCTTCATTGAAATTAGTTTTCTCCCGTAATACTTGCCCGACGTTACATGCAGTAAGCATAATATAAGATACTCTAGGATTATGCATGATATGTAGTGCATGTTTGGTGAGAGTTCACCCCCTGCCACACACCTTTATGGTGGCTTGCAGGGTATTTTGTATTTGTAGATGTAGATTACTTTTGTGCCGTTGATAATGTCGAGAAAACGTTGAAACCGATATGGTTTCAAAAATTCGATAAACATTGTGGAATTTTACGTATTTTTTCATTTTTGGGTGTTGGCACTCGAAAGTAGTTTTTGAGCGAAGAGTGGCAGATGTGGCAAAGAGAGCGTTTGGAATGCTTGATTGGGCGTGATGAGTTCAGTTTAATGATGTGGGTAGCACGGCATCTCTCAGGTCGCGAGTTTGAATCCCACCCAGGACACGGATCTTGAGTTGGTCTCACGATGAACATCTTGGATTGGACGGTAGTCAATAAACTCAACCGTTGGAGTAAACCCAAGACTGTAAGTGTCCTTCATGTTTCTTAAGATGAAAGGTAGACAGCAAGAATAGTAAGGAATGCCAAACCAGATATGTTGTACCGATGCGAAAAATGGCAGTTAGAACTTAACCTTAAAAAGTGTAGATATCAATTTTTGTAGGAGGAATAATTCGATTAGGCGATCCTATAGAATTAATAACACGGAGATCGAAAACGTTGAAACCGTAAGATATTTAGGTGTAACAATCACTAAAGATTTATCATGGGGTAGACACATCCGGGAAATATGCGGCCGAGCAAAGAGAAAGCTAGGATTTATAAAAAGAGTACTTGGGAAATGTGATGAGAAGACAAAAGAGCGATGTTACTTTTCACTAGTTAGGCCAAAAATTTAGTATTCAGCCAGTGTATGGGATCCGAATGAATTAGGTTTGATCAGAGTACTAGACAGTGTGCAGCGTAGAGCGGCTAGGTTCGTTAAAAGGTGTTACGATAGGTTGAGTAGTGTTTCAGAATTAACACAAGAATTAGGGTGGGAGTCATTATCAGAGCGTAGGTTAAGGTACAGATTAAATCAATTAGAGATGTTAGGCACATATTAAAAACACCAGCGTATTATGCTAGATTCGACCAGATAAATAAGATTAGAGAGATGGATTGTCGTACTGATAGATTCAAAATGGCATTTTCCCCCGTACTATAAGAGAACAGAATAGGCAGCATAGCAAAGGGATAGGTAGGGGAAAAATATTTTAGAGTAGTCTGTAGTGTATGATGCATGTAGTAATCCCCTAAATACTATAGTTAATAAGAATCTAGTTGCATTAAACCGTATTGTAGCTTGTTTGCATGTCGGTAGTGCATGCTTGGTGATCTTCACCCCCTGCCACACACCCTCGTGGTGGCTTGCAGGGTATCGTGTACATGTAGAAGTACTGTTGAAGAGGCCTCGAGTATTGGAGGAAAACGTTGGCTTCAATCCGCTATTCACTTCTGGATATGCTTCAATGGTGTTTGTTTTCCCACGAGTGGCATGGGTCACAGAGTTTTTGTCCAGTTGATTCAAACGGCGTCATAATTTCTTAAAACCTTCGCGCGTGGCAAGACTGCTCCAGTGAGTGAATGCGTGAGAGAGAGAGAGGGAGGGAGGGGAGAGAACGGCGCCTATCAGGCTGTCCGGCGCCTATCCGGGCGCCGCCACCTCCATCCGGATGGATGACAAACTCGGTCGGAAGGGAATGGCACTGAATTGCGGACGGAACCGGTTCCGCAAACGGGAATGCCTTTGTGTTGTTTTCACTCCCAGGAGAGGGTGGCAGGGGGTGGATCAAAAGAAGGGAGGGTGGGGGGGGGCCCAAGGACGGATTCAAATGGAGCACGTGATTGAGGTACTTTCGGAAACGGAGGGAGCTCTCGCTATCTCCGTCGGCGAAGGCTTTACTCCCCGTATCTTCATCAGTCCTCAGACTGGCGGTTCTTCTTTGCATTTCCAAAGGAGCCTCAACCAATAACCTTCAAAGCATCGTAGAAACAGGAGAGAGAGCCTTTGCAGATCACTAAGTCGCGAAGTGTTTTTTGGGCACTTCCCTTTCAGGTACTCCTTCCGCTTCTTATTTCGTCTGTTGCACTACATCTCCGGCTTCCCAATCTGTTATTGTCCAGGAAATTTCATCTCGTCTCCAGCCTCGTAGGTTTCGTCACAAAAATATCGGTTGTAAGTTGTAAAGGGACGGTACGATAACCGTATTAGCGTAACCAGTCTATTAAATGAATTAAATTGCGAATCATTGTCAGATCGGGGGTTGAAATTTAGACTAAATTTCTTAAATAAATTCCAAGATAATATTTTCGGTGATGACGTTAAAATTATTTTGCGAACTCCAACTTACTACGGTAGACTGTACCATAATCACAAAATTAGAGAAATTGATTGCCGAGCTGACAGATTAAAAATGTCCTTTTTCCCTCGTAAAATTAGGGGTATGAATAGCGGTAAATATGTCCAATACGAGTGATTGAATCAATAGCATAGGTAGTTGAATGTTGGTGTATGGACTTGAAGAACGTTGACTTGATATTTCCTCGTCAATGGAAGCACGTGTTGTATTCGGGGTGAGTGAAAATGCTTTCAGGCGATGAGGAAGGGTAAACGATGCCGACGACCAGGGTCCTGGGAATTAATTTTGAATTAAACTTGAATTAAATTGGGAATCATTGTCAGATCGCAGGTTTAAATTTAGGCTTAATATCCTAAATAAATTCCAAGATAATATTTTCGGTGATGACGTTAAAAATATTTTACTAACCCCAACTTATTAAATTATTTAATTAACTGCTCACATACAGTATTTCTGCCAATTTACAGTAGTCGCAATAACAGGCAAGAAATGTAAACCTAAACACTCAAAACAAAGAGTACAGTGTCAAAATAGTAAAGAACACAAATGCAAGATATGTAGAAAGGGAGGCAGAGAAGAGATGTTTATTTATTCACAGGGACATGGTGAGATTTATAAAAGAGTTTAATTTATTGCATCATTAAAGCTTAAAAATTCATTCAAAAGCATTAAAATTCAAGCTTATCATAGTAGACTGAACCATAATTACCAAATTAGAGAAATTTATTGCCGAACTGACAGATTCAATATGTCGTTTTTTCTTCGTGCATTTAGAGATATGAAAAGAGGTAAATATGTCCAGTACGAGAGAATCAATGTATAGGATAGGTAGTTGCATGTTGGTGTAAGGACTTGAAGGTAAACCAACTAACAGCACGTTTTTTCATGCTTGGTTTGCAATTTTTATCTTTTTAAATATTGCAGTTTAGACTAATATGTAAATACTAATCCTTTTAAATGCATGATATGTGGAGCATGTTTGGTGAGAATGCACCCCCTGCCACACACCTTATTGGTGGCTTGCAGGGTATTATGTAGATGTATCGTTAACACTGTTTCTGGAAGTCATCGAAGTGAAAATATTATATACTGTCTACTTGTGCCCAATGAAATGAGAAATTAAACTCCCGAACCTGTGAAATGGCGGTATTGTGACTTCTAACATTTGGTAAAATCAAATTATTTGCAGGGAGAAATGATTCACTTTGTATTTATTTCATGAACTTATTCAAACCAACCGGTTTCGACGTTAGCACGTCATCGTCAAGGGTACAATCTCCGAATTTTCTGGGAGTGCAAGTCACATATACATATAATTCCTGGGGGTGGGGGTTAGGTGAGAAGTGGCTGAGGTTCATTAAGTGAATCATTCCTCCCATCATGCCGTCATTCAACAAAGTGGAGCCTGCAACAGTTGAAGTTTCAAATTACTTGCATTTTAATTAAGGGATTTATCAAGTTTTTCCCTCTGAGGGCCGCTTTCACCGTCGAATATTAAATTTCACACAATGGCTATTTACGTTTACTCGGTTGCAATTACAATGGTAATAATATCTAGCTCGCGTTCCACCGTCGTGGTAGCCGTTTTCTCGGTTTCATAAAACCGATATTACTCTCAGAACGTTACAGGTGGTACATTTCTCATACCTCCGATGTCGATAAATACTCCATGCTCAATACATTTGTCTTCGTGCTCCTGTTTTGTTTGTACCCTCGGAATATGAAATAAATGTCTACATTATCATTCATGCAAAACATCTACATTATCTTTTACGCATATCCAGAAGACATCTTTTAATCACATGTACACGTGTTCTACACTTTTATGAGATATTTCAATTCCCGTTCTTCCTATTCTTTATAAACATATTCCATAAAATATTCTATTGGCATCGCTTTTCGTCTTCACTGTTACTTCCTGGATATATTGCAATAAAATACTTGCATGGACTTCAGCGCTATCGTCTTTATTTACGGCGTCTCAAGAACGTTCAATGACTGCTATAATATTTTTCGGTCAAAACTCAGTTCGTTTTTTCATCGTACTCAGTTGCATTAGAGCGAAGGCTTCTTTACTTCTATCAAAAAAATGTTTCGTCTTTTTCCGTGGATATCCTCACATTCATGGCTAGTATCGCAAACTGAACTTTAACGTTTTGTATTTTTTCTACTGGAAAATAAATTATGATAGCATTTTTAGTGCATAAAAAACAAATGAAATAATATAATAAATGTAGTCAAGAGTATAAGTTCCCTCTCAAGTCAATTTGACAGTTCACGATTTCAAGTCCAAATTGTAATGTCGTGCACTGGTAATTTGTGACTACAGACTGCATGTATAAAAAATAAAAGAACATGACAGGTTGAAAGAAATAATAAAACCAAAAACACTGTACAGTGTTCTTGAATAAAACTTACCGAAAATATCTCCAGGCTGAGCTTCAAGCCACCGAGTGCGTCCGCCGGGTTGCGGATGGTGGGTCGTCCTCTGGATATAGAGGTTAGCTGCGAGATAAGCGAGTTTACTCTTCGAATAAGCAGTCGTGGACGAAAAGCGACGGCATTCCGAGGGGGTATTGGTCTATTCCTGGGTAAGGTAGGTCTTTAAATAATATAGAACCTGTGAAGATGCCGTGACTTGGAGACGGAGGCCGCCAACAATTATGCTTCTTAGCACACGGAGGAGAGGGCAGCAGCTCTTCTTCATATGAGTGAAGGTGGAGACCACAGTGGTCGGTACAGCGACTCTCGTTTCACTACAGGTGTGGTAACGCTTACTTTAACGGCTGTAGTACTGCGATGTGGAAGGCGAGGGGAAACCACCACATTACTATCCCGAGGAGTCGCAGCTACTCCACTCTTTCCTTTATTATCATGACGTGATGGAACCCTCTCGAGTAAAATGTTCCGGAGGTAAAATAGTTCCCCATTCGGATCTCCTGGCGGGGACTACCCGAGAGAGTACATAAGTCAAGTGTGACAAGCATTTTAGGGGTAGGAACGTGGAACGTGCGATCACTTCGGATCGGTGGGAGATTGGAGAACCTGAAGGTGGAAATGCGGAGAATGGGCCTCGACGTATTAGGAATCGGTGAAATGAGATGGCCTGAAGGGGAAGACTTTTGGAGTGGAAGTTATATAATTATTCTCACCGGATAACTGAATGGTAACGCTGGAGTAGGCATCATCCTCAGGAAGTGCGCCGGAATTCGTGTGAAGAGCTTCTACATCTACATCTACATCTACACGATACCCTGCAAGCCACCGCGAGGGTGTGTGGCAGAGGGTGAAGGTCGCCAAGCATTCACTACTAGCATGCAAGCAAGCAACTAAAGGGTCTCATGCAACTAGATTGTTAGTATCTATAGTATTTGAGGGGTTAATACATGCATCATGCACTACAGAATACTCTAAAATAATTCCCCTACCTATCCCTTTCCTATGCTGCCTATTCTGTTCTCTTATAGTACGGGGGAAAAATGCCATTTTGAATCTATCTGTACGACAATCTATCTCTCTAATCTTATTTATCTGGTCGAATCTAGCAAAATACGCTGGTGTTTTCAATATGTGCCTAACATCTTCAGTAAAGCTATCCGATTGAAATTTCTGCAATAGATTAAATCTGAACTTTAATCTACGCTCTGATAATGATTCCCACCCTAATTCTTGTATTAATTCTGATACACTACTCAACCTATCGTAACACCTTTTGACGAACCTAGCTGCTCTACGCTGCACACAGTCTAGTTCTCTCATCAAACCTAATTCAGTAGGATCCCATACACTGGCTGCATACTCAAGGTGGCTGGCTTGCTGCAGTACAGTGAAAGGATTCATCTATATAATCTACATAATACCCTGCAAGCCACCATAAGGTGTGTGGTTATTAGGGTAAAGGATTATAATGGTTAAAATTGAAACTAAGCCTACAGATACCATTGTGGTGCAAGTTTACATGCCTACGTCGGACTAAGAAGATGAAGAAGTGGAAGACTTCTACGAAGATATCACTGAAGTAATAAAACAGGTAAGAGGAGAAGAAAACCTAATTATTTTAGGAGACTGGAACGCTGTCGTCGGCGAAGGACAAGATGGAAGAATAACTGGAAAATACAGATTGGAAAACCGAAACAAAAGAGGAGAAAGACTGCTGGAATTCTGCACACAACATTGGTCGCCAACACATTGTTTTAAAATCACAACCGAAGAAGATACACATGGAAGATGCCAGGAGACAGAGGAATATTTCAAATAGTGAAGCAGAGGTTCAGGAATCAGGTGAAGGACTGCTAAAGCTACCCGGGTGCAAAAATCGGCAGTGACCATAATTTGTTCATGATGAAACGCCATCTAAAATTCAAGAAATTGAAGAAAACAGTAAAGAACATATGGCAAGTGGAAAAACTGAAGGATACTCAACAACAGCTGGAATTTCAGAAAGCAGTACGAAACAACATAGAAGATGACCTGACTAGAAACCAGTAGAAGAGTTGGTTAGGGAAATCGAAAGGAGGGAGGAGAAAGGCGTATAGAATTCTGCACACAACACAAGTTGGCAAGCCTCGGCTTGCTCGGGACAAGGACGGTTCGGGACAAGCCAATTCTCGGCAAGATTTGTAATGGGACAGTACGAAGACCTTATTAGCGTGACCAGTCAATTAAATGAATTAAAATGGGAATCATTGTCAGATGGCAGGTTTAAATTTAAACTTAATCTCCTGAATAAATTCCAGATAATATTTTCATCGATGACGTTAAAAATATTTTGTGAACCCCAACTTACTATGGTAAACTGGACCAAAACTACAAAATTAGAGAAATTGATTGCCGAAATGACAGATTCAAAATGTCCTATTTTCCTCGTACAATTAGGTATATAAATAACGGTAAATATATCCAATACGAGTTCAGCAATGGATAACATTGGTAGCTGCATGTTGGTGTAAGGACTTGAAGCTAACCCAACTAACAGCATGTTTTGCATGTTTGCTTTGCCATTCTTATCTTTTTTAAATAGTGTAGTTTAGAACAGTATATAAATACTTATCCTTTTTATGCATGATATATAGTGCAAGTTTGGTGAGAATACACCCCCAGCCACACACCTTTGAGGTGGCTTGCAGGGTATTCACCTACATCTACACGATACCCTGCAAGCCACCACGAGGGTGTGTGGCAGGGGGTGAAGATCACCAAGCATGCATTACTAACATGCAATCAAGATACTATAGGGACTCATGCAACTAGATTGTTAGTGTCTATAGTATTTAAGGGATTAATACATGCATCATGCATTACAGACTCCTCTAAAATATTTCCCCTACCTATCCCTTTGCTATGCTGCCTATTCTGTTCTCATATAGTACGGGGGAAAAATGCTATTTTGAATTTATCGGTACGACAATCTATCTATCTAATTTTATTACAGACTCCTCTAAAATATTTCCCCTACCTATCCCTTTGCTATGCTGCCTATTCTGTTCTCTTATAGTACGGGGGAAAAATGCCATTTTGAATATATCGGTACGACAATCTATCTCTCTAATTTTATTTATCTGGTCGATTCTAGCATAATACGCTGGTGTTTTCAATGTGTGCCTAACATCTTCAGTAAAGCTATCCGATTGAAATTTCTCTAATAGATTTAATCTGTACTTTAACCTACGTTCTGATAATGATTCCCTCTCAAATTCTTGTAATAATTCTGAAACACTACTCGTAACACCTTTTGACGAACCTAGCTGCTCTACGCTGCACACTGTCTAGTTCTCTGATCAAACCTAATTCATTCGGATCCCATAGTATGTAGTCCCCGCATTATGCAGATAGATGAAGTCCTTCTGAGGGGGGCTGCCACTCACCCCCGGCCGGACTTAAAGACGGCTCCTTCCCCGCCGCCGCCGTCCCTTTAAAACCCGTCCTCCTCGGCCAACCGTCGGAGGAGCCTTTAAATGCCACACGTCCTCCTGCGCCTCCCATCTCGCCTTTTTGTTTCCACA
Source organism: Platycnemis pennipes (assembly GCA_933228895.1). Lineage (NCBI taxonomy): Eukaryota > Metazoa > Arthropoda > Insecta > Odonata > Platycnemididae > Platycnemis > Platycnemis pennipes. The sequence goes on from OW121852.1 coordinate 10,066,153, forward strand.
AAAAGAAGACTCCTCTTTAAACTACTCCTCTCATCTCCCCCTCCTCACCCTCCTTTAGGGAGCGCGGTAAAAGCGAAGAGCCATTTCGCCCAATGAGTCCAACCCACCCCACATGCATTCCTGTTCCAGGACTCCCCCACCCCACCCGCCCCCCCTAAGCCTCGGGAAAGATGCGTCCAATCGGGAGGGTGTGCATGCGACGGAGGGGGAGGGGAGGCGACGAAATCCCAAGTGCTCTCATCCCTCCGCTCTCTGTTTCGTGCCCTCTCGGATATCGGAGGTCATTCACGCCAGTCGTCCCTCGAGGAGGGATTGTTCTGGGAAGTTAGCTTAGGGCGCAGTGGAAACCCGGCGTCGCCCTTGGCCGACCCTCACTTCACTCGCAGCGAAAGGCGTCGAGAGACCCCGCCGTTTAACATACTATCGACACGCAAACTTTCAAGTGGGAACAGCAATACGGAAAACATTTCCGAGACACTTCATCTACATCTACATAATACCAGTCTATACCAGATTAACCTGAAATGAATTAAAATGGGAATCGTTGTCGGATCGCGGGTTGAAATTAAGACAATCTCTTACACAAATTCCAAGACCGCATTTTCAGTGATGATGTTAAAAATATTTTGCGAACCCCAACTTACTATGGCAGACTGGACCATGATCACAAAATTAGAGAAATAGATTGCCGAACTGACAGATTCAAAATGTCCTTTTTTCCTCGTACTATTAGGGATATGAGTAACGGTAAATATATCCAGTACGAGTGTAGCAATGGATAACATTGGTAGCTGCATGTTGGTGTAAGGACTTGTAGCTAACCCAACTAACGGCATGTTTTTGCATGTATGTTTTGCTATTTTTATCTTTTTTTAAATTGCGTAGTTTTGAACAGTACCTATACACGTACTAATCCTTTTTTTATGCATGATATGTAGTGCATGTTTGGTGAGAGTTCACCCCTGCCACACACCTTTATGATGGTTTTCAGGGTATTCTGTAAATGTAGATGATGTAGATGACACTCGTTTCCTTCCGAGTGGAGCTCCTTATGTGCTCGAGAGCACTGCCGAACACTTTCAGTGAACAAATTCCCGAAATAATAATTTCATGTCGCGGAATAGAGCAGCAGTTAAAAAGCATTAGCAAAAACAAATCACCAGGTCCCGATCAAATTCCTTCCACAGTATATAAAACAATAGCTTCTGAAATAGCCCCATATCTAAAAATAATATTCAATAAAACACTAAAGAACCACACAGTACCCAAAGATTGGAAAGAAGCTTACATTACACCTATTTTTAAAAGCGGTGATAGGATAGGCCCTAGTAACTACAGACCCATTTCACTCACGTCAATCTCTTGTAAGATATTTGAGCAGATTGTACTCAGTTCGATCATGGGGCATTTGGATAGTCAGGGATTACTCATAAACAGCCAACATGGGTTCCGGAAAGGTAGATCTTGCGAGATACAATTAGCTTTATTCGTACACGAAAGTTTAGTCTACGGCGAAAACAGTACTAAAGTTGATGCGATATTTTTAGATTTTAAAAAGGCATTCGATAAAGTTCCTCATGATAATTTAATCTTGAAATTAGAGAGTTTTGGTATAAATAAAGACGTTGTATGTTGGGTAAAAGAATTCTTAAGTGGGCTAGAGCAGAGGGTTGTCATAGATGGTTTCATGTCGGACACAATCAAAGTCACTACGGGAGTTCCCCAGGGTAGCGAAGTAGGTCCGCTTCTATTTCTTTTTTACATAAACGATTTGGGTACCGTAGTTAGAAGTAAGCTTAGACTTTTTAGAAGATGTTAGGCACTTAGTAGTGCATGCTTGGTGATCTTCACTCCCTGCCACACTCCCTCGTGGTGGCTTGCAGGGTATCGTGAAGATGTAGATGAACTCTAAAATTAGAAAAATAGTAGTATACTGTCAGATTGAAAATGTTTGTCTTTTCTCATACAATTAGTGATTAGGGAGAAGAGGAATGCTAGTGTTCCTCTTCTCGTTGAGAAAGGTAGCTGTGACCATCGAAATATCTAAATTAAACGTGAATGCATTGACTTTTTGAGACACGTGTGGCTCATAAAAATCCACTACCCGTGCTGTAATCTTATACATTTTCTGTTGTTTTACCTATATTAACCATGTATATCTGTCGTATATAATCTGTCTGATTGCATTATCGAGTGCATGAAAGTTATTTTCATGACAGCGTCTTGGATTGAAGCATTATAATGTTTTTATGGTTGTGCAAGGGAAGTATGAACGGGCGGTCACAATTCCTCGTCCACTTCAAAGCAACTGGTGTATGGCTGCCGTGAGATGCGTCGGTAAATATGTGAGTTGCCTGATAAGCCAGAGTAAGGCAGGCAGGAATCGGGCTGATGCCTTGAGTACTGACTTCCCAATCCAAGGACTCTGCTATGTCAGAGATTTTTCATTGGTGTACCAGTCCCTAATAGTGCATTTGTTGAGGACACTTCGAGTGCAGTCCGTCGGATGGGCCTTTATAAACCGGGGTCCTCTAGGCGCTTTTCGTGAAGAGCAGACTAATGCCTAATCGGGATTTCTTTCCGCCCTTCCTTCGGAAATGCCTTCTTTCCAATCACCCAAGCAAGTAAAAGCCTCCTATCTCTCGGCCTGCGCCATAATAGCAGTATCGCACTTATCCGTTTACACCGCACACTCCGATTTTTGGGCAGGCTTGTAATGCATTTTGTACAAAACAAAACAAAAATGCATTTTGTTCAAAAAATTAATTTTTGACCCTTTAGCCCGACGCTTGTTATCATAATCTGAAAGAACGTTCTTTAATTACAATCAAAGAAATAGGATTAGGTTAAATAATAATAATTTGGAATAGGATCACAATGTGCGAAGAAAACCATAGGAATTCGACGGAAAAAGGCGCGCGGTTGACGTTAATGTACGAAGGGGTCGTTTGAGCACACCCTTTTCTTCGTCTTTGGGGTTTCGGGAATAGAGGCACGTGGCTATCACGTGTAAAAGCGGTACTGCCGAATACTGGAGTAAATGTTCGTTAGTCTTGATGGGCCATGGGATGATTTTTAACTCTGTTTTACGCTGGCTCCTTCCGTTGCTGCCCTGTTCAACTCCGCAGACACTTTGGATCCTGGCGCGATGAGAGGGGGGAAAATGAAATAGGGAATGCCGCCGACCCAGAACCCCTATCCCCTCCGCTCCCTTTCCCGCCCCTCTCGACCATTTTCCCTTTCTTTCCAAGGGAAGGAAATCATTGGGCGGTCATCTTTCGCTCGACCCCTGAGGCTGGGGTTGGGGAGGTGCCCTTCGCCTAGTCTCGGGGTGGGGAAAGGGGGGGGGGGGGGTTGAATCCTCCTGCGTCGGCTTCTCTCCTTCTCCCAAGCGGCGGCGAATGTTCGGCCGTCTGCACTTCATCTCGAGGGCGTCCAAGACGCCGGATGATGTCCGCAGTCGGGGATCCCTCCAAGAGGGGCGAGAGTGGGTGGACCCCACCAAGTGAAGGGTCGTCAGGGCGTCTCCATCGCACCCTGGCAGCCACACAAAGGCAGGCGGTGACTACTCGCCATATCCACCGCCGTCACGTTGTCAAATTGCTATTGACTATATTGCCAGTATAGAAACTGATTTAAGGAAATTTACCTGGAGATAAAGCACTATGACTTGATACAAGCCTCTTGATATCCAACTACGATTCATCATCATCAGTCGACAACCCTAGGATTGGTTTGACCCAGCCCTCCGCTCGATTCTGCTACATCTACATCTACATAATACCATGCAAGTCACCTCAAAGGTGTGTGGCAGGGGGTAAATTCTTACCAAACATGCACTACATATCATGCATTTGAAAGGATTAGTATTTATATATTAATCTAGACTGCAATATTTAAAAAGATAAAAATACCAAACTAAGCATGCAACTAAGCCTGCAAAAAAGTGCTGTTAGTTGGGTTACCTTCAAGTCCTTACACCAACATGCAACTACCTATGCTATGGATTCAATCACTTTGACATATTTACTGCTATTCATATCCCTAATTGTGCGGCGAAAAAAGGACATTTGAATCTGTCAGTTCGGCAATCAATGTCTCTAATTTTGTAATTATGGTCCAGTGCTACCGTCCAACGTCTTCACATCAACGTAATTCTTCTATTTTACAACCTTCCATCACTTGTTCCATATGTCTCATACGAGGCCTGACTTTTCCATTCTTCCCGTTCAATTTTCCCTCGACGATTGTCTTCGTCAGGCTATCTTGTCTTAAGATGTGGCCGATTTAGGTGTCTTATCTTCTTTTCATAGTTTTCATCAGACTTTTCTCCCACTCTTCTAAGGACTTCCTCGTTACTTACTCGGTCGATCCATTTAATCTTCATCATTCTTCTGTAGCTCCACTTTTCGAATGCTTCCACCCTTTTCTTCTCCGCTACTCTCATCGTCCATGCCTCACTGCCGTAAAGATACATGCTCCAGATGCATGTTCTGATAAACTGTTTCCTTACTCCTACGCTTGTATTTCCTTCACCTCAACTTCTGAAAGATAATATATTTTACTTCCTCTCTCCGCCTCACTACCTACCTCTTCATTTGTATGTTCTACCTACGGTTTGCATTTTTAAATCGTTTTCAGCATCTTCGTGAGAGCTACCCGTCGTTGGAGAATGTTTGGATGAGAATTCATCTACATCTACACGATACCCTGCAAGCCACCGCGAGGGTGTATGGCAGGGGGTGAAGATCATCAAGCATGCACTACTAACATGCAAACTAGCAACTGTAGGGTCTCATGCAACTAGATTGTTAGTGTATATAGTATTTAAGGGATTAATACATGCATCATGCGCTACAGACTACTCTAAAATATTTCCCCTACCCGTCCCTTTGCTATGCTGCCTATTCTGTTCTCTTATAGTACGGGGGAAAAATGCCATTTTGAATCTATCGGCACGACAATCTATCTCTCTAATCTTATTTATCTGGTCTAATCTAGCATAATACGCTGGTTTTTTTAATATGTGCCTAATTCAGAAATCTATATAGTACGATGAGATCGAGATTCACTATGCCTATGAAATAATTTCTAATCCACAATAGCAATGCCTTCTTACAAGTCATGAGGTTTGAGATGAGCGTCTTTCCCGCAAGCATCAAGGAAGAAGTCGTGGTGGGCGTTATGAGACAAGCGCTCTGTTTTTGGGAAACTTTTTTCTCCCATAGTACAACTTCACAGTTTATCCCGCTATTGTCGACCATATTGGAAAAATACGTCACCGACACCAGCGCCGCTCTCGGTAATTTGAGTCTCGAAATTCGGTGTGCTATTGAGCGTGGGGGATTAGAAGTCTGTCGCCGTCTCCGAGATAAGCAGCCATGGATCTCCTTTGGACCCTTCTCCCGAGTGAGATGCGCCCCTTTCCACAAAGGGTAACTCCTTTTCGGAATGCGAGAGGGCCCGACGGATAGGCGTGGGGGAGGGGGGCATTTCATTTTTTACGGCTTCGGGGAGTAAAAGACAGCCCATCCACTCCATCATGCGCCCCTAACCTAGCCGCCACAGCATTGGTGCTTCCCTTGTTTTCCTCTTCGTTTTGCTTTCAGCCTCTCGAGGAGTTTTTCTCTCTTTGTTATTGTTCAGGATTCAAAAAGGGGGCGGCCACGTATTTCGGAGGCCTTGGGCCACCTGTTGAGGGCCACACGCCCCCTCAACAATGGATCCAAAGGGTTTTTTATTGAGGGTAGCGCGTGGTGCGGTCGGCGTGGTAGCCTAGTGGGCTCTTCATCTCGTCTTCCCTGGCTCTAATCGGACCAGTATGCGCTCGGCTAGCTACCAGTCGGAACCACGCGATGACGATGCTCCACAACCCTGTGAATCCATCACAACCAATGCTCCAAATAAACTCTTCTGATTCATTTCCTCGTCAATGTTGGAACGTGTTGTATTCGGGGTGAGTTGATCAGGTCGTCAGTTCGCCGTGTGCCGAAGTGAAAATGCTTTCAGGCGATGAGGAAGGGTAAACGATGCCGACGACCAGGGTCCTGGGAATTAATTTTGAATTAAACTTGAATTAAATTGGGAATCATTGTCAGATCGCAGGTTGAAATTTAGGCTTAATCTCCTAAATAAATTCCAAGATAATATTTTCGGTGATGACGTTAAAAATATTTTACTAACCCCAACTTATTAAATTATTTAATTAACTGCTCACATACAGCATTTCTGCCAATTTACAGTAGTCGCAATAACAGGCAATAAATATAAACCTAAACACTCAAAACAAAGAGTACAGTGTAAAAGTAGTAAAGAACACAAATGCAAGATATGTGGAAAGGGAGGCAGAGAAGAGATGTTTATTTATTCACAGGGACATGGTGAGATTTATAAGAGAGTTTAATTTATTGCATCATTAAAGCTTAAAAATTCATTCAAAAGCATTAAAATTCAAGCTTAAAAATCCGAGCCTAGACCCCAACTGCAGTCATGTGGCGTACTCCGTCACGCAGGCCGCAGGACGGGCCTGGTATCATGGTAACTGAACCATAATTACAAAATTAGAGAAATTTATTGCCGAACTGACAGATTCAATATGTCCTTTTTTCTTCGTGCAATTAGAGATATGAAAAGAGGTAAATATGTCCAGTACGAGTGTAGCAATGGATAACATTGGTAGCTGCATGTTGGTATACGGACTTGAATCTAACCCAACTAACAGCACGTTTTTTCATGCTTAGTTTGCAATTTTTATCTTTTTAAATATTGCTGTTATGACTAATATATTAATACTAATCCTTTTAAATTCATGACATGTAGTGCATGTTTGCTAGGAATTCACCCCCTGCCACACACCTTTATGGTGGCTTGCAGGGTATTATGTAGGATTATTGTTGATTTACCCAGTACTCTTTCGATGAATCCCAGTTTACGATTCGCTTGACCCATTATTTCACGTATGTGTTTACCCCAGGAAAGATCATGTGTCAGTCTTATTCCAAGATATTTAATGGATTCCATGTTTGTTAATTCATTATTACTTATTTTGTAAGTGCTAGGAGGGGAGGGTACGAGGGTTTTAGTTTGGGTACGAGATGTCACAAGAAATTCCGTAACAGAATAAAAGTGTCTCGGAAAGTAAAATACTCTACATCACATTTTTAAAGCTTTGCGAAATTAATTAAGTGAGAGTTTGGAATTTACGAGAACATCGCTCTATTTTATGTTATTTTGTCAGTGGGTGCAGTGAATGCCTTTGTTGGCATACGAGGGGATCTAAATTAAAGAGCGCCACTACATCTCTACATTTGAATCAATAAGTGGGCATTGCTGAAATGGTAACCGAACTAGTGGAACAGATTATCATATTTTCGAAAGAAAATATTAAAATCCAAGGAAAAGAGTCCCTTTAGAATATAATTATCTTCCATGCTTCTATTTCTGTGATAAGAGCTATTTATAGTGATTCGAGATAATTTGCTATGCGATTGTTCTGCTTCTAAGTCTTTGCCAATACCTTGGAGACAATTATGCCTTCGCCTCACCTTTCAAGAAATTCGAAATTCCCGCTGTTGTCGGAAGACGAACCGTAAGGTGTCGTCACGTAGCGGATATTTTGTGAAACACTTTCACGATGAGTCAAGTTGCCGGCTTTTCCGTCCGCCTTCTGTGGCGCTGCAGCTCCTCGTTTCAAAATTATCCGTTGCCGGTCGGCGTTCGCGCGTATTTCAAAGTTTGGAATGCGTATTCTTTGAGAACGTTTCCTTGCCAGAACATTCAGAAGCCCATCTGTCACTTGATGTGTGAAAACGGTAAATTCGGAAGTAAGGATTTCCTTTCAGAGTAATAAATGGAGAAAATAATTTCGGAGGACCTTCGGTAACTGTCCCGATAAACTTACTTGATGCAATATTCCCTAAGGGGCTTAGCAGGAGTAAAAGTGAAACGGAGTGCCCGTTTGAGAGGACTGTCGGCCAGTAGTGCACATATATAGTATGACGCGATATGGTTAAGTGGAGTAGGGCAAGGAAAAACTGACCAGAAGTATCAAGGATTTCTCTCTCTGTGGGATGTCTACAACAGGGGCTTGACCCCTTTTCTGGTCTCTCTGGCAGCATGAATACCTATCAGGGAACCTTTTAAAGAAGTGATGCTAGGGAGCTTAATTCATTGATTTTGCGATACGTGCTTGTTTTCCTGGTTTATGGGATGTCTGTACTTTTAAATGACCTGGAGTTCTTTGGTATTATTTGTTTTGTTAAAATATTTCTACTTGTACTTTAAGTCTTCGTAATTCTTGAATTCCGACCGGGGAATTGTGATTAGCTGACTTTATTAATCAGGGGCGGGAGAGATTCGAAGCGTACATTGCATAGGATTTGGAATGACCGTACTACAAGCATTTTCAGGACGAAATGGGTCAGTTGAATGAATTGTATGGTTTATTTGTAAAACCTAAGCAATTTAGATCGAGATAATTAATAATAACAATAAATACATAGTTTATTACTCCAACACAGAAGCTTACAACTTAACATAAAAGGTAAATCAAGGGAGAAACTTTAGGTAGCCAAGAAAGGTAAACCTAAATGATGGCTACCATCGTAAACAGAATAGGTTATACATTGTTGGAAATAGAGTATTCATATTAACAGTACATAATAGAATAATGATATGATAGTTACAAAAAACATATTCTAGACTTTCTCTACAAAACAACCAAGATCGTATATTTTTCATTGCTGAATTCAGGGTGTTTGAACTAAGACATGGATCAGGTAATAAATTATACACTTTAGGTCCTATGCACAAGAAACATCGTTTGATTAACACCAGGTTCGGTTTGGGTAAGGAAATACGTGTATTACGTAGTATTACCACTTCTTATGTAAAAACGACGTAATACTTTATAAATAAATAGAAGTCTTAGGGGAAGCAACCCTATACAGCAAAATAGGGGAAAAGAACCTTCAAATCGACTCTTTTTTAAGATAACACTAACAATTCTTTTTTGCAGTAAAGCAGTGGAGCTTATAGATTTTTGATAAGCTCCACCCCTACAGAATACACCGCTGCTTAGTCTTGAGTTAACAAGGGCGTTATATGTTAATTTCAGAAAATATATTTGATATTTATTTCGAATTAAATAAAAATTAGCTATGGTTCCCCACATACTAGTTGCGACATTACCAATATGACGATGCCATTTTAGGCACTCATCCAGGGTTAGTCCCAGACTCTTAAAACTAGACACCTGTTCTAATGGTAAACAGTTTGGTAAACAAATGTGGTAAAGGTTACTGACCCAATTGTCGATCTTAACTTTTTTCTTTCCTTGGTTGAAGTTGTAGGTGGAAAGGATTTTTGTGGGGGAATGAAGGAATTCGTGTATGAATTGATTCGATTCCATGAGGAGTTGTGGAGTGCATTCAGATATTTGGTTTTGTCAGTATGAGAACTAGCTTCCTGTTCCGGAGCATAGGGTTTCGTACCTCGAGTGTGGCGGAGTTTTTTCAGGGTACTAGTCAAGTTATATCCCTCTTCCTTCGCGTGCTACTGTCCAAACCGTCCTATTTTCGCGCAGCCCCTTGAGATAACAAATTGTAATTGTCCTAATGGGGAGCGAACGGATTGGGGGTCGCGATGCAGGGGCCTCGGTTTCTATGGTACATGTCCGTAAAAGCACGCCGACCGGTTTGGAAGACGCGTCTGGGAAATATCCTGCTAAGTCAAAAGAAAGCTAGGATTTATTTTGTAGGGTAGACGACAGTGAATGATGCTTGTATCAACATGACAAACCCATACATGTCATATCTCCAATCCGACGGACGGACTACTCAGGGTGGGAGACCCCTAGTAAACAGCATCCTCAACTATGAACAGAACATAAATCCATGAATACGACGTGTAAAATTTTCCTCCATAAGCATTTTCAGATCGTGAGTTCGAATCTCACCGGTGCCTAATTTTTTTTATCTTGGACACATGATCTTTCCTGAGGTGAACACATACGTGAAATAATGGGTCACGCGAATCGTAAAGTTAGATTCATCAAAGGAGTACTGGGGAAATGTGACGATCATGTACGAGAAATCAGCTACTTTTCCCTTGTTAGACCTCATTTGGAATATGCTGCCAGTGTATGGGATCCCTACGAAAATCAGTGTAAATAACAAACTTGAACGTGTGCAGCGATGATTGGAAAGATTTGTAAAGGGACGGTAATGATAACCTTATTAGCGTAACCAGTCTCGTCTAAGCCGAAGTTGAAATTTAGACTTGATCTCTGAAACAAATTCCAAGACCATATTTTCAGTGATGATGTTAAAAATATTTTGCGAACCCCAACTTACTATGGTAGACTGGACCATAATCACAAAATTAGAGAAATTGATTGCCGAACTGACAGATTCAAAATGTTCTTTTTTCCTCGTACAATTATGGATATGAATAACGGTAAATATATCCAATACGAGTGTAGCAATGGATAACATTGGTAGCAGCATGTTGGTATGAGGACTTAAAGCTAACCCAACTAACAGCATGTTTTTGCATGTACGCTTCGCTATTTTTATCTGTTTTTTTTTTAATAGTGTAGTTTAGAACAGTATATAAATACTATTCCTTATTTATGTATGTTGTGTAGTGACTGTTTGGTGATAATTCACCCCCTGCCACATACCTTTATGGTGGCTTGCAGGGCATTATGTAGATGTAGAGAAGCTGTCTTTCTCCCTCTTCCTGTATTCTTAAATACGTTAATGGGATTCACGCACACACACTCGAATCTGGGGCCAGTGAAATATCGAGTGCCGGACACTGACCACGATTTCCATCCTAAGTTCAGCACTCCGTCCGTCCGATGGGACGTTAAGCCTTGGTCCCCTTGATGCATTTCGATCCGAGCAGGCTAAGCCTCCCTCCATCATTCTCTGAATATAACTCTCGCTTCCAACACATAACTCGCATTTTTTGAATCTAGGCTGTCGGTCGCCTAACCCACCCGTGATCAATGAAATACAAATGTAATCCATATGGAAATGGAGAGTTATCCAGTATCACTTTTTGAATGTGAAAATGCGTTGATGTTATTTTCAGAATTATTTGGGTGCCTTAGCTATTGACTTGACTAGTATTGGATACGATCACAATTTATTTCATTTTGGCGATAGGAAAAGCAACTCCGCTTCGGGGTCAAATGAGTAGTTTTCAGATCGTTAAAATGCTCCGTATCTGCAACCCAAAGGTCCATGGTTCCAATCCCGCGTCGAGCATGTTCACCTCGTTCTTCAGAAATTTCACCTTTACTCACATGAAGCGAAATAGTGGTAGTATCAGTACTTGGTTCATTATACAGGGTCCGGCGCAAAGGACGGACGGTTTTTAAAAAATCACAAAATCGGTAATTTTTACTCAAAAACGAATTTATTGACGGATTCGGGTTCACAATGAAATAGCATTTGTCACAATTAAGTGTGGAAAATCACAATAGTCATGTGGTGACCGTTTTTGACGATGCATGCCCGATGAACGTAATTCTCTTCCGTGGTCGCCTTATTTCCAGGTTTGGTGATGTTCCTCGGTCCCCAGATTTATCCATCTGCGATTTTTTCCTACGGGGACACCTCAAGGCTCGTGTATTATACGAGCACAACAAGCCCCGAACTCTGGACGATTTGAAGGAGGCAATTCGCGTGGAAGTCGCCCAAGTACAGAGAACGATGTCGGGGAGAGTCTAAGCGAACTTTGAAGAACGCCTCCAGCAATGCATCGTCAAAAACGGTCACCACATGACCGATGTGATATTCCACACTTAATTGCGACAAATGCTATTTCATTGTGAACCCGAATGCGTCAATAAATTTGTTTTTGAGTAAAAATTACCGATTTTGTGATTTTTTTAAAACCGTCCGTCCTTAGTGCCGGACCCTGTACATATTAGTACACCTGACCACTAAATTTACTAACACCTTATTTGCACTCGTCTAGTATGTGTACAGAGATATGTCGAAACATTCAGTGACAGTTACAAATAAAAACGGCCCCTCACGAACTGTGATTTCCTTTCACCTTCGAATCGTCAAAAAGAAGTTTTACTCGAGCCATGCACTTTCTCTTGACAAGCAAAGAATGAAAAGAAACGTATTAGTGCCCAATAAGCAGCAGAATCATTTCCGATTGCCTTGAGTGTGAGGATTCAGTAGTCGTCTCATCTCACTCAGTGATTCAATCCGAATGTTGGTCTTTGATAGGTGAGGGTAGAGCTCACCCCGCACTAAGCCAATGGCGTGTGAAATTCAAACATATTCAGGGTAGGGGGGCCAGTTCCTTTCCCTGGGCCACCTGCGATTTCCTACGAAGTTCTGACAAGCAGAAAATCGAATCGCAATCAGATTTTAGATGGGGGTGTCTCTAGAAAGGCTCTCACCCGGGATTTGAACCCGGGACTCTCCAGTCAGTGCTCTACCCACTAGGCCACCACGACCTTATCTAAGGAATAAAAATAATTTTATCTGAAATCGATATAAAATTAAAACCATGTTACGCACAAATAATTTTATCTGAAATCGATATAAAATTAAAACCATGTTACGCATAACGTTTCTCTCTTATTGTAAAGCAAATAAAATTACGTTGCACTGTACTTTTGACCCTTCACGCAAATACTTTGCGATGAGTGGCGAGCCTACCAAAATAAAAAAGTCCCGCCATGGAGAAACGGGAGAAATCCCTGCTGTTTCGAGAATTAACCAACCGTCTGCTAGCGTGAAGGCGGCCATCGAGAGAACTATCAAGAGAAGCGGTACGTCAGTGAACCAGAATTTTACCCTGTCTATTTTTGACCTTGGAAACGATATGAGCGGGCATTTAAATGCATCAAAGATTGCATTGCTTGAAGCTGGTGAAACACGGAGCACAATATCAACACGTTAATGTTGTTGGCAGTAGGTTGCTAGAATGGCTGGATGCTATCAGGCTTCGCGTCATCACTTAGATTCAAGCGATTCCGTACATTGTAAGCCGATGAGTTTTTTAGTGGAGTGTTAATGGTAATGAGAATTCCAACATATTTCGGTCGAGAGAAGAAGTAACGAATATATTTTGTGTTTCTTCAATCGAGCAACTAGAGATGACAATGGATTACGGTACACGTATGTAATTGAGGCTGCGTGGTCTGTAAAATTTCTAAGATTCATTTATTTCCGCACGTGGGAGATTCTTCGATCAACACCGAGCTCATCTTTTCCTCATCATGTTTTAAGCTGCTAAAAATGTCCGCGAGGTTCAGCGTTGACGTGAGGCTAAGATCCCAATGGTGGACGGCGAAACACTCACCTACATCTCATCTACATCTACCCTGAAAGCCACCGCGAGGGTGTGTGGCAGGGGGTGAAGATCACCAAGCATCATGCACTATAAACATGCAGACACGCTACTATAGGGTCTCATGCAACTAGAGTGATAGTATCTACATAGTAATTAAGGGATTGGTTGTTAATACATGAACCATGCACTACAGACTACTCTAAAATATTTCCCCTACTGCTATGCTGCCTATTGTGTTCTCTTATATTACGGGGGAAAATGACATTTTTAATCTATCACTACGGCAATCTATCTCTCCTATCTTATTTATCAGGTCGAATCCAGCAAAATACGGTGATGTGGCTCGATGACGTGTTGACTCAAACTATTTGATCCCATTACCACATTCCCTCATGCGGTCATATTTATTTCCAAGAATTAAAATTTTTAAATTATGATCTTGAGCCAGCTGTTACATTCATAGTTCTTGGTGGAAGTAAAGGCTTTAAATTTGTCAACGACCATAAAATACGGCTTTGACAGTGACCGTCGTTCATGCGATTAAGGCTTCCTTCTCACGATCGAAAAATTCGGAGGGAAATATTGATCAGGCCTTTTGGAAATGCTCTTTGAATAGTTGACTCGCCATTTTTCAACGCATGACAGCAATTGCCTAGAGATGATCTATGGCCACTAACTCTGACCTAGCTCAATACATTTTCCTCCCGTTCTGTATATTATAGATATATCTGTCATCATTCGTCACACTTTGGGTGGAATCCGTGAATGCGACCGGTTTCGGCCATGGTCCCCATCCGTCCCGGTTCGGGTCTCATAGCGACGTGGTGTTTGTTGCTCTTGGAAACCGGTCCTATTTCATTATCAATAAGCACCGTTATTAGCAAAGAGACGGAACATTCCTACGGTCAGTTTCTAAGGTGAAGGTCACGCCTCCGGGACTAAGAAACGCTGCGGAAGGCTGATGAAGAGCTCCAGTCGCGTGAAATAGAGTCGCAGTCTGTTTTTCTCCTCTTCGTGCTTGAGAAGGAAGTTATCCCCAACCAATGTGGAATTAATACAAAAGACAATGACCCTCTACAAACGGCGTACTTCCTGAATTGAGCGTTGCCATATGAATTCATGATTGATTATTAGAAATCTAGAATAGGTCGAACCTAAACATGGACGCGCGTTCGTTGGCGATGATGCTGTGAGTAATCCTATATCTACATCTGCATCTACATCTAAATAATACCCTGCAAGCCACCTCAAAGGTGTGTGGCAGTGGGGTGAATTCCCACCAAGCTGGCACAACATATCATGTAGTTAAATGGATTAGTATTAATATATTAGTCTAAACTGCAATATTTAATAGATAAAAATAGCAAACTACGCATGCCAAAATATACTTTTAGTTGGGTTAACTTCAAGTTTATACCAACATTCAACTACCTATGCTATGGATTGATTCACTCGTATTGGGCGTATTTACCGCTATTCTTACCCCTGATTGTACGAGGAAAAAAGGACATTTAAATTGTTACTTAGAATAGAAAATGGCTACTAATCCTTTTTAAGCATCGTATGCAACGCATATCTGGTGTGAATTCACCCTCTGCCACACACCTCAATGGTGGCTTGCAGAGTTTTATGTGGATGAAGATAGATGCGGGGATTTTAATATCGCTCTGCGTCATTTTCACATAGGTAACTGTCGATGTATCAACTTCACAGCTGGAATGGATTATGTCATTTGGTATCGCGTAGAAGGTAGTCCATTCTCCGACAGCACTGGTTGCTGTTGTTTGTGGAGTTGGGCAGTGGACGGAGAGCGAAGGCCTCTAGAAGGCCTCCCAGTGACTGCACGGGGGTTGCCAGGCCGGCGGTGCCTTGCGATAAAAGCCCCAGTTACTCTGCATGAGTTGTGTACTGGAGCCGCACCCAATGAGGGGCACAGCAGGAAGAAATCGGGAGTAGGAATCACCCGAGGTGATTTGCCCAACTGCTTCCAACTTCCCACAGTTAACTGAAAAGGACATATGCAATAGAGTCGACTTCATTTTTCAAAAAGGGATGAAAAAATGAAACACCGAAGTTCAAAGAGTTAAACGTAGCATCGATGTAAACTCGTGGAACACTCTGATTTACATGAGAAACGCTACAAGAAAACAAAATGAACACAAAATTATCTTACAAAATGAAATCAGCTTCTTTTCCCTTGTAAGACCTCATTTGGAATATGCTGCCAGTGTATGGGATCCCTACGAAATCGGTCTAAATAACGAACTTGAACGTGTGCAGCGAAGATCGGCAAGATTTGTAAAGGGACGATACGATAATTATATTAGCGTAACCAGTCTATTAAATGAATTGAAATGGGAATCATTGTCAGATCGCAGGTTGAAATTTAGACTTAATCTCTTCCATATATTCCAAGATAATATTTTCAGTGATGATGTTAAAAATATTTTACGAACCCCAACTTACTATGGCAGACTGGACCATAATCATAAAATTAGAGAAATTGATTGCCGAACTGATAGATTCAAAATGTCCTTTTTCCCTCGAACAATTAGAGATACGAATAACGGTAAATATGTCCTATCGGAGAGTAGCAATGAATAGCATTGGTAGCTGCGTGTTGGTATGAGTACTTCAAGCTAACTCTACTAACAGAATGTTTTTGCATGTTTGCTTTGCTGTTTCTATCTTTTTTAAATAGTGTAGTTCTGACTACTATATTAATACTATTCCTTTTTTATGCATGATATGTAGTGCATGTTTGGTGAGAAATCACCCCCTGCCACACACCCTTGTGGTGGCTTGCAGGGTATTTCATAGATGTAGATGTAGATGAAATAAACCGTGATAATGACGCAGAGTATAAGGTTTCTGCCGCTATTTCTAGCCAAACTTGGTATCCCATCCTAGACTGCTAATTTTCTCAGGTTTAATGATCCCAAAGTCAATTGCCGGAAGCGATGTATAGAAGCCATATCTCGTTCGTCATTGACATTCGCCGGATACCTTACCTATATCTCAGCGATTTTCAGCTCACTGACACGCAGTATAGAAGCAAGGTTGGTTAGACAGAAATATATCGAAGAGTATTGGGTAATTCCACTGTAGAAAAGTGCCTTTCTTGACCAAATCGATAACCTCACCGATAGTCTGTCGGTGAGTCAATCGATTTCCCTAATTTTATGTTCATTGCCCAGTCTACCACAGCAAGTCGAAGTTCGCAAATTGTTCGTCATTGCAGTAAAAAAATTGTCTTGGAATAGTTAAGACATTAATCTATATTTTACACCACGGTCTGATAATAATTCCCGTTTCAGTTCTTCTAATAGTTACGCTCACATGATTATCGTACCGGCCAAGACAAAGGAGGAAGCGTCGAGAGAAGGAAGATTTCGAAGAAATTAGGAGGCGGCTGTTTGGAGTTCATGACAGGGAGAGTCGATGTTTTGAAGTCCTAAACGGGCTAAGGAATGCGGGTAAGAGGAATGAGGGAAACCTGGTGTGTTGATGGAATCATCAGAGATAGGCAGATTGTGCGGAGCTCAAGACGGTTCCGTCTCGTGGGGCTTCCGTGTCCAGAAGAAATAATGTATTGTCAATCCTTCCATCATCTTGAGCAAGAAGGACTTTGGTTTTTGACGCCAATACCTATGCTGAAACGAGAAGAGGACCCTCAAGTTGAAGGAGGTTGATCCGAAAAGTGAAAGTCATGTCATTTTTTTATATTTTAAGCACTTATAGAACTAAAGTTACTCTATCTATTAAAGTAAAGATAATTACATCAACCCATACTCCTTTTTGCAAAAATTGCATTTTAAATTACAGACGATTAACGGCGAGAATGACCATCACATGGGAATATAATGTTTAAAAATACCATAGCGTCATGTCATTTTTGCAAAAAACTGATATTTTATGCATAATTTCACAAGAAATGAAATGACACGAAAAAAAAGGCATCAAACCACCATTTTTTTCACTAAATCCACCAATTTATGCACTTTTAGCAGACGAAATGTGTTAGTTGTCTTCAAGTGGCACTGCGGTCGCTCTAGCCAAAATGTATGGCGTATGAATAACATCATTACTAATAAGATATTGAAGCATATTTCAGAAAAATATTATAACATAACGTTTGATAGTAATATTCTGGTGTTATAAATTCGTAAATTCATTGAGTACATGAATTTATTTTTTTAAAGTAAATGCTGAATTGACTCCATCGTCGAGCTGATTTAAATTATCATAAAAAATAAATCCTTCTACTTCTTATCGTATTTCTTGTGATACTTATGACTTACAATAGCTTAGGTAATTTTCTTTGTGAAGTAAGGGTCACTTAGCAGGCATATACTCGTACTTAAATTAATAAGATTCCTTACACAACTTGACTCAAGCAGTCGCGAGCCAACCTCCTTAATGGTGACCCTTAAATTTTCATACGCAGAGAAGGCGCTAGAGAAACCTTCATTTCTTGCTGCTTGCATTTTCTTTGCTCCATACATTTATTCGAATGTAAAACACTTATTTCTGATTTTTTTATGATGGAGTATGTACGGGAGGGATGCAATCTTGTCTAAAGCACAAGAGCGCCATGTGAATGCCGGTCGCCGAGGGAAAATTGAATGTGAAAAACAGATGAGGAAAACGTCGCGTGCGATGAATGGCGGAAGCAGTTAAGGATGCGAAAGAGGATTACGAGAGGAGGAGGTTAGCCGGCAGAATGCGAATCGAGAAGATAGCAGCGTGCTAGGATTTTAGAGAAGTGGTTGAGTGAGGACACATATATTGTTCCAGCAAAGGTAGACATCGAATAGGAATAGGTGTGCAGTTCGAGTTCCCTACGACGAATTGGTAAAAGCCTTTGTTGTTAAGGTTGCGCGTATAATAGTTCTATTTTTGTGATTCAATCCCGGACCCTATAATGCCTTCTCTCCACGGAAGACAAATCATGCGCCGAGGCACGAACACGGACCATTGGATATCGCGCCAAGACGCATATTGTGGCGAGAAGACAAAAGAGCGATGCTACTTTTCACTAGTTAGGCCCCACCTTAAATACGCAGCCAGTGTATGGGATCCGAATGAATTAGGTTTGATCAGAGAACTAGACAGTGCGCAGCGTAGAGCAGCTAGGTTCGTTAAAACGTGTTACGACAGGTTGAGTAGCGTTTCAGAATTAATAAAAGAATTAGGGTGGGAATCATTATCAGAGCGTAGGTTAAAGTACAGATTAAATCTATTAGAGAAATTTCAATCGGATAGCTTTACTGAAGATGTTAGGCACCTATTAAAACACGAGCGTAATATAGCAAACTATTTGCTATAGTGCATTTTCAGCGGGTAACGCCGCTAAAGTTTTCACGGCTAGTTCGTGCGCTTTGAATTCGAACCAGCGTAATATGCTAGATTCGACAGGATAATTAAGATTAGAGAGATGGATAGATTCAAAATGGCATTTTTCCCCCGTACTATACGAGAACAGAATAGGCAGCATAGCAAAGGGATAGGTAGGGGAAATATTTTAGAGTAGTCTGTAGTGCATGATGCATGTATTAACCCCTCAAATACTATAGATACTAACAATCTAGTTGCATGAGACCCTTTAGTTGCTTGTTTGCATGTCAGTAGTGCATGCTTGGTGATCTTCACCCCCTGCCACACACCCTCGCGGTAGCTTGCAGGGTATCGTGTATATAGGAATAGGACACCGATTTTACATCTTCTGATGTAATTTACATTAAATTGTTAAATTATTAAATTCTCCTTCCGAAGCATCGTCCTGATGTAAATTATTAAATTCTCCTTCCGAAGCATCGTCCTCTCCCGAGGACAGAGTCACGGAGCGTGCGACTGCTTGGTGGGCCGTTACACGAGTGGAGTTCAACAACATGAACTCCACTCATTTCAAGAGGGGAGGGGAGGGTGTCTTGAAGAAATGAACCCGGCGTGCACCCGCCACTCCACTGGCCGAAACGCACTGCACCACCACCACGAGGGATATGTTTCATTCACGCCTTCACCGTTCGATTGAATAGCATTTGCGTAATGCCACACGCATTTTACGAATCCGTTTATCTATTCAAACGCATTCAACTCCGCTGCAGAATTTATTTAACGATCGAATGCCTTTTCACGAAAAATCACGAAATTTAAAGTACGCAACACATCACTCCTAGTAGAATCCATGTACATCCTTCAAGCTAATCGCAAACTGGGTTTCATTAGAAGAGTATTGGGTAAATGTGACGAACATGTACGAGAAATCAGCTACTTTTCCCTTGTTAGACCTCATTTGGAATATGCTGCCAGTATATATGGGATCGCCACGAAATCGGTCTAAATAATGAAATTGAACGTGTGCAGCGAAGATCGGCAAGATTTGTAAAGGGACGGTACGATAATTATATTAGCGTAACCAGTCTATTAAATGAATTAAATTGGGAATCATTGTCAAATCGCAGGGTAAAATTGAGAATTAATCTCTTAAACAAATTCCTAGACCATATTTTCAGTGATGATGTTGAAAATATTTTGCGAACCCCAACTTACTATGGTTGACTGGACCATAATCACAAAATTAGAGAAATAGATTGCCGAACTGACCGATTCAAAATGTCCTTTTTTCCTCGTACATACAATTATGGATATGAATAATGGTAAATATATCCAGTACGAGGGTAGCAATGGATAACATTGGTAGCTGCACGTTGGAATAAGGACTTGAATCTAACCCAATTACCAGCATGTTTGCTTAGCTTTTTTTATCTTTTTTAAATAGTGAAGCTTAGAACAGTGTATAAATACTAATCCTTTTTCATTCATGATGTGTAGTGCATGTTTGGTGAGAATTCACCTTCTGCCACACACCTTTATGGTGGCCTGCAGGGTATTATGTAGATGTATATGTTCAATATAATGCTGTCAGGGAGCTCTGAGTGACTTTTATGATGTTCCTTGCCTGATTTTAATGCCAAGTTTTGATCCTTGAGTAAGAAAGTTGACATATTGATTTTGAATGCTGTAATCAACATAGTTATGAGGTAGTTGACCGACGACAATGATGTTTTCCATTTTGTGTGAATGTTTTGTTTGAATGACCGGTAGATTAATGTCTTATTTACATGCTAATGTGCTCATTTTTCTTTTCAGGTAAGTCTGTGCATGCAACCGGCAGCCCGCCTCCTACTTAGTACCGTTGTGTTTGTCACCCAATTTCCAGATACGTGAATGGTAACAGAAAAACGGTAAGCGCCAAATTTGTGTAAATATTGTAGGATATCTCCTGCCTGCCGCGTGAACGGCGGTGAAAATCACATTGATTGCCATGCGAATAAATTCACCTGGTCCGGGAATGGAACCAAGGACCTTTGGCTTTCCGGGCCACTGCGCAGACCACTACGCTCTCCAGGATCCCTAATTCCCATGAAATTGCCTTGCAAATTAGGTATTCTGGGTAGCGTAGTGGTCTGCGCAGTGGCCCGGAAAGCTGTAGGTCCGTGGTTTGATTCCCGGTCCAGGTGAATATTTTCGCACGGCAGTTAATGTGAATTGTGTTAATTTTGTTTTGTTTGCACTCGTTTGATTTTGCGTGTAAATCGTTATGAGCCAGCATCACTCTTTGGCAACATCGCTGATGTTGTGCTGCGATATTTATCGCTCTATTCCTTCGAACCGCAAGGGTGTGTGGCAGGGGGTGAAGATCACCAAGCATCCACCACCGTCATGCAAACAAGCAACTATAGGGTCTCATGCAACTAGATTGTTAGTATCTATAGTATTTAGTGGGTTAATACATGCATCACGCACTACAGACTACTCTAAAATATTCCACCTACCTATCCCTTTCCTAAGCTGCCTATTCTGTTCTCTTATAGTACGGGGGAAAAATGCCATTTTGAATCTATCGGTACGACAATCTATCTCTCTAATCTTATTTATCTGGTCGTATCTAGCATAATACGCTGGTTTTTTTTAACATGTGCTTAACATCTTCAGTAAATCTATCCCATTGAAATTTCTCTAATAGATTCAATCTGTACTTTAACCTACGTTCTGATGTAGTCCTCGTAGATGTCGTCTTGAGCCTTAACGATCACCTTAACATGAAAAAGAAAATGCAGGCACTGGATTAATTCGGATTAATGAAATACACCTTCGCGATGGCTTGCAGGGTATCACGTGTGTGAAGATGAAATAAGCAGAGATTAAATTTAAATGTTTGATTTGATTTTTCTTTTATTTATAATTGTTATTAACCAATGAAGCATGCCAGCATTAATTAGTAAATGTATAAAAGGAGTTTGTAGCATGTAGTTTATTTGCCTACTCTGTGAAAGAAAAACTTGTAGTGAATTTCACACTTGATATTCAAAGAACTCTATCTCTGAGTTTGAGTACATTGTAGTCAGTTCAATTCTGAAACACTACTAAACTGCTAAATGGTAGTATTAATTCCGTTACACTACTAAACCCATCGTACACAACCTTTTAACGAACCTAGCTGCTCTACGCCGCACACTGTCTAGTTCTCTGATCAAACCTAATTTATTCGGATCCCATACACTAGCTGCATACGCAAGGTGCGGCCTAACTAGTGAAAAGTGACATCGTCCTTTTGTCTTCTCATCACATTTCTAAATCTTCGATTATTTTGGGCGCGCAGTTGAAGGGCACGTCTTGAATTCAGCGAAGTCCCTCTCCCCCTCTCTGCACTCACCTTAGCCCTCCTGTCGGCACACCCCCCTCTTCCTTCCTGTCCTGCCTCTGGTGTCCACGCCAACTGTCGCCCCGACAACGGATGTCGCGTTCTTCGACCGACGTCATCGCCTTATTGGGCAGGTCGCCGGAGCTGACACCTCTCGAGTAGGAAGGAAATTGAAAAAAGAAAAGAAGGCGAAATTACGCGATTGGTTTCGAGAATCAGCGGTCCGAGCCCTGGAGATGGGTGACTCACGTGAATTAGCCACTCCGTGAGGGTTTTCCCACTCGTGGGACTCGGCTGCTTGTTCTTCGGAAGACTACGAGGATTCCCACCAGCGGCGCCTGTACTCTACACTGGGCGCGCGGCCGGATGTAAGTTGGGATCTGTATTACCCCAATAAAATTTATGCTCACCGGAAAAAAATGCCAATTTAATTTTACGATCCCCGAACTCGTCTGAATTTCGTCGGATATTTCAAGCCTGCCGCGTGAACTGCGGTGAAAAGCACATTAATTGCCACGAGAAAAAATTCACCTGGACCGGGAATCGAACCACTGGACCTTTGGCTTTCCTGGCCACTGCGCAGACCACTACACTACCCAGGATCTTTAATTACCACGGAAATTTGACCGAGGTTCAAGCAAATCAAGTCAATTTTGAGCCATTTAAGTATTCTTTTCTCCATAAAGAAGTTTTTAAAATTTGAACTTTTATTCAATGATTAATTTTTCCATTAGGTATTGTTAAGTTATAATGTTAAGCAACAAAAAATTAGCAACAGTACGGTTTTATATGCCATGTTCATATTGTTTATAAACATTCAATTAGCCCTTGGTCGAAAGATTGGTGAAAATGTCTGAAATATGTTAAATAAAAATGTATGACTACGAAAAGTTTAAATTTTAATATTATAGGTTGTAAGCAGTAATCAACGTCACCAAAAATCGACCATAAAACATGACTATGACTTGAATCATATTTTAAAGTGGTGGTAATTTATCGCATCTTTCACGTCCAATTAATTTCTACTTCATAGATCTTGACGTTATGCGATGTATTGACGGTATTACCGCTACTGAATGGTATAAATTATCACTGACATATGCACCGTGTAAAGTTGTCAAGAAAGCTTCCTCGCAATTTCCTACGTCACGGACTTTCGCATACGACTGCTCAAACGGAATCAACATCAACATGCGCAGTGTCAATGACCGTGGCGTAAAACGGTCTTTACGGTTCGTATGGTTGGGTTTTTTGGAGTCAGGTGCCGAGATAGGGTTTGGGGGTCGAACTTTGCCCCAGAAAGCACTCTGTCTGCGATTACTGGCGGCTCGCTTGTGACCTCAAGTCACCGGAACAACAACTCCCCGCACGTGTCCCGGAGAAGTCTTCCGGTCGGGCATTGTCTCACCTTGGAGACGGGGGCGGGCCCAGCGAATCGTCTCCGGCGGGGAGGGAGGGGTGACTCCACGCTGGAGGGGTCAACGGGGGAGGAGATGCCCTCTCACTCTCGGCGTCCGACGTGACTTCTCTGACCGCGTGCAATGTGGCCGGTCGCGGATTCAATCCTCCAGCGACTGCTCCGATGTTTCCTCAGGGCTGTGCGATATGCTGTTTTGAATATCGCACGACGATATCATTCTGATATCGCGGATTCGCCGGTATATCGGTTTCACGATATAAATAGGAAATATCGTTATTTGGACATATCGGGATATCGGAATATCGATAAATCGGGATATCGGCATATCGGAATATCAATAAATCGGGATATCGACATATCGGTATATCGATAAATCCGGATATCGACATATCAGGATATCGACATATTGGGATATCGACATATCGGGATATCGGGATATCGACATATCGTGATATTGCGTTTCGAAATATCGACTCCCGATATCAAGTGCATATCGAGTATCGTCGACGAAATATCGCGGTATCGCACAACCCTACTCAGCCCCCTCGGAGGCGTCTGCTTGCCCCAAAGCCACATCCCTAGGGTCGTAGACCCCTGCCACTCACACCTGCGATCTGACAATGATTCCCATTTTGATTCGTTTAATAGACTGGTTACGCTAATAAGGTTATCATTACCGTCCCTTTACAAATCTTGCCGATGTTCGCTGCACACGCTCATGTTCAGACCGAATTCGTAGGGATCCCATACACTGGCAGCATATCCCAAATGAGGGCTTACAAGGGAAAAGTAGCTGTTTTCTTGTACATGATCGTCACATTTACCCAGTACTCTTTTGACGAATCCCAGTTTACGATTCGCTTGACCCACTATTTCACGTGTGTGTTTACCCCAGGAAAGATCATTTGTCAGTCTTATTCCAAGATATTTAATGATTCCACGTTTGTTAATTCATTATTACTTATTTTGTATGTCGAACCCGGATATGGCACAAGGCAGCTACCGGTCCATTGTGATCTCACCTGGCCTTTGCAGCCGAAAAGAAATTCAGTCCGCATCAGAAGTCCGGCTCAGAGGGAGGTCTCACGGGGCGTTTACTTTCGCCGGAAGCGGATTCTCGCAGATGGCCCGCAGCGAAAGCAAAAAGTGTCCCGTAGCTTACGGAAAATGAAAATTGCTTCTTGGATTTTTTTCCCATAACACCTATTTCTCCTCGGACAGGTTCATACCTTCCCTCATATTTTTTTCGATTCAGTGGATCGGAAAGGTTTTTTGTACCTTGTAAGTAGTTTCGGCGTCATATTGCGTCATATTCCGGAGAATATGGCTCTTAGGATGAGTGCGAAAAATGGCAGCCAACATATCCGATCGTAGATTTTCGTACTGGGAGAGATGTTGGACTTGGGTGTCGGCCTCTCCGCTTGATGTGCGGACTATCGGAGGATCCTTAATGTTTTCTGTTATACCATCTCTCTGTCAAGATGTCACCAAGAAATTGAACATAATGACCCAGCTTTGGACAGCATTCACGGAGAAAGCATTCATGTTTTACTTCAAATGCTTTGGATTTCTTTGGATTTCACATTATTTTTTGGCATATATGTAGAATTCGCTCTTCGCGCTCATGGCGCTTGGAAAAACCCTTGATGATCCCTGAGGAAAGAACCACACAAGCGCTCGAACGGTTGGAAGAGGATGGTGAAATAATAGTTCAAGCGAATCGTTAACTGGGATACAGCAAAAGAGTACTGGGTAAATGTGACGATCATGTACGAGAAATCAGCTACTTTTCCCTTGTTAGACCTAATTTGGAATATGCTTCCAGTGTATGGGATCCCTACGAAATCGGTCTAAATAACGAACTTGAACGTGTGCAGCGAAGATCGGCAAGATTTGTAAAGAGACGGTATGATAACCTTATTAGCGTAACCATTCTTATGAATGAATTAAATTGGGAATCATTGTCAGATCGCATGTTGAAATATAGACTTCTCTTAAACAAATTCCAACACCATATTTCCAGTGATGATGTTGAAAATATTTTTCGAACTCCAACTTACTGTGATAGACTGGACCATAATCACACAAAATTAGAGAAATTGATTACCGAACTAACAGATTCAAAATGTCCTTTAACCTCGTACTATTAGGGATATGAATAGCGGTAAATATGTCCTATACGAGTGAATCAATCCATAGCATAGGTAGTTGCATGTTGGTGTAAGGACTTGAAGCTAACCCAACTAACAGCACGTTTTTGCATGCTTAGTTTGCTATTTTTATCTTTTTTTAAATAGTGAAGTTTAGAGCAGAAAATAAATACTAATCCTTGTTTATGCATGGTATGCAGTGCATGTTTGGTGAGAATTCACCCCCTACCACGCACCTTTATGGTGGCCTGTAGGGTATTATGTAGATGTAGGTTTTCACCCCTTGCCACTCACCCTCGCGGTGGCTGGCCTGGTATTGCGTAGATTCATGCAGATGAAGGCATTTACCGTCGCATTTGTCTCGCCGCCTCTGACTGGCGCTGCACTGCAATGCCAAGGATGAGAGAGATCCTTGGAGTGCCAGAGACATCGTGGCATCGGATTGCCTCGTTTAATGCTCCAGGGAACTAATTAAGGCTCCGACGCACTGCGTCACCGTAGAATTAACCTTGCGAGGTAGTTTTTCACAACCGATCAACCGTTGTTACGGACCTTGGTCATCCAAGTCACAGGCTTGCAAACGCACAACAATAATGTTTTTGTCTTCTGTAGATGTTTCTCGTCATTTATCTCATTCACATATATTTGGATTGATTTTTTGCTGTTGGTCCCTCCGTAACCTGTAGATCAATCCTTCGCGGGTTTGATGAATGAAAACGTACTCCACTGCAATGCCCTATAGGAAAGTGTTCCTCCACAGACAATATAATTTTGCAAATGCCACGTAAATAATAGTTGCCACTATTAACTATTAATGTTCTTCTTACATTCCCACCAAAAAGAAAGTATTCACAATCAACGCAAAAGTCGAACGCTGGACTAACATGTACATGAAGGAAACTTTATATATTACTCTACGCTTAAAAAAATAACTCAAATATCGAGTCCATATGGACCCGATAGCAGTTCTGTCTTCGTCTCCAGGCTTTGACCTGAAGACGCCGAAATTTTCACCGGTGAAAATTTAGTCCAATAAATATGAACCAGTGTAAAGGGTGCACCGGAATAACTCTGGCATCATGTTGTCACCGCAGATGTTGTCACAAGGAATAGATGGCGTTGCCATGGCACCGAAAAGAATTAACGTACACGTGATTTCGCCCTACGAACGGCTCCATTTCCTACGGTGATTTTCAAAATATCGATAATTGGGCGCATGCTCCGCGAAATGGAAACATCTCTACTTGTGTCATTAACCCGAAGTTTGATTTGTCAACCAAGAGTAGCTCAACTTTGAAACTTTGTAATACTGCGTACCTACTTGTTACACTTGCTGTGATACAAAGTGTTTGTTTTCGATGTCTTTTTTTATCTATACACGTCAACAATATATTTCCAGTGAGGGAAGAACTAGTTGCCAAGCAATGCTTGAAACATCAAGACTCGTCAGTGTTTTCTTCCAGGAATCAGTGCTTTTCGTGGATTCATGTTCTAAGTTCAGTTTATGTGGGTGCCATCAGAGGTATTTCTGGGATATACACTCAAGACTCCACTGCCGGACGCTCTGTTGACTTGCCCCGTACCCACGGAGATTTTAGTGAGTTGTTAAGTAAACTATTTTAACCTCTTCGTAGTGAATATCGTTCTAATCGGTGCCGTTGGAAGGCTGGCTACCTCCGTGGTCGTCAAGGAAAGGATTACGTGGGACAGTATACTGGTAAGTGGTGCTAAAAATAGCTAGCTGAATATAATAGAGTGCCCCGTCCTGACCTAATGTTGGAGTGATCCGGTACTCATCAATCATGATGACGGATGCGTCTCTGCCGATGATCATTGTGAAGATTGCCCATTCGGTTAAGGATTTTTAGGATTCATGTCACATGAAGACGCGGTCTGCCCTGCAGCTACAAGCAGGAGGTCCCTTGCTCAAAACTTGGAGTGTTGTGAGCAGTTCTCTCTAGAGACATCTCCAACAGAGTAACTGTCAGCATGTCAGATCTTTCTGGGAAACCGCGTTGCTCATAGGAAAACTAATGGTCCCGCTACGTTTTTGCACCAATTTCTCTCGTTGTTGGACTATTTATTCACATTAGGGTGAGTTCTATTTTCGGGTTAAGCACTGACTTTTTGGAGGACAAAAAATTGCAAAATCCCACTCAATGATAAT
The DNA here is from genome assembly GCA_933228895.1 of Platycnemis pennipes. Classification (NCBI taxonomy): domain Eukaryota; kingdom Metazoa; phylum Arthropoda; class Insecta; order Odonata; family Platycnemididae; genus Platycnemis; species Platycnemis pennipes. The sequence continues at coordinate 10,093,923 of OW121852.1, forward strand.
TGATTGTTGGTTGACCGGAATAGTAAAATATTTCGGAGAAGGCTTTGCAGCTCCAATCCATCCAATTCAAATGATCCCATAAGAGCTTCGAATACTGCCGAATAAAGTACGGGCGTCCCAACTCAGGATCCCTGGTTTGAGTCCCGGCAGTGGCATAGATTTTTTCAGTCATATACCGGTCCGTACCTGAATTCTGTGCGCAGAGCATTCCAGTGCGGCACTCCGTCTGTCGGATGGGACATTATGCGCGGATCCCTGGGCGTCTTTTATTTGGAGTTGGCTAATGCCGACTGGATACTCACTGCTGCCGCGATTCCAACATCACCGAGTGTCTTAGACATCTTAGTCTTTCGTAATGTAAAGAAGAACGATCCGCAATGGTGTTGGCGTTTGTGGATTCGATTGCCTCAGGGGAGGAGCCCTGTGGCATCTAATGGCTGACATTAGTGGCAATATTCCACCTTAAAAGGCGGAAATCTATGAATTCACAGTGCTCGCGTTTGGAGAAAATGCGTTTGCATTTTTTGTCACCAAATACGCGCTCCCACAGAAACAACGTAACGGTGCTTGATGGGCCGAGTGATTTTTTCCCGGGACCGAAGATCTGTCTTCGCGCAAGATGAATCGGAGATCTATCGGTGGGATCCTTGAACCGAAACGGTAATAAGCACGGGGGAGAGCGATCGCTTTTTTTGAGCGCCCATCCAAGTATTCGCTCCAGCGATCTGCACTCATTTCTCACACTGCAACTCCGTCGACCCTCGCCATCCGAACACTTCCCTAATTCGACTATTTTTCGACCTTTGGATGAATAAAAGCCAATTTCAGCTCGTGTTCATAATGTCTCGTTAAATGTTTCTGGATCTTAAATTGCTACCGCTATTGCCATCCATATTTATTCTACTTCTCTCTAATGTATGCCCATGTATACGTTTCATGTGCAGTTGTTTCGACATTCGCCACCATAACATACATGCCTGGCGTAGTAGTTTGTGCATTGGGTTTGCCATGAATGGGGTCTCGGGTTCGCAACCCCTAATTGTCAATTTTTCGTACGAGAAATAATGGGTCAAGCTAATCGTAAACTGGGATTCATCAAAAGAGTATTGGGTAAATGTGACGAACATGTACGAGAAATCGTCTACTTTTCCCTTGTAAGACCTCATTTGGAATATGCTACCAGTGTATGGGATCCCTACGAAATCGGTCTAAATAAAGAACTTTATCGGCAATAAAGAACTTTATACGAATAAATCGGCAAGATTTGTAAAGGGACGGTATGACAACCTTCTAAGCGTAACCAGTCTATTAAATGAAATGAAAATAATTGTCATTTCGCAGGTTGAAATTTAACTTAATCTCTTAAATAAATTCCAAGACCATATTTCAAGTGATGACGTTAAAAATATTTTGCGAATCCCAACTTACTATGGTAGACTGGACCATAATTACAAAATTAGAGAAATTGATTGCCGAACTGACAGATTCAAAATGTTCTTCAATTCCTCGTAAAATTAGAGATATGAATAACGGTAAATATATCCAATACGAGTGTAGCAATGGATAACATTGGTAGGTGCATGTTGGCATGAGTACTTAAAGCTAACCCAACATAATGTTTTTGCATGTTAGCCTTGCTATTCTTATCTTTTTTAGAATAGTGAAATTTAGACTAGTATATTAATACTAATACTTTTTTATGGATGATACGTAGTGTATGTTCGGCGAGAATTCACCCCCTGCCACACACATTTATGGTGGCTTGCAGGGTATTATGTAGATGTAGATATATGTACTCTAAGCACCACACCGACCTTCACTCGCATGATGTGGTCCTGGGTGGCCAATTGATCACTTGAACAATCTAACAATTCCTCTTCCCTTTGCTTCCCTCCGCCCTGCTGAAGAACGCACACTAGGCTGCTTTTGTTTCTCCCGAGCGTTTTCCCGCCCTACCTGGCAGGTGGCGTTCCCCGACTCGGACGAATAAAGCTCTGATTTTAGAGAGTATCTAAATAATAAATCTGTATCTAAATACAGAGCTTTACGGACGTAGGGACCAATATCTCTCTGACCCCGCCAGTTCGAACGGCCAGGATATCTTCTCATCTCGTTCTTCATCGCGTCCCAAGGGCGTCGATCCCGGAAATGGACTCCGGCAGCACCATCGGCGTATGCACCGGAGGAATCGAGGCGGAGGCGACCGATGCCCACCACGAGATCCACCGTCTCTTCATAATGCCGTGCCTTGGGTGTGTGGCAGGGAGTGAGCCTTCACCTGGCATCGGTCATCAATCAGGGAATCAAACTTACTACCACATGCAGTATGCAAGAGAAATATACCATCCCGTTATACACCCCTTAAGCAGCGTTTACACGTAGCAGTTGACTGCTATGACATCTACATCTACACAATACCCTGCAAGCCACCGCGAGGGTGTGTGGCAGGGGGTGAAGATCACCAAGCATGCACTACTAACATGCAAACTAGCAACTATATTGTCTCATGCAACTTGATTGTTAGTATCTATAGTATTTAAGGGGTGACAGTCGCGAGATGCGCGATGTATCTATATCGCTACTGCTATGATGCGTCTGCGTTAACTTCTATGCAGCTTAAAGCCGCTATTTAGGCGTTGCCACAACAAATAAAAAGAGTTATATTGCAATAGTGATTGATGCTTAAATTTTCATGAAATTATTCAAGCAATAAATGCAATTGACGATTATCTTTTGTTCCCATTATAGAGTAGAATCTCCCCTTTGGGGAGGGATATCCTTGTTATTATATCCAAATTCCCGGTATCAGTAATCGTGTATTGCTTTCCATTGGCGATTGTTGCGATTGTGTTGGATACATTTCCACTGGAAAGTAGACGGGCTTCAACTTTGCTAATAGCTCGAAGTGGGATCGATAGTGTCCCGTATGTGTCCAGTATCGACCTGAACTTGCATCGCAGTTGCTATTTACACATGCGAGTGAGGCTTAATAGTTGTTAGCAGTTGACTGCAATGACAGTCGACTGTCATTGCAGTCAACTGCTACGTGTAAACGCGCCTTTACATGAAACAAAGAGACCCCATTCTACCCATAATTCCCGGAGAAAAATATTAAGCATGCAATCACGAGGTAGCGGAATGTTAGCCAGAAATGTCACTATATTGTTTCTTATTTCAAAGTAACATTATAGTTTTTAATAAGACAGTTATTTCTATGACTAAATTAAACTGTGAACATATATTTCCTAGGGAATGCATGACTTAGCAGTGTTGAAACATGCAAATCGTTATTCATGGTTGATAGTCAACAATCCTAGGATTGGTTTGACGTTTAAAGATGCATACGTTATTTTAAAAATATTATAAGTCATAATTTCTACTTGAGAATCTACAGTACCTATCTTGATTCCTGATCAAATCGGCATTTTAAGCTACGATCAGATATTGATTCCCAGTTCTCTCAGCCGAGCATAGGCAGGCCACGTCCCCGAAGGTCGTTTATGTGGGCAAAAGTTAACCAATGGCCAATGCCGAGGGGGCAAAATCGTTCCTCGCTCCCGCTACCTGCAGTTTGTCTGAAAAATCAGGGGCCCAGACAATCTACATCTACATCTACACGATACCCTGCAAGCCACCGCGAGGGTGTGTGGCAGGGGGTGAAGATCACCAAGCATGCACTACCGACATGCAAACAAGCAACTATAGCGTCTCATGCAACTAGATTTTTAGTATCTATAGAATGTAAGGGGGTTAATACATGCATCATGCACTACAGACTACTCGAAAATATTTCCCCTACCTATCCCTTTGCTATGCTGCCTATTCTGTTCTCTTCTGGTACGGGGGGAAAATACCATTTTGAATCTATCGGTACGACAATCTGTCTCTCTACTCTTATTTATCTGGTCGAATCTAGCATAATACGCTGGTTTTTTAATATGTGCCTAACATCTTCAGTAAAGCTATCCGATTGAAATTTCTCTGATAGATTTAATCTGCACTTTAACCTACGCTCTGATAATGATTCCCACCCTAATTCTTTTATTAATTCTGAAACGCTACTCAACCTATCGTAACACATTTTAACGAACCTAGCTGCGTCCCCCCCGCCCCCCCCCAATAGTCCCATTCGTGAAATAATGGGTCAAGCGAATCGCAAACTGGGTTTCATTAAAAGAGTATTGGGTAAATGTGACGATCATGTACGAGAAATCAGCTACTTTTCCCTTGTTAGACCTCATTTGGAATATGCTGCCAGTGTATGGGATCCCTACGAAATCGGTCTAAGTAATGAACTTGAACGTGTGCAGCGAAGATCGGCAAGATTTGTAAAGGGACGATACGATAATTATATTAGCGTAACCAGTCTATTAAATGAATTGAAATGGGAATCATTGTCAGATCGCAGGTTGAAATTTAGACTTAATCTCTTCCACAAATTCCAAGGCAATATTTTCAGTGATGATGTTAAAAATATTTTACGAACCCCAACTTACTATGGCAGACTGGACCATAATCATAAAGTTAGAGAAATTGATTGCCGAACTGACCGATTCAAAATGTCCTTTTTCCCTCGCACAATAAGAGATACGAATAACGGTAAATATGTCCTATCGGAGAGTAGCAATGAATAGCATTGGTAGCTGCATGTTGGTATGAGTACTTAAAGCTAACCCTACTAACAGAATGTTTTTGCATGTTTTCTTTGCAATTTCTATCTTTTTAAATAGTGTAGTTCTGACTACTATATGAATACTATTCCTTTTTTATGCATGATATGTAGTGCATGTTTGGTGAGCAATCACCCCCTGCCACACACCCTTGTGGTGGCTTGCAGGGTATTATGTAGATGTAGATGTAATAGTATAAAATAATTTCAATAAATTGGCTGATTATTATGTTGAATGATTAATTAGCATTGAGCAATATTTTAAACAGACCAAAACAGACATTATTACCAAATATTAGCAGGAAAGCCGCCGGCCAGGTAGCCTGGACCCCCTCGAAGTCTTGGAGATGCTTCGATGCAGGAATAATAACATGAAAAATTGACGAATGGAGACATTGTCAATTGCACAGAATTTACATGCCACTCTTCCCTTCCCACTCCCTCCCCCTAAACATTGAAGAAGACTTTTGTTCTCCCCGTGGTTCCCCTCCTCTCATCTCCTCAAGTTCCCCCCTCACTCACTTACCGCGACCATATCCACATAACCCCTCTAGTATACATAGAGCTGCCAGTATTTGGAGAGTTGTATTGTGCCTGGTGATGCCCTAATGGGTTGTACCTTATTAAATTGTGTGTGGAAATTTACTAAGTATTTTTTATCCTTGTTCAAGAATTCAATTTTTCCGCCCAAAAATGGGGACAGTAATAGTATTACAACGAAGGGACGCAGGGAATGGGGAAATTAGAATTATCATTGTAAATATCATCGTTTGCGCGGGATACTTAGGATCTAGTCCTCGCAGGTGCCTTCGTAAGTGGGCTAATTACACCGAGCCGTTAAGATCCATGTAGCTGAAGGGAAAGCGGTCTCCACTTCATCAGAATGAGAGCATCTCCCAACAGAAGAAGAAATCACGCGGCGTGGAAGTGCTTATGCGCAGACGTGCAGCGAGTCACCTTTGTGAAGAGTGATCATCCCTCATCACCATCTCTTCTGTTGAGTACATATCGCATTAGGTTTTGTACAGCTTAGTAAATGTAAAGGACTTCTCTCTGGCGTTTTTTATTAGTTTGGCAGGAATATCATCTATTCCCGAAGCCTTATTTATTCTCAGGTCCCTTACAGCTGCGTCAAATTCTGATCTTAAGATTGGGGCTTCCAAATCATCCTTATGGACTTCATTTTCCTCTTCGATTACTTTCGCTCTAAGATAGCTTAGCTAGGTGTTACGATAGGTTGAGTAGTGTATCAGAATTAATACAAGAATTAGGGTGGGAATCATTATCAGAGCGTAGATTAAAGTTCAGATTTAATCTATTGCAGACATTTCAATCGGATAGCTTTACTGAAGATGTTAGACACATATTGAAAACACCAGCGTATTATGCTAGATTCGACCAGATAAATAAGATTAGAGAGATAGATTGTCGTACAGATAGATTCAAAATGGCATTTTTCCCCCGTACTATAAGAGAACAGAATAGGCAGCATAGGAAAGGGATAGGTAGGGGAAATATTTTAGAGTAGTCTGTAGTGCATGATGCATGTATTAACCCCTCAAATACTATAGATACTAACAATCTAGTTGCATGAGACCCTTTAGTTGCTTGCTTGCATGCTAGTAGTGAATGCTTGGTGACCTTCACCCCCTGCCACACACCCTCGCGGTGGCTTGCAGGGTATCGTGTAGATGTAGATGTAGATGTAGCTTCCATTGTACAACTCTTCCAAGTATTCCTTCCATCTCTTCACTTTATCCTAATGTTCAATTAAGAGTTCTCCATTCTTGTCCCTGATGCTGTTATATCTTGCAGTCCGTTCTTTGAAGTGATTTCTCACCATCCTGTAGGCAACTTCCACATTTCCATATCCGAGGCTTCTTTGTGCATCTTTGCATAGATCCTTCATCCACATTTCCCTTGCTTTTCTCGCTTTACGATTTATTTCATTCCTGATTCATTTGTTGCGAAGTTGCCCTTCTTCAGTTTCCAAATTTTTATATTTTTTTCTCTCTTCAATCAATTCTAAGACTTAATTACCAAAATTCTAAGACTTCTTCTGTAATTCATGGCTTCTTCTTGACAACTTTTCTGCTCCCAAGAACTTCTTTTGCTGCTTCCTTTAGCCCGATTCTGATGTTCTCCCATCTCTTTTCCACTGATTTCACAGTCAAATCCTCTTCTATTTTGTTTTCCACTGCCTTCTGAAAGGCCAGCCGTTCTTGAGGTTCCTTAAGTTTCTCTACTTGCCATACGTTCTTCATTGATTTCTTCAATTTCCTGAGTTTTAAAAGACATTTCATCGTCACAAAGTGATGATAAAATGCCACTTAATACTCTACCCTACTATTGTGGTCACTGTCGATATCTGCACCCGGGTAACTTTTGCAGTTCTTCACCTGGTTTCTGAAACTCTACTTCACTAATATGTAGTCCATTTGAAATCTTCTGTCTCCGGGAATTTCCCAGGTATATCTTCTACGTTGGTGGTTTTGAAACAATGTGTTTGCCACCACCTACTTGTGTTGTGTGCAGAATTCTATCAGTCTTTCTCCTCTCTCATCTCGATTTCCCAAGCCACATTTTCCTGTTATTCTTCCATCTTTTAACTTCGCCAACGACAGCGTTCTAATTTCCTAAAATAATTACAGTTTCCTTCTCCTTTTACGTGCTTTATTACTTCTGTAATATCCTCATAGACGTCTTCCACTTCTTCCTCATCGTAGTCCGAAGTAGGCATGTATACTTATACCACAATGGTATCTGTAGGCTTGGTCTCAATCTTCACCAAAATAATCCTCTCACTGTACTGCAGGAAGTTCTTCACTCGCAGTCCTCCACTCTTCCTGAGCATTATGCCTACTCCAGCGTTACCATTTTTTGAACCAGTGTGAATAATTCTATAACTTCCACTCCAGAAGTCTCCTTCTTCGGGCCACTTCATTTCGCTGATTCCTAATACGTCGAGGTCCATTCTTCGCATTTCCACCTTAAGGTTCTCCAATCTCCCGCAGGTCCGAAGTGACCGTATGTTCCACGTTCCTACCCTAAAATGATTATCACATTTGACTGATGTACTCTCTCGGGTAGTCCCCGCCCGGAGATCCGAATGGGGGACTATTTTACCTCCGGAATATTTTACTCGAGAGGGTTCCATCGCGTCTTGATAAGTAAAAAAAGAGTGGAGTAGCTGCGACTCCTCTGGATAATAATGCGGAGGTTTCCCCTTGCCTTCCACATCGCAGTTCTATAGCCGCTAAAGTAAATATTACCACGCCTGTAGTGAAATGAGAGTCGCTTTACCGACCACTGTGGTCTCCACCTTCACTCATGTGAAGAAGAGCTGCTGCCCTCTCCTCCTCCGGGTGCTAGGAAGTATTATTTTTGGCGGCCTCCCGTCGCCTAGTCATGGCAGGTTCTGTATTATTTAGAGGTCTACCTTACCCAGGGATAGACCAATACCCCCTCGGAATGCCATCGCTTTTTGTCCACGACCGCTTATTCGACGAGTAAACTCGCATTTATCTCGCAACTAACCCCTATATCTAGAGGTCGACCCAACATCCGCAACCCGGTGGATTTGTAATGATATATGTAATGAATGTTTGTAGTACTGCTGAAATATTTCTTTGCATGAAAACTACAAAAGGTAATGTTGTGCATATTTATAAAAAGTGTGGGGTTCTCACAACAAACTGGATGTCGGATGGATAATATCCTCTTCCCCTTACTTCCGTGAAGCCATATTCTGCCTTGTCTTCTTCCTGTTTAAGGTTCTCCCATCCAATTTTGGAGCACCCGATGTCCCAGAAGCGAGAGTGTACATCTACATCTACATAATACCCTGCAAGCCACCATAATGGTGTGTGGCAGGGGGTGAATTTTCACCAAACATGCACTATATATCATAAGTAAAAAAGGATTAGTATTTATATACTGTTTTAAACTTCACTATTTAAAAAAAGATATACTTAACAAAGCAAACATACAAAAACATGCTGTTGGTTGGGTTAGCTTCAAGTCCTTATACCAACATGCAGCTACCAATGATATCCATTGCTACACTCGTATTGGATATATTTACCGTTATTCATATCCCTAATTGTACGAGGAAAAAAGGGCATTTTGAATCTCTCAGTTCGGCAATCAATTTCTCTAGTTTTGTGATTATGGTCCAGTCTACCATAGAAAGTTGGGGTTCCCAAAATATTTTGAACATTATCACTGAAAATATGGCCTTGGAATTTGCGTAAAAGATTAAGTCTAAATTTGAACCTGCGATCTGACAATGATTCCCAATTTAATTAATTTAATAGACTGGTTAATAGGTAGTAATGAATAGGTTGGACTGATCTTTCGCATTTTCCCCTAATACATAAGAACATATGGAAAGGGTGTTCGCTACTCGTCGGTAGGTTAAATCAGCTGTAGTAGCATGTTGAATCCTCCTGTATCTCGCAGGCAGCGCTTTTCTCCGACGCGCGTCCATAGCTCCTCCTCAGAGCGCCTTTTGTGGGGAAAATGTCGCATCAGTAAAAGCACTAGGAGGAATACAGAGAGGAAGATCGGGCATGAAATATGAAAGTCTTTGAAATGTTGCGTGCGAAGGCCTTCATTGGATAGCAAAAGGAAAATCATATGATGGGATGAATGCGGCCAAGCCCGGGAACGTTGATTAACGGTAATGATGGCGTGTGCATTTGTGGATGGAATACAAATTTCCTCTTCGGAAGCTGCGAGAGATCGTCTTCGCTGCGCTTTCGCCAATGGAATTGTCGTTCGGAGATGCGTAAGCTAACCACTGGTGTCCGCGACATTGAATAGGGAAAATTCTCCAACAACATCCCACTTTGTATCATCACCCACTTGATAAAACGCCATTCTGTTTAAGGAAAATATATGTATGTATCACAGTAAAAGAGAATCCTCCTATGGACACATCATGACAGGCTGCGTACGCTCATAATGTCCAAAGAATGCTTCGTATTCCCTTTCAACCGCTTTAAGTGGCGAGGACTTTTATCGATATGTCAACCATGCACACGTCCCACATCCATCTTAGATTTCATCAACCAGCCTATTAAATGAATTAAATTTGGAATCATTGTCAGATCGCAGGTTGAAATTTAGACTTAATCTCCTAAATAAATTCCAAGACCATAATGTCAGTGACGATGCTAAAAATATTTTCGAACCCCAACTTACTATGGTAGACTGGACCATGATCACAAAATTAGAGAAATTGATTGCCGAACTGACAGAAACAAAATGTCCTTTTTTCCTCGTACTATTAGGGAAATGAATAACGGTAAATATATCCAATACGAGTGTAGCAATGGATAACATTGGTAGCTGCAGTTGGTATAAGGACCTGAAGATAACCCAACTAACAGCATGTTTTTGCATGTATGTTTTGCTATTTTTATCTTTTTTTAATAGTGAAGTTTAGACTAATATATTAATACTATTCCTTTTTTATGCATGATATGTAGTGCATATTTTGTGAGAATTCACCCCCTGCCACACACCCTTATGGAGACTTGCAGGGTATTATGTAGATGTAGACAGCGTTTAGAAACGTATCACCTATTCATGTTTATAGAACGTCATACAACACAGATGCTGTCGCTCATTTTACGGCATATTGTTCAATTTCGATGTTATTTACCATTTAAATATGTATTTCGCCATAGAATTAACAAAATGAACATAAGTATACGATTGCTGCCCATGACTGATATACGAAGCTACGTTGACTTAGCACGCTACAGTTTCCATCTACGATCCGAGAGTCATTCTAAATCTACTGTCGTGGAAAAAAGTCATGACACTCGAGTTTACAAGTCAATGACAGTTGTACGCGTAGTCCCACATGAAAACAAATTATATCAAAAATTAGCAAATTTTATTCTACGTTCAACTGTGGAAAGTGAAAATTTTTATTTTAACTTGTTAAAATTTTATTGTCTGTGAAACAAAAAAAGTGCCGGTTTTTTCACCGTTTTAAACGGAGTGCTCACTTTAAAAATGCATAACTTTTAAAGTATTCATTGGATCGTAACCAAACTTTAATACAACATAAGGAAACTTGTTGTTAAGGTATGTACAAAGTTTTAAGATAATCAAAGTTTAAATAAAATTGTTCTTGTAAATTTTGTAAAACAACTTTTTCTCAGTACTGCGTGGTCATATCGATACGAATCTTGTCCTGTCATGGAGCTTATGGTAATACAGGGCTAATCGGTTCTCGATATTTAGAATTTATTTAGTTGTTTATTTTAAGTGCGCTTACATTTAATTCGGTGTTTCTTACAACATGAGGAGTGAAGCCAGCGAGGGGAAACGGACGCATGGCCTTCGAATTCCGTGCGACGTTGCCGCGTTCGACACCATCCCCGCGCTCCATGTGTAGAATCCATAGATTTTTGTTGAATTCTACACATTTTGTTGGACAAAGGAGATGGAAAGGAGTTAATTTTCTTTCGAAAGAAAAGAATCCTACCTTTTTAAGTTACAATGCAACAAAAATGTATGGATTCTACACATGGAGCGCGGGGATGGTGTCGAACGCGGCAACGTCGCACGGAATTCGAAGGCCATGCGTCCGTTTCCCCTCGCTGGCTTCACTCCTCATGTTGTAAGAAACACCGAATTAAATGTAAGCGCACTTAAAATAAACAACTAAATAAATTCTAAATATCGAGAACCGATTAGCCCTGTATTACCATAAGCTCCATGACAGGACAAGATTCGTATCGATATGACCACGCAGTACTGAGAAAAAGTTGTTTTACAAAATTTACAAGAACAATTTTATTTAAACTTTGATTATCTTAAAACTTTGTACATACCTTAACAACAAGTTTCCTTATGTTGTATTAAAGTTTGGTTACGATCCAATGAATACTTTAAAAGTTATGCATTTTTAAAGTGAGCACTCCGTTTAAAACGGTGAAAAAACCGGCACTTTTTTTGTTTCACAGACAATAAAATTTTAACAAGTTAAAATAAAAATTTTCACTTTCCACAGTTGAACGCAGAATTAAATTTCCTAATTTTTCATATAATTTGTTTTCATGTGGGACTACGCGTACAACTGTCATTGACTTGTAAACTCGAGTGTCATGACTTTTTTCCACGACAGTAGGCTCCACGTAATATTTTGTCTATGATGAATACAGGTTTCGTAATTTTCCTTCTGTAATGGGGATGTTTTTACTGATTCTTTGGGCTTATTTGAAATTAAACTTTTGCATTTCATGATATAAATCATAGAATCATTGGAGAATATTAGAACATACTTATGTTCTGAAAATGAAACAATACTTTTACTCGATATTTCCTACATTTGATCTTTCTTGGAATAAACTCATACGTGAAATTTAGGGTCAAGCTAATCGTAAACTGAGATTCATCAAAAGGGTACTGGGTAAATGTGCGATCATGTACGAGAAATCAGTTACTTTTCGCAGGGTAGACCTCAGGGTAGACCTGGAATACGCTGCCAATATATGGGATCCATTTGAAATAGGCCTAGGTAATGAACTTGAACGTGTGCAGCGATAATCGGCAAGATTTGTAAAGGGACGGTACGATATCTATATTAGCGTACCAGTCTATTAAAGGAATTAAATTGGGAATAATTGTCAGATTATTCCCAAGAATAAGGGATATGAAGAGCGGCAAATATGTCCAATAGATACGAGTGTAGCAATAGATAACATTGGTAGCTGAATGTTGATATAAGGACCTGAAGATAACCCAACTAACAGCATGTTTTTGCATGTTTGCTTTGCTATTTTTATCTTTTTTTAAATAGTGTGGTGTCGAACAGTATATAAATTCTACTTCTTTTTTATGCATGATATGTAGTGCTTATTTGGTGAGAATTCACCCCCTGCCACACACGTTTATGGTGGCTTGCAGGGTAATATCTACATGTAGATGTATCACTCGAGAGGCAAGTAAAACCAATGTAAGGAAACTTTAAGAAATCAATTCCTGTCAGTTCAAGATTCTCTTGTGAGGATATCGAAAAATGGTTACCCTTTACATCTAATTCTACATCTACACAATACCCTGCAAGGCACCACAAGGGTGTGTGGCAGGGGGTGATTGCTCACCAAACATGCACTGCATATCATGCATAAAAAAGGAATAGTATTAATATACTAGTCAGAACTACACTATTTAAAAAAGATAGAAATTGCAAAGCAAACATGCAAAAACATTCTGTTAGTAGGGTTAGCTTTAAGTACTCATACCAACATGCAGCTACCAATGCTATTCATTGCTACTCTCCGATAGGACATATTTACCGTTATTCGTATCTCTAATTGTGCGAGGGAAAAAGGACATTTTGAATCGGTCAGTTCGGCAATCAATTTCTCTAACTTTATGATTATGGTCCAGTCTGCCATAGTAAGTTGGGGTTCGTAAAATATTTTTAACATCATCACTGAAAATATTGCCTTGGAATTTGTGGAAGAGATTAAGTCTAAATTTCAACCTGCGATCTGACAATGATTCCCATTTCAATTCATTTAATAGACTGGTTACGTTAATATAATTATCGTATCGTCCCTTTACAAATCTTGCCGATCTTCGCTGCACACGTTCAAGTTCATTACTTAGACCGATTTCGTAGGGATCCCATACACTGGCAGCATATTCCAAATGAGGTCTAACAAGGGAAAAGTAGCTGATTTCTCGTACATGATCGTCACATTTACCCAATACTCTTTTAATGAAACCCAGTTTGCGATTCGCTTGTCCAATTATTTCACGAATGTGTTTACCCCAGGAAAGATCATTTGTCAGTCTTATTCCAAGATATTTAATGGATTCCACGTTTGTTATTTCATTATTACTTATTTTGTATGTGGTAGGAGGAGAGCTATTCTTTTTCCAAAAATTCCTTACAAAGACATTTCTTAAAGTTTAATTCTAACTGCCATGTATCACACCTAGTTTCAATTGCTTGTAGGTCAATATTTAAGAATTCTTTATCGTTCGGGCATAGAATTTCCCTGTACACAACTGCGTCATGTGTTTACCCCAGGAAAGATCATTTGTCAGTCTTATTCCAAGATATTTAATGGATTCCCCGTTTGTTAATTCATTATTACTAATTTTGTAAGTGGTAGGAGGAGAGCTATTCTTTTTCCAAAAATTCATTACAAGACATTTCTTAAAGTTTAATTCTAACTGCCATGTATCACACCAAGTTTCAATTGCTTGTAGGTCAATATTTAAATATTCTTTATCGTTCGGGCTTAGAATTTCCCTGTACACTACTGCGTCATCGGCAAATAGACGAAGCTTACTTTTTACCACCTTATGGATATCATTTATGTACAAAAGGAATAGGAGTGGACCTATCACACTACCTTGTGGGACACCCGAAGTGACTTTAATTGCCGGTGAGGAAACACCGTCTAAAACCACCCTTTGAACCCGATCATGCAGAAAATCTTTAATCCATGATATAATGTTACTGTCTAACCCATAAGATTTTAATTTCAAAATTAGTTTGCTATGAGAAACCTTGTCAAAAGTCTTCTTGAAATCGAGAAATATAGCATCCACTGGAATATTATTTTCGCCGGAAACTAAAATATCGTGGGAAAAGAGAGCAAGTTGAGTTTCACGAACACTTTATGCCAACGTCATGTGTTACTCATGTGTGTAACCTGCTGACAATCATTTTGATGGTGGCGTCGAGGACCATGCTGCGTCGGATGCCATCCGCAAACCCTCCAGAGCCAACAGGATCCCAAATTCCTCCCCCCCCCCTTCCCTCTGGTCAGCAGTTGAGGTCATCGTCCAGTGCCACGGATTCTCGGTCGATGAGATTGCCGCCTATCGGCCTCTCCCCTCTTCGCATCGCGGCATTAGGGTGACTCACGCCGCCTTTCCGGATTTCGGAGGAAATGATCTTCGGAAGGCAAGCCTCCTTCGCCCTCTCCTCCTCGAGCCTCGGATGTAGTCCTCCTCCTCTTGACCCTTAACATTCGCCTTAACATGTAAGAGAAAATGCAGGCATTGGAATAATTATTTGGATTAATTTAAATCGTGTAGATGTTGATGAAATACATCCTCGCGGTGGCATCATTCATTCAATCTCTTTTTCAATTTCATCTTCATATACGTGATACACTGCAAGACACCTTAGGTGCATTTAGAGACATGTAGAGCATTTTCAAGGACAGCATGTCGGCAAACGTTATCAAATTTCAAAGCAAGATGTTCGGAGAATATTGGAATAACTACAGACCCGTTTCAATCTCTTGTAGGGTATTTGAGCACAATTCGAGCGTGGAGCATTTGGACAGCCAGGGATTACTCATCAACGACCAACATGACTTCCGGAAAGGTATATCTTGCGAGACACAATTAGCATTATTCGTACACGAGATTTTAGTCGACGCCGAAAACAATATCGAACACTAACGATGCGATATTCTTAAGCAGCGTTTACACGTATCAGTTGACTGCTATGACAGTCGCGAGATTAGCGATTTATCTATATCGCTAGTGCTATGATGCGTCTGCACCAACTTCTATGCAGCTTAAAGCCGCTATCAAGCCGCTATTTAGGCGTTTCCACAACAAATAAAAAGAGTTTTATTTCACTAGTGATTGATGCTTAAATTTTCATGAAATTCTTCAAACAGTAAATTCTATTGACGATTATCTTTTGTTCCCATTCTTTAAAGAGTGGAATCTTCCCTTTTGGGAGGGATATCCTTGTTATTATATCCTAATTCCGTCGTGTATTACTTTACGTTGACGATTGTTGCGATTGTGTTGGATACATTCCCGCTTGAAAGTAGACGGGCTTCAACTTTGCTAATAGCTCGAACGTGGATCGATAGTGTTCGACATGTGTCGAGTATCGACCTGAAGTCGCATCGCAGTTGCTATTTACACATGCGAGTGGGGCTTAATAGTTGTTAGCAGTTGACTGTTATAGCAGTCAACTGCTACGTGTAAACGCACCTATAGATTCTAAAAAGGCATTCGATAAACTTCCTCATGATAAATTAATCTTTAAATTAGAGAGTTTTGGTGTAAATAAAGACGTTTTATATTGGATAAAAGAATTCTTAAGTGGCTGAGTACAGAGGGTTGTTAGTGTAGATGGTATCACGTCGGTAACACGATGAAAGCCACATCTGTAGTTCCCCAGGTCCGCTTCTATGCCCTTTTTAAATCCACGATTTGGGTACCTTAGCTAGCATGCTGTAAGCTTAGAAGATAATACCTTTGAAAGGATTTAGATGCATTGCAAGAGGGAACCAACAAACAAACAATTAGACCTGCAAGTGTGGGTAGCTATTAATTTTTGGAAGAGGAATAATTCGTCAGACCGAAGCCAAAACAAAGCTAGGATTTATCAAAAGAGTTCTAGGGGAATGTGACAAAAGAGGCGATGCTGCTTTTCGCTATTGCCTTAGAAAAGGGATAGGTAGTAGAAAAAATCATTAGAGTAGATTTGCTGATGTTTTTGCATGCTCGCTTTGCTATTTTTACCTTTTTTTAAACTGTGATGATTAGACTAGAATATAATTACTAATGCTTTTTCTGAATGTTTAGTGATCTTCACCCCATGCCACCCAGTTTTACGGTGGCTCGCCAGGTATTGCGTAGATGTACATGCATAAGGACTATATAACAAATTGCTAGGCTTGACTTCGTGGAACCACATAATGATAACGCAAATAAATTCACTTTGTAAAATTCCACAGATTTATGAAAACCGACCTAGGTTTCGACTTACAATGTCATTATCGCAAACGTTGACACCATAAGATATTTAGGTGTAACAATAACTAAGTATTTATCGTGGGGAAGACACATCCGGGAAATATGCGGCCGAGCGAAGAGAAAGCTAGGATTTATGAAAAGAGTACTTGGGAAATGTGATGAGAAGACAAAAGAGCGATGTTACTTTTCACTAGTTATGCCCGACCTTCAATATGCAGCCAGTGTATGGGATCCGAATGAATTAGGTTTGATCAGAGAACTAGACAGTGTGCAGCCTAGAGGTTCGTTGAATGGTGTTACGATAAATTGAGTAGCGTTTCAGAATTAATACAAGAATTAGGGTGGGAATTATTGTCAGAGTGTAAGTTAAAGTACGGACTGAATCTATTAGAGAAATTTCTATCGGATAGCTTTACATCTACATCTACATAATACCCTGCAAGCCACCACAAGGGTGCGTGGCAGGGAGTGATTGCTCACCAAACATGCACTACATATCACGCATAAAAAAGGAATAGTATTAATATAGTAGTCAGAACTACACTATTTAAAAAAGATAGAAATTGCAAAGCAAACATGCAAAAACATTCTGTTAGTAGGGTTAGCTTTAAGTACTCATACCAACATGCAGCTACCAATGCTATTCATTGCTACTCTCCGATAGGACATATTTACCGATATTCGTATCTCTACGTGCGAGGGAAAATGGACATTTTCAATCGGTCAGTTCGGCAATCAATTTCTCTAATTTTATGATTATGGTCCAGTCTGCCATAGTAAGTTGGGGTTCGTAAAATATTTTTAACATCATCACTGAAAATATTACCTTGGAATTTGTGTAAGAGATTAAGTCTAAATTTCAACCTGCGACCTGACAATGATTCCCATTTCAATTCATTTAATAGACTGGTTACGCTAATATAATTATCGTATCGTCCCTTTACAAATCTTGCCGATCTTCGCTGCACACGTTCAAGTTCATTACTTAGACCGATTTCGTAGGGATCCCATACACTGGCAGCATATTCCAAATGAGGTCTAACAAGGGAAAAGTAGCTGATCTCTCGTACATGATCGTCACATTTACCCAATACTCTTTTAATGAAACCCAGTTTACGATTAGCTTGACCGATTATTTCACGTATATGTTTACCCCAGGAAAGATCATGTGTCAGTCTTATTCCAAGATATTTAATGGATTACTTTACTGAAGATGTTAGGCACATATTAAAAACACCAGTGTATTATGCTAGATTCGACCAGATAAATAAGATTAGAGAGATAGATTGTCGTACCGATAGATTCAAAATGACATTTTTCCCCCGTACTGTAAGAGAACAGAATAGGCAGCATAGCAAAGGTATAGGTAGGGGAAATATTTTAGAGTAGTCTGTAGTGCATGATGCATGTATTAATCCCTTAAATGCTATAGACTCTCAATCTAGTTGAATGAGACACTATAGTTGCTTGTTTGCATGCTAGTAGTGCATTCTTGGTGATCTTCACCCCCTGCCACACACCCTCGCGGTGGCTTGGAGGGTATCGTGTAGATGTAGATGTAGATTATCTAAGTCCTTGCTAATGACATTGTAAGTCGAAACCTAGGTCGGTTTTAATAAATATAAGGACTATTTCAGTCACTGCTCCAAGCCACAATAAAGTAAAGTGTTCGTGAGAGGGAAAAAAGGAATGCAATGCATGAATGTTCGTTTTATATCACTTTATGCGGTTCGAAATTTGAAATCGCAATTATTAGCATGACAGCCGTGTTCCACTCAGGAGCAAAACATTTTCCCAGCTTTCCAATTTGAAAGGTACAAAAATTAGCGATTTCTCCCGCTGTGTCTCAGGGGACGCTTTCTCACATACCTAGGCTTTAATGTATCTCAAATCACTTATTTTCCCTTCGACAATTACCGACCGGACTATCTCTATAAGTACCCTTCTGAATTCAGACGCGAAGGGTCGTACGCTTAACATGCGCTGACTTGTCTCCAGACCGCAGACTACAACATCCACGTCATTTCCTGTGCCCGGAATCACCCCCTGAGCGACCATCCCCGAAGAGATGTTCGCCCCCTCTCCCCCATAACACCAAATACCCTGACGGCGTCCAACCCCTCCGCAATTATTGGCTTGTATCTCGAAGGGGTGCTTGACCGTAATGGCATTCGATTCGCCGTTTCTCTTCTCGCTCCGTGTTCACGTACTTCGGATCGTTTTGTGAAATCAATGATCCGTTTTATATTCTTCTTCTGACCTGCCTGAAACAACCAACTTCCTGACTCCTTCGTTATGGCGCTTGATTACGGGATAATTACTGCTAAACTTGCCTATATTTTCTCTTCTACATATAACCCTGCAAGCCACCTCAAAGATGTGTGGCAGGGGATGAATTCTCACCAAACATGCACTGCATATGGTAAATAAATTCCAAGACCATAGTTTCAGTGATGATGTTAAAAATATTTTGCGGACCCCAACTTACTATGGTAGACTGGACCATAATCACGAAATTAGAGAAATAGATTGCCGAACTGACAGATTCAAAATGTCCTTTTTCCCTCGTACTATTAGGGATATGAATAACGGTAAATGTATCCAGTACTAGTGTAGCATAAATAACATTGGTAGCTTCTTGTTTGTATAAGGACTTAAAGCTAACCCAACTAACAGCATGATTTTGCATGTATGCTTTGCTATTTTAATTTTTAATTACAAATTTTATGCATGATATATAGTGCATGTTTGGTGAGAGTTCACCCACTGCCACACACCCTTACACGCCTTCATCTGCATGCATCTACGCAATACCAGGCATGCCACCGCGAGGGAGTGTGGCAGGGGGTGAAAACCTACATCTACATCTACATAATACCCTGCAAGCCACCACAAGAGTGTGTGGCAGGGGGTGATTGCTCACCAAACATGCACTACATATCATGCATAAAAAAGGAATAGTATTAATATAGTAGTCAGAACTATACACTACTTAAAAAAGATAGAAATTGCAAAGAAAACATGCAAAAACATTCTGTTAGTAGGGTTAGCTTTAAGTACTCATACCAACGTGCAGCTACCAATGCTATTCATTGCTACTCTCCGATAGGACATATATACCGTTATTCGTATCTCTAATTGTGCGAGGGAAAAAGGACATTTTGAATCGGTCAGTTCGGCAATCAATTTCTCTAATTTTATGATTATGGTCCAGTCTGCCATAGTAAGTTGGGGTTCGTAAAATATTTTTAACATCATCACTGAAAATATGGTTTTGGAATTTGTGTAAGAGATTAAGTCTAAATTTCAACCTGCGATCTGATAATGATTCCCAATTTAATTCATACAATAGACTGGTTACGCTAATATAATTATCTTATCGTCCCTTTACAAATCTTGCCGATAATCGCTGCACACGTTCAAGTTCATTACTTAGACCGATTTCGTAGGGATCCCATACACTGGCAGCATATTCCAAATGAGGTCTAACAAGAAAATTCTTGAAGCCCCTGGGAAAGAAAAACTCGTCGGCCTTAAAGTATTTGTTGCACGAATAAGATTTCTATTTCCGTCCAGATTCCGCTCAAACTCAGTGGAAGCGATACCAGCAAAGTATATTCCGAAGAAACGAGAGAGTTGTCCATTTAAGGCCGTAAATGAAGCGACTCCTTCAAGAATGCTTATCACCGTAACTAATGTCCGAGCGAATGGTTTCGTGAATGAGAATTTTCAACTTCCCCTCCTGAGTTAGCTTCGAGATAATTTACAGACCATTAATTATCCATCGCTTACTAGTTGGGAAAAAGCAGCTGTGGATAGTTCCGCAAAGAGCGGGGAAGGGAAGTGAGGCGGAACGGACTTTCTTAACGTAGGTTAATTATTTGGGGCGAAGGATTATCTCCGGATACGAAGCAATGAATTCTAAACTGTGGTTCTAACGGCCATTTATGATCTAAGAATGAGACCGTAAAATGTTTCCCTACGGCCGACGCAGCTGAACGTGAAACTCGCGAAAAAAACGCACATTTAGCCATTTAGTGAAGGAATACTTTCAAAGCCCTTCCATCCCGTTAATCACACACTCTCTCGACCTTTCAAAATCTCATCTCCCGAAAGTTTTGGGGGAAACGTTAGAGGCTGATGCCTAAGCATAAAAAAATGTTGGTCAAGGGCGCTAGAAATAAAGAAAAAGTTGGCCTCTCAGGAATGAACCTCCATTCTCGTTTGCAAGCCTCATTTGGAACGTTTTCCCCGAACGGAAACATCACGCTCGGCAAAAATCCATTCGTAGATTCCTCGAATCTAAGAACTGCCATTCGTTGGAAACATCACTGATGACCTTGCGAACCGGTGCATGAGATATGTCCCCGGTCACATTTTCCATTTTGAGAACTGATTTGAATGAGTTGGTAATTGGACCAACTTTTCCACTTCAATATTAATGAGAAGCAAGAGGTAATTCCTCATAAATTCTGATTGTGATCCCAACGAAGATGAAGATTGTGTTCATTTAGTTAACGAATTGTTGTCGAACCTTGGACAGACTGCGGAGATTGTTTAACCGTGAAGAATGTATCACCGATGACTAATCCGCAAATAGTGTATGGCGGGGGCTGAATCATTAAAAAACATGCAATAACGGAATATGTTGCTGCGCAATAAGGAATACGCTAGTGTTAGTTTTTTAGGTTAGTAATGCTTGCGCATCGAACTAAATGAGAAGAAAAATCGAAGGAATACAATTTTAATGATAGATCAATACAATTATTTAGTGTCGTAAATGAAATACATACTAACTTTGTTTCCTTCCACAGATTTATTTTCTTGGTACGACATGTTTCGACACATATTTTAGTATAGTACACAAAAAGTTAGTATTTAATTTACGAAATTCAACTCCCACCTAGTTGAGTCTGATACTATGGAACGATTATTTACATTCACAACAACATATTTTAAACTTGCGAGGTTGCAGTTAATAGATTAGAGTAAAATTTTATATTCTCTACTGTCTTCTACACTACAACTTAAACCTATCCGGTTACTATGTTGTATGTAATTATTTCTTGTTGCCTGTGGAAGAAAAAGCATTTAAAATACATTTCTCTGCAGTTTTTTTTTGCTAATGCGATTGAATTAATTCGCCGTGACGCGATGAGTTAAATATTTATACAACACAACTGCAAAACATGTCAAATTCATATTATCCTCTATGATTTAGTCTAACTCTCTCCGCCTCTATGCTATCGATACCCATACGAGTTCTTTTAGCGTGCTCTAAACTCTGGACGATGTTCTAACGATCTTTCCCAGATCTCGCCGTTTTTCTCCGTACACTTTCTTGATGCTGCGATCAAACCTGTCTCGTGTGGAATTCATTTACTGGCAGCTTTTTCTAAATGACGAAATATCGAGGCATCTCCATACATGTGTGCACTTCAGGAAGGAAGGTGGTACAGGAGAGGGCCACTTACATCTACACCTACATTTCCATAATACCCTGCAAGCCACCTCAAAGGTGTGTGGCAGGGGGTGAATTCTCACCATATATGCACTACACATCATACATTTAAATAGATTAGTATTAATCTATTAGTCTAAACTGGATTATTTTAACAGATAAAAATAGCAAACTACGCATTCAGAAACGTGCTGTCAGTTGGGTTACATTCAAGTCCTTATACCAACATGCAGCTACCTATTCCATCCATTGCTAAACTCGTATTGGATATATTTACCGTTGTTCATATCCCTAATTGTATGAGGAAAAAAGGACATTTTGAATCTGTCAGTTCGGCAATTAATTTCTCTAATTTTGTGATTATGGACCAGTCTACCACAGTAAGTTTGGGGTTCGCAAAATATTTTTAACGTCATCACTGAAAATATATTTCTTGGAATTTATTTAGGAGATTAAGTCTAAAATTAAACCTGCGATATGACAATGATTCTCAATTTAATTCATTTAATAGACTGGTTACGCTAATGTAGTTATCGTACCGTCCCTATACAAATCTTGCCGATCTTCGCTGCACACGTTCAAGTTCATTACTTAGACCGATTTCGTAGGGATCCCATACACTGGCTGCATATTCCAAATGAGGTCTAACAAGGGAAAAGTAGCTGATTTCTCGTACATGAACGTCACATTTACCCAATACTCTTTCGATGAAACCCAGTTTATGATTAGCTTGACCCACTCCTTCACGTATATGTTTACACCAAGAAAGATCATGTCTGTCTTATTCCAAGATATTTAATGGATTCCAAGTTTGTTCATTCATTATTACTCATTCTGTAAGTGCTAGGAGGAGAAGAATTCTTTTTCCAAAAATTTATAATACACATTTAAAAAAATTTAATTCTAACTGCCATGTATGACACCATTTTTCTAGCGCTGGGTGATAACATACCGCACCATTACTGGCTTTTATTTTGCGTACATCTGCATTAGCTGCGCCAGTGGTGAATGTTATGTGCTGATACACAATATGCATGAACATGGGGAATATGCATGAAATTTGTTTCTCGAAGATTAATATGTACTTGATGCGAAATTTTCTCACTAATTTCAATGTATAAGCCAAATTTTTCTACGCCCACCACAAAGATTATTAAATGATATTAAAATGCTCCCGAAAATCGACGAAAGTCACGTGACCTGAAACGCCTTCTGACGTCCCTGCACGGAATAGGTTCCATATTGCTACGGAGATAGACATTTATATTTAAAAGAAAACGAAATGAATATATTGTTTTGAGGTTTTCAGCCGTTTCTCGAAAGAAACGATGACTGAAAAAAATACATAAAAAACACATTCCGACAATTTCCTTTGGTTGACTCCCTTATGGCGGCGTTCTTCTAAAAAAAACAGCGATTGCATAGAAGTAGAAGAAATTCTTGGTCACTAAACAGGCATTAGGTAATTAATGGACGATTTGCTCGTTACCATCCATACTACGTAAATAAAAAATCGAAATACAATTGTTTTTTGCAATAAACAAATGAGATAAATACATACGTTTTCGCCTAGTATTCATTTAACAACTTACCTCCACGCATAAACAGCGCCCTTAGTGATACCGTACCGTGACGTCATGCGATGACGTCGTGTTTTTAAGCTGCCGAAAAAATACAATTTTCAAAGAGTAATATCTTTGTAATGCAACTTAATTATTCAGTGAAATATTCGGCAAACACATTCCAGCTAATAAACTGCGCATTCAAAGAGTTATAAAAAATAGTGCATGTTCCCCATTGGGACTATGTGCACAGGTATGGACATTAAAATACATGACAGTTAGTTACACTGGAATGGAGAAGTCGGTGTTTTCGCCTTCTATGCTGTGGTTAATTTAATAACTGTTCCCAGTCCAATGATTTGTTTGATATCTGGTCGTACGTTTTGAAGAGAAAATTGTTTTTTGTTTTAGTTGAATTTATTGTGTTCTAAGGTTCTTACCCCCCCTCTCCCTCCCGCTGAAAGCCAATGGGTACCTTCCGCTAGTACCTACATATTTATGTCGAACGACGTCACCTGAACCGGGGGGGGGGGGGTCGCGCGAGCATCCTTCTTCTGTCACCGTTGCTATGTGGAGCGCGTCGCAGCGATTCGATGCGGCGAACATTGTTTTGTGCGTCGACGCCATTCACGAGGATCGGACAGCGCTGTTTTGGGCCATGAGATGTAATGACACACTATTTTTATTTTTTTTAATAGCGTAGTTTTGAACAGTAACTATAAAAGTACTGATCCTTTTTTTTATGCATGATATGTAGTGCATGTTTGGTGAGAGTTCACCACTTACCACACACCTTTATGGTGGCTTGCAGGGTATTATGTAGATGTAGATGTAATGCAGTCACCCCTAGTCACCAACATTTCATGGTGATTCGCAGAGAAATATGTCGATTTAGATTAACTGCTGACGTCTATCTGTTATGAATCTGCTGTCGTCTAGTCTGACTGCTGAGGTCTATCCGCCATCCCTCTGCTCTGCCTAAATGCTTAGTAACTAAGTGTAATACCAAACACAGTGAGTTTAGATGGACGTGTTATGTCCCCGGTGTATGTAGTAGGGTATACCCCCCGTGTATGTATTCTCCTACACCTCTTTTATCTTTTAAAATATTGCCATCTAGACTGATGTATTAATGCTAATCCTTTTAAATGCATGATATGTAGTGTAGTGATGCTGGAACGAATTCACCCCCTGCCACATACCTTTGAGGTGGCTTGCAGGGTGTTATGTAGATGTAGATATAGTACGACGCACCCTAACTTCTCGTGGCCTTCTTCTTTAGCCTTTTGTACTGCCTCTTCCTCAATCTATGCGCGCTTCATTATCCTACACCCTTTTACTTGCTGAAGAACAACCTTCAACCTTCAGTCGTCTCATTCTTGTCGCCTCCTAGCAAGTTCCCCAATCGGATTCTCCACAACCCTCACCTCCTCCGTCCTCAACCTCCTCTATCTTCTCCCTACGAAATCGGTCTAAATAACGAACTTGAACGTGTGCAGCGAAGATCGGCAAGATTTGTAAAGGGGCGGTATGATAACCATATTAGCGTAACCAGTCTATTAAATGAATTAAATTGGGAATCATTGTCAGATCGCAGGTTGAAATTAAGACTTAATCTCTTGAACAAATTCCAAGGCAATATTGTCAGTGATGATGTTAAAAATATTTTGCAAACCCCAACTTACTATGGTAGACTGGACCATAATCACAAAATTAGAGGATTTGATTGCCGAACTGGCATATTCAAAATATCCTTTATTCCTCGTACAATTAGGGGTATGAATAACGGTAAATACATCCAGTACGAGTGTAGCAATGGATAACATAGGTGGTTGCATGTTGTTATAAGAACATAAATCTAACCCACTAACAGCATGTTTTTGCATGTATGCTTTGCTATTTTTATCTTTTTCAAATAGCGTAGTTTTTAACAGTACCTATATAAATACTAATCCTTTCTTATGCATGATATGTAGTGCGTGTTTGGGCAGAATTCACCCCCTGCCACACACCTTTATGGTGGCTTGCAGGGTATTATGTAGATGTAGATGTATGCGTCCACAACCTCCTCTCTGTTGAGTCGCTTCCCCCAAGCGATCTCAGCGCTCGATGACGGCAGCAACCAAATTAAACAAAATGACGCGCGAATGCCGTTTCGGGAGCCAACCTTCTTAAGTCATGCAAGAGGCGAGGTCCGTCCGCACCCCTCCCTCTTTTCAACCCTCCCTCTCCGCCCCCCGCGTCTTTTCAACGGGTGTCCGCCCCCCTCCACCTCCCTTTCCTTCTCCCAACTGCCTCGTTCTCCATTGCGCTGCTTTGGAGGTTTTTGCCTTCAGGAGGTTGATCCGAAGAGTGAAATTTATTTTATTTTTTTATATTTTCAGCACCTGAAGAATTAAAGTTCCTTTATCTAATAAATTAAAGATAATTACACCAACTCATACTCCTTTTTGCAAAAATTGCATTTGAAATGCATACCTACAATTAACGGCGTTAATGGTCGTCACATGGTAATGTAGCGTTTAAGAATACCAGAGTGACGTTATTTTTGCAAAAAACTGATATTTTATGCGTAATTTCAGAAGGAAAAAAATGACACGAATAAAAAGGCATGAACCCACCGTAGTTTTCGCTAAATCCACCAATTTCTGCGCTTGTAGCAGACGAAATGCTTTAGTTGTCTTCGAGTGGCGCTGCGGTCGCTCTGGCCAAAATGTATGGCGTATGAATAATATCACAACTAAAGAGATATTAAAGAATATTTAAAGAAATATTATAACCTAACTTTTGATAGTAATATTCTGGTGTTATACCTACATTAGTAAATTCATCGAGTACATGAATTTATTTCACTAAAGTAAATGCTGAATTGACTCCATCGTCGAGCTGATTAAAATTATCACAAAAAATAAATCCTTCGACTTTCCATCTTATTTCTTGTGATGCTTATGACTTTCAATAGCTTAGGTAATTTTCTTTGTGACGCAAGGATCACTTAGGAGGCATATACTCGTACTTTAAATTAATAAGATTCCTTTGACAACTTGACTCGAGCAGTCGCGAGCCAACCTCCTTGGGGCTCTCTCTCTCTCTCCCTCTCGAAGGTCCAGGCAAATGATAATATGCAATGGTTTCCCTCCTGGGGGGTTGTGTTTGAAACAGTCGAGATTATTTCGAATAGGTAACCAAGGAGTCACGTGGTATTAACAAGAATGGCTCGCAAATTTGATGTGTTAAAACCGCTGATTACAACCTCATTCTTTGTTTACACTTTTGTTTTATCTCATTCGTGGGATCTTTAGTCGAGGAAGACGAGAAAAACTCAAGTGAAGACAATTTTTGATAATGTAACGAGCGAATCAGATAAATAAAATTTGCAAACCATTCGTGTTTGTACCACGTGACTCCTTGGTTACCTGTTCGAGATAATTCCGAAGGTTTCAAACACAACCCCCTGGGGAGGTATTTCGCTCCCTGCCACTGCTCTTGGTTCTCGCGCAGGCGCGGCCGACTTCCGGGTGTCCCCAGCACCAGAAGCCGGTCTTCAGGGAATGCATTTTATTTTACTTTTAAGGGAACGTTATTGTCAAAGTGAAAGCACGGAAGGGCGACCACACGTAGAAAGTTCATTGCTCGAGGCGTTCACCAGTGCAACGATTTGAAGTGAAATCTCTGAATAGTCCCTTAGGAAATAACTTTAAAAATCTTGGTTTATCTCGGTATCGAAATAATTTGTAGAAATCATTTACCACGTGTGACTTATCACCTCACCATTGTTTCCAAGACTGCCACGTACTTAAAGGCACCGACGCATAACCCACGGAAACTAAGTAACGGGTTTTGCAATGGTAGCTTTGCAACAGATCACTCGGACGAGCCTTGTGAAGTATCTTCTATCGATTCTATCGTGTGTGATGAGAAGACAAAAGAGCGATGTTACTTCATCTACATCTACATAATACCCTGCAAGCCACCATAAAGGTGTGTGGCAGGGGCTGAACTCTTACCAAACATGCACTACATATCATGCATAAAATAAGGATCAGTACTTTCATAGGTACTGTTCAAAACTACTCTATTTAAACTCTATACTTTCCACTAGTTAGGCCCCACCTTGAGTATGCAGCCAGTTTATGGGATCCTAATGAATTAGGTTTGATCAGAGAACTAGAAAGTGTGCAGCGTAGAGCAGCTGCGTTCTTTAAAAGGTATGGCGATATGTTGAGTAGTGTTTTACATTTAATACAAGAATTAGAGTGGGAATGATTATCAGAGCGTAGGTTAAGGTACAGATTGAATCTATTGGAGAAATTTCAATCGGATAGCTTTACTGATGATGTTAGGCACATATTAAAAAAATCAGCGTATTATGCTAAATTCGACCAGATAAATAAGAATCGAGAGATAGTTTGTCGTACCGATAGATTCAAAATGGCATTTTTCCCCCGTACTATAAGAGAACAGAATAGGCAGCATAGCAAAGGGATAGGTAGGGGAACTATTTTAGAGTAGGTAGCCTGTAGTGCGTGATGCATCTATTAACCTCTTAAATACTATAGATACTAACCTACAAGTTGCATGAGCTAATATAGTTGATTGTTTGCATGTCAATAGTGCATGCTTGGTGATCTTCACCCCCTGCCACAAACCCTCGCGGTGGCTTGCAGTGTATCGCGTAGATGTAGATGTAGAACCAAGGCAGTCTTCTCGTCACTACGGGCGTGGAATGCTACGTTGGGAATTGCAGAAGTATTTCAGAGAAGTCCAAGTACTTCAACGAGTCGTCGGAGAAACCACGCGTTGGGACGGTCCATAATTGGAATATCAATTAGCACCCGGAAATATGGGGACGCCCAGTGGTTTTTCACTTTCAAGTGAGCGGACGATTAGAAAACAGCACTGTCCGCATTGGAAAGTGCGTTCGGCCACTGCATCACGACTGCCCGTGCATGTGCAATGGACGACGCGTTACATTGCCGCTGAATATCCAGCGATGAATATTGATGCATATTCCCTTGCGATTAAAGATTAAGATTATAGATTAAAGTTTAGATTAAAGTTCAGATTTAATCTATTGCAGAAATTTCAATCGGATAGCTTTACTGAAGATGTTAGGCACATATTGAAAACACCAGCGTATTATGCTAGATTCGACCAGATAAATAAGATTAGAGAGATAGGTTGTCGTACAGATAGATTCAAAATGGCATTTTTCCCCCGTACTATAAGAGAACAGAATAGGCAGCATAGGAAAGGGATAGGTAGGGGAAACATTTTAGAGTATTCTGTAGTGCATGATGCATGTATTAACCCCTCAAATACTATAGATACTAACAATCTAGTTGCATGAGACCCTTTAGTTGCTTGCTTGCATGCTAGTAGTGAATGCTTGGTGACCTTCACCCCCTGCCACACACCCTCGCGGTGGCTTGCAGGGTATCGTGTAGATGTAGATGTAGATGTAGATGCGAAGCATCTACATTGGCATGATATCAGCGCAGGTGCTGCAAGACAAGTGCGTGAACAGTATATCGCTTTCAGTGGGAGTGAAATGGTTGCAGACTCATACAAAAATATATTCTGTTATCTGCATCTACATCTACATAATATTTTGCAAGCCACCATAAAGGTGTGTGGCAGGGGGTGAACTCTCACCAAACATGCGCTACATATCATGCATAAAATTTGTAATTAAAAATTATAGTAGCAAAGCATATATGCAAAAAACATGCTGTTAGTTGGGTTAGCTTTATGTCCTTATACCAACATGCAGCTACCAATGTTATCCATTGCTACACTCGTACTAAATACATTTACCGTTATTCATATCCCTAATAGTACGAGGAAAAAAGGACATTTTGAATCTGTCAGTTCGGCAATCAATTTATCTAATTTTGTAATTATGGTCCAGTCTACCTTAGTAAGTTGGGGTTCGCAAAATATTTTTAACGTCATCACTGAAAATAGTATCTTGGAATTTATTTAAGAGATTAAGTCTAAATTTTAACCTGCGATCTGACAATGATTCCCAATTTAATTCATTTAATAGACTGGTTACGCTAATAAGGTGCTGATACCGGCCCTTTACAAATCTTGCCGATCTTCGCTGCACACGTTCAAGTTAGTTGTTTAGTTATCTATGTCAATATCTACGACATACCCTGCAAGCCACCTTGAGGGTGTGTGGCAGGGGGTGCATCCACACCAGGAACAATGAATATTGACAATGTTATATTCAAGGAACCGTAAATTTGCGTGCTCCAGATATAATCATGCAGTGATTTCTTATTCCAGGCTTGTATTGCATCTAAAAGTTCTATATATGCATAGAAATATCTCCTTAGGTATGGTAAGTAAACTTCAGTGTATTAAATTGTGCATGATTGGTGACAATCCCTACCAAACACATTGGTGCACCGGATACCAAGCACAGGAGGAGGACACATTGCACACGTATCTGAGGACAGATGCATCTTTTGCCGTAGTGG
The DNA here is from genome assembly GCA_933228895.1 of Platycnemis pennipes. Taxonomy (NCBI): domain Eukaryota; kingdom Metazoa; phylum Arthropoda; class Insecta; order Odonata; family Platycnemididae; genus Platycnemis; species Platycnemis pennipes. The sequence continues at coordinate 10,123,872 of OW121852.1, forward strand.
TTGTGTTAGGAGGACGTAACTACTCAAGTTCTTTCAAGTCTTCAGAGGTCAAGGGGACGTGTTACGGCGAGATAAGATTTTTATTGGCTAGAGAGAAACTCGTTGTCGCTGCTGGACATCTCTCAGTGAAATAAACAATTCTGTCCTTAGCCTTCCGAAGTAAGAAATGCAAACATAACGGCGCTCATCTTCCACAATCGGTCATTGCGTTAATCATCGCTGCAATTCTACGGACATCATTCCGCTTGCATGAGGTGAATTCATTCTTCTTGAATATCCAATGCTGCATTTTGACGATCCAAAGGTTGCTGATGCGTACCACCAACGACGCTGGAGTTTGAGTTCCGTCCTCTGCTCCTCATCTCCCATGCAGAACGCCAGGGAACTCTCCCACGTAACCATGGGAGCGGCTCCTGTTCCAGCTCCTGCTTCCCAGCACCCCACCTCCACACCCCTTCAGCCCTCACGCGTCGGCTCTCCTCGATACCCAGTCTCCCTTCTGCCCAACGTTCTCCTGAAAGAACTCCCAGTACTAGCTGGCTACGTGTTGCCACAGACGCCTACATCTACGTGATGCCTCATTTGGAATTGGAGACCTCATTTGGAATATGCCGCCAGTGTATGGGATCCTACGAAATCGGTCTAAATAACGAACTTGAACGTGTGCAGCGAAGATCGGCAAGATTTGTAAAGGGACAATACGATAATTGTATTAGCGTAACCAGTCTATTAAATGAATTAAATTGGGAATCATTGTCAGATCGCAGGTTGAAATTTAGACTTAATCTCTTAAATAAATTCCAAGACCATATTTCCAGTGATGACGTTAAAAAGATGTTGCGAACCCCAACTTACTATGGTAGACTGGACCATAATCATAAAATTAAAGAAATTGATTGCCGAACTAATAGATTCAAAATGTCCTTTTTCCTACGAACAACGGTAAATATGTCCAATCGGAGAGTAGCAATGAATAGCATTGGTAGCTGCATGTTGCTAAGAGTGCTTGAAGCTAACCCTGCTAACAGAATGTTTCAATTTCTCTAATTTTATGATTATGGTCCAGTCTACCATAGTAAGTTGGGGTTCGCGAAATATTTTTAACGTCATCACTGAAATTATTGTCTTGGAATTTATTTCTAGATTAAGATTAAGTCTAAATTTCATCCTGCGATCTGACAATGATTCCCGTTTTAATTCATTTAATAGACTGGTTACGCTAATACAATTATCGTATTGTCCCTTTACAAATCTTGCCGATCTTCGCTGCACACGTTCAAGTTCGTCATTTAGACCGATTTCATAGGGATTCCATACTTGTCCCATAATTGTCGTGTAATTACGCACAAACCCTTTTCAGTCGAGTTTCATTGAGAGCTGAATTTAAGCAAATAGTCCTAATTCTATTAACTCGTTAGCGTCGTTAAGTCGACAAATGATGCCTGGCAGTGTGTGATACATTTCTTACTGCTAATTAATTTGTTCCTTTGCCAAAGAATTTTCTGATTGGAACATCAGTGTATATTAGTGCTGGAAACTTGTTAATGTCTTTAAAAGTGTGAATTCCACGCTTTGGCCACGCTTGGAAAGTTTGTTGAGCACCAAATCAGACATTTCTCTTCGTGGATGTTACATCAAGTCGACACTATTCAAAACAAACGGTAAAATCTTCCATTTTACCACTGCCGCTAAAATAAACTTCCATCGATGCTAACGTGCCCCAGGGATCGATTTGCAAAACTAAAATCTTATATTGCGGATTAGGTGACACATTTATATTATTAGTAATTGAATTTTCCAGTCTGGGAATACAGCGCCGTTGATGTGCGGAAGTATGCGAAAGAAAAGTCATCACCATCGGTCATCATCAATCCCAGACCTTGTTCTTATAGTTTCATCATCATCATCGGTCAACAATCCTAGGATTGGTTTGATGCAGCTTTCCACTCGATTCTTCTATCGGCCAAACTTTTCATTGTGACGTAATTCTTCTCTTTTACATCCTTCACAACCTGTTCCATTTATCTCATACGAGGCCAGCCTTTTTCATTTTTCCCGTTCACTTTTCCCTCGACGATTGTCTTCATCAGGCCATCGTGTCTTAAGATCTGGCCGATTAGATTGTCCCGTCTTCTTTTTAATGTATTTCAGTAGACATTTCTTCTCTCCCATTCTTCTTAACACTTCTTCGTTTGTCACTCGGTCGATCCATTTTATCTTCATCATTCTTCGGTAGCACCACATTTCAAATGCTTCCAGCCTGGACTTCTCTGCTCCTGTCATTGTCCATGATTCGTTGCCATATAGTAAAATGCTCCAGATGAATGTTCTAATGAAATGTTTCCTCACTTCAATGCTTGTATTTGCAGCTGTAAGCTGAATCTTCTTCTGGTGAATTGTCCTTTTCACTTGGGCAATTCTACTAGCAATTTCTCTTATGCTTCGTCCATCGCTGGTTACTCGGCTTCCCAGGTAGCAGAACTCTTCCACCTCCTCGATTTTTTGTTTTCCTAGTTTAACATTGGTCCTGGCTTCCTCTCTCCTACTGCATACCAATACCTTAGTTTTCTTTTTAGTGATCTTCAGATGATATCTGGTCATTGTTCTTTGCATATTTCCTAGTTTCATCTTTAAATTTCCTTATGTACCATCACGAAAAATAGCAACTATGAGTATATTACTTGAAAGTTAAGAAAGATCCGTGCTTTTCATATTGCATCGATGTTTTCCTTTTCGCGATATCCAAAAGCACGAATGAAATGTCTCTTCTTTCAATCGACGGCGGGACCTCCTTACATCTACATCTACATAATACCCTGCAAGACACCATAAAGATGTGCGGCAGGGGGTGAACTCTCACCAAACATGCACTACATATCATGCATAAAGAAGGATTAGTACTTGTATAGGTACTGTTCAAAACTGAGTCTTTTCTATGACCCTTATGACCCATAATTCCCTTAAATACCTTAAATATGACCCTTAATTCGCTGACGTCGTCACATCCCCTCCATCCCCTCACACTCAACCTGACACCACCCCCTCGCTTCGAGTCGTGATTTCTTTTACAAAGCGAGCCGCCACAGCCCCGCCCACAATGCACCTCGCTCAACTCCCCCCCCTTCCCCTTTCCTTCACGCGACCCCCCTTTTGTCCTTGCCCTTCAATGGCCCTGCCGCGCGGAACGGGCACCCTCCCTCACGACGCCACACGCTGCTCTTCTTTTTTTTCTTACTCGCACCGTTCTCCACGAAATGGGGGGGGGAGGGAGGATTGGTGTTCCTCGGAGTGCAGATGAATGAAGTCTCTTTACCCCCCGTGCGGTCGAGTCGGGCGACATAGAGAGAGAGAGAGAGCTTTTCATTATCAGCCCTGCTGAACAAAGAGATACATTTGCGTCCGATTCATTCCAGAATTTTATATGAACAACAGAAGCAGAAATTTAGTTCCAGCAAAACTTTTTTTTTTCTTTGCATTTAGGCATGCACACCTGTTCTCGGTTCACCCCCTGCCTCTCTCCCTGTTAATTTGCAGGGTATTATGAGTGAGGATGTCGATGAGAAGTGCAGCCGTATGTACAACATTCCGGGAAGGACAGAACGTATACTTTTTGAGCACAGCTTGACTGTACACACACATTATATCCATTCTCGTATTATCTAGTGCATCTATATCTACACAATGACCTGCAAGTAATCGTAATGTACGAGAAATCAGCTACTTGATTCCCTTGTAAGACCTCATTTGGAATATGCTGTCAGTGTATGGGATCCCTACGAAATCGGTGTAAATAACGAACTTGAACGTATGCAGCGAAGATCGGCAAGATTTGTAAAGGGAAGGTACGTTAAACTCTATTAGCTTAACCAGTCTATAAAATGAATCAAATTGGGAATCATTATCAGATCTCTGTACACTATTGCGTCATTGTAAATACACGAAGCTGACTTTTGACTACCTTATTGATATTAATTATATACAGAAGGAACAGGAGAGAACCTATGGTAATTCGTAGTGTGATGAAGATCTTGGACCAGAAGTCCGCTATGAGTTACCCAGAAGATTAAGCCAGTTCCTCAGCCTCAGATCTGATATCATACCTAAATATTATTAGAATATGAACTCACTGACAAAGAAATAGTATATTTTCACTGAGGTCTCTGCGTGTATTGTTCCTAAACTGAAATAAAACCGGTAATTAGACAATAATATCATATTATAAGTCCGCAGACCTAACTTCCGAAAAGTGAATGGACTCTTTTGCCTTTTCATTGCCTCTCAGCTATTCTTTGGATGAATTCCTGCTTACTGTTGACAGTGTCGTCCATACGGCGGTTTGTTTCAGTCTTCAGTAATCGTGACTTCCATGTATTCTACGCTTTCGACGCTTCCGTTTTGGACTTCGCTGGTACTCTAAGGTTGTTTATTTCCGGTTTTCCTCATCGTGATACACGTAGCATTAGTATGTTGGGAGCTCCGACTGTTGAGGTTATGTCACTTACTGCTAACTAAACTAAGTTACTAAATTGGGATTAATGCTGAGGAAAAGATGGCATCCCAGCACGAGGCGGGATTCAAACTCCGGGCGTTGAGGTCGCCAGGCCGGTCTAGTTGCCTTCCCTCCGTGCTACCGCAGGTAATGCTTTCCATAACTCACATGACAGAAGGTACCAAGGAATCCTTAGAGAATGTTCAACCGAATATATTAGCTTTGAATGAGTATTTCAGAACTCTACCGTACCAAAAAATATTTTCTAGAAATTTGTATTTATGACAACTGGTCATAAACAATTTGCAGGGGGAAATGATGTTCTCAATTTGCATCTGCACGACATCTACATCTACTCGGTACCCTGCAAGCCACCGGGAGGGTGTGTGGTACGGGGTGAAGATCATTAAGCATGCACTTTTGACATCCAAACAAGCAACTATAGGGTCTTATTCAACTAGATTGGTAGTATTTATAGTATTTAAGGGATTAATGCATGAATTATGCACTACAGACTACTCTATAATATTTCCCCTACCTATCCCTTTGCTATGTTGCCTATTCTGTTCTCTTATAGTACGGGGGAAAAATAACATTTTGAATCTATCAGTATGACAATCAATCTCTCTAATCTTATTTATCTGGTCCAATCTAGCATTATACTCTGGTGTTTTTAGGCCCTACATTAAATTCGCAGAAACAGTAGATGATAAATTGCATATCTTAAATTCACTAATGATATATCTCTTAGACAAATTTGCTCCAGAAAAAATAATACGGTTCATCTACATCTACATCTACACCATACCCTGCAAGCCACCGCGAGGGTGTGTGGCAGGGGGTGAAGATAACCAAGCATGCACTACTAACATGCAAACTAGCAACCATATTCTCTCATGCAACTTGATTGTTAGTATCTATAGTATTTAAGGGGTAAGACATGCATCATGCACTACAGAATACTCTAAAATATTTCCCCTACCTATCCCTTTGCTATGCTGCCTATTCTGTTCTCTTATAGTACGGGTGTAAAATGCCATTTTGAATATATCGGTACGACAATCTATCTCTCTGATCTTATTTATCTGGTCGAATGTAGCATAATACGCTGGTGTTTTTAGTATGTGCCTAGCATCTTCAGTAAAGATATCCGATTGAAATTTCTGCAATAGATTTAATCTGTACCTTAACCTACGCTCTGATAATGATATCCACCCTAATTCTTGTATTAATTCGGAAACACTACTCAACCTATCGTAACACCTATTAACAAACCTAGCTGCCTATAACTACAGCATCGTCTGCAAAAGTCTAAGCTTACTACTAACTACGGTACCCAAATCGTTTATGCATAAATGAAATAGAAGAGGACCTACTACGCTACCCTGGGGAACTCCCGATGTGACTTTGATTATGTCCTACATGATCTATCCATCTATGTCAACCCTCTGCTCTCGCCCGCTTAAGAATTCTTTTACCCAACATACAACGTCTTTATTTATACCAAAACTCAACGTCATTGTTGATTCCAAAACTCTATAACTTCAAGATAAATTTATCATGAGGAGCTCTATCGAATGCCTTTTTAAAATCTAAAAATATCGTATTTGCCAAGAACTGAATCCCTTGGATGAATACGAGAAATGCGTATTTAAATTTGGAAGGGGGAAAGGAAGGAGGAGAATAGCTGCCGACAAAGGGAGGGCTTAGACTGTTCTCTCCATTGCTTTTTAAGTCATAAAGAAAAGATAGAGACTGCGCTGGAAAGTCGATTTTTGCCCATTTTTAGTGTGGTGCGGCGCAGAGATGTCACGGAGAACATTTGAGCAATTAGTGCGGAGATGGAGAGAAAAAATATCTGAAAAAGTGCGGAGTTTCATCCTAATTTTGCTTCCCAGAAAAAGTATAGAAAGGCCTTCGACAGGCCTGAGTATAGAAAGGCCTGAGACATGTCGTGGAATTGTAATAAAAGGTCTTTTGGTGGCAAGTCTTCGACGGCGTAGAGTCAAGAAATACTTTCTGTATAATATTGAAAGTAAATATCTCATTTTCTTCTGGGACCGGACTGGAATTCGAGTTCCCTCTTCCCATCTCAAGACCCTGGCTCGGAATTCCGGCATTAGCGAAGTCTTAAGCGTCTAATTTAGTTGAGAACAATCCAAGTTTTTATCACTCCGCACCTACTAGACCGACCATTCCATCCAGGCACGTGCTAGCCAGAAATTTGCTTCGGAGGTGAGGGCGGGGAATTGGCGTAACTTGCAAGAAATCAGCCTTGCCCATTCGGTTCCGTCTATGTTACAAATCTCTTCCCTTAGTTTTCAGCGCTGGGTATTGTCTTTTACAGTGCCCATACTTATCTCTTATCACCGCCAATTTCACGGCTAAAATCAGAATAACAAAATTATTGGGAAAAAATTTCGGGGGATGGCTGAAGCGCCCCCCTGGCTACGTGCCTGACCCCATCGAGTGCTCTTTCGCTTGCAGTGTGCTGAAGCAGGCGTCGGGTGTCCCTTCTCTCTCCCCAATCGACCTCGATGACCTCATGGGACACCCAACGACCGTTGCGTCTCTTTCCATCCACGTCAGAGATGCTCACGGGAAATCTCGCGTATTTTTCGGTTCCTGCATTCCCCGCGAGAGGCACCGCTGAGGTTGGCCGAGGCGATCCCCACCCCACCCCCAAATAATATTGGAGTAACGGTTCCCCCCCCCCCCTCTCCATCCTCCCCCCCCACTCCAATCTCTTCTCCTCCCAAGGAGGCTGGCTCTTCCTCAACCGCTCCTCTAACCGCACACCTCAACCTCACTCCTTCCACTCGCAGACATTCTGCACCCCTCTCGCTTCCTTGGGAATCTCTTACGCCTTCGCCATCTTCGCTGTCCGTATCGTCCGGTGTTAATAATGAAAGGCGCCAAGGGGACTACGGCTTATATCCCATCCGACGGACGGAGTACTGTACTCGACTGCTCTCCACAGAATACTCAAGTAGGGACCAGTACACCAATGTAAAATATCTTCATCTACATCTACACATCTTCACGATACCATGCTAGCCACCGCGAGGGTGTGTGGCAGGGGGTGAAGATCACCAAGCATGCACTACCGACATGCAAACAGGCAACTATAGGGTCTTATGAAACTAATTTGTTAGTCATCATCGTTCGTCACAATCCTAGGATTGGTTTAACGCAGCCCTCCACTCGATTCTTCTATCCGCCAACCATTTCATTGTGACGTAATTCTTCTCTTTTACATCCGTCACAACAGCTGTTCCATGTATCTCATACGAGGCCTGCCTTTTCTTCCCGTTCACTTTTCCCTCGACGATAGTCTTCATCAGGCCATCATGTCTCAAGATATGGCCGATTAATTTGTCCCTTCTTCTTTTTAGAGTTGTCAGCAGACTTCTCTTTTCCCCTACTCCAGTTAGGACTTCCTCGTCACTTACTCGGTGGATTAATTCTATCTTCAGCATTCTTCTGTAGCACCACATTTCGAATTCTTCTGCCTTTTTCTTCTCCGCTGCTCTCATCGTCCATGCCTCACTGCTTTAAGACACATGCTCCAGAAGATTGTTAGTATCTATTGTATTTAAGGGATTAATACATGCATCATGCACTACAGACTACTCTAAAATATTTCCCCTACCTATCCCTTTGCTACGCTGCCTATTCTGTTCTCTTTTTTTGCCATTTTGCCATTTTGCCAAATGCCATTTTGAATCTATAAGTACCTATAAGTATATCTATCTATAAGTATAAGTATCTTATTTATCTGGTCGAATCTAGCATAATACGCTGGTGTGTTAAGTGTGCCTAACATCTTCAGTAAAGCTAAACGATTGAAATTTCTCTAATAGATTTAATCTGTACTTTAACCTACGCTCTGATAATGATTCCCACCCTAATTTTTGTATTATTTCTGAAACACTACCCAACCTATCGTAACACCTTTTAACGAACCTAGCTGCTCTACGCTGCACACTGTCTAGTTCTCTGATCAACCCTAATTCATTAGGATCCCATACACTAGCTGCATACTCAAGGTGGGGCCTAACTAGTGAAAAGTAGCATCGCCCTTTATTTTCTCATCACATTTCCCAAGTACTCTTTTTATAAATCCTAGCTTTCTTTTCGCTCGGCCGCATAATTCCAGGATGTGTCTTCCTCACGATAAATCTTAAGTGATTTTTACACCTAAATACCTTATGGTTTCAACGCTCTCGATCTTCGTGTCATTAATTTTATAGGATCGCTCCATCGAATTATTTCCACTTCGGGATTCAAACCCGGGTCCTCCAGGAGGAAGGGCAGTTCCGCTACACTAAGCCGAGACTCCTCACGGAGCGTGTCTTTCGCATGGCGGAGGTTGAACCTCACCTCGCCTCCGGCCGAAGCAGCGGATTCCGGAGGGACAGAGGGCCGTCGTCCGTTGGAACGGGTGAAGTCGCGCAAAGGTCACTGGGACGGACCGCCACTTACTCCGGCATTCGCCCCTCCAAAGCACTCGGAGTTTGTGTACTGGCCTCTCACATGGCGAGTCCGGGTTCGAATCTCTGCAGTGATTGAGATGTCCCGCTGATTACACCGGGACCTACTTCATCTATCTACATCTACATAATACCCTGCAAGACACCATAAAGGGGTGTGGCAGGGGATGAATTCTTACCAAACATGCACTACATATCATGCATAAAAAAGGAATAGTATTAATATACTACTCAGAACTTCACTGTTTAAAAAAGACAGAAATTGCAAAGCAAACATGCAAAAACATTCTGTTTGTAGGGTTAGCTTTAAGTACTCATACCAAGATGCAGCTACCAATGCTATCCATTGCTACTCTCCGATTGCACATATTTACCGTTATTCAAATCCTTAATTGTACGATGAAAAAAGAACATTTTGAATCTGTCAGTTCGGCAAACGATTTCTCTAATTTTTATGATCATGGTCCAGTCTGCCATACTTAGTTGGGGTTCGCAAAATATTTTTAGCGGCATCACTGAAAATATGGTCTTGGAATTTGTTTAAGAGATTAAGTCTAAATTTCAACCTTCGATCTGAAAATGATTCCCATTTTAATTCATTTAATAGACTGGTTACGCTAATAAGGTTATCATACCGGCCCTTTAAAAATCTTGCCGATATTCGCTGCACACGTTCAATTTCTTTACTTAGACCGATTTCGTCGGGATCCTATACACTGGCAGCATATTCCAAATGAGGTCTTACAAGGGAAAAGTAGATGATTTCTCGTACATGATCGTCACATTTACCCAGTACTCTTTTGATGAATCCCAGTTTACGATTCGCTTGACCCATTATTTCACGTATATGTTTACCCCAGGAAAGATCATTTGTCAGTCTTTTTCCAAGTTATTTCATGGATTCCACGTTTGTCAATTCATTATAACTTATTTTGTAAGTGCTAGAAGGAGAGCTATTCTTTTTCCAAAATTTCATTACAAGAGTACTTGAGTGCTTATTGGAGAGCATTCGAGTTAGGTACTTCGTCCGTCGGATGAGACGTTAAACCGTAGTCCCCTTGGCGTCCTTCGTTAAGAGCAAGCTCATGCCGACGCCGGATTTCCCTCCTTCCATTCTCATACCCTTCCTTCCTGGTCTGATGCGCAACTTTAAGCCACTTTAATATTTTACTCATGGTAAAATAGATTATGAGCTGCATGAAATAGCCGCCCATAATCTATCTGTTGAAGAATCAATAATATAAAACCCATTTAGCTTCAGAATGGCCATTACTACAACCTCACACTTTCATGAATCCACAAATTTTTCAGCATGACTAATGTCATCTTCACGGCTGGTGACCACTCACATCCCCTGCCACTCTCCCTTGCGGCGCATCAACATGCTGTGATGCATGCGGATTTGGTTTTTCTTTGAAGAGCGAAGGACTGCCTCTCAATCCTCCCCACTTTCATTCGTCCGTTTTTATAATCTACCGAAAATCCTTCATTCGGGATTCCGGTGAATAATCCAGGGAGCATGGAAGGGGTGCGTGTTGTTTGGAATGGCGGGATATCTCATCGTGGCCAAAGGGAATGGAAGGTAGGAAGTGATTTTCCCTCCCTCCCTCCCTTTGCAACCTTGAATCTGACAGACTTCAGCCGGGGAAGATGTAATCTGCCTGTTAGAGCGACGAGGTTAGTCCTTGGAAAATAAGGCCTCCAGTGATTCGCTTCCATAAAAACATAAAACTTGTTCGGGTCGGAAATGGTCGATTTTCGATCGCTCTGAACGGGAAAAGTGACTGCTTCCTCAATAGAGGGCCCTCAGGTTAATCAATTGTCCCAGCAGGATTCCTTTATTTGGGAATAACTGCAAAGTGGTAGGTAGAGCGCTTTCTTATACGAAGGAGACAGTAGCATTTTCATGTGCTGCTGAAATCACTAAAGCGACAAAGGGTATGCCACGCTAGGATGAATTATGCAGAACGGGGTCTACCGGTAGAGGAAAAAAATGAGCTAGTTCAAAACTATAAAAAATCGAGAGCATTAGCAAGGAAATCATGTCGGCAAGCGTTATCACATTTCAAGAGCAAGATGTTAGGAGAATATTTAGATAGCAATCCCAAAGCGTTTTGGTCATATGTGAGAGAGCTTCAGGAAAATAAGTCCACAGTGCACACACTTAAAAACGATAAAGGAATCAGAGTCACCAGCAGTGTAGAAAAAGCCAATACTTTAAACACCTTCTTCCAAAGTGTATTCAACTCATCGTCACATAATGCAGTGGAACCAACGCCGAACACTTTCAGTGAGCAAATGCCCGAAATAAATATTTCATGTCGCGGAATAGAGCAGCAGTTAAAAAGCATAAGTAAAAACAAATCACCAGGTCCCGATCAAATTCCTTCCAGAGTACATAAAGGATTAGCTTCTGAAATAGCCCCCTATCTAGAATAAATATTTATTAAACAGTAAAGAACCACACAATCCCCATAGATTGGAAAGTAGCTAACATTACACCAATATTTAAAAGCGGTGATAGGGAAGTACCAAGTTACTACAGGCCCATTTCACTCACGTCAATCTCTTGTAAAATATTTGAGCACATTGTAGTCAGTTCGATCATGGGGCATTTGGATAGTCAGGGATTACTCATAAACAGCCAGCATGGGTTCCGGAAAGGTAGATCCTGCGAGAGACAATTAGCTTTATTCTTACACGAAATTTTAGTCTACGGCGAAAACAGTACTGAAGTTGATGCGATATTTTTAGATTTTAAAAAGGCTTTCGATAATGTTCCTCCTGATAAATCAATCTTGAAGTTAGAGAGTTTTGGTATAAATAAAGACGTTGTATGTTGGGTAAAAGAATTCTTGAGTGGGCGAGAGCAGAGGGTTATCATAGATGGTATCATGTCGGACACTATTAAAGTCAAATCGGGAGTTCCCCAGGGTAGCGTAGTAGGTCGGCTTCTATTTATTTTATACATAAACGATTTGGGTACCGTAGTTAGTAGTAAGCTTAGACTTTTTGCAGACGATGCGGTAGTGTACAGGGGTATATCAAAAGAAGAGGACAGGAAATCGCTTAGCTAGGATTTAGATGCAATTCAAGAGTTGTGGGACAAATGGCAGTTAGAACTTAACCTTAAAAAGTGTGTAGCTATCAATTTTTGGAGGAGGAATAATTCGATAGAGCGATCCTATAGAATTAATAACACGAAGATCGAAAACGTTGAAACCGTAAGATATTTAGGTGTAACAATCACTAAGGATTTATCGTGGGGAAGACACATCCGGGAAATATGCGGCCGAGCGAAGAGAAAGCTAGGATTTATAAAAAGAGTACTTGGGAAATGTGATGAGAAGACAAAAGAGCGATGCTACTTTTCACTAGTTAGGCCCCACCTTGAGTATGCAGCCAGAGTATGGGATCCGAATGAATTAGGTTTGATCAGAGAACTAGACAGTGTGCAGCGTAGAGCAGCTAGGTTCGTTAAAAGGTGCTACGATAGGTTGGGTAGTGTTTTAGAATTAATACAAGAATTAGGGTGGGAATCATTATCAGAGCGTAGGTTAAAGTACTGATTAAATATATTACAGAAATTTCAATCGGATAGCTCTACTGAAGATGTTAGGCACATATTAAAAACACCAGCGTATCATGCTAGATTCGACCAGAGAAATAAGATTAGAGAGACAGATTGTCGTACTGATAGATTCAAAATGGCATTTTCTCCCGTCCTATAAGAGAACAGAATAGGCAGCATAGCAAAGGAATAGGCAGGGGAAATATTTTAGAGTAGTCTGTAGTGCATGATGCATGTATTAATCCCTTAAATACTGTAGATACTAACAATCTTGTTGCATGAGACCCTATAGTTGCTTGTTTGCATGTCGGTAGTGAAATACTTGATGATATTCACCCCCTGCCACACACCCTCGCGGTGGCTTGCAGGGTATAGTGTAGATATACTTGTTGCCTGTGAGTGAGGGATCTTGGATTAACTGAGAGGCTTGGATGAAGTCAACGCCAGAGGGAATGATGGATGCAATTTTAACTGATAATAGGGGATACTTCTTTGAGAAAGAAAATTGTTATATTGCTGACCACGTCGTGAGTGATACCTTTTAGTGAAGGCTAGGTGAATATATGTTCCGGAGATGATTCCTCGATGTTCGTGAGTTGATATGCTTGAAACGGGATTCCACTCGTAAGGCATAGCTCATGTGATTATGTTTCTTACTGTCCGCGCCAAAATCTTGTAGACTCCATTTTAAACCTAAATAACTCCGAAACCGTTCATCGGATTTAACGTTATTTACATAGTAATTTAGATAATTTTGTTGTTGACTGACTACGTTGTTAGAATAATTTTTAAAAACAAATTTTGGCCCTGTTTCTTACGTTCGAGTAAAAAACGGCCCATTTTTTTTGCTCTACGGCGCCATGCGTCACTTTAACGTCTAATAACTTACAAGCAAGGAGTTTGACCATAACTTATTTTTAATAATAGGTAAATTATATCTTTGTTATTACGTCTACGAAGTTTCAAGGTTTTAACTTTAGTACTTATTGGCATGCTATTCCATTTACAACCGCACTTCTTCTTGGTAACAATACATCATGGCGCCAAGAGAATAAAACTGTCATCTTCCTCTTTAAATTTCCAGAGCGAATCAGTTATTATCATTTAGCTGAAGTTAGCACCTTATTTTATATCGAACTTTATGTTTCCTGAAACAACGCAGCGCAGAAAAAGCGCAGCGTTGCCGGCGGAGTGTCCTGCTCTGGGGCCCTATCAGGGTCCCTATCAGCTAAGCAAACGGAAAACGGAATCGGGGGTTCAAAAACGGAAACACGTCACTCTCACGGAAAGATCGCCAAAGTCGCGATCAGCTAGGCACTTTCTCGGAAAGATAGTTCGCTTTGCTGGGAAGTTATTAGACGTAAAAGTGACGCAAAAGTAGCGCTAAAAATGGGCCCTTTTTTACTCTAACGTAAGAAACAGGTCCAAAATTTGTTTTTAAAAATTATTCTAGCAATGCAGTCAGTCAACAACAAAATTATCTAAATTACTACGTAAATAACGTGAGAATCCGATTAACTATTTCGGAGTTATTTAGGTTTAAACTCGAGTCTACAAGATTTTGGCGCGGACAGTGGTGCTATAAAGGTGAAGGAAGAGTTCTCTGAATTGTAGCCTCGCCCTCGCCGAGGGTCGAAATGTAGCTCGCCCTGAAGACTGTCGGAACGTCGCCGGTGCGAAACATCAGTGCGGGCCCAACGGGAAACCCAAGAACCTTCCTCTAGTCAGTGCGCAACGAAATCTCAGATCCTTCATTAAATAAAAGCTTTCTCAGCTGCAAGCATTTTGTAAACGGACGCTAGAGTTAGAACTGAGAAACAAGAGCGGTATTTGGGTTAGCGGGGGGGAGCAGGCCTGGGCTATATATCGATATATCGTGAAATATCGCGATATTTTAATATATCGCCAATCCGATTTTGAGTTATAAAAATTGACGATATATCGTTGCTCGATAAATATCGTCTTATCGTGCCCCGCTTTTTTTTCGGGGCACGATAAATATCGCGATAAATATCACGATTAATATCGCCATACAATATCATGATATCGCGTCCCGATATATTATCACGATAAATATCACGATAAAAGATCGTGATATTGCGCCGGTTAATCGTGTCGGAAAAAGACAGTCGTTGAGTTAGCCTTCGCTTAAGCTGGAGCAATTACGTTTGAAAACTTACTATTCTGCCATCTGCTAATTCACATTCTCAAAGCAGTTCTCTGTCAACTCTCTCTTTCAATTCCAGTGGTCTGATAGTTTATAGATGACGCCATGTTCAAATTTTGGAAGGAACTGAAAACAACTGTTTGTAAATTAGCGTATGAATTGTCCGCTGATCTAAAGATATCGAAACAAAAACTCAGCGAACAAACTGTTCGGCTTGCTAGAATAATGTGATCTTACTTTAGATGATTACCAAAAGTAACTTTCAGTAACATGCATTATTCTTATTGCTTTACACGTAGTAATGCAATATCGTGATATTTTATCGGGACGCGATATCATGATATTTATTGTGATCGCGATATTTATCGTGCCCCTATAAAATATCGTGCACCGATAAAATATCGGGGCAGGATAAGACGATATTTATCGTGACGATATGAGTTATCGTTATCTTCACCTTACGACATGCTAAAATTATCGTATCCCGATATTGAATTATCAATATCGCCCATGTCTAGGGGGGAGGTCAGGGGGGGATGGAGAGGAATCGCCATGCACAGGGCTGGACGTTAGTGCATAAGAAAGGCAGTGTTTGCTGGTGAGAGTGAAAGGCCTGGGGACAAGAAGTAATTCAGCAGGCAATCGCAGAATGAAAAAAAGAGGCATAACTCTGAATAACTGTGGCTTAGGATGAACAAAAGACGGATATATGTGGTAACCTGTTGCGTACATCGAAAGGAAACGAATGATTTCGAAAATGCCATTAAAGAGAGAATAAGGAAAAAATGTGTGCTCGCCTGAGGCTGAGAAAACGGAGGACTTTTTAATGGAAAAGGCGATTGTGGGCCGAAGAATGACGAACATGTGCGAGAAACCAGCTACTTTTTCCTTGTTATAGACCTCATTTGGAATATGCTGCCAGTGAATGGGATCCCTACGAAATCGGTCTAAGTAACGAACTTGAAAGTCTGCAGTGAATATCGGCAAGATTTGTAAAGGGCCCAGCATGATACCCTTATTAGTGTAACCAGTCTATTAAATGAATTTAAATGGGAATCATTGTCAGATCGCAGGTTGAAATTAAGACAATCTCCAAACAAATTCCAAGACCATATAGTCACTGATGGTGTTAAAAATATTTTGCGAACCCCAACTTACTAAGGTAGACTGGACCAGGATTACAAAATTAGAGAAATTGACTGCCGAACTGACAGATTCAAAATGTCCTTTTTTCCACGCACAATCAGGGATATGAATAGCGGTAAATATTTACAATACGAGTGAATCAATCCTTAGCATAGGTAGTTGCATGTTGGTATAAGGACTTGAAGGTAACCCAAATAACATGATGTTTTTGCATTCTTACTTTGCTATTTTTATCTTTTTAAATATTGCAGTTTAGACTAAATTATTAATACTAATCCTTTTCTATGCACGATATGTAGTGCATGTTTGGTGAGATTCACCCCCTGCCACACACCTTTATCTACGTCTACATAATACCCTGCAATCCAACACAAAGGTGTGTGGCAGGAGGTGATTTCTCACCAAACATGCACTACATATCATGCATAAAAAAGGAATAGTGTTAATGTACTAGTCAGAACTTCACTATTTAAAAAAGATAGAAATCGCAAAGCAAACATGCAGAAACATTCTGTTAGTAGGGTTAGCTTTAAGTACTCATACCAACATGCAGCTACCAATGCTGTCCATTGCTACTCTCCGATAGGACATATTTACCGTTATTCGTATCTCTAATTGAACGAGGGAAAAAGGAAATTTTGAATCTGTCAGTTCGGCAATCAATTTCTCTAATTCTATGATTGTGGTCCAGTCTGCCATAGTAAGTTGGTGTTCGTAAAATATTTTTAACATCATCACTGTAAATATTGTCTAGGAATTTATTTAAGAGATTAAGTCTACATTTCAACCTGCTATCTGACAATGATTCCCATTTTAATTCATTTTATTGATTGGTTACACTAATGTAATTATCAAAATGTTTATTGGCTTTATGTTAGCTTGCAGGGTGTTACGTAGATGTAGATGAATACCTTTTTCCTATTGGAAGACGGGAATATGCGTAGGGACTGAAGCTAAGGCATATGAATTAGGAATATTGAAGGCACATGAATAGGAAATTCGAATTGCGTATTTATTACGAGCGATTAATAATATATATTTTCACAAATTAGTAATAATGCTAGTTGGAATGGTTAAGTTTAAAAGTGATTGAATTCTCATCTGTTAATGTTTTTTTAAGCAGCCTCCATCTCCGTGAGATTGTTTTTAAAGAGCGAATATAGAACGTATGTTTTCTCTGTATCAAGCGTTTTCTATGCGTGTTGGATTAATGTTAACTTATTTGTCTTTTCAGGTGAGTTCTGAGTCAGTCCTCTTCTCTCTGTTTTGTGTTTGCTGCCTCATGGAGTAAGTACATACATCTTTAAGATCTTCAATTACGAGATGATTAAATTTCTCTTTAAGGTGAGCTTTGGTGGCGGTGAATATTTCGTGGTATTCCACAGTGAATATTAATTACAACCCCATACTTTATTGGGTGCCTTATAAAGGCTAATTTTTTCCACATAATAATAATTCCACATAAACCCCGTCAGTGGTAATGTCAAAGGATTTAAAAAGATTAATATTAGTTCAATAGTTATTAAATGTATCTCCCACTCTCACTCAGGGATTCAACCCGAATGTTGATAAAAAAAAATACAAATATATATGCAGTAAATCCAAATTGTATAAAAAGCGTTTCAATATTCCAAAAAATTTGAGAGATAAATAAAAAAATATTTAATCACAAGAAACATTATTGAATTTTTATTCTTAGTAAAAGTATTTCACGACAAAAAATGCTTGAAAAGATGCGTAGTATACAAAGGTCACATAAATCTTAGGATTCAATGCAAAGAACCATTTTTAACGAACAATGCTGTCCACCAATCGTACAATGCTGTCCACCAACCAAATCGGCTTACCCAGAAAACATGTTCCACTGCCGGTATTCAAACCCGGGTCCTCGGGGGTGGGAGTACAATTATTATACTCTATCCGTTGCTTACGCGTCTGCATTGCCGACGAAATTAAGGGCACTTCCGTCCGAGATGAGAGGATGGGGATGGATGGATGGAAGGGTAAGGTGAAAAGCCCGCAGTCGGTATAAGCCTTCTCTATAGGAAAGGAGCCAAGGGGACCACAGATTAAGGCCCCATCTTACGGTCTGAGTACTCAACTCGTATGCTCTCCAAAATACACTGATGCCGGAGTCAGTGTACCAACGAAATTCTCCACTTGTTCGGAACCCAGGTCCACTGGATGAGAGGCCAGTACAAACTACTTCTGCAAACATCTGAGAACCTATCTATCTTCTGCGAACGTCTAAAACATCTGAGAAAGTACTCGTAGATTGATGGAAGATGTTCGGTTTCCCTCGCCACATGGAAGCAGCAATTTAATTTTTGTTTTCTACGTGACTGCCGTGAACGGTGAAGGATTCTCAGGGATCTTGGGAAACGCCACCGTTGTAGGATGTTATAATTAGAGATGGGCAACTCGGTAAATTACCACGGTAATTTTCGTAAATTACCAACACCCCTGAAAATTACCGTAATACACGACAATTTTCAGAAAAGTTCTTTTTCAGAAAATTTCTTCCTCACGAAGAAACCTTTGGAATGGGTGATATTATAAATGAAGTAGCTAAAAAGATTTTGTTTACATTGTGTCCGTGATAAAGTAAATAAAATAAAATAGTAAAGAATAAACAGAGTAAAATAACAAATGCACATTGCGCCAAGGTATGTCTTTGGAACTAAAATGTCTCATGGTGTGACAAAAGAGAGGCAAATTGCGTGTTGCTGCCAACTTCGTTTTAATTTTTTCAATGAGTTACAATAGATGAACGTCGTGATATGTTTGATATAAGCATTGGCATTTATATCTCAATGCTATTTGATTTCGTTTTGAGTCCTCTGATAAGGATTTGCAGCTCAAAACTTAAAATTACCGGAAAATTACGGTAATTTTCGAAAATTACCGTAATTTACCTCAATTGAAAATTACGGTAATTTACCCATCTCTAGATATAATATCCTTGTGGGTATCCCTAAATCAAAAGGGTCCGATCTGATGTCGAAACCTGGTGTAATGCTGAACTGCTGATATTTAGCGCACGTATCACCCCAGTCGCTCTTTAATTCTAATTTCTCGCCGGATAAGGCCTGCTCGACTTACTCCACAAAGATGTATCGCGACTCCTGTGGCAGTCAGGTTGGACGGGTTTCGAAATCCTTTTCCCCGAATAAGGGAGTCTTGGGAGGCGGTTACCGAGGCCGTCTGGACGGGTCGTAAGATTTGGGTCGGAGGGAAGGAGCTCCCAAAAGGCATTCGCCAAGGCACTGAGACGCCCTCTTCTTCTGAGGAGTCTCAGTGCTCTGAGATCTGTGAAAATCCCATATTTTTTTAGATTTTAAAATTCTTCTTTTATAGGGAAGAACCTAGTAACTACAGACCCATCTCACTCACGTCAATCTCTTGTAAGATATTTGAGCACATAGTAGTCAGTTTCATCATGGGGCATTTGGATAGTCAGGGATTACTCATAAACAGCCAGCATGGGTTCCGGAAAGGTAGATCTTGCGAGACACAATTAGCTTTTTTCGTACCCGATATTTTAGTCCACGGCGAAAGCAGTACTGAAGTTGATGCGATATTTTTAGATTTTAAAAAGGCATTCGATAAAGTTCCTCATGATAAATGAATCTTGAAGTTAGAGAGTTTTGGTATAAATAAAGACGTTGTATGTTGGGTAAAAGAATTCTTAAGTGGGCGAGAGCAGAGGGTTGTCATAGATGGTATCATGTCGGACACAATCAAAGTCACATCGGGAGTTCCCCAGGGTAGCGTAGTAGGTCCGCTTCTATTTCTTCTATACATAAACGATTTGGGTACAGTAGTTAGTAGTAAGCTCAGACTTGTTGAAGATGATGCGGTAGTGTATAGGGGTATATCAAAAGAAGAAGACAGGAAATAGCTTAGCAAGGATTTAGATGCAATTCATGAGTGGTGCGACAAATGGCAGTGAGAACTTAACCTTAAAAAGTGTGTAGCTAGCAATTTGTGGAGGAGGAATAATTCGATAGAGCGATCCTATAAAATTAATAATAGGAAGATCATGATAGATAGCATGTCGGTAGTGCATGCTTGGTGATCTTCACCCCCTGCCACACACCCTCTTGGTGGCTTGCAGGGTATCATGTAGATGTCGATAAATCCTGTCTTCGGTTGATCAAGTTCGCGAGATGTTTTTTTTTCCTAGACTTCTCAGTGCCTCCCTATCAGACACTTAAGGCTTTCCATATGATATTTGTCTTTTTAAAATATATTCTATCGAATTATTCGTAGTCATAACAACCCTACTAAGTCTATTTTTCCTTGGTGTTGGGGAAATATCCCATTTTCTCTTTTCTTCGGAAATAACCGCGTCACTCAAAACATTTTTTGGACTCTTTCTCGGATCGCCAGAAAGCCTCTCAAAAATGATAATAAAGGTTTTAGAGATTGAAGATTACTGGGCATTGTTGTTTACATCTTTCAAAGAAAACATAAACGCATGAATTGAACACGCAAGTATTTCGATAAGCATTGCGATGGGTGCTACACAAATCTCCTCATAAAATGAGAATGCAAGCACTTGAAGCATTGTTGTTCGATGACGGTGTTATTTCCTTGACATCCATACCTCGAAACAAACAGCGGATCGATTTTGACGTTACGTCATCGGAAAAAACGCTATGTCAAGGCTCTGGGTTTTTATTCTCCTCTGTGGAATCTTGGATTCTGTTTGGTGATAAGTAAACCTTCTCCGTTGCTTGCAGAAAATTTGACGACACTAATTCTTAACATTTTTCAAGGAAAAAAAGGCGATCCGCAATTATGAGTTAAAAATCCATTGAAAAATCTTCAAACCTTAATCAAATATTAAGACCTCCGTAGTTCGGTAGAAGTATTCCATCGCGTCATGCATTGCAGGTGAATGCTTTCGATTGAATTTCAAAATATCACGTAATTCAAAAAAGCTTCATTTATAATTATATATGTAAGGATAGGAGATTACTTACTTCCTCGTGCCATGTGCTAGCGTAGGTTTATTACAACTCCGTGCATTCACGTGCAACCAGCCGGCCGGTAAAATACATTAATTATCAAAATATTCATTTTGGTAATAAAAACTTAGCCTTTTCAGGTAATCGTGGATGAAAATACTTGCATGAAATACTATTGGCTACCAGAATATCGAAATGTTGTAATCGGATTCAACCGGATAGTTTATTTTTCATGTAATAATGGGCAGATTCTAGTAGCAAAACGGACGATGAGAATGAGTTGTTGATGCCAAGGTTGAATATAGTATTATGTTTGTAATTAGTTATATATTTATATTGATAATGAAGCTGCATTAATTATATATTATTTAAATGCATGCTATGCGTACATATTAAAAATAAATATTAAGTGAAAAGATTCTGTAACTTTGTTTTCAGCGACCACGAAGATCCCATGTACACCCAATATCAAGAATGTCGAATGCATATTTCATGGAGGTTGCGAATTAATAATTGCAGAAATATTGGCGAAAAAATTGTCATTCGTTAGCTCTGGTGCTAAATTCATTGTCAGCGTCCTCGATAATAATATACCAGTTTTCTAGTCAATCTTACATTTTTTTCTGTCCTTGGCCATGTTCTGTATCCTGCGTTGTGAGGGCTGTATCATTCAAGACGTTGTTCTCTCATCACACACTCCTGGAGGTGCCTGCTACTCTGACGGAGCTTTCATTAATATATTATTTATTACATTTCCAATGAGTGTCAAGTTTCACGAAACAGGACCGGAGAGTTGCCGATAACCTACCTTTCCTCCATTCGCTCCAATATTAACCGTGGAGTTCTTATTACATACATGTCCCTACTCATAATAAGTTTACACTGCAATAGATATAACACCAATGTGTGATTTCATTGGGTTCTTATGCTAGCAACTAGTGAATAAAGAGATGTCATGTACTAAGCTTGTAAAAGTGATTGATGGGACATGGAAAATAATGTGTAATACGGCTGTTGATTCATGTAACTGCGCACAAATAGGCTATTTACCCGCTAAAGCATGAGAAAAATATTCCAAGGTTCAATTCAGAAATGCTTTCATGGATGTGTTACTTATTTCTAATTCATCATCATCATCGGTCAACAATGGTAGGATTGATTTGACGCAGCCCTCCACTCGATTCTTGTATAGGCCAACCTATTCATATTGACGTAGCTCCTGTTTCTAGTTAACTCTATTAATTATGCTTAACTTCTCTCATTGATAGCGTATGACGTCATCACCTACATCTACACGATACCCTGCAAGCCACAGCGGGGGTGTGTGGCTGGGGGGTGAAGATCACCAAGCATGCACTACCGACATGCAAACAAGCAACTATAGGGTCTCATGCAACTAGATTGTTAGTATCAATAGTATTTAAGGGGTTAATACATGCATCATGCACTACAGACTACTCTAAAATATAACCCTTTTGCTATGCTGCCTATTCTGTTCTCTTATAGTACGGGGAAAAATTCCATTTTTAATCTATCAGTACGATAATCTATCTTTCTAATCTTATTTATCTGGTCGAATCTAGCATAATACGCTGGTTTTTTAAATATGTGCCTAGCATCTTCAGTAAAGCTATCCGATTTAAATTTCTCTAATTGATTTAATCTGTACTTTAACCTATGCTCTGGTAGTGATTCCCACCCTAATTCTTGCATTAATTCTGATACACTACTCAACCCATCCTAACACCTTTTAACGAACCTAGCTGCTCTACGCTGCACACTGTCTAGTTCTCAAATCAACCCTAATTCATTAGGATCCCATACACTGGCTGCATACTCAAGGTGGGGCCTAACTAGTGAAAAGTAACATCGCTCTTTTGTCTTCTCATCACATTTCCCAAGTGCTCTTTTTAATGCGTTTATGGTGTTTCGCCCCCTGCCACACACCCTCACGGTGGCTAGCAGGGCATTATGAATATTTAGGTTTTAGATAGCATTCCTACATCCCGTTTCACTCGGTACTTGATCCAGGACAAGGTCGAGAATACTCCATACTATGCTAGCTTTCCAGTATCGCGTGATATAGAACCAGACCTATGCTAGATAACAAATATGATCACTATCATGCAGTCTGAGCTACTTGATGCTCTAGGTACTAGTTTGCAAGTAGGTCCCAGTAGGACCCAGAGGCCATCGACGAATCTCGTCTCGTTACAGACGCAGTGTGATCTTCTCCTTTTTAAATTACCTAGCATCGAAATTCGTTTCGTGGCAAGCGCAAGTCAATGTTCGTGTGATATACATAGGACGGTTCCAATCATTTTCTAAATTCCGTCCTAGATTTCAAGTAGCGGCTAGCATCTTGGTCTGAATCTAGTTTCATGTGAAACAGGCTTTATAGGGCGTACCTACTGGAAGTTACAAGGCACTAGGACTATTGGTAAGACAAAATGTCTAGGACACTATTTGAATCTTAGGCATACAAGGCCATCTGTCTTTCAAATAATGAACAAAATTACTTCCGGAGTAATTATGCGTAAGTTTTAATTGCCATCACGATTGAATGACAAAATAAATCCTTGAGTTGAAGAAACTGCGCTGTACTCAAATTAAAACTTGGAAACACAGCTCTATCAAACCGGAAATAATGGCATAAAATTTATGTATATTTATATGCTTGGAATACAATGTACGAGTTTTATGATCATTTGAATCGAATTGTTAGCAATTGAAATTTTAAAAAAATAAGACGTTTGATGCGATAAACATCGTTCCGACAATCGGTCCGGCATTGTTCTGCGAGCATCGGCGACCTTACGTTGATGTCCTGCCTCTTTAAGTAGATGGATAAGCGTCTTTATTGCGGCGGTATTGAGAATAAAATGTCCCCTCTCCCATCTAACCCCTCGTCAATGCACGAAATATAGCATATATATGCATATATGATATAAACGTTGTTCTAAATACTCAAAAAATATATAAAATTACAATAGAAAAATAATTAAAATTACAATGAGGAAAAAGTAATTAAGATAATATCATAATCATCAAGGGTCAACAATCCTAGGGTTAATTTTAGACGTAGCCCTCAACTCCATTCTTCTATCGGCCAACCTCTTCATATTACTTTTTTTTGCTATGTGTTTTTTATGTGTTTTACTATGGAGTTTTACTATGGTAGACTAGACCATAATCACAAAATTAGAGAAATAGATTGCCGAACTGACAGATTCAATGTCCTTTTTTCCTCGTACTGTTAGGGATATGAATAACGGTAAATGTATCCAGTACGAGTGTAGCAATAGATAACATTGGTAGCTGCATGTCTGTACAAGGACTTAAAGCTAACCCAACTAACAGCATGTTTTTGCATGTATACTTTGCTATTTTAATTTTTAATTACAAATTTTATGCATGATATGTAGTGCATGTTTGGTGAGAGTTCACCCCCTGCCACACACCTTTATGGTGGCTTGCAGGGTATTATGTAGATGTAGATGTATTAACGTAGTTCCTCACTTTCACGTCCTTTACGACCTGTTCTATGTAACTCATATGAGGCCTGCCTTTTCCATTCTTCCCGTTCACTTTTCCCTCGATAGTCTTCATCAGGCCACCGTGTCTTAAGATGTGTCCGATTAAGTTGTCTCGTCTTCTTTTTAGAGTTGTCAGCAGACTTCTCTTCTCTCCCACTCTTCTTAGGACTTCTTCATTTGTCACTCGGTCGATCCATTTCATTTTCATCATTCTTCTGTAACACCACATTTCAAATGCTTCTACCCTTTTCTTCTCCGCTGCTGTCATCGTCCATGATTCACTGCCGTAAAGGAAAATGCTCCAGATGTATGTTCTGATGAACTGTTTCCTTACTTCTAAGCTTGTATTTCCGGCTGTAAGTAGATTCTTCTTTTGATAGAATGCCCTCTTTGCCTGGGCTATTCTACTAACTATTACTTTCTTGCTTCGTCCATCGTTGGTTACTCTGCTTCCCAGGAAACATAACTCTTTCACCTCTTCCAGTTTCTGTTCTCCTAGTTTAACGTTGGTTTTGGCCTCCTCTCTCTCTTGCTGCACACCAATATCTTAGTTTTCTTCTTATTGTTCTTCAGCTGATGTCTGGCCATTGTCCTTTCCATGGTTGTTAGCATCTTATTCAGCTCCTTTTTTTAAGATAATATGACAATGAAAAAAAATAATATAATTGAGGAGAGACCCATGCAACTCATTGCATGGGTAACCCATTCCATGAACTCAAGGATGTCCAGTGAATCGAAAGCCTTACTGAAATCTAGCAAAATAAGTACTGTTACCTCCTTCTTATCCATGGATCTTCTTAAGTCGTCTGATATTTTAGACTAGTGCAGAATTGGTACTGTGTCCACATCTAAAGTCGGATTGAAGCTGGTCAAGTATGTTATTTCAGTTAAAAAAATTGGCCATTTGTTCAAACACAAGGTTTTCAAGAACTTTGGAGAGGATCGGAAGAAAGGAAATAGTGCGGAAATCTTTATCGGCAGGAGAGTTACTCTTTTTTGGAATAGGTCTCTGACTAGAGCACTTTTCCACTGACTTGGAAAATGGTTTTGAAATTGCAAGGAGTCGCGTTTCGAAAGAGGAGGAGCGTTTTGAAATAGCGAGAGGATGTTGGGGATGTATGGGAGGCTTAGAGGGAGCAGTTTTCTTATGAATTCAAGTGGTATACCATCTGAGCCTTGTGCCTTATATTTCAGTTTCTTGAAAGAAGAAAGTACTTTGAGTGACTGGGATGAATTTGAATACTTTTTCGCGAGAGAGCAATCGAGAATTTGTTCCATAGCGTCGCTGGTGAGTTTTTAAGTGTTGTTACTGAGTGAAAGAATTTAAGTTTGGCATTTCTTATTAGCTGTTTCGTTTTATTTCTAAGAAGTTTATATTTGTGAAATGCTTCGACAGCCTGGGTTTTCTTAAATGATCTAAAAGCTGAGTCTCGTTTCGCCACTGAGTGTTTAATTCCTGAATTCAACCATGGTGCAATTTGTTTGGATAACCGAATTATTTTTTCTGGAGTAAATTTGTCTAAGAGATACATCATTAGTGAATTTAAGATATGCAATTTATCATCTACTGTTTCTGCGAATTTAATGGAGGGCCATGGAAGTGTATAAGCTAGGTTGAGTGATTCTTCATTATTTATTTCATTGATATTACGTCGAAGAATGTATTTTTGCTTGAGTTTTGGAGTTCTGCCTGAATACACAATGTATATTAGATCATGAGAAGATATGCCGGGAGCTGGGAGCTGTCCATACGTAATAACTTTTTCTTTTTTAGCTGTAATGACTAGGTCAATCCATGTTGAAGCAGTTGCAGTCGTGTTTGTAGAGCATAGTGGGAGGATGTTAAGGATATTTATTGAGAAGATTCGCCGAAGGTAATTTGTATCATAAGTATTGGCGTTGAAGTAGGCATTGAAGTCTCCTGCTCATATTATGTGTTCATATTCCGTTGAATATTCAGATGTTACAGTATTCAGGTCGGAAAGATGGCCCAATTTGGGTGGCATGTATATTGTGCCGATAAGAATATTAATGGAGTTTATTTTGACTTCAATGAGCAGATATTATGGCCTCTTGCTGTAATTATAATAACTCTTAGCTAGTAGTACATTTGTGTGTTAGTAGTGTGCATTTCTTACAGAAAAAATAAATGTACGAGAAATCAGCTACATTTCCCTTGTTAGACCTCATTTGGAGTATGCTGCCAGTTATGGGATCCCTACGAAATCGGTCTAAATAACGAACTTGAACGTGTGCAGCGAAGATTGGTAAGATTTGTAAAGGGACGATACGATAAACTTATTAGCGTAACCAGTCTATTCAATGAATATAATTGGGAATCATTGTCAGATCGCAAGTTGAAATTTAGACTTAATCTCTTAAATAAATTCCAAGACCATATTTTCAGTGATGATGTTAAAAATATTTTGCGGACCCCAATTTACTATGGTAGACTGGACCATAATCACAAAATTAGAGAAATTGATTGCCGAACTGACAGGTTCAAAATGTTCTTTTTTCCTCGTACAATTATGGATATGAATAACAGTAAATATATCCAATACGAGTGTAGCAATGGAAAGCATTGGTAGCTGCATGTTGGTATAAGGACTTGAAGCTAACCCAACTAACAGCACGTTTTTGCAAGTATGTTTTGCTATTTTTATCTTTTTTTAAATAGTGAAGTTAAGAACAGTATATGAACATTAATCCTTTTTTATGCATAATATGTCGTGTATGTTTGGTGAGAATTCACCCCCTGCCACACACCTTTGAGGTGGCATGCAGGGTGTTATGTAGATGTAGTGTCCTACATTTTAAGTCATTCCCTACGTACACGCCTACGCCACTACTACCACCTTTCCCAATAAGATCATTTCGGTGGAGAGTGTAGCCTGGTAACTCAACGACGCTGGATGGTATGGAGGGCCTCAGCTAAGGGTATGATGTGAAATTTATCACTTGAGATTATTGAGCGCCATTCATGTCACCAGCAAGGTCCTCTCGGCAGACGGCAAACAGCTTTCTTTGAATCGCGCGAATTAACAATCGCAATAAAAAAACCCGCGTGTCCGTCGTCGACCTTTGAATCCGTCCGCTTCTTCCTTTGCTCGAGAATTGCAACGTCTCGGTGTCCTGCGTCCTTAACAGCGTTGCCAAGTGTCTCGTCCTTGCATTCTGCTCGCGAGGACGCGCCCCTTCCACGAACTACCGCGTTGCTAAGCGACGTGCGTTGCCGTCTCCACGCAACCGCGGAAACGATTGCTATGAAGATGGGCCCATTGTTCGCGAGACCCCAATCATAACATTAGTGCGGTTTTTTATGTGAACATTAAGATTGAAGCCGAAGACAATCGAGATACGTTTTGCGGACCTAGCGAGGGCGATTAAGGACATCTAGCAATGCACTTACCTGCAGTACTATCGCAATGGTGTGTGGCAGGAGGTGACTATGTATCGGACCTTCATTGACTTCAACTTTTCAAGTCGTAAGTAAAAAGCAGACTAGTTTTTTAATTTGTTCCGGTTACAATGGAGATAAGATGTTAGATATATATTTAAAGCACCAGCGTATTATGCTAGAGTCCATCAGATAGAGAGATAGATTGTCGTACCAACAGAATTAAAATGTCATTTTTTCCACGAAAATACTGTTGGAGAACACAATAAGCAGCATATCAACATGTACTGTAAAAAAATTGATTTATGTCGACAAAGAAGTCTCTTTTGTAAATTGACAAATGATATAGTTTCTTGATATGTTTCGAGATTTCTGTAAAATTCAATAGATTCCAATGTTTTTTGTACTTTTTCTTTTTGGTTTTCCCTCTAATTATTTTGTTGGGCAAACGTTAAACTCTATAAATAAATAAATCAAATGGAATGGTGGGCGAAATATTGTACATCTACATAATACTCTGCAAGCCAACATAAAGGTGTGTGGCAGGTGGTGAATTCTCACCAAACATGCACTACATATCAGGCATAAAAAAGGATTAGTATTTATATAGGTACTGTTCAAAAGTACACTATTTAAAAAAAATATAAAAATAGCAAAGCATTCATGCAAAAACATGCTGCTAGATTGTAGAGTAGTCTCTAGTGCATTATGAATGTATTAACAACCCAACCCTTTATTTCTATGTAGATACTAACCATGTAGTTGCATGTGACCCTATAATGTAGGATGTTTCATGTAGTACCCTAGTTGTATGTCAAAAGTGCATGTATGGTGATCTTCACTCCCTGCCACACACCCTGGTGGTGGCTTGCAGGGTGTCAGGTAGATTTAGATGTGGATATTAGCTAACAGACTAATTGATTGCCATAGTGACACAATGTCCTTTTTTACCGGCTCCTCAGGTTTGCTTCTGAAATGTATCGTCAGCGTCACTTCCACATTCTAATGTCTTTATTTACATTGCAGTTGTGTTTTGTTTTCGTTCGTGATTATTTACATTTGTGGACGACGGTCAAATATATTTGTCTGGTCAAGCTTGCATGGCATGTAGGTGCTCTTAATATATATCCAGCATCTTCAGGGATCCCGGAAGGAATCCCGGCTTCGGCATTAGCCTGCTCTTAAAGGAAAGGCGCCAAGGGGACCATGGCATAACGTCCCATCCGACGGACGGAGTACTGAACTCGAGGTCTTCTCCAGGAAGCCATCAAGTATATTAGGGGAAGGGAATCAAACCAAGGCCCTTGGGGGGGGGGAGACCCCATCCAACTACACCAACGCGACTCCTCCTCCCTTATCTTTCATAGCAAAATAATCCTGAAATTACAATTTAAGAACAGTAACATTATATCATGGATTAATGATTTTCTACATGATCGGGTGCAAAGGGTTGCTTTGGACGGTGTTACCGCACCGGCAATTAAAGTCACTTCGGGTTTCCCACAAGGTAGAGTGATAGGTCCACTCCTGTTCCTTCTGAACATTATGATATCAATAAGGTGGTAAAAAGTAAGCTTCGTATATTTGCCGATGACGCAGTAGTGTACAGGGAAATTCTATGCCCAAATGAAAAAGAATATTTAAATGATGACCTACAAGCAATTGAAAATTGGTGTGATACATGGCATTTAGAATTAAATTTTTAAAAAGGTCTTGTTATGAATATTTAGAAAAAGAATTGTTATCCTCCTAGCACTTACAAAATAAGTAATGATGAATTAACAAACGTGGAATCCATTAAATATCTTGGAATAAGACTGACACATGATCTTTCCTGGGGTAAACACATTCGTGAAATAATGGGTCAAGCGAATCGTAAACTGGGATTCATCAAAAGAGTACTGGGTAAATGTGACGAACATGTACGAGAAATTAGCTACTTTTCCCTTGTTAGCCCTCATTTGGAATATGCTGCCAGTGTATGGGATCCCTACGAAATCGGTCTAAGTAACGAACTTGAACGTGTGCAGTGAAGATCGGCAACATTTGTAAAAGGACGGTACGATATCCTTATTAGCGTAACCAGTCTATTAAATGAATTAAATTGGGAATCATTGTCATATCTCAGGTTGAAATTTAGACTTATTCTCTTAAACAAATTCCAAGATGATACTTTCAGTGACGATGTTAAAAATATTTTGCGAACCCTAACTTACTATGGTAGACTGGACCATAATTTCAAAATTAGATAAATAGATTGCCGAACTGACAGATTCAAAATCTCCTTTTTTCTTCGTACAATTAGGGTATGAATAACGATTAATATATCCAATACGAGTGTAGCAATGGATAACATTGGTAGCTGCATGTAGGTATAAGGACTTGAAGCTAACCCAAATAACAGCATATTTTGCATGTTTTCTTTGCTATTTTTATCTTTTTTTAAGTAGTGTTTATAAATTTTTAAAAAGTTAAGAACAGTATATAAATACTAATGCTTTTTTATGCATTATATGTAGTGCATGTTTGGTGAGAATTCACCCCCTGCCACACACCTTTACGGTGGCTTGCAGGGTATTATGTATCTTTACTCCGCTCGGATCCCTAATCATCATTATAAATCCCTCTCCTAAACGACTCGATGATGATATTCCTACAGCTGCACCCATCTCCCAGATCTCGACTGAATGACCCCCGATTGGCATTCTGAGAGATCGATTTCAATGCGCTCGATAGAGTCGTTGCTGCTTCCGCTTATATCACCCTATCCCCCTCTCAGATCTTCGCCTCCCTCCACATAAATGCACCCCCGTCATATCCCCCCCCCCACCATATCCCCAGCCACGGATTACTTTCTACTCGCAGTACTACTTCGGACGCCGGCGTCCTTCCCAAACGCCTTCTGGCTGTCTGGCCGGCACGGCTGACTTCCCTGGTTGGGTGCCGCGAACATAATGGCATGTGAGAGGTCTGCGGTCAGTCGAAAGAGAATAAAGGCGCGCGGCGAAGTGTTGTGGTTAAGACCACTGACCTCTCACCACGAAGACCTGGGTTTGAATCCCAAAAGTAGAAGATAAACCGGCCCATAATTATAAGTTGATTGTGGAGAAGGCTTCAGGAGGAGTTCAGTAGCCCGTACGTCGGATGGGACGTTAAGTCTAGGTCCCCTTGGCGCCTTTCGTCCTTAAGAGCAGTCTGATGCCGATTCCAGGTTTACTTCCGGCTTATTTATTTCAGATGTATTAGAAAGTTAGTAAACGTCCTTTCATGTACTATTCATTTTAATTCCTCGTAATCCAGTCCTTTTCTATTTCTACAAAATAGTTTAAATCTACAAGCATTGCTTTTTCTTCAGTTAATCGAGATCTATAGTTCATTCCACCATCTTCAAGTGAGTACTTTTCTTTTTCTTCACATCCCACTCTGCCCGTTTTCTTCATCTGAACTTATTCGCATTCTCTTGCCGATCGAAGTTCCTCTCCTTTGGTCTATCGTGTCTCGAAGCAGTCTAAACTGTAGGTATGCCTCCTGAGTCCTTCAAAGATTATCTCGCGCTCAACAACGAACGCATAGGATTATGCCTCCCTCTGCAGTGATTAGCGCCGTCTTCATCACAGCTGCGCCTCTATATTTAGCTCATGTCTTCCTCTCGACTTTCTAATGTCGCGGTTACTCTCCTTTACATAACCCACTGCCGTGTTCGCCAAGATTGGAGCTCTGAATGCGGAAGTCCCGATCTTTCATAAATGATACTAGCTCGCTGAAACTTCAGTTACATCTGGTGTAAATTGTGTGGATACTAACCATACTAGCTGCATATGACCCAATTACCTAGCATGTCTCCATTAAATATCCTAGTTGCACATGAACAGTGCATGTTTGGTGATCTTCACCCCCTGCCACACACCCTCGCGCTGGCTTGCAGGGTATCGCGTAGATGTAGATGTGGTGTAATTTTGTGGCGCATAGACGTGTTCACTGTAAAAAGTAGATCTGATTTTAAGGTACAAAAGCGATCTGAATTTCAGATGCAACAATTTTAAGACAGGGTATGTTGAATTTCAGCAGTAATATCTTGTCTAAAAATAAGGCAGGTGAACGACTGAAAATCAGACCATCCAGAATCCTGCTCCCTCTGCTTCCTGCTCAACTGCTCCTGTACCAACCATCCATGTTCCTGCCTCTTCCGTACCTTAAATCCGTGTTCCTGCCTTACAACCAGACAGCGCTTAAATTCAGATCGCACTGAAAATCAGATCATATTTTTACAGTGTTGAAAGCGTTAAACATAAGTGCTGTTCACTAAAACATATCGGCATGTTTCTATGCAAAGGCGTAATTTTCACGTGTAAGAAAATATTAGTTCGTGATTTAATTTATTTGAGGCATTGTTCACCTTATGAGAACTATCATATTACGTTATACGATGTAACACAAGTCCCAACACAAATGTGAGGGAAGTGCATTTCCACAGTTGTGTCATTTGTAGCTAATATTTCACGTGCCTCGTGACTACGTGAAATTGAAAAATGGTTAGTTATTAAGTTAGGATTAAATTTTTAAAAATTTCTTGTAATGAATTTTTGAAAAAGAATAGCTCTTCTCCTAGCACTTACAAAATAAGCAATAATGAATTAACAAACGTGGAATCCATTAAATATCTTGGAATAAGACTGACACATGATCTTTCCTGGGGTAAACACATACGTGAAAGAATGGGTCAAGCGAATCGTAAACTGGGATTCATCAAAAGAGTATTGGGTAAATTTGACGATCACGTACGAGACATCAGCAACTTTTCCCTTGTTAGACCTCATTTGGAATATGCTGCCAGTATATGGGATCCCTACGAAATCGGTCTAAATAACGAACTTGAACGTGTGCAGTGAAGATCGGCAAGATTTGTAAAGGGACGGTACGATAACTATATTAGCGTAACCAGTCTATTAAATGAATTGAAATGGGAATCATTGTCAGAGCGCAGGTTGAAATTTAGACTTAATCTTTTACATGAGTTCCAAGACCATATTTTCAGTGATGATGTTTAAAATATTTTGCGAACCCCATAATTACTATGGTAGACTGGATCATAATCACAAAATTAGAGAAATTGATTGCAGAACTTACAGATTTAAAATGTCGTTTTTTCCTCGTACAATTAGGAATATGAATAACGGTAAATATATCCAATACGAGTGTAGCAATGGATAACATTGGTAGCTGCATGTTGGCATAAGGACTTGAAGCTCACCCAACTAACTGTTTTTGCATGTTTGCTTTGCTTTTTTTATATTTTTTTATAAAGAGTGAAATTTAGAACAGCGTATAAATACTAATCCTTTTTTATGCACGATATGTAGGGCATGTTTGGTGGTAATTCACCCCCTGCCACACACCTTTATGGTGGCTTGCTGGGTATTATGTAGATGTAGTCAATTACACTACTGATGGCTAGTGAACGCGAGTATTTCTCGGCTGTCGTCTTCAAGTGGTCTACGCTCGGCGCGCGCAGGAATGCAAAACAGACAAATGACAGTCGCCCTTCGCCCAAGATTAATTCCGTCTATAAATTTCGAAATGTTTGAAATCATTCGCCAGTAGTTCCTCCAGAGCGTGTTGGTATTACGATTGCGGTCCGAGAATTCCTCCCTGTCGAACTCTCTTGGCCCCGAAGAGACCCGGCGTCCGGGGGAGGGAAATGCCCAAAAAATGCGAAAAGTCCTCCCCTCCTATATCGCCTAAGGGTTAACCCCCCCTCTCCGGAGGCCGTAAACCGAATCTTTCTGCCGATCCCAGTTTCCTTTTGAGTTTCCTCCTCCTCCTTCACCGACCTTATTACACGGCGATGTTGTTCCTCTGGTCGCTCGTTCCTCCGGCTGCTGCTGCCGCCGCTGACGAAACCGCGCATGCGCACTGCAGACACGCACACCCCACCCCTCTAAACTTTTTTGAGGTGCCGTTTTTTCCTTACCCTCCCCTCCACCCCCTTTCCCGCCCCCCCCCCTCCCCCCGGGACTCAACTCCTCTCCGCTGTTCGAAGCGGCGGCGCTGCGATCGTCGACGGTTGGTCGGCTCGCCGCTGTTCAGTTGGAGTTCCACGAGAGGGAGGGAGGTCGCAGCGAACAAGTGTTCCTAGTGTGCTCGGCGAATGAGTGTTTTCTTCAATCCCCGCTGCCAACGAAAGGGTTTGCAAGGACTCTGGATGTTCTGCAACGAGGGAGACTTGTACGGCGGTTTCGGTTTTGTGAAACGGTCGCTTGTTTCTCGTCGTGAGTTGGATTATATAGTTTCAAAGTGTCAGCGAATTCTCATCCCGGGTGTGCATTCCTCACGTCTCATCCACCCGTCGCTGACCCCCAGCAGGATATGACCCGCTATCCGCCTTGTGTACCGCGGGCCTCCGGGCTTAGGATGGTGGGGGTTGCGAATTGCGACAAGTGTCGGTGGTGAAGGAGTGTCGCTCCTGACTCGGTGCTTCGGTCGTCTTTATCGCCTGGTGAGATTCCTTCCAGCTTCGTGCCTTCGGGGATTTAAGAGAAGTCATTCCTTGGCGCTCGCTGTTCTTCCAGCGGCGTCGTCGACGAATTGAACCTGCAGTCCATGTCGGATACCACCCCACAACGAAGGGATGATCCTGCTCGTTGCAACGGAAAGTTTACGGAAGTGGTGTCCATTCGCAGCATCGCGGATGATGTGTGTGAGTTCGGCTTGAAAGCGCCTCGTTTCCTGCTTCGGGACTATCGCGTACGCTTCGTTGCAGTGTTCTAGACAGGTGTTTTGTTTACAGCCCCTGTTAGTGTCGCTCCAGACCGCATGGTGCCGCGGTCATCTGTCGCCGCTGCTTTCCCAGATTGACCTGTTGTTGATTGAGTGAATTTCGGAAGTTCCGCGGAGGTCAAGTCGTATTGACCTCCGTGACCTCGGATATCCTCACCTCTCCTCATCGGACGCACAGGATATTAACCGGTGAGTGTTGGCAACCTATGTTATGGTAGCAACTTATACGTTTATCAAGCATTCGGCATGTTTATCGTATGCTCCAATTTATTGTTCGTGTCAGTTTGTGCATTTCTCTGTCATTCGAGAGGAAAATTACTTAAGCTTAAACTGTAACTTTACAGTTTCATTTTAACGTTAGCAGTTGCAAGTGTTCGTGCTTGGTATTTGCTAGATAAGTTGACGAAATTGATGTGTGTAAGTGTAGAGGCCGCTTTACACGATACAATTTCTTGTACACACTCTTGTAGGTATGAGGAAATTGTACCGCGTAAAGCGGCAAATTGTACGAACGCTTGTGCGATTGTCTGAATGACTGAACGGGAAATAGAACCTGTTCTTATTCCATTCAGACAAACATGCAATTTCGTTCAGTTCATACGAGCGTTTGCACAAGAAATTGTTCAAAAACTTGTATCGTGTAAAGCGGCCTTAAAAGAAAAGAACTTTGGCGAATGTGGAAAATTAACTACTATGTGATTCAATCAGACTGCGCCGTAGAGCTGTCTGTCGCTATCAGGGTGATGGTACTTGGTATTTATATTAAATGAATCAAGTAGGGATAATTGCGGCGATGTTTTCTTACAAAGAATCCTTGAAAGAACTCTAAGAAAGGTGTATCTATATTGTCGCTGTCGTCTTGTCCGTCGGTTAAACATGCCATTTTAACATGTATATCATGGTTGTTGTTGTGTTTATGAGAAAGCTGGCATTCATCAAAGAATGCATATGGATGTATAATATATCAGACATCTAATCTCTCGGTGTGCAGGATCCGAGATTATGACGCATTGTATTCTGAAAAAAAGTCCTTCATTTATCATTTAATCATTAGTCATTGCAACGGCCATATTGCATCATATATCAGAGTTGAAGGATGTGCGAATATCAGTAATTCTTTATCTCCGCGACGTGAACAACAGAGTCACTCAGGTTATCTCAAAGTGTGTACATCATGGAGGATCATCTCGTTTGACGTCTAGGTACGACAGCCACGTAAAAATAACTTTGTGGAGGAAAATGGAGAATGCTTTCATTTAACTTTGATATCGCAGATAATAACAATGGTGATTGTTTTTAGAGAATCGGAGTTCACCTCTGCTTACCTTCCTTCCTGCCATCGGTAGATTATTATGCATCTGTGTGCTTGATATCATTAAATCCCCTAGTGTGCTAGATCGGAAAATTCAGCACGATCGTCAATTATGAGTAAGACGAATTAACCTAAGTGCGTCGGATGTTAGACGTAGGATTGCGTCGTTTGCTGGAATGTGATTGTTGAGGAGATAGCAGTGCATTGTGTCTACCAAGTGTGGTTCGGTGATTGTTCACCCCTCACCACCCCCTTGGAGGTGATGAGGCAAGGTCGCACTCTGGGGTGAGGATAACTGCATTCGCAGAACGTTGCGCCAGCCATATCTACATCTACATAACACCCTGCAAGCCACCATAAAGGTGTGTGGCAGAGGGTGAATTCTCACCAAACATTCGCTACGTATCATGCAGAAAAAAGGATTAGTATTTATATACTATTCTAAACTTCACCATTTCAAAAAGATAAGAATTGCAAAGAAAACGTGCAAAAACTTGCTGTTATTTGGGTTAACTTTTGGTGCTCATACCAATGGGGTTCGCAAAATATTTTAACATCATCACTGAAAATATTGTCTTGTAATTTATTTAGGAGATTAAGTCTAAATTTCAACGTGCGATCTGACAGTAATTCCCATTTTAATTAATTTAATGCACTGGAAAGTTCGATCAATTGGGTCCTTTTTTCAGATGAACCTTAAAATAACCTAGAATTAAAATTTTCTCTTACACTGGGATTTTTAAACTCCACTTTAGAAGACTGTTTATGGATAGATTTATGGCTGGGCACAGTTTTTAAATCATCACTGAAAATATTGTCTTGGAATTTATTTAAGAGATTAAGTCTAAATTTCAACCTGCGATCTGACAATGATTCCCAATTTAATTCATTTAATAGACTGGTTACGCTAATAAGGTTATCGTACCGCCCCTTTATAAATCTTGCCGATCTTCGCTGCACACGTTCAAGTTCGTAATCTAGATAGATTTCGTTTGGATCCCATACACTGGCAGCATATTCCAATATTTAAGGCCACTTCGCTTGCTACTTTTCTTGTCATTTAGATATTCGCCATTCTTCTGAAATAGGTATATTGAGGGTTTGCGCATATTGAGGGCTTGTGGCCAAAGGTGGATTACAACCGTACTTGCGTTGGCCACGTTTAGTTTTTACGACGTGATAGTGAGACATCTAAGTACGGTGTGCATGAAAATTGGGAGTTGATTTATGATTCGTTCGCAATCATCGCGGGTTTTCACATGCTGGCGTTCGTGGGCTTTCGAGTTTGAGTGAGTCCAAGGAGAGATTCGATCTAGGAGTTGTTTTGAAATGCAGACGGGGGAAATGCCTTGCTGTCCGGTGGAGGAATCATTGCTAGTATATACCTACCTCGTTCGTTCTCAGCTATCGATGCCAATCCGATCGGTGATTGGTTGTTGCTCGCAACGTTAATGACGGAGTTGGTGGCGGTGGAATGGAGTATCACCTCAGTTTATTTCAGCATCGATGGAAGAAGTTGAGGCTTTACTCGTTTTTTTTGAGCACTCGTATTATGAGCGGTTTCCTTTGTTCCATCGCAGTTAATGTGAACGCCCCGTCGTTGTGGCCGCCCTGTCCCTCCATCGTGGGGAATTACTTGGGACAGTAATACGGCGAAGGAACATGGGAAATCAGAATTGTTAGCTAGTGTAGTTAAGGAGGCTCCACCGAATTACGAAGTAGATGTCTTTATTGTGAAAATTTCAGGACACATCATTTTTTGGTCCTTCTATCGATTGGCAATAAAATAATTTGGCCTTTCCATCAAATATTTGAAGAAACAAAACGTTGAAAATACGTTCATACGTGGTTACACGGCAGAGAATGTCTCTTGCAGCAAAATTTGCAGATTGATAATGTGAAGATAAATGTCGTTTTGACGAAAAATTAATATAATATGGGCAATTTTATGTAGAATTTAGCATTGTGAAAAAGTCCTCATCTTACCACACATGTTTAATTGTCATTAATAAATGTTTGCTCGAAAAAAAACAGAAAAGCCTTTGTTACATGAAAGTGGCGCTACAGTATGTTGTTATCATTGGCAACGGTACTTGTGACGGAACGTGCTTACAAGCTTATTTATTAATTTAGTTAAGGACCTCCTTATATTTTTTAAGTAGTTTAAATATTTCGTTGTTTATTGACATGGTGTAATTAATACCAATGATTCCAAATGGTAGCAGCGCCATTGTTGCCAAACAGGTTTCAAGAATATAAATATTAATAAATTTAAAACAAAGAGTTGTATTTGCAAGTGAATAGTTTAACACTAAGTAAGAAAATATTAAACCTCTTTTTGATCACTCAATAGCAGGAATGAGCATGTATTCTCATTTTGTAAATCAAACATGGCAACAACACGTCAGTCATGCTCCGAAGTCATAATGAGTTGAAAGAGCTTGTAAAAAAAAGAATGCAACTACAACGCGCTATATAATAACATACTCATACAATATTTTGCATGCCTTATCACCCTACGGATGATTTTCCATATAGGCTTTTTTTCTGGATCGGTATTTATTCATTAAAGAACATAGCTCTTTTACGGGATTTTGAATAGCGGAGTCACGGTGGAACCTCCTTAAAAGAGGGGAAATTGACGGATTGGTCCTGGAGGGAGGGAACTGGAATTGTTCCCGACGTCCCCGAGCGACATGGGAGCAGCGTTGGCTCGTGCCTTCCCCTGCGCTGTTTACTGCTTTCGTGCTTTCGAATTCCGGCGACTTCAACGGCTGGTGCAAAGCATTCCTTCGCCATTGTCGGAGGGCGGCGCTTGGGTTCGGGAATGCGCGGTTATCGATCGGGAGCACTCGCCGTGGGCTGGCCGAAGGCGGCCGAGTGTCGGAGGAATGGAAACCTCTCGGAATTGAGTTGTTGTCGGGAAGGGGTCGGCCGGACACGGATGTCGTGCGCCCCGGACAGCGTTTCAGGGTGGTGTCAGGAATGGATAGGATGGACAGAACCTGCTCTTCGCGTAAATCTAAAATATTTGGCATTAATATATTAGTCTAAACTCCAATATTTAAAAAGATAAATATAGCAAACTAAGCATGCAAAAAATGCTTTTATTTAGGTTACCTTCAAGCCCTTACAACAACATGCAGCTACCAATGCTATCCATTGCTACTCTCCGATTGGACATATTTACCGCTATTCATATCCCTAATTGTACGAGGAAAAAAGGACATTTTGAATCTCTTAGTTTGGCAATCAATTCCTCTAATTTTGTGATCATGCTCCAGTCTACCATAGTAATATGGGGTTCGAAAAATATTTTTAACGTCATCACTGAAAATATTATCTTGGAATTTATTTAGGTGATTAAGTATAAATTTCAACCTGCGATCTGACAATGATTCCTATTTTAATTAATTTATTAAACTGGTTACGCTAATATAGTTATCGTACCGTTTCGTTACAAATCTTGCCGATCTTCGCTGCACACGTTCAAGTTCGTTATTTAGACCGGTTTCGTAGGGATCCCATATATACCTACTGACAGCATATTCCAAATGAGGTCTAACAAGGGAAAAGTAGCTGATTTCTCGTACATGATCGTCACATTTACCCAGTACTCTTTTGATGAATCCCAGTTTACGATAAGCTTGACCTATTATTTCACGTATGTGTTTACCCCAGGAAGGATCAAATTCCACGTTTGTTAATTCAGTATTACTTATTTTGTTGGT
The DNA here is from genome assembly GCA_933228895.1 of Platycnemis pennipes. Classification (NCBI taxonomy): domain Eukaryota; kingdom Metazoa; phylum Arthropoda; class Insecta; order Odonata; family Platycnemididae; genus Platycnemis; species Platycnemis pennipes. The sequence goes on from OW121852.1 coordinate 10,163,467, forward strand.
GCTAGGAGGAGAGCTATTCTTTTTCCAAAAATTCATCACCAGGCATTTTTTGAAATGTAATTCTAACTGCTATGTATGACACCATTTTTCAATTGCTTGAAGGTCATCATTTAAACTTTCTCTATCCTTTGGGCATAGAATTTCCCTGCACACTACTGCGTCATCGACAAATTGACGAAGCTTACTTTTTACCACCTTATTTATATCATTTATGTGCAGAAGGAAGAAGAGTTACTCTGTTCCCATATTATTCGATACCGAGAGTCACGCGTGGCCTGCGGAGAGGCCCCCACCTGGGCCTTTCTGGGGCCGCAGCTGCGTGGGCGGACGTCTGTCGTGTGCTCGTCTGTTGGAGCGTTTTTGTACGTTTTGGGGGGGAGGGGAGATGGGACGTGTCGGAAGTCCAGCTGCGTTCCGTTCCTCAGAGGTGGGAGAACACACCCTCTCGGGTGGCGAACGCCAATAATACTCTCTCTTGTAGTTGTAGCTTGGTTCAAGTCCACTGCACGCGCAGTAGGTTAGTTTCCTATTTTTATTGCCCTTACCAAATGTTTATTCACCTGGAGTAAGTATTTGATAGCGTCCGATTTTTAAATGCCGTTACGTATACCTCCTCAATGATTAGAAATGTAAAATTTTCAATGGCGCGAAAACACGACATTAAACTATGGGGTACGTATGTATATTCTTCCCTCTGTCGCTTGGGGGTGCTACGGACGCCTCTAAACAGCCGCGCAGCACATTGTGAAAGTGTATTAACAAAATATCTGAGGTACATTGATTAAATTACTTCATAATTATTTTATTTCATGTATTCAATTCACAATTATTTATCCAGTTTATTCGCTCAAAGACGGGAATTCGTGTCACTGCCCATGGTGAAAACTTGGAATATGATCTTGGGCAAAGTTCATCTACATCCACATCATGCCCTGCAAGCCAACATAAAGGTGTGTGGCAGGGGGGGCGAAATCTTACCAAACACACACTAAATATAATGCATAAAAAATTAGTAATAATATACTAGTCTGAACTTTAATTTTTAAAAAAAGTTAAACATTGCAAAGCAAGAATACAATATAATGCTGTTAGTTGGGTTACCTTCAAGTCCTAACACCAACATGCAACTACCTATTCATGATGCATTGATGCACTCGTATTTATGGTATTAAATATTTTTACAACTATTCATATCCATAATTGTACGAGAAAAGGGGGCATTTCGAATCTATCAGCTCGGCAATCAATTTCTGAAATCAATTTCGACGACAAGTAATGAAATAATAGGCTTCACCACGGATTAAAGTATTCGTTCATTTCTCAAACATCTCTTGCCCGTAACAACTTCGAGACTTTTCACTCCATGATTCCTTCTTAAAATAAGTTAACTTAACATGTACATCATATTCTGCAAGCCACCATAAAGGTGTGTGGTAGGGAGTGAATTCTCACCAAACATGCACTACATATCATGGATAAAAAATTAGTAAAAATATAATATTCCAAACATTATTTTGTTAAAAAAGATGAAAATAGCAAAGCGAGCATGCAATATACTGCTGTTAGTTGGGTTAGCATCAAATCCTTATGAACCAACATGCAACTACCTATGCTATCCATCGATAGACTCGGTTTTGGATATATTTACCGCTATAATTGTACGAGGAAAGAGGACATTTTGAATCTGTCAGTTCGGCAAGCAATTTCTATAATTTTGTGGTTGTGGTCCAGTCTACAATAGTAAGTTGTGGTATGCAAAATATTTTTAATGTCATCATTTGAAACTTTATCTACATCTACATAATACCCTGCAAGCCACCACAAGGGTGTGTGGCAGGGGGTGATTGCTCACCAAACATGCACTACATATCATGCATAAAAAAGGAATAGTATTAATATAGTAGTCAGAACAACACTATTTAAAAAAGATAGAAATTGCAAAGCAAACATGCAAAAACATTCTGTTAGTAGGGTTAGCTTTAAGTACTCATACCAACATGCAGCTACCAATGCTATTCATTGCTACTCTCCGATAGGACATATTTACCGTTATTCGTATCTCTAATTGTGCGAGGGAAAAAGGACATTTTGAATCGGTCAGTTCGGCAATCAATTTCTCTAACTTTATGATCATGGTCCAGTCTGCCATAGTAAGTTGGGTTTCGTAAAATATTTTTAACATCATCACTGAAAATATTGCCTTGGAATTTGTGAAAGAGACTAAGTCTAAATTTCAACCTGACAATGATTCCCATTTCAATTCATTTAATAGACTGGTTACGCTAATATAATTATCGTATCGTCCCTTTACAAATCTTGCCGATCTTCGCTGCACACGTTCAAGTTCATTACTTAGACCGATTTCGTAGGGATCCCATACACTGGCAGCATATTCCAAATGAGGTCTAACAAGGGAAAAGTAGCTGATTTCTCGTACATGAAAATGGGATCTCTATCTTGGGATTTATTTAAGAGATTGTGTAAATTTCAACGTGCGATCTGACAATGATTCCCATTTAAGCCGATTTAATACGAAAGTTCGATCAGTTGGGCCCTTTTTTCAGATGAACCTAAAATTAAGCTAGAATTAAAATTTTCTCTTGCACTGGAATTTTTCACTCCACTTTAGAAGAGTATTTATGGATAGTTTTATGGCTGGGCACGGATCGCAATATCAATGAATCGTTTTGTTTGACCGAGGAAACTCTCCCCTATTTGGTATTGTAATCCTCCGTGCGAGGTGGGGCGTTGCCTTACCCTTGTTGACGAATGAGAAAACCCTTTTCCTTCCGATTGCCTTCCGGCCCTTCGGTTGGCCGGGCTCCGAGAAAGTGAAAACCCCTCTTTTGGCGCTCGGATGCATCGGCCGTCGATGCGTAAAGCGAGGAAACGTTTTCGCAACGTAATTGTGCGACCGTCCGGGGCCTAATTACGGATTCAGACGGTAGGTTGGGCTAACTTTCAAGCGGAAGTGAAAAGGCGAATGCCTTTTCGGAAGATGTTTAATAGCATATTCACAATCTTCAGTGCTATGGTGGATCATATCGTGAAAATAACATCGGAGACACTTATATTAAGGGGAATTCACGATTATACTTTTTCTGGGTAAAATAAGGAATAATATTAGATTGAAACTGCCAGAGATATACATCCACATAATAACCATTCAAGCCACCATAAAGGTGTGTGGTAGGGTGTAAATTTACACCAAACATGCATTATATATCATGCATATAAAGGATTAGTAATAATATATTGGTCTAAATTTCACAATTTAAAAGAGATAAAAATAGCAAAGTGAGCATGCAATATGAAGCTGTTAGCTGGTTAAGCTTCAAGTCCTTATGCCAACATGCAACTACTTATTCTATCCATTGACACACTTGTACTTATATGTACTATTGGATATATTTACAGCTATTCATATGCCTCTTTGTACCAAGGTTGATGAATTTGGCAATAAATTCCTCTAAAACTGTGATTATGGTCCAGTAGTACGCAATATGTACGAGAAATCAGCTACTTTTCCCTTGTTAGACCTCATTTGGAATATGCTGCCAGTGTATGGGATCCCTACGAAATCGGTCTAAGTAATGAACTTGAACGTGTGCAGCGAAGATCGGCAATATTTGTAAAGGGACGATACGATAATTATATTAGCGTAACCAGTCTATTAAATGAATTGAAATGGGAATCATTGTCAGATCGCAGGTTGAAATTTAGACTTAATCTCTTACACAAATTCCAAGGCAATATTTTCAGTGATGATGTTAAAAATATTTTACGAACCCCAACTTACTATGGCAGACTGGACCATAATCATAAAGTTAGAGAAATTGATTGCCGAACTGACCGATTCAAAATGTCCTTTTTCCCTCGCACAATTAGAGATACGAATAACGGTAAATATGTCCAATCGGAGAGTAGCAATGAATAGCATTGGTAGCTGCATGTTGGTATGAGTACTTAAAGCTAACCCTACTAACAAAATGTTTTCGCATGTTTTCTTTGCAATTTCTCTCTTTTTTAAATAGTGTAGTTCTGACTACTATATTAATACTATTCCTTTTTTATGCATGATATGTAGTGCATGTTTGGTGAGCAATCACCCCCTGCCACACACCCTTGTGTTGGCTTGCAGGGTATTATGTAGATGTAGATGAATATAATTTTAGTCATCAGTGGCAATATTATCTCGGTATTTAATTAAAAGATCGTCTAAATTTCAATCTACTGTCTGAAAATGATTCTCGTTTTAATTCATTTAATAGATTGGTAAAAATATACGAATAATTCGGATATAGTTATTGAAATTTTTCCTTGATTACACAATATTCTAATTGTTTCGCGCAAGGCGTAGGTACGCCTGACTATGTTTGCTGGTAGCGCATGGCAGTTACGGAGTCATCTCGTTTATTCTTAGGGTTAAATCCTGAGTACTACTATCTGGGCGCAGTCGAAATCTATGATGCACTTCCCTGCTTAAGACGGATTAAGGTGGTGTTGACGTCTCGTGTCACATTTGGCGACATACTTTTCAGAGGCAATGGGAAACGGGGCACGTGTCCATATTTTATTTTAAAGAAAATGGTACACATACAGCAATGTTGCCAATTTAAAGTGCACTAAAAATATGTAGACTAATTTCAAAATAACGTTCATAACTAAATGTGTTCTTTGCCTCCAAATCGAACGGTTGATTGAAGATGTCGAAGCATTTCGGGGTCATAGTTTTTAAAGTGTGGAAAAATGACACAAGTGAAATCCATATTAGATTAATGAAATTGTTTCCAAGTTTGAAGGCCGTTAACGATGTTGTTACAGCCTCGTCATGAGTGAGTAGATAGGAGTCTTTCAAATGTGATAGAAGCCTGAAGACGAATCAGTTAGATGGTTTAGATTTACAAACGCATAGAATGAATTTTTCTTCGCGTCTCTAGTGATAGCATTAACAGGCACTAACTTTTCGATGACCGCGTCTGCCGTCATTATTAGAGTGAATGGTTTGGAGAAGGATAAGACTTAAATATCTACCTCCAGAGTCCGCTAGATTGCCAATAATAAACTGGTAGTGTTGAGAATGCCTTCTAGAGGACTCTGATCAACCTCTATCGTACTAGTGTCCGATAACTCTTATCACCCGGTGAGTCTCCGAGAAAAATTCAGTGTACGATCAGTTGTTTCACAGTTGTTTATCTATTACTTTATTTAGCTCAGCGTGTTTGAGCATAATTCACGCCTTATGGAAAGTGGCGTTTAGAATTGCAATATATTTTCGATATTTCCGTTGTTACCAAATAACTTTTTTAAAAAAATACATCCACGGCATTCTTCTTTTGAGTTGGTGCTTCCCTGCTCATCCCTTCCATTCCTATCCTTATACCTTTCCTCCCGGTCTGAAGCGCCTATTAGTGCGGAAACAGACTTGAAAACACCCATAATTTGAGTTGGTGAAACCTACCGGAAGGTCGTTGGGGTCTCATTTTCTTCAGTCGTCGGAATGAAAAGGCCTTCAGCACGGTATTTGCTTTGAGAAGAAGCCAATAACTTCTCCTCCAAACGGTGAGCTTTCAAATTTCGGCGGAGCCGCCGCATAGCCTTCTTTTTTTATCCAGTAGAACCTCGATTACACAACCCTCAATAACACGACAACCTCAATTACGAGTGCAATTTTTCAAATCCCCTTGGGATTGCAATAACACATAATGTTAAATAAATCTCTATAACGCGACTATTATTATCCAAAAAAACCTCAATAACATGGATTTTTTCCAATTCACAACGTAACTCAGAACCTCTATAACAATTCTTTTTGAGAAGTCAACCTCGATAACGCGACTCTATACATGGATGGGTCAACCTTTATGGCTGTCAGATACCACTGTCGAAAACGCTTCTGCAGACGTCTACGCCTCTTGACTTGAAGATTCTGCTTCGCTACTTAAACAAAAGTTTTCTGCGCAAACTTCGAGAAAAAGGATTGATGTAGTAGTATATAAGTTTAGTAATTTTTCACTCGTTGCTTTTCTCATAATTCTGTTGACCTCAGAAAAACGCAAATTTTGACGAAACTAAGCTGATTTCCATGGCGTGTATAAAGTTAAATTCCGAACATAATGAGTAATTATGGAACTCTTTAAAAGCGAGAATCCTTCATCTCCATGTGGGACCAAGAATTCGTTTTTCTTACCTTGAATTTTAAACGAAAAGTTGAATTGAATCAATTCTTTTGCAATAATTCTGTATTCTTGGCGATATGAGAATTGATAATGAATAGACTTGGTTCGAAAAGGGTCGTTATGAAGGGATTTAGTGAATCCATTAACCTTGATAACACGACCCTCAACAAAAAGAGCACGTTGATAACAAGGCTGATCCCCTTGAGACACTTCTTATAGGGGTTCTACTGTATCGCGTTTCGCCGCTCATCTCATTACCGCGGTGCCGACGTTCCCTTGCCTCTTCGGGATCACCCTGCCAACTATTCCTGACCCCAATCCCTTTGTCCACTCTTCTCGCCCCAACCAAACGCACTCGGCCAAGAAATTCTCTCGGAGCAGGGCTCCATTTGACCAAACACCCGTGAAATGCGCCGGCTTATCTGCATCTGTCTTCTTGGCGGCTAAGGTGTTACTCTTCATTTTCGCCCAAGAACATTAGCTGCGGCCGCCGTTGTCCTGGTTTCGCGTCAGTGACCGGCGACTTTGTTGCCCACTCCCGGAACTGGCGGTTGGTTTTTTCCCGGAAAGAAGGAAAGGGATCCGTTCGTTGCCGAGGGAGACATCTGAAGGGTTCTCCGCATAACTGCGTTTGGGACGTGTGTTGTGAGGGTAGATTCATCCACTGTTTCGGAATTCGGTAAATCTTTGTAGGTCACCATTTTCTCGCAAGGCATTTATTCAGTACTTTTACATACGTGAAATGATGGGTCCAGCGAATCGTAAACTGGGATTCGTCAAAAGAGTACTGTGTAAATATGACGATAATGTACGAGAAATCAGCTACTTTTCCCTTGTTAGACCTCATTTGGAATATGCTGCCAGTGTATGGGATCCCTACGAAATCGGTATAAATAGCGAACTTGAACGTGTTCAGCGAAGATCGGCAAGATTTGTAAAGGGACGGTACGATAACCTTATTAGCGTAACCAGTCTATTAAATGAATTGAAATGGGAATCATTGTCAGATCGCAGGTTGAACCCGTGAAGACTTCACCACCGTTTAGAGAAACAGCCAATCATGGTACTGTTGTTCGGAGTTGACCACATTTCCATTAATGCGTTTGAAACCATGGAGATTGTCTCGAATAGGTAACCAAGGAGTCACGTGGTACAAACAAGAAAGGGTTGGAATATTTGGTGTGTTTTTATCGCTCATTACAGTGTCAATAATTGTTTTTTTAGTTTTCCTCGCTCTAAGGCTCTATATTTTAGTCAGATAGGATAAAACTCGTGTAAAACAATATATAGAGAGATTGTAATGTACGATTATAATAGACCAAATTTGCGGACCGTTCTTATTTGTACCACGTGACTCCTTGGTTACCTATTAGAGATTATCTCGATGGTTTCAAACACAGCCCCCTTGCAGTCTGTATCCACGGGTCCTCGCGCGAATGGTGATTGCGCTCCCAGAGAGCTGCTTTTCCTCGGATCGCTTGTCTCCCTCGACGTGGAAGGGGGGACTGGGCAGCTTTCTAATCGCCTCCGGCCAAGTCCTCCGGCCTTCGTCTGCAGCCGTCCCGGAGGCATCCGGTCCATCGTGCATCCACGTATTCTGAGACATCCGCTCGGCAGACGAAATCGCGAAATGCGAGGAAGCGCCGGCCGGTCAGGAGAGGCGATGACATCGCGAACTGCAACTAGAAGTCGCAGATATGCGAAAGTTACAGTCTAAAGGAGGTTGGCTCGCGACTGCGGGAGTCAAGTTGTCTAAGGAATCTTATTAATTTAAGTACGAGTATATGCCTGCTAAGTGATCCTTGCTCGACAAAGAAAATTACCTAAGCTATTTATAGTCATAGGTATCACAAAAAATACGATGGAAAGTCGAAGGATTTCTTTTTTATGATAATTTTAATCAGTTCGACGATGGAGTCAATTCAGCATTTACTTTAAAGAAATAAATTCATGTACTCAATGAATTTTCTAATGTATAACTCCAGAATAATACTATCAAACGTTATGTCATAGTATTTCTTGAAATATTCTTTAATATCTCATTAGTAATTATATTATTCATACGCCAACCATTTTGGCAACAGCGTTCGTAGCGTCACTTGAAGTAAACTAACGCATTTCGTCTGCTATAAGCGCAGAAATTGGTGGATTTAGTGAAAAATACGGTGGGTTGATGCCTTTTTTTCGTGTCATTTTATTCCTTGTGAACTTACGCATAAAATATCAGTTTTTTGCAAAAATTACGTGTCAATATGGTATTTTTAAACGTTATATTCCCATGTGACGGCAATTATCACCGTTAATCGAATGTAATTTCGAGTGAAATTTGTGCAAAGCGGAGTATGGGTTGATGTAATTATCTTTACTTTATTAGATAGGGAAACTTTATTTCTATGAGTGCTGAATATATTTTTAAAAAATGACATGACTTTCACTATTCGGATCAACCTCTTAAACTTGTGACTTCGTTCCGTCGTAACCTCTGAGTCGTGATCAGGAGTGACCTGTGAATTGTGGCGTTGTTGCTGACAACTGCCGCGCGTACCCCGATGCGATTGAGATAAAACACACTGTGCTCACTGATTGGTCTGTGATTATTTTGCGACTGTTTCAACTGTCATTGCTAACAATGGAGAAAAGGAGGAGAATCCAATGAGACCTTTTTTAATTATTCGATTTCAAGTTTCCATGTAAGGGGACGAATTGTCGTATTTATCAGAAATATGTATATATATTTTGAAGAAAAACCTTCAAAAGTTCATGATGAACGCTATTTTCGCTAGCTAATGTCATTTTTTAATTGAAAGGTCTTCATTAAATTTTAGAGATGTCTATTCACATACATGGCTGACAAATAAAATAATTTTTCTCCTTGAATGGTAACTTGTAGTGAAATAATTAAACAGCATTCACTGGTTCTCCTCCTCTTCTCAATCATGTGAACGTTGGCAGTTAAAACAGCCACAATATTATCACAGGCTAATCGATGCTCGCAGTGTGCTATGGAACGTTGACATGAGCAGTCCCATATAACATGTGATCGTCGTCACATTATGTGATCACAGTTATGGTAACGGAGCAGTTACATTTAAGGAGTCGCAGTTTGTACATACCATCGCTAGAAGCGGGAGCACTCGGTGGTCGTCGAATAGGAGGCCGTTTCCGTTTCTCATCTACATTCATCCGATACCCTGCAAACCACCGCGAGGGTGTGTGGCAGGGGGTAAAGATCACCAAGCATGCGCTACCGACATGCAAACAAGCAACTATAGGGTCTCATGCAACTAGATTGTTAGTATCTATAGTATTTAAGGGGTTAATACATGCATCATGCACTACAGACTACTCTAAAACATTTCCCCTACCTATCCCTTTCCTATGCTGCCTTATCTGTTCTCTTATAGTACGGGGGAAAATGCCATTTTGAATCTATCAGTACGACAATCTATCTCTCTAATCTTATTTATCTGGTCGAATCTAGCATAATACGCTGGTGTTTTTAATATGTGCCTAACATCTTCAGTAAAGCTATCCGATTCAAATTTCTCTAATAGATTTAGTCTCTACCTTGACCTACGCTACGATACTGATTCCCACCCTAATTCTTGTATTAATTCTGAAACACTGCTAAACCTATCGTAGCACCTTTTCACGAACCTAGCTGCCCTACGCTCCTCGCGTTTCTTCCTCTTTGATTCGTCCGACCTGCAGTTTGCTGCACCCAGGATGAATTCGAATGAATTAATTGTGCGCAACCTTCGCTTGCTCAGAGATAACGATTGGAGGCGCCGTGTAGACGGTGCGTGTGTGTACTGAACTATTCTGATTAGCATAGTGTGCTGAAGGAGTGGGACGGCCGCTATATCAAGCGTTCTGTTTGCTCACTTATCTTGATTGCATAAAGAGAAATGCTCTGGCGTGGGAGACCTTCTGTCAGAAGGAGAGCTGCAAATATATGCTCTGGCTTCCGAGTAAGGAAGCGTCTCATTTTCACAAAAATGCGGAGAACGCTCCGTAATGGTAAACAGGAGGTATGGAAAACCGCTGAAAAAACGTCAAGGAAAGAATTCGAGGAAATTCAGGCCATATTAACGAGAAGCGAATGCTTTGTAATTTGTCACACTCTTCATTTTACCCGTACTGGTTTCAATGTTAACACGTTATTGTCAAGAGGTTCACTTTACAAAGTTACAAGGCATTCACTACTTGTTAATATAGAGAAATGCCACTGAGCCAACTCGTCAACGTTTTATTTCAAATTCAGACCAATTTGATGGATTGTAGACAATGAAATCACTCGTAGAGGAACGCGAACGGAAAAGAGAATTTAGTAAGGAAGATACGACAAGTTCTTGGAACGAGACGAACAGGGCAAGCAGTGAAGTATGCAAGGACAAAGGAACGTGTTATTATGAGGAGTTTAATTGGTAAAAGTAGTAGCACTGGCCTTGGGTGCTCCAACGGCTCATGTTATAATTAATTAGGTCCAACCTAAGTATTTAATCCTCCGTCAAACGCAATCCCCGCGCGGGATTCGAACCCTTGGCCTTCGAATTACTAGTTCGGCGCATTACGGCATGGTTACCAACTCTGGCTTAATTGAAAAAATGATAGAGTTCCGTGTTAATGCAAAGAATTTAATAGGGTTTAATTTGGTAATCATTTCTATGAATAAATTAGATTTTTAACTTTTCGTCGAGCTTTCAGAAAAATATGGCGAGATGTGCAGTAGGTCATTATGATATTTTTGCTAGAATCATAGCCTCACCAGCATGCATCGGATTCGTATAGAACGTTCATCATTGGTTACAATTGGGGCAATCTACTGAGTAAATACGCCCTTCCTTGTATTCAAGTTTATTTTTTCATTGTTACTAGTGAAATACATCGAGTGAGCCATAAATGAAGTCAAGGAGAAGTGTTCTGGAGTGAACATCCACGGAGAAACAATCAGCATGCTACGATTCGCTGATGACATAGCTCTCATAGCAGATATAGAGAAGGAGCTGAATAAGATGCTAACAACCATGGAAAGGACAATGGCCATACGTCAGCTGAAGATCAATAAGAAGAAAACTAAGATATTGGTGTGCAGCAAGAGAGAGGAGGCCAAAACCAACGTTATACTAGGAAAACAGACACTGGAAGTGGTGAAAGAGTTCTGTTGCGTGGGAAGCAGAGTAACCAACGATGGACGAAGCAAGAAAGAAATAGTGAGTAGAATAGCACAGGCAAAGAAGTCATTCTATCAAAAAAAGAATCTACTTAAAGCTGGAAATACAAGCTTGGAAGTAAGGAAGCAATTCCTCAGAACGTAAATCTGGAGCATGTTTCTTTACGGCAGTGAGGCATGGAGGATGACAGCAGCGGAGAAGAAAAGGGTAGAAGCATTTGAAATGTGGTGCTATCGAAGAAAGATGAAGATAAAATGGATCGACCGAGTAAGTAACGAGGAAGTGCTAAGAAGAGTAGGAGAAAAGAGAAGTCTGCTGACATCTCTAAAAAGAAGAAGGGACAACTTAATCGGCCATATCTTGAGACACGATGGCCTGATGAAGACAATCGTGAGGGAAAAGTGAACGGGAAGAATGGAAAAGGCAGGCCTCGTATGAGTTACGTAGAACATGTCGTAAAGGACGTGAAAGAGAGGGAACTACGTCAATATGAAGAGGTTGGCCGATAGAAGAATCGAGTGGGGGGCTGTGTCGCTAAGCAACCTTAGGATTGTGGACCCTTGATGATGATGATGACTAGTGAAAGCTGCAATGAATTCGAAAATGATGCAGGCCACTATCGGTTTCATTAATGTTACGCAATGGCATGTGCGCGGTTCATGCGTAATGTATTTTCGTTTGCTGTAAATTTCCACGGCCTTCCACGGAGGGCTCTCCCATGGCCTCTGATGTCCGCTTACAGATCTAGGCAACCGCCCAACCACATCGACTAGAGGATGATTGCCGACCAATCATGTCCGAGCATTTGCTCCCAATAGTTTTGAAGAATTTCCCCTCTCGTATGTAGGCCAATGGGGAAAAATTGTTTCCATTTCCTCCGTCTCATCCTCTGCGCGTGGGAAAGTCGCAGCCAAAGCACGCTTGCATGTTTTTTTCTTGTCGGCAGGCGGTGCTTTTCCATCCAGCAATGGATGGTCTAGTCCGAACTTGACCGATTCACCGGACGAAATCCGTCCTCATCTAATGATCCACTCTCCGGGGTCGTTTGCCCAACCGTAATATTCTGGACGCAGGCACGAAACGACTCTCATCCGTACCCTAGGCCTGTACGTGACCGGTCGTCGCCGTTAGATTTATGTTTCTTTAATGGTTGGAAAGTCTTGGGCCGCCGTTGTCCTGGTCTTAAAGAGACCGCAGCCAAGATGGTTGGCGGAGGGGGTGGGGTGGTCCATCGAGTGGTGTCTCTGGGGTGGTGGTTGCAGTAGGTTTATAAGGAGAGTTGGGTCAGGGTTAAAGTGCGCAGCTCTCAATGTGAACGTTCATAGTTCGAATCTATCTCTCGAAAATTTTGTTTCCCTTGTTAGACCTCATTTGGAATATGCTGCCAGTGTATGGGATCCCTACGAAATCGGTCTAAATAACGAACATGAACGTGTGCAGCGAAGATCGGCAAGATTTGTAGAGGGACGATACGATAACCATACTAGCGTAACCAGTCTATTAAATGAATTAATTTGGTAATAATTGCCGGATCGCTTAGACTTGATCTCCTAAACAAATTCCAAGATCATATTTTCAGTGATGACGTTAAAAATATTTTGCGAGCCCCAACTTACTACGGTAGACTGGAACATAATTACAAAATTAGAGAAATTGATTTCCGAACTGACAGATTCAAAATGTCCTTTTTTCCTCGTACAATTTGGGATATGAATAGCGGTAAATATATCCAATACGAGTAGCTGCATGTTGGTATAAGGACTTGAAGCTAACCCAACTAAGAGCATGTTTTTGCATATTTACTATGGTATTATTATCTTTTTTAAATAGTGTAGTTTAGAAATGTATATAAATACTAATCCTTTTTATGCATGATATGTAGTGCATGTTTGGTAAGAATTCACCTCCTGCCACACACCTTTATGGTGGCTTGCAGGGCATTATGTACATGTAGGCACTGCCCTCTCACCTGAAGGTCCCGGATTCGAATCCCGGTAGTGGACGATATTTTTCATTGTTGTACCGGTACGTAATTAGGTGCTTTGTGGAGAGCATTCGAATTTAGTACCTACTTGGGTGTGATGGATGGGATGATGAGTATCATTATAAGACCGCTGTTAAAAGTACCGATCAAATATCCTGAAGAATGTAAAACGGATAGTTTACTGAAGATGTTAGATATATTAAGAGAACCTTCGTTATATGCTAGATTTTATCAGATAAATAAGGTTAGATAGATAGATTATCGTACCGATAGATTTATGTCATTTTTCCCGCGTACCATCGGAGAGAATAATAGTCAGCATATCAAAGGGATAGGTAGGTGAATAACTTTTAATCTGCGCATGATGCATGTATGAACATTGCTAACCCATTGGTAAATACAGATAAATATATGTAGATAAATTACACTGTGACCAACAGTCCCTTTATTACTTTGTAGATACTAACCATTAGCGGCATGTGACTCCATAATCTAACCTGTTTCCATGTACTAGGCTAATTTCATGTCAATAGTGCATGTTTGGTGATCTTCACCCTCTGCCACACACCCTGGCGGTGGCTTACAGGGTATTGCGCCGATGTAGACGCTAAGCCGTGGTGCCTTTGGCGCCTCCTCGTTAAGAGCAGGCTAATGCCCTTGCCGCTAGGTTTCTCTCTTTATGTGTACTTCCAATCCTATCATTTCATATTTCCGTCCGGTCTCAAGCGCCAGTTAATGCAGATACAGACTTGAAAACGAATTGAGTGTGTGTCTCGGTTCGTGAGCTGGTTCGCGTTGGAGTACGCCGGGTTATTTTCTTTCGGGTCTCGGGAGTCACTTAACGGAGCTGCCCAATTGAACTCACGGATCGCTTGTGTCCTCCAGGGCGATCTTGAGGGCCCGGGCCAATTCCGGGCTCCCCTCGCGAATAACGCATCAATTGGCCAGAGTGACCCGAGGGATCTTGTTATAGTCGCCCATTTACCTCCGTGATGCCGGCGGCGTAGTAAACAGAGTAGTAGCTTCATCCGAATGGCGTTGTGCTGACTCACAATGAATGAAGCATGCTTGAGAAAGAATACTTAATATTCGGACGATATACTGTAAGACATCTACATCTCCGTAATACCTTGCAAACCACCTCAAAGGTGTGTGGCAGGGGGTGAATTCTCGCCAAACATGCACTACATATCATGCAGTTAAAAGGATTAGTATTAATATATTAGTATATACTTCAATATTTAAAAAAAAGATAAAAATAGCAAACTACGCATGCTAAAACGTGCTGTTAGTTGGGTTACCTTCAAGTCCTTACACCAAGATGCAACTACCTATGCTATGGATTCAATCACTCGTATTGGACATATATACCGCTATTCATATCTCTAATTGTACGAGGAAAAAAGGACATTTTGAATCTGTCAGTTCGGCAATCAATTTCTCTAATTTTGTGATTATGGTCCAGTCTACCATAGTAAGTTGGGGTTCGCAAAATACCTTTAACACCATCACTGAAAATATTATGCTGGAATTTATTTAGGAGATTAGGTCATAATTTCAACCTGCGATCTGACAATGATTCCCAATTTAATTCATTTAACAGACTGGTTACGCTAATATAATTATCGTATCGTCCCTTTACAAATCTTGCCGATCTTCGCTGCACACGATCAAGTTCGTTATTTAGACCGATTTCGTAGGGATCCCATACACTGGCAGCATATTCCAAATGAGGTCTAACAAGGGAAAAGTAGCTGATTTCTCGTACATGATAGTCACATTTATCCAATACTCTTTTTATGAATCCCAGTCTACGATTGCCTTGACCCATAATTTCACGTATGTGTTTAACCCAGGAACAACACGTTAGGAAGTGTTGGTACCCAAATACTTCCTACTACTACTTAGTTACAAGGAAGTACCCAAGACAAGACGTTAAGAAGTGGTGGCAACTCTAAGAACCACTAGAGGTACAGCATAACGTAGCGTTGTAAGCATCTTCAGTACATCCTTACAATGGTTTTTTTCCTGTAATCGTCTAACAACCAAATAACGTACAATAACAATAATCTTGTTACAGTTGATTCGTAAGATTTCTTGAAAGAATGGACGTTGACGCGAGGTCACTATTGTTTATGTTGTGTATAGGCGGAAAATGCACGTACAGAGAATAATTATTTTGATTTTGCCATTGAGAAGAGATGAGAATGAGAGTGCAACGTGGTAAATATCAGACTTTTTCAACTTGTTTTACTTCTTTGTTGGTGGTGATGAAACGATTGTTGCTGACAATTCACATAAATCCATAATTATCGTAAGATCCGCCATCTTCTCTTATTGTCGTCAAGAATGCTTGTCAGCCTATATCGGCGCATGCTTCCCCCAGAGTGCTTTGCACATGCTTCGGGTGTTTCCGACTGCACACGCAGAGGCAAGCATAGTTGTGTGCTCAGCGTTAGAAGCACACCTTTCGAAGAGGGCTGTTGTTTACGGTCCCTTGGGCACGGGTGGGCAAATTGCAGATCGAGAGCCACGCCACGCTTTGTGCATGTAGGTATGTGTGGCACTGAGGTAAAATTGAAAGTGAGAATAAAATTATTTTACTGTCTGTTGTTGAAGCATATAATGCCAGCATTAAATACGGCTATCATGGTATCATTTGCTAATGACGTCTTGGTATTGTGCTTAAATTAATGACAGCTAGTTTTTAATGATTTAATAAATATATTTATATTTTCCCTTATCTATGAAACTGTATTTAATGCTCTTGCATAATTTTCAATCGTTGAAGAGAGATAGGGTTTGGATCTCCCGCGTCAAAGTTTTACCGAATGCGGAGTTTGACAAACGAACATCGGGATGCGAACGTGGAGGCGCGAGGATGTGGGAAATAGACGATGATTCCGTCACCGGGAGGTTTGACTCACATGTGGTGAGAAAGTCACCGTTATATGCAGGTGTCGTCAATGTTGGGCGTAGAGTATTTCTTGTAGAATTTTTATTAAGATTATTAGCTGTACATAGTACCATGCAAGCGTGTATTACCAGGCATGCATTGCCAGGGCTCAAGCAAATAATTTTGGTAGTATATACGTAATCGATTTTTGTTCATGATTCAGCTAATCAAATTTAACCTGAGGAGCAGTTAAATGTATACTGTAGCATTTTATTTGAACTGTTATTCAGGCTACATATTTTACTCATACAAGACACCAATTCATCTACATCTACACGGCACCCAGCAAGCTACCACGAGGGTGTGTAGCAGGGGGTGAACTCACCAAGCATGCACTACCAATATGCAAACAAGCAACTATAGGGTCTCATGCAACTAGATTGTTAGTATCTTCAGTATTTAAAGGATTAATACATGCATCATGCACTACAGACTATTCTATTTCCCCTACCTATCACTCTGCTATGCTGCCTATTCTGTTCACTTATATTACGGGGGAAAAATGCCATTTTGAATCTATCAGTACGACAATCTATCTCTCTCTCTTATTTATCTGGTCGAATCTAACATAATACGCTGGTTTTTTTGATATGTGCCTGTCTACATATATTTTATGCCGCTGTATTTTTACGCTTTTGATATAAATGAGTGATTGCATCAATGGGGTCGTTTACCATATTTTTATAATTGCCGAATCTGATAGTGTTTGTAGAATAAAAAGACCCGTATTTTTCCGTTTTTTGATCAGTCAATTATTTCTCGAGTTATAAGCGGCGAAAAACTGATGTTTTTAACCCTTTCGGAAAAATGGGCGTGGTGCAACCTCTGACGTATATCGACTTCGTCCAATCACAACTGAGCCCGCGAATCTACTTTGCCTTATCGCAATGAGGGGGACACAGCTGACTCTGCCAATAAGACAGTTGAGACAGCATCTGTGCGAGCAGACCTTCCGAGAACCCCCCTCCACTCCCATCCCTTCCCCTAAAAACAGTCAAGGACGGGAGGAAAATGACGTCAATGTTATCAGAGCAGCTTTTTCGGTGGGCGTCACCTTTTGCTTATTTTAATTTTTGATTTATGAGAGAATGGTTGTGGTTAAGAAGATTAATTTTTTCACTAAAATTCTATTTTTGTTTTCATCTAACGATTTCGTGTACAAAATGCGATTTCGGTTCCGAGTAAACCCCCCCCCCCCATTGCATGGCCGCCCTGGTCCCTCCGCGCTGTTTACAGAAGTGTGCCTATTGTTGGGTTCCATGTAGGTACCTAATGGGTCGCTTATAGTACGTGATTGATGCGTTATGATTTGACCCTCCATTGTTTGAGGAAGTCTCCAACTTTTCCATCAAACTTGGGAACCGATCCGCCTTGAATAAGCGTCCGAAACTGCAGCTCAAGATCTGCTTCTTTCCGACCACTCGTACCTTTCTTTGGGTCTTTCGCAACCCTCGTCTCCGCCCGTCTGGATCCCTGGATATAAGGAGCAGACGCGGCCGGATCGGGCGGAACGGGTCTGCCGATCTCTCGTTTTATTTTCGCTCCCGGTCGAACGAGAAAACAGGAAAAAAATGACGTAGAGCGTTCCCGGACTCGGATCGGAGGAGAGGGGGTTGATGGTGTTCGAGGGTACGAAGGCTCGGCCAACGAGAGCAATCAAGCAGCCTTTTGAACAGGGTCGAGTGTGTGGGCGGGCATTGTGTTCCCTGCACGCCTCGGACCCTTTCGGGGTGACAGGGGTCGACTGAGGCGAGGCCGGAGCCCTGAAGAGTCTGTCCGTCAGGGTCACCTCCACAAAACCCTCGGGAATGCCCTCCACTCTCTTCTAGTGTGGGCCAGAGGCTGCGTTTCCGCGGCCGGAATTGTGTCTCCGGAGAGCAGTTTTCCCGGCGGGCGCGCACTGCACTTCGGCGAATCAGGTGTGTCGGTTGAGTGTGGCGTGTGTGTTGGGACGATTGCATCGCATTGACGATCACCTTGCGCAAGAGCCACTGCGGGATAGCAGCGGACATAGATTGCTAGGCAGGAAGCCGTTGCCCCACGCTACTTACATCTATCTACATCTACATCTACACGATACCCTGCAAGCCACCGCGAGGGTGTGTGGCAGGGGGTGAGTATCAACAAGCATGCACTACCGTCATTCAAACAAGCAACTATAGGGTTTCGTGCAACTAGATCATTAGTATCAGTAGTATTTAAGGGGTTAATACATGCATCATGCACTACGGACTACTCTAGAATATTTCCTCTACCTATCCCTTTGCTATGCTGCCTATTCTGTTCTCTTATATTACGGGGGGGAAATGCCATTTTGAATCTATCGGTACGACAATCTATCTCTCTAATCTTATTTATCTGGTCGAATCTAGCATAGTACGCTGGTGTTTTTAATATGTTCCTAACATCTTCAGCAAATCTATCCGATTGAAATTTCTCTAATAGATTTGATCTGTACTTTAACATACGCTCTGATAATGATTCCAACCCTAATTCTTTTATTAATTCTGAAATACTACTCAACCTGTCGTAAAACCATTTAACGAACCAATCTTCTCTACGCTGCACACTGCGGCGATGTTTATGCCTGGTGTGAAGTCACCCACTGCCACACACTCTTGCGGTGGCTTACAGGGTATTATGTAGATGTAGATACTTCTTCTGTCCTCATTAGGTGACGACTCAGCCGCCCCCCCCCCATAGTAGCGGTGGTAAGTCGAGCGACAGTCGTTTATGAGTCCGTAGTGGATGTTAGAAGAAGCAGAGCGCATTGTGGGAAGTACATACATATTTGAGCATGAAAGTAATACAAGGCCCTTGCAGCGTAGTGCCGAAACGTTTCTTGTATATTCATATGGTTACGATAAAGGGTTCATTACTGAGGCCCAATGGGCCTTGAGAATGCTCTGTGGCTACTCTGTGCATGAGGATGTATCTACGAAGACACCCCGATTCAGCCATCAATAGAACTACCAAGTATCCCTAATTTTATAGTATCTAGGAATTTGCCATGTCTAAGGCAGTAGGTTTTGAAGGTCCATAACAGAGAGACCATTTACAGTATACCTTATCACATGGTTATCAATTCAAAGTATACCTTAACACGTTAAAAATATATTTCAAACCCCAACTTACTATGGTAGACTGGACCATAATCACAAAATTAGAGAAATTGATTGTCGAATTGACAGATTCAAAATGTCCTTTTTTCCTCGTACAATTAGAGATATGAATTACGGTAAATATATCTAGTACAAGTGTAGCAATGGATAGCATAGGTAGTTGCATGTTGGAATAAGGACTTGGTGTAAGGACTTGAAGGTAACCCAACTAACAGCACGTGTTTGCATGCGTAGTTTGCTATTTTTATCTTTTTAAATATTGCAGTTTAGACTAATATATTAATACTAATCCTTTTAATTGTGTGATATGTAGTGCATGTTTGGTGAGAATTCACCTTCTGCCACACACCTTTGAGGTGGCTTGCAGAGTATTATGTAGATGTCCGTATTCATCATATTCCTGCATAGTTTTCATTCATTCAGGTGAATGTACTTGTTGCACCTCAATTACTACTTTTTTCAAGTCAATTTGGTTCATGCCCCTAGTGCAATTGTGGTAATTGTCCTTCCCCTTGTATTTTACCATCGGTGTGGTTATCAGGGTGTTCCTTAAACCCATTGCCAGTGGCGCCTATATTGTAATGAAGGGTAAGGTGCCCCTCACGCTGCTTCCTTAAGATGTCTCGAAGGATGTAGGTGTGGTGACTGCATTCGTCAGTTCTCTTCGCCAGTAGGTGTGTGTGTGTGACGTGGAAGAACATACGATCCTGTCTTCTCGGTCCCTCGAGTTCTGTTGGCAATGAAAGCGAGTCTTTCCGGATGTTGCTTCCTCCGGGAGCTGCTTTCAGCTCGCTCCAATGACCAGGCGCCCTTCAAGGGAAGGTTGGAAATCTCCATAACTAACGGTAGTGCATCACAGTTGCACAGCATTACTTAGGGCCCCCAGGAATGGATCGCCACGTGTGTACTTTTAAAGTGATTCCACTCATTTCGCATTGCGTGAGTTTCATTCGAAGGGCGAAGTTTGGAATGGCTCGTCTCCTCTTGTGGCTGCTTTGCTGGACCGCATGCCTTCTCGTTCCCTGTAAATCTCAATACCTATGAGTGACTGATGGGAACTTCCTCTGGCTTGTAAGGTGACCCTCTTGACGTAAACTTAATGGTGCGGAAAGATACTTCACCCCTTTTCCTTCCCCTAGTTTCACTTCTGGCTTTCTTAAGAAGGTGAGCTTCCAAGAAATTTATTCAAAACAAACTTTTACAAAAATACCACAACATTTATACACTACAATTTTGTGGTACTTTTGTAAAAGTTTGTTTTAAATAAATTTCTCGACTATGGAATACCTACCACCAGGTTACAGAAGATATAGTTTTATAAATTAAGGTGAACTGCCCCCAAGAATAGCTCTCGAATCCATTTTGATCCTGTTCAATTATTTACTTCAGCAATGTATTCTACATCTACATAATACCCTGCAAGCCACCATAAAGGTGTGTGGCAGGGGGTGAATTCTCACCAAGCCTGCACTACACATCGTGCATTTAAAAGGATTACTATTTATATACTCTTCTTAACTTCACTATTTTAAGAGAGATAAAAATAGCAAAGCAAACATGCAAAAACATGCTGTTAAGTGGGTTAGCTTTAAGTCCTTATACCAACATGCAGCTACCAATGTTATCCATTGCTACACTCGTACTGGATATATTTACCGTTATTAATTTCCCTAATTGTTCGAGGAACAAAGGACATTTTGAATATGTCAGTTCGGATTTCAATTTCTCGAATTTTGCGATCATGGTCCAGTCTACCATGGTAAGTTGGGGTTCGCAAAATATTATAACATGGTCACTGAAAATATTATCTTAGAAATTATTTAGGAGATTAAGTCGAAATTTCAACCTGCGATCTGACAATGTTTACCAATTTAATTCATTTAATAGACTGGTTATGCTAATAAGGTTATCGTAACGTCCCTTTACAAATCTTGCCGATCTTCGCTGCACACGTGAAAATGAAGAACGAATTATGTCCGTCTGCACACTATCACAGTTTAATATGTCTGTCATCACCATCATCGTTAGCAATTCTAGGATTGTTTTGATGCAGCCCTCCACTCGAGTCTTCAATCGGTCAACCTCTGCATATTAACATAATTTCTCTCTTTTACATCCTTCACAACCTGTTCCATGTATCTCATACGAGGCCTGCTTTTTCCATTCTTCCCGTTCACTTTTCCTTCGACGATAGTTTTCACCAGGCCATCATGTCTTAAGACAGGGCCGATGAAGTTGTCTCTTCTTCTTCTTAGAGTTTTAAGCAGACTTCTTTTTTCTCCCACTCTTCCGTGGACTTCTTCGTTTGTCACTCGGTCAATGTATATAATATCCATCATTCTTCGACAGCACCACATTTCGCATGCTTCCACCCTTTCCTTCTCCACTGCTTTCATCATCCATGCCTCACTGCCGTAAAGAAACATGCTCCATATTAACGACGTTCTGATGATGTAGTATATGTCTTGTGTTCTACTCAAAACACAAAATTAAGCAACGACGCTCACTCTCTCCGATCGGTTCAAATTTTATGTTTGCTGGAGCCATGTGAAGTGCTCATGAGCCACCGTCACATCGGAACCGTCTTGGGAAAACGAGTTGCTCAGTTAACGAGGTTCATCGTCGTTACGTAGAGGAGTCCTTGGGACTCCGTTGTGGGAAAACAGTAGCGCGCGGTGGAATGCGAAGTGATGCTCGCGTTTGACGACGTTGGTTGGACTTTTGTACCGAATCAGAAAATTAAATTTGAGATGCGAGCTGGGCGGAATCCATGGAATCTTGAGAGCATTCCAAGTCTTCACTGCCGTCGGCTCAAAGTCTTGGGTTTAGTCTCCTTCGTCGCTCCGTCAGGAATGCAAGTACGTGGCAATTAAAGCGTTTTGCTCTTTCAAACCATCTCATCAATTGCTGGATGTGCTTCGTATTGACGTCAGTATAATTCAAGTAATGGAAGGAGTACTTCATATGCCGGCTCTTGATGCCATCCCTTATATTACGTACGGGGATTTTTTTATAATTTGTGAGACGTCTCTCTCCTCTGAATGCCATCCTAATTCATACATTTTTTACTTGAAGCTTGCTTAATTTAATTCATAAAATTTGAATAATTGGTGTTGCCGTTGTACCGGGAGAACAACTGGTTTTTTCAGCTATAAAAATTTGACTTAAATTTATTCATCCCTGTAGATTTTAAAACCGACGAAGTTTTGCAGTATAACTTACAAGTTGAATTCCAGACCTCTTATTTATTTATGGATTATTTTTCGGGAGTTAAGGTGATTGTTTTTAATTAAAAAAATTTTAACTTTTGGTCGACGTTTCGGGAAATATATTCCTTCCTATCTTCAGGGCTTAAGTTCTACGAGGTGAATTTATTTACTAATCTTTATTTGTAAACTTTATTTGTAAACAAATTCACCTTATAAAACTTAAGCCCTGAAGAAGGAAAAATTATATTTTCCGAAACGTCGACCAGAAGTTAAAATGTTTTAATTTTCAAAAAAAAAGGACCTAAATCCTCGAAAAATCATCCATATATGTAATAATTTGCCTTCGCTTAAACCTTTAGTCGTGTACATTTAATTTTCGAAATTCATCGTAATAGTATTCAATTCGTCTTGTCATTGCCTCTAATAGGAGTGGTACCCTGACGATTTTGTGCACCCTAGCGGCTGGTAAATGTTTGATCAATATGCCAAGGATGAAATCCGATCATGCATACGTTTTTAGTGCTGTTGGGCTGTGTATTGTGTTTAGCACCTCCATCAGAAATCAATCTGTCATTTAGGACCAAGGCTGACTTTTGCGTTCCTGTTGACGATTTCGGCATTTTGTCTTCGCTTGGTGACTGTAGACATCATATCGACTGTATTGCCTGTAGTCATGTCATGGTTCTCGTGATTTAAAATAGCAATCGATGATGGCACCACCGTTGTCAATGGAGTTGACTGGTAGTCGGCTGATAAGTTTTTTCATGTTGTGAACTCATGCTGTGACGAGAAATGGTATCGATTAAGGACGTAGTCGAACGCTATCGACTCTCTCCATCGAACCATCAGCAGAATTAAGTTTCCTCTACGCCTCAGCGGATGGTCGTCACTCGTTGATGTCGCAAATATCGCAAGCGTACTTGCCCCGTTCTGTTTTTGTGGTTCACTTTTTGCGGGTGTCTGGGAATCAGCTTCAACCAATCCCTAGTGCTCCTGGAGACACCCGAATCGTGTGCATATCGCCACGAAGTTGATTCATAAAGCTATTTTCCGAGTGGTCTGTGTTTGGGGTGAATATGGACTCGGTGTCGATAGACAATCACTAAAGATTTATGGTGGGGAAGACACATCCGGGAAATGTGCGGCCGAGCGAAGAGAAAGCTAGGATTTATAAAAAGAGTACTTGGGAATTGTAATGAGAAGACAAAAGAGCGATGTTACTTTTCACTAGTTAGGCCCCACCTTGAGTAGGCAGCCAGTGTATGGGATCCTAATGAATTAGGTTTGATTAGAGAACTAGACAGTGTGCAGCGTAGAGCAGCTAGGTTCGTCAAAAGGTGTTACGATAGGTTGAGTAGTGTAACAGAATTAATACAAGAATTAGGGTGGGAATCATTATCAGAGCTTAGGTTGAAGTACAGATTAAATCTATTAGAGAAATTTCAATCGGATAGCTTTACTGAGGATGTTAGGCACATATTAAAAACATCAGCGTATTGTGCTAGATTCGACCAGATAAATTAGATTAGAGAGAAAGATTGTCGTACTGATAATGAATTGAATAAATGATTGAATGATATATTGAAGATGGCATTATTACCCGTGCTATAGGAGAACAGAATAGGCAGCATAACAAAGGGATAGGTAGGGGAAATATTTTAGAGTAGTCTGTTGTGCATGATGCATGTATTATACCCTTAAGTATTATAGACACTAACAATCTAGTTGCATGAGACCCCATAGTTGCTTGTTTGCATTTCGGTAGTGCATGCTTGGTGATCTTCACCCCCTGCTACACACCCTCGCGGTGGCTTGCACGGTATCGTGTAGATGTAGATGGACCTATCGGAGGCCTCAATCTTGACGTCTCGGCCAACCCTTAACGAGGCTCCGTCTTCACCAGGTCTTCTCCTGGCGGAGGCCAGGAGCGGATTGCCCTGATGGCTTCAAGAGTGTGAAGAAGCCCTGTTAGTCTTCCCTCTGAATACTCCTATGTTGCTCCCGACGTGGGAGGGGAGGGAATCGGCACTTTATAAAGTCTGTCCCATGACCGGCCTTTGCCCGGTGGGCGTGGTTCTCTCTGGTCCGTCCTTGGCGAGTATTCCGTCCATCTCGGTCGGTTCGCCTTCGGAGTGAGCGGGGATGATTGCCTTCCGATGGACCCTCTTCGTCTGTCTCGACGCTCGAGTCGTTTGGCATTTGTCCGCCGCCGTTGCACATGGCCTCGTCGTCTTCGGCTACTCGCGTTTTCCTCTGTTCGCCATGGGTACGAACCTCAAGTCTCCGCGGTTGGAGACTTCTCCTGTGACTCCTGGACTCATAATAACGGACTTCATAATGGACTCCTCAGGTAGTGAATAATTTGCAATAACGATGAGCTGGGCGATTAATCACGTGGAAGCTTAAATTTCGTGCGTAAAGGAAGAACTCGTTACCTTGGCCCACAGCCGTTCGTTTGTGGTGCAAATTTTGGGCTAAGTATACGGGACTAGGGTCTCCACTATTATGTTTAGACTATGGCTTAAAACATATTTTAAAGTTGTGGTAATTTATCGCATCTTTCACGTCTAATTAATTGCTACTTAACATATCTTGACGTTATGCGATACATTGACGGTATTACCGCTACTGAATGGTATAAATTGTCACTGACATAATGCACCGACGATTGCACCGTGTAAAAATTTCAAGCAAGCGTCCTCGCAATTCTGTACGTCACGGACTTTCGTTTACGACTGCTCAGTCGGAATCAACATCAACTTGCGCAGTTTCAATGACCGCGGTGTAAAACGTCCTTTAGATTCTCGATGGTGGTGCGGGAACATTACGACATCGCCGTTTGGTCAATCGAATCATACTCGGTCATCTGACTTGCTGATTCTCGTCGCTTCTGCGGAGTGCGTCCTTCCAATGAAAGAGCGGTACTTGTTCATCGTCTCAAGTGTTTGGTCATTCTGGAAGGTGGAGCGCAGAGCGGCTTTTGAAGGTCCCCAACGCCGCCATCGTGTTAGTGTGGGTATTGCGCGCCCCTGGCGGTGGTGGGGATAATTGTTATTCCGTCATATTCTGTAATTCGGCGAGCAATTGCAATCCAAGGTCAGCATTACTTTCGAGGCGACAGAAGGCGAGTTCCGTAGGCTGCATTTCACAAACATAACGGCTGCTGTTTGTCCCGAGCGTATTGTCTTTCCCGTTGAGTCGAACGAATTCACTGGTGATATCTGCGCAGCAAAATAGTTCCATAATATATCTGGTGCCAGGGGAGGTGGGGGTGTCTGTGTTTGAAACCGTCGGGATTGACTCGGATTGGTAACCAAGGAGTCACGTGGTATGAACTCGAATGGTTCGCATATTTAGCGTGAGCCAGAATCGATCGTTACAATATCAGTAATTGTTTTCACTTGACTTTTTTTCATCTGTTTCGACTGTAGTACAAGATGAGATGAAACGCAAGTGTTAACAGTGAATGAGGTTGTAATCAGCGGCTTTAGCTCTCCAATTTAGCGAACCATTCGCGTTTGTACCACGTGACTCCTTGGTTACCTATTCGAGATAATCACGACGGTTTCAAACACAACCCCCTAAGAATCTTGCACCCTCAAGACTTCAGTCTGTGACTTTGCAATTCATTACGATTTCTATCGCAATGCATTGCAAAACTCGTTAGTAGCAGCTCATTAAAGTTTATTCGTAGGCGTCAGAATCAGCCAGCGCTTCACGAAAAGTTCCGTGGGGTCCATGTTTTGACGTCCCATGCGACGGACGAATTGCTGATCACGAATTGATTTCCATACTCACACAGGGATTCGCTGGGGATTTCACCGACTGAGACTCAAATATGTTGGATTTCAGTGTATGAGGCGAACGCACGAAATCTTCCAGATCTTCTGGATCGCTCTGCGTGAAACAACAGCAATACAGTAGAACCTTTTTGTTGAGGGTCGTGTTATCAAGATTATTTTGGCTATCAGTCGTGTTATCGAGGTTGATGGAATCACTAAATCCTTTCATAACGAGTGAATTTTAGAGCGCTTATGAGAAAAGCAACTAGTGAAAAATTACTAAACTTATTTACTAGATCAATCCTTATTCTCGAAGTTTGCGCAGAAAACTTTTGTTTAAGTAGAGAAGCAGAGTCTTCAAGTCAAGAGGCGTAGACGTCTGCAGAAGTGTTTTTGGCAGTGGTATCCGACAGCCTTAAAGGTTGACTCATTCATGTCCAGAGTCGCGTTATCGAGGATGACTTCTCAAAACGACTTGCTATTGAGGTTCTGGGTTACGTTGTGAATTGGAAAAAATCCGTGTTATTGAGGTTGTTTGGATAATAATAGCCGCGTTATAGAGGTTAATTTAACATTACGTGTTATGGCAATTTCAAGGGGATTTGAAAATTGCACTCGTAATTGAGGTTGTAGTGTAATTGAGGGTCGTGTGAGCGAGGCTCTACTCTATTATAAAGGCCGTTTTACACGGTCATTGAAACTGCGCAAGTTGATGTTGATTGCGTTTAAGCAGTCGTCTGCGAAAGTCCGTGACGTAGAAAATTGCGAGGACGCTTGATTGAAATTTTTACACGGTGCAATCGTCGGTGCATTATGTCAGTGACAAATTATACCATTCAGTAGCGGTAATACCGTCAATATATCGCATAACGTCAAGATCTGTTAAGTAGCGATTAATTGGACGTGAAAGATGCGATAAATTACCACCACTTTAAAATATGTTTTAGGCCACAGTCTAAACATAATAGTGGAGACCCTAGTCCCGTATACTTAGCCCAAAATTTGCACCACGAATGATCGGATGTGGGCCAAGGTAACAGGTTCTTCCTTTACGCACGAAATTTAAGCTTCCACGTGATTAATCGCCGAGCTGATCTTCATTGCACTTTATTCACTACCTAAGTAGTTGAGTGCAAACAAAAACACCCAACTCAATCGTCGACAACCTATTTAATTGCTCGAATTCCCCAGGCAGTTCGTTGCCGCTTCATCTGCACCATCTAGTGAGAGAAATTGTCTTCAAACTTGCGCGAACGCATGTATCAGATTAGGACATGTTCTAATTTGCTCGCAAGCGTTCGCGCAGTGGCGCTGCCTGTCCTCGCAAGTCGTCGCTTTACACGGCGCAATATTTCTTGCGCAAGTGTTCTCGCAACAGCCTGCACAGTATCAATGAGACCGTGTAAAACGGCCTTAAGAAAGACAGGGTCACATTTACGGTTTTGGTATCCACATCGCGGTCATCTGCGGTGTTTGCATTCTGTCGCCGAGTAAAAATTATCATTACCGACCGGGACCATGTGTTCTTCGCGTGATGTTCCAAAGGGGCATGCCATTACTGGTTGTTGCGGAAAGAAACGTTTCAGTCGGCGTCGGTTCGGTGGCGCCTGCTAGGTTTTACTGGGTCACTCCGAGCACGAACCCTCGGTGAAAGTCATCGTAGCGTAAACATTTCACCTCCGCCGTTCCAGGGACCGCTCCTTCATTGCATGCCTTCCCTGTGGGTCCGTTCCGTCCGTCGCTCTAATCAATCACGACCCTCAACAAAGGCTGGACATGCAATGCTCACGAAAGCATTCGAATCACGAAGAGTTCGATCTGGAACTCGAAAGGGTTCGATTGCGGTATCGTTCGAGAAGTATCTCGGACATAGTATCGCAAACTTCTAGGTGATTTCCCATTCCCGTTCCCTCAAGGGGGCGATCAAAGCCTTATCCGAAAACCAAGTATGCTTCGGCAAAGCATTCTTGGTGATGGCGTATTGCTGACGTACAATGAAGCATGCTTGGGTTAAAGAATACTTCAAATTCGGACAGTCTACGGTTAGGAGCGACGGGAAGCGGTAGTGGCAATATAAAGAACCGCTAGGTATAGTGAAACGCGATAGAGGGCAACATCTATCAAATGTTTAGATCGGAAGAAAAAGAGCGATTAAATGTATATTAATCTTATTATTAATATGTATGCTAGTAATTACGCAAATGTAACATTAGAAGCGAAAAAATAGATACTACTCACATTTATGAGTAGCCAACGGCTCCGCCGTCTTCTGTTATTCTCGTCAACAATGCTTCGAAGCCTTTAACAATGGAAGCGTGCTTCTGTGCTTTGGCTTCGTAGCATGCTTCCCCCAGAGTGCTTCGCGTTCTTACATGCTTCGGGTGTTTCCGACGGTACCCCCCTCCACTTGCAAGCAAGCATTGTAGTATGCTTAGCGCTAGAAGCACACGTTTCGGACAGGGCTCAAATGTTGCACTCCATGGTGGTGTCAATAATCCTTCGTTGGTTCCGTTAGTGACGAACCTCCCATCAGCGTGCAATGTCTTGCCCCCTTGTGGGAGATATGTGGCAGGGGATGCATAGTTAACCATCTTTCGCAAACAAAATTATTACATCTACAACTACCCATCCCTTTGCTCTGCTGCCTATTCTGTTCTCTTATAGTACGGGGGGAAAATGCCATTTTGAATCTATCAGTACGACAATCTATCTCTCTAATCTTATTTATCTGGCATAATACACAGGGGATCTTAATATAATATATCTAACGTGCTCGATGAACCTAGCCGTTTTAAATTTCCGTAATAGATTTAACCTGTATTTTATCTTACGAATTATTAAACGGTATCTAATAACCTATAAAGAGTGATCTATGAGCAAATAATTTCTTCTCTGATGAGTTATTCTGTTCGTTTATCAACGGTCGTGTCTTCACTTACTCGCACGCTGTTATCTCTCACCGAAATAACGGAAAGTCATCGTTGAACTCATTCTTCGCCCTCATGTGAGATTAAGTGCCAGGGAGTTGACTGGCTTTTAGTTTCGGGCCAATAGCGGCAGCGGCACAATCACACCCTCACCCCATTCCCTTCGCCCGCCTGTGATTCCGAGGAATTATGTCACGGTCGGACAGAACTTTGGTTCTTACCTGAATGCCCCTCGCCTTTCGAATGGCCGTGCAATGAAAGAAGTTCTTCCAGAGAATACGTTTTTTTTTGAAATTTTGTTCTGAATGAAAACAGGACTCGGGCGTGCATTGGCTGGACCCCTGTTATGTTCACCATGCGCTTCACCATGATGAGCACCAAGTTCAGTATTCGGCTCGGGTACTCGCGTCGAATTAAATTGGTTCGTCTGTTCATTGGGTAACGGGCGGCAGTATTCGATTTCATTAGTTGAAAAATGCCCTTCGCCGAGCACATATGGGTATGGGGCAAGACTGACTTGAAAATCGATCGTAAAAATCTCTTATATGTTCTCGTATCTTGGAGCGAATCACTGCGCTGATTTTATTTTATTTTAAAGAAATAAAACCACAGACAGCAATGATGCCATTTTAAAGTGGCCAATAACAGTACATAAATTTTATAGCATACACAAGAAAAAAATAAAATGAAAGTAACAGGAAACAAATAGTAGGGAAAGACTATTCTGGTGACAGATGCGAAATAGAAAGGCTAATGAACGATTAAATTGGGAGTGCAAAGGGATCGATGTGTTGTGGGAGGGAGTTCAATAGAGAGGAGAGACGGAAGAAAAGAGAGCGTTTGGTAATTGAAAGTCTGGGAAAATGGGCACATGGAATAAAGTATGAGAACGAAAGTTGGGGCGGGAAGGAACTTCGAAGTTGACAAAGGAGAGCAAAGTCGATGATGGAATTGAAAATATTATAAATTAGTGTTAAGTCTGTTGTTAGTCTAAGGGTGCTAAGATTAGGGATGGAGGAGAGAATAGTATTGGTGGATATGTTACGAAAATGCGGTAACCTATTTTTAACTATTTTATCAAAGGAATTACAGACACAGTCCAGAGATGAGAGATTAGTTGGAGGAGAGATAGACCACATGGGGCAGGAATAGGTAAGAATTGGAAGAACGATAGAAGAAAAGAAGGTTCGAAGGGCATGTGGGTCATTAACTTCAGTGAAACGAAAGAGCAGGCCTAAGAGGGACGATGCTTTAGACTTGATGGTTTGTATGTGTTGGAAAAATTTAATTTATTGTCTGTAAGAATACCTGGATGTAGATACACGTTTTAGGGAGCGATTAAGAACAGTACTATAATTAAATTGATGGGTGAACTTTTTTTAGGGAAATGGACATCACGCTGCATTTGCCTGGGCTTCCATACGTTGCACCAATTTGATGTCTGCCGTAGGGCATCTTGTAGTTCATAACAATCGGTGGACGTACGTCACACAAAGACATTCTTGGGCTTCAGTTAAATTTTCACTCCTCCAGACGCTTCCAGTATGTCGCTAGCTTTGGTTGTGGCTCCTGCTCGATGCTATTCGTTTCCGTGGACCCTTTTCATCCTGTCCATCCCAACTGGACCGGTTTTATTCCCCCAAGTGACAGCTGACGTCCAGGTAGGGCATTCAGAAAATGGAGCCATTCAATTCGAATGCTCTCCTTCGGATTTTTTTGGAGGGGAAATCCGGTCCTTTCCTTAGCTGGGATTAATGTTGTTTATTACTTTACGTAGCCTATTTTTTACGGCGTGGGAACGGCTAATGTGAACTAGGACTCACCATATGTATCATAGACATCCCAAAACCATCTATTGTAGATACTAACAGTCTAGTTGCCTGAGACCCTATAGTCGCATGTTTGCATGTCAATAGTGCATGCTTGGTGATCCTCACCCCCTGCCACACACCCTCGCGGTGGCTTGCAGGGATCCGTATGGATGTAGATGTAGTACCTATAGGTACTACATCTGTACTGTATAGATACAACGACTGACCCGACTTTATTTCTCCTTCGGTGCTATATTCATGTCCCTGAGCTATGACTCTTTGAATTCTCTCCATTGCCTTTCCATCCAATGATTTTGCTAGCGATGATAAACGCTCATGCCCTACAACTGACTCAATCGTATTTTGCGTTGATTATTTTTATTCTGTTTCTTTGTGCTGTGCGCTAATTAGAATCCTGAACACGAAAGTGCGCAGTCGTCGTTTGGAGTCCAAATAAGGACTTAATTGTTTTCTTCAAGTCGGGATTTTCCTTTTGTAGTGTATCTTAGTAAGCGTTTGTTTACCTCCGTCATTCCGTGATGAACATCTGAAGCCCTCGAGGCGAGAGGAACATTGCCTTAAATTGCGGAATGTTAGTTAAATGCTTGAGAGGTTGTCAATGACTAGAGAGGTTGTCGGCTGTTCTTGAAGGCTTGGAGGCAATCAGGGGGTAGGAAGGGTCGACATGTTGTAATGTAGAGAGAAACAGTTTGGTCAAGAAGGCAGGTAATAGATGACTTTCATCAATGGATATACTTATGAAGCCCAGCCATTTTGCTTTTTTAGCACAAGGAGAATGTGGTTTGCCTATGAGATAGGATTTATAATTCTTAGTTGGAGGAAATACATCTACATCTACACGATACCCTGCAAGCCACTGCGAGGGTGTGTGACAGGGATTGAAGATCACCAAGCATTCATTACTGACATGCTAACAAGCAACTATAGGGTCTCATGCAACTATATTGTTAGTATCTACAGCATTTAAGGGGTTAATACATGCATCATGCCTTACAGAATATTCTAAAATATTTCCCCTACCCCTTTGCTATGTGCTGCCTATTCTGTTCTCTTACAGTTCGGGGGAAAAATGCCATTTTGAATCTATCAGTACGACAATCTAGCTCTCTAATCATACTTATCTGGTCGAATGTAGCATAATACGCTGGTGTTTTTAATATGTGCCTAACATCTTCAGTTAAGCTATCCGATTGAAATTTCTGCAATAGATTTAATCTGTACTTTAACCTACGCTCTGATAATAATTCCCACCCTAATTCTTTTATTAATTCTGAAACGCTACTCAACGTATCGTAACACCTTTTAACGAACCTAGCTGCTCTACGCTGCACACTGTCTAGTTCTCTGATCAAACCTAATTCATTCGGATCCAATACATTGGCTGCATACTCAAGGTGGGGCCTAACTAGAGAAAAGCAACATCGCTCTTTTTTCTTCTCATCACATTCCCTGGTACTATTTTTATAAATCCTAGCTTTCTCTTCGCTCGGCCGCATACTTCATGGATGTGTCTTCCCCACGATAAATCTTTAGTGATTGTTACACCTAAATATCTTATGGTTTCAACGTTGTCGATCTTCGTGTTATTAATTCTATAGGATCACTCTATCGAATTATTCCTCCTCCAAAAATTGATAGCTGCAAACTTTTTAAGGTTAAGTTCTAACTGCCATTTGCCGCACCACTCTTGAATTGCATCTTAATCCTTGCTAAGCGATTTCCTATCCTCTTCTTTTGATATACCTCTATACACTACAGCATCGTCTGCAAAAAGTCTAAGCTTACTACTAACTACGATACCCAAATCGTTTACGTATATTAGAAATAGAAGCGGACCTATTACGCTACTCTGGGGAACTCCCGAGTTGACTTTGATTGTGTCGGACATGATACCATCTATGACAACCCTCTGCTCTCGCCCACTTAAGAATTCTTTTACCCAGCATTCAACGTCAATATTTATGCCTAAAATCTCTAATTTCAAGATTACTTTATCATGAGGAACTTTATCGAATGCCTTTTTAAAATCTAAAAATATCGCATCAACATCTGTACTGTTTTCGCCGTTGTCTAAAATATTACCAGTTCATTCTTTTAGCATGCCAAAACGATGTTTCAGTTGTACCTTCTCAGTGTACAGTTCGTATTATTTATTACCTTATATAGTCGGTCATAATCTCTGAGTAATTTTTGTTGGATCGAATTCCTTGCCCAACGTTGCCTCTCTGCTTCCATCCTGCGGGAAAACGCGCGGCCGTGCGCCCCCGGGGAAAATTCTCTACGTTTCGTTATTGTGTGTGAACGTCGAAAAATATGTTTTCCCATGGCTGCCGTGTGAAATACGGAGCGATGCTGAGCGCGAGATATCGAGGAAGTCGATGCCCGCGATGCATTCGCCGCGTAAGCCGTCTCGTATCGAAACAACAGCAGCACTCGAAATCATCGAGTGAATTGGTTAGTGCCCGTCTTTAAGGAGTTGATGTAGAGTGTCATTTCTCCTTGAATCGAGAGTTAAGGAAGGGCTCAGCGGTAGTTGCATGCCTCGGAAGCTTCTCCTCCTTTTCCTCTCTCCTCTTGTCCACAGCAACTCCTTTCCGACACTTGATTTCGAGGAATTATTTCCTCTTTAGCCGTTGATCCTCGTATCCAAATGGTGGATAGTTCAGTACTTATGTTTCTTGGAATATTTCCTCGGGTACGGATAATTTATTAGCTTTTGCTGAGTGATTATTTCGTTTTTTGATGGTAAGCGATTGGAGTGCATGATATCCCTTCCTATGGATTGTAATTCTTCCAGAGAATCTTTCCCATTCTAAAAAACACTTCGCAGTACCCCAAAATATAAATATACATTAGCATAAAAAGTGAATTGCACACGTTAGATTCTTACGTATTAACGAAACAGATGAATATGTAGGATTTTATTTGATTAAAAAATGTTTTTATCATGATTATTTAAGCATGTATGCATTAAGTACTAATGTTTATAATTCGGGGTTTTAGCACTCCTCAAATGTTTCTTTGCATGTAGGATGAAAATACGGACTTGTGATGTGTGTCCGGCTTGATATTCATGAAAATCTCCCTCTGGGCAGGAAGTATAGGTATCCATTAGTGCACATACATGTTTGGTGAGAACTCACCCCCTGCCACATGCCCTCTAGGAGGCTTGCAGGGTATTCTACATCTACATAATACCCTGCAAGCCACCATAAAGGTTTGTGGCAGGGGGTGGATTCTCACCAAACTTGCACTACATATCATGCATAAAACGATTAGTATTTATATACTGTTCTAAACTTCACTATTTAAAAAAAGATAAGTAACAAAGCAAACATGCAAAAACATGCTGTTAGTTGGCTTAGCTTCAAGTCCTTATACCAACATGCAACTATCTATGCTATCCATTGCTACATTCGTATTGGATATATTTACCGTTATTCATATTTCTGGTTGTACGAGGAAAAAAGGACATTTTGAATCGGTCAGTTCGGCAATCAATTTCTCTTATTTTGTGATCATGGTCCAATCTACCATAGTAAGTTGGGGTTCAACTTTCAACCTGCGACCTGACAATGATTCCCATTTCAATTCATTAAATAGACTGGTTACGCTAATATAATTATCGTATCGTCCCTTTACAAATCTTGCCGATCTTCGCTGCACACGTTCGAGTTCATTATTTAGACCGATATCGTAGGGATCCCATACACTATTCCAAATGAGGTCTAACAAGGGAGAAGTAGCTGATTTCTCGTACATGATCGTCACATTTGATCAGTACTCTTTTGTTTTATCCCAGTTAACGATTCGCTTGAACCATTATTTCACGAATGTGTTTACCCCAGGAAAGATCATGTGTCAGTCTTATTCCGAGATATTTAATGGATTCCACGTTTGAATTCACGGTATTCAGTGGACAGAGATGACTGCCAGAATAATTCGTTCCACAGCTTGCCGAGTCTTATTCAGACATTTGCCCTTGGCTTCAATTTCCCCTAACCCCCTCACCCCCCACGTCACCCCCAACTTTCTTCCAGCCCGCGATGGGTGCCGCGGTTTCTCGGCCCTGTTGGGGCCTTTTTTTTATATTATTTTTTAATATTTGGGGGCCTTTCGCCCTCTGGCACCCTGGGGCCTCAATGTCTCTCCGGCTGGTCGTGAAATTCTCCAAATTTCTCTTCCCTCCCGAGATTCTCTTTTTTTTCCACTCGCGCATCCTCGTTTCCCCGCCCCCATCGCGTCGTTTAAAGAAAAAAAAGCGAAGAGCGGTGAGCGGGCGGTGGTCCGAGTCTCCTTCTCCCTTCCTTCACTCTTCCCCCCCCCCCCCCTCCCCGCCCCCCTTGAGGCGAAAGCCAGCGGACGCTTGGCGCTGCTGCTTTTGCGGAATTCGAGCGAATCGGTGCTTCGTTGCGCGAGGCCTTTTTGACGGACACAGTTCATTTCCCTGAAGGGCCGTTTTGCATCGAAATGCTCATGTTGATGTCGCTTCCGTTTGAGCAGTCGTCTGGAAAAGTCCGTAGTAAACGTAGAGGACGCTTGCTAGACAGCCTTACACGGTGCAGTTGGGACGTTTACTCGAAACCGAAATCACAATTTTGTACACGAAATCGTTAGGTGGAAAAGAAAAACGAATTTAAGTGAAAAAAATTAATCTTCTAACCACAACCATTCGCTCATAAATAAAAAATTAAAATAAGCAAAAGGTGACGCCCACGGAAAAAGCTGCTTTGATAACAATGACGTCATTTTTCCTCTCGTCCTTGACTGCTTTTAGGGGAAGGGAAGGGAGCGGAGGGGGGTTCTCGGAAGGTCTGCTCGCACAGAACCTGTCGCAATAGTTCCTATTGACAGAGTCAGCTGTGGCCCCCCCTTAGCAGACCCCCCCTTTGCGATAAGGCGAAGTAGTTTCGCGGGCTCAGTTGTGATTGGGCGAAGTCGAAATACTTCAGAGGTTGCACCACGCCCACTTTTCCAAAAGGGTTAAAAACATCAGTTTTTCGCCGCTTATAGCTCGAGAAATAATTGACGGATTGAAAAACGGAAAAATACGGGTCTTTTTATTTTGCATAGGTAGTCTATCAAATTCGGCGATAAAAAAAATATGGTAAACGACCCCATTGTCGGCGCAGTATGTCAACGTAACATTAAGTATGGGTAGTGCCGTCAATACTATCCTGTATAGCGTCTAGATCACGCAGGTAAAAATAAATAGGACCTGAACGAAGCAATATATTACCACTACAATAGCATATATCCAATTGTCACTTTCGGCATAGAATCTTCGATCTACTACAGTATATGTTTTTAAACAATATTCTGAGCAAAACAGTGACGGCATATTAGTGGACAGTGTTTCACGAGACACTTCAGGCCCGTACTCTTAGCCAAAATTTTGCAAAGCGAGCACATGGCTTTGGACCAAGTTATCGAGATAGGCGTCACTTCCTTTACAAAGGAATTTGAAGCTTCCTCGCGAATCGCCCAGATAATTTAATTTCCCCTAATACACCACCGGAAGATTTAACAGCAAACAATTAATGTAAACAACCTTGTTTGTACCCCGGTGGTAGTTAGTTGCCGATACACCCTCGCCATCTAGTGAGGAAAGACGTAAACATTCCGTGATTGCATGTAACAGCAGATTAGAACGTGCAATTTAGTTTTCATTCGCAGTCGTTCACGCAGTCTCTCCTCGCTAGTCGTTGCCTTACACGGTGCCGTATTTCTTGCGCAGGTGTTTGGGCAGCAGCCTGCGCAGTTTCGGTGACCGTGAATCGGCCTTTAGAAGGTGGTAAACAGGGCCTTTATTTGATTCTCAGCGCGACCCATTGCTTCTCTGTTGGAGGACCGACCTCTGTTGGGGTTGTTTAACATATATTTTTTTATTGCCGAGTCTGATAGAGTTTGTAAAATACAAAGACATGTATTCTTCCGTATTTCGATCCGTCAATTATTTCTCGAGTTATAAGCGGCTTAAACTGATGTTTGTAACCCTTTCGGAAAAGTGGGCGTGGTGCAACCTCTGACGTATATCGACTTCGCCCAATCACAACTGAGCCCGCGAAGCTACTTTGCCTTATTGCAAAGGGGTGGAACCAGCTGACTCTGCCAATGGAAGCTGTTGCGACAGGATCTGAGCGAGCAGACCTTCCGAGAACCCCCATCCACTCCCTTCCCTTTCCCTAAAAGCAGTCAAGGACGGGAGGAAAATAACGTCGTTATGTCATTAAAGCAGCTTTTTTGGTGGTCTTTTCCTTATTTCAATATTTGATTTATTATTGAGGGGTTATGGGTAGAAGATTAATTTTTCACTAAAATTCGTTTTTTGTTTCCATCTAACGATTTCGTGTACAAAATTGCGATTTCGGTTCCGAGTTAACGCCCCCATTCCGGTTCGTCCGTGAGCATCTTATGGTTTTCTGTACGTATTCAATGTTGAATTTTAAAATGGAGTTTTAGGGAAATCCATGCAACTAAAAAGCAGTAGAATGAAAAAAAGCGAATAACACTCAAAGTGAGGCTGCCCATAGTTGGCTAATGAAGTTAATTAATGCACGCAGGCAATCAGGGTAATGCCAGGGAAGTCGTTCTCCTTTCAAGGCTCGCAAAGACTCTGGTTTTCAAGATTCAGTGACTCGGAACTAATTGAAGGAAACAAAGAATTCTCACTCTCATCGTTGATGATCCCACACCCTCACTTTGTTGGAAAACTGAGGCAATCATTTTCCCTTCGACATTTTTCCGTCGCAGAGTCATATTTTCTAACATCATCCGTGCAGTGAGTATCCTCGTCATCCGATTGAAATTTGCGGCTGAATTTCTTTGCATGATCGTCAACTTTTTTTCGAGAAATGAGCGCCTTCATTAACCATTGCTCTCTTTCACCTTAATGTTAGAGGTTAGGCTAGTTATTTCAGGAGTTTCCTTTTGAGCGAAAGATCCGAAATCAGTTATTTATGAAACCCATCGCTTTTAGTGGCCGGGGAATGATGATGAAGACAAGGGAAAGAGGGCCAATCTACCCCTATTGCTTTTTGTGCGTTAACCGTGGCTGAGCTGAAGTAATTACGGAGCGCTTTTATCTTGAACCTATTAGGTCGGATCTTTCCGTAAATGACCAACGTTAAGAAAAGAGTAAAGAAGTCAGCGGAACTGGACAAAAAGTGCGTGCGAGACAATCTCCTTGGCCTCCTTGGTCTTACATTCTCCATTTCCTTTCGTAAGCGCCGCCAGCTGCGTGAGACGAATTGCTTCTCTGCGAGAGGTAAGACGGTGGGAATTGCGAGGCTTCGAAAGAGACGTGCCTTCGATCGCTGCGACCGCTTTTTTAAGCACCAAACCTTTTGCAAGTGTGCTGTGTGTTGTTTTTTGTGTCATTTTAGAGTTGATTGAGAAGGGGATTTCGTGGGTTTTCGGGATGAAAAGAGGGAAGAGTAGCTTTCTTCGCATCTTCAAATGAGGGTGTGTAAATGGAATGAGTGACATTTTTCCCATACCGAGGTCGTTCCAAACTAGGTCGCCTCTTGTATTCAAATAAATCGATGGATAAGAGATGACGGTTGAATCAGTGGAAAGAGAGGGAATATTTAGTATTCATTGATGAGGTAACTTACGTATCTTCGTGCTTGCAGAATCCAGTAAATCAAAATATATCGGCCAACAACATTGACAACTTTTTCCCAAGTTTTAAGCTACACAAAGGCATGATTATATCAAAGATAATCACCCCTTCGCCAATTTTTCTTCGCTGAAAAGGTAATTGTTCTCTCCTAAAACGAGTAGGTACGTTCGTACGCATCGAGATGGTCTCTTCTTATGCTTATTTGCTCTTTTATTAATAAAAGTAAATACTATACTGACTCATTTTTAACCCAACAATGAACGTTACAAAACGAAGGAGAGGTCTGTTGATAGCTCGTTTTTCCCACTTATTTTTTTGCTGTAATTTTCGCACAATAACATGATTTCGCAAAACAAAAACTGGAAGAGGTGAAAGAGTTCTGTTACCTTGGAAGCCGAGTACCCAACGATAGACGAAGCAAGAAAAAAATAGTCAGTAGAATAGCCCAGGCAAAGAGGGGATTCTATTAAAAGAAGAATCTACTTACAGCTGGAAATACAAGCGTAGAAGTAAGGAAACAATTCATCAGAACCGAGACATCTGGAGCATGTCTCTCTATGGCAGTGAGGCATGGACGATGACAGCAGCGGAGAAGAAAAGGGTAGAAGCATTCGAGATATGGTGCTATAGAAGAATGATGAAGATAAAATGGATCGACCGAGTGACAAATGAAGAAGTCCTAAGAAGAGTGGGAGAAAAGAGAAGTCTGCTGAAAGCTATAAAAAGAAGACGGGAAAACTTAATCGGCCACATCTTGAGACGCGATGGCCTGATAAAGACAATCGTCGAAGGAAAAGTGAACGGGAAGAATGGAAAAGGCATGTCTCGTATGAGATAGATGGAAGAAGTGATGAAGGATGTGAAGAGGAAGGTATGAAGTGAAGATAGGTATGAAGAGATTAGCCGATAGAAAGACTCAGTGGAGAGCCGCGTCAAACCAATCTCAGGATTGATGATGATGACAGCATGATTTCATTCAGCAAAATTCTTCCGTCTTCCTTACGATGTAATTGTAGTTACTTGCTTAGATGAAGAAAAAAGTGAAGGGATCTACTGGAATAATTTATTATGACGTACAAAGAAAAGTGTTATTGTAAATGATTTCCGAAAATGGATCGAAATAAACGGGGAGATAAACGTCACTTTCAACTCCTCGGCAGTGTTGCGAGGATCAGGAAAGGCCTTCTTTTATTTATTTTGTGATTTACTAAAGCTGAGGTGTGGGAGTGCACGAACTCATGAGAGAAATGGTCAAATGTTTTATTTTTGTTCTTTGATTGCCCTTCACTGTTCATGCGTGGAATTGAAATTTAAAAAAATACGAAAAGACTTATTCGTATCCTTTGTTTCATCACACCTTTCGGTCGTCGCCTCAGGACGCTCCTTCCCCACTGTACATATCATTTCGCCGTTCCGGCGTTCCTCCTCTCTTCCGCCCGTTCCGTTCCGGTCCGCCAGTTCCCAATTCTTTCTCCCTTTCTCCTCCCCTCCCTTCTTCCAAAAAATCAATGCACCACAAAACCTCAATAGGACGACCTTCCAACCAGCTCCAATCCTGCCGCCAATTAGCGGTGTGTCAACAACCTCGGAATCGACTGTTAGACCATCATCACCGAAACCACCTGAAATCCCCACACCCGTTCCCAGCAATCCCATTCCCACATCCCCAGCACCCCAATCATTTTCCACTGTACCACTTGCAACGACAGCGATTTCTTCGCTCAGAGCACCAGATGGCTCCCTGAATTGGGCTGCATTAATTCAATGGGGATTGAGCAAAATCCCGTCTTACCTCTGTATCCACTCCTTCACCGAAGCCATCCCTATCCTTCTAAAGCACGCCCTTGAACTATTTACCCTTCTTTATGGAGCACAACAGTAATCAAAAACACATAGTCAATCTCCGAGTTCTGCAATGGAACTGCTGCCATCTTCCACCACGCATGGAAGAGCTAAAGCTCATGACAGAAAATCACAAACCGGACCTAATCACACTTTCCGAAACATGCCTCAAAGCATCTCAACATATTCGCATCCCAGGTTACACATTCTACAGACAGGACAGACATACAACCACCAAAACATCTTATGGCGGAGTTGCCATCGGCCTCAAAACATCATTACAACACAAACAAATACATTACTCCAACATCAGTAACATTGAATTAACAGGAGTACAAATAACCACAAGAGCAGGAGAAATCAATGTAATCTCAGCTTACATATCTCCAAAGAAACCACTATTGATGGAAGAGTTGGACATCCTTTTTCCAA
Organism: Platycnemis pennipes; assembly: GCA_933228895.1. NCBI lineage: Eukaryota > Metazoa > Arthropoda > Insecta > Odonata > Platycnemididae > Platycnemis > Platycnemis pennipes. Next base: position 10,204,530 of record OW121852.1, read on the forward strand.
CCAAATTATCCACTCTCCTATTTGGAGATATAAACAGCAAACACAAAGCTTGGGGCTGCAAAGTCACAAATGCAAAAGGACGACTGCTGCAAAAATACGTATTACAAAAGTCAATAAATGTCATAGCGCCTAATGAACCAACTCACTCGCACAACACAAAATCTACAGACATATTAGACATTTGCTTAATCAAAAACATTTATACCGCCCACCAAAATCAAGTACTGTATGAAGGATCGTCAGACCATTTCCCGGTACTCACGGATTTCGACTTAAATCCTATCCTTGCTCCTAGCAAACCTTCCACCAGTAGAAATTGGGAGTTATACACAGAAATACTAGAAAACAATCTCACATACAACACTATAAACACACACATAGAAAACACAGAAACATCCATTGACCAAACAATTCACCTAATAAACACTTGCATCACTAATGCCTTAAAAAGATCACTATACTCACACAAACCTAAAGAACTCAATACATGCACTCTCCCATCACACATCAAACACTTAATCACAAAAAGAAACAGAGCCAGAAGGGAGTTTGCACACAGCAGACAACGACACCTGAAACTCATTATAAACCAACTCAACAAAATCATAAAACAGGAAATCACTTCACATCGAAATAAAGCCTGGGATAGCACTCTGCAGAACTTATCCACACAAGACAATTCAGTCTGGAGATTAGCGCACGCGCTACGTAACAAACAGAAATATTCTCCCCCGCTAACCATAAATAATAAATCTATCACGGATCCAGCAGAAAAAGCCAATGTCTTTGCCTCCATGCTCCACACCAGATTTCAAATTAACCAAACACTCAAACACACTGAAACAGAGGATATAGTCAACACAGAATATGACTCATTAACACTAGCTCCCTCATCAAAACCAAACTACATTTCACTCAAAGAATTACAAACTCTTATTGCTGCACTACCTAACAACAAATCTCCCGGCCCGGATAACATTCCTCCCAGAGCAATAAAATTATTCCCACCTAAATTCATCCCATTAATACACGCCCTTCTTAACAGTTGCATTCACATAAATTATTTTCCCCCTATCTGGAAAGAAGCTAAAATTATCTTATTACCAAAACCTAACAAAGATCTCACGGATCCTAACAACTTCCGTCCTATTTCACTAACGAACACGTTTGCAAAGCTCTTGGAGAAATGCATATTAAATCATATCAAAGAAATTTTTCTACCAAATCAAATTCCCCATCAAGCCGGCTTCACTCCAAAGACTTCAACAATACATCAACTTGCCCGCCTTGTAGAAACTGTCATACAACAAAAAGAGGACCACAGATTGACATCAGCGGTATTCCTTGACGTGGACAAGGCCTTTGACAAAGTCTGGCACCAGGGCCTTGTCTACAAACTTATAAAATCCGGCTTCCCCACTAATATAACCAAAATTCTCAAATCCTTCCTGTCAGATAGATCTTTCACAGTTTCCTACCAAGATAACACTACAAAAAAATTTCAAATCCAAGCGGGCGTGCCACAAGGAGCTGTCCTCTCACCCACACTATACAACATTTACACAAATGACATTCCTCTCACTACACAAACCAACACATTCCTGTTTGCAGATGACACGACATTCACCTCCTCACATGCATGGCTCTGTGTGGCACGCAAGCAACTCCAGATTCATCTAGATGAATACTCCAAATGGGCATTGCAGTGGAAAATAGCCATAAACCCAAGCAAATGTACTGAGATTGTCTTCTTCAGAGACAAAACCAAACATTCCTTACGCCAAACTGGCCCTTCACTCTCATTTAATAACCAAAACATACCAATGTCCTCCTCAACCAAATTTCTAGGCATTTATCTAGATGATAAATTAACTTTTCATACCAATTTCAAAAATGTCATCAAAAAATTCCAGGCAGCAAGAGCAGGTCTATACCCGCTGCTAAATTACAAGAGTCAACTATCTTTGAAGTTGAAAAAACTCCTCTACATGACCATAGTGAGACCTGCGGTCTTCTATGGCTCCGAAATCTGGACTGCATCCTTATCCAAATCGCAGCTTCATAAAATCCAAATTCTCCAAAATAAATCCGTGCGTGGAATCTCTGGAGCCAGATGGTTCCACACAAACCGACAACTCCATAATGAGCTCGGAGTTGACTATGTCTCTCAACATTTCACTCAAAAGTGTGTCTCCCTAAAGAAATCAATTGACCGACACCCAAATCATTTATTCCTCAACCTTTGGAAACCTTTCCCTAGCTCCCATGCCCACCCTCCACAAATTATCCTTGAATCCATAGAAAAATTTGCTTCAAAACCCAAGAAAGTGCCCATCCACCATTCAATAATTCACCTCGACCCAAACCTATCCAATAACGACTTACAAGCGATTCCTCGGTTACCCCAACAAAAAGTAGATAACCAATATTTTATTCAAAACGCTCCTAATGAGGTTCCAGTTGCAGCAGTCAAAATAAATCCATTCATTCCGCCTGAACCAGACTAAAAATAACGCAAAGTCAAAAACTCTCCAAAAAACGTGCAACTCTTATATACATGTAATCCCAATCCGGTAAGGCAGGAAAGATATATAATGTTCCCACCAAAAAAATGCACCAATATATACAAACACCCAAGTTTGCTCCAAAACGGTACGATAGTAGAAGTACCACCAAATCCTCTTCCTAAACGCAAACATTTACACTACACAAGTAAATGACACCATTGATAAAGCCACAACACTTAGCAAATAAAACACTACATAGAATTAAACTGAAGCAGAATCACTCCCTTAAAAGCTTCCCTGGTGAGGGAAATATGCTGCAGGAGGGAAAGGAAAAGGGCAAAAGCCCTCGTAAAGCACTACGGAACGGAACCCTCCCTTCTTCCTCCGCCCCCCCCCCGCTTATGATTCGGCATCCAACTGATTCTCTTTCGAGGTCGGCGTCCCTTTTTGTAAAAGTTTCTAAACTTTTCCTGGCAGAAGTGAAAACAATGACGATCCGATTTCTTGCCCGCGGAAAAGTCGACAGGATTTTACGGAGTTGGTTCCTCAGTTTCCCTTCTTTGCCGAAGTCCTGAAAAAAATTCCCCCTCCCCCCTCGTCTTTCGTTACTCCTATTTTTTTATTTCATTTTAGTCTTGGTTTTCAACACCATAATATCAGTTGGTGGGTTAAATTGTGGGTTGTTGAGCCAAGATGTTAAATTTTCTCCCGCTCAAGTCTGGTTGAATGTTGTCATCCCCGCTATCATTTCGCTTATGCTGCCAGTGTATGGGATCCCTACGAAATCGGTCTAAATAACGAATTTGAACGTGTGCAGCGAAGATCGGCAAGATTTGTAAAGGGACGGTACGATAACCTTATTAGAGTAACCAGTCTATTAAATGAATTAAATTGGGAATCATTGTCAGATCGCAGGTTGAAATTTAGACTTAATCTCCTAAATACATTCCAAGATAATATTTTCAGTGATGACGTTAAAAATATTTTGCGAACCCCAATTTACTAAGATAGACTGGACCATAATCACAAAATTCGAGAAACTGATTGCCGAACTGACAGATTCAAAATGTCCTTTTTTCCTCGTACAATTAGGGATATGAATAGCGGTAAATTTGTCCAATACGAGTGTAGCAATGGATAACATTGTTAGCTGCATGTTGGTATAAGGACTTAAAGCTAACCCAACTAACATCATGTTTTGCATGTTTGCTTTGTTATTTTTATCTTTTTTTAATAGTGAAGTTTAGAACAGTATATAAATACTAATCCTTTTTATGCATGTTTAGTGCATGTTTGGTGAGAATTCAACCCCTGCCACACACCTTTGATGTTTCTTGCCGGGTATTATATAGACGTTTTTTACGCTCGTATATGATGAAGAACAAGATGGGTAAAAATTACATCATCCAGTTCAATAATAATAGAATTTTTTCGTAAGCCTGATTCATATCAGGCCATTTCTACGCTGTCAGTAACTATCAAAGTTGCCTCCTGAACCGTAATGCTGATATGGTTTCATAGAACATTGCCTGTCGGCGTTTTATTTTCACAAATTTCCCATCCACGCTGACCTTAGTTGTGACTAATTGGCATGGAAATGTCGTGAGAACGCCCCTGAAAAGAGAGGGCTGTGTCTATAAAATGCGATGTCTTACTTGAAAATGTTATTGGCAAAATGAGAAAGTAATAACCCAATCTTTTATAGCCTATTTAATTAATCGATTCTAATTACGTACGAGGAAAACGTTTTTTTATTCAAGGCCGGAGTCTTCATGGGATAATTTTCTCTGGCATACGAATTCCGTCGTGTGGAGCTGAGATGTTGAATTCCTTCCTACTCAAGCAGGTTTTACAGTCGAGTTATGATTGAGCTTTTTTTGCCGCACAGTGCTAAATCAGCGCTGGCTGGTGACGGCAGCAAAAATATTGTGACTGCATTTTGCCCTCACTTACCTGAACCCAGCACGTCGGGCGCATGGCATCCATTGGTGGAGTTCCACGTTCGTTCCTCCATTAAACGCCCGTCACATATTCCCTGGAGATGCCAGGAGGATGGGGAAAGGACAGAGAGAAACCCGGCGATCACGACGGGTCCAGAGTTTACGACGTTCCATTCAACGCATTGACATAAGGTAGAGTGGGAAACATCTACATCTACACGATACCCTGCAAGCCACCGCGAGGGTGTGTGACAGGGGGTGAAGATCACCAAGCATGCACTATTAACATGCAATCAAGCAACTAAAGGGTCTCATGCAACTAGATTGTTAGTATCTATAGTATTTAAGAAATTAATACTTGCATCATGCACTACAGACTACTCTTAAATATTTCCCAAACCTATCCCTTTGCTATGCTGCCTATTCTGTTCTCTTTTAGTACAGGGGAAAAATGCTATTTTGAATCCATCAGTACGACAATCTATCTCTGTAATCTTGTTTATCTGGTCGAATTTAGCATAATACGTTGGTGTTTTTAATGTGTGCCTAACATCTTCAGTAAAGCTATCCGATTGAAATTTCTCTAGATAGATTTAATCTGTACCTTAACCTACGCTCTGATAATGACTCCCACCTTAAGTCTTGTATTAATTCCGATACACTACTTAACCTATCGTAACTCCTTTTAACGAACCTAGCTGCTCTACGCTGCACACTGTTTAGTTCTCTGATCAAACCTAATTCATTCGGATCCCATACTCTGGCTGCATACTCAAGGTGGGGCCTAACTAGTGAAAAGTGACATCGCTCTTTTGTCTTCTCATCATATTTCCCGAGTACTCTTTTTGCAAATCCTAGCTTTCTCTTCGCTCGGCCGCATATTTCCCTTATGTGTCTTCCCCACGATAAATCCTTAGTGATTGTTACACCTAAATATCTTATGGTTTCAACGCTTTCGATCTTCGTGTTATTAATTTTATAGGATCGCTCTATCGAATCATTCCTCCCCCAAAAATTGATGCCTATACACTTTTTAAGGTTATGCTCTAACTGCCATTCGTCGCACCACTCTTGAATTGCATCTAAATCCTTGCTAAAGGAAAGGAGATTCCGTTGGAATATCCGCCACTCCCGAATACCAACCAGGGCTGTCGAAAGTTAAATCCAGTCTCTCTCTACCACACTGATCTCAGGTCAATATAATTAAGCCGACAAATGACCATTGGTAAATACACGCCTACATGATACCCTGAAAAGAGTGTGTGTCAGTGGGTGAACCATTACCCGGCATGCATGATATAAGAGAGAACTGACTGTACAGTAGGATCTCGACAATAAGTGTCTCGAGGGGATTAGGGAAACACTTGTTATGGAGGCGCTCTTATTGTTGAGGGTTGTGTTATCAAGGTTATTTTGGCTATCAGTCGCGTTAGCGTGTTTAATGGAATCACTAAATCCCTTTATAACGAATGAATTTTAGAGCGACCCTTTTCGAACCAAGTCTATTTATTATCAGTGCTCATATCGCCAAGAATACAAAATTATTGCAATGGCAATTGTTTTATTTCGAATTTTCGTTTAAATTTCAAGGTAAGAAATACTAATTCTTGGTCTCACGTGGAGATGAAGGATTCCCGCTTTTAAAGAGTGTCATAATTAATCATTATGTTCGGAATTTAACTTCATTCGCGCCGTGGAAATCAGCATATTTTCGTCAAAATTTGCGTTTTTCTGAGGTCAACATAATCATGAGAAAAGCAACGAGTGGAATATTACTTAACTTATTTCCTAGATCAATCATTATTCTCAAAGTTTGCGCAGAAAACTTATGCTTAAGTAGCGAAGTAGAGTCTTCAAGTCAAGAGGCGTAGACGTCTGCAGAAGCGTTTTTGGCAGTGGTATCCGACAGCCTTAAAGGTTGAACCATTCATGTAAAGAGTCGCGTTATCGAGGTTGACTTCTCAAAACGACTTGTTATAGAGGTTCTGAGTTACGTTGTGAATTGGAAAAAATCCTTGTTATTGAGGTTGTTTGGATAATAATAGTCTCGTTGTAGAGGTTAATTTAACATTATATGTTATGGAAATCTCAAGGGGATTTGAAAATTGCACTTGTAATTGAGGTTGTCGTGTTATTGAGGGTAGTGTAAGCGAGGTTATTTTGGATTCGCTATAGTTGTCCTCCATTCGTATCCTGTTTGCGTGAGGGATTCTCCCCGTCTTCAGGGCTCTCTCTTCTCTTGATGATGGACTGTGTCCGTCCCAGGGGAACCCTTGTCCGGCCAGCGCATCCTTCTTTCCGTTTCTGAGCGGGGTCATCGGTGCATTGAGGTGGGGATATGGCGAAAATCCTTGTGTTGCCATTGTTGCGAAGGGAGGCGCAATTAATGCAGTGCACTGAGCGTGAAGGAGGTGAAAGGATTCCCTCCAATGCCAGCCCCCCCTCTCCCTCTAATTGCACTCTGGAGGGAACAATGTCTGTGGGGGGATGGACACCCTCCCTGTATCCTTAAGGGAGGGAAGAGCTCCATTGTGGCTCGCTTCGATGCTGCGAAAGTTCCGACGCCGCTCCTCGCTTTCGGCTTTTTGCTAATCCTTCCCTGACCACTCACTGGATTGGAAGGATTTTTTCAGGCCGTGGAGGTTCACTTCCAAGTATTTTGAAGTTTGAAACCTTTTTCTTTCGAATGTTAAAGCATTGGCCTCGAAATGGTTCGTGAGTCACGAGGTTGAGCTGCCAATTGCAATCGTCTCCATTCAACAGAAAATATATCCCGTGCAATCGATAATTACCGGTTCGTTAATGCTGCCAGTGTATGGGATCCCTACGAAATCGGTCTAAATAATGAACTTGAACGTGAGCAGCGAAGATTAACAATATTTGTAAAGGAACGGTACGATAACTCTATTAGCGTAACCAGTCTATTAAATGAATTAAATTGGGAATCATTTTCAGATCACAGGTTGAAAGTTAGACTTAATCTCTTAAATAAATTCCAAGACCATATTTTCAGTGATGACGTTAAAAATATTTTACGAACCCCAACTTACTATGGTAGACTGGACCATGATCACAAAATTACAGAAATTGATTGCCAAACTGACAGATTCAAAATGTCATATTTTACTCGTACTATTAGGGATATGAATAACGGTAAATATATCCAGTAGGAGTGTAGCAATGGATAACATTGGTAGCTGCATGTTGGTATAAGGACTTGAAGCTAACCCAACTAACGGCATGTTTTTGCATGTATGCTTTGCTATTTTTATCTTTTTTTTAAGTAGTGAAGTGTAGAACAGTATAAACACTAATTGTTTTTTATGCATGATATGAGGTGCATGTTTGGTGAGAATTAAAACTCTGCCACACACCTTTATGGCAGCTTGCAGGGTATTATGTAGATGTAGATGTATGAGTTCGCGTTTTTTCGTGCTTGAATTTTTAGGTACGGGAAAGAAACTAGTGATGGGGAACCGACAACTAATTAAACAAGTGGAAATCACTTCACAGTTTCTCGCCTTTTTACTCTTATCTACACTGTATAATACTCTGGAAGCCACCGAAATGGTGGGTGGCAGGGGGTGGACCATATGCGTCATCTATTAGAGAAAATACGTACTAACATGCGGACATGTAAAAATGTTTCCACTTTTAATCATTACTAACATGGGAGCCAAGAGTCACAACACTACTTCTCTGGGGAAAAAAATTAGACATAGTCACGAGGCATGACATGAAATGTTAGCCAAAAATGACAATTTTTAGTTGATACTCAGAGACGAAGGACGTGAAAGAGGAGAATTACGGAAATTTGCAGATAATAGTATATATGAGAATTCAGTGGAGAGTTGCATCAAACCAATATGTGCTTTGTTGATTGATGATGATGAAAAAGTAATTTAGGCTATCATTTATATAAGTAAAGTAATTATGAACTCATGTCATGATGCGAAGCATTGATTCATCCATTAAATGAACTGTAAAGATGGTGAAAAAGGGCCGCATTGCGTGTAAGCAATGGAAATCCAGTTCTGACTCCTGTACAAAAGCATCAGATTTTGCAAATGTTAATCTCTTCAGGCGATGAAAGCAATGTCCTGTGGCATGCTTCATCAACACGATTAAATAGTTGCATGTCAGTAGTGCAGGCCTTCACCCCCTGCCACGCACCCTCGCGGTGGCTTGCAAGTTATTGGCTTAGGAGGAAAATCGCACCGTGTTTGACTTATATTGATTATATTCGCGTGTCCACTTTGAAAGCTACGTCGCCCCTGGTTGCGTACCACATCTACATCTACGCGGTACCCTGCAAGCCTGCGCGAGGGTGTGTGGCAGGGGGTGAACATCACCAGGCATGCACTGTAGACATGCAAATTCACTTCTCTCGCAATAAGGAATCGATAATGACTATTGACTTCTGGGAACTTCGGCTTTTATTAATGTCAGGCACTCTCTTTGTGTTGTGATCACGTGTTCTTTCCCACAGGATGAATACCTGGATGATTAATCACTCCCTTAGTGGTGTTAACCTTTCATTCCTTTCCGATGACCCCCGTGGTGGCTTAGAGGTCACCAGTCGTAGTGTGTGTCGGAGAAATCCCACTCATTCATTTCCTTGCTCATTTCTCGAAGTTAAAGACTCTGCTTCACCGCAATGCGTCGCTTGCTCCACCTGCATCCTGAATTAGAACTGGTTAAACATTTTTGAATGCTGAAATACAGATTTCGCCTATATTGACCAAAATTCAGACGTTTATGGCGATATTGTTTAAAGGTCGTGCATGATGTTGCCACGAACTCTTCAATGCCACGGTAACACCCCGCAAAGCGGTAAAACTTTAATCGCGATCCAAGTGTCAGTGCTGGAACACCATCAGCAGGTGATGATGATATTTCATCGCGGAAACATAGACAATGATTATCGTGAGGCGACAACGGTGTCTCAACACATGATGACGATGTGTCAGCATTTAATCCTAGGTCGTGATAATTTCTTGACTACTTTTCAATAGAAATTCTGAAAGAATAATCGTTCATCACATCCATTCCTTCATCCTTTTGCTTATGAATGAAATCATCACATCCCATATTTATGAGAAATTTGTCGGAAACAGATCTGAAGCAAAGGCATGTACGCATGTAAAAAATGTTATGCTCTCTAATTTGAAAACGTGCAACTCTGTTCAGGGCGTAGTGGTAAATTAATGCTAATATAATTGATTTTTGTGTGTTGATTTTTCTCAGGTAATAGAAATGTAACTCGAAAGCAGATCCAATGTTGCTGCACACTTCTCCTCTTCACTTAGGAAAGGTGCTTTTTATCCTGTGGATGGGCATACGGCCGGAAGGAGGTATGTCCTCAGGAAAGGAGAGGGCTGACATCAAAACGTACCGCAAGCCAGTAAATTTTACCGGAATGTTATCTCAAGGAAGCCCTGAATGAAAATCGGACGGACCTACTTTCGAACGTGACACCGTTGAAATGTTGACTCGCCCTCTTTCTTCTGTCCGAAGCGGTTATACACACATTTAAAGTTGGTTTGAATTCGGAAGAGGGCTCTTCCATGGAGGGGGATGATGATGTGGAAGATACTTCGTCCCCCCCCCAGACTCACTAGCTGTGGCGACTGTGTCGCGCTCTTGCGCCATGTGCAGGCGTGCTCGATGTATGTACATCCACGCAATGCCCTGGAATCTGACTCCATAGATGAGTGGCAGAGGGTGAAGCAACACCGTTATCTATCCGAGAGAACTCACACCACCATGCAGACATGTAATAATACTACCTGTTTAAACACTACTTACACCTAAAGGACTGGGATTCATTAAAAAAGTATTGGGTAAATGTGACGAACAGGTACAAGAAATCAGACTTGTAAGACCTCATTTGGAATATGCTGACAGTGTATGGGATCCCTACGAAATCGGTCTTAATAATGAACTTGAACGTGTGCAACGAAGATCGGCAAGATTTGTAATGGGCCAGTATGATAACCTTACTAGCGTAACCAGTCTATTAAATGAATTAAATTGGGAATCGTTGTCAGATCGCAGGTTGAAATTTAGACAATCTCTTAAACAAATTCCAAGACCATATTTTCAGTGATGACGTTAAAAATATTTTGCGAACCCCAACTTACTATGATAGACTGGACCATAATTACAAAATTATAGAAATTGATTGCCGAACTGACAGATTCAAAATGTCCTTTTTCCCTCGCACAATTAGGGATATGAATAGCGGTAAACATGCCCAACGAGTGATTGAATCCATAGATTAGGTAGTGGCATGTTGGTGTAAGGACTTGAAGGTAACCCAACTAACAGCACGTTTTTGCATGCGTATTTTCCTTTTATTATCTTTTGAACTATTGCAGTTTAGACTGATATATTAATGCTAAGCCTTTTAAATACATGATATGTAGTGCATGTTTGATGAGAATATACCCCCTACCACACACCCTTGAAGTGGCTTGCAGGGTGTTAAGTAGATATAGATGTACTTAAATATCGTCGAGGGAAAAGTGAAGGGGAAGAACGACAAAGGAAGGCCTCGTATGAGATACGTACCTGCATGTAACAGGTCCTGAAGGATGTGAAAGAGAGAAATTACGTTGATATGAAAAGGTTGGCCGATAGAAGAATGGAGTGGAGGGCTGCGTCAAATCAATCCAAGGATTTTGTCCAGTTTTCTCTTTCGGTAGCTGCTGCGTAACAGGCATTGTCGTCCGAGCTTTCATACCCGTTGCAGGACACGTCATCTGGGAATCTAACTAATCCTAGGATTGCTGACCGATGATGACGATGATGATTAAATGAAACCGAGCCACAATCCTACCACCCCGAGTAAAAAATTAAGCATGCTGTCACGAGAATAGTGAAATGCTAGTCATAAACGACAATACATATGATAGTTTTTAATTAGGAAGTCATTTCTACAAATAAATTTAATTATTAACTTATATTTCTTATAGCATGCACGAAGTAGTAGTGTTTAAACATGTACCTTCTGGTTATTTAAAAATCAATGCATTCTAAATTTTGTGCCAAAATCTATAATATTTATTCTGGTTGGTTGGTTTTTTAGGGGAGGCGACCGACAGCTGAGGTCATTTGCGCCATATAGGATAGGTGGGTAATTGGGTCATGATAGGAATTTTTAGGGAACGGAGGAAGGGTGGAGAGAAATCCGGCGTCGGCATTAGCCTACTCTTAACGAAAGGCGCCAAGGGGACCACGGCTTAACGTCCCGTCCGACGGACGTAGTACTGAACTTGAACCTCAACTAGGCACCCAAGTGGGGACCGGTTTACCACTGAAAAATCCGCCACTGCCGGGAATCGAACCCGGGCCCTCGGGATGGGAGGCCAGTACTCTAGCCACCACACCAACCCAATCCCCAATATTAATCTGATTTACCCGTATACTTCCGCTGTAATTTATAGGTGTCTCTTAATTTATTGCCTTATAAGTCTAATATTCTCAATTTGATTGAATCCCCGAGTCAATAAGATGTGCGCTTGGTGTGTTCGACGACTATTCTCCCTTTGAGGAAGGGCCCGGAGGAGACCGCTGGCTCCAGGACCTTTTCCACGAATCGGTGCGACCGTTACGAGGTCCTCACTTCGCCATTCCTCGCTTTCAAAACGCGTCATACTTTTCCTTCGCACCGCATCGTCGTTGGCGAAGCCGTTACCTCCCATGGCAACACCTCTCTTCTCTCAAGAGCAGCGACCGTTCGCTCATTCGCGAAGAGTCTGCACCTATGCCTCATTGGCGCTTCAGGAATTGTATAAGGGGTTCAGGTTGGTGCGTGGATAGAACACTGGCCTCCCATCCAGGCAGTGGAAGATATTCGGTCATCTGGTCCCCACTTTGTTGTGTTCCGACGTAAGCATTCCGAGTTCGGTACTCTGTCCGTCGGAGCCGTGGTCCCCTCGGCGCCTTTCGTTAAAGACCGTTTTACACCACGGTCATTGAAACTGCGCAAGTTGATGATGATGATGACGATGATGAAACATAGCTACCTAGGTACTATGACTAACTGGGTAATTTTAGGGAAGGTAATGGAAAATATTTTTAGGTGGACATTTGCTTGAAATGCTCGTCTGACTTTGTTAAGGCCGTTTTACACCACGGTCATTGAAACTGCGCTAGTTGATGTTTGATTCCGTTTAAGCAGTCGTCTGCGAAAGTCCGCGACGAAGAAAATTGCGAGGACGCTTGCTTGACAGCTTTGCACGGTGCAATCGTCGGTGCATTATGTCAGTGACAATTTATACCATTCAGTAGCGGTAATACCGTCAATATATCACATAAAGTCAACATCTGTTAAGTAGCAATCAATTGGACGTGAAAGATGCGATAAATTACTACAACTTTAAAATATGTTTTATGCCACAGTCTAAACATAATAGTGGAGACCCTAGTCCCGTATACTTAGCCCAAAATTTGCAATACGAACGAACGGATGTGGGCCAAAGTAACAGGTTCTTCCTTTACGCACGAAATTTAAGCTTTCACGTGATTAATCGCCCAGCTCATCATTATAGAACTTTATTCACTACCTAAGGAGTTGAGTGCAAACAAAAACACCCAACTCAATCGTCAACAACCTATTCAATTGCTGGAATTCCCCAGGCAGTTCGTTGCCGCTACATCAGCACCATCTAGTGAGAGAAATAAACTTCAAACTTGCGCGAACGCATGTATCAGATTAGAACATGTTCTAATTTGCTCGCAAGCGTTCGCCTGTCCTCGCAAGTCGTCGCTTTACACGGCGCAATATTTCTGTGCAAGTGTTCTCGCAACAGCCTGCGCAGTATCAACGAGACCGTGTAAAACGGCCTTTAAGAGTAGGCTATAATGCCGACGCCGGGTTTCTCTCCACCCTTCCTCCGTTCCCTGAAAACTCCCACCCATAACCAGTGATGCCCACCTTATCCTTTTTGGCGCTAGTGACGCCGGTCGCCTCCCGGAATAACAGCAATTTCTTGAATTGTATAAGGAACCATAATCAATTTACTCCCAGGTGTTCAACCCAAAGACCTGTGTGATTGGCGAGAGTATTAGAGTTTGTCCGATAAAGAAGAGGAATTCCGAAAATCACATACTTTCGGCTCAGCTAAACGTGCTCAGGGAAGCCTACTTCTGATTGGAACCCGGGTCTTCCAGCCAGTAGGCCAAAGGTATTACCTTAGGTTACCATGCTGCGCTGCGTAAGCACGGCGGTCAAATCGTATTCTCGGTAGAAAGTGTACGGTGTACGAATCGGTGTACGAATGACTAAGATATGCCGTGGGCCCTTTCTCCACGATTTATTTAACAGCAGCCGATGTAGTAGCCGAATGCATCGATTTTTTTATAACGTGTGCATCTGTAAAAATTAATAACTCATGTGCGGCCTAGGAAATACAAGTTCTAATTAAATTTATTCAACAAAATTACCACCTAATTAAAAACTGTTATGCTAATTACATCTACATCTACATAATACCCTGCAAGTCACCATAAAGGTGTGTGGCAGGGGGTGAATTCTCTCCAAACGTTTACTACATATCATGTATTTAAAAGGATTAGTATTAATATATTAGTCCAAACTGCAATATTTAAAAAGATAATGATAGCAAAGCAAACATGTAAAAACGTGCTGTTAGTTGGGTTCGCTTCAAGTCCTTATACCAACATGCAACTACCAATGTTATCCATTGCTACTCTAGTATTGGATATATTTACCGTTATTCATATTCCTAATAGTACGAGGAAAAAAGGACATTTTGAATCTCTCAGTTCGGCAATCAATTTCTGTAAATTTGTGATCATGGTCCAGTCTACCATAGTAAGTTGGGGTTCGCGAAATATTTTTAACATCATCACTGAAAATATGGTCTTGGAATTTGTTTAAGAGATTAAGTCTAACTTTCAACCTGTGATCTGAAAATGATTCCCAATTTAATTCATTTAATAGACTGGTTACGCTAATAGAGTTATCGTACCGTTCCTTTACAAATATTGTTAATCTTCGCTGCTCACGTTCAAGTTCATTATTTAGACCGATTTCGTAGGGATCCCATACACTGGCAGCATTAACGAACCGGTAATTATCGATTGCACGGGATATATTTTCTGTTGAATGGAGACGATTGCAATTGGCAGCTCAACCTCGTGACTCACGAACCATTTCGAGGCCAATGCTGTCAAAATTTCAACCTGCGAAAATGCGACCACACTTACAACTACATCTACACGATACCCTGCAAGCCACCGCGAGGGTGTGTGGCAGGGGGTGAAGATCACCAGGCATGCACTACTAACATGCAAACTAGCAACTATATTGTCTCATGCAACTTGATTGTTAGTGTCTACAGTATTTAAGGGGTAAGACATGCATCATGCACTACTCTAAAATATTTCCCCTACCTATCCCTTTCCTATGCTGCCTATTGTGTTCTCTTATAGTACGGGGGAAAATGCCATTTTGAATCTATCTGTGCGACAATCTATCTCTCTAATCTTATTTGGTTAATACTTAGTATTAACGAACATTTTAGTGTCAATTCTATCCAAAATTTCACGTGCTTCGTTACGTCTCTTGGTTTCATAGAAGTGTCGTGTAAACGGAGTAGTAGCGTTATTTTTGCATGGTCCACCCCTCGCCGCATACATCACGGTGGCTTGAAAGCTATTATGGTAATGTCTCCCACACTCAAAGTTGGTTTTAAGTCATTATTGGGGCAAGAATATTCCACCTTAATTGTCATTTATCTCTCATTTTCGGCTCTGTTTTCGAGTCTTGTCTTGTGCGCCCGCTCCTCGGGTGCCGCTCCCCGCTGACCACAGGATCGCCTTGGCCCATTGCGGTGCCGCGCTCGGCGGCGGTTTTCCCACACTCGCAGGCCAAGGCCCGCACGCGATGTGTGTCAATCCCCCGGCGCTCGCGAGCCAGCTGTGTGATGACACCGATGTCTCCAAGACCGGATCAACGAGTCTTATTTGGGCCCGTTGCCTCTCGGTCGTAGGCAACTGGAATACAGTGAATGCCCTGTCTGTCTTCAATCACCTTCCCGAGCTGAATCCCAAGTTTTCTTCATACCCCTATGACTTAACGACATCAACTTTTTGCCAATAATAAAAATAATGTTTGATACTTCGGCCCGGTCAGTCTGAGGTCTGTGGTTTAATAGGCCTATTCTGTAACTTGAGGGCGCTATATTACGCATCCGCTATTTCTCTTCGGAAATTACACCTTTTCCGATTCTGTAAACACCGCCGCGCTATGTTACGCCCAATCCAAGGGCGCAATATAGCGCTGTGGCGTAATCTCTCGAGAGTATGAGAAAAGTAGTATGGCAGATTCCAAGCGGCCAATAGGAGGCAGCAAGAACAGTTTTAATTAAATCTGTGTTATTAGGGTAGAAGTTATTGAATTATGCCTCAAGAATTTCTTAAAACTTTAATAAAACTTTATTCTTTATATAGACTCTCAAAAATGAAATATACGCAAAATATTGCTCGCGACCGGGACAAAGTAGAAACAGTTGAATATCATGAAGCAAATGTTGACGAAGTTTTTGTTCAGCGGACAACAGAATTCGGGTTGATATTGATGTTGTTCAATCATGAGTTAGCGGTGTTGATGTGCTCAATTTTGAATTGTGAATGGTCTTTTATATTCATTTTGATAGTTTGACAAATTTTTCTGATGAAAATACATTGAAACCCTTCATCATGCAAAGTTTAGTTGTTTACGACGTTAAAATAATGTGAAGTAGCCAATTGAAACGTTAGTAATTACTCGTTAGACGGGGAATATTTTTTCTACAGAACCGATGATTGAAATACGTGTTAAATTCCGTTAATATTTTCATGATAGTATGTGAAAAATTGTATGAAATCCTAGAATGACAGGATGTAGAGAAGGGATTTAAAAAGGGACCTCCTCTGACTTAAAGGATAGCAGCTGCAACGTTGCTGAACAGCAAGCAGCCAAAATATCTCCTATGAGAAATAGCCCCTTTATTGAGCTAAGCAGCACGAAATGATTGCCAATTGTACAGCTTAGAACGTTATATCTTTATAAGTTTGATTGTCACCATGTCATTTAATAGCCTATTTTATATTTTCCTATTTTACATTTCGCACCAGCTAATTATGCAAAAATTAATATTGTTTCGTTTAGTATTTGGAGTAGATATAAATTCAAAAATTTAATTTTTTGTGCATTCTATCCAAATATATGCCACAATGTAAAAGGTTACAACCTATATTAGCAATCAACTCATCTCATATATGTGTTGATAGATGTTCATGATTGCCGCATTTAGGGCTTAGCTTTCGTATTATGTTTTGTAGGGTGAAATAAAGATAGTTCACATATGTTCGCATATGCGAGTGTATGAAATCGCTTAGATACATGAAAATTTCTTTGGATATACCAGGTAAAAATCGAATAAGATAAGTTTAACCAAATTAACGTCCTTTCTGAAGTTGAGGAATCAAATATGAACGCAAATACAATATTTTTAGGTTCATGGCTACAGTAAAATAAACTACAGCATGATTTCCAAGTTCAGTAAAGTCATTGAAGGGGTCTGTATCTGAGATAACGCGAGCCATAGGCTGGCGTTATTCTTGGTGCTATATAGCGACCCCCCAGGGGCCGCTATTTAGCTTACAGAATCAGGAAAGCGTTATATTCCGCCGATCTCTCCAAAATAACGCCCTACGTCATAATAGCGCCGGCGTAATCTGTTACAGAATAGCACTATAAGTCTCGGCTGAGTCAACCTGTTTTCTGTTTTGATCTGGCATCATTCCATCTTCACCACCAACTACTTTGTGTTCCTCAATTGCTTGTCTATTTTTCTTGCCCTATCCTTAGTGTATTCGTATTTGCCTTTGAGGGTGTTTTGATTTTTGAATAAATATTGGCCAATAATATGTATTAATAGCGGGTTCCCTGATGGTTCTTGCCTGATCTACTCCCTCCGTATCCCATGTTGATTCATGTTGCCTAGCGCTACTAATGTCACATATCATATTTCTCGTGAACTCTTCAGTTTCTTCTTTCCCTCACGATGTTCCGAATCCCTATTCGCTCATATACATGCAACTATTCTCATGCCTCGTATACCCAGATGAACATTTCCAATTTCCGCGTAACCCACACCTGGCAAGTCACAAATCTACATATGTTCGTCCTTATTCCATTAAAGGCCATGTTTCGCGACCACACAGTGCCAGAGCGTGGCTGGTTTGGCAATGAAGTAACGCTTCCCTCCGCTTTCAAATCAATTAAATGTTTCCCCATTTAGATGTCCTTCTGTTCTCCGGTTAGGGAAATGCATTCAGCTTCAGGTATCACACACTCCTAATCATTCATTTTGCACTCTCTGCTATATGGAGGAGAAGTTGGACGCAAACCGAAGTGAAGTTGGGGTTCGCAAAATAGTTTTAACGTCATCACTGAAAATATTATCTTGGAATTTATTTAGGAGATTAAGTCTAAATTGCAACCTGCGATCTGACAGTGATTCCCATTTTAATTCATTTAATGGACTGGTTACGCTAATATAGTTATCGAACCGTCCCTGTACAAATCTTGCCGATCTTCGCTGCACACGTTCAAGTTCATTATTTAGACCGATTTCATAGGGATCCCATACACTGGCAGCATGTTCCAAATGAGGTCTACCAAGGGAAAAGTAGCTGATTTCTCGTTAATGATCGTCACATTTACCCAGTACTCTTTTGATAAATCCCAGTTTGCGATTAGATTGCCCTATTATTCCACGTATGTGTTTACCCCAGGAAAGATCATGTGATTTGAAGGCATGATACTGTTGCACATGCCAATTCCGGGTTCTACCTTCTGTTTATAGCTCTTTACCTACCCGTAAATATTTGAGGCCCCGAAAGAAGGCTGGGTGGTGGTGCCTGAAATGTGTTAAGAATGTCGAATATCGAACGGGCAAAAGGAGTGCTTCTTAAATGAGGATGACACAACTTTATCAGGTTAATCTTTAGGCCATGCAGGCAGGCGTCGGGAAAGGCAAATGGAAGTCATGACAAAGGAATGCCAAGTCTACGGCTGAGATATGTGTAGCAAGTGGCGAAACGTTTGCAAGATAAGAAATGAGTAAAGGAAATCAACATTTTTCAGCGTGACTTTAGGGAATGCTATACATATCGACAAAACTAGTAAAATGCACAATAACTTCATTCGGTACTTTCAGTTGCACCTGCGAAAACCTTTCGGTTTCCGCTGTACTTGATGATACCCTGATTCATCTACATCTACACGATACCCTGCAAGCCACCGCAAGGGTGTGTGGCAGGGGGTGAAGAATTCGAAGTATACACTACAAACATGCAAACAAGCAACTATAGGGTCTCATGCAACTAGATTGTTAGTATCTATACGATTAGTGAATCTAGATCTATATATGATTTCTGGATTCTTTGGTGTGAGATCTGTATATGATTAGTGAAACAGTGATTACCGAATGGACTGTACACAGTTTTTCTCCCAAGAAATGCGACGATGCGATTAGATTTCGGATATGGAGGAGTACCGTACGGAGAATTGTACTGTACCAATCGAAGTATTGATGAACTGCGATGAGAATGATTAAAATTTATAGAGATCAAATCCCCCTTATCCCGTGGACGTCAAGATCATGAATACGATGACAGCATATTGGATGTAGACGTTTTGCCTAGTTTCTCAGGTTCCAATTCAGATGACTGGCTATTAGGTTTCGGATTACATTCGCGGTTAACATTCGGTTGTTTAGAAACACGTGGAAGATAGATATGTTTGTCATTTTTTTTCCAAATGTGGGTACTGAACCGCTGTGGTTCGTAGTGAATCATCTCGGGGTAGTGATTGCATCTGCGTCCTCCATTCGGACTGGACGGTGGCCGTAAATTTGTGAGGCTTCCTCTGCGGCGACGGAAGCCTTACGTTCGGTCCGTGTCCTCCTTGGTTCCTTCCGTGATTGGAGCGGCGAGGAGTCCAGGGCCCGTATTCTCGTTTGAAACGCAACCTCGGTTATCTCCCCAGCAACGAAACCGAGGTTGCGTTTCATTGATTTCCTCATTAGAATGTTTACAAAAAGTTAACGCGAGTCCCGAAAACCTATGGTATCCCTTGGATACCACTAGAGTTTCAGAAAGAGAATAAGGACCCAGGACGCGAAGTTAGTGGCGCTCGAGGATGAAGAGACATATGGCTCAAGCGATGCACCGAGTAGGTTAACAGTCTATTAAATGAATTAAATTGGGAATCATTGTCAGATCGCAGGTTGAAATTTAGACCTAATCTCTTAAACTAATTCCAAGACCATATTTTCAATGATGACGTTGAAAATATTTTATGAACCCCAACTTACTATGGTAGACTGGACCATGATAACAAAATTAGAGAAATTGATTGCCAAACTGACAAATTCAAAATGTCCTTTTTTCCTCGTACAATCAGGGAAATGAATAACGGTAAATATATCCAATACGAGTGAATCAATGTACAGCATAGGTAGTTGCATGTTGGTATAAGGACTTAAAGCTAACCCAACTAACAGCATGTTTTTGCATGCTTACTTTACTATTTTTATCTTTTTAAGTGGTGAAGTTTAGACTATATATTAGTATTAATCCTTTTTTATGTATGATATGTAGTGAATGTTGGGTGAGAATTCACCCCCTGCCACCCACCTTTATGGTGGCTTGCAGGGTACTATGTGATGTACATGAAGATGTAGGCAGAGGTGTCACAAGTCGTAGTTGGAAGGCATGACACACATTTGCTCCCACCTAATGTTTGTACCTAAGGGCCTACTTATATAAAGCGCGTTTCATGACATAATTCTCCTACCATTCTATCGAACGATGAATTCATTCTTATTTCTGTTGACACGTTTTCGTTTACTTTATATTCACTCAATTAATGAAAAACTTATATTGGTATGAAAGCGATTTCCCGCTTAAAAGTATTTAAAATTAGCGTCATAATCGGCCAACAATATTCTAGGATTGGTTTGTCGCAGTCTCCACTCTAGTACACTCTTCTACTAACAATCTAGTTGCATGAGACCCTATAGTTGCTTGTTTGCATGTCGGTAGTGCATGCTTGGTGATATTCTCCCCCTGCCACACACCCTCGCGGTGGCTTGCAGGTTATCGTGTAGGTGTAGATATAGATTCTTTTCTTCTATCGGCCAACCTCTTCATACCAACGTATTTCTTCTCTTTCCCATGCTTCATCACTTGTTCCATGTATCTCATACGAGGGCTGAATTTTCCATCCATTCTTCCCCTTCACTTATCCCTTGATGAAATGCTTCATTAGGCATCGTGTCTTAAGATTCGGCCGCCTAAGTTGTCCCTACTTCTTTTTTTTTAAGTTTTCAGCATACTTCTCTTTTCTCCCACACTTCTTAGTATATCCTCTCTCGGCTTCGTTAGTACTCGGCTCGGATACGCACGGATTCTATCTTCATCATTTTGCTGTGAAGTCATATTTAAATAATTAAGTACAATTTAAAAGCATTTCACCCTCTCGAAAACGTATTTTAAAGTCAAAGATTCGTACGTTCTCGATGACCTGCATTTTCGGCCGTTTCTTGAGTCGAACGCAGCAGAGGCACTTGTCATGCCGTGGCTGGAAGTCCTTTGCGCTCGTCTGAGAATATCTTTAAGAGCACATTTAAAAATTGGCCCACTGAATAATTATCGTCGTGTAGATGCTGTACCTATATGGGTGTCGTTTAAATGTGATTACGAACCTCCGACTAGCACTTTTAATTAGTTAGACCTTTTTCTCTGTACATAGCGCGAATTGCAGACGTGTTAGTGAAAACTTGATCATAGCAGATGGCATCTACGGAGAATTACTGTTACGCCATTATTATAATACAAAAATGTATTCACAGCTCAGACTGGAGTTCCTGAGTTAATGAAAACGTGCTAAGTAACACTTTATGATTTTGGATTCTACATCTAAACCTACATAATACCCTGCAAGCCTCCATAAAGGTGTGTGCAAGGGGGTGCATTCTCACCAAACATACACTACATATCATGCATAAAAATGATTAGTAATAATATACCTATTAGTCTATACTTAATTTAAAAAAAAGATAAAAATGGCAGAGTAAGGACGCAATATAATGCTGTTAGTTGGGTTTGCTTCAAGGCCTTATACCAACATCTACCTATGCTATCCATTGATGGACTCTTATTGGATATATTTACCGCTATTCATATCCCTAATTGTACGAAGGAAGAAGGATATTTGAAATCTTATCAGTTCGGCAATCAATTTCTCTAATTTTGTAACTAAGGTCCAGTCTACCCTAGTAAGTTGGGGTTCGCAAAATAATTATTAACGCCATCGCTGAAAATATTGTTCTGGAATTTATTTAAGAGATTAAGTCTAAATTTGAACCTGCGATGGGACATTGATTCCCATTTTCATTCATTTAATAGATACTGGTTTCGCTAATAATTAAATTGACTGGTTATCATACCGTTCCTTTACAAAACTAGCCGATGAATTGCCGATTCGGGATCGTTTAGTTTTTTTCAAATATCCGTGTATGCGAATCAAAAATGTATTTAATGCGTATTGAAGTGAACACTGTTGGCTCCACTGGAATGGCGCAAATGCGGCGCCGATCGTATTTCGTAGCTGTGGTCTCACAGCGGCGCCTTCATTTGTTTCCATGCCGACACCAAGGTCGCCGCTGGATGCTTACGGGTGACCTGGTCAATTTTCGAGAGCGGTGGCGTCGCCCAGCGGGGATGAAAAAGCAATGACGGATTTCGGATAATCGCTCGCTAATGCCTCATAGGAAGTAGGCTGGAATAAGACTCGGAACGAAGCCCCCTCTTATAATCGCATTTGACGGAGGAATGAGCGTCACCGCCACGGGGGTGGAACTAATGCCGCGCCCTCGATTGAGGAATTAAAAAAAAAAGGCTATCACCCCGAGCCTCCTTGGAAATGCTCTTCCGGCGTGTCTTATGACTCGTCTTCTTTAGTTATATGTTTACTTAGCTAAAGGGGTTTCTCGACGTCTTTAGGAATGTAGAAGGCAAAGAGTGTGAGTGTGAGTTTCGGATGTCCCACAAGGTAGTGTGATAGGTCCACTCCTGTTCCTTCTGTGCATGAATGATATCCATAAGGTGGTAAAAAAATAAGCTTCGTCTATTTGCCGATGACGCAGTAGTATACAGGGAAATTCTAAGCACAAGCGATAAAGAATATTTAAATGATGTCCTAAAACAATTAAAAATTGGTGTGATACATAGCAGTAAGAATTAAACTTTAAAATATGTCTTGTAATGTCTTGTAAATATCTTGGAATAAGACTGACACATGATCGTTCCTGGGGTAAACACATTCGTGAAATAATTGGTCAAGCGAATCGTAAACTGGGATTCATCAAAAGAGTATTGGGTAAATGTGACGATCATGTACGAGAAATCAGCAACTTTTCCCTTGTTAGACCTCATTTGGAATATGCTGCCAGTGTGTGGGATCCCTACGAAATCGGTCTAAATCATAAACTTGAACGTGTGCAGCGAAGATCGGCAAGATTTGTAAAGGGGCGGTACGATAACCTTATTAGCGTAACCAGTCTATTAAATGAGTTTTATTGGGAATCATTGTCAGATCGCAGGTTGAAATTTAGACTTAATCTCCAAAATAAATTCCAAGACCATATTTTCAGTGATGATGTTAAAAATATTTTTGCGAATCCCAACTTATTATGGTAGACTGGACCATAATCACAAAATTAGAGAAATTGAATGCCGAACTGATAGATTCAAAATGCCCCTTTTTCCTCGTACAATTAGGGATATGAACAACGGTAAATATGTATATTCAATACGAGTAGCTGCATGTTGGTAGAAGGACTTGAAGGTAACCCAACTAACGGCATGTTTTTGTATGCGTAGTTTGCTATTTTAATCTTTTTTTAAATAGTGAAGTGTAGAACAGTATATTAATACTAATCCTTTTTTATGCATGATATGTAGTGCATGTTTCGTGAGAATTCACCCCCTGCCACACACCTTTATGGTGGCTTGCAGGGTATTATGTAGATGTAGATGAGTGGCCTCCAACCCCCCTCTCTATAATTCGAACGCGAATCGCATGGCGGTGCTGGGGTAGTAAATGTGGGCCCTCCTCATGCGCGCACGGGTTCCGACTGCAGGCCCGAATTGATCTGGAGACCCTTGGTAGCGCGGAAAGGGATGTAAGGGGCGTGAACTTGTGAAAAAACGGGCGAAATTCGGGCCGCATAGTGTCGAAATAGTAGATACTCATTGATTGAGTAAACCTTATAGCTGCACCCTTATTTCTTACAATATGTGTCGCAATGCACTGAATCTTGTAACATAGTCATTATATTACATTTATTACATAAAACATGCCCATAAAATAATATTTTCCTCACGAAATGCGCTTCAAAATTAATCAAACACAAACAAACAACATTCACTTCTCTTCAGGCTCGCACTTAACAGGCTATACACTTTTTCACTTTTTTTTTTAGCCACTTCTTAAATCAAATGAGACGCAACACAACAACACCAATAACCTCTCTTCCCTGACGATTACTTATTCCCCCACACAGACACCAACTAGCTCACAAAATAATACCCTTTCTTATGCACGCGTCACTTTCGCGTCTCCACACCACCGCGTCTAACACACAACTCCCCGATTCTACCTCTCTCCTATTGTTTCCATAATTACCAACGCTTCTGCCTATTGGCCCCGGCGTCACCTGGAGACAGATGTTTACCTCCATTTTTGCACATTGCATTGTTGATTTTTGCGGCTCAGTTGTTATGCTGCAATCTCTTATGCCTAAAGTCCGTTTCACAAGATACTTGATCCAGCACAAGACTTAGGCCGTGCGCACACTTGGCCACTTGTGGTCGCGACTAGTGGCGGCCACAAGTGGTCACCATCAGCTCCTACACGCGGCTACTAGTGGCTGCCACTAGACGCTCAACCCATCCACCTGTCGCCGCCACTTTTTCACTGACTGAATCCATTCCGTAATCAAATTTTACCGTAGGTATTCTATTCCGTAACCAGCATTTTTTCCTGAATGCTTTTTTCGGCAAAATTAGGAATGAATTTGAGGCAGTTCATTCCAGGCCTCGGTTTTCTTCACACGATCACTGTACCAGTCCGATTTCAGTTCCCAAATGGGCGGACGTGCTTCAATTTCGGATATAAAGACATCCACATCGAAAGTCTCCATGTCAAGCAATACACACGCACGCTCCACGGAGTACTGGAACTGACTGGAACAAACGCAAAGTGGCTAGCGGCGACAGTGGCCAAGTGTGCGCCTGAAGTCTGCGACTAGTGGCCGCCACAAGTAGCGAGAACAGCCCTAGCCTGTGGCCAGACGCTGCGACAGCAATCGCCGAGTGTGCGGAGATGTGATAGAAATGCACGCAAAGCGTCGGCCGCAGCTTGTCGCGGCCACTAGGGGCTGAGCTGTGGCTGGTGAGAGTGGCTAAGTGTGCGCAGGGCCTTAGTGTGCTAGCCGCTACTTGATGTGGAGGACGGAATCTAGAATGATTGGAATCGTCCTGGGAGGTTTCACACGATCATCGACCTTGTGCTTGCAATTGCAGCGGTTATTCCATATGATTCCATAAAAAGAGAAGTTCGCACAGCGTCTGTAACGTGACTTGATTGGTCGACGGCTACTGGGCTACTGGGTCGTACTAGAAATCTAGTACCGCATCAAGTATGAAATCCAGTAGCTCAGCGAGTATACTGGCTAGCTTGCTTGCCAGCCAGTATACTGGTTCTGTTCACACGATACTGGAAAGCTAGCATACTAGCGAGTATACTAGACCTTGTACTGGATCAAGTATCGTCTGAAACGGGCTTAATTTAAGATGATGTCTGACGCACGCATTTACTCTCAGCTCCCATCGACTTGAGTTTCCCTTTCTGTACTGAGAAGAGCGATTAGTTATCCTCACCCAATTTCGGAGGTGTAGGATTAGGTTTAGGTTTCGGATTTAGCTACCCACCCGCCCATTAAAACACCAGGGACAGTGCAATGGCTTGGTGCGAATTTCTGTGACGCGTTATGTGTGTGAGTAGATTGCACGGCCATTATAACAGCAGCAGCACCGCGCATCCGTGACACAAGAGGCGGTCTTTCCCATCTTCGCGATGCGCTTTAATTTGCCCCTGTGTTAAACCGGACTGTCCTTTTTTTCCCTTCCTCCTTGGAGGGGCTCCCATTATCTTGTTAGCGAGGCGGGTGCTCCGCTGTCGTGGGATAATTTGAGAGGTTAAGAGTTAAGTAGGATAAGACGCATCGACCCCTCTTCGCCTCATCCGGTGCCGGGCGAGAAAATCACGCCCCTTATTTTTTGCGATCGTCATTCACTGTGCTTTGTGGCTTGGCGTGAGTTTTGAACGGGGTTATTCGAGTGCAGTGCACGAATAGTATAGTGACCGCCGTTTAAAACGTGGGGTCATCGCAGCTGTGCTAGCCTGAGCAGCACACATTAAGCGGCTGGGGACATTTCTGAGAGGTTAACAGGAGGACTGCTGTCAGCATTTCATCCGAAATTCATAGGGGGAAATTTTGGAAGATAGCTTCCAAAATTTCCCCCTACCTTGAAATAGTATTTAATAAATCCCTGACAGAACACGTCGTACCGATGGACTGGAAAGCAGCCGATGTAACACCCATTTTTAAAAGTGGTGAAAGGGAGCAGCCATCTTACTACAGATCTATATCCCTCACTTCCATTTCATGCAAAGTTCTGGATTCAAATTCAAAGATTTGTAAAGGGACGATACGATAACCATACTAGCGTAACCAGACTATTAAATGAATTAAAATGGGAATCATTGTCAGATCGCAGGTTGAAATTTAGGCTTAATCTCCTAAATAAATTCCAAGATAACATTTTTAGTCATGACGCTAAAAATATTTTGCGAACCCCAACTTACTATGGTAGACTGGACCATAATTACAAAAATAGAGAAATTGATTGCCGAACTGACAGATTCAAAATGTCCTTTTTTCCTCGTACAATTATGGATATGAATAGGGGTAAATATGTCCAATACGAGTGATTGAAATACGAGTGATAGCATAGGTAGTTGCATGTTGTTGTAAGGCCTTGAAGGTAACCCAAGTAACAGCACGTTTTCGCATGCGCTATTTTTATCCTTTTTTATATTGCAGTCTAGATTAATATATTAATACTAATCCTATTTTATGCATGAAATGTAGTGCATTTTTGGTGGGAGTTGACCCCCTACCACACACCTTTGAAGGTGGCTTGCAGAGTGTTATGTAGATGTACATGTTTTCGATGGCCTTATCTAGAAATAAAGTTTCGAAACGCGTCGTCGCCTTCTCATACCGAAATCGCATTTCGGCTTGTGATGAGAGATATGATTTCATTTCGAATCTTATAAGGTTTCGTTGCTATGAACAGAACTGGTATTAAGTTATGAATGCCTGCCATAAATGATAGTTGGGCCTTGAGAGACTTTCCTGCCCGCATCGCCCGGAGAGGTTTCGTACAAGGACAGATATGTCGCCAAATGGCTGATATCGAAATGGGATCTCCCCGTCATGTGAGGTTGGGGCTTCATTCCATTATTCGCTGAGTCATTCCGCCGATCATATTTCATCCGGATCGCGGAAAGGTGCTGGTGATGCATTTGTTAAACCCTTTAGGCAGTCTCGAGGACCCTTGCTATTCTACAAGCTAGGGCATGATTTGGATTTTCTAGGTTCTTATGCCTAAAGCCCGTTTCACGTTTGGCTCTGTCCTAAGCACGCGGAACTTTTGCGTCTGCACACCACCGCGTCTAACACACAATTCCCCGATTCTCGCCATCTCCTATTGTTTCCTTAATTACCCAAGCTTCCGCCTATTGGCCACAGCGTCACCTAGAGACAGATGTTTACATCCATTTTTGCACCTTGCAGTGTTGATTTTGGCGGCTCAATTGTTATGTTACAATCTCTTATGCCTAAAGCCCGTTTCACACGATGCTTGATCCAGCACAAGACCTAGTGTGCTAGCCGCTACTTGATATTGAGGACGGAATCTAGCATGATTGGAACCGTCCTGGGAAGTTTCACACGATCGTCGTCCTTGTGCTTGCCGTGAAGCGGTCATTCCATATGATTCCATACTTATTTAAAAAAAGAGAAGTTCGCACAGCGTCTGTAACGTGACTTGATCGGTCGATGGCTACTGGGCTACTAGGTCCTACTAGAAAAACTAGTACCACATCAAGTATCGTTTCCGGTAGAAATCAAAACCGCATCAAGTACTGCATGCTTGGTGATCTGCAACCCCTGCCACACACCCTCGCGGTGGCTTGCAGGGTATCGTGTAGATGTATAAAATCCAGTAGCTCAGCGAGTATACTAGCTAGCATGCTTGCCAGCCAGTATACTGATTCTGTTCACACGATACTGGAAAGCTAGCATACTAGCGAGTAGGTTAACTTATAGGTTATTCAGTGCACCATTGCATTGCGGTGATTATCTAAAAAAAAGTATAGGGGTAAATTTTTAATTGGTTTTGATGTTAATGTTTATTCTTACTGAAATCAAACTTACAATTTTCTGCTACAACCCGATCCTTACCAGATCTTTGCAAGTGAAATAATTGATTTACCTGACGGATATTACAAAAGAATGGTGAATGTTAAATGGATCGACCGAGTGAGTAACAAGGAAGTCTTTTATAAAAGAGCTGGAGAAAAAGAGATGTCTTTTGAAAACGCTATGAAGTCGGGACAAGGTATCGGCCTTATCACGAGGCTAGATAGCCATCGTCTAAGGACAGTTCACGGAGAAGAATGGCAGAAAGGCAGGAGAACAAGCGATGAAGGAATGGAAAGAGAAGAAATATGTGAATACAATGAGGTTAACATATAGGAGAATAGAGTGAAGGGCTTCGTTAAAGCAATCGTAAGGATGGTTGAACGATGATGATGATGATGATGATCGTGGAATGGGGGCGTTCAGTCGGAACCGAAATCGCAATTTTGAGCACGAAATCGAAAGATGGAAACGAAAACTGAATTTTAGTGAAAAAATTAATCTTCTAACCGCAACCATTCACTCATAAATCAAAAATTAAAATAAGCAAAAGGTGACGCCCACCGAAAAAGCTGCTGTGATAACATTGACGTCATTTTCCCCCCGTCCTTTACTGCTCATATGAGAAGGGAAGGGAGTGAAGGGGGGTTCTCGGAAAGTCTGCTCGCACAGATGCTGTCGCAACTGCTCCGATTGGCAGAGTCAGCTGTGTCCCCCCCTTTGCGATAAGGCAAAGTAGCTTCGCGGGCTCAGTTGTGATTGGCGAAGTCGATATACGTCAGAGGTTGCACCACGCCCACTTTTCCGAAAGGGTTAAAAAAATCAGTTTTTCGTCGCTTATAACTCGAGAAATAATTGACGGATCATAAAACGGAAAAATACGCGTCTTTTTATTTTACAAACTCTATCAGATTCGGCTATAAAAATATGGTAAACGACCCCGTTGCAATTTCTGGAATGGAATTGAAGACCTTCGTATTCACTTCCGTTGATTTTGAACTCATTGCGTGATGTTTCTGGAGTCTTATTCAATCGCGGCCGTGAATGAAACGGTGGAGGAAATCGTTGTTCTTTTTTTTGGACGTGTGCTGCCTTGCGGCACTTGGCGATGTGGGAGGACATTTATAATTCGACTCTCGCCCGTACGATTGGAGGAGAAGGTCGGACGGAACAATCGCATTGTTTGCTCGTTGGGTTGTGCAACGAACCCGCATTGTAACTGGCGCCCTCTGTTCTTATCGGGGACTGCGGAGGAAGGGGTGGCGACAGCGTCGTCTTCACGAACGCGCTCTCGCGAGAGTTAGGAAGTCCTAGGCGCCTTCTCTGGCCTCTACGAATATATTACTAAAGTATTATAGAATCTTAACCAGGGACCATTTCGTATTTATCAAGTTATGATGTCGATTTTCGACGCGGTTCGAAGGGCAGCATCAAACCAAGTATCGGTGATAAAATCTGGACCAAGCTGTGAAGAAACAAGAATAAGGAAAGGAGTGAGACAAGGCTGTGCACTCTCTCCCGTAATTTTCAATGTTTACATTGAGAGAGCCATCAATGAAGTGAAGGTGAAGTGTTCTGGAGTGAACATCCACAGAGAAACAATCAGCATGCTACGATTCGCTGATGACATAGCTCTCATAGCAGAGACAGAGAAGGAGCTGAATAAGATTCTAACAACCATGGAAAGGACAATGGCCAGATATCACCTGAAGATCAATAAGAAGAAAACTAAGATATTGGTGTGCAGCAAAAGAGAAGAGGCCAAAACCAATGTCAAACTAGGAATACAAAAACTTGATGAGTTGAGAGAGTTCTGTTACCTGGGAAGCAGAGTAACCAAAGATGGACGAAGCAAGAAAGAAATAGTGAGTATAATAGCCCAGGCAAAGCGGACATTCTATCAAAAGAAGAATCTACTTACAGCTGGAAATACAAGCGTAGAAGTAAGGAAACAGTTCATCAGAACATACATCTGGAGCATGTTTCTTTACGGCAGTGAGGCATGACCGATGACAGCAGCGGAGAAGAAAAGGGTAGAAGCATTTGAAATGTGGTGCTATCGAAGAATGATGAAGATAAAATGGATCGACCGAGTGACAAATGAAGAAGTCCTAAGAAGAGTGGGAAAAAATAGAAGTCCACTTAAAACTATAAAAAGAAGACGGGACAATCTAATCGGCCATATCTTAAGACACGATGGGCTGATGAAGACAATCGTCAAGGGAAAGTGGACGGGAAGAATGGAAAAGGCAGGCCTCGTATGAGTTACATGGAACAGGTCGCAAAGGACGGGCAGGAGAGGAACTACGTGAATATGAAGAGGTTGGCCGATGGAAGAATCGAGTGGAGGGCTGCGTCAAATCAATCCTAGGATTGTTGACCCTTGATGATAAAGCTTAGGAAAGGTAATATTATATTTTCTCGTGAGCTGGGATTTCTCGTTCCTAATTATAAACGTACTATGAATGACTTTAATGTGGGGCATGAGTCGAAAGTGATGAATTAACGTTCTGTTTGATGAAGGAAACTACCCCTGTTGGTCGTGAGTTGCATGTGTGGCGAACGGCTCTCACGATTTACTCTGGGCGCAGCCACGGGAATCTTGTAATATTGTCAATTAATATTCTTGCTCATCTGTTCAGAATAATACAGCTTGGCGCTGATGAGTCCCGGGCCCCTTATTGCTGAAAGGGACGAAGCCCCTTCCGTTGTGGGCCCGTTACCACGGCTGATTTTTGACAGCGGGCGACAGGGAAGTCATGCCACGCCCCGAACTCTGTCACGAATCACAATTATGTCACGAGGCCTCCCTTCCATTATCTTGATGCAACGGGCACGCGAGTGACTGCAAGGACGAGCCTGCTTCTCACTTCTCCGGAAGCGATCCTTGAAGTACCCCTCTCCACACCCAATTAGATTCGCCGTCCATGTATTCTTCGCCATTAACGTAATTCTCCCCACCAACTCTTTGCTCCCCTATTCTGTGGTCTCACCTTCGTTCGAAAGTGCCGCTTTGCCAATTGCTATTAAATGAATCAAGATGGGAATCATTGTCAGATCACAGGTTGAAATTTAGACAATCTCCTAAATAAATTCCAAGATAATATTTTCAGTGATGATTTAAAAATGTTTTGCGATATGAATAAATGCCAATCTGACGAATGAAATATTGTGAAGTTGCCGGTGTGTGTTCTGTCGTGGTGTTGAAATGTGTTGATCCCGTGCAGACATACCCATTTTGGTGGAGTGCCCGCTCGCAGTGATGGCCGTAGGCGGCGCTAGTGGGCTCTAGTTTCCCATTCAGGCAAGGCGATGCCATAGGCGTCCGTCCGCAACACGATATGTGGGTCGGCCCCGCATTTCCCGGACTCGAGGGGATTCTCCCTTTGCACACAGAGAGAGAGAGCCTTCCATTTCGGGAAGGACTCGAGATTGCCCGTCAATGCCCCGATGGCCGGCTTCGCTGCAGGGCGTGCGACCGATAGTCTTTGGCGGTCTGTCGTCGTCTTGTTGCTGCAGCATTCCATCGAACTAGAACGCACCAAGCCGTCCACGCCAGTTACGCCAGGACGCCCATCTCCGCAACCTCGACTCGACACGCATGCGCGTAATTCACGTATTTTATGGCCGTCGCTCATCGTATCTCATTCCTTGGCCATTCTTCCCTTCTTTACTTCCCCCTCGACCACCATCTTCTTCATGTGACCGCAATGCCCTGAGAATTTTTTAGATCTCTCTCAGTTTCTGTATTTTCACTCGGGTGAGATGCATGGAACCAGTTGTGAAGAGCTGCGTCAAACCAATCTCAGGATTCATGGCCGATGATGACGATCTTTTATTTACATCTAAATCTACAAAATACCCTATAAGCCTCCATAAAGGTGTGTGGAGGGGGTGATTTCTCACCAAACATGCACTACACATCATGCATTTAAAAGGATTAGTATTAATATATCACTCTAAACTGCAGTATTTAAAAAGATAAAAATAGCAAAGCAAACATGCAAAAACATGCTGTTAGTTTGGTTACCTTCAAGTCCTTATACTAACATGCAACTACCTATGCTATGGATTGATTCACTCGCATTGGACATATTTACCGCTATTCATATCCCTAATTGTACGAGGAAAAAAGGACATTCTGAATCTGTCAGTTCGGCAATCAATTCTCTAATTTTGTAATTATGGTCCAGTCTACCATAGTAATTTGGGGTTCGCTAAATATTTTTAAAGTCATCACTGAAAATATTATCTTGGAATTTATTTAGGAGATAAAGTCTAAATTTCGACCTGCGATCTGACATTTTAAGTCATTTAATAGACTGGTTACGCTAATATAGTTATCATACCGTCCGGTATGTGGAAAACTCAGGGGTTGTATGCATCGTTGGATACAGGACGAAGAATTTAATCTATCTTTAAAAGTTGCCTCCGGAACTGGAGTGGATCTAGGGTGACCAACTCTCCCGTATTTTATGCCCCGATACCATAATACTAATCCTTTTTTATGCATGATATGTAGTGCATGATTGGTGAGAAATCACCCCCTGCCACACTCCCTTGAGGTGGCTTTCAGGATATTATGTAGATGTAGGTGTACATCTACATCTACAGTGTATTATGTAGATGTAGATGAAGCCAGGAATATGGATTGGTTAGGGCGGTATTATAATGAGATGGCCTCTCTGGGTACGTTTGCAAATCAATCAGTGGGCTGTATGAGATGAGGAAGGCTTTCGAGAAGGAGCTGGAGTTGGCTCTGTCCCCGCATCGTCTTTAAGAAGTGCTTGCGTCTCGACGCGCCTCCCTCCGTGGAAGGGGGCGTGGAACAGGTTGGCTATGGGGTTGGCTCGTTGCGAAACGACGAAGAAATCAACGTGAGGAAGAACGGGTTCTTAAATCGGACGGGACGTCCTTGCGAGTGAGTGCTGCTTGTGGCAAAAAGTAAAGAAGCATTGCAGAGGGAAAGACAAGAAAATTAATTCCAACGCAAGAAGCGGCGCTGGACGCTCGGAACATTTCGTTCTTATGTGTGTTGCCCGAACAGAGTTTTGAGTTGCTTTGTTTGTTATTCCGGGAGGGGAACAACAGCTAAGGTCATTTCTGTCATTAAGGCTACTTGGATATTTGGATTTAGGCTGGATTTTCCACGGGAAGGAAGTATGTAGGTAAACCCGACGTCGGAACTTGTCTGCTCTTGACAAAAAGCGCCAAGGGATCCTCGGTTTGACTTCCCATCGTACGGACAGAGTGCTGAACTTCAGGTGCTGGTACCGACAGAAAATGAAAACAAAAGACTTTGCCACCACCGGTATTTGAACCTTGGTCCTCAAGATGCCGATGTTCTCTCCTCCAAAGAAAGACGATTCCCATTTGAAGAATTTTTTTAGAATATTGTTCGTTTGTTCCATTTTTAGTTTCTATCGCTCCTTGCCAGGGGGTACACTGCATTCTTTTAACGGCGAGAGGACTCATCTATCTACATCTACACGATACCCTGCAAGCCCCTGCGAGGGTGTGTGGCAGGAGGTGAAGATCACCAAGCATACACTACCGACATGCAAACAAGCAATATTGCTTCCTTTTGCAACAACAGGATTACTTCCTACTACAACAACGACAAATTCCTTTCTTTGCATCGCTTCTCTCATGTCGCCGAAGCAATAAATTTGAAGCAATAAGTTTTTGAACAGAATGCTGAAGTATGTTTGACTTATCGTTTAAACTCACGTCATCATTAGCAATTAACTCATGTCACTAAGGTGGATTTTAATTAGAATCACGTGGCCAAACAGGAGTTTTAATTCACCTTGAACTTCCTGATATGCGGTAGAACGAAATGATTGTCGAGCTCAGAACTTGGTAAAGGCGCGAAGAGCATTTCTCAAAGGGTGTTCCCCAGGGATTCTCAGAACATTCCTTGTTGTTCCGCGACGAATGATAATGAGTGGCTTTTACAAATAAGCGGCGATTTTCATTTTTTTGGGGTTCCCTGCGGCATGGATATTATTCTAAGGGTCACGCGACGGCCAAAAGGTTGAGAAACGCCGAGTTATGCCGGGATTACGACGAACGTTTTCTGTCGTAACGGAAACTGACGGTGGCGGTGAACGCCAACGTAGCGGCTCAATTGTTGGTGTAAATCACGATCGACGGCCACCCAATATGGCGTCGCGGCGAACACTCACCTCTTGGGTTCGAATTGGTGTAAAGCCGTAAGTTTTTACTTTTTTCCAAAGTTTTTCTAGCGTGAGTGAAGTGTGAACATAGCAGGTTGTGTTGTGAAAATTTCATCGAAAAAGAACGATTTTCAGTGTCCGAAAAAAGTTTTTGAAGAGTGTCACCCTCATCTGAACATTTACGCCCCCACTTGATTTTCAAGTCACTCGTGATTGGCTGACGGAAACCAACGCGACGGCAAAGCTAGACCTTGGCAAGCTTTCCTCAACGTCCGTCGGCGGCTCCGTCATCGTCCGGCCATCGTAATTAGCTTCATTGCGTTCCCATTCTCCTAACTTCAGCAACGCCACCGTCACCGTTTCCGTCGCGTCAGGAATTAATCCCGGCCTTCAATAGTGCGGGCACGTACTTCTATACGTTGCATCAGCGGCTGCAGGTGCTTCTTCAAGTTGATGAGCAACGAGAGGAAGAAATCGTCCGTGAGCCACTGTGGATGAGCGTGACGTGTTCGTGACGCTCACCCTGTCCGACGAGGGCAAAGTTTTATCCCGTCCTCGAAGAGAGGAGACACGGGAGCCTCCTCATTCCGCATGGCACAAGTGAACACGGCCGAGGAGCTTTCATCATCTCATTGCTTCTCCTCAAACGGCACGCTTTCTCGGCCTTGCCCCGTCTGTCGGGCCACCCCGCGGGGCAAATGCGGAGGTCGCCTCTCTTCTGACCAGCAGTCATCCCCGAAATCCTCCTCCTTAACCTTTGCAAAGTCTCTCCGCCCTAACATCACGAGGGTGACCTTGCCATGCTCCTGTTAACCCTGGCATTTTCCACGTTTCTTGACAAGTTATTTTCTTCAAGCGAGTTCCACTGCGTATTCTTTTGAGAAAACTTATCAGAAACTATTTTTTCATCCCATTGAGTCGATCTAGGAAAGAGTAATTCCTTTTTTTATGCGTTTTGTAACGTGTTTCTCGAATAATCGTTCTTGCTCACGCACCCACTTTCGTGCTTGTATTTTGGAAAAACGCAATTAGGGGCAATGCGTATTTTGAGCGAATCCTACTCAGTTACAAACGTCTGGAAAATAAAAAACACTTTGGCCCATAAATAAAGTCGGACATTATCTGTCATTCCCTCGCCACCCTTTTCTATCCCTGATTCTCGTCCTCAAGGGTACATAATGGCGATTTGGAACACGGACTCATTTTCCGCTTTTCAGTTTCCTTGAGGGACTAACGGATATAGCAAAATATTCGTCTGAATTTCGTTAGTTTAATAATATTATCATTACAATACATCGTAAGTAGTTCATTATATTAGCTAACCGCATATTATTAATTTGGTTGGTTAATATGTAATAGTATTTTTATTTTTCTGCGTTCCTTCGGACGGATAAAGTTCATACAGAACGTGAAATGTCCTCCAGTTGCTGTCCAAATTTCCTCGTGAAATGTTCAGGGGTTAGAGTACGGGTGAGAAGCTTGCCTGCCACCCCCTTGTTTCCTACATCTACAGAGTTCCCTGGAATCCACCGCTGGATTAAATGAATGGGGGTGTCCAGGCATCCTCTAAAATCACGCAGATTCCATAAAATTAGAGACATTACCGCCGCTTGTACGGTCGTGCCTCATACACGAGCCAAGTGCACAAAGAGGCTTCACGTTCAATGCAGCTTCTACTTTCAAATGATCGTCATTCTGGCAGACACCACTGATCTCATCCGAATGTCTACATTCATATGCCGAATATGCGAGCTGATCCTGAAAACATTACACTTACAATTTTCCCATGAAATGTCTCATGTTGGCATTAAGAAGTAGCGGAGGAAAAACTTCATTGTTTATCATCTTTGATTATCTTCACTGCAACCGCGTTCACATGTTTCATATTACCTTGTGTATTTCTCCTGAGGTGGAATTTTGCGTGTCACTTTTGCCGCAAGAGCATTAAGAGAGTATGACGGGGACTGTTCTTCAAAATATGCTTTTTACTTCTTTCCTTCATCCCACTCTGGCATCCTTGTTTCTCTATCAATTTAATGTCCGTAGAAAGTGAGGCCTCTCTATCAATGTCCCTCTTAAAGTCATTTACTTTCACTTGGCAATTCGGTCATTAGCTCTTCCTCAACATCGACGCCCTATAATTAGAAGCCCATGTTTTGGACGGGCGTTGGAGTCTTAGGCGGAGGGATCCCTCCTCTAATTAAGAAGCTCGGAGGGATCTCTCCTCTAATTAAGAAGCTCATTGTCATGCGATGTGCGTCCGATCGCCGAGAAGTCTTCCATCTGAAGGCGCTGCTCGAATTTCTGTCGTTGGTGTATGTCGTCATATTCCATGCCACCTCTTTAGTGGTCCCAAGGCACCCAGTCAGAAAGGAGGGGGGGGCATTAAAGGACTTAAAGACACCCTTAAGGACCTTGGCCGACACGAACACATCGGCCATGAAAATGTTGAGTCATAATCGTTCTGCCTCTCCCGATTCCCCTTTCGTTGATTGGCTGCGCCGCCGCGTGGGGAAGGGGGACTTGGCCGGAAGCCCCTTCGTAAATCCTCAACGGAACTGCAGTCCCTCCTTCCGGAGTCTAAGCGTATCGTAACGACTTCCAGCCGTCAATCTGAAAGACTCGAGGTGAAATCCGCGAAGACGTCCGTTATTATTCTTACGATCCTATGGGAATAGACGGTGATTCGCACTTCTTCCTCTCCTCCAAGTTTCTTATTAGCGGAGCGATTTCGAACCAGCCGCTGCAACTGGTCCGCTCCACGGTGTTGGCGTTGATAATGAGGAACCCCACCCACAATGAATTGAGGGGAACAGTCTTGTGTGTTTTATTTCAATCAAGTCATCAAGTGAATCACTTTAGATTCAGGCCAAGCAAATCAATTCCAATAAATAGTGATGGCTTTTTTCCTCCTTCACCATGGGGTTTTGGCTGGATGGAATTGTCCTGGAGAATGGTCGAGTGGAAAAAGAAGCTTATTTATTGTCAATAGCTTAATATTGTTATTTCTAGGAATTTCCGTCGCGTTCGTGGATTGGAGCGTGGACATTTTGCAATTATTGTATTTTCGACCAGATGACGCCATCAGGGGTGAAACTGTCGTCAAACACACTTCAATAACGCGACGGAAATTCACGGAAATAATAATATTAAGCAATAGAACATAGCGTGGAAGCCTTAAAAGTTACTTATTGTCAGTTCAGAATTTCCTTAGTCATTTGTCACGTCAGTAGTGGTCCAAAATTCTTGTCATAAAATTAAGGCATCTCTCTAGGCCCTGATGTCATTATAGGTATTAATTGGCAAAGTTAGGAATCAATTGTATCCTTAAAGAATTAATTGTCTTAACCAATTTTCGTTAAACCTTTGATTTAAATCGATGTATATTGCTGAACATGCGTTTCAACATCTTAATCAGCGTTTTTAAGCATTTTCTGGAGATGTAACACCGGTATTATTGCGGTGAGAGCACGGAGAGAAATCCGGCGATATCACAAGACTCATCAGTGTGTCCGCTATTCAGCGTCCCGTCCGACGAACGGCGTCCTAATCCTGGGGGGGTTATGTTTGAAACCGTCGAGATTATCTCGAATACGTAACCAAGTAGTCACGTGGTATAAACGCGAATGGTTCGCGAACTTTGGTGTGTGAAAACCACTGATTATAACCTTATTCATTGTTTACACTTGTGTTTTATCTCATCTCGGGGCCCTACAGCTAAGACAGATGAGAAAAACTCAGGTGAAAGTAATTAATGATGTTGTAACGAGCGATTCAGAAACGCCGAATTTGCGAACCATTCGTGTTTATACCACGTGACTCCTTGGTAACCTACTCGAGATAATCACGACGGTTTCAAACGCAGACCCCCTGAAGGGCTCCCATCTCGAGTGGACGCGTAGATTCCATCATCACGACCGAATTAGAGCTCGGATCCGTGGTTTGGTAATCCGATGGTGCAGTTACTCGGAAAGACATCGCAGTGAGTGATGGGATGCATTGTTTTTATGCTGCGATACCTTAATTTAGTCTTATTTTGTGGTGAAAGTTGCTTGCGAAAAAGTACATTTTATGGAAAATAAATATTATTGCCGAAATAAAAACTGGTAGTTTTTTAAAGATATCTATTTGTTTAATAAAAATACGAATAACGTTTTTCCAGTGTTCTGCTCGGCAGGATACCCTCAATGCAAAGGAAACGGAAAACTCATAACTAATTGATTGTGCCTCAAGGAATTCTTAGCGGTGATGGCATCTCCTTCGGCGCTGATCTAACAATGCATTTCGCAGATCTTCCCATTTCCTTCCTCTCCGCAAGGCCTCCATTTAGATCTTGCTCGCCGATAAGACGAAGAAGTCATTGGTTGGGAAACTTGTATACACCGCCCCGTAATCATGGGCACCCAGCGAGCGGCATCGCGGAAGTGACGTCCTGCGTCCAGTCCGTAGCCAGCCACCCTTACTACCCTCTAACGGTCGGAAAGAAACAAGTGAATCGCTTGCCGCGCGCACCAGCTCATCATCGCTGGCAACTTCACTTCGCGGCTGTCACGGGCTGCTACTTCCACCCCCTCCCTCCCCCCGATGTCTATCGTGTCACGTGACCCCTTTAATGGCCTCCCAGCACCATTCTGTGCCGTAGTTCTTTGCACAGAATGTTGCATTTCCATCTCTTAGATGTTGAGTACCATGGAAGAGGTGATTGAGGGAAGAGCGTTGGATAAGCGGGGAAGAGGGAGGAAGAAGGACGGGTAGCTTGGATGGAATGATGGGTGGCAGGAATCCTGTCCCATGGTGTCGTTAAGTCCATGGCGGAACTCTCCGGTTCATTGCTGAATACCCTTCGGTTTGAACGTGAGATCCAGGACCCAAGTCTTGAATCGTTCGTTACGCTATAACGAAAGAAATTTGTCGTTATGATAACGTCATTCGTTTCAAGTTGTTCGTTTAGCCACGTCGATAACAAAATATGACGTTTGCGTTGGTAACGAAATCGTCAGTATTTATTCGGTGAGCAGCGAAATATTCAAGTCTTTTGGGCCCCCATTCTCATGTTTGTTTGCTTACCCGCCGCCAACATTGTTCTAGATTTCACGTCCATGCCCCAATCAGTCTCTTCCAAGTCTTCTTTTCAGCGCCCTTGTGTGTGGATATGCGAGAGGATTTCCTTTTGTGGTGAAGGGAACCAAGCTCGGTGTAGTAGGCTGTGTCCCGTAGTTGTCAGGGTTGTATTTTATACTTTGACACATTTATTTGGGAGAAAAGAATATCGAGACTAATGGGGGCGTTTACTCGGAACCGAAATCGGATTTTTTTGACGAAATTGTTAGATGGAAAAGAAAAAAGAATTTGAGTGAAAAAATTAATCCTGAAATGGGTAATAATTAAGAATGTCAGTGTGACTGTCGATCGTAAATGATTGTATTTTATTAGATTGCTATTTATTTTGCATTCCTCTCCTGTAACTCATGACTAATTGTGTTATTTCTTTATTTCAGGTAAGTTGGCCTGTCGTAGCTGTAAATCTGATTGAACCCTGGCGTAAGTACGCATTGTGCATTTGGATCTTCTAGTTCGGATTTGTTTGCATTGATGTCAGCTGTTGCCTTTATTATGTAACACTTATGAAAACGTCCGTGTCTTGTAAACATGCAAGGTTAATTTTCACAAATTGCTAGATGTTTGTGGGCCTTATTTAAGTGAGTGACTTGAAATTTCCCGAATCGTTGTCATCCCTAGCATTAGTGACAAGTTCTTGGAGAGTTAGTGCATGTCCTCCTTACCCAATAGTCCTTCGTGTCATCTAATGGGGGCGTTTACTCGGAACCGAAATCGCAATTTTGTATACGAAATCATTAGAGGGAAACGAAAAAAGAATTTTACTGAAAAAATTGTTCTTCTAACCACAACCATTCGCTCATAAATCAAAATTTACAATAAGAAAAAGGTGACGCCCAACGAAAAAGCTGCTTTGATGACGTTGACGTCATTTTCCTCCCGTCCTTGACTGCTTTACGAGGAAGGGAAGGGAGTGGAGGTAGGTTCTGGGAAGGTCTGCTCGCACAGATGCTATCGCAATCGCTCCTATTGGCAGAGTCAGCTGTGTCCCCCCTCCTTTGCGATAAGGCGAAGTAGCTTCGCGGCTCAGTTGTGATTGGACGAAGTCGATATACGTCAGAGGTTGCACCACGCCCACTTTTCCGAAAGGGTTAAAAACATCAGTTTTTAGTCGCTTATAACTCGATAAATAATTGACGGATCAAAAAACGGAAACATACGGGTCTTTGTATTTTACAAACTGTATCATATTCGGAAATAAAAAAATATGCTAAACCACCCCCCATTGTCGCCTTCCCTTCTCTCGTTTCGAACGAGACATCGCTCGGAGAACGATTTCCCGAGAAAGAGCCACCTCTCCCTCTTCGAAGCAGACCGTCGGTCAGAGTCTATCTACAAATCTAATGGAAAACTGTCATCAAGGAGCAATGATCTTTTTCCGGAGACCCTCGAAAGTCCACGTCGACGTGAGTTGCGTTGCGTCTCTCCCCTTGGCCAGCACTCTTCCCTAGAGGGCTATGTGAGGTCACTCCTCAATATCTCTCAAGGGGCAATTCCGAGGTTTTGGACATAAATGTTGTCATCATTCCGAGCTTAGAGCCTTCTTTTTTTTCTCGATTCTCTTGCTGGTCGTGGTCGGGTGTTATTGGGAGGATATTCAAAGAGGTGGGAACAATTTTTGGCTGGGTTGGAATTTTGTGGGGATAGTGAGAGATAGGTTATTTTATTAAGGGAAGATGGCTGCTTAGATTTGTTGCTTATGCTAAAGGATGGCATATACACACCCTTATCGTGGCTTACAGGGTATTGTGTTGATGAGTTATTTATGTAAGAATATTTGTGTGGGTGGTAGGTTATATCTAGGATTTGGATGTTGTTATCGGGATGGATTGAGGATTTTGTTGGTTTTAATCTGGGTTAAGGGGAAGCAAATGTTGGAGTAGTGCCTCGCAGCCAGGATTACGTGGGTTGCTGTGCGAATAGTGTGGTAATATTGACGGAAAGGAGGTCTACATCAACTGACTACCATGCAAGCCACTTCTAGGGTGTGTGGCAGGTGTAATTGTTGCTAGTTGTTTCTTGGCCCGGATTTTCATGGTGTTCGTTGGAGTTCGATTCCAGAGCCCCTGGGGATTTTGAAAAGAACGAATGAAAAGTTGATGGAATGCAGATGGATTGTTTTGTTGGGAAGGAGGAAATGACCGCGCTTTGTGTCTCGCCTCGCCCTCTCTACCCGTCTCCTGAGAGGCGAGGGGGGAGACTATTAAGGGGGGTAGTGGGGGGGCGTTCCGAATCCCCGAGTAGTGGCCCTTGGTCATTCTTCCCGAGCGCAATGGCGAGATCGAAATCTGGTGTAAGCGGCGACCTCCGCGTCAAGCAGTTCTTCTTAAGAATGCGCGCCCTCTAACATTGCGACATTCTTCCTCTCCTCTCCTGAATGTTCTCCCGTCGCGATTCTTCTCTCGTCGAAACGGTTCCATAGTCTCAGCTCTCTACGGATTAAATTGGCTCGAGGAATTCGATTTAATTGCATTTTTACAGCCGGCCATATTCAGCAGATTCTTGTGCGTTATTACGTAGCAGCATTTTAGAGCCCGTCGACGTCCAATTTCTCTCTGGCCTCCCCCTGCTCGCGGTTCAATGCCATTGGAGAAAATGCTCTGTAATTCCCAGCGCCGCAAATGATTTCATTCTCCATCCTCAGTTACGTTTGCCAGGAGTATCAGCAACCATTGCAATCAAATAAAATGTATCTGCCATAGTAGGTGGTGTTATCGGCCATGATATGGTGGAAACGATTCATTATATATAACTATCTATATCTATAAGAGAACAGAATAGGCAGCATAGGAAAGGGATAGGTACGGGAAATATTCTAGAGTATTATGTAGTGCATGATGCATGTATTAATCCCTTAAATACTATAGATACTAACAATCTAGTTGCATGATACAATATAGTTGCTAGTTTGCATGTTAGTAGTGCATGCCTGGTGATCTTCACCCCCTGCCACACACCCTCGCGGTGGCTTGCAGGGTATCGTGTAGATGTAGATGTAGATTATAATTCGAATGAATAAACTTGATTTTTCCACAAAGGTAAAACAAATTGTGGAAAAATCAAGTTTATTCATTCGTATTGTAATGTATCAGCCATGTTTATGCTATCGTTACCCTGGAAAATTGAGAATTTCACACATTAAGCATTGATTTCGCCATGGTTTTCCGGATTGCCAGACTCAAAATGCTTTAGATATTACTTTTTCTTTACCGAGTGTTAATGAATGAGTGGCTTTGTTTGATCTTGCCGTGATGAGTCCGCTGCCGATTCTCTTTACAGTGATGCCACAATTACAGAACGCAAGCTCAAGGTGAGGTTGACGACGCCACACGTGGCTGGTTCGGTAATCGTGAATCGTTGAGAACTAGTGCTCATATAATTTCAATGGCACTCACAAATTGCTTGGACATGATTAAATTACACAATATTTTAACCGGATGCCTCAAATTCTCAAGTCATATTGAATCATTGCCCTTTTGAATTTAAATATTAACATGTAACAAAATAAATCTTGACTTGATTGTGTTTCTAGGCAACCTGAACGTTGTCAATCTGTATATATCCTTTGACCTTGGAGATATTGGTTTTAATATATGGATTGAAAAAGAATGTAATTTTGTGCTATGGGTATTCGCATATTTTGTGGTGACGAAATAATTGTGATTAAACGCTTAAACATCTTTAAAACATGTTTAAACCATGTATTTAATCTTGCTTTTTTACTCGGCAACAACGCACATTCTGAAATTTGGCACTGCTGTTGTGTAGGCAATTGTTTCTGTGTTTCAGCGGCGTAACGGCAGGTGTCGTATTCGTCTGTTCTCAAGAACTTTGTCAGGGGGAGTACATTGTAATATTCATGGACTTTGTGGTGTGATTTGTTGTGGTTTCTCGCGCGTTCGCTTTCTCTCTCCCCTGGCACACACCCTCGCGGTGGCTTGCAGGGTATCGTGTCTGATTCGACGTTGCCAAATGCACCTCAAAACTTCGCGCGCGATATTTGAAAATTGAAGGAAT
The DNA here is from genome assembly GCA_933228895.1 of Platycnemis pennipes. Classification (NCBI taxonomy): domain Eukaryota; kingdom Metazoa; phylum Arthropoda; class Insecta; order Odonata; family Platycnemididae; genus Platycnemis; species Platycnemis pennipes. The sequence goes on from OW121852.1 coordinate 10,247,927, forward strand.
ATTTTATTTCTTTCGTATATACGGAGGAAATGCTGGCGATATTTGAAAATTGAAGGAATATTTTATTTCTTTCGTATATACGGAGGAAATGCTGAAGATTAAATGGATCGACCGAGTAAGTAACGAGGAAGTGCTAAGAAGAGTAGGAGAAAAGAGAAGTCTGCTGACAACTCGAAAAAGAAGAAGGGAAAACTTAATCGGCCATATCTTGAGACACTACGGCCTGATGAAGACTATCGTCGAGGGAAAAGTGAACGGGAAGATTGGAAAAGGCAGGCCTCGTATGAGATATATGGAACAAGTTGTGAAGAGTGTAAAAGAGAAGAATTACGTCACAATGAAAAGGTTGGCCGATAGAAGAATCGAGTGGAAAGCTGCGTCAAACAAATCCTAGGATTGTTGACCAATGATGATGATGATGATACGGAGGAAATAAGTCGATAACACTGGTTGATTTTCTCAGAATAAAAATTGTTGGCTATGATCCACATCATTTCAGTTTTGGTGAACATCTGAATGGTAGAAACGTAAGTAATACATAGTTGACCCTTACGAATCGGGGTGCGCCATAAGGCCCAATGTTAAAAAAAAACTTAAATATCTCAAAAGCTACATTGAAAACCCCAAATATTTTTCCCGTAGAATTTCAGAGCATAATTAAAGGAACAAATATTGCAAATATGAAGAAAATCTATACGCTTGTAAATTTCGAACCAGCCACCTTAACGCTCGTTCTCAAAGGATAGCTCCTCTTCCTACGAATAGAGATGTAACAGTGTCTTCTGTTACGCACATAGTTTCTGGGGATAGTGGTCTGCAAGAAGAAACTCTTTTCGTGCATACTTTAGCTCCTTCTCTTGAAACCTTAATTGACTTATTTTTTTGGGGAAAATTAAGAATCACTCGTCTGTTAATCAAACGCCGTTAATGTAGCATTATTGCCCGTTGATATGGGATATCAAGACCACATCGAATATAAGGGCATCGCTGCCTAGAATTTTACTCTTGAGTAATTTTTGGGCGTTTGGGGAGAGTACGAATGTTTGTAGTGTAAAGGTTTGACTTTGAGATTAGAGCATTTTCAGGATGGAGGCATTTCTTCCCGAGGAGATGTTAAAACACGAAGGGGTATGATTATAAAAATGATTTCAACACTCTTAGAGTTAAGTCCGCGGCAAATACGAAACGGCGAGATGCGAAGGCTGGAGTTAAGCGTGGTTTGACGAGGAAAAGTTATTAATGAATAAGGAATGTTGGGTTTGAGCTTTCAAAAATACCCCCTTTGGGAAGTTTCGAAAAATGTCTGTGTGCCTGGGTTGGGTAACTCATTAAAACGAAGGAAAGGTATGCCTTAAATGAGGACTAATTCACTTGCTGTGCGTTGAGCGTACGGAATGTGGAATCGTTCTTCTGGCACCGCATTCATTCTGCCGAATTTCCATTTGGATTGCAAGAGCCTTTGCTGGCACGCCGTGAGATTCTTTTTTGTTCCTCATCAATTATGCCGCCGCTTCCTTCCAAGTGCCGACGACTCGATGCGCGGAACGCCTTTCTATTCACAGCGATGAAAGTATCGTTCTCTCTCTCTGTTGGGAGACAAGAAAATTTCTACATCTCTTTAAATTAGATTCAGTTCCAAAATGCTGATGAATCGTTGGATCAATTTCCTGAAAACTGCTGAAGATGGCATCGGAAATGTTTAAACAAATGCCTCTGATGAGGTCATGTAAGATGCGAATGACGCGAAAAAATATTCACATCCATCTGTCCATTTGTGGCGTCCATTTAACTTATTCCATGTTCTTCTCGTTTCATTTGCTCATTGGTGATATTGAGCGTTCGGTCTATAGTTCCATGTAATCATTGAATAGATGGTAATTTTTCCAACCCTTGTAGTTTTTAGAATTCTCTTTTCCTCTTGGTAAGGAACGTTGCTATTTTTCAATTGTTAGACCACACTTAGAATATGCTGCGAGCATATGGGACCCTTATGAAGCAGGCTTAATTTACGAATTAGATCGAGTACAAAGAAGAGCGGCGAGATATGTAAAAGTGTGTTTCGATAGGGAAAGCAGTGTGTCTCGTATGTTAGCCGAATTGGGATGGGAATCGCTGTCACAACGCAGGCTGAATTATAGACTTAATCTTCTAGGAAAATTTAAGGAGGGACATTTCATTAATGACGTTAATCATATATTGCTCCGACTTATTATGGTAGGCTCGATAATTCTAATAAAATTAAGGAGATAGATTGCAGGACGGACAGGTTTAAAATGTTATTTTTTCCACGTACGATTCGAGATCAGAACGTTAAACATCGCGTAAATCGGTAATAATTATAGAGGTAATATTCAGAGTAGGTCGATAGTATATTTTTTTATTACCTGCATGTTCAAATCAACGTGTGACTTGCATGCAATGCCTTCTTTTGCATGCATGAGTATCTATGAAATTGGTGTCGGGTTTCAAGGCATGCATGGTATACATGGGTGTGTCCTGCATGATTGGGATTTGGTAGTTTTTCTTCTTTTTTCCCCTAATTACTTTCAAAGGTGTAGTGCTTGCTTTGTGGTGTTCATTTTTGTTTGTTGTGTCATTGTTCCTGGTGTGGATGCACCCCCTGCCACACACCCTCGAGGTGGCTTGCAGGGTATGTCGTAGATATAGATATAATCCTTGCTGCTGAAAACAAGTTAAACATTTTTATCGTCCTTTTATAAAAAGTGAAAAAAACTTACGGCTAAAATAAAAAAATTAGTATAAAAGGGCAATTTAGAGTGCTTTGTTTCCAATTTCGGAAGCAGTAGACATATTTTGTTGTGGTGTACGGTTTCCTTCCTAGTGGAGAGCACTTTATGTGCACGTCTGTGAAAGCGCTTTTAGCAAACTACCACGTCCTTTGGTAAGGACACTAAACTCAATAATCCATTGTTGCATTTCGTGAGGAGCCTCTGGAGATCATCTCCACTCTTCTCCCGTTTCCATGACAAACATCATCAAGGGCCAACAATCCTAGGATTGGGATGACGCAACCCTCCACTCGATTCTTCTATCGGCCAACCTCTTCATATTAACGTAGTTCCTCTCCTGCCCGTCCTTTACGACCTGTTCTATATAACTCATACGAGGCCTGCCTTTTCCATTCTTCCCGTTCACTTTTCCCTCGACGATTGTCTTCATCAGGCCATCATCTCTTAAGATGTGGCCTATTGAGTTGTCCCGTCTTCTTTTTATAGTTTTCAGCAGACCTCCCCCACTCTTCTTAGGACTTCTTCATTCCTAACTCGGTCGATCCATTTAATCTTCATCATTCTTCGATAGCACCACATTTCGAATGCTTCCACCCTTTTCTTCTCCGCTGCTGTCATCGTCCATGCCTCACTGCCGTAAAGAAACATGCTCCAGATATACGTTTTGATGAATTGCTTCCTTACTTCCAAGCATGTACTTCCAGCTGTAAGTTGATTCTTCTTTTGATAGAATGCCCTCTTTGCCTGGGCTATTCTACTCACTATTTCTTTCTTGCTTCGTCCATCGTTGGTAACTCTGCTTCCCTGGTAACAAAACTCTTTCACCCCTTCCAGTTTCTGTTTTCCTAGTTTAACGTTGGTTTTGGCCTCCTCTCTCTTGCTGCACACATATATCTTCGTTATCTTGGTATTGATCTTCAGCTGATGTATGGCCATTGTCCTTACCATGGTTGATAGCATCTTATTTAGCTCCTTCTCTGTCTACGACAATAATTCTTGCCTTAGCCCAGTCCCCTTGGAGCTTTCATGTTGAAGCTTTTTGATAATATAATTATTCTTCTTTTCAATCTGCATCTACATCCACACGATACCCTGAAAGCCACCGCGAGGGTGTGTGGCAGAGGGTGAAGATCACTAAGCATGCACTACCGACATCAAACAAGCAACTATAGGGTGTCATACAACTAGATTGGTAGTATCTGTAGTATTTAAGGGATTAATAGCATCATGCTCTAAAGACTACTCTAAAATATTTCCCCTACATATCCCTTTGCTATGCTGCCTATTCTGTTCTCTTATAGTGTGGGGGGAAAATGCCATTTTGAATCTATCGGTACGACAATCAATCTCTCTAATTTAGTTGGAGGTAGTAGGAGTAATATTTATACTTTCTGTATACTACTTTTTAGGGATACTCGCCTACTATAATATGAAGTGGGTGTGTGCCCATTTGGGGGACAAGAACTTTGTGGGGAAGGAGTCTTAAGGAAAATGGAATATAGAGGAGGGTGGGGATAAAGACTACATGTTTTCTGACCCGTGGACGAATCATAAAGAAACTATCACCCGCAACTTAATTGGTGCAAGTGACCTCGGCTGTCATTCTCCTCTCTCTAATTGCACGTCGCCGCACCCAGGGATAGCTCAGCATCTTCTCTCCGCTACCGCCGGTGCCTGGCAACGCGTTCCCGGCGCCTATAAAACAACTCTCCTCGTAGGTACTCTCCTCTTCCTCCTCCGTCCTCCTTCCCTCGGAGAGGACGTTCCCCAAGGTCACGGCGGCGGAGGGCCCTCAGGCGGGAAAGACCTTTCCTGCGTGACTGCGACACATGTCGTCGAGCGATGTCACGCTCTATGACAGACCAAGCTACGTCTTCGACAAATTGTTCCCGTGCACAATCAGGGACAGCTTACAGCATAGGCATATGGGGAAATCGGAATAGGTATTTTAGATTTTTAACATAGAAATTAGAATGTAGCATTTTTTAATACGCGTACATGCTTTAACTAGGTACTACGACATGTATGCTCTGGGAAATATGAAATCATAAGTTAATCTACTTGTAGAAATGACTGCCTAATTAAAAACTATTGTATTGATTTATATCAGTTAATGTACTTAGTATTTATCTCATCATCATCATCATGGGTCAACAATCCTAAGGTTGCTTAGCGACGCAGCCCTCCACTCGATTCTTCTATCGGCCAACTTCTTCATATTGACGTAGCTCCTCTCTTTCACGTCCTTCACGACCTGTTCTATGTAACTCATACGAGGCCTGCCTTTTGCAATCTTCCCGTTCACTTTTCCCTCGACGATTGTCTTCATCAGGCCATCGTGTCTCAAGATGTGGCCGATTAAGTTGTCCCGTCTTCTATTTATAGTTTTCAGCAGACTTTTCTTCTCTCCCACTCTTCTTAGGACTTCTTCATTTGTCACTCGATCGATCCATTTTATCTTCTAGTGTTATCTATGGCTAGTATTTCGCGTCTCGTGACTGCATGCTTAATATTTTCCTCGGGGCGGTAGTAGTGCGACTATTGCTTTCATGTTAGTTGAGTTTAAACGGGGAGTAAAACTGTTTATTTTACGGTTGCATGGTAGAAAGTGTTCTCTCTGGTTGATAATGAATACATGGTGACGACTCCCTCCCTGCCACACACCCTTTGCAGGGTATCATGTAGAAGTAGGTGAGAATCGATTCTTCAACTGATTTTTTGATATGGTGTTATTATACAGATCAGAACTTCGCTGAGCTTTGTGGCATCGGCTCTGCATGGTCCCTTCCTCCTCTTGTCAACGATTCTAACTTGAGTCGATTCTAAAATATGGCCGTCTCCTATTAAGTAATGTTTTCTGTCGATATTTTTTCGATCCCAGTGCTGCCAGATTTCGTTCTCCTTGGCCTCCATTACTCGAGTACCCGCCAGCCACATAAACCGACATCATGATGGTCGTCCATACGAATCGATACCTCCTCCACGCCGGGACACAGTGAACTCTCGATTTCGGAAGAATTGAACTTGACGCTGCGCCTGGAACAATTCTTTTCTTCGACTTGTTCCGACCCTAATCCGTGGCGCTACACCTTTTCGGATTAATTTAGGATTAATGGGCGCCTTTTGCTTGGATTAGAATCGCCCCATCGTGGCTGTAAGGCATTACCGAAACCTCCTAAAAGCAGTTGCTACATGCCTACTACAGCTGCGGCTGCTAGATCAGCAGCCTTATGGTCGCAAGTTCCTATCCCAACCCGTGCTTTTCTTGCCGTAGGATTAAAGTTTCTATTCATCTACATACACAAAATACCCTGCAAGCCACCCAGAAGGTGTGTGGCAGGGGTAGAATATTCACCGAACATGCACTACATATTATGATTAAAAAATGATTAGTATTTATATACTGTTCTAAACTACTCAATTTAAAAAAAGATAAAAATAGCAAATTAATCATGCAAAAACATGCTGTTAGTTGGGTTAGCTTCAAGTCCTTTTACCAACATGCATCCAGCAATGTTATCTATTGCTACATTCGTACTGGATATATTTACCGTTATTCATATCCCTAATAGTACGAGGAAAAAAGGACATTTTGAATCTGTCAGTTCGGTAATCAATTTCTCAAATTTTGTGATTATGGTCTAGTCTGCCATAGTAAGTAGGGGTTCGCAAAATACTTTTAACGCCATCACTGAAAATATTATCTTGGAATTTATTTAAGAGGTTAAGTCTAAATTTCAACCTGCGATCAACAATGATTCCCATTTTAATCATTTAATAGACTGGTTACGCTAATATGGTTATCGTACCGTCCCTTTACAAATCTTGCCGATCTTCGCTGCACATGTTCAAGTTCGTTATTTAGACGGATTTCGTAGGGATCCCATACACTGGCAGGATATTCCAAATGAGATCTTACAAGATAAAAGTAGCTGATTTCTCATACATGATCGTCACATTTACCCAGTACTCTTGTGGTGAATGCCAGTTTACGATTAGCTTGACCCATCATTTCACGTATGTTTATAACCCAGGAAAGATCATATGTCAGTCTTATTCCAAGATATTTAATGGATTCCACGGTTGTTAATTCATTATTACTTATTTTGTAAATGCTAGGAGGAGAGCTTTTCTTTTCCCAAAAATTCGTTACAAGTCATTTTTTAAAGTTTAATTCTAACTGTCATGTATCACACCGATTTTCAATTGCTTGTAGGTCATCATTTGAATATTCTTTATCGATTGGGCATAGAATTTCCCTGTGAAATACTGCTCCATCGGTAAATAGACGAAGCATTCTTTTTACCACCGTATTGATTTCATTTATCTACAAAATGAAAGGAGTGGACTTATCACACTGCCTTGTGGGACACCCGAAGTGTCTTTATTTAACATTCCTGTTCATCCGTACATGTATCAAGTTCACTTTTCGCGGTGATTTGCACGGTGATTTTTTGCAAATTTTTCCACCATATTTCTAAAAGATATTCGAGAAGACATAGGTTCAACTGTGGAAGGGTTCCTGGCTTTATTGAAAACACACTGTCAAAGTTCTGCTCGATGAGTTCGCAACATTCGCTCTACATTAGTTGAGGAGGACCTCCAGGAAGGGCTTCATTTTCATGGCCATTAGTTTCAGGAGCGATTTCGCGTCGGAAGGAGCGGATGTCCGACCAAGCGAGGACACCTCCCTTCCGCAGTTTTTATTGATGGGGTTAATAGGCCAGATGACGCCTCAATGTGGCGGAACCGGTCGCAAAGGGTGTATGATGGAAACTCGGAATAAAAGGAAGAGGATTCTCTTCCTCCTGTTCATCGTTTTCTCTGTGACTCAGTGCTGAGATGACATCTCTTTTCTCTTAACATCTGCATCTACACGATACCCTGCAAGCCACCGCGACGGTGTGTGGCAGGGGGTGAAGATCACCAAGCAAGAACTACCGACATGCAAACAAGCAACTATGGGGTCTCATGCAACTAGATTGTTAGTATCTATGGTATTTAAGGGATTAATACATACATCATGCAGTACAGACTACTCGAAAATATTTCCCCTACCTATCCCTTTGCTATGCTGCCTATTCTGTTCTATTATAGTACGGGGAAAAATGCCATTTTGAATCTATAAGTACGACAATCTATCTCTCTAATCTTATTTATCTGGTCGAATGTAGCATAATACGCTGATGTTTTTAATATGTGCCTAACATCTTCAGTAAAACTATCCGATTGAAATTTCTCTAATAGATTTAATCTGTACTTTAACCTACGCTCTGATAATGATTCCCACCCTAATTCTTTTATTAATTCTGATATGCTACTCAACCTATCGTAGCACCTTTAACTCAAGTGTTTACTCTCACGTTTCTTTATTTTCCTATAACAGGCTATTCGTAAAGGTCACTCTCTTAAGCCGTTGGTGGAATAGCCTTTAAGTGAAGCATTGAGTATGACGAGACAAAATGAATCGGTGGACAGTCACACATGAAATATCCAGTAGTGAGCGTATTTTGTAATATAATTATTATGAATGCAATAAAATTATGAGGGGATTTGTCCGTTTATGAAAAGTGACCCTATTGATAAAACTTGAATCATTGGTTGTCAAAGTTTCAGCGTGCCTTTTCACCCATGTTGGAAATTCCTTGGCACTACTCAACGGTAGGGACAATATGGAAAACCCTGCGGCAAAGAAGAATCAGATGGATTGGACATACCTTGAGGCACAATGGTAACATTATGGACACAAAATAGATATCTATACACGCTTTAACACGACACGTACATCATGTTTTTAATATGGCAATAATTGTCAGACCGTAGGTAGAAGTTAAGACAATCTCTTAAATAATTTCCAAGGTAATATTTTCACCGATGACGTTAAAAATATATTACCAACTCCATCGTACTAGGGTTGACTGGACAATGAGCATAAACCCTGAATATGGCCAATTTGGGAAATTGATTGCCAAACCGATAGATTTAAATGTCTTTCTTTCCTCGTAGTATTAGGGATATGAATAGTTGTGAAAGTATTCTTTAGAAAAAATACAAGTGTCAATGGACAGCCTAGGCACTTGCATGATGGTATAAGGACTTAAAGCTAACTCACCTAACAGTATTTTTCCGCATGCCTTGCTCAAAAAATAAAAAAAATAGTTTCGACTAGAATATAGCTGCTAATCGTTTTTAAGCATGATCTCTAATGCATGTTTGGTGGGAATGCACCCCCTGCCACACACCTTTATGATGGCTTGCCGAGTATATAGTGGATGTAGTATTGTTTCTGTTGGAGTACTGACCTCCCAGCCGGAGGTCAAGGGTTCCAACCCCGGTGGCGGCTGAGTTTTCGGAGGTAAACCGCTTCCTAGATAAGTGTTGTGTGGATAGCTCTCCTAGTTCAGTACTTAGGTCGTCGGATGGGACGTTAAACCGTGGACTCCTTGGCGGCTTTCCATAACAGGAGGCTAGGTTTCTCTCCGCCCTTGCCAAAAATCCCTTCCTTCCACACAAGCGGTGGTGCAAATGACCTTGGTTGTCGCTGGCGTTGTCCCCAATAACTACAGCAGGTGCGAACTCAGTCGAAAGCCGCTGTTCTGGCCCTTACCTCCCCGCGCCGTGGGAATTCGTCTCACGTGAGATGAAAGGAGGAGATGATCTCGCGACGGAACGCGTGCTCGAGTGGGAAAGTCATTCACGTCTGGCGGGCATCGTGAGTCTCTTGTTTTCGGTCCTTTGTGTGAGAAAACACTTCGGGAGCAAGCGCCTTGGACGAGTGGCTGTGTCGTCGCGGGCGATTCCTTTGAACTCTGCTGAGCGGCCTCTAGGACAGCGCGGTTTTTGCTCGAGACAGTATTTTCCCTCCATCTGGAAGGCGATCCCCATTGAAGTATTGGTCGTAGCCGCAATCGAAAGAAAATACTGGTACTTTTTACTTGCTAGCATTAGTTCTTTGAATTTTCAATCCCGCACATATACGATTGTTGTGTCGAACTCGACTGCTTTATCGGCTTCGAACCTCGGATTGATAACTTCGAGTTGGCATCTTTCGTTGGCGCCTAATTTAATCTTAAGACATCTACATCTACATAATACCCTGCAAGCCTCCTCAAACCTGTGTGGCAGGGGGTGAATTCTCACCAAAGATGCACTACATATCATGCATTTAAAAGGATTAGTATTTAAAATTAGTCTAAACTTCACTTCTAAAAAAAGATAAAAGCTGCAAACTACGCATGCAAAAACGTGCTGTCAGTTGGGTTACCTTCAAGGTCTGACACCAACATGCAACTTCCTATGCTATGGATTCAATCACTCGTATTGGACATATTCACCGCTATTCATATCCCTAATTGTACGAGGAAATAAGGACATTTTGAATCTTTAAGTTCGGCAATCAATTTCTCTGATTTTGTAATTATGGTCCAGTCTACCATGGTAAGTTGGGGTTCGCAAAATATTTTTAACGTCATCACTGAAAATACTATCCAGGAATTTATTTAAAAGATTTAAGTTTAAATTTCAACCTGCGATCTGACAATGATTCACGTGATGGACGTGCCACAATATACGCGACTAAGGTCCGTGGTTAGATTCCTGGTCCATCTCTCTTCTTTTTTTATCTCTCCTGATAGCATTTGCTTGAATTAAGTTGGACGCTGAGTAGTTTATCACTTTAATTAGTCCTGACGCACATATATGGACTCAACATGCAAAACAATTGTACGAAAGGCCTCGGAAGAACAAAATTGTCATCGAGTGAGCTGCAGCCGTTTTGTTTTTCTGATGAAAGGGGATTTATTTTATGCGCATTAAGGGTCTTACATCTGAATCATGGGTTTTCCACTTGCGGCTGTTACAGAAGCGTTGCGGCTGTTTTTAGCTTTCGAATTCGCCAATCCAGTTTTCGTTTTTGAATTGGAAAGCTTTCAAGACTTTCTCTGGCTAAATTTACCCACTGAGCGGGATTTATGAAGGTTGTAGCGGGAGTACATTTCTGCTAATTGTGTTTTATTTCCCGTTTGATTTCTATCCTTTTTTAAGAATATAGAAACTCATTTGAGGTAGAACCATATTTTTAATATCGAGTGGCGTATTAATTGGTACCTAATCCCTATTTTCTTACCGGTTATTTTCGTGATTTTATAGGATATGTGCAGGTTTCTCGCTGTAAATCTACATGACGCACAAACTCCAAAATGACGCAGGTTAAAGCAACTAATATGTTGGGATCTTATGTGACAAGCTTCTAATACACGCTAAAGCCGTATTTTAAATGTGGGAAAGTGCTTAGTGAAATGGGCCGTGTTTTTAGCAGACACCATGAAAGAAATCGAATCGATTATCATGATCTGGCTCCCTCGTGAGCCAGTAATTTGTCATGCTAGTTGTATGAAAGCTATTATGTCCGCTGTTATAAGAATGTTCTTAGAAAGAACGTCATGTTTAATAGGGTTTGGGACAGACGTTAGACCAGATGTTTTTAAACTAATCTGCGGAAGAAAAAGCAGTTGCTTAGTATCTGTCCATGTATTGCGGACTTCACAGTTACGTGTTTTAGAAAAAGTAAATTTCTATAAGATCGTGCTGCAGGTACAAATTGCTGTCTTAACTTAAATTAGTCCTGTAATTACATATTTTTGTGAGTAGAATAGCCCAGGCAGAGAGAGCATTCTATCAAAAGAAGAATCTACTTACAGCTGGAAATACAAGCTTGGAAGTAAGGAAGCAATTCATCAAAACGTATATCTGGAGCATGTTTCTTTACGGCATTGAGGCATGGACGATGAAAGCAGCGGAGAAGAAAACGGTGGAAGTATTCGAAATATGGTGCTACAGAAGAATGATGAAGATAAAATGGATAGACCGAGTGATAAATGAAGAAGTCCTAAGAAGAGTGGGAGAAAAGAGAAGTCTGCTGAAAACTCTAAAAAACAGAAGGGACAACTTAATCGGCCACATCTTAAGACACGATGGCCTGATGAAGACAATCGTCGACGGAAAAGTGAACGGGAAGAATGGAAAAGGAAGGCCTCGTATGAGTTATATGGCACAAGTAGTGATGGATGTGAAAGAGAGGAGCTACGTTAATATGAAGAGGTTGGCCGACAGAAGAATCGAGTGGAGGGCTGCGTCAAACCAATCCTAGGATTGTTGACCCTTGATGATGAATTGCATTTTCTCAGGCCAAAGAAATTGATTTTCATTCTTTATGAAAACGGCATTCGGAAGTTGTTTTAATTTTAATTGGTGCAGACGTTGGCTCTGACGATAGATTTGTCCTGTGCTTCAAGGTGTGGCTTCAGTTGTTTTGCTTTCCTCCCAAGTTCTTGTGACGTCAGCCAGGTTATCATCGCGTCATCCAACAGATCTCGACGATGTTCTAACCACTCCATCTGACGCAATGTAATCAGGCCAACCTCTCTCGCGTGAGCTTATTCCGTGAGAGTCCTGGCTGAGCCGTCGTTCCTTATAGACATTGCCGTCACCAACGAGGCCCGGGTGACTAATGACGAGCTTCACCCGAGCGAGTGGGACGCATTAGTATCTATCCTTCGGTGTGGCTTGCAGAGCGAAGGAGTCCGTGACTCCCCACTTGTCCACTGGAGGGCGCTCTCTAGAGCCGCTCTGCGGGTAGCCTTGGTGGAATCCCAGTCACCCCCGCCTTCCGACATTTCGATTGTTGACCGGAGAAAGGACTTGCTCGCCAGCAAAGCCAGTGGACAAAGGCCCAGATGGCCGCGAGAGGCCTTTTCGGCGCCGATCATCCATTTAATGAGCCTTGTCCGATATTCCAATCATCTACATCTACATAATACCCTGCAAGCCACCTCAAAGGTGTGTGACCTCAAATTCTCACAAAATATGCACTACATATCATGCACAAAAAAGAATTAGTATTTATATACTGTTCTAAACTTCACTATTTAAAAAAAGATAAAAATAGCAAACTACGCATGCAAAAACGTGCTGTTAGTTGGGTTACCTTCAAGTCCTTACACCAACATGCAACTACCTATGCTATGGATTCAATCACTCGTATTGGACATGTTTACCGCTATTCATATCCCTAATAGTACGAGGAAAAAAGGACATTTTCAATCTGTCAGTTCGGCAATCAATTTCTCTGATTTTGTGATTATGGTCCAGTCTACCATAGTGAGTTGGAGTTAGTAAATAATTTTTAACGTCATCACTGAAAATATTTTCTTGGAATTTGTTTGAGAGATTAAGTCTTAATTTCAACCTGCGATCTGACAATGATTCCCATTTTAATTCGTTTAATAGACTGGTTAGGATAATAAAGTTATATTACCGTCCCTTTACAAATCTTGCCGATCTTCGCTGCACACGTTCAAGTTCGTTATTTAGACCGATTTCGTAGGGATCCCATGCACTGGCAGCATATTCCAAATGAGGTCTAACAAGGGAAAAGTAGCTAATTTCTCGTACATGATCGTCACATTTACCCAATACTCTTGTGATGAATCCCAGTCTACGATTAGCTTGACCCATTATTTGACGTATATGTTTACCCCAGAAAAGATCATATGTCAGTCTTATTCCAAGATATTCAATGGATTCCACGTTTGCTTTTGATATGGTCCGCCGAAATCTAAAGTCGCCCGTGGTTAGAGGCATTTAGACCAAGGCGCGTCCAATTCCCTTCTCTCTGAGCAGAAATTCTTCCGGAGTCTTCTCCTTTGAAACTGCTTGGGGTTATTTGAGAAGCCATGGAACGGTATTCGTCAAAATCGACGAAATTATAGTCTGCGATTATGTCTTGAGAAGTGTCCTTGACTTTCTGCTTCCACGAGGATGTTGCAACTGCGCTCTTCTATAAAGCGGCTCATTTTTAGATTCGGTCACCGTGAACAGAATAGGTCGACCCGAGTCACGACACGTGACTTCATTATTGAAAGCATTTATTGTCATGTCTCTCTAATTCAAAAGTAATTTCCGCGAAATCGAGGTAAGCGAAAACCAGGTTTATCCGTCTACATATAGCTGATAATTCCCAGCGGTAAGGACCAGCATTATTTTTGATACGTATGTTATTCGTGTGTGCCGCGTGATGTTCAGGTATTGTCCCGACGTTTCGTGACCTCTGTTGGTCACTTCTTCAGAGGGATATGATGTCCCCGTTGCCGGTGAGGGTATTATAGTATATCTCTCAGGTGGGTGGGTCGAGGAGAGGAAGAGGGATTGGAGGGAGAGATGTCATTGAAAAATGTTTGTGAAGTGTGGGCCTCCACGTATGTGGCTTATTTGGCGGGCACCATCTCTATTAAAATTTTCTCTGTTCTTTATTATTTCAATAGATTCACGGTATAGCCTGGGTTTGAATTTGCTTGCCTTCGCGATGAGTTTAGTTCTTTCAAAGTCAATCTCATATGGCTGCATGTTCTGCCACTGCCGACTTCGATGACTGTCTCACTTTCGAGTGGCTCGTCGGAGTTTTTCCAGCCGGGTTTTGACGCTGCGTCCTGTCTCCCCGATGTATTTCTTCCCACATGTTCCCACGGGGAAATACCTGAGCATCACGCGGCACACCCGAATAACATACGTATCATAATGAGCCGCGAAAACTTCAACGAACAAGCATTATTGTTGGCGTATGCTCTTCGGGAATGACAGTTTTCAGAATAGGCGCTGCACTTTGTGAAGTCATTTCATTAAATTACTGTTGAGGCAGTTCACAATAGGTACTCCTTGCTGCCGGAGGAAACCTGGAATGGGGCTAATCGGGGCAGTCGCCCCTTACTCCGGCCAATGAGCTGCCGGAAGTTCCTCCGGATGTGTCCGCGTGGTTAGGGCTTTCCGGAATGCGTCCTTTTCCGACCTTTCTTTTCCCTCCGGCCGTGTTCTTCGCCGTCCATGCGATCGCTAAATGCTTTCTAATGGTTTCACAATGGAAGGAACTCATTTTGGTTTCATTCCCATCATGCAATTTTATCGCTTCATGACCATTTCGGTTAAGAGCTTCGGCGATCATTGCATTGGTCGCCCTTCCCTCGAGTGATTTCCTCGGAGATTAGATCGATTAGTCTCGTAATTCGTTTGTAATGAGCCATGATTGTCCCATTTTAGTATAATGGCTGTGGAATATTCATTCAAGGCCGATTTGTTGTGACCGCATCCGACGCCGAGCAGTCAGCTATTTTGATTCAGTTGTTGCCATTTTATTAATTTGAAGGTATCTGGCAGCAGACCAAGAAAATGTTTATTTGAACTGTATTGGATCACGCCCAAGAGTTTTTGGGGCAGAAAGCCCTCGAGTAATATTTACCGATCTGCTCATTGGAAGTTCACGTGACGTGATTCAGTAGACGTGATAAATCATGGTTGAATAAATAATTATCTTGCCTGGAAGCAATAATGGACCGCACTGGACTCTGAGGGAATGTTGTAGAAAAATATACTTAAGTGAAAGGACCCTTATCGGGTTTGAACGTATCCTTTGTTACATTGCCGTTCGTTCCGAAATTACGTGTTGCATTGAATTGCCAAGATAATAAATATCTATATCTACGACATACCCTGCAAGCCACATCGAGGGTGTGTGGCATCCACACCAGGAACAATGACACAACAAACAAAAATGAACACCACAAAGCAAACACTACACCTTTAAAAGTAATTGGGGAAAAAAGAAGAAAAACTACCAAATCACAATCATGTAGGACACACCCATGAATACCATGCATGCCTTGAAACCCGACACTAATTTCATAGATACTTATGCATGCAAAAAAAGCATTGCATGCAAGTCACACGTTGATTTGAACATGCAGGTAATAAAAAAAATACAATCGACCAACTCTGAATATTACCTCTATAATTATTACCGATTTACGCGATGTTTAACGTTCTGCTCACGAATCGTTCTCGGAAAAATGACATTTTAAACCTGTCCGTCCTGCAATCTAAAATGAGAGAGATTAAATGGCTGGATCCGACGTACTTTGAGGTTATGACCACTTGAGTTGTTGTGCAGTAAGCCTTTACCACCTAGTTTATACTTTTATGAAGGCGTGTATTGTATTCTGAGACCATATAGTAGCATGTTTTCATGTTTATAGTGCATGCTTGGTGATCTTCACCCATTGCCACACACCCCCGCGGTGGCTTGCAGGGTATCGCGTAGATAGGTGGTGTATTACATATGGTTAATATGATTGTATTTCATCTACATCCACACAATACCCTGCAAGCCACCATAAAGGTGTGTGGCAGGGGGTGAATTCACACCAAACATGCATTACATATCATGCATAAATAAGGGTTAATTATATACTAGTCTGCACTTAACAGTTATAAAAAAGGATTAAAATAGCGAATCAATGTCGTTGTGCATGCGGTTGTGTCGGAGGTGATACACTTGCAACGACGTCACCTTCTCTGTTGGGGATTCCTGTGAGGACAGTCCTCATTTGCACGATTCGGCTGTCAATTACTTTCGTTGCCTTCCCCACATCTCCTCTCGATAGCATCTTCGGCCTTCAATTAATTTCCCAGCAGTGGCACGCTTCCTTCCTCCGGAGCCCGTACGCCCTCTTTAAATCATCGCCCACGGCCGCGCTCAGTGAAATATGCCCTCCGAAGCCCCAGCGGTAGCGACGTTCCCAATGAATAATTCATGGGCAGCTGTTTATTCCTGTCGCAACACCCTTGCTGTATCTTCCGCACCAAATGCTTTCGGCGACACTTAAAGATCCTTTGATCATCAATATTGACGGAAAGAAAAACATGAAAGATACCATTTCGGAGGGATCCCTTTCTGGATCACGTGCTCATCTTCATCTACACGAAAATATTTTATTTGTATTCTTTCTCTCATCCAGGCCGTTCCTTATTCCGGAGCCGTGCGCTAATAAATGAAAGTTTTGTCTATTGGAAGATTAATAGCAGAATTTGCGTCAAGGCAATCTTAGGGTTGGTGACCAGCGATGATAATGGAAATGAATCTCGTTTGGTAAAGCTCCTTATTAAGCAACAACAGCTCCTTATTAAGTAACAATTCATTCCCAATAGTGTGATTACTCCAATTCAGGCGTTAAAGTCTCTCGCCCTCCACTCTGAGACCACCTTACTAATCCTGTCCCATTGCTTCGTCATGTAATTCGGCAGGAAACCTTAAAGGGAAATTCAGCGATCACCTTTTTACTTTAACGAAAGCCTTTGTAGTCTAACTTCGCGACATAACGTTGATGAATTATGTGGAATCATTAAATTTTCCATTTAGCCTTAATTTATTGCATACGTGTTCCAATTCCTTTTCCAGACTTCCCAAATGGGTCTCAATCTTTTTTCTTCGCTTAGAGTTTGATCTTCATGGGCGTGCTGGACGATAGGGACGTTCCCACTCTTCTCACTTTAATGTTCATGTAAAACATCAGCTGTGTCTTGTGGACTTTTTATAAACAAAGGTTTTGATAACGACCGCATTAACTGAAGATAACCGTGGAACAAGCATTTCATAACTGAACTCAAAGAGTTTTAAAAATATGCTTCAAACAGCATCATCAGTCATTTAAGTTTATTCGGTGCGTTCGTTCGTGCATGGGATATTCCATTAACTAGTCATTGAGATGGCTTTGGCGGGCGCAGAAGGTGCTCCGTCGGATGATCCTACATTTGGAACTAGCCCTATTTTTTCTACCTGCGTTTGTCAGCCTCTTTTGCCATTTATTATGGAACATATAGTATAAGCCACGCGAGGATAACCTATGCTGTCCCATTTCGGATCTTGTTCAGCTTGCCGACATTTGTATCTATACGTCGCAGCATCGACAAATACTGGACTGCGAGTTTTGAAGGTCATCAACATATTCTCCGTACATATTCTCCTGGTTTGGGCGAGAATTCAGAGCCCTCGCTTGCGAGTTGTTGGCATTCTAGTAATCGGGAATAGTCGTTCACAATAAATACTCGAAACCCTCTGGCATTCCCTGGTTGGTTCCTTAAATATTGTGATTTAACATTGTGCCTACGGCTTATTTATTTCCATTCCTCTTGCAGTATGAGTTGCAGTTGAATTAGCTCGCTTGTTTACCAACGTGCTTCTTTTTGAAAGCATCACTTTCTTCGCGCCGTTGGATGTCTCGTGCGTGGTGGTTGGCTACCTTGGATGTGATGACCCTCCCTATCGTCCAGCAGATCCGAAGTGTTATGAAGGGCATTCGCCGCTACTAATTAGACTCCTCGCGTGCAACGGGCCACCGGAAGGAATTCGCTTCCGCAATCCGCGCGATAGCCATCGGCCGTCTCCTCGTCTTGCGTAATTCCTCGGCTCGTTCACCACTGTGGATTGTGTGTTGCCCCAGCAAAGTTCAACATTCTTGGCTCTCTAAAAAAAAAAGGGGTGCGCTCTCGAGGTTTCGGTATTATTGCTTGGCATTCTGCTTGTTGATTTTGATCCTCCTTTCCAGCAGTCCTCCCACAGTTTTACCCCAACCTGCATCACCTATCTCTCTTCGGCTTTCCATACTGTCTACTTCTTTTCCTGCAGTCCGAAATATGCTTCCTCATCATTGAAACCACTTCGGCCTTAACTCGGTGGAATTTTTCCGTAATCGAGAATAACTTAACTTTGTAATATTCCATAGAAACACTTAACTGCTGAGGTAGTCCCATAGAAATGATACTCATGTGTTGAACCCGGTTTGAAACGTTTTATTGTGGAGTATCACAAAGTTGAGCCATTTTCGACTCTGCTTCCTCGCTTTCCTACTGCCTCAACTTCCTTCCCCCTCTCCCTTTCTCCTTCTCTGCCTCTCCCAATCTGCCTTCTGAAACTTCCTGTCTTCCTCCAATAACTCAAGAACTTCATTACGGATCTGTCGATCGCATATTCTCAATTTTTTTCACAGAGCGTATTTTATGAGGCTCCATCCCTTATCATCATACCTCCACAGGATATGAGAATTTTGACAATCCCATCAAATGTTGTATTTCTTCGCTCAAACTACTCTACGACTTTTGCCTTGAGAAACATTGAGAATGGCAGACAGGATACATAGCCGTGTCGAATTAAATGACCGGTGTATGCCATCTAGTATGGCTGGCGAAAGAGTATTTTGAATAAGTAGCCTCATCGAAGTCTTCAGTTTCCTATATTCTTATGACTTCATCAAATTCTTTTTTTTTTAATTTATTGAATCCAACAATAAAAAATCCGCTCTTTTCATACTGTGTTGCTGCCTGAGAGTTGGAGAGGTTCACTGGTGTTTTGTGTACAATTGTTTTGTGTGGAGATCCTTGGGTGAGGTTAATGTCAATAGATTCGGAGCAAACGAATCGTATAACTTGCTTAATTATTAATCGCCGACGCTGCGTTGGATCTTGTGTAGCGATTGCTTAGTGGAACACTCTTTGTCGAGAGATCTACATCTACATCAACACGATACCCTGCAAGCCACCGGTGGCAGGCTGTCGCAACACCTTTTACCGAACCTATTCTTGCTCTACGCTGCACACTGTCTAGTTCTCTGGTCAAATGTAATTCATTCGGATCCCATACACTGGCTGCATACTCAAGGTGTGGCCTAGCCAGTGAAAAATAGCATCGCTCTTTTGTCTTCTCATCACATTTCCCAAGTACTCTTTTTATAAATCCTAGATTTCTCTTCGCTCGGCCGAATATTTCCCGGATGTGTCTTCCCCACGATAAATCTGTAGCGATTGTTACAGCTAAATACCTTATGGTTTCTACGCTTTCGATCCTCGTGTTACTAATTTTATAGGATCGCTCTATCGAATCATTCCTCCTGCAAAAATTGATAGCTACAAACTTTTTAAGGTTAAGTTCTAACTGCCATTTGTCGCACCACTCTTGAATTGCATATAAATCCTTGCTAAACGATTTCCTGTCTTCTTCTTTTGATATACCCCTATACACTACCGCATCGTCTTCAAAAAAATCTAAGCTTACTACTAACTACGGTACCCAAATCGTTTATGCATAAATAAATAGAAATGGACCTACTACGTACCTTGGGGAACTCCCGCCTTGACTTCGATTGTGTCCGACATGATACCATCTATGACAACCCTCTGCTCTCGCCCACTTAAGAATTTTTTTTCCCAACATACAACGTCTTTATTTATACCAAAACTCTTTAACTGTAAGATTAATTTACCAAGAGGAACTTTATCGAATGCCTTTTTAAAATCTAAAAATATCGCATCAACTTCAGTACTGTTTTCGCCGTAGACTAAAATATCGTGTACGAATAAAGCTAATTGTGTCTCGCAAGAGCTACCTTTCCGGAACTCATGTTGGCTTTTTGTGAGCAATCCTTGGCTATGCAAATGCCCCATGATCGAACTGACTACAATGTGCTCAAATACCTTACATGAGATTGACGTGAGGGTCGTGATGATATTGACCTGTGATAGTTCGAGGTAAAAGAAAGCTAAAATAAGAGAACAAATCCAAATCGAAATGAATACTGAGGCGAGTCACAAAGATGCCTCAGAAAGATGATTTATCAAGTCTGGAATGATTGCGTATAGGACTGAATCACACAGGATGTGAATGAAGACGAGCTGTTTAGAAAGCACTCCTTCCATCACCACATTTCCTTGAGCTCTGGGTCATCACTGCGACACACATCCAGTACTTGGATGTTGCCGGTGGCGCAGGTTTTTTTCCGCGTTAAAAGGTACCGGTGAAAGTTTATTTCCTCAACGTGGTTACACTTGGGTTATTCCCAAACTTGAAGGCGTTGAAATCTCCGATAGCATTACGATAGTTGAAATCTCTTGGCGGACATTGAATTCTCCAGTCTCCGTTATGTCTAATCACGCATATGTATGGTTATTTCATATAGCAATCGATTAACTAAGATATAAAGGCTCTTACTCCATATTTGTAGAGAGTTTTGAGAGAAAAAAATGAATATTTCTGCCTAACCAAAACATTTTCCTCGCCCTCATAAACTTTAATGAATTCATTTTTTAAAAACACGATGTAAGGTGCTATTACTTGAGGTAATATTTATTAGCCAACAGATTTATGAACAGATCATTGGCGAACGAATTCCGAAAGTGCTCTCCCGACAAAAATTTCCGAGTAACCAGATTGGCAAGATTCTTCAACTCGCTTCGGAACAATTCGAAATTAGCCTCGCCCATCGAAATAAAAAGCAGAACGAGATGGCAATTTCTAATAATGCATAATGCATGTCGCATCGCGAAACACCGCATATTTTCTCCCCATTACGCCCTCATTATACCCCCTCGCCAGAAACAACGCACTCGCCGAATCCGCCTTCCCGTCGCCCCCCCCCCCACCCACTTCTCCCGCCCCCACCCCCCAATGGAGCCCCCGGCTAAGAAGATCTCTCAAGGAGCCTCCCCGCGCCCAACCAACCTCCCTCCTCCCAAATTTGCGAAAGATTCCCTCCCGACCTTGACCGCAACCAAATCGGAACATCACCCATAAAATACATTTTTTTCATGGCGTTTTTCCAAAAGCTTTAACGGCGCCTCTAGGCATCTTAAACTCGTGAGAGTGGGCGGAAAACAAAAGGCACTTACACGTTGATCATTATCTGAGAAACCAGAGGATTTTTCCTAAAAAAAACAAAGGTCTTAAAAGCATTGAGGCCGTCACCAAGAAAGAAGATGAGCATCGTTCCGAAATTGATTCTGTTGTTAATACAGAAACACGTAGCACTTTGTAAACTGCCTTATCCATTGACTCAATCAATAGAATATACTAACTTACATCCATTCTGGGATTGCGTAGATGTAACATCATCCTCCTGAGCAGTTCATCCGGTGTACTGTTTTATATAAATCAGTAATTCAAGTCTAAGTGTCTTTTTCTCACATTCTTGAACATAAGTACATCGAGAGGGTTCACGATCCAAACAGAATTACATTGGAAAGCATTGGAATTTATTATTCTGCCCATTTAGAATCTTTAAAACCAAACAGACCTTGACCGGGATTCGATCCCGGATCCCCTGAATTCCGGCCAGGTGCTTTAACCAGTTAAGCTACCAAAGCGTCATCTTTTCCTGTGGAATATTAGAGCAGCTAACTGGAAATAATGGAATCCGGGTTCGAATCCCGGACAAGGCGAATGATTTTTTTTCGGTGGATTTTCTGCCATTGTGCAATTTCAGCGGGTAACGCCGTTAAGTCTCTCGCGGCAAGTCGCGGTCCTTTAATTTGTTTCTAAAACATGACCTCCAACAGAAGATAAAAGTACAACAGCTATCGCTTGGCAACCTGACCATGAATTGCGATACTTCACAGTTGTTGTGAGGTCATTAAACTTTTAATTAGCCGGGAGTTAAATTGGGAAGTTTCCCCAACACTTCTCCTAAGTTTCATTCAATTCAAAACTCACTGCCAGTTTAAGAACTCCTAAACACTGCACGCTTTCGATACGATGGGATGAGCAACTTTCACCTCAAAGTGAAAATTTGCGGATGCGATCTAATCAGGCGTGAACCTGAAACAACTGAAACCAAATTGGACGCAGACCTAGAGACAGAACAAATCTCCGCTTGGATGAGAGTAAAACTTTAACGGTCGGTTCCATTTTTGAACGTCAGACCATTGGGATAGGTCACTCAAAGGATAAATTAAAAATAAAAGCAATTTTGCCATTTGCACCAATGTTTCAGAATGCATTGATACCTCGGCTAACGAGTTACATCTACATGTACAGGATACCCTGCAAGCCACGGCGAGGGGGTGTGGCAGGGGGTGAAGATCAGCAAGCATGCACTACCATCATGCAAACAAGCAACTATGTGGTCTCATGCAACTAGATTGTATGTATCTATAGTATTTAAGAAATTAATACTTGCATCATGCATTACAGGCTACTCTTAAATATTTCCCCTACCTATCCCTTTGCTATGCTGCCTATTCTGTTCTCATATAGTAAGGGGGAAAATGCCATTTTGAATATATCAGTACGACAATCTATGTCTCTAATCTCATTTATCTGGTCGTGATTCCCACCCTAATTCTTTTATTAATTCTGAAACGATACTCAACTTATCGTAACACCTTTTAACGAACCTAGCTACTCTACGCTGCACACAGTCTAGTTCTCTGATAAAACCTTATTCATTAGGATCCCATACACTGGCTGCATACTCAAGGTGGGGCCTAACTAGTGAAAAGTAACATCGCTCTTTTGTCTTCTCATCACATTTCCCGAGTACTCTTTTTATAAATCTTGGCTTTATCTTCGCTCGGCCGCATACTTCCCGGATATGTCTTCCCCACGATAAATCCTCAGTGATTGTTACACCTAAATATCTTATGGTTTCAACGCTTTCGATCTTCGTGTTACTATTTTATAGGATCGCTCTATCGAGTTATTCCTCCTCCAGTTACCCACGTAACGAATTGGAATTCAGCTGATGAACGTTTTAGTGGCTGCGCACTCGAACTTACCACACAGCCGCGTCGGGAGATGAATTTTCGCACCGATCGTCTTTAGAATCACTGTCACTTTCGTCGTTTCGAGTGTGCTTTTAACTGTCCTATAAGACTTGCCTTTAAATTGTTAGCAGCATCCGGGACGAACAAAGCAATTTTCTGTAGAGACCTTAGGGAAATTCTTACCGATAATGAAAATTTCGGTTGACCAATGTGATTCCGGAACGAACTATCTTCGTTGTCCGAGATATCACTGTATGTTTAAAATACTGAATAGGCGCGTTGGTAGAGACACTTATCCTAGCCCTAAGTATATCCGAAACAACCATTTGATCACGTCGAAAAGCAGAAATTACCATTATAAATTAGAGAATCTAACCCAAACATAAAACTGAAGACCGACCCTAGCACACTCGAGAATGGGTAACGAGTGCCCGTCCAAAAGGTTTGGCTTACAAATATGGTCGATATTTGACGCCATTAGCCCCTGGCACTACAAGCACAAGAAAATGTGACTCACGATGCAGAGACGATTGTATTGTTGGGAAAAAACATGACGATTCCACAAGAAACTCGAGGTGGTTATCTCAAGTAAGTAGTCCAAGGCTGAACATGAAGAACTGGTGTTGTTAAATTATTTTAGAATTTAAGTGACAACAATTAACATTGAGAAAAGGTATTATTTTTTTAATTTTGTTTTCTTCGATTACTATTGCTGACTACGGAAAATGAGGACAGGATTTTATTTATTATAATTTTGGTTGGGGAAATCTAAATTTAAACGTGACAATCCTTGGAGTAGCACCTCCGTTTTTGGCTTCTCAGTTGAATATATGATCGGAAACACACTTTGGCCTTGGTGTAAGGACTTGAAGGTAACCCAACTAACAGCACGTTTTTGCATGCTTAGTTTGTTATTTTTACCTTTTTAAATATCGCAGTTTAGACCAATATATTAATGCTAATCCTTTTAAATGCATGATATGTAGTGCATGTTTGATGAGAGTTCACCCCCTGCCACACGATTTGAGGTGGCTTGCAGGGTATTCTTCGCAGCGAAGATCGGCAAGATTTGTAAAGAGACGGTATGATAACCTTATTAGCGTAACCAGTCTATTAAATGAATTAAATTGGGAATCATTGTCAGATCGCAGGTTGAAATTTAGACTTACTCTCCTAAATAAATTCCAAGACCATATTTTCAGTGATGATGTTAAAAATATATTGCGGACCCCAACTTATTATGGCAGACTGGACCATGATCACAAAACTAGAGAAATTGATTGCCGAACTGACAGATTCAAAATGTCCTTTTTTCTTGTACAATTAGAGATATGAATAACGGTAAATATATCCAATACGAGTGTAGCAATGGATAACATTGGTAGCTGCATGTTGGTATAAGGACTTGAAGATAACCCGACTATCAGCATGTTTTTGCATGTTCGCTTTGCTATTGGTACCTTTTTTTTAAATGGTGTAGTTTAGAACAGTATATAAATACTAATCCTTTTTTATGCAAGATATGTAGTGCATGTTTGGTAAGAAATAACCCCATGCCACACACCTTAACGGTGGCTTGCAGGGTATTGTGTAGATGTAGATGTATTATGTAGATGTAGATGTATTATGTAGATGTAGATGTATTATGTAGATGTAGATGTATTATGTAGATGTAGATGTATTATGTAGATGTAGATGTATTATGTAGATGTAGATGTATTATGTATATGTAGATGTATTATGTAGATGTATATGTATTATGTAGATGTAGATGTATTATGTAGATGTAGATGCACTAGCTACTAATTTTTTAAGCACGATAGATAGGGTATATTTAAATTTACACCCTGCCTTTATGGAGACTTGTTGGGCATTATATAGATGTAGATGGGAGTCTCGAGGTAAGGGTGTTTACTTGCATGGACAAAAATAGAAACTCCACTGGCAGATCCAGCAATTGTTCGAGCGAGATAACCCGAGTGGGCGCTGAACCAATGACGGGACGAACGGGAATGGATGCGGTGTCGGCAGGGGCGCTCCGGTCAGCGGGTGCACTGTCGCCGTTGTTGTTGTTGAGAGGAGAGCTCTAGCTAGCAGCCTGCCGGCTATCTTTGAGTTATAAGCCATCAGATACGACGGAAGGAAAACGGTAAACCCCGGCCCAAATCAAGTTTGCTTTCCCATTATGAACTCCAGGAACATCCAACCACGGAATATATTTTTAAATCACGATCTCATGTTCCTGAACTGACGGCGTGTTGGTTCAGTGAGCATAGGGTCAGGCAAATGCCAGGAGGTCCCGCGTTCCTGGCGTATAGAGGGTTTTGCAAATGTCTTGCTAATCTAAGCCAAGTGATTTTCTAAGAATCATAGCTTCCTGGGATATCAATGACGTAATAAAAGCAAGAGAGAGAGAGAGAGTTATACTGTTAGAAGTACAGTTAAAGGGAATTACTCACGTAAAAAAATGGATTAAATTAAATATTATGGTCCTGTGAAGAAGTTTAACAGTGAGAAGAAAGCCAGAAATGGTACGCGTAAGTCATAAAAACAGACGCAAAGAACAACTGATAGAAATTTGAGTTATTTCCTTTAAACTTGATTCAAACCTTTGTAACTGAATAAATACGACAACCGAGACGCTATTTATTAGCGTCATCCAAGCACACAATCAAAGTCACATCGGGAGTTCCCCAGGATAGCCAGGTTGGCCCGCTTTCCTTTCTTTTATACAGAAACGATTTGGGTATCGTAGTTAGCAGTAAGCTTAGACTTTTTGCAGACGATACGGTAGTTTATAGGGGTATATCAAAAGAAGAAGACAGGAAATCGCGTAGCAAGGATTTAGATGAAATTCAAGAGTGGTGCGACAAATGGCAGTTAGAACCTGCGTTGAAACCATGAGGTATTTTTGAGCAACAATCACTAAAGATTTATCGTGGGGAAGACATGCGGGAAATATGCGGCCGAGCGAAGAGCTAGGATTTATAAAAAGAGTCCTTGAGAAATGTGATGAGAAGACAAAAGAGCGATGTTACTTTTCACTAGTTAGGCCCCACCTTGAGTATACAGCCAGTGTCTATGGGATCCTAATGAATTAGACTTGATCAGAGAACTAGACAGTCGATAGGAATATCATGACGCAGCGTAGTGCAGCTAGATTCGTTAAAAGGTGTTACGATAGGTTATGTAGCGTTTCAGAATTAATAAAAGAATTAGTGTGGAAATCATTATCAGAGCGTAGGCTAAGGTACTAATAAGATCACTCAAGAACAACTCTCAACTCAACTTGCGATTATCTGGACGTGTTCGAAGAGGCATCACCCGGGTTTGAACCGGTACCTTTGAAAAATAGCTCAGCACTACTCAATAAAAGAATTAGGGTGGGAATCATTATCAGAGTGTAGGTTAAAGTACAGACTGAATCTATTAGAGAAATTTCAATCGGATAGCTTTACTGAAGATTTTAGGAATATATTAAAAACACCAGCGTATTATGCTAGATTCGACCAGATAAATAAGATTAGAGAGATAGATTGTCGTACTGATAGATTAAAAATGGCATTTTCCCCCTTACTATAAGAGAACAGAATAGGCAACATAGCAAAGGGATAGGTAGGGGAAATATTTTAGAGTAGGTAGTCTGTAGTGCATGATGCATGTATTAATCCCTTAAATATTATAGATACTAACAATCTAGTTGCATGAGACCTTATAGTTGCTTGTTTGCATGATAATAGTGCATGCCTGGTGATCTTCACCCCCTGCCACACACCCTCGTGGTCGCTTGCAGGGTATCGTGTAGATGTAGATGTATACTCATTATACCAAACGCCGTTATGCATAGAGCTTACCTGTTATTTTCTACCTGATTAAAGGGGATAAAATGATGAATCATTGTGCATGCAATTCTTCAAGTTTCGCAGCAGTTATGTACGGATATCTTTGGATATTCCAGCAATTTTCAGTAGCAAGAAATTTTCCTAGTTGTGCTGCATTGGTTGAAGTTAACTAAATGATCTTTTTCAAGAAGTTTTCTCAGGTTGTCCACAGGCTAAAGGCGTCCATTTTAATGATCTTTACTTGCTTGTCGACCTATTGTTTTTGAGTGAGCAAGCTTCGTTGTTTCGTAGTGCGAAATTATGATTGGCCCGAGAGAGCAAATTTCTTTGCCCGGTTTCTCTGAAATGGCGGCGATCACGATTCCTTATTCATGAATCATGTAATCGCCTGAATGTATCCACACAGCCCTCCTTTTCACTATAATTCCGGCCGCTATGACCGCAATGTCTCTGCCCGACCTTGGCAGCCGATCAATATTCTTCGTCCTATTAAAATTAACTCAGTACCGGATCCATTCCTCAAACCTTTAGCTATTTTAGGCCTTTTAGCTATTCCTCTAAAATCATTTTCAGGTGCAATTTAATCCACAGTAGAAAGATGTGCCTATCAGCTGTTTTTCGCGGCTAAATGTCTTCAAATTAAAATGTTGTGTTGCTAATTATGTGAAACATTTTTCGCCTTGTAGCACCAGCAGAAGCTTGCGTGTGAAGTTTGCATTTTGAGTGACTTTTTTATTGCCTCTTGCTTTCAAAAAACGTATCCTAGTTTAGCTTTGGCTATAAAATACTCCAACACGCATGCATGGAGAGGGTTTTATTAATCCAAGTTAGAATTTGTTTTGTTTAGCTGTTTTATTAGATGTTAGATTTCCTTAGCACTATGTTGTATATTTCGGAGAAGTGGTGGACGCGTTATATGTTTCGCTTGGCGCTTTGGGAAGGCCGCCTGCGGGTCTCGCGTTGGCATCCCGCGCTTGGGATTCGCGTGCCGCTGCCAGAGCCACGCCCCCTCCAGCACGCCCAAGGACGCGACCTTATTCACGCGCGTGCGAGACAGAGAGAATGGCCGATAGGGGGAGCGCACTTCGTCTCTTTTGCCCGGTCCACATTACAATTCCACTTAAAGTGAGCCCACTTAAAGATAACTTTAAGTCATGGACGTCTTCTACGCATGAACTTCATTTAAGTTGACTGCGGAGTCATCTACATCTACATCTACATCTACATCTACACGATACCCTGCAAGCCACCGCGAGGGTGTGTGGCAGGGGGTGAAGGTCACCAAGCATTCACTACTAGCATGCAAGCAAGCAACTAAAGGGTCTCATGCAACTAGATTGTTAGTATCTATAGTATTTGAGGGGTTAATACATGCATCATGCACTACAGAATACTCTAAAATATTCTACATCTACATCTACACGATACCCTGCAAGCCACCGCGAGGGTGTGTGGCAGGGGGTGAAGATCACCAAGCATGCACTACTAACATGCAAGCAAGCAACTAAAGGGTCTCATGCAACTAGATTGTTAGTATCTATAGTATTTGAGGGGTTAATACATGCATCATGCACTACAGAATACTCTAAAATATTTCCTCTACCTATCCCTTTCCTATGCTGCCTATTCTGTTCTCTTATAGTACGGGGGAAAAATGCCATTTTGAATCTATCTGTACGACAATCTATCTCTCTAATCTTATTTATCTGGTCGAATCTAGCATAATACGCTGGTGTTTTTAATATGTGCCTAACATCTTCAGTAAAGCTATCCGATTGAAATTTCTCCAATAGATTTAATCTGGACTTTAACCTACGCTCTGATAATGATTCCCACCCTAATTCTTGTATTAATTCTGATACACTACTCAACCTATCGTAACACCTTTTGACGAACCTAGCTGCTCTACGCTGCACACTGTCTAGTTCTCTCATCAAACCTAATTCATTAGGATCCCATACACTGGCTGCATACTCAAGGTGGGGCCTAACTAGTGAAAAGTAGCATCGCTCTTTTGTCTTCTCATCACATTTCCCAAGTACTCTTTTTATAAATCCTAGCTTTCTTTTCGCTCGGCCGCATATTTCCCTTATGTGTCTTCCCCACGATAAATCTTTAGTGATTGTTACACCTAAATATCTTACGGTTTCAACGTTTTCGATCTTCGTGTTATTAATTCTATAGGATCGCTCTATCGAATTATTCCTCCTCCAAAAATTGATAGCTACACACTTTTTAAGGTTGAGTTCTAACTGCCATTTGTCGCACCACTCTTGAATTGCATCTAAATCCTTGCTAAGTGATTTCGTGTCCTCTTCGTTCGATATACCCCTGTACACCACCGCATCGTCTGCAAAAAGTCTAAGGTTACTTCTAACTACGGTACCCAAATCGTTTATGTATAAAAGAAATAGAAGCGGACCTACTACGCTACCCTGGGGAACTCCCGATGTGACTTCGATTGTGTCCGACATGATACCATCTATGACAACCCTCTGCTCTCGCCCACTTAAGAATTCTTTTACCCAACACACAACGTCTTTATTTATACCAAAACTCTCTAACTTCAAGATTAATTTGTCATGAGGAACTTTATCGAAGGCCTTTTTAAAATCTAAAAATATCGCATCAACTTCAGTACTGCTTTCGCCGTGGACTAAAATATCGTGTACGAATAAAGCTAATTGTGTCTCGCAAGATCTACCTTTCCGGAACCCATGCTGGCTGTTTATGAGTAATCCCTGACTATCCAAATGCCCCATGATTGAACTGACTACTATGTGCTCAAATATCTTACAAGAGATTGACGTGAGTGAAATGGGTCTGTAGTTACTAGGTTCTTCCCTATCACCGCTTTTAAATATAGGTGTAATGTTAGCTACTTTCCAATCCTTGGGTACTGTGTGGTTCTTTATATTTCCCCTACCTATCCCTTTCCTATGCTGCCTATTCTGTTCTCTTATAGTACGGGGGAAAAATGCCATTTTGAATCTATCAGTACGACAATCTATCTCTCTAATCTTATTTATCTGGTCGAATCTAGCATAATACGCTGGTGTTTTCAATATGTGCCTAACATCTTCAGTAAAGCTATCCGATTGAAATTTCTGCAATAGATTAAATCTGAACTTTAATCTACGCTCTGATAATGATTCCCACCCTAATTCTTGTATTAATTCTGATACACTACTCAACCTATCGTAACACCTTTTGACGAACCTAGCTGCTCTACGCTGCACACTGTCTAGTTCTCTCATCAAACCTAATTCATTAGGATCCCATACACTGGCTGCATACTCAAGGTGGGGCCTAACTAGTGAAAAGTAGCATCGCTCTTTTGTCTTCTCATCACATTTCCCAAGTACTCTTTTTATAAATCCTAGCTTTCTCTTCGCTCGGCCGCATATTTCCCTTATGTGTCTTCCCCACGATAAATCTTTAGTGATTGTTACACCTAAATATCTTACGGTTTCAACGTTTTCGATCTTCGTGTTATTAATTCTATAGGATCGCTCTATCGAATTATTCCTCCTCCAAAAATTGATAGCTACACACTTTTTAAGGTTGAGTTCTAACTGCCATTTGTCGCACCACTCTTGAATTGCATCTAAATCCTTGCTAAGTGATTTCATGTCCTCTTCGTTTGATATACCCCTGTACACCACCGCATCGTCTGCAAAAAGTCTAAGGTTACTACTAACTACGGTACCCAAATCGTTTATGTATAAAAGAAATAGAAGCGGACCTACTACGCTACCCTGGGGAACTCCCGATGTGACTTCGATTGTGTCCGACATGATACCATCTATGACAACCCTCTGCTCTCGCCCACTTAAGAATTCTTTTA
Source organism: Platycnemis pennipes (assembly GCA_933228895.1). Lineage (NCBI taxonomy): Eukaryota > Metazoa > Arthropoda > Insecta > Odonata > Platycnemididae > Platycnemis > Platycnemis pennipes. The sequence continues at coordinate 10,278,781 of OW121852.1, forward strand.
CCCAACATACAACGTCTTTATTTATACCAAAACTCTCTAACTTTAAGATTAATTTGTCATGAGGAACTTTATCGAAAGCCTTTTTAAAATCTAAAAATATCGCATCAACTTCAGTACTGCTTTCGCCGTGGACTAAAATATCGTGTACGAATAAAGCTAATTGTGTCTCGCAAGATCTACCTTTCCGGAACCCATGCTGGCTGTTTATGAGTAATCCCTGACTATCCAAATGCCCCATGATCGAACTGACTACTATGTGCTCAAATATCTTACAAGAGATTGACGTGAGTGAAATGGGTCTGTAGTTACTAGGTTCTTCCCTATCACCGCTTTTAAATATAGGTGTAATGTTAGCTACTTTCCAATCCTTGGGTACTGTGTGGTTCTTTAGTGTTTTATTGAATATTATTTCTAGATAGGGGGCTATTTCAGAAGCTAATGTTTTATAAACTCTGGAAGGAATTTGATCGGGACCTGGTGCTTTGTTTTTACTTATGCTTTTTAACTGCTGCTCTATTCCGCGACATGAAATGTTTATTTCGGGCATTTGCTCACTGAAAGTGTTCGGCGGTGGTTCCACTGCGTTTTGTGACGATGAGTTGAATACACTTTGGAAGAAGGTGTTTAAAGTGTTGGCTTTTTCTACACTGCTGGTGACTCTGATTCCTTTATCATTTTTAAGTGTGTGCACTGTGGACTTATTTCCCTGAAGCTCTCTCACATATGACCAAAACGCTTTAGGATTGCTATCTAAATATTCTCCTAACATCTTGCTCTTGAAATGTGATAACGCTTGCCGACATGATTTCCTTGCTAATGCTCTCGATTTTTTATAGTTTTGAACTAGCTCATTTTTTTCCTCTACCGATAGACCCCGTCTGGCATTTTTCATCTTAGCGTGGCATACCCTTTGTCGCTTTAGTGATTTCCTAACCTCCGCGTTATACCACCTTGGCTCTGTATTATCACTAATATATTTACTTGGTATGTATTTATGAACTGCGTTACGGGTGACCTCAAGAAATTCTCTCCACGAATCCTCTGTATTTAATCCTTTGCTTTGTTCGCTGAATACATTAAACGCTTCCCTTAATTCCTCTTTCATACCGTCGTAATTTGCCTTGCCAAATAAGTACACCCTCCTCCTTGGTTTATAATGTCTTTCAACGCCTACAATAAATTTCGCATGCACTATTTTATGGTCACTAATTCCTGTGTCTGTAACTGTATTTAGAACTCTCTCGGGTATATTTGTTGCTAATAAGTCTAGAATGTTGTTTCCCCTGGTCGGCTCTGTTACTAGCTGTTGTAAAGAATGTGTCGTAAAGGTGTTCAACAGTGATTCGCAATGTTCCTTATCCTTACCTCCTGCAATGAAACTACACGTATTCCAGTCTATCGAGGGGAGATTGAAATCTCCGCCTACTATTATTCCTCTATCATTCTTCCCAGAAAGTAATGTGCGTATCTCTGACTCTAGCTCTATTATAGAATTGACGTCTGCGTCCGGTGGCCTGTAATATGCACCTACATATATCTTTTTTGCGTTACTACTTTTACTTTTAACGGAACACCAAATAGTTTCTACATTTCGCTCTGAAATAAGTTCTCTTCTACTGACATACGGGTCCTTCACAGCTATGAAAACTCCTCCTCCGTTTCTGCTTACTCTATCCTTTCTGTATACTGTAAAACAATTCGGAAATACTTCATGATCTGATATGTCCTTCGAAAGCCAGCTTTCTGTACCTACGATTATATCTGCATTAGTACTCTTAATGAGGTGGTGAAATTCTGCTACTTTATTTCTTATACTACGACAATTCACTACTATCACTGAAATTTTTTCTTCCAATCTGTTTCTCTCTTGGTGCTCCTTTCCAACTAAAATTTTCCTCGATAATTTTTTGACGGACAAACTATTTGGTCTACCTCTTACCTTTGATGAATTATCATGTTCGTTCTCTCCATGTGTTTTTCTCTGACCTTCTAAAACTACTCTGCATGTTCTGTCAAATTCTTGCACGATTTTTCCCCCGCGGATTGACCTGCACTCTGGGCTACCACCTGAGCTAAACCCTACGTGTATGCTCCAGTATCCTACTCGCTACCTTAGACGATGCCTCGTCCGTGTAGTGGACACCCGAGCGATTCAGGGGCACCCGACACGTTTCCAGCTCCGGCCCGAGGTCCAAAAACTCAGCTCCCTCGCTCCCACAGACTTCACGGAGTCTCCGGTTTATGCCTAAAACTCGGCTCCAAACGGTCACGGCTGTTCAGGATTAATAACTAGAAACAAAGAAGGAAAACATTCGATGACATGCAAGCGAGTTCAGTGTAAACGACTCGCTTGTGTATGTTCATAATTTAATTCTTCAGAGTAACTGATTAGTAGAAGAGTCGTTACTTAGTGGAGAACCTTTGAGAAATCATTTTTAGTGATATGCCAAGTCGCCACGTACCTACTATGCGTGATATTTTCAACTTGCGAAAATGTTTCGGACTTTCAGAACGTATCATTGATGAGTACATACTATGTACTACATAGTAAATGGATAATGTAGTGGTTCACTGAGTAATATTTTGAACGAGCAGCCCTTCTCCCAAACGCTTTTAATTTTGTCACATAATTTATTGCTCAAACTTTATTGGTTGTTTCTATATTCATTTACCTCGCAGGTTTCTTGTGTTCACAATATTTCATTACCATTTTGAGACAGAAAAATTAAAACTTCGCCATAAAAACATAAGCAAACCTTTGAAACGTTAATGCAAAACAAAGTGTGTGCTTTAAATTTGCCATTTACGTCATAACTTTCCCATATTTTGCAAAGAGAACCACTTCCTCAAGACTATAATTGTCCGCTCTTTTAGGGGTCATTTTCTTGGCTAAAATCATTCGGAATAGATAAAATTCAGTAGTTATTAATCAGGTTAATTAGTTTTGCTTAATTGTTCATGTTTTTCTTCGATGTTTGTGTTCATAGAGATTATATTGTTGTACTATTCATGATTGTGATAATTGACAACTTCTCATTGACTACTTAACTCGTAAACATACGTTTGTATAGACATGACTTGTCTAAGGGAGTGTGTACATTTAATAAATTTCTATGTATATGCATCTGTTTCATTAATTTAGTATCCCACAACATGATCGCTGGTTGAAATTTAGACTTAATCTCTTAAACAAATTCCTAGACCATATTTTCAGTGTTCATGTTAAAAATATTTAGCGAACCCCAACTTACTATGATAGACTGGACCATAATCACTAAAGTATGAAAATTATTGCCAAACTGACAGATTCAATGTGTCCTTCCTTCCTAGTACAATTAGGGATATAACTATCCAATAGTATAAATAATACTAATCCTTTTTTATACATGATATGTAGTGCATGTTTGGTGAGAATTCACCCCCTGCCATACACTTTTATGGTGGCTTGCAGGGTATTATGTAGATGTAGATGGTATGTGCCGTCCACTCTTTTGGTGAGGGCTCTTGCTCTCGTGGACGGTATTAGAAATCACGTAAGATGTTAGATGAAATAATGAGAGCTTCTGATTTTGCTTAATTGAAAATGTCCGAAGACTAGAAAATCCGAATGCCAAATTAATTATGGAAAACGATATCTCCAATAATCTAAATAATAATTATGGAAAATGATTTCTAGGAGATATCGTTTTCCATAATTAATTTGGCATTTGGATTTTCTTGTCTTCGGACATTTTCAGTAAAATGTTGATAATTTCTCACGATCACTTTTCCATGCTGCGTTCAAATCGCGGTGCATGCGTGGAAGGATGAGTGGCAGGTGCACTTGTTTCGTCAGGGGTGTCTCCGTAGGATAAGTACCTGTTCTCGGCTGATTCCGATATCCTGACTTTTTCTGGGGCTGATATTGAGCACGCCTCACATTTGAGTGCAGGCCTTGGAAAAAATGTCCATGAATCATCAGAGGACAGCCTAGAGAAACGATGGGGAGGGGCATCATCTTACCTTTCGCCTCTGCGGAATGAAGATCGAAGAAAAGGCTATCTCATTATGTGCAGATAAATAACGCCCTAGCCGATGCGTTCGCATTTAAACGGTTACTGGTCGTTTGCACAGTCCGCCTGCGTGTCCCACATTCAATCCTTTACTCTTTACGGGAGGGAATCATCAAGTGATGGCATTCATAAAATTTAATGCGCTGGTTTCGTTCCTAGCGCCGTGATGCGCAGCTGTCGTTTTCACCCCCGCCGTTCGCTTTTAGAGTTCTTCCCCCTTCCCGCCCCCTCCTGTAATGTGCGTGCGTGGCCTGTGTGCATGCGCTCAAGGCGTATTCTTCAGGACGCTCTCGGACATTGCAGACGAAAGCTATTTCAACCTTCAGGCCTTTCGTTCAGGAAAAGAGTGTGAATTGTGCTTCAATACAACGAACCAAGTACATATACTTCCAAAGACCATACCTCCGTCATTCACCTGTTCATAACTGCAACAGAAACTTCAGTAAATGAAAGCGAGTATTGTTTCATCTACATCTACACGATACATCTACATCTACATAATACCCTGCAAGCCACCGCGAGGGTGTGTGACAGGGGGTGAATTCTCACCAAACATGCACTTCATATCATGCATAAAATAGGATTAGCATTAATCCATCTAGTTGCATGAGACCCTCTAGTTGTTTGTTTGCATGCTTGGTGATCTTCACCCCCTGCGACGCACCCTCGCGGTGTCTTGCAGGGTATCGTGTAGATGTACGTGCATGTATATGAATAAAGTGCACGTTGCAGTATTACACTCTGTGGAAGTTTCTTATGCGTGGAATATACCACAAGTTTATTTCATTCCATTTTCACATCTTACAAGTTCCTCGAAGTATGCATTAAATTTAAATCACCACTTCAACATCTACATCTACATCTACACGATACCCTGCAAGCCACCGCGAGGGTGTGTGGCAGGGGGTGAAGATCACCAAGCATACACTACTAACATGCAAGCAAGCAACTAAAGGGTCTCATGCAACTAGATTGTTAGTATCTAAAGTATTTGAGGGGTTAATACATGCATCATGCACTACAAAATACTCTAAAATATTTCCCCTACCTATCCCTTTCCTATGCTGCCTATTCTGTTCTCTTATAGTACGGGGGAAAAATGCCATTTTGAATCTATCTGTACGACAATCTATCTCTCTAATCTTATTTATCTGGTCGAATCTAGCATAATACGCTGGTGTTTTTAATATGTGCCTAACATCTTCAGTAAAGCTATCCGATTGAAATTTTTGCAATAGATTTAATCTGAACTTTAATCTACGCTCTGATAATGATTCCCACCCTAATTCTTGTATTAATTCTGATACACTACTCAACCTATCGTAACACCTTTTGACGAACATAGCTGCTCTACGCTGCACACTGTCTAGTTCTCTCATCAAACCTAATTCATTAGGATCCCATACACTGGCTGCATACTCAAGGTGGGGCCTAACTAGTGAAAAGTAGCATCGCTCTTTTGTCTTCTCATCACATTTCCCAAGTACTCTTTTTATAAATCCTAGCTTTCTCTTCGCTCGGCCGCATATTTCCCTTATGTGTCTTCCCCACGATAAATCTTTAGTGATTGTTACACCTAAATATCTTACGGTTTCAACGTTTTCGATCTTCGTGTTATTAATTCTATAGGATCGCTCTATCGAATTATTCCTCCTCCAAAAATTGATAGCTACACACTTTTTAAGGTTGAGTTCTAACTGCCATTTGTCGCACCACTCTTGAATTGCATCTAAATCCTTGCTAAGTGATTTCGCTCACATAACACTACCTCTCCGTTCTCCAATCTTCTTTGAAGCTAACGTGCGCTTGCAACCCAGATAAGGTCGTAAAACTTAAGTATAAAAACTGTTCTTTTGTTGCGCAACAGCGTGCCATTGTTGTGAGCGACTATTGCTGTGGAATGTATCCGAGCAGAGAACTTCCTATGGCGTCAATAAAAAAGGCGCAGCATTCATTTCGACTATCGCGGTCGTGACATAACCTCCTTTCGGCCGCGATTTTCTTCTTCCCGCGCGTGTGTTTCGATAGCGCCGATCGAACGAGAGCGCTTTCGAACGGACCCAAGGTCGGAGACTTCGAGCACCGCCCGTCTCCAGCAGCGACAACAACAACAACACGACCAGATATCGTTTCGCCAGAAAGGGCGAATAGCCCAGTTATCTGCGCCTGCTGGTTAGCACACTTTTGAGCCCCCAAGGAAGGTGTGTGGCAGGGGTAGTCACTGCACCACATATGCACTCTGTGCATGCGTTTGTTGAGGAGAGCTGCTACCGCATCGCAACGTAAAGTGAGTTAGTCACGCGTGAATCAGTGGCGTACTGCTACGTGAACTACAAAAAGACGCACGAAAACCCCCGAATAGAACAATTTTTACATCTACATCTACACGATACCCTGCAAGCCCCCGCAAGGGTGTGTGGCAGGGGGTGAAGATCACCAAGCATGCACTACCGTCATGCAAACAGCAACTTTATGGACTCATGCAACTTGATTGTTAGTATCTATAAAATTTAAGGGATTAATACATGCATCATGCACTACAGACTACTCTAAAATATTTCCCTTACCTATCCCTTTTCTATGCACTGCCTATTCTGTTCTCTTATAGTACGGGGGAAAAATGCCATTTTGAATCCATCGGTACGACAATCTATCTCTCTAATCTTATTTATCTGGTCGAATCTAGCATAATACGCTGGTTTTTTTGATACGTGCCTAACATCTTCAGTGAAGCTATCCGATTGAATTTTCTCTAATAGATTTAATCTGTACCTTAACCTACGCTGCTTACGAACTAATCGTGACAGTGGTAATGTCACGATTAGTTGGTGAGTGAGAGTGAAATGATTAGGGAGGAAAGAACGCTTAGAGTAAGTCATTAGATTATTTTAACATGTAGTGAATTATGAATGGTACTCAGTGTTTCATTATTTCTATAATTATTAAGGCACGTTTATGTATATTTATGTAGAGCTAAATGGATATGAACAACATGAAGTAGAACTAGGACAGTCTAAGAACACTCTGAATGAGACGATAAATTCAAGCCACTGTAAAGGCCGCTTTACACGATACAATTTTTTGTACAATTTCTTGTACAAACTTTTGCATGAGGAAATTGTACCGTGTAAAGCGGCAAATTGTACGAACACTTGTGCGATTGTCTGAATGACTGAACGGGAAATAGAACGTGTTCTAATTCCATTCAGACAAACATACAATTTCGTTCAGTCTATACAAGAGTTTGTACAAGAAATTGTGCAAAAAATTGTATCGTGTAAAGCGGCCTTAAGAAAGTATATTTGAGTGTAACCTTCAGGCAAACATATGATTATGGACGTGTAAAATTGCAATGCAATAATACTGCTTTTGTTGTCAACGTAAAACCCGTGTACTAAACGAGCACCATTATATATGGTTAGCAGTCATGTGGAAGGATTAAAATATCGAAGATAAAACTGATGAGGCCTCAAGAGCTTATAGGAGTACTAGTTTCTCGGTATTGTTGCTATAGGATAATAGTAGTTTTGCCAACCTTTGTTTGCTTCTGGTTTTTGGTACAATAGATCATGGAAGAAGACGCAAAAGAAAGTAAGAAATGGTGCTTAAAGCATTTCTGGAAAGCATGGCAGTGTTTTTTCGTTACTTTTGTATTCCTAGGGTCCCCGTCAACGAGAGATTGGCCTTTAAACTGCTCTACACTCGCAGGAGTTATTTTTAACGATATTTTAGCTTCTGTTAAAAATATATTCTAAATTGTGTTCAACCCAAAGGTTTGTTTTTGTTAGGTGAGGGCAGAGCCCACCCTGTCGTGGGTTATGTTTAAAATGCAGTGAATGCTATATTTCTCGATCTCAAGAATATTATAGACTATCATGTCTGATAGCAAATTACTGGTGGAATAAAAATCATATGGATCAGGAAGCAATATTATATCGCGGATTGATGATTTTCTACATTATCGCGTGCAAAGGGTTGTTTTGGACGGTGTTACCTCCCTATCAACCGAAATCACTTCTGGTGAGCCACGGGGTATTGCAATTGGCCCGCCCTTGTTCCCTCTCTATATAAATGATGTGAATAAGGTGGTAAAAATAAGCTTCTTCTATTATCCGATGATGCAGTACAGGGATATTCATTCTCCAAACCATAAAGTTTCTTTGAAAGATGGCCTTGAAGCATGTATAACCGGTGTGATACATGGCAGTTGGAAATGATTTTGAAAAAATGTGTAGTAATGAATTTCGGAAAAAAAAATTGCTCTTCTAGCACCTACAATTCTAGAATTCTAGAGAATCCACCCCCTGCCGCACACCTTTATGGCGGCTTGCAGGATGTTATGTAGATGTAGATGAAGTGTTGTCGTGGCGTGTCCCAGAACGCCTAAGCAAGGGGCCGAGGAGTGATTTGTGTTTACGTAAGCGCACTTTCGATTATGGAAGCCCGCTTCTCTCCTTTCTTGATTGTCGCCCCAGTTAAAGGGGTTGAGTGCTTAGAGAAAGCTGAGCAGGAGACTGCGTCGTCGTCTCCTCTCCCGGCGAACTGCCGTGTGACAATTTATTTCCGTTTGACGTCGAACGAAAATTAAAATACACAATAAGATACAAAGGCCTAGGAATTCACCGACCCCCTACAGAAAGGAACACGATAGAAAATAATTGGTAGAGATTTTGTGAGAAAACGGTGTTGAGAAGCTTTTCATGGAGCGAGATATCTGGTAGAGACTGGACTTTTGGGAAAGAGGGGACGTTATATGGAGGCGAATGACTGGCCTTAAACGATTTGGGTACCGTAGTTAGTAGTAAGCTTAGACTTTTTACAGACGATGCGGTAGTGCATACGGGTTTATCAAAAGAAGAAGAAGAAGACAGGAAATCGCTTAGTAAGGATTTAGATGCAATTCAAGAGTGGTACGACAAATAGCAGTTAGAACTTAACCTTAAAAAGTGTTCAGTTATCAATTTTTGGAGGAGGAATAATTCGATAGAGCGATCCTATAAAATTAGTAACACGAAGATCGAAAACGTAGAAACCATAAGATATTTAGGTGTAACAATCACTAAAGATTTATCGTGGGGAAGACAAATAAGGGAAATATGCGGCCGAGCGAAGAGAAATCTAGGATTTATAAAATGAGTACTTGGAAAATTTGATGAGAAGACAAAAGAAGACATGTTACTTTTCACTAGTTAGTATGCAGCCTTGAGTATGCAGTCTGTGTATGGGATCCTAATGAATTAGGTTTGATCAGAGAACTAGACAGTGTGCAGCATAGAGCAGCTAGGTTCGTCAAAAGGTGATACGATAGGTTGAGTAGTGTATCAGAATTAATACAAGGATTAGGGTGGGAATCATTATCAGAGCGTAGATTAAAGTACAGATTAAATCTATTAGAGACATTTCTATCGGATAGCTTTACTTAAGATGTTAGGCACATATTAAAAAACCGGCGTATTTTGCCAGATTCGACCAGATAAACAAGATTAGAGTGATAGATTGTCGTACCGGTATATTCAAAATGGCATTTTTCCCCCGTACTATAAGAGAAGAGAATAGGCAGCATAGCAAAGGGATAGGTAGGGGAAATATTTTAGAGTATTCTGTAGTGCATGATACATGTGTTAGCCCCTTAAATACCATAGATAGTAACAATCAAGTTGCATGAGACCCCATAATAGCATGTTTGCATGTCTATAGTGCATGCTTGGTGATCTTCACCCCCTGCCGCACACCCTCGCGGTGGCTTGCAGTGTATCGTGTAGATGTAGATGTAAATCTTAAAGATTGCCATGCACATTCGTGGTGGCATTCAGGATATAAGGTAGATGGAGAGGAAGACTGCCGCTTCGAGAATCTTCCATCGAAGAGGGTGCGGATAGTCCTTGTTTGATGAATACCTTTATTAATGACCCTGTCTTTTATGGAATGTAGCGGTATTTGGTTTCGGAACTTATATTTGAGGAAGGATTTCGAAAGTCGGTTGGTCAAGGTATTGTTGGGTTGGAGGGAATGGAGAAGGTAAGGTAAGGGTCGACGATCGAAGTGTTGGAGATGGAGGAAATTAGTGAATTCAAAGGAGAAGTGTTAGCGTCTAAGTCCGATGAAATAAATAAATGGGTAACAATGAAGAATGTCAGTGTGACTGTCGATCGTAAAATGATTGTATTTTATTAGATTGCTATTTATTTTTGCACTACTCTCCTGTAACTCATGACTAATTGTGTTATTTCTTTATTTCAGGTAAGTTGGCCTGTCGTATCTGTAAATCTCTGTCTGATGGAACCCTGCCGTAAGTACGCATTGTGCGTTTGGATCTTCTAGTTCGGATATTTTTTCATCGATGTCAGCTGTTGCCTTTATTATGTAACACTTATGAAAACGTCCGTGTCGTGTAAACATGCAAGGTTAATTTTCACAAATTGCTATATGATTGTGCGCCTTGTTTAACTTCTACATCTACTTAATACCCTTCAAGCCACCTCAAAGGTGTGTGACAGGGGGGGAATTCTCACCAAACATGCACTACATATCATGCATTTAAAAGGATTAGTATTAATATATTAGTCGAAACTGTGTTATTTAAAAAGATAAAAATAGCAAACTACGCATTCAAAAACGTGATGTTAGTTGGGTTACCTGGGTAGGACATTTTGAATCCGTCAGTTCGGCAATCAATTTCTCTAATTTTGTAATTATGGTCCAGTCTACCATAGTAAGTTGGGGTCCGCAAAATATTTTTGACATCATCACTGAAAATATTACCTTGGAATTTGTGTAAGAGATTAAGTCTAAATTTCAACCTGCGATCTGACAATGATTCCCAATTTAATTCATTTAATAGACTGGTTACGTTAATATAGTTATCGTATCGTCCCTTTACAAATCTTGCCCATCTTCGCTGCACACGTACAAGTTCGTTATTTAGACCGATTTCGTAGGGATCCCATACACTGGCAGCATATTCCAAATTATTCCAAATGAGGTCTTACAAGGCTAAAAGTAGCTGATTTCTCGTACATGATCGTCACATTTACTCAGTACTCTTTTGATGAATCCCAGTCTATGATTCACTTGACCCATTATTTCACGTATGTGTTTACCCCAGGAAAGATCATGTGTCAGTCTTATTCCAAGATATTTAATGGATTCCACGTTTGTTAATTCATTATTACTTATTTTGTAAGTGCTAGGAGAAGAGCTATTCTTTTTCCAAAATAAAATTACTAGACATTTTTTAAAGTTTAATTCTAACTGCCGTGTATCACACCAATTTTCAATTGCTTGTTGGTCATCAAAAACATATTGTTGATACTTCGTTGTTACATTGGTTGACGTGACGTCATATTACGCCAACAGCTTTTCATCTGTTCGGTTCTCCTCAGAGCGGAGAGTCACCGATCCAGCTACATATCGAAAGCACTATCCATCTATCGCCATATGGCTGTAGCCGCCAATCGAAAGCGCCCAAACTGACTCCAAACACAGCTGTGTGTTGTCGATTCGACCGGCGATTGTAGGCAGAGGCCATTCCAGCGGGAGCCGTTCAATTAGCGTTCATGGCTAGCACACCTGGGGAACACAGACGCAACAACGCAAGCAAGCAGGTGGGGGCAATTGTCACGGCGACGCTAACGAAGGCGGCCGCCAACGTCATCATTAGTAAACTCAAAAAAACCGAAAAAGCCGGTTTTTCAAATGAGTAGAATTTTTAAAATAAAAATTGCCATACCTCCCTTCATCTCCATCTTAGAGCTTTGAATTTTTTTGCTGTGAAGTATCAAAGCCTTCTTATGACGAATATGTTCTTTAAAAATCTGTGGTAATGCTCAGAATTAAAAAAATTTTAAAATTGGCCAAGCGCGTCAGGAATTTCGTGCTGGGGGAGATGGAATTTTCAGTGTGCTGATAAGTTCCGTTCTAAGGGAAAAACTTGCATAGTGTCTGTGAGTGATTTGTTAATAAAGATATGAATTAGTTTTTGCGAAAGTTTTAGCCTGGTACTCGCAATAGCTTTTGAGAAATTGACGTTCATTTATGAAGCTGCTCTCCGTGAGGTGAGCGGGTGGCTAGCGGTCGAGGAGCGTCTCGTCGATTTGGTGGCCGCGAGTGTTCTTCTTCTGGCATATTTGAACTTTCAACAATATACATCTTTACTTTATTGTTTCATTCATTTATTGCAGCTTTACGGTAAAACAGAAACCCTAATTGTGGGATTACTTGATCAATTTGTATTCCATGAAAAAATTCAGGCCCAATCGATCCCCTGACTGCACCCCAGATGCTTGATCACTCCCGCAGTAAAATCGAGTAATGACTTCCATGGGCATTAACGGTTTTGAAATGGATATTCCCATAGCAGTTTAATAATATAAAATATAAATAGAGCAATATATTAAAGGTGTCCAGCACCTAAATGGACCCTTTAAATATTCGCTATTTGAATATTCTCCGCTATATCCACGGTACATGAAAGTGCCTCTCCATTTCCTAGTAAGTATCCTTCAAGCAAAAAGAGCAGATACCATTGCCCATTGTTGAAATATTTCAAGGCTATCTGAGTTGGTATTCCCAAAACGGAGCTCTGGAAAGATTACTTCTTTCCAACTCCCACCCGTAGCGATTTCGCATTAGTTTCCTTGCCCTTTCTCACGCCTATGTGGATATCCTGGGGTACTAGGGCAACTTGGTTTGCGTTTCTTAATTAGCTTTTCAAAATATGAAGACCACCAAGTTTCTCGGAATGAAGGGACCAAAATTCCTCTTTCGAAAATGTCGTTTGGGAAGTTTATGAAGGCTGCTTGAACACATATTTTTGTTACTAAAATTTGCGATAATTATAAGGAACATAAACGCTACATAATCAAATACTATAGGTACTAACAATCTAGTTGCATGAGACCCTTTAGTTGCTTGCTTGCATGTTAGTAGTGTATGCTTGGTGATCTTCACCCCCTGCCACACACCCTCGCGGTGGCTTGCAGGGTATCGTGTAGATGTAGATGCATAACGCATAAATGCCACGCTAGGATGGAAAACGCAGGACGGGATCTATCGGTAGAGGAAAAAAATGAGTTAGTTCAAAAATATAGAAAATCGAGAGCATTAGCAAGGAAATCAACTCGGCAAGCGTTATCACATTTCAAGAGCAAGATGTTAGGAGAATATTTTGATAGCAATCCTAAAGCGTTTTGGTCATATATGAGAGAGCTTCAGGGAAATAGGTTCACAGTGCACACACTTAAAACCGATAAAGGAATTACAGTCATCAGCAATGTAGACAAAGCCAATACTTGAAACACCTTCTTCCAAAGCGTATTCAACTCATCGTCACACAACGCTGTGGAACCACCGCTGAACACTTTCAGTGAGCAAATGCCCGAAATAACAATTTCATGTCGAGGAATAGAGCAGCAGTTAAAAACATTAGTAAAAACAAATCACCAGGTCCCGAACAAATTCCTTCCAGAGTATATAAAACATTAGCTTCTGAAATAGCCCCCTATCTAGAAATAATATTCAATACAACACTATAAAGAACCACACAGTACCCAAGGATTGGAAAGTAGCAAATAGTACACCTATTTTTAAAAGCGGTGATAGGGAAGAACCTAGTAAATACAGACCGATTTCACTCACGTCAATTTCTTGTAAGATATTTGAGCACATAGTAGTCAGTTCGATCATGGGTCATTTGGATAGTCAGGGATTACTCATAAACAGCCAACATGGGTTCCGGAAACGTAGATCTTGCGAGAAACAATTAGCTTTATTCGTGCACGATATTTTAGTCTACGGCGAAAACAGTACTGAAGTTGATGCGATATTTTTATATTTTAAAAAGGCTTTCGATAAAGTTCCTCACGATAAATTAATCTTGAAGTTAGAGAGTTTTGGTATAAATAAAGACGTTGTATGTTGGGTAAAAGAATTCTTAAGTGGACGAGAGCAGAGGGTTTTCATAGATGGTATCATGTCGGACACAATCAAAGTCACATCGGGAGTTCTCCAGGGTGGCGTAGTAGGTCCGCTTCTATTTCTTTTATACATTAACGATTTGGGTACCGTAGTTAGTAGTACGCTTAGACTTTTTGCAGACGATACGGTAGTGTATAGGGGTATATCAAAAGAAGAGGACAGGAAATCGCTTTGCAAGGATTTACATCTACATCTACATAATACCCTGCAAGCCACCACTAGGTTGTGTGGCAGGGGGTGATTTCTCACCAAACATGCACTACATATTATGCATAAAAAAGGAATAGTATTAATATAGTAGTCATAACTACACTACTTAAAAAAGATAGAAATTGCAAAGCAAACATGCAAAAACATTCTGTTAGTAGGGTTAGCTTTAAGTACTCATACCTACATGCAGCTCCCAATGCTATTCATTGCTACTCTCCGATAGGACATATTTACCGCACCGATTTAGATGCAATTCAAGAGTGGTGCGACAAATGGCAGTTAGAACTTAACCTTAAAAAGTGTGTAGCTATCAATTTTTGGGGGAGGAATCCGATGCGATCCGAAGTCATATATCCATAGTTGGACTATATTTTCGCTCACTCACTGATTGGAACGGTGTTCACGCGTGCTTAGAACATCAGGTGAAGGCAAGTGATTCCCCATTGAACCGTTCTGTTCTTGACAAGTTCTCTTTCAAATGACAAAGGATAGTTTAGAATGTATATATTTGTTCCTCGGGTGTACCCCGCGCACTGCTACCAGGTGTGATACCTGACGTTTCGTGGCCGTTGCTGGTCACTCAACCAAGAATTAGAGACATATTATAATAAATATTCATCCGAGACATCCATGCATTTGGTATCACTTCGACAAAGACAGGTTTGCGGAAGGTCGTTTCTTTATTGTTCCCTATCCTGTCCAACTGATCTTCATTCAATCCATTCCTATAGCTCCGCAAGCCCCAGCGCCAGCCTACGAACTCTTTCCCTCCAACATTCTCCCACCTACATCTCTTCTCCTCATCACGCTGTGTCTTGCCTCTCTAAAGGTTTTCTCCATCTACATCTACTACTATCTACATCCACGCGATGCCCTGCAAGCCACCACGAGGGTGTGTGGCAGGGGGTGAAGATCACCCAGCATATTGACATGCAACTAGGGTACTACATGGAAACATGCTAGATAATAGGGTCACATGCAGCTACATGGTTAGTATCTACATAGGAATGAAGAGATTGGTTGTTAATACAAGCGTAATGCGCCACAGACTACTCCACCAATATTTCACCTACCCCACACTTTGCTATTATGTTCTCTTATAGTACGGGGGAAAAATGGCATTTGAATCTATCAGTACGACAATCTACCTCTCTAATCTTTTTATCTGGTCGTATCTAGCATAATACGTTGGTCTTTAATATACGCGTAATATCTTCTGTTAACCTATCCGATTTCAATTTCTGTGAGAGATTTAATCTGTATTTTAACTTACGCTGTGATAATGATTCCCACTCTAATTCTTGTATTAATTCTGATCATATCTATTTGGGATTAACGATTAAAATTAATAGTAATAAATGTAGTTAACTATTTAATTTAATCGTTTATTTTTTAGAAGAGTTAACTTTTAATCGTTAAAATTATACATTAACTGATACAAAAATAACTTCAGTTAATTTTTTTCGTTAATTTTTGGCAAATGTCGCCCTATTCAAATTTGGGCGCAAGGT
Organism: Platycnemis pennipes; assembly: GCA_933228895.1. Classification (NCBI taxonomy): domain Eukaryota; kingdom Metazoa; phylum Arthropoda; class Insecta; order Odonata; family Platycnemididae; genus Platycnemis; species Platycnemis pennipes. Next base: position 10,294,529 of record OW121852.1, read on the forward strand.
TTTCCCAACAGACAAAGGGGAAAATAAACACGGTATCTAAGAATGCAAGGGTAGTTGTGTAAGAATTCAATGAACAGGCCCAGACGAATACATCCAAACGAAAGCGGGTCTGATGGGAGTAACCGCCGAAATTTAGGAACGCACCCTCAGACAAGAAAACACGAAACCACGCGAAGACAATGTCCCATGGTACTAATACATTCCCATGTATTAGTACCATGACAATCTCCTAGAGAGAGTATGCCTTACTCGGCGACATCATGTCGTCAATATTGCATAGCTGAAGTCGAGAAAGAAAGGTCGCCTAAAAACCTATGACGGATAACGAGAAGGAGGGGTCCATTCAAACTGACGTATCTGTCGCAGACGTCAATTCTATAATAGAGCTAGAGTCAGAGATACGCACATTACTTTCTGGGAAGAATGATAGAGGAATAATAGTAGGCGGAGATTTCAATCTCCCCTCGATAGACTGGAATACGTGTAGTTTCATTGCAGGAGGTAAGGATAAGGAACATTGCGAATCACTGTTGAACACCTTTACGACACATTCTCTACAACAGCTAGTAACAGAGCCGACCAGGGGTAACAACATTCTAGACTTATTAGCAACAAATATACCCGAGAGAGTTCTAAATACAGTTACAGACACAGGAATTAGTGACCATAAAATAGTGCATGCGAAATTTATTGTAGGCGTTGAAAGACATTATAAACCAAGGAGGAGGGTGTACTTATTTGGCAAGGCAAATTACGACGGTATGAAAGAGGAATTAAGGGAAGCGTTTAATGTATTCAGCGAACAAAGCAAAGGATTAAATACAGAGGATTCGTGGAGAGAATTTCTTGAGGTCACCCGTAACGCAGTTCATAAATACATACCAAGTAAATATATTAGTGATAATACAGAGCCAAGGTGGTATAACGCGGAGGTTAGGAAATCACTAAAGCGACAAAGGGTATGCCACGCTAAGATGAAAAATGCCAGACGGGGTCTATCGGTAGAGGAAAAAAATGAGCTAGTTCAAAACTATAAAAAATCGAGAGCATTAGCAAGGAAATCATGTCGGCAAGCGTTATCACATTTCAAGAGCAAGATGTTAGGAGAATATTTAGATAGCAATCCTAAAGCGTTTTGGTCATATGTGAGAGAGCTTCAGGGAAATAAGTCCACAGTGCACACACTTAAAAATGATAAAGGAATCAGAGTCACCAGCAGTGTAGAAAAAGCCAACACTTTAAACACCTTCTTCCAAAGTGTATTCAACTCATCGTCACAAAACGCAGTGGAACCACCGCCGAACACTTTCAGTGAGCAAATGCCCGAAATAAAAATTTCATGTCGCGGAATAGAGCAGCAGTTAAAAAGCATAAGTAAAAACAAAGCACCAGGTCCCGATCAAATTCCTTCCAGAGTTTATAAAACATTAGCTTCTGAAATAGCCCCCTATCTAGAAATAATATTCAATAAAACACTAAAGAACCACACAGTACCCAAGGATTGGAAAGTAGCTAACATTACACCTATATTTAAAAGCGGTGATAGGGAAGAACCTAGTAACTACAGACCCATTTCACTCACGTCAATCTCTTGTAAGATATTTGAGCACATAGTAGTCAGTTCGATCATGGGGCATTTGGATAGTCAGGGATTACTCATAAACAGCCAGCATGGGTTCCGGAAAGGTAGATCTTGCGAGACACAATTAGCTTTATTCGTACACGATATTTTAGTCCACGGCGAAAGCAGTACTGAAGTTGATGCGATATTTTTAGATTTTAAAAAGGCTTTCGATAAAGTTCCTCATGACAAATTAATCTTGAAGTTAGAGAGTTTTGGTATAAATAAAGACGTTGTATGTTGGGTAAAAGAATTCTTAAGTGGGCGAGAGCAGAGGGTTGTCATAGATGGTATCATGTCGGACACAATCGAAGTCACATCGGGAGTTCCCCAGGGTAGCGTAGTAGGTCCGCTTCTATTTCTTTTATACATAAACGATTTGGGTACCGTAGTTAGTAGTAACCTTAGACTTTTTGCAGACGATGCGGTGGTGTACAGGGGTATATCAAACGAAGAGGACATGAAATCACTTAGCAAGGATTTAGATGCAATTGAAGAGTGGTGCGACAAATGGCAGTTAGAACTCAACCTTAAAAAGTGTGTAGCTATCAATTTTTGGAGGAGGAATAATTCGATAGAGCGATCCTATAGAATTAATAACACGAAGATCGAAAACGTTGAAACCGTAAGATATTTAGGTGTAACAATCACTAAAGATTTATCGTGGGGAAGACACATAAGGGAAATATGCGGCCGAGCGAAGAGAAAGCTAGGATTTATAAAAAGAGTACTTGGGAAATGTGATGAGAAGACAAAAGAGCGATGCTACTTTTCACTAGTTAGGCCCCACCTTGAGTATGCAGCCAGTGTATGGGATCCTAATGAATTAGGTTTGATGAGAGAACTAGACAGTGTGCAGCGTAGAGCAGCTAGGTTCGTCAAAAGGTGTTACGATAGGTTGAGTAGTGTATCAGAATTAATACAAGAATTAGGGTGGGAATCATTATCAGAGCGTAGATTAAAGTTCAGATTTAATCTATTGCAGAAATTTCAATCGGATAGCTTTACTGAAGATGTTAGGCACATATTGAAAACACCAGCGTATTATGCTAGATTCGACCAGATAAATAAGATTAGAGAGATAGATTGTCGTACAGATAGATTCAAAATGGCATTTTTCCCCCGTACTATAAGAGAACAGAATAGGCAGCATAGGAAAGGGATAGGTAGGGGAAATATTTTAGAGTATTCTGTAGTGCATGATGCATGTATTAACCCCTCAAATACTATAGATACTAACAATCTAGTTGCATGAGACCCTTTAGTTGCTTGCTTGCATGCTAGTAGTGAATGCTTGGTGACCTTCACCCCCTGCCACACACCCTCGCGGTGGCTTGCAGGGTATCGTGTAGATGTAGATGTAGATGTAGATCTGTCACAATGCGCCAGTCTACGCAGGTGTGCCTTACTCGGCGACGTTGCGTCGTCAACACATCAGTCCCAGTAATCGCGAGAAAAAGTGCGCAGGCACACCGCCAGCATCTACTATAACTCTATATGGATAATTAAGCCGTTTCCACTGCAATTTTACAGTTGTGAAGGGATACTTCACATTGCAATGTGGGGTTCGATATCAAAGACTAACCTTAAAGCACTTTCTACTGCTCAGAACAATCTTTTGCGGCAAATAACAGGCGCAATATGGTTCGTCAGATATTCTTACATACATGACAACTTAAAAATCACGGAATTGGAACTCTACCTCAGAAAAATTGCCGAATTCTTTCAGCAGAGACTAGGAAACCTGACCAACAAAACTCTGGACACTAAATGGAATTACAGCGAAAAAATCCCCACTTCGAATATTTTAAAACAAATGGATACTGCTGGAATAAACCGCAATGGCAGTTTCCAGTGTTTGATTTGTTTGTCAAAACAGAAAACCATCATGGCCTTTATCACCACAGAATCCAAATTGCCAAAGTAACTGAAAAAGTAACTTTTAACGTAAAAGTTACTTTTTTTAACTTTAGCTTTATTCAGTTACTTTTTCAGAAAAGCAACTTTTAACTTCAATTAGTTATTCACAGAGATTAGCTTTAATCAGTTAGTTTTTTTTGGAAACTTTCCCAACCATGATTCTGATACACTACGAAACCTATCGTAACACCTTTTAGCGAACCTTGCTGCTCTACGCTTCACACTGTAGACCTTCCTCTTCCGCTGCCTTTACTCCTTTCCTCTCCAAGCATGTAAGTGCCATTATTGCTCTCATTTCTTTAAATTTACTAGCTTCAGAATCTGAATAATAATGTAGAAAATTCCGTGGACAATTTTATGTTTTAGCAGTTGTTATAATGGGGTCGTTTAACATATTTTTTTATTCCCCAATATAATAGAGTTTGTAAAGTGATAACACCCTTATTATTCCGTTTTTTTGATCCGTCAATTATTTCTCGAGTTATAGGCGGCGAAAAACAGATGTTTTTAACCCTTTCGGAAAAGTGGGTGTGGTGCAACCTCTGGCGTATATCGACTTCGTCCAATCACAACTGAGCCCGCGAAGCTACTTCGCCTCATCGCAATGGGGGGGGGGGGACACAGCTGAGTCTGCCAATAGGACAGTTGCGACAGCATCTGTGCGAGCAGACCTTCCGTGAACCCCCCCTACACTCACTTCCCTTCCCGTAAAAACAGTCAAGGAGGGAGGAAAATGTCGTCAATGTTATCACAGCAGCTTTTTCGGTGGGCGTCACCTTTTGCTTATTTTAATATTTGATTTATGAGTTAATGGTTATGGTTAGAAGATTAATTTTTTCACTAAAATTCATTTTTCGTTTCAATCTAACAATTTCGTGCACAAAATTGCGATTTCGGTTCCGATTAAACGCCCCCATTTGGTGACCGTCAATGAATATTTTGCTGCCCCGTAGTTTCGCCGCAAATTTCTGTAATTGCCGCTTATTTGCACCCCGACTAAATTACAGTTGAATTGCGAGTTACCAGCATTCCACTGCTTAAAAATATGTGAATTTTCCTATTTTTCATCCCCTCTGCGTGGGAGCGGTGAATCGTCTTGTTAATGGCCAACTTGTTTTTCCTTCCTCTAAGTTCTCTTCATTCTCTCGCCTGCGCTCGTACAGTACGGACGGGTGGTCACTGAGCTCCGAGACTTGGGTCGCGCCTTTCACTTTTTCAACTGATCGCCAGCAGCAGCATTTTAACGTTGCCTAGCTGGGCCTGTATCGTAGTGTAGTAGTGTATTAAGTAGTGAGTGTTTAGTAGTGCTTCTGCGCCTGCCTTAATATATTATTACGGTAGTGTGAGTGCTTGCGTGGGTGCTTGGTGTTGTGGGTGCTTGGTCCCGCCGTGGTGCCGTCCCGGCTGGTCTTTGGTGTGTGGTTTACGCTGTGTCCGAGTGTGTTCGCTGATAGTGCTAAGTAGATCTAATTTCAGTTTCTTCTTTCTTTTAACTACTCCGCAGCAAATAATATTCTTAAATTATAATACTGTCACCTACTTGTTGTCTAAGTCTAATCTAATCTAGTTGAGCGGACTATATTTAAAAGTATTTACATATTTCTATTTTATCATCACCGTAGTTCTCGAAGCGTTTTTTAAGTTTTTTCTCAGTTCATAGCACAGTTCCTTTTATATTGTTCTCCCTAGTTATTGGCTCAGCTATTCATCTACATCTACATAATACCCTGCAAGCCACCACAAGGGTGTGTGGCAGGGGGTGATTTCTCACCAAACATGCACTACATATCATGCATAAAAAAGGAATAGTATTAATATAGTAGTCAGAACTACACTATTTAAAAATGATAGAAATTGCAAAGCAAACATGCAAAAACATTCTGTTAGTAGGGTTAGCTTTAAGTACTCATACCAACATGCAGCTACCAATGCTATTCATTGCTACTCTCCGATAGGACATATTTACCGTTATTCGTATCTCTTATTGTGCGAGGGAAAAAGGACATTTTGAATCGGTCAGTTCGGCAATCAATATCTCTAACTTTATGATTATGGTCCAGTCTGCCATAGTAAGTTGGGGTTCGTAAAATATTTTTAACATCATCACTGAAAATATTGCCTTGGAATTTGTGGAAGAGATTAAGTCTAAATTTCAACCTGCGATCTGACAATGATTCCCATTTCAATTCATTTAATAGACTGGTTACGCTAATATAATTATCGTATCGTCCCTTTACAAATCTACATCTACATCTACATAATACCCTGCAAGCCACCACAAGGGTGTGTGGCAGGGGGTGATTGCTCACCAAACATGCACTACATATCATGCATAAAAAAGGAATAGTATTAATATAGTAGTCAGAACTACACTATTTAAAAAAAGATAGAAATTGCAAATCAAACATGCAAAAACATTCTGTTAGTAGGGTTAGCTTTAAGTACTCATACCAACATGCAGCTACGAATGCTATTCATTGCTACTCTCCGATAGGACATATTTACCGTTATTCGCATCTCTAATTGTGCGAATTCTTACTATTCAATATTTTAATCTTGTGAAGTGTTAACGTAAGCGAAAGGAATATATTAATAGTTATATATACTTGCTTTTGATTGAAGAACTGCATAAAATTTAACGGTTGTCGCAGTAATTTAAATTGTATAGTTTATTTCTCTTTCATCTCCATTGAGTGAGTTAACTTACATATTTATTTCTCAGAGCTATTTTCTTTAATAAAATTTCCTCTTTGTATATGTAAATATATTGTTATCTAGCACATTTAGAGATCGTTACTTGTTTTGTTACATCCATAATAAGTTGTCTCTTTCACCGTCCTTCTTATTATTCTGTAGTTGGTCTCAGTAGTTTTATGTAGAGCTTTTTCTTTATCATTTAGTGATCTTCATATTTCGTGTAGAATATATTTATAGTTAGTTATTTGCTGGTTACATTTTTACTAAATAGTTTATTTTAGCGTTTTTTCTTATTATTATTGAGTAGTTTAACCTTTTAAGTATTAACGTAAGTTAAACGTAGTATATTAATAAGTTGTCTCTTTCATCGTACTTCTTATTATTCTATAGTTTCTGTCTCAGTAGTTTTTTATGTAGAGCTTTTATTTTTCATCATTTAGTTATCGTCATATTTCGTGTAGAATATATTTAAAGTTTGTTATTTGTTGGTTACGTTTATACGGAGTAGTTTATTTTTAGCGTTTTTCCTTATTTATAAGTAGTTTAAAATTTTAATTATTTACATAAGTTAAACGTAATATATTAATATCCTAACAGTAGTTTTAACTCTAATCTAAGCGGTAGTTGGGTAGTAGGTATTACTCGCATATTAACCTAACTCTTCTCTCTACTAGAGCCTTACTTTCCGTTGGTTTGTCAGTTAGCTGCTTCTTCCTTCTAGCCTATATTACTCACGTCAACAACACTACATTCCTTCCCTTCCCATCGCTAACCTTGTCAAGGTCAGCGATAACCGAGACCCCCAGCCGTGAAACAATCCCCTAACCGACTCCCCGTGGAGAGCCCTTCCTGCGCAAACCACTCACCCGTGTAAGTCTTATCCTACCTCCTGTTGTTGCTAGGGCAATTAGTTAAGTGCCTACGTGCTGGTGATTATTGATTTTTAAATCTTATTGCTGAGTCCTTTAGAGTTCTATTGTAGTCATTTCTTAGTGTGTACTGAATTGTGTAAAGAATCTAGGTACTTTCTGTTCCTTGTATTAATATATCTGAAGTTTATTTATAATCGAATAGTACTGCTTCCAACGTAGTTCATCCATAGCTTAGTGGTTGTAATTTATACTATATAGTCTTTACATAGCTTAGTTTTCGGGGAAAAGCGTGATTAGGATGGCTTTGAATCGGTCTTCTGTCGTGACGCTCGATAATTCAGGCGAATGCGCGGCTCTAAGGGCCCGTATCGCCGAGTTGGAGAGAATCGTGTCGGAGCTCCGTTCGAAGGTAGAAGGGAGGGTGTCTGTCTCTGAGAGTGCTGGAGTTTCGGGTGGACTCATTAGTGAGGATCCAACCGTCACTACACCGCTCAGTGAAGAGGTAGCGCCAGCCCCTAAGCCCGATGAGTGGAGGGTAGTTACTCTGAGTGGCGGAGGTGTAAGGCTGCGGCGCGGAGCGGAGTTTGCAGAGGCAACTTCTCTCCCCGTCTCCAATAGGTTTCAGGCGCTTCCTATGGATGTCACCGAGATTCCTGCAGCCGGCCCCGTCGCTACTCCGAGAGCTCTACCGAGGAGAAGCCGTCAGAGTGGGAAGGGGGGGATGCTAGTGATAGGGAGTAGTAACGTTCGGCGTGTGATGGCTCCTTTGCGGAGAAGGGCAGACCGCGAGGGTGTTAGCCAGGGATTAACGTCTTGGTGCATCCCCAGTGGCGGTATTCCTCAGGTGACGAAGGCGATGGGAGCGGCGGTTGCGGGCACGAAGTGCTCTAGGCTGCAGGTCGTGGCCCACGTAGGCGTCAACGATGCCACCGACCGCAGACCCGAGGAGATTCTGCATTCCTTTAAGGAATTGAACTCTGAGGTGAAGCGGGTAAGTGAAGTCGCGGGCGTTGAACTGGCGCTTTTGATTTGTAGTCTGGTCCCGAGGATCGATCGTGGACCTCTGATTTGGCGTCGAGTGGTAGACATAAATCAGAGGCTACGCCGTTTCTGTAAGGACATTGGAGCCTCCTTCCTTGACCTTCAGCCGTCGCTTCGGTCGTGTAGACACCCGTTAAACCGCTCTGGAGTTCATTACACTCCGGACGCCGCCAAACGCGTGGCGGATAGGGTATTAGATCATTGCAGGCCTTTTTTAGGGTAGATGGTAGGGTAGAGAGTAGGTCATGTAGTGGGGTAAATAACTTCTCGTTGCCAGTCGCCTTATCGGCTAACATTCATGAAAGCAGAATTGAACCTCAAAATACTTCAGACATGACTAGAGCTCTCCCTTGTAGCCTTAATAACAGTCGAGGTGAAAATATTTCCGTTGCGGTAGTTAATTGCCGAAGTCTTAAAAACAAGATACCTGAGTTCCATCACCTTATTCATACTACTGATGCAGATGTAATTATAGGAACTGAAAGTTGGCTGACAGATGACATTCCTGACTCAGAAATATTCCCCAAATCTTTTAAAATATATAGAAAAGATAGACATAACAGAGCAGGTGGTGGTGTTTTCATTGCAGTCAAGAACGCAATCATTAGCAAAGCAGTAATATTTCCCGACAACCCCTTAGAATGTGTTTGGTGTTCATTAGCATGCCCTAAATCCAGATCAATATCTGTCTGCGCCTTCTATAGGCCCCCAAACACTGATGTTGAGTCATTATTAGAACTGGGAAACCAGATAAATACTATAACGTCCCGTAACAGCGAACGTAATATAATAATAGGTGGAGATTTCAATGCACCATCAATAGACTGGAGAACATACTGCTTCAAAGCTGGAGGAAGGGACAAAGACATTTGTGAGACTCTATTAGATGTTTTCTCCAATAACTCCCTGACACAATTAGCTACAGCACCTAATAGAGGGGACAACACTCTTGATTTACTGGCAACCAATATCCCACAACATGTGACAATGATTCATCTACATCTACATAATACCCTGCAAGCCACCACAAGGGTGTGTGGCAGGGGGTGATTTCTCACCAAACATGCACTACATATCATGCATAAAAAAGGAATAGTATTAATATAGTAGTCAGAACTACACTATTTAAAAATGATAGAAATTGCAAAGAAAACATGCAAAAACATTCTGTTAGTAGGGTTAGCTTTAAGTACTCATACCAACATGCAGCTACCAATGCTATTCATTGCTACTCTCCGATAGGACATATTTACCGTTATTCGTATCTCTTATTGTGCGAGGGAAAAAGGACATTTTGAATCGGTCAGTTCGGCAATCAATTTCTCTAACTTTATGATTATGGTCCAGTCTGCCATAGTAAGTTGGGGTTCGTAAAATATTTTTAACATCATCACTGAAAATATTGCCTTGGAATTTGTGGAAGAGATTAAGTCTAAATTTCAACCTGCGATCTGACAATGATTCCCATTTCAATTCATTTAATAGACTGGTTACGCTAATATAATTATCGTATCGTCCCTTTACAAATCTTGCCGATCTTCGCTGCACACGTTCAAGTTCATTACTTAGACCGATTTCGTAGGGATCCCATACACTGGCAGCATATTCCAAATGAGGTCTAACAAGGGAAAAGTAGCTGATTTCTCGTACATGATCGTCACATTTACCCAATACTCTTTTAATGAAACCCAGTTTGCGATTCGCTTGACCCATTATTTCACGAATGTGTTTACCCCAGGAAAGATCATTTGTCAGTCTTATTCCAAGATATTTAATGGATTCCACGTTTGTTAATTCATTATTACTTATTTTGTAAGTGGTAGGAGGAGAGCTATTCTTTTTCCAAAAATTCATTACAAGACATTTCTTAAAGTTTAATTCTAACTGCCATGTATCACACCAAGTTTCAATTGCTTGTAGGTCAATTGATTGACACGGTTGATGGAATCAGTGACCACAGAGTTATAACTGCAAAACTCTCGCTATCTTTAGATAAAAATTTTAAACAAAAAAGAAAGTTTTACATTTTTAAAAGAGCAGACTTTGCTAATTTTAAAATTTATTTAAGAGATTCCTTATCGGATTTCAAAAAGTCTTCCATAAAGGTATGTACCAACGATTCATGGAAGTCGTTCATTAATATCATGCGCTCTGGGATCAACAGATTTATCCCTTGTAAATTCAAAAAAGAAAGCACTGAACCTAGGTGGTACAATGCCGAAGTGAGAAAATCCCTGAGACGGCAGCGAATATGTCATGCTAAAATGAAAAAAATTAGTAAACATATGCCCACTGATGAGCGTAATGTAATTATTGAAAATTATAAAATTTCAAAATCCACTGCAAAGTCAGCCCTTAGTAATGCATTTGCAGAATTCAAAAGAAAAACACTTGGGGAACAATTGAAAGAAAATCCAAAAGTCTTCTGGTCGTACGTAAGGGAAGTGCAAGGCCATAAGTCTGCCGTCCATTCACTTAAAAATGATAGAGGTGAAATGACCACAAACACACTCGACAAAGTTAACTTGCTAAATTCCTTCTTCCAAACCGTTTTTAACCCACCTTCCGGGGATTCAACTGTCGTGTTACCTGACCTGTTTCAGCGGTTGATGCAACCAATTGACATTTCCTGTAATGGTATTGAAAAATTACTTAAAGATATAAGCCCCAACAAATCTCCTGGCCCTGATCAAATTCCCTCCCGCGTGTATAGAGAGTTAGCATCCGAAATTTCCCCCTACCTTGAAATAGTATTTAATAAATCCCTGACCGAACACGTCGTACCGATGGACTGGAAAGCAGCCGATGTAACACCCATTTTTAAAAGTGGCGATAGGGAGCAGCCATCTAACTACAGACCTATATCCCTCACATCCATTTCATGCAAGGTCCTTGAACATATAATTGTCAGTTCAGTCATGGGACACCTAGATAGCCAGAATTTATTGTCCAATGTCCAGCATGGCTTCCGAAAGAGCAGATCGTGTGAATCCCAACTTGCTCTCTTTTCCCACGATATTTTAGTTTCTGGCGAAAATAATATTCCAGTGGATGCTATATTTCTCGACTTCAAGAAGGCTTTTGACAAGGTTTCTCACAGCAAACTAATTTTGAAGTTAAAATCTTATGGGTTAGACAGTAACATTATATCATGGATTAATGATTTTCTGCATGATCGGGTTCAAAGGGTTGTTTTGGACGGTGTTTCCTCACCGGCAATTAAAGTCACTTCGGGTGTCCCACAAGGTAGTGTGATAGGTCCACTCCTATTCCTTTTGTATATTAATGATATCCAAAAGGTGGTAAAAAGTAAGCTTCGTCTATTTGCCGATGACGCAGTAGTGTACAGGGAAATTCTATGCCCGAACGATAAAGAATATTTAAATATTGACCTACAAGCAATTGAAACTTGGTGTGATACATGGCAGTTAGAATTAAACTTTAAGAAATGTCTTGTAATGAATTTTTGGAAAAAGAATAGCTCTCCTCCTACCACTTACAAAATAAGTAATAATGAATTAACTAACGTGGAATCCATTAAATATCTTGGAATAAGACTGACAAATGATCTTTCCTGGGGTAAACACATTCGTGAAATAATTGGTCAAGCGAATCGCAAACTGGGTTTCATTAAAAGAGTATCTACATCTACATCTACATAATACCCTGCAAGCCACCACAAGGGTGTGTGGCAGGGGGTGATTTCTCACCAAACATGCACTACATATCATGCATAAAAAAGGAATAGTATTAATATAGTAGTCAGAACTACACTATTTAAAAATGATAGAAATTGCAAAGAAAACATGCAAAAACATTCTGTTAGTAGGGTTAGCTTTAAGTACTCATACCAACATGCAGCTACCAATGCTATTCATTGCTACTCTCCGATAGGACATATTTACCGTTATTCGTATCTCTTATTGTGCGAGGGAAAAAGGACATTTTGAATCGGTCAGTTCGGCAATCAATTTCTCTAACTTTATGATTATGGTCCAGTCTGCCATAGTAAGTTGGGGTTCGTAAAATATTTTTAACATCATCACTGAAAATATTGCCTTGGAATTTGTGGAAGAGATTAAGTCTAAATTTCAACCTGCGATCTGACAATGATTCCCATTTCAATTCATTTAATAGACTGGTTACGCTAATATAATTATCGTATCGTCCCTTTACAAATCTTGCCGATCTTCGCTGCACACGTTCAAGTTCATTACTTAGACCGATTTCGTAGGGATCCCATACACTGGCAGCATATTCCAAATGAGGTCTAACAAGGGAAAAGTAGCTGATTTCTCGTACAAATGATGGGAAACCAGAGTGTAGATTCATCTACATCTACAACTACATAATACCCTGCAAGCCACCACAAGGGTGTGTGGCAGGGGGTGATTTCTCACCAAACATGCACTACATATCATGCATAAAAAAGGAATAGTATTAATATAGTAGTCAGAACTACACTATTTAAAAATGATAGAAATTGCAAAGCAAACATGCAAAAACATTCTGTTAGTAGGGTTAGCTTTAAGTACTCATACCAACATGCAGCTACCAATGCTATTCATTGCTACTCTCCGATAGGACATATTTACCGTTATTCGTATCTCTTATTGTGCGAGGGAAAAAGGACATTTTGAATCGGTCAGTTCGGCAATCAATTTCTCTAACTTTATGATTATGGTCCAGTCTGCCATAGTAAGTTGGGGTTCGTAAAATATGGAATTTGTGGAAGAGATTAAGTCTAAATTTCAACCTGCGATCTGACAATGATTCCCATTTCAATTCTTTATCGTTTGGGCATAGAATTTCCTTGTATACTACTGCGTAATCGGCAAATAGACGAAGCTTACTTTTAACCACCTTATGGATTTCATTTATGTACGATAGGAATAGGAGTGGACCTATCGCACTACCTTGTGGGACACCCGAAGTGACTTTAATTGCCGGTGAGGTAACACCGTCCATAACAACCCTTTGCACCCGATCATAAAACTAACCCAACTAACAGCATGTTTTTGCATGTATGCTTTGCTATTTTTATTTTATTTAGTATGTTTAGAACAGTATATAATTACTAATCCTTTTTTATGCATGATATGTAGCGCATGTTTGGTGAGAGTTCATCCCCTGCCAACACACCTTTATGGTGGCTTGAAGGGTATTATGTAGATGTAGATGTACGATACCCAAATCGTTTATGTATAAAATAAATTGATGCCGACCTACTACGCTAGCCTGATGAACTCCCGATATGACTTTGATGTGTCACAGAAGAACTTCCGAGCGCACCCTCGGATCGTGAATACCGCTATTGATTACCTGCCACAAGTACTTCTCAGATGTTTCTAGTTTGACCATCGATTGCTGACGTGGAGAGGGCGGAATGATAGTAAGTAGAGCGACGACTAACACAACTCTTCTGTTTGCGCTGCTCAATTGTTGCCGAAGGGCTTTCATTCCATTCCGGACGCTCGCTCGGCTTAAAGCGAGCGCAGTCCGCTTTTGAGTGACGCAGAAAGCGATCGCTCGCTTGACCTGTCCTATCATACGGATGCCACTCAAGGTCACTGGGACCAGATTCAGTGAGCAGGAAGGGAGCACGAATAAGTTGACCCAGGCATCGCTCTTCTCCGTGATGCGGGAAGCACATGAAAGGAATAGGGATTAACGTGCTCATCGAATGACAAACAACATGCAGTTAGAGAAAGAATGCACTTCAACCCTTCCTTCCACTCACTCCGATATGAATCTCTCCGTCAAACACCAAAATCTTACACAATCTTACGAAGTTTGGAGAAACCAACAATTACCTCGTAAATATATGAGTAGGGATATGCCATGGCAAAGATAGGCCTTCACGTACGCATAAACTTCCACGCTGTTTACGGCCACTTCCTAAGAATATGTCCTAAACCTTAAGTTTCTTGGACTGTATTTAAAATAACTGCACGATAATTATATTAGCGTAACCAGTCTATTGGATTCAATAGATTGTAGAATAGTGTAGAGCAGAGTGCAGTGCAGAGTGTAGATAGAAGTATTGGGTAAATGTGACGATCATGTACGAGAAATCAGCTACTTTTCCCTTGTTAGACCTCATTTGGAATATGCTGCCAGTGTATGGGATCCCTACGAAATCGGTCTAAGTAATGAACTTGAACGTGTGCAGCGAAGATCGGCAAGATTTGTAAAGGGACGATACGATAATTATATTAGCGTAACCAGTCTATTAAATGAATTGAAATGGGAATCATTGTCAGATCGCAGGTTGAAATTTAGACTTAATCTCTTCCACAAATTCCAAGGCAATATTTTCAGTGATGATGTTAAAAATATTTTACGAACCCCAACTTACTATGGCAGACTGGACCATAATCATTGGACCAAATGGACCAAAACGTTGAAACCGTAAGATATTTAGGTGTAACAATCACTAAAGATTTATCGTGGGGAAGACACATAAGGGAAATATGCGGCCGAGCGAAGAGAAAGCTAGGATTTATAAAAAGAGTACTTGGGAAATGTGATGAGAAGACAAAAGAGCGATGCTACTTTTCACTAGTTAGGCCCCACCTTGAGTATGCAGCCAGTGTATGGGATCCTAATGAATTAGGTTTGATGAGAGAACTAGACAGTGTGCAGCGTAGAGCAGCTAGGTTCGTCAAAAGGTGTTACGATAGGTTGAGTAGTGTATCAGAATTAATACAAGAATTAGGGTGGGAATCATTATCAGAGCGTAGATTAAAGTTCAGATTTAATCTATTGCAGAAATTTCAATCGGATAGCTTTACTGAAGATGTTAGGCACATATTGAAAACACCAGCGTATTATGCTAGATTCGACCAGATAAATAAGATTAGAGAGATAGATTGTCGTACTGATAGATTCAAAATGGCATTTTTCCCCCGTACTATAAGAGAACAGAATAGGCAGCATAGGAAAGGGATAGGTAGGGGAAATATTTTAGAGTATTCTGTAGTGCATGATGCATGTATTAACCCCTCAAATACTATAGATCTACATCTACATAATACCCTGCAAGCCACCACAAGGGTGTGTGGCAGGGGGTGATTGCTCACCAAACATGCACTACATATCATGCATAAAAAAGGAATAGTATTAATATAGTCAGAACTACACTATTTAAAAAAGATAGAAATTGCAAAGCAAACATGCAAAAACATTCTGTTAGTAGGGTTAGCTTTAAGTACTCATACCAACATGCAGCTACCAATGCTATTCATTGCTACTTTCCGATAGGACATATTTACCGTTATTCGTATCTCTTATTGTGCGAGGGAAAAAGGACATTTTGAATCGGTCAGTTCGGCAATCAATTTCTCTAACTTTCTGATTATGGTCCAGTCTGCCATAGTAAGTTGGGGTTCGTAAAATATTTTTAACATCATCACTGAAAATATTGCCTTGGAATTTGTGGAAGAGATTAAGTCTAAATTTCAACCTGCGATCTGACAATGATTCCCATTTCAATTCATTTAATAGACTGGTTACGCTAATATAATTATCGTATCGTCCCTTTACAAATCTTGCCGATCTTCGCTGCACACGTTCAAGTTCATTACTTAGACCGATTTCGTAGGGATCCCATACACTGGCAGCATATTCCAAATGAGGTCTAACAAGGGAAAAGTAGCTGATTTCCCGTACATGATCGTCACATTTACCCAATAGTCTTTTAATGAAACCCAGTTTGCGATTCGTTTGACCCGTTATTTCACGAATGTGCTTCTACATCTACATCTACATCTACACGATACCCTGCAAGCCACCGCGAGGGTGTGTGGCAGGGGGTGAAGGTCACCAAGCATTCACTACTAGCATGCAAGCAAGCAACTAAAGGGTCTCATGCAACTAGATTGTTAGTATCTATAGTATTTGAGGGGTTAATACATGCATCATGCACTACAGAATACTCTAAAATATTTCCCCTACCTATCCCTTTCCTATGCTGCCTATTCTGTTCTCTTATAGTACGGGGGAAAAATGCCATTTTGAATCTATCTGTACGACAATCTATCTCTCTAATCTTATTTATCTGGTCGAATCTAGCATAATACGCTGGTGTTTTCAATATGTGCCTAACATCTTCAGTAAAGCTATCCGATTGAAATTTCTGCAATAGATTAAATCTGAACTTTAATCTACGCTCTGATAATGATTCCCACCCTAATTCTTGTGTTAATTCTGATACACTACTCAACCTATCGTAACACCTTTTGACGAACCTAGCTGCTCTACGCTGCACACTGTCTAGTTCTCTCATCAAACCTAATTCATTAGGATCCCATACACTGGCTGCATACTCAAGGTGGGGCCTAACTAGTGAAAAGTAGCATCGCTCTTTTGTCTTCTCATCACATTTCCCAAGTACTCTTTTTATAAATCCTAGCTTTCTCTTCGCTCGGCCGCATATTTCCCTTATGTGTCTTCCCCACGATAAATCTTTAGTGATTGTTACACCTAAATATCTTACGGTTTCAACGTTTTCGATCTTCGTGTTATTAATTCTATAGGATCGCTCTATCGAATTATTCCTCCTCCAAAAATTGATAGCTACACACTTTTTAAGGTTGAGTTCTAACTGCCATTTGTCGCACCACTCTTCAATTGCATCTAAATCCTTGCTAAGTGATTTCATGTCCTCTTCGTTTGATATACCCCTGTACACCACCGCATCGTCTGCAAAAAGTCTAAGGTTACTACTAACTACGGTACCCAAATCGTTTATGTATAAAAGAAATAGAAGCGGACCTACTACGCTACCCTGGGGAACTCCCGATGTGACTTCGATTGTGTCCGACATGATACCATCTATGACAACCCTCTGCTCTCGCCCACTTAAGAATTCTTTTACCCAACATACAACGTCTTTATTTATACCAAAACTCTCTAACTTCAAGATTAATTTGTCATGAGGAACTTTATCGAAAGCCTTTTTAAAATCTAAAAATATCGCATCAACTTCAGTACTGCTTTCGCCGTGGACTAAAATATCGTGTACGAATAAAGCTAATTGTGTCTCGCAAGATCTACCTTTCCGGAACCCATGCTGGCTGTTTATGAGTAATCCCTGACTATCCAAATGCCCCATGATCGAACTGACTACATCTACATCTACATCTACACGATACCCTGCAAGCCACCGCGAGGGTGTGTGGCAGGGGGTGAAGGTCACCAAGCATTCACTACTAGCATGCAAGCAAGCAACTAAAGGGTCTCATGCAACTAGATTGTTAGTATCTATAGTATTTGAGGGGTTAATACATGCATCATGCACTACAGAATACTCTAAAATATTTCCCCTACCTATCCCTTTCCTATGCTGCCTATTCTGTTCTCTTATAGTACGGGGGAAAAATGCCATTTTGAATCTATCTGTACGACAATCTATCTCTCTAATCTTATTTATCTGGTCGAATCTAGCATAATACGCTGGTGTTTTCAATATGTGGCTAACATCTTCAGTAAAGCTATCCGATTGAAATTTCTGCAATAGATTAAATCTGAACTTTAATCTACGCTCTGATAATGATTCCCACCCTAATTCTTGTATTAATTCTGATACACTACTCAACCTATCGTAACACCTTTTGACGAACCTAGCTGCTCTACGCTGCACACTGTCTAGTTCTCTCATCAAACCTAATTCATTAGGATCCCATACACTGGCTGCATACTCAAGGTGGGGCCTAACTAGTGAAAAGTAGCATCGCTCTTTTGTCTTCTCATCACATTTCCCAAGTACTCTTTTTATAAATCCTAGCTTTCTCTTCGCTCGGCCGCATATTTCCCTTATGTGTCTTCCCCACGATAAATCTTTAGTGATTGTTACACCTAAATATCTTACGGTTTCAACGTTTTCGATCTTCGTGTTATTAATTCTATAGGATCGCTCTATCGAATTATTCCTCCTCCAAAAATTGATAGCTACACACTTTTTAAGGTTGAGTTCTAACTGCCATTTGTCGCACCACTCTTGAATTGCATCTAAATCCTTGCTAAGTGATTTCATGTCCTCTTCGTTTGATATACCCCTGTACACCACCGCATCGTCTGCAAAAAGTCTAAGGTTACTACTAACTACGGTACCCAAATCGTTTATGTATAAAAGAAATAGAAGCGGACCTACTACGCTACCCTGGGGAACTCCCGATGTGACTTCGATTGTGTCCGACATGATACCATCTATGACAACCCTCTGCTCTCGCCCACTTAAGAATTCTTTTACCCAACATACAACGTCTTTATTTATACCAAAACTCTCTAACTTCAAGATTAATTTGTCATGAGGAACTTTATCGAAAGCCTTTTTAAAATCTAAAAATATCACATCAACTTCAGTACTGCTTTCGCCGTGGACTAAAATATCGTGTACGAATAAAGCTAATTGTGTCTCGCAAGATCTACCTTTCCGGAACCCATGCTGGCTGTTTATGAGTAATCCCTGACTATCCAAATGCCCCATGATCGAACTGACTACTATGTGCTCAAATATCTTACAAGAGATTGACGTGAGTGAAATGGGTCTGTAGTTACTAGGTTCTTCCCTATCACCGCTTTTAAATATAGGTGTAATGTTAGCTACTTTCCAATCCTTGGGTACTGTGTGGTTCTTTAGTGTTGTATTGAATATTATTTCTAGATAGGGGGCTATTTCAGAAGCTAATGTTTTATAAACTCTGGAAGGAATTTGATCGGGACCTGGTGCTTTGTTTTTACTTATGCTTTTTAACTGCTGCTCTATTCCGCGACATGAAATGTTTATTTCGGGCATTTTCTCACTGAAAGTGTTCGGCGGTGGTTCCACTGCGTTTTGTGACGATGAGTTGAATACACTTTGGAAGAAGGTGTTTAAAGTGTTGGCTTTTTCTACACTGCTGGTGACTCTGATTCCTTTATCATTTTTAAGTGTGTGCACTGTGGACTTATTTCCCTGAAGCTCTCTCACATATGACCAAAACGCTTTAGGATTGCTATCTAAATATTCTCCTAACATCTTGCTCTTGAAATGTGATAACGCTTGCCGACATGATTTCCTTGCTAATGCTCTCGATTTTTTATAGTTTTGAACTAGCTCATTTTTTTCCTCTACCGATAGACCCCGTCTGGCATTTTTCATCTTAGCGTGGCATACCCTTTGTCGCTTTAGTGATTTCCTAACCTCCGCGTTATACCACCTTGGCTCTGTATTATCACTAATATATTTACTTGGTATGTATTTATGAACTGCGTTACGGGTGACCTCAAGAAATTCTCTCCACGAATCCTCTGTATTTAATCCTTTGCTTTGTTCGCTGAATACATTAAACGCTTCCCTTAATTCCTCTTTCATACCGTCGTAATTTGCCTTGCCAAATAAGTACACCCTCCTCCTTGGTTTATAATGTCTTTCAACGCCTACAATAAATTTCGCATGCACTATTTTATGGTCACTAATTCCTGTGTCTGTAACTGTATTTAGAACTCTCTCGGGTATATTTGTTGCTAATAAGTCTAGAATGTTGTTTCCCCTGGTCGGCTCTGTTACTAGCTGTTGTAGAGAATGTGTCGTAAAGGTGTTCAACAGTGATTCGCAATGTTCCTTATCCTTACCTCCTGCAATGAAACTACACGTATTCCAGTCTATCGAGGGGAGATTGAAATCTCCGCCTACTATTATTCCTCTATCATTCTTCCCAGAAAGTAATGTGCGTATCTCTGACTCTAGCTCTATTATAGAATTGACGTCTGCGTCCGGTGGCCTGTAATATGCACCTACATATATCTTTTTTGCGTTACTACTTTTACTTTTAACGGAACACCAAATACTTTCTACATTTCGCTCTGAAATAAGTTCTCTTCTACTGACATACGGGTCCTTCACAGCTATGAAAACTCCTCCTCCGTTTCTGCTTACTCTATCCTTTCTGTATACTGTAAAACACTTCGGAAATACTTCATGATCTGATATGTCCTTCGAAAGCCAGCTTTCTGTACCTACGATTATATCTGCATTAGTACTCTTAATGAGGTGGTGAAATTCTGCTACTTTATTTCTTATACTACGACAATTCACTACTATCACTGAAATTTTTTCTTCCAATCTGTTTCTCTCTTGGTGCTCCTTTCCAACTAAAATTTTCCTCGATAATTTTTTGACGGACAAACTATTTGGTCTACCTCTTACCTTTGATGAATTATCATGTTCGTTCTCTCCATGTGTTTTTCTCTGACCTTCTAAAACTACTCTGCATGTTCTGTCAAATTCTTGCACGATTTTTCCCCCGCGGATTGACCTGCACTCTGGGCTACCACCTGAGCTAAACCCTACGTGTATGCTCCAGTATCCTACTCGCTACCTTAGACGATGCCTCGTCCGTGTAGTGGACACCCGAGCGATTCAGGGGCACCCGACACGTTTCCAGCTCCGGCCCGAGGTCCAAAAACTCAGCTCCCTCGCTCCCACAGACTTCACGGAGTCTCCGGTTTATGCCTAAAACTCGGCTCCAAACCATCGACCCCCGATCCGTCCTAGGTACCAAGCTACATATAGTCAGCCTCATATCGATACCCAGACCTCCACGAACACGGTGGAACTCGGTGCATAGATCCCTTACGGAATCCATTACATCCTCGGACCCCCGTTTCGCGGCGTCGTTAGTGCCGACATGGGCGACTACGTGCAGCTTGGAGCAGTTAGTGGCACTGACCGTTGCTTTCAACGCCTTCGTCACCTGGGGCACCGTACCTCCTGGTATACACCAGGAACGTACCCGTTCTTCGTCACCTTTCCCTCGGGATTCACCACCTCCTTCCCGACGGGCCCTGGCACGCATCGAGTCCGCTACTCGGCGGACATTGGAGCTACCTATCACTAATACTCCCTCCCTTCCCTCCCGACTCCCAGTCGGCGAAGTCTCCCGAGGCGGAGCGTTCGATGCGCCGACCTCCGCCAGCCCATCGAACCTATTACTAACGGGGAAAGGCTCAGCCTCTGCCTCTGCATTTCCCCGTTTGTGTAGTGTGACCCCACGACTCCTCCTACGGACCACTTCCCACTCTCCCCCGGATTCGGAGGTAGGCTCCGCTAGAGGCTCGGGTGTGCGGGGAACGTCCTCAACCCTCCAACCCACGCCAGTGTAAGGGCTCGCCCCCGCACCAACGCGTGCGGAAGGCCTTGGCCGACCCCCACTCCCCCTCGACCGTTCCAACGTAGTCACCAGCCGTTTCACGAGAGAGCGAAGACTATCCACCGTCTTCTCGAGCTCATCGACTCGAGCCCGCAAGGGCTCGCTATCGGGTGAGTCACGGAAGAGGTTGACAATTGACCTAATGGGAGTCATCCTAATCTAACTCTAACTATCTCTCTCCCTTAGACTCGCAGCGGAGCTATCTGGTAAAAGAATCTACTATTTACTACACACTATTAAATAACTAACAAGGCTCTTGAAGAAACGAGCAAGCAAGCAAATACAGACCACAGATTATCACCAGAAAACAATTAACCCAAAGGGGACAGGGACTAGGAGTAAACTACACAGGTAGAAAAACTACACGGGTGAGTGGTTGCAAGGGTAGCGCTCGGTAGGGAGTCGCGATGGGAGGTGGGTCACGGTTGACCTTGGTTAGGCTGGGGTTTGGGAATGGAACCACGGGGGGGGGGGGGAGCTCTGGAATGTATACGAGAGGAATGTAGGCTGTAGGATGCGCAAGACCAGCGATTACGAAGAGATGAAGCAAAAAGTGTCAACAGTAAAGCTAAAGTAAATGTATTAAAAATCTACTACTAAAAGAAGCAACGAAAAAGACGAGCTAAATTAAGCACTAATCTAGGAAATATAAATATATCTAAAAAAAAAAAACACTATTACCGAATTATTTCAATGACAATAAGCGATTTAAAAAAACTGTATAATCTACTAGGTTAAAAAATAAGTTACGCAAACTGCAGAGATAGTATAAACTATAAATGTATAAATAAAACTTTATGTGTATAAAGCTAAAGTAAATGTATTAAATATCTACTACTAAAGGAGCAACGAAAAAGACGAACTAGATTAAGCACTAGTCAAGGAAATATAAATATATCTATAAAAAAAAAAAACTATCACCAACTAACTTCAATAACAATAAGCGATAAAAAAATCAACTATATGAATCTACTAGGTTAAAATAAGTTACGCAAACTACAGAGTTAGTATAAACTATATATGTATAAATAAAATTTATGTGTATAAAGCTAAAGTAAATGTATTAAATATCTACTACTAAAAATCAACGAAAGACGAACTAGATTAAGCACTAGTCAAGGAAATATAAATATGTCTAAAAAAAACTATTATCAACTAAGTTCAATAACAATCAGCGATAAAAAAGATCAACTATATGAATCTACTAGGTTAAAATAAGTTACGCAAACTACAGAGTTACTATAAACTGTATATGAATAATAACACAAGTGCAAATTACACCTTACACGTTAGGATGGATTATACGGTTCTACACAGGACTATGAATAAATAACAATAAGATAATATTAAATTAGAAATTCACTTGTAGGAGAACAAGTCTATATATATCACGGAGATTAAACAGCGGTACGGAAGCACGGATATTATGAAACAATAACTAATGCAGTGTAGCTATAACGAATAAAGTTAAATTAAAGCCGAGTGAAGTCTAGAAATATATTGTTAACAATAGATTGTAATGAACGGTTCTATAACTGAGAAATACTTAGAAAAACAGAACTATGGTGATGATAAAATATAAATAAGAAACGTAAATACGCTAACTATGGAATAGCCACAACGATGTTAAACAATAGTGGAAGATTTGTATTTATCTCAGTATATAAAAGTAATAAAGATACTGGTTTAGTTCTACTTATCGCTATCGGCACACACTCTCGGCAGACGCTCGCGGGATGGCAGGGACTACAGCCACAGCAGGCACAGAAAACTCACACACTAACACACTCACTTACTAACTAACTAAACACTCACTACTAAATACACCACTACACTATGAAATAGGGGATAGCCTAGGACGACACAATTTTAGAGCTAAAACTACGGACCCAGCTAGGCAACGTTAAAGCTGCTACTGGCGACCAGGTAAAAAAGTGAAAGTCACAACTCAAGACGGGAGCTCTCACCACGCGACCGTCCTCTGCGAGTGCAGGTAGAAGAATGTACTACTATGTGCTCAAATATCTTACAAGAGATTGACGTGAGTGAAATGGGTCTGTAGTTACTAGGTTCTTCCCTATCACCGCTTTTAAATATAGGTGTAATGTTAGCTACTTTCCAATCCTTGGGTACTGTGTGGTTCTTTAGTGTTTTATTGAATATTATTTCTAGATAGGGGGCTATTTCAGAAGCTAATGTTTTATATAATCTGGAAGGAATTTGATCGGGACCTGGTGCTTTGTTTTTACTTATGCTTTTTAACTGCTGCTCTATTCCGCGACATGAAATGTTTATTTCGGGCATTTGCTCACTGAAAGTGTTCGGCGGTGGTTCCACTGCGTTTTGTGACGATGAGTTGAATACACTTTGGAAGAAGGTGTTTAAAGTGTTGGCTTTTTCTACACTGCTGGTGACTCTGATTCCTTTATCATTTTTAAGTGTGTGCACTGTGGACTTATTTCCCTGAAGCTCTCTCACATATGACCAAAACGCTTTAGGATTGCTATCTAAATATTCTCCTAACATCTTGCTCTTGAAATGTGATAACGCTTGCCGACATGATTTCCTTGCTAATGCTCTCGATTTTTTATAGTTTTGAACTAGCTCATTTTTTTCCTCTACCGATAGACCCCGTCTGGCATTTTTCATCTTAGCGTGGCATACCCTTTGTCGCTTTAGTGATTTCCTAACCTCCGCGTTATACCACCTTGGCTCTGTATTATCACTAATATATTTACTTGGTATGTATTTATGAACTGCGTTACGGGTGACCTCAAGAAATTCTCTCCACGAATCCTCTGTATTTAATCCTTTGCTTTGTTCGCTGAATACATTAAACGCTTCCCTTAATTCCTCTTTCATACCGTCGTAATTTGCCTTGCCAAATAAGTACACCCTCCTCCTTGGTTTATAATGTCTTTCAACGCCTACAATAAATTTCGCATGCACTATTTTATGGTCACTAATTCCTGTGTCTGTAACTGTATTTAGAACTCTCTCGGGTATATTTGTTGCTAATAAGTCTAGAATGTTGTTACCCCTGGTCGGCTCTGTTACTAGCTGTTGTAGAGAATGTGTCGTAAAGGTGTTCAACAGTGATTCGCAATGTTCCTTATCCTTACCTCCTGCAATGAAACTACACGTATTCCAGTCTATCGAGGGGAGATTGAAATCTCCGCCTACTATTATTCCTCTATCATTCTTCCCAGAAAGTAATGTGCGTATCTCTGACTCTAGCTCTATTATAGAATTGACGTCTGCGTCCGGTGGCCTGTAATATGCACCTACATATATCTTTTTTGCGTTACTACTTTTACTTTTAACGGAACACCAAATACTTTCTACATTTCGCTCTGAAATAAGTTCTCTTCTACTGACATACGGGTCCTTCACAGCTATGAAAACTCCTCCTCCGTTTCTGCTTACTCTATCCTTTCTGTATACTGTAAAACACTTCGGAAATACTTCATGATCTGATATGTCCTTCGAAAGCCAGCTTTCTGTACCTACGATTATATCTGCATTAGTACTCTTAATGAGGTGGTGAAATTCTGCTACTTTATTTCTTATACTACGACAATTCACTACTATCACTGAAATTTTTTCTTCCAATCTGTTTCTCTCTTGGTGCTCCTTTCCAACTAAAATTTTCCTCGATAATTTTTTGACGGACAAACTATTTGGTCTACCTCTTACCTTTGATGAATTATCATGTTCGTTCTCTCCATGTGTTTTTCTCTGACCTTCTAAAACTACTCTGCATGTTCTGTCAAATTCTTGCACGATTTTTTCCCCGCGGATTGACCTGCACTCTGGGCTACCACCTGAGCTAAACCCTACGTGTATGCTCCAGTATCCTACTCGCTACCTTAGACGATGCCTCGTCCGTGTAGTGGACACCCGAGCGATTCAGGGGCACCCGACACGTTTCCAGCTCCGGCCCGAGGTCCAAAAACTCAGCTCCCTCGCTCCCACAGACTTCACGGAGTCTCCGGTTTATGCCTAAAACTCGGCTCCAAACCATCGACCCCCGATCCGTCCTAGGTACCAAGCTACATATAGTCAGCCTCATATCGATACCCAGACCTCCACGAACACGGTGGAACTCGGTGCATAGATCCCTTACGGAATCCATTACATCCTCGGACCCCCGTTTCGCGGCGTCGTTAGTGCCGACATGGGCGACTACGTGCAGCTTGGAGCAGTTAGTGGCACTGACCGTTGCTTTCAACGCCTTCGTCACCTGGGGCACCGTACCTCCTGGTATACACCAGGAACGTACCCGTTCTTCGTCACCTTTCCCTCGGGATTCACCACCTCCTTCCCGACGGGCCCTGGCACGCATCGAGTCCGCTACTCGGCGGACATTGGAGCTACCTATCACTAATACTCCCTCCCTTCCCTCCCGACTCCCAGTCGGCGAAGTCTCCGGAGGCG
This sequence comes from Platycnemis pennipes, assembly GCA_933228895.1. Lineage (NCBI taxonomy): Eukaryota > Metazoa > Arthropoda > Insecta > Odonata > Platycnemididae > Platycnemis > Platycnemis pennipes. The sequence continues at coordinate 10,320,310 of OW121852.1, forward strand.
GAGCGTTCGATGCGCCGACCTCCGCCAGCCCATCGAACCTATTACTAACGGGGAAAGGCTCAGCCTCTGCCTCTGCATTTCCCCGTTTGTGTAGTGTGACCCCACGACTCCTCCTACGGACCACTTCCCACTCTCCCCCGGATTCGGAGGTAGGCTCGGGTGTGCGGGGAACGTCCTCAACCCTCCAACCCACGCCAGTGTAAGGGCTCGCCCCCGCACCAACGCGTGCGGAAGGCCTTGGCCGACCCCCACTCCCCCTCGACCGTTCCAACGTAGTCACCAGCCGTTTCACGAGAGAGCGAAGACTATCCACCGTCTTCTCGAGCTCATCGACTCGAGCCCGCAAGGGCTCGCTATCGGGTGAGTCACGGAAGAGGTTGACAATTGACCTAATGGGAGTCATCCTAATCTAACTCTAACTATCTCTCTCCCTTAGACTCGCAGCGGAGCTATCTGGTAAAAGAATCTACTATTTACTACACACTAATAAATAACTAACAAGGCTCTTGAAGAAACGAGCAAGCAAGCAAATACAGACCACAGATTATCACCAGAAAACAATTAACCCAAAGGGGACAGGGACTAGGAGTAAACTACACAGGTAGAAAAACTACACGGGTGAGTGGTTGCAAGGGTAGCGCTCGGTAGGGAGTCGCGATGGGAGGTGGGTCACGGTTGACCTTGGTTAGGCTGAGGTTTGGGAAGGGAACCACGGGGGGGGGGGGGGGGGGGAGCTCTGGAATGTATACGAGAGGAATGTAGGCTGTAGGATGCGCAAGACCAGCGATTACGAAGAGATGAAGCAAAAAGTGTCAACAGTAAAGCTAAAGTAAATGTATTAAAAATCTACTACTAAAAGAAGCAACGAAAAAGACGAGCTAAATTAAGCACTAATCTAGGAAATATAAATATATCTATAAAAAAAACACTATTACCGAATTATTTCAATGACAATAAGCGATTAAAAAAAACTGTATAATCTACTAGGTTAAAAAATATGTTACGCAGACTGCAGAGATAGTATAAACTATAAATGTATAAATAAAACTTTATGTGTATAAGACTAAAGTAAATGTATTAAATATCTACTACTAAAGGAGCAACGAAAAAGACGAACTAGATTAAGCACTAGTCAAGGAAATATAAATATATCTAAAAAAACTATCACCAACTAACTTCAATAACAATAAGCGATAAAAAAATCAACTATATGAATCTACTAGGTTAAAATAAGTTACGCAAACTACAGAGTTAGTATAAACTATATATGTATAAATAAAATTTATGTGTATAAAGCTAAAGTAAATGTATTAAATATCTACTACTAAAAATCAACGAAAGACGAACTAGATTAAGCACTAGTCAAGGAAATATAAATATGTCTAAAAAAAACTATTATCAACTAAGTTCAATAACAATAAGCGATAAAAAAGATCAACTATATGAATCTACTAGGTTAAAATAAGTTACGCAAACTACAGAGTTATTATAAACTGTATATGAATAATAACACAAGTGCAAATTACACCTTACACGTTAGGATGGATTATACGGTTCTACACAGGACTATGAATAAATAACAATAAGATAATATTAAATTAGAAATTCACTTGTAGGAGAACAAGTCTATATATATCACGGAGATTAAACAGCGGTACGGAAGCACGGATATTATGAAACAATAACTAATGCAGTGTAGCTATAAGGAATAAAGTTAAATTAAAGCCGAGTGAAGTCTAGAAATATATTGTTAACAATAGATTATAATGAACGGTTCTATAACTGAGAAATACTTAGAAAAACAAAACTATGGTGATGATAAAATATAAATAAGAAACGTAAATACGCTAACTATGGAATAGCCACAACGATGTTAAACAATAGTGGAAGATTTGTATTTATCTCAGTATATAAAAGTAATAAAGATACTGGTTTAGTTCTACTTATCGCTATCGGCACACACTCTCGGCAGACGCTCGCGGGATGGCAGGGACTACAGCCACAGCAGGCACAGAAAACTCACACACTAACACACTCACTTACTAACTAACTAAACACTCACTACTAAATACACCACTACACTATGAAATAGGGGATAGCCTAGGACGACACAATTTTAGAGCTAAAACTACGGACCCAGCTAGGCAACGTTAAAGCTGCTACTGGCGACCAGGTAAAAAAGTGAAAGTCACAACTCAAGACGGGAGCTCTCACCACGCGACCTTCCTCTGCGAGTGCAGGTAGAAGAAATGTTACCCCAGGAAAGATCATTTGTCAGTCTTATTCCAAGATATTTAATGGATTCCACGTTTGTTAATTCATTATTACTTATTTTGTAAGTGGTAGGAGGAGAGCTATTCTTTTTCCAAAAATTCATTACAAGACATTTCTTAAAGTTTAATTCTAACTGCCATGTATCACACCAAGTTTCAATTGCTTGTAGGTCAATATTTAAATATTCTTTATCGTTCGGGCATAGAATTTCCCTGTACACTACTGCGTCATCGGCAAATAGACGAAGCTTATTTTTTTACCACCTTTTGGATATCATTAATATACAAAAGGAATAGGAGTGGACCTATCACACTACCTTGTGGGACACCCGAAGTGACTTTAATTGCCGGTGAGGAAACACCGTCCAAAACAACCCTTTGAACCCGATCATGCAGAAAATCATTAATCCATGATATAATGTTACTGTCTAACCCATAAGATTTTAACTTCAAAATTAGTTTCAAAATTAGTTTTAGATACTAACAATCTAGTTGCATGAGACCCTTTAGTTGCTTGCTTGCATGCTAGTAGTGAATGCTTGGTGACCTTCACCCCCTGCCACACACCCTCGCGGTGGCTTGCAGGGTATCGTGTAGATGTAGATGTAGATGTAGATCATAAAGTTAGAGAAATTGATTGCCGAACTGACCGATTCAAAATGTCCTTTTTCCCTCGCACAATAAGAGATACGAATAACGGTAAATATGTCCTATCGGAGAGTAGCAATGAATAGCATTGGTAGCTGCATGTTGGTATGAGTACTTAAAGCTAACCCTACTAACAGAATGTTTTTGCATGTTTTCTTTGCAATTTCTATCTTTTTTAAATAGTGTAGTTCTGACTACTATATTAATACTATTCCTTTTTTATGCATGATATGTAGTGCATGTTTGGTGAGCAATCACCCCCTGCCACACACCCTTGTGGTGGCTTGCAGGGTATTATGTAGATGTAGATGTAGATGTAGAAGTTGTTTACGGTTGACTTCAAACTTTCCATTGTCGTGTATGTCACCCTATATACGACCGTGGTCACCCTTGTGGTTTGTTTGGAATCTGTTGTATTTCAATGTGTTTTTGTTTTGCTTTAGAAAATTGGAAAGTTAGATGATAGCTATTGCCACTGACGATATAGTAATCGCAGTTTCCGAATGCAGCAAAGGTTTTTATTGTCCCGTTACAAGCGATGTTAAATCAAGTGTCGTGAATGACTTTGTCCCGTGACAGGAGACTCCTGCAATTCCTCCGATTTGTCTTAATTTCAATGTAAATACGGCAATTGTACGTGTAATGTTTCTTGTAGCCACTGCTGTTAGTGCATCCGGAAGTGATTTGAGGAAAAAATGAATGACTGAGAGATCTATTAAAGCAATTAGATAATTAGTTCAACAACTGTTTGAGTTTTCTACTCGTGCCGACATCTTCGGAATATACTAGATGGTAATTTAATGTGTAAAATGTAACCTTATCAGGCGAACCTTTCGCGTTTCATTTTCTAGCTTGTTTCTTCGCCTTTTTTTTTCTTTTCACGTATACTCCGAACTTATCTGCCATAAATGTTTTCGTACTCTGCGATGTACCTTATACGTCATCATGACGATAAAGAAAAGCCAGAGCCAGTAGGTGAGAAGGTAATTCAAATATGTTGGGCATAAAATGAATATCTATCACAAGGTGTTGTTTTCGGAATTTTAATTTGGGCTAGAGGTATTGGAGTGCTTAAATATCCATTCTTGTCAGCGATGGATTTTTCCCTTTTCATGCGTCATTCCCTTACCTCACAGTGCCACAGACCTTTTTAGGGCTCAACACCTTTTTTTTACATCTACATTTACATAATACCCTGCAAGCCACCATAAAGGGGTGTGGCAGGGGGCGAATTCTCACCAAACATGTATTATATGTGTTGCATAAAAAGGTATTAGTATTTATATACTGTTTTAAACTACATTATTAAAAAATAGATAAAAATAGCTAAGCAAACATGTAAAAACATGTTGTTAGGTGCGTTAGCTTCAAGTCCTTATACTAACATGCAGCTACCTATGCTATCCATTGCTACACTCGTACTGGATACATTTACCGTTATTCATATCTCTAATTGTACGAGGGAAAATGGAAAATTGAATCTGTCAGTTCGGAAATCAATTTCTCTAATTTCGTGATTTTGATCCAGTATGCCATAGTAAGTTGGGGTTCGCAAAATATTTTTAACGTCATCACTGAAAATACGGTCTTGTAATTTGTTTAAAAGTTTAAGTCTAAATTTCAACCTACGATCTAACAGTGATTCCCAATTTAATTAATTCAATAGACTGGTTACGCTAATATAATTATCGTGCAGTTATTTTAAATACAGTCCAAGAAACTTAAGGTTTAGGACATATTCTTAGGAAGTGGCCGTAAACAGCGTGGAAGTTTATGCGTACGTGAAGGCCTATCTTTGCCATGGCATATCCCTACTCATATATTTACGAGGTAATTGTTGGTTTCTCCAAACTTCGTAAGATTGTGTAAGATTTTGGTGTTTGACGGAGAGATTCATATCGGAGTGAGTGGAAGGAAGGGTTGAAGTGCATTCTTTCTCTAACTGCATGTTGTTTGTCATTCGATGAGCACGTTAATCCCTATTCCTTTCATGTGCTTCCCGCATCACGGAGAAGAGCGATGCCTGGGTCAACTTATTCGTGCTCCCTTCCTGCTCACTGAATCTGGTCCCAGTGACCTTGAGTGGCATCCGTATGATAGGACAGGTCAAGCGAGCGATCGCTTTCTGCGTCACTCAAAAGCGGACTGCGCTCGCTTTAAGCCGAGCGAGCGTCCGGAATGGAATGAAAGCCCTTCGGCAACAATTGAGCAGCGCAAACAGAAGAGTTGTGTTAGTCGTCGCTCTACTTACTATCATTCCGCCCTCTCCACGTCAGCAATCGATGGTCAAACTAGAAACATCTGAGAAGTACTTGTGGCAGGTAATCAATAGCGGTATTCACGATCCGAGGGTGCGCTCGGAAGTTCTTCTGTGACACATCAAAGTCATATCGGGAGTTCATCAGGCTAGCGTAGTAGGTCGGCATCAATTTATTTTATACATAAACGATTTGGGTATCGTACATCTACATCTACATAATACCCTTCAAGCCACCATAAAGGTGTGTTGGCAGGGGATGAACTCTCACCAAACATGCGCTACATATCATGCATAAAAAAGGATTAGTAATTATATACTGTTCTAAACATACTAAATAAAATAAAAATAGCAAAGCATACATGCAAAAACATGCTGTTAGTTGGGTTAGTTTTATGATCGGGTGCAAAGGGTTGTTATGGACGGTGTTACCTCACCGGCAATTAAAGTCACTTCGGGTGTCCCACAAGGTAGTGCGATAGGTCCACTCCTATTCCTATCGTACATAAATGAAATCCATAAGGTGGTTAAAAGTAAGCTTCGTCTATTTGCCGATTACGCAGTAGTATACAAGGAAATTCTATGCCCAAACGATAAAGAATATTTAAATATTGATCTACAAGCAATTGAAACTTGGTGTGATACATGGCAGTTAGAAATAAACTTTAAAAAATGTTTTGTAATGAATTTTTGGAAAAAGAATAGCTCTCCTCCTAGTACTCACAAAATAAGTAATAATGAATAAACAACCGTGGAATCCATTAAATATCTTGGAATAAGACTGACACATGATCTTTCCTGGGGTAAACACATTCGTGAAATAATGGGTCAAGCGAATCGTAAACTGGGATTCATCAAAAGAGTATTGGGTAAATGTAACGATCATGTACGAGAAATCAGCTACTTTTCCCTTGTAAGACATCTTTTTTGGAATATGCTGCCAGTGTATGGGATCCCTACGAAATCGGTCTAAATAACGAACTTGAACGTGTGCAGCGAAGATTGGCAAGATTTGTAAAGGGACGGTATGATAACCTTACTAGCGTAACCAGTCTAGTAAATGGATTAAATTGGGAATCATTGTCAGATCGCAGGTTGAAATTAAGACTTAATCTCTTAAACAAATTCCTAGACCACATTTTCAGTGATGATGTTAAAAATATTTTGCGGACCCCAACTTGCTATGGTAGACTGGACCACAATCACAAAATTACATAAATAGATTGCCGAACTGACAGATTTAAAATGTCCTTTTTTCCTCGTACTATTAGGGATATGAATAACGGTAAATGTATCCAGTACGAGTGTAGCAATGGATAACATTGGTAGCTGCATGTTGGAATAAGGACTTAAAGCTAACCCAACTAACAGCATGTTTTTGCATGTATGCTTTGCTATTTTAATTTTTAATTACAAATTTCATGCATGATATGTAGTGCATGTTTGGTGAGAGTTCACCCCCTGCCACGCACCTTTATGGTGGCTCGCAGGGTATTATGTAGCTGTAGATGTATGTCCTTATACCAACATGCAGCTACCAATGTTATCCATTGCTATACTCGTACTTGTATCTCTCCAGCTTGGTAACTCTTTGAAGGTCGTGGGTTCGTATCATGTATCAGGCATGGTAGTTTCATCTATGCCAAGTGTTAAGAGCGTTCACTGTATGATATAAGCGTAGAAGATCTTTTCAGGATGTAATGAAGCCTGTTATTCTTAAAAATTGTATTTTTATAATTTCTTTTTTATGGGATTCACCCTAGAAAAAAACACCCGCTTCTGCCGTCGGAGAAATTAAAATTCAAATGTACTACTAAATTTGAGTGATGGTATTTCCTGTTGTTATTCCATATCTCTCGTGCAGAGATAATAGCCGTTTGCTTCAGTAATGCTCTTCACCTTTCCGATATCTTTCAGCCGACGGAATAGGACGGAAGGATCTGCCTTCCTTCTCTTGCAATGTGCAGACAATCCAAGGGAGAAGTTAAATCTTGAGTGCGAACAGCACACTCCCTTAAAGTCTGACGCGTTATGTGGAACAGCATTTTGTAATAACTGAAGACTAATATTGTACTGTCTATGTCGTCAACTACGTGCAACTCGTGTTTCAGCAGTCACGCAAAGTGTGTGCATTAATTACAACTGTAGCAGAAAACTCGTGACTGATCTGCGTGCAGATTACCTGCTGTTTTTTTTTAACTTACACGCCGAAGTGGGCGTGGAACCAAATATATATTAGGAGGATTGTGTTAGGAAAAAGGGCCTTCGTCTACAGGTGTGATTTATGGTTGGGACCCCTGGTAAAAATGTCAAGAAAAGGTTAGTGTGGAGTTAGTTGTGGAGCGTTGATCTTTGTGCAGTTGCGTCACCAAGTCCTTCGTGAAAGAGAATCAGATTAGACTGGAATGTGGGCGTGAATAGGAGGAGGTGGATGGAGGGGGAAGGAGGCGAAGGAGAAGTCATGGAGGGGATAGTACTTATTGTTGCGGGAAAGAAAGAGTGATCCGGGGGGGGGGGGGGGGGTGTAATGGAGCTATGAAGGAAGTAACGGACGGAAGATTGCTATCATATGGTTCATCAAAAGAGTATTGGGTATACCTGACGATCATGTACGAGAAATCAGCTACTTTTTCCTTGTTAGACCTCATTTGGAATATGTTGCCAGTGTATGGGATCCCCACGAAATCGGTCTAAATAATGAACTTGAGAGTGTGCAGCGAAGATCGGCAAGATTTGTAAAGGGACGATACGATAACCTTATTAGCGTAACCAGTCTATTGAATGAATTAAATTGGGAATCATTGTCAGATCGCAGGTTGAAAATCAGACTTAATCTCTTAAACAAATTCCAAGATTATATTTTCAGTGATGACGTTAAAAACATTTTGCGAATCCAAACTTACTATGGTAGACTGGACCATAATCATAAAATTAGAGAAATTGATTGCCGAACTGACAGATTCAAAATGTCCTTTTTTCCTCGTACTATTAGGGACATGAATAACGGTAAGTGTGACCCATACGAGAGATCAGGCAGATGCATGTTGGTGTAAGGACGTGAAGGTAACCCAACTAACAGCACGTTTTTGCATGCGTAGATTGCTATTTTTATCATTTTAAATATTGCAGTCTAGACTAATATATTAATACCAATCCTTTTAAATGCATGATATGTAATGCATGTTTGATGAGAATTCACCCCCTGCCACACACCTTTGTTGTGGCTTTCAGGGTATTATGTAGATGTAGTTGTAACCCGCAACGTTCAATTTCTTCAGGTTATACTCCGGATGAATTAAGAAAATTCTTAGATGAGAGTGTATTCTTTTAAATTAGGCTCTCCGTACTTGGATGTACTTATTTATTACGTCCGGGATGAGTGCTCCATCATTAATTTGAATTTGAGATGAGAGGTTGATCACTGTGCCACGGTCCACTCATCTCATCGTGAGAGGAGGTCATCTTGGGTGGGCTTCCCATGGACCAAAGGTCATGACCCATTCAGCTATTTCCAGAATTTGGATACCATCTTTCGAAAATTAAAAGGCCCAAAATGCCTGGATTCATGGGTTGTTGATAGAGCGTGACAAAACTGTTTGTTGCCTGCGGTCTCGTAACATCCTGTGGAGGGGGCTTCTTTTCTTGTTTCCCTTCATTTTCCCGCTGAACCCTCACCGTGGGGGTCAGCGATCTTAGTCTGAGGGAACTAGCGTCGGTAGTGCCTCTCCTTGGTATCGCAGGCTTAATATTCTTATCGCACTGTAGACGCCCCCAGAATGAGGATTGGCACTCATCAAAAACTTCACGAACGCGACGGAAATCCTCGTGAATAATAATGCTAAGCAATTTATTGCTAGTCGCGGAAGCCTTAAAAGTAATTTCGGTGTCTCAATTCAAGCGTACATCTACACCTACGTAATACTTTGCGAGCCACCACGAGGATGTGTGGCAGGGGGTGAAGATCACCAAACATGCACTATTGACATGCAACTAGGATATTTAATGGAGACATGCCAGTTAAAAGGGTCACAGGCAGCTAGATGGTTAATATCTACGAAATAAGAAAGGGTTTCTTGGTTGTTATTACATGCATCATAAACTACAGACTACTCTTGACTATATTTCACCTACGCATCCCTTTGCTACGCTGCCTATTGTTCTCTCTTATAGTACGAGGGAAAAAATACATTTTAAGTCTATCGGTACGACAATCTATCTCTCTAATCTTGTTAATCTAATCAAACCTAGCATAATACGCAGGGGTTCTTAATATATATCCAACATTTTCTGTAAACAAATGGGTTGGAAAATAACTTCAGAAGTTTAGCCTAAATTTTAACCTGCTTTCTGATAGTAATTCCCATCCTTGTTCATCTAAGCGTAAGATGGTTTCAGTCCGTAATTTCTACTTTATATTCATTTCGGCAAAGATTACTTGTCAGAGTTGAAGGTAAGCCATAATATTCATCTACATCTACATCTACACGATACCCTGCAAGCCACCGCGAGGGTGTGTGGCAGGGGGTGAAGGTCACCAAGCATTCACTACTAGCATGCAAGCAAGCAACTAAAGGGTCTCATGCAACTAGATTGTTAGTATCTATAGTATTTGAGGGGTTAATACATGCATCATGCACTACAGAATACTCTAAAATATTTCCCCTACCTATCCCTTTCCTATGCTGCCTATTCTGTTCTCTTATAGTACGGGGGAAAAATGCCATTTTGAATCTATCTGTACGACAATCTATCTCTCTAATCTTATTTATCTGGTCGAATCTAGCATAATACGCTGGTGTTTTCAATATGTGCCTAACATCTTCAGTAAAGCTATCCGATTGAAATTTCTGCAATAGATTAAATCTGAACTTTAATCTACGCTCTGATAATGATTCCCACCCTAATTCTTGTATTAATTCTGATACACTACTCAACCTATCGTAACACCTTTTGACGAACCTAGCTGCTCTACGCTGCACACTGTCTAGTTCTCTCATCAAACCTAATTCATTAGGATCCCATACACTGGCTGCATACTCAAGGTGGGGCCTAACTAGTGAAAAGTAGCATCGCTCTTTTGTCTTCTCATCACATTTCCCAAGTACTCTTTTTATAAATCCTAGCTTTCTCTTCGCTCGGCCGCATATTTCCCTTATGTGTCTTCCCCACGATAAATCTTTAGTGATTGTTACACCTAAATATCTTACGGTTTCAACGTTTTCGATCTTCGTGTTATTAATTCTATAGGATCGCTCTATCGAATTATTCCTCCTCCAAAAATTGATAGCTACACACTTTTTAAGGTTGAGTTCTAACTGCCATTTGTCGCACCACTCTTCAATTGCATCTAAATCCTTGCTAAGTGATTTCATGTCCTCTTCGTTTGATATACCCCTGTACACCACCGCATCGTCTGCAAAAAGTCTAAGGTTACTACTAACTACGGTACCCAAATCGTTTATGTATAAAAGAAATAGAAGCGGACCTACTACGCTACCCTGGGGAACTCCCGATGTGACTTCGATTGTGTCCGACATGATACCATCTATGACAACCCTCTGCTCTCGCCCACTTAAGAATTCTTTTACCCAACATACAACGTCTTTATTTATACCAAAACTCTCTAACTTCAATATTAATTTGTCATGAGGAACTTTATCGAAAGCCTTTTTAAAATCTAAAAATATCGCATCAACTTCAGTACTGCTTTCGCCGTGGACTAAAATATCGTGTACGAATAAAGCTAATTGTGTCTCGCAAGATCTACCTTTCCGGAACCCATGCTGGCTGTTTATGAGTAATCCCTGACTATCCAAATGCCCCATGATCGAACTGACTACTATGTGCTCAAATATCTTACAAGAGATTGACGTGAGTGAAATGGGTCTGTAGTTACTAGGTTAATATTGATGATCTATTCATAAGGAAACCGTGTTTTGAAAGCTCTGAGGGATTTAGAAAGGGAAATGCTATAGGCATAGAATGATATGGCTGACATAAACTTAGGAATGCCTCAGAAATGGCCTTGTAAAATTCCTTTGTTGATCCAAGTCCAAGAACTGATGTCTTTGTATCCGTCTTTATTGAGTCTCACTCATAATGCCGAGAAAACAGATTCTATCCGTGGATGTAATCTGGACATTGAAATTTCCTTTTTGGTTTCGGAAGATATTCTGGTACTCATCGGCAAGTTTTTCACATCGGCACTTCGACCGCAGAAGGAATCGGCATTCACTGAACTGTTTACTACGGCAATATCTGGCGCCTGTGATGTAGTACGGCGCATATTATCTACCATCGTATTGGAGCGCAAATTTTCGTGACCTCTTTGAATATGCAATTCTTGTGAAAAAAGATGTCACATCAACCCAGCGATGTTACTTTTTGCTATTTAGGCCCCACCTTGAGTATGCAGCCTGAGTATGGGATCCGAATGAATTAGGTTTGATCAGAGAACTAGACAGTGTGCAGCGTAGAGCAGCTAGGTTCGTTAAAAGGTGTTACGATAGGTTGAGTAGTGATTCAGAATGAATACAAGAATTAGGGTGGTAATCATTATCCGAGCGTAGGTTAAAGTACAGATTAAATCTATTAGAGAAATTTCAATCGGATAGCTTTACTGCAGATGTTAGGTACATATTAAAAAAACAGCGTATTATTCTAGATTCGACCAGATAAATAAGATTAGAGAGATAGATTGTCGTACCGATAGATTCAAAATGGCATTTTTCCCCCGTACTATAAGAGAACAGCTATTCTGGGGAAATATTATAGAGTATTCTGTAGTGCATGATACATGTATTAATCCCTTAAATACTATATATACTAACAATCTAGTTGCATGAGACATTATAGTTGCTTGTTTGCCTGGTAGTGGTGCATGCTTGGTGATCTTCACCCACTGCCACACACACTCTCGGTGGCTTGCAGGGTTTCGTGTAGATGTAGATGGACCCATTTTCGTAAAATGTTACGTCACCGAATCACTTAATACTATTAGGAAAACGGTCAGTTAAGAAAAAGTATGTTATAGTTATCAACAATATTATTTTCAGTCGATCTTTTTGTTGTTTTTCTTGTCTTTGTTGTGTGTTTGCATATCATGAGGAAAGGTTTTTTGTGCTGACTGTTGAATCGCAACTGCGGTGACACTCTTTTAAGTGTTGCATCCCCTGATTTCACCTCTTTTCCAAAGCATATCAGCTTCAGCCGATTGCTCCAGCAATTGAGTCGCTTTCCCTGCCAGAGTTAAAAAGTTATTATTTCACATCTGTTTAATCAGTGATGCACAAAAAACAATGGCATTACGCGCGTGCTTCGAATAGATTCCTCAATTAGATAAAATATTTTAAATAAATAAATTAGTTTTACATCTTCCACTCCGGCCTTTCTTCTTCCGTTGGATGAGGTAAATGCATTCCATTATCCCTCTCATTTTACAGTTTTCCTTTTTTTGTAAAATAAATCTATTTGTTCCTCCCTCGTTCCCTTGGGCAGAATGTGGATATGCCTTTCTTTCTCGGTTCCCCTCGACGCTGCAAGATGGCTCCATCCCAGCTGGCTGTTGGAGGCATCTATATCTACGACATACCTTGCAAGCCACCCGAGGGTGTGTGGCAGGGGGTGCATCCACACCAGTAACAATGACACAACAAACAAAAATGAACAACACAAAACAAACACCACACCTTTAAAAGTAATTAGGGAAAAAAAGAAAAAACTACCAAATCCCAAACATGTACGACACACCCACGAATACCATTCATGACTTGAAAACCTACACCAATGTAATAGATACTCATGCTTGCAAAAAAAGCAATGCATGCTAGTCACACCTTGATTTGAACATGCAGGAAATAAAAAAATACTATGGACCTACTCTGAATATTACCGATTTACGCGATGTTTAACTTTCTGATCTCGAATCGTACGCGGAAAAAATGACATTTCAAACCTGTCCGTCCTACAATCAATCTATCTCTTTAATTTTATTAGAATTATCGAGCCTACCATAATAAGTCGGATTCAGCAATATATGATTAACGTCAATAATGAAATGTCCCTCCTTAAATTTTCCCAGAAGATTAAGTCTATAATTCAGCCTACGTTGTGGCAGCGATTCCCGTCCCAATTTGGCTAATATACCAGATACACTGATTTCCCTATCGTAACACCCTTTTACATATCTCGCTGCTCTTCGTTGTACTCGATCTAATTCGTAAACTAAGCCTGCTTCATAAGGGTCCCATATACTCGCAGAATATTCTAAGTGTGGTCTAACAATTGAAAAGTAGCAACGTTCCTTCACCCTCTCCTCACTTTTCCCTAATATTCTTTTAATAAACCCCAACTTTCTATTTGCTTGACTGCATATTTCCCTGATATGTTTCCCCCATGATAGATCCTGAGTAAGTGTTACACCTAAGTACTTAACTGATTCCACGTTTACTAATTCTGTACCTTGAATCATTTAGATTCTTTCTATCGAGTTTTTTTCTTTTCCAAAAGTTTACTGTCACGCACTTTTTTATGTTAATTTCTAGTTTCCATTTATCGCACCACGCCTGAGTTGCTACGAGGTCTTTTTCTAACGATGCCTTGTCTCCCGGACTACTAATTTCTCTATACACTACTGCATCATCTGCGAAAAGCCGTATTCTACTGTTGACTACAACATTGCCGAGGTCATTGATATATAAAAGCAATAAAAGTGGGCCGATCACACTTCCCTGGGAAACACCTGATGTGACACTAACTATATTGGACATGATACCGTCTATAGTAACTCTCTGTTCGCGGCCAACTAAGAATTGATTAATCCAGCATACTACGTGTTTATCTATACCGTAAATTTCTAGCTTTAGGAGCAATCTGTCATGAGGTACTCTATCAAATGCTTTTTTAAAATCGAGGAATATCGCATCAACCAAACAATTATATAGCATCCACTGGAAGGGTATTTTCATTAGAAGCTGGAATATCGTCAGAATATAGTGCAACTTGAGTTTCACGGGATCTGCTCTTTCGGAAGCCATGCAGAACATTGGTCATGTTCAGTTCTCATAGTGTCCTCCCTGGATGGAAGGCGCTTGGCATCTTAGAGCGGCCTTCGTTGGCACCTCCTCCCATGGCCTCCCGTCCGTCACCTTCCCTTCGCCTCGCATAACGGAATAGCATTCGTAATATCTAGCACTTAACGGAACTCATCTCCGGCGCTCCTATCTGTCCTCCCGAACTTGTTCTCCGACCTGGAATCTCAGCCTCTCTGCCGTCGAGGGTCCCAATATTCCGTCCAAATCGAATAATTGCCGGCCTCCTACACTATGAACGTTTCGCTCGGAATGAGGAAGGAGGGTTGGAGAGTGCATTTTGCAGAATACCTCTGGCAATAGACGGACTGGACTCCGGATAGAGACCTTTTCTACATCTACATCTACACGATACCTTGCAAGCCACCGCGAGGGTGTGTGGCAGGGGATGAAGATCACCAAGCATGCACTACTAACATGCAAACAAGCAACTATACGGTCTCATGCAACTAGATTGTTAGTATCTATAGTATTTAAGGGGTTAATACATGCATCATGTACTACAGACTACTCTAAAATATTTCACCTACCTATCCCTTTCCTATGCTGCCTATTCTGTTCTCTTATAGTGCGGGGGAAAAATGCCATTTTGAATCTATCAGTACAACAATCTATCTCTATAATCTTATTTATCTGGTCGAATGTAGCATAATACGCTGGTTTTTTTAATATGTGCCTAGCATCTTCAGTAAAGTTATCCAATTGAAATTTCTCTAATAGATTCAGTCTGTACTTTAACCTACACTCTGATAATGATTCCCACCCTAATTCTTTTATTGAGTAGTGCTGAGCTATTGTTCAAAGGTACCGGTTCAAACCCGGGTGATGCCTCTTCGAACACGTCCAGATAATCGCAAGTTGAGTGATTTTCTGTGTATCAGATGTTTCTGAGGAACCGCAGCGAAAGGAACTGGTTCCTGATGCGTTGATGTTCCTCTGCGTAGGGTTTGGTTAACTCCACCCTCATGGGTAAGCAAAATGAACTTTCTGCTTGATATCTGTTCTTTTCGATGGAATGTAGTATCCAAATCAGGTTATTTCGAACTTCTTCGGGCCCCATTACCAAAGGAAGTCGTCATTTCCCTTGTTAGACCTCATTTGGAATATGCTGCCAGTGTATGGGATCCCTACGAAATCGGTCTAAGTAATGAACTTGAACGTGTGCAGCGAAGATCGGCAAGATTTGTAAAGGGACGATACGATAATTATATTAGCGTAACCAGTCTATTAAATGAATTGAAATGGGAATCATTGTCAGATCGCAGGTTGAAATTTAGACTTAATCTCTTCCACAAATTCCAAGGCAATATTTTCAGTGATGATGTTAAAAATATTTTACGAACCCCAACTTACTATGGCAGACTGGACCATAATCATAAAGTTAGAGAAATTGATTGCCGAACTGACCGATTCAAAATGTCCTTTTTCCCTCGCACAATAAGAGATACGAATAACGGTAAATATGTCCTATCGGAGAGTAGCAATGAATAGCATTGGTAGCTGCATGTTGGTATGAGTACTTAAAGCTAACCCTACTAACAGAATGTTTTTGCATGTTTGCTTTGCAATTTCTATCATTTTTAAATAGTGTAGTTCTGACTACTATATTAATACTATTCCTTTTTTATGCATGATATGTAGTGCATGTTTGGTGAGAAATCACCCCCTGCCACACACCCTTGTGGTGGCTTGCAGGGTATTATGTAGATGTAGATGTAGATGTTATTAGAGGCTATCATTCCCGAAGTAAAGGCTGGGAGTATTTGCCGGGCGAGGTCTCATATGACAAAGTAATCAGTTTTTACTTCACTAAGGGTCATATTTATGCTTTGCAATTCAATTGATCGAGTATATTTCTTTTTCACCCTGCTGAATTGAACCATAACTGCAATAGATAAAGTGCTGAAATCTACTTGGCGTGAAATTAAGGTATATCCAATTTTCCCTCAGCTCGATGAACGCATAGAAACATATTGCTACATTTCCTAAAATACCATGTATTGCTCCGAAAATTGGTCATTCTTAAGTCAAGCATTTCCGTATGTTTTGAGTAAATTCAATTAAGACAAGGCATCTGTTACCCTGGTTTATTTCAGTGATATCGACGACAGAATACGACGTATTTTCAGTCCTGTCGTAAATCATAAGCATGGTATGAATTTGGTCCCAATATAAATGGTCTTAACGCCCGGTTTAAGCGATAGACCTCGGATTTCATGCGAATCCCGTGATATCCGTGATACACATAAAATAATGGGTCAAGTGAATCGTAAACTGGGATTCATCAAAAGAGTAGGTACTGGGTAAATGTGACGATCATGTACGAGAAATCAGTTACTTTTTCCTTGTTAGACCTCATTTGGATAATGCTGCCAGTGCATGGGATCCCTACGAAATCGGTCTAAATAACGAACTTGAACGTGTGCAGCGAAGATCGGCAAGATTTGTAACGGGACGGTACGATAACCTTATTAGCGTAACCAGTCTAATAAATTAATTAAATTGGGAATCATTGTCAGATCGCAGGTTGAAATTTAGACTTAATCTCCTCAATAAATTGCAAGATAATATTTTCAATGACGACGCTAAAAATATTTTGCGAACCCCTACTTCTATGGTGGGCTGAACCATAATAACAAAATTAGAAAAATTGATGGCCGAACTGACAGATTCAAAATGTCCTTTCATCCTCGTACAATTAGGGATATGAATAGCAATAAATATGTCCAAGAGTGATTGAATCCATAGCATTTGTAGCTGCATATTGGTGTAAGGACTTGATGCTAACACATTTAACAGCATGTTTTTGCATGTTTGCTTTGCTCTTTTTATCTTTTATTACATAGTGAAGTTTAGAACAGTATATAAATTCTAATCCTTTTTTATGCATGATGTGTAGTGCAAGTTTGGTGAGAATTCACCCCGTTCCACACACCTTTATGGTAGC
Organism: Platycnemis pennipes; assembly: GCA_933228895.1. NCBI lineage: Eukaryota > Metazoa > Arthropoda > Insecta > Odonata > Platycnemididae > Platycnemis > Platycnemis pennipes. The sequence continues at coordinate 10,337,524 of OW121852.1, forward strand.
TTGCTGGGTATTATGCTGATGTAGATATCGAATTTCTTTGGGGAAAGTCGGTGTGGAAGGAGCCTTGTTATGGTGCCCATTTGCGCCACGTTAGAACATGCTGATTGGGTTAGAAAGCTTACGCTCTATTTGAGACGTGCTCAGTCAATAGCCGACTTTAAATCCGGGCTGATAACCGCCGGCATACCACGGATGGGCGGGGCGCGACTTTGGAAAAGATTAGAAAGAGAAAATGGCTTTTGTTTTTCGGGACCCGCTCTCCTCTTAAATCCTCACGAGGTTTTCGGAGCTGAAGGCTCCGATAGGAGAGAGCCGCATTCTCATCATCGGCCAAAAATCCTGAGATTGTTTCCACGCAGCTCCCCACTCAATTCTCCTTCCTGATGACTTACCTCAGAGTAAGACTGACACATGATCTTTCCTGGTGTAAACACATTCGTGAAATAATGGGTCAAGCGAATCCTAAACTGGGATTCATCAAAAGAGTATTGGCAAAATGAAACGATCATGTACGAGAAATCAGCTACTTTTCCCTTGTAAGACCTCATTTGGAATATGCTGCCAGTGTATAGGATCCCTACGAAATCGGTCTAAATAACGAACTTGAACGTGTGCAGCGAAGATCGGCAAGATTTGTAAAGGGACGGTATGATAACCTTATAAGCGTAACCAGACTATTACATGAATTAAATTGGGAATCATTTTCAGATCGCAGGTTTAAATTTAGACTTAATCTCGTAAATATATTCCAAGATAATATTTTCAGTGATGACGTTAAACATTTTTTGCCAACCCAAACCTACTATGGTAGACTGGACCATAATCAGAAAATTAGAGAAATTGATAGCCGAACTGACAGATTCAAAATGTCTTTTTTTCCTCGTACAATTAGGGGTATGAATACCGGTAAATATGTCCAATACGAGTGATTGAATCCATAGCATAGGCAGTTGCATGTTGTTGTAAGGACTTGAAGGTAACCCAACTGACAGCACGTTTTTGAATGCGTAGTTTGCCATTTTTATCTTTTTAAATATTGCAGTTTAGACTACTATATTAATACTAATCCTTTTTTATGCATGATATGTAGTGCATGTTTGGTGAGAATTCACCCCCTGCCACACACCTTTGAGGTGGATTGCAGGGTATTATGTTGATGTAGAAGTAATCTCTTCATAATTTCTCATTCTTCTCTTTCACATCATTCATCGCTAGTTATATACACCTCATGCGAGGCCTTTCCAATCTTCCTGATCACTTGTCCTTCGACAAATGTCTTCATCAGGTCATCATGTCTCATGATATGGCATAAAAGACTGCAATTTGTAAGATTTTGGGAAATTTTCCTTCGACTGTGTGGAATGAGGTCTCACGTTGAGCGGGCGGTAATCGCTAGGCCGTAGAGTTTTACTATTTAATCCTTTAAGCCTGAGAAAATCTTCACCGCAACCAACGCCATTCCCGCTACGCTCTCATGTTTATAGATATAGATGCAATTTCCGACCAATTTCGGTTGTTCGTAGTCGTGGCTTGCATTCTACTAGGGCTGTTCTGTTTCAATGCCGGCTAGTGGTGGATATGTTTGATTTAAAACAGCAAGAGGAACGTGCGTACATATGAATACCTAAACAACCACCGGGACGATGTCATTTTTAGACTATAACCGTTTTGGTGCGTTACATCTTCGTGTCCTCGAGTCATCATCATGGGGAAACAATCCTAGGATTGGTTTGACGCAGCCCTCCAATCGATTCTTCTAACGACCATCCTCTTCATATTAACGTAGTTGCTCTATTTCACGTCCTTTACGACCTGTTATATATAACTCATACGAGGCCTGCCTTTTCCATTCTTCCTGTTCACTTTTCCCTCGACGATAGTCTTCATCAGGCCATCGTGTCTTAAGATGTGGCCGATTAAGTTGCCTCGTCTTCTTTTTATAGTTTTCAGCAGACTTCTCTTTTCTCCCACTCTTCTTAGGACTTCTTCATTTGTCATTCGGTCTATCCATTTTATCTTCATCATTTTTCGATAGCACCATATTTCGAATGCTTCCACCCTTTTCTTCTCCTCTGCTGTCATCGTCCATGCCTCACTGCCGTAAAGAAACATGCTCCAGATGAATTGCTTCCTTACTTCCAAGCTTGTATTTACAGCTGTAAGTAGATTCTTCTTTTGATAGAATGCCTTCTTTGCTTGGGCTATTGTACTCACTATTTCTTTCTTGCTTCGTCCATCGTTGGTTACTCTGCTTCCCAGGTAACAGAACTCTTTCACCTCATCAAGTTTTTGTATTCCTAGTTTGACATTGGTTTTGGCCTCTTCTTTCTTGCTGCACACCAATATCTTAGTCTTCTCCTTATTTATCTTCACCTGATATCTGGCCATAGTCCTTTCCATGGTTGTTAGCATCTTATTCAGCTCCTTCTCTGTCTCTGCTATGAGTGCTATGTCATCAGCGAATCGTAGCATACTGATTGTTTCTCCATGGATGTTCACTCCAGAACACTTCTAGTGTCCTCGAATACCAAGTTAAATATGGAAGGACTTGGTTATAGCTTTTTCGGTCTGGGGACAGAAAGGAGAGAAATCTTGCTCGGGCAGTAACTTCAGCTGACTCTCAAAAGGTGGCAAGTGGTTCACTCCCATCTGACAGACTTGAAGTGCCCTGCAAACAGGACTGAAGTAGGTAGGTACTTTAAAGAATTTGTCCGGAAACATTCGTTCGCCGATGAAGTTGGATCCCGGGCTCCGAGGTTCCGGAAGTCACCAGCTTCCTACTCACAGCACACAATCCCAAACCTTGTTCTTTTAGTTTAACTGCCGTAATACTACTGGGTACAGTGAGGTTGTGTTTTTTTTTTGAACTGGAGATGTCAGTCTTTAGGTTACCTTACAATCATTTTTTGAAGCATGAATTAACTGTTCGGCATTGTTTATTCTGTATCATAGCGACCACGGAAATGGGACTTCCGTTCATGCCGTGTATTCCATTTCAATATTTCGCCCTCTTTCTTCGCCTGAGATAAGAAGAAGTGAGACAGGGCCCGCATCTGTTTTCCGCACCGCGTTTCCTCCGATAAGCAAGTGGATGAAGGTGCAGAGAATGCGGGAGGGCCAAAGACCAGCGGAACTGAAAAATTAAAAAAAAAACACATTTTAAATCTTGTGGCCTATGCGAGGGACAAATTTCAGGACTTAAGCCTCCGTTGTCACTAAAACCGTACCTTGTACTACGTATCGTACTAACCGTAACTGACAATATAGCTCACGATTCCAAGTTATCAAAGGAAAATACTGCAATGGGGGCGTTTATTCGGAACCGAAATCGCAATTTTGTACACGAAATCGTTAGATGGAAACGAAAAATGAATTTTAGCGAAAAAATTAATCTTCTAACCCGAGTCATTCACTCATAAATCAAAAATTAAAACAAGTAAAAGGTGACGCCCACCGAAAAAGCTGCTGTCATACCATTGACGTCATTTTCCTCCCGTCCTTGACTGCTCTTATGGGAATGGAAGGGAGTGGAGTTCTCGGAAGGTCTGCTCGCACAGATGCTGTCGAAATCGCTCCCATTGGCCGAGTCAGCTGTGTCCCCCCCTTTGCGATAAGGCGAAGTAGCTTCGCGGGCTCAGTTGTGATTGGACGAAGTCGATATACGTCAGAGGTTGATCCACGATCACTTTTCCGAGAGTGTTAAAAACATCAGTTTTTCGCCGTTTATAACTTGGGAAATAACTGACGGATCAAAAAACGAAAAGAATAAGGGTCTTATCATTTTACAAACTCTATCAGTTCGGCAATAAAAAAATATGGTAAACGACCCCATTAAACTCTGATCTTGTTGCGTCCTATTATTTCATTCCTTCACAGTATGCACTCCGTTTTTTTGAAGAATGACTTGAACAATTTTTTCTCTGCTTTGAAACTTTAAGAGATGCTCCAATCGGTGTAATAAGCCTAAGAGTACCACAATATCAAAAGTTTAGGAATGAAAAAACCTTATACTTTTATGCTTAGTTGCTTATCGTGCATGTTTAATATAAGAAAAATTTTTGTCTTAATGTCGTCCATCAAATGGTTGCTTTGGTGCGATCACATTTATTACGTGATTGTCGTTGCGTTGCATTTACATCTACACGATACCCTGCAAGCCACCGCGAGGGTGTGTGGCAGGGGGTGAATATCACCAAGCATGCACTACCGACATGCAAACATGCAACAATAGGGTCTCATGTAACTAGACTGTTAGTATATTTAGTATTTGAGGGATTAATACATGCATCATGCACTACAGACTACTCTAAAATTTTCCCCTACCTAGGTATCCCGTTGCTATGCTGCCTATTCTGTTCTCTTATAGCACGGGGGAAAATGCCATTTTGAATCTATCAGTACGACAATCTATCTCTCTATTAAGTATTTATCTGGTCGAATCTAGCATAATACGATGGTGTTTTCAATATGTGCCTAGCATCTTCAGTAAAGCTATCCGATTGAAATTTCTCTAATAGATTCAATCTGTGCTTTAGTCTACGCTCTGATAATGATTCCCACCAATGATTCCTGTATTAATTCTGAAAAGCTACTCAACCTATCGAAACACCTTTTAACGAACCTAGCTGCTCTACGCTGCACGCTGTCTATTTCTCTGATCAAACCTATTTCATTCGGATCCCATACACTGGCTGAACACTCAAGGTGGGTCCTAACTAGTGAAAAATAACATCGCTCTTTTGTCTTCTCATTACATATCCCGAAGTTTCTTATTTTTGCAGCGAATAGTACCTACACATATTATTCTTGACCACCCTAAATGAATTATTACGTCGCATTATACTGTTGGATACATACATCGGGCTGTCTGTTAATTAACACTCTTCGTATCATTCGAATAAATGGTTTCACGAGGAAGTGGTGGCATTGCTAATATAACTGTGGTTTATGGCATTGATTGAAATGCTCTCGGATCAAGCATTCTACAATTCGTGCTGCCCTGGTTCTCATCCGTCTTCGTGGGCTCGCTCCGTGGGCGAGAATGACGCCGTTGCTATGCCGGCCCCCCCTCCTCTGAGCACCGTGGGACAATTGCACTCGAGTGTCGCATGCGCGGTGTCAGATTACTTTCAACGCTCTGCTTGCTCCAGTGGAGGAAAGGCCGACTCTGTCTCTCCTTGTCTCTCCTTTCACCAATATCTTCTTTGGTCACCGTCATCATCGGTCAACAATCCTAAGATTGAATAAAACTCTCATCTTTCCAACCTGGTGGTATTCCATAGTCAAGAAATTTAAAATTTGTGTTACTTTAGTAAAAGTTTGGGAAGACAAAAAACGCGTCGGGAATTGTATAAAATTATAATATTAAGAGACTAAGTACACATTTTGTTTCACTCGTTAATATTTCGTATTGAAGTGTAATTTAAGTTTAAGTCGCCGACTGGGACTCGGGAGGGAAGGGAGGGAGTATTACTGATAGGTAGCTCCAATGTCCGCCGGGTAGCGGACTCGATGCGTGCCAGGGCCCGTCGAGAAGGAGGTGGTGAATCCCGAGGGAAAGGTGACGAAGAACGGGTACGCTCCTGGTGTATACCAGGAGGTACGGTGCCCCAGGTGACGAAGGCGTTGAAAGCAACGGTCAGTGCCACTAACTGCTCCAAGCTGCACGTAGTCGCCCATGTCGGCACTAACGACGCCGCGAAACGGGGGTCCGAGGATGTAATGGATTCCGTAAGGGATCTATGCACCGAGTTCCACCGTGTTCGTGGAGGTCTGGGTATCGATATGAGGCTTACTATATGTAGCTTGGTACCTAGGACGGATCGGGGGTCGATGGTTTGGAGCCGAGTTTTAGGCATAAACCGGAGACTCCGTGAAGTCTGTGGGAGCGAGGGAGCTGAGTTTTTGGACCTCGGGCCGGAGCTGGAAACGTGTCGAGTGCCCCTGAATCGCTCGGGTGTCCACTACACGGAAGAGGCATCGTCTAGGGTAGCGCGTAGGATACTGGAGCATACACGTAGGGTTTAGCTCAGGTGGTAGCCCAGAGTGCAGGTCAATCCGCGGGGGAAAAATCGTGGAAGAATTTGACAGAAATTGCAGCGTAGATTTAGAAGGTCAGAAAAAAACAGATAAAAAAGACGAACATGATAAATCAACAAAGGTAATAGGTAGATCAAATAGTGGGTCCGTTAAAAAATTATCGAGGAACATTTTAGTAGGAAAAGAGCAGCAAGAGAGAAACAGATTGAGAGAAAGAATTTCAGTGATAGTAGTGAATTGTCGTAGTTTAAGAAATAAAGTAGCTGAATTTCACAACCTCATAAAAAGTACTGATGCAGATATAATCGTAGGTACGGAAAGCTGGCTTTCGAAGGACATATCAGATTATGAAGTATTTCCGAAGTGTTTTACCGTATATAGAAAGGATAGAGTAAGCAGAAACGGAGGAGGAGTATTTATAGCTGTGAAGGACCCGTATGTCAGTAGAAGAGAACTTATTTCAGAGCGAAATGTAGAAAGTATTTGGTGTTCCGTTAAAAGTAAAAGTAGTAACACAAAAAAGATATATGTAGGTGCATATTACAGGCTACCGGACGCAGACGTCAACTCTATAATGGAACTAGAGTCAGAGATAGCCACATTACTTTCTCCGCACGAGGATAGAGAAATAATAGTAGGCGGAGATTTCAATCTCCCTTCGATAGATTGGAATACGTGTAGTTTCATAACAGGAGGTAAGGAAAAGGAACATTGCGAATCACTGTTAAACACCTTTACGTCACATTCTTTACAACAGTTAGTAACAGAACCGACCGGAGGAAACAACATTCTAGACCTATTAGCTACAAATATACCCGAAAGAGTTCTAAATACAGTTACAGACACAGGAATTAGTGATCGTAAAATTGTGCATGCGAAATTTATTGTAGGCGTTGACAGACATTATAAACCAAGGAGGAGGGTATACTTATTTGGCAAGGCTAATTACGACGGTATGAAAGAGGAATTAAGGGAAGCGTTTAATGTATTTAGCGAACAAAGCAAAGGATTAAACACAGAGGATTCGTGGAGAGAATTTCTTGAGGTCACCCGTAATGCAGTTCATAAATATATACCAAGTAAATATATTACTTTGGAAGAAGGTGTTTAAAGTGTTGGCTTTTTCTACACTGCTGGTGACTCTGTTTCCTTTATTATATTTAAGTGTGTGCACTGTGGACTTATTTCACTTTAAACACCTTCTTCCAAAGTGTATTCAACTCATCGTCACAAAACGCAGTGGAACCACCGCCGAACACTTTCAGTGAGCAAATGCCCGAAATAAACATTTCATGTCGCGGAATAGAGCAGCAGTTAAAAAGCATAAGTAAAAACAAATCACCAGGTCCCGATCAAATTCCTTCCAGAGTATATAAAACACTAGCTTCTGAAATAGCCCCCTATCTAGAAATAATATTTAATAAAACACTAAGGAACCACACAGTACCCAAGGATTGGAAAGTAGCTAACATTACACCTATATTTAAAAGCGGTGATAGGGAAGAACCCAGTAACTACAGATCCATTTCACTCACGTCAATCTCTTGTAAGATATTTGAGCACATAGTAGTCAGCTCGATCATGGGGCATTTGGATAGTCAGGGATTACTCATAAACAGCCAGCATGGGTTCCGGAAAGGTAGATCTTGCGAGACACAATTAGCTTTATTCGTACACGATATTTTAGTCCACGGTGAAAGCAGTACTGAAGTTGATGCGATATTTTTAGATTTTAAAAAGGCTTTCGATAAAGTTCCTCATGACCAATTAATCTTGAAGTTAGAGAGTTTTGGTATAAATAAAGACGTTGTATGTTGGGTAAAAGAATTCTTAAGTGGGCGAGAGCAGAGGGTTGTCATAGATGGTATCATGTCGGACACAATCGAAGTCACATCGGGAGTCCCCCAGGGTAGCGTAGTAGGTCCGCTTCTATTTCTTTTATACATAAACGATTTGGGTACCGTAGTTAGTAGTAAGCTTAGACTTTTTGCAGACGATGCGGTAGTGTATAGGGGTATATCTAAAGAAGAAGACAGAGAATCGCTTAGCAAGGATTTAGATGCAATTCAAGAGTGGTGAGACAAATGGCAGTTAGAACTCAATCTTAAAAAGTGTGTAGCTATCAATTTTTGGAGGAGGAATAATTCGATAGAGCGATCCTATAGAATTAATAACACGAAGATTGAAAACGTTGGAACCGTAAAAACTTTAGGGGTAACAATCACTAAAGATTTATCGTGGGGTAGACACATCCGGGAAATATGCGGCCGAGCGAAGAGAAAGCTAGGATTTATAAAAAGAGTACTTGGGAAATGTGATGAGTAGACAAAAGAGCGATGCTACTTTTCACTAGTTAGGCCGCACCTTGAGTATGCAGCCAGTGTATGGGATCCTAATGAATTAGGTTTGATGAGAGAACTAGACAGTGTGCAGCGTAGAGCAGCTAGGTTCGTCAAAAGGTGTTACGATAGGTTGAGTAGTGTTTCAGAATTAATAAAAGAATTAGGGTGGGAATCATTATCAGAGCGTAGGTTAAAGTTCAGATTAAATCTATTAGAGAAATTTCAATCGGATAGCTTTACTTAAGATGTTAGGCGCATATTAAAAACACCAGCGTATTATGCTAGATTCGACCAGATAAATAAGATTAGAGAGATAGATTGTCGTACAGATATATTCAAAATGTCATTTTTCCCCCGTACTATAAGAGAACAGAATAGGCAGCATAGGAGAGGGATAGGTAGGGGAAATATTCTAGAGTTTTATGTAGTGCATGATGCATGTATTAACCCCTCAAATACTATAGATACTAACAATCTAGTTGCATGAGACAATATAGTTGCTAGTTTTCATGTTAGTAGTGCATGCCTGGTGATCTTTCCCCCCCTGCCACACCCTCGCGGTGGCTTGCAGGGTATCGTATAGATGTAGATGTTTAAGGTAAATGATTTGACATAGCTCTCATAGGAGAGACAGAGAAGGATCTGAACAAGATGCTAACAACCATGGAAAGGACAATGATCATACATTAACTGAAGATAAATAAGAAGAAGAGTAAGATATTGGTGTGTAGCAAGAAGGAAGAGGCCTGAACCAATGTCAAACTAGGAAAACAAAAACTTGAAGAGGTGAGAGGGTTCTGTTACCTAGGAAGCCGAATAAGCAACGATGGACGAAGCAAGAAAGAAATAGTGAGTAGAATAGCCCAGGCAAAGAGGGAAATCTATCATAAGAAGAATCTACTTACAGCTGGAAATACAAGCGTAGAAGCCGTAGAAGTAAGTAAACAGTTTATCAGGACTTATATCTGGAGCATGTTTCTTTACGGCAGTGAATCATGGACGATGACAGCAGCGGAGAAGAAAAGGGTGGAAGCATTCGAAATGTGGTGCAACAGAAGAATGATGAAGATTAAATGGATCGACCGAGTAAGTAACGAGGAAATGCTAAGAAGAGTGGGAGAAAAGAGAAGTCTGCTGAAAATTCTAAAAAGAAGAAGGGACAACTTAATCGGTCATATCTTGAGACATGATGGTCTGATGAAGACTATCGTCGAGGGAAAAGTGAATGAGAAGATTGGATAAGGCAGGCCTCGTCTGAGATACATGGAACAGGTAGTGAAGGATGTAGAAGAGAAGAATTACGTCACAATGAAAAGGTTGGCCGATAGAAGATTCCAGTGGAAAGCTGCGTCAAACCAATCCTAGGATTGCAAGATATTCCACAGAGAAAAAATCATTCGCCTAGACCGGGACTCGAACCCGGACCCCCTGATTTCTGGCCAGGTGCTCTACCAATTGCGCTACCAAGTCGTCCTCTTTCCCTGTGGAAATTCTAGAGGCTTTAAAGGAGCTAGATGTTGCCGGACTGCTGGACATATCAATATCACAAAGCAGCCGAAGTCGTGCGCATGGCGCCACCGTCCACGAGGTTAAAGCCGACTTCAAACACTGAGGTGCTTACTTTTTTAACAATTTCAAAGCTCAAGAGCTAGGCGGGAAAACTTTAACGGAGTTACCCGCTGAGATTCACGAATGCAAGATATTCCACAGAGAAAAAATCATTCGCCTTGACCGGGACTAACTTCTCTAAAAAGAAGAAACTTGTCACGTCTTCTTTTTAGAGAAGTTAGCCCCGGCCATATCTTGAGACACGATGGCCTGATGAAGACTGTCGTCGAGGGAAAAGTAAACGGGAAGATTGGAAAAAGCAGGCCTCGTATGAAATAAATTATGTCATAGATGGTATCATGTTGGACACAAAGTCACATCGGGATTCCCCGGATATCTTGCATTCGTGCATCTCAGCGGGTAACTCCGTTAAAGTTTTCGCGGCTAGCTCGCGAGCTTTGAATTTAATCCTAGGATTGTTGACCAATGATGATGGTAATTGATTCCCGTTTCTTCCAAGTGCCGTAATGTATTTTTTCGGCCTACTTGTTTCTTGTCGATAGACCATGTTAATATCTTGTTCATTTTTTCCTCTGCTTTTTATTTTTCCTGCTCTAAACGGGATGCTGTATATCATTTATGACGAGAGTCGGATGGAAGTGTCTTTTTTTAAATCGAATTCACAAGCGACTCGATAGCTGCAAATTTTGTCGTGTTGAGAACGCAAGGCGGGGAAGTCGTTTGGGAGTCTGGGAGGCTTTCACTCCGGCTTTTCATGCGACGCGAAACCGGCGATATAATTCAAACGCGCGTACGCATGTGAGGTGAAAAATCTCCAGGAACTTTCTCGCGCGATCCTCCACCCCTCTCTGTTTAGAAGAAAAATCATGTTGTGCGGATTCGTCGTTCATTTGTCTCATTACTTTCGCCGTCCGTCCACCGGAGCGCTCTCTCTCTCTCTCTCGACTCTGCGCCCAGAGAGGGCTTTCCTTCAACATTAAAACATTGCCTCCTTATGAATGCGCCTTTCATTTTTTGGGCCCTTCCTTGGGACCCTCCTTCGCACGCACTTGCCGTCAATCATCGTGAGCGGCCGAGGAGAGTGATTCCTCAGAAGAAATTCGAAAAGAGAAAGCATTCTATATTCCTCGGCGCGGTCGAATTAATGACTGGAGGGCGCCTCGACCCGTTTGCGAGAGTCGATCGCGATTCATATTTCGGCCACGCATGGACTGTGGCGCTAATGGGGTGGAACCTGTTGATATTTTCATTTTAATGACTGCTTACGTGGGCTGCTTGTGCATCCAGATCGGCAGAGGGACTGGTTAAATTTCCCGAAATGCCCGGAATGCGATTTGAAGTCTGGATGAATGCCTGGCGTGAAACCGAATTCTCCGGCCATTCCCCATGTCTAAGAAACGTGACTGGTCCTCCTCCCCCGACCCTCTCAGCGCTTCAAACTTATTTGCGAAGCGGTGGATTTCTCCTTCGCCCACCTTTGTCCTATCTAATTCTTTCTAGCTGAGGAGACTGGGGCCTTCGCTGCCGAAACGATGTCAAAAACTGTGCGTCTGTCGTTTTTTCCGTACATTATTTATGCTTGTGTCGTGCTCCTTGTTCGTCTGTGTTTCTTGCGTGTTTATTTATACTCTTATCTACGTCTACAAGATACCCTGCAAGCCACCGCGAGGGTGTGTGGCAGGGGGTGAAGATCACCAAGCATGCACTACTAACATGCAAACTAGCAACTATATTGTCTCATGCAACTTGATTGTTAGTATCTATAGTATTTAAGGGGTAAATACATGCATCATGCACTACAGAATACTCTAAAATATTTCCTCTACCTATCCCTTTCCTATGCTGCCTATTCTGTTCTCTTATAGTATAGTAGGAAAATGCCATTTTGAATATGTCGGTACGACAATCTATCTCTCTAATCTTACTTATCTGGTCGAATCTAGCACAATACGCTGGTGGTTTTAATATGTGCCTAATATCTTCAGTAAAGCTATCCGATAGAAATGTCTGCAATAGATTTAATCTGTACTTTAACCTACGCTCTGATAATGATTCCCACCCTAACTCTTGTATTAATTCTGAAACACTACTCAACCTATCGTAACACCTTTTAACGAACCTAGTTGCTCTACGCCGCACACTGTCTAGTTCTCTGATCAAACCTAATTCATTCGTATCCCATACACTGGCTGCATACTCAAGGTGGAGCCTAACTTGTATTATGTAGATGTATAACTCTGGTGTTCAACTTCATTAGTTCTTATCTCTAAGATGATAATTAATGAATGGAGCCTTGTCGTGCACATCGTTGTCTACCGGTTTGATTGCCCGCTGGTTGTCCGGTTTCATGCGCACGACGTGTTTTTAATTTCTCGGAACCCGCAGGCGGCGTGGATTCATGCGAGGAGCGGAACCGAAATCGGACAGGAGGACGTTCCGACTCGAATGGCTGGATGGTCGGAGGGGGTGGGGGAGGTATTCTTCTTCAAGCAAGAGAGTCGCGCGCTGTTCCACTTTCCTCCCGGTCTCGACGCGAGGATGCTCGGTCGGTCAGTCGACCGTCCGCTTTCTTCGTTGTGTCTCAGGGAATCGAGGGGAATGCTGTTTTTGTTTATTCAGTAGCAGCATTCACGAGACACCAAAACCGTCAACAAAACCCTTCCGTACGAACTATGCCAACATACCGCAAGAATAGTACCACTCGAACTTGCCCGTTTGTTTAGAGATTTCTCCATGTCCAAATTTCGTACAGCCTATCTTCCTTGGTCGTGAAGAAAAAAATAAGTTTTTAATTTTAGATGTGCCCATTCTTTTCTCCATTAAAAAAATGACTCAAACAAGGCTGGCCAACTTAGTGTCTGAATGGGAGAGAGGAGAGTCGTGTACTTTGGTTTTTTTTAAATATATTCTGGGGGCCTGGTATTAGAAATTACCGCCGAATTAAGTTCGAATTACACTAAGGGTGTTGAACAAACAATTAATAATTCAATATGATGCAGGTCACAAACTTATTATTCGCAAAAAATGTTTTCACAAAAGAAACACATCTCAGAAATTAACAATCCAATCTCAGTTATTTACAATTTATTTATTTGCAACCCGTTTCCAAGCAGATTGCTGAATTAAAACCTAGCCCAAGTAAAATACTATGATAACTTTTGAAATACAATAGAGGATATTATAATAACCTTTAAAATCTATTGAAGGACATTTTCATAAATGCAAAATGCTTGTTACAGCATTTTTATTTTGGAATGCTGGACCTCGAGAAATAGCATCTGATTCGTTTCAGAACGTGTCATCGTTAACTTCTCACATAACATAATTAGGTACATCTACATATGCATGCAAGCCTGCATAGCACCTCAAAGGTGAGTGGCAAGGGGTGAATTTCATGTATTTAAAAGGATTAGTATTAATATATTAGTCTAGACTGCAATATTTAAAAAGATAAAAATAACAAACTACGCATGCAAAAACGTGCTGTTTTTTGGGTTACCTTCAAGTCCTTATACCAATATGCAACTACCAATGTTATCCATTGCTACACTTGTGTTGGATATATCTACGGTTATTCATATCCCTAATTGTTCGAGAAAGAAAGGATATTTTGAATCTGTCAGTTCGGCAATTAATTTCTCTAATTTTATGATTATGGTCCAGTCTGCCACAGTAAGTTGGGGTTCGAAAAATATTTTTAAAGTCATCACTGAAAATATTATCTTGGAATTTATTTAAGAGATTACGTCTAAATTTCAACCTGCGATCTGACAATGATTCCCAATTTAATTCATTTAATAGACTGGTTACGTTAATAAGGTTATCGTACCGTCCCTTTACAACTCTTGCCGATCTTCGCTGCACACGTTCCAGTTCGTTATTTAGACCGATTTCGTAGGGATCCCATACACTGGCAGTATGCAGCAATTAGGGCGTCGTCCCATTTTTGCTATTTAAATAAACCAACGTTTACTTAAAAAACTCCTGTGCCACTAGATCAGAGGCTTGACAGTAACGGTGAAGCAGATAATACACACGTTGGTGGCAATGGCGATCTTGTGCACTTCTCCGCACGTCTTCCTTTACATTATTGCTGCATACCTCCTCATCCTGAAGAGATGTTTTCTCTTCAGGCTTTATTTGACGATCATATTCCATCCAAGAGAATTCATCGGTTCAGAGGAAAAAATGTTTATGACCGCTTTACGTCTTGGAAACGACCTTCATTCAAGGCAAGGAAAAGAGCCATGTTCTCGGGATGGAGTGGGATTGTTGTCGCTGTTCGAAGGAGGGCAATTCGTTCGTCTTTGCAAACCCCTCGTTTATTACGTGTGCGGAATATCGTCTCCTCGAGAGCCACGCTACTTCTTCCCTTCGCATCGAGAATGGTGGCAACTCGGCGAGTTCTCGTCGAAGAAAAAAAGCAGGTGATCGGAAGGAGGCTGTGTTTCGTCTCCGTTCAGTTCAAGTGAGTGGATCGCCCGATATTCCTACGTAAGGAATCGAATCCAACAGCAGCCCTCACTCCATATCAAGGTGATTGAGGTTGCCTCCCCTTTTGAGGAAACCTTTTTTTGCCGACTCCTTCAGAAAGAGTGGCTGGGAGCAATTTGCCTTCCCTGCTTACCAATGTGTTTTCGTTGGCATGGGTGTAGAGTGCGAAGTCCGAACCGAATTTTCTCTAGGCCTCTCTATGAATAAATATTCCACTACTCATGCTTTAAAAAAATCTTCTCTGATGTTTCCTTTGTCTTGTATCTGGATAGGTTTTTGCGAAGATTTGTAAAGGGACGGTACGATAAACTTTAATACACTGATTACTAGCGTAATCAGTGTATTAAATGAATTGAATGGGGAACATGCACTATTTTTCATAACTCTATGAATGTGAAGTTTATTTGCTAAAATGTGTTTGGCGAAAATTTTTCTGAAGAATTAAGTTGTGTAACAAAGATATTACTCCTTGAAAATTGTACCTTTTCGGCAGCTTAAAAACACGAAGTCATCGCATGACGTCACGGCACGGTATCACTAAGGGCGTTGTTTATCTGTTTATGCGTGGAGGTAAGTTGTTAAATGGATACTTGGCGATAACGCATGTATTTATCTCATTTGTTTAATGCAATAAACGATTGTATTTCGAATTTTTATTTAATTGGTATGGATGGTAACGAGCAAATTGTCCATTAATTATATAATTCCTGTTTAGTCCCCAAGAATTTCTACTACGTCTATGCAATCGCTGGTTTTTTTTAGAAGAACGCCGCCATTAAGGAAGTCAACCAAAGGAAATTGTCGGACTGTGTTTTTTTTAAAGTATTTTTCAGTCATCGTTTCTTTCGAGAAACGGCTAAAAACCTCAAAACAATATATTCACTTCGTTTTCTTTTAAAAATAAATGTCTATCTCCGTAGCAATATGGAACCTATACCGTGCAGTGACGTCAAAAGGCGTTTCAGGTCACGTGACTTTCCTCAATTTCAGAGAACATTTTAATCTCATTTAATAATCTTTGTGGTGGGCGTAGAAAAATTTGGCTTATATATTTAAATTGGTGAGAAAATTTCGCATCAAGTACATCATTAATCTTCGAGAAACAAATTTCATGCATATTCCCCATTGGGTATCATTGTCAGATCGCAGGTTGAAATTTAGACTTAATATTCTAAATAAATTCCAAGAAATATATTTTCAGTAATGATGTTAAAAATATTTTGCGAACCCCAACTTACTATGGTTGACTGGACTATGATTACAAAATTAGAGGAATAGATTGCCGAAGTGACAGATTCAAAATGTCCTTTTTTCCTCGTACAATTAGGGATATAAATAACGGTAAATTTGTCCAATACGAGTGTAGCAAGGGATAACATTGGTAACTGTGTGTTGTACCTATAAGGACTTGAAGCTAACCCAACTAACAGCATATTTTTGTATGTTTTCTTTGCTATTTTTATCTTTTTTTTACATAGTGAAGTTTAGAACAGTGTATAAATACTAATCCTATTTTATGCATGAAATGTAGTGCATGTTTGGTGAGAATTCACCCCCTGCCACACACCTTTATTAAGTCTAAATTTCAACCTGCGATCTGACGTGATTCCCATTTTAATTCATTTAATGGACTGGTTACGCTAACAAGGTTATCGTACCGTCCCTTTACAAATCTTGCCGATCTTCGCTGCACACGTTCAAGTTCGTTATTTAGACCGATTTCGTAGGGATCCCATACACTGGCAGCAAATTCCAAATGAGGTCTTGCAAGGGAAAAGGAGATGATTTCCCGTACATACATGATCGTCACATTTACCCAGATCGTCACTTTACCAGATACTAGTTTCTCGTGGAAAAAGATAGTATAGTATCATTATATTTTTATAATACGTTCGGAGATGCCATCATATCTTCACTTGCAGTGTCTCGTAATTATGGAACCGATCACTTCAAAGTACACCGAAAAGTGAAATTGCCTGCAAAAAGATGATCACCATGTTAAAAAAGCTGGAGGAACTGACCTGATCATCACAAGAGTGTTTCGGACACCAAGCTGTCAACACACACCTTCAGTGCCAGAGTCTCTCCTATCTCCCCAAACACAACTTTCAGGCCGATAAGACAAGGGTTCTTGAGAAAGGGTTAAAACACGCGATATCCATCATCCAGCGGACCTGCCTTTCCCCCTTCTCCCTTTCCCCTCCCACGCCCCTTTTCTTCCGAGATTTTCTTGTGCTGTGTATGCTAAAATGCAGCGTATAGGGGTATATCAAAAGAAGAAGACAGGAAATCGCTTAGCAAAGATTTAGATGCAATTCAAGAGTGGTGCGACAAATGGCAGTTGGAGCTTAACATTACAAAATGTGTAGCTATCAATTTTTGGAGGAGGAATAATTCGATAGAGCGTACCTATAAAATTAGTAACACGAAGATCGAAAACGTAGAAACGATCAGATATTTAGGAGTAACAATCACTAGAGATTTATCGTGATGTAGACACATCCGGGAAATATGCGGCCGAGCGAAGAGAAAGCTAGGATTTATAAAAAGAGTACTAGGGAAATGTGATGAGAAGACAAAAGAGCGATGTTACTTTTCACTAGTTAGGCCCCACCTCGAGTATGCAGCCAGTGTATGGGATCCGAATGAATTAGGTTTGATCAGAGAACTAGACAGTGTACAGCGTAGAGCAGATAGGTTCGTTAAAAGGTGTTACGATAGGTTGAGTAGCGTTTCAGAATTAATACAAGAATTAGGGTGGGAGTCATTATCAGAGCGTAGGTTAAAGTACAGATCAAATCTATTAGAGAAATTTCAATCGGATAGTTTTACTGAAGATGTTAGTAGTGCATGCTTCGTGATCTTCACCCCCTGCCACACACCCTTGCGGTGGCTTGCAGGCTATTGTGTAGATGTAGGTGTAGAAGGCCTCGTCTCCCTTGGTTCAGCCCGAAAGGGACTTGCCCAGGGTGTTTCCGCTGAAGGATGACGAATTCCGCCGTCTTCAAGTCGTTTCGGCCCCTGCATCCACTTTCTTCTCCGACGGAGGATGCAATTCATTGGATGCCGTTCCGCCGACTTTGCCGCTCCCGTGGTCCTCTCTGGCTGTTCGATCTCGAGTGCGGGAAGCGAATGCAAATTCGGAGAACGGACCTTCCTTTTTGTTTTATCGATCGAACTGTTTTTAACGATCGGGAGGAGGTACTTATTTCACACTCGACAGGGTACGATTTTTCCTCTCAAGCAGCTCTGATGTCATTAGCTGTTAACTTGTGAAATCGTCCCTTCTAGCCGAGTTTTCAATGTGTTTTAATGAAGCCTAATGAAGAGAAAATGAGGTCATGTGCTTTTTTGAAAGCCATCGCTGTAAAAGCTGAAAATCCAGCCGGATTCTTTTGCATGCCTTTTAACGGCCAGGACGACTGTTTCGGGCGAGCAGTCAATTAGAAAATTGATTTTCTTTGTTGCTTAAGTTCTCCAACGTGTTAAGTGAGCGGTGGATGTATTTCTGATTGCTAGTGCCGTGATATTATGAATGCGCTCAACTGCTTCAGAAATTTCAATGAATTCAACACTGAATATAAAATGATATGTCAGTATTTTGAGTGGTAATACTGAAGGCCATTCGGCCCCTTAACCAATATCTAAATGGAACATGAATTAAATCATATGAACTCAAGTGGCCAATGGGATTGTAATAACTTAATCTTATTCCAATACAAATTTGGTTTCTCTGGGATTTTCAGTGTAGGGATAACCTGCACTGAAGCCAGATAACGTGCGAGTGTGGCGCGGTGTACGTCGGAGAAACGGGCCGCACCATTGAGACCAGGATGAAGGAGCACAGAAGGCACCTTAGGTTGGGACAACTGGAAAAGTCAGCCATCGCGGAACACAGCCTCAGCCATTAATGATAATAATTAATAATTATTCCCACTTAATGATCACATCATTAAGTTGGACGAGGCAAAACGTCTTTGCCGATCACACGGCTATTGGGATGGGGTTGTCAAGGAGGCCATTGAAATCAGCCTCAAAAAGAAGAATTTGAACAGGGACGCAGCCTTCCAGCTAGGCAACACATGGAGACCGATCCTCAAATGCATACAAGAGGACAGGGGAAATTATCGACCAATCAGAAGACGCCCTTCTGAAGGTTGGTCGATGGACCAATCAGGAGACACCTGACCCCCAGGAGAAGGGTATATAAGGAGGACAATTTTTGCAATTAGGCATTCAGAAGCCCTGAAGACGATTGCCGAGTCAGGAATCGAAACGTCGGCGGACATGGACGCAATAACCCGAGGTGGAGGACCCGAGAAACCTTCACGTAGGGATAACCTATCCGTTAAATGCAGGTGTTACTCAAGAGAGTCAATGGCATCTTATATTAATTTAGTTCAGATATGATGGAACTGCTGAGTTGTGGATAGTGATTGGCAGTTACCCTTTTGTTAGTGGCACGTAGTAGAGACACTGAATCGCGACATTGTCCTGCCGCATCATTTATCCACCTGAGTCGTAGTCTGCCCTTTAGCAGTCAGCGGGATGCCCACACCTCCCGTGTTCGCCGGGGGCGGAGTGAACAATACGGCGTGTTTTGGCCAGGATATCATTTGCAAGTTCAATGTGAGACGCACCACTTGGGCTATCAGGTTGAGCGATCGTGTCACGCGACTCGAGTCACGCCCACGTCACGATGCCATCGGGTGTCGCCGGAGGCCCGCCCAAAGTCGTGAACTTCACGGATGTCACGGAATCGTGGAGAGGCCCTGTGTTATCCTTGGCGAGTGCCGTGACGCGTGTGTGAACACGCCCGACTTCATTCATCTCCTCCATTCCATCTCCTCCATTCCATCTCCTCCATTCCATCTCCTCCATTCCATCTCCTCCATTCCATCTCCTCCATTCCATCTCCTCCATTCCATCTCCTCGGTTCCTCGCTCCATTTGCGAAAATGAAAACGCCTGAAGATGTGTCGCCTTCGGCCGTGCGGATGTAAAGGGTGGATTGTAAAACGACATCGCCCATGTGTGGAAATCATTTGCTTCGGTCACGTTCTCATCTGGTCTCTCGCAACGGAGTTTTCAATCGAAGTTGGGCCACTAGTGCATGGAAGGGGATCGGGTTCATCTACATCTACATAATACCCTGCAAGCCACCATAAAGGTGTGTGACAGGGGGTGAATTCTCACCAAACATGCACCACGTATCGTGCATGGAAAAGGATAAGTATTTATATACTGTTCTAAACTAGACTATTTAAAAAAGGATAAAAATAGCAAAGCCAGCATACAAAAACATGCTGTTCCCTCCAACCAGCGCAGCCATTGTGGTATTAATTCTGCCCGCTGATGTGTTTCGGTTCTCCCCTGTTGCCCGTTACTCTCGGTTTGTGGAGGAGCGAAAATGGGCGAGTTGTGAAACGCACGGGAGAGTTGGGAGCCGAAATTTGAAGGGCGAGAGCTCGTTCACGGAAACCTATAATTCGAAAACGGAGCTCGGAATTTGACTTTCGCGGCCACGAGGCTTTCTTGAGGTAAGAGAGGGGGAAGGAGGTGCAGTCCTTCCGACACTGCTTTCATCTCCGCCTCTCTTAGGGTTTCACTCTTCTAGGTCCCTAGGAAGAAATTTGGCCCGCAAGTTATCATTTGTATTCTCTACACTCGTGGATCTTTGTTTTTCAGGGTGTACAAAGCTCGATAGGTTTTTGGAGATTTGTTAAATATTTGGAGAAAGGAAATTAAACCGTCGTTAATGCGAAGACATATCCTTCCCATAAACATTTCCCATTTAGCATCGAATGTTGTCGTGAATGCTTTTCCCTAGTTAGGCCCCACCTTGAGTATGCATCCACATCTACATAATACCCTGCAAGTCACCATACAGGTGCGTGGCAGGGGGTGAACTCTCACCAAACATGCACTACATATCATGCATGAAATTTGTAATTAAAAATTAAAATAGCTAAGCATACATGCAAAACATGCTGTTAGTTGGGTTAGCTTTAAGTCCTTATACCAACACGCAGCTACCAATGTTATCCATTGCTACACTAGTACTAAATACATTTACCGTTATTCATATCCCTAATAGTACGAGGAAAAAAGGACATTTTGAATCTGTCAGTTCGGCAATCTATTTATCTAATTTTGTGATTATGGACCAGTCTACCATAGTAAGTTGGGGTCCGCAAAATATTTTTAGCATCATCACAGAAAATATGGTCTTGGAATTTGTTAAGGAGATTAAGTCTAAATTTCAACCTGCTATCTGACAATGATTCCCAAATTAATTCATCCAGCCATATGCAGCCAGTGTATGGGATCCGAATGAATTAGGTTTGATCAGAGAGCTAGACTGTGTGCAGCGTAGAGCAGCTAGCTTCGTTAAAAGGTGTTACGATAGGTTGAGTGGTGTTTCTTCAGAATTAATACAAGAATTAGGGTGGGAGTCATTATCAGAGCGTAGGTTAAAGTACAGATCAAATCTATTAGAGAAATTTCAATCGGATAGCTTTACTGAAAATGTTAGGCACATATTAAAAACACCAGCGTATTAGGCTAGATTCGACCAGATAAATGAGATTAGAGAGATAGATTGTCGTACAAAATTCAAAATGGCATTTTTCCCTCGTACCTACTATAAGAGAATAGAATAGGCAGCATAGCAAAGGGATAGGTAGGGGAAATATTTTAGAGAAGTCTGTAGTGCATGATGCATGTATTAATCCCTTATATACTATAGATACTAACAATCTAGTTGCATGAGACCCTATAGTTGCTTGTTTGCATGTCGGTAGTGCATTCTTGGTGATCTTCACCCCATTCCACTTACCCTCGCTGTGGCTTTCAGGGCATCGTGTAGATGTAGATGAATGCCGTGCCCCCTGCCACACACCATTATGATGGCTTACAGGACATTGTGAAAATGTAGATGAAAGTAAATCGTTAACTGTTAGGTAACAATGGGTTTCATCACAAGACTGTCGGAGTACTCTAATTGATAGGCAGACATGAACTAAAGGTATTCCGTTTCCGTAAAGCATTAAGTAAAATAAACAATTATAAGAGTGACTCTTGATGCTGTATTATTTTATTTACCATTTTTTTTATTTAACGCACTAGGTATCACTGTGTTAAAAATGTTTTGTTGCTGGTCTCATCATTAAAAAGATTCCCTTTCACTTTGTGAACTTCTTCTCATTTTTGTGCAGGGAAGTGTCATCCTTCGCTCAATCTCCCCCCTCTTGCGCTCCTGCCGTCTTCCTCGTCATCGTCGATTCGTGTGATGCCTTCAGTCAGTCCCCCTCTGTCACCCACTCTTGCCTCTCCTTATATTTTCCCACTCTAAACAGCGTTGTCGCCATGTGGTTTGATCAGCGATATTCCGTCACAGATTTTCTTTTTATGCTCGCAGATTGCATTAGCGAGCGCGAAATATTTATCCTTTGTTCTACTTTAGAAGAGACTTAACACTAAACATAGACACATGAAAAAAGGAGACACTCACAAAGTAGTCTTGGAGACGTTTGGACGCTCATGGCGCCATTCTCGATCCGGAGAGAGTGACGCTCTCCGCGGAGAGTGAGGGGGTGGAATGGGAAAAGGGTGGTGGGTAGGAAAAGGTGACCAATAGGGATTCTCAGTGTTGCCGATTGATATATATACAAAACAGACAGACGACGAAAACATAGAAACACGCAAAAGAGACACAACAGTTTAGACGTTTCCGCGGACATGCCGCCTTTTTCAACGGAAGAGGGTTGAGGGTAGAGTCAACCCTCAACCCTCTTCCGTTGAAAAAGGCGGCATGTCCGCGGAAACGTTGAAACTGCTGTGTCTCTTTTGCCTGTTTCTATGTTTTCGTCGTCTGTCTGTTTTGTTTTGTATTTATTCTGACTGCATAGAGCTCCTTACCTGCGAGTATATGTATATAAATTCTGTAATGCCTTATAGTAACCTATATTGTATTGTATTATCCATATAATGTTCCAAAACACATAAGTAATTTCTTGTGAGAGTGTTATTCTATGTTCAATTGGTGACATTTGTTTTCGCAAGAATGTAAGCCAGTATTGCTGTGTGTGTAATTTGAAGGTGAACCCACTAACAGGCGCCTTAGGGTTCACCTAAAGCTCCAAAATTATCATATTATGATTAAATGAAACGCCTGGACGATCATAAGAAAGCCTCTGCTCAACTGAGAGTGTATGCGATCAGTTTTTTCGTTTTATGGACGCAATTTTGATGCGCCAAGCGTATATAACGCTTTCAATTAGAAAACAGTTTGTAATAATGTTGTTCGATGACGTAAGCGTAAGCCATTTATTTCTCTTCCATTGTTCACGAAGAATGATGTCAATAATATTATGTATTTTTTTTGTTTCCAGGTGAGTACGACCTTTCCAAAATGACTCGCTAATCCGATGCAGAGGAGACGTGGGTTTCGTAAGTCCTTTTGAATCTCTCTCTCCCATCACTGTTTTCTTTTTGGAAATAAATACATGTAAGATTGTAATACTCAGATATATTGAAAGCATTAATTTCCTTTATGGATACTGATCAACAACTGAGCAACAAGTTTTAGATACTTCGGAGATAATGAAGAAATGTAGTATGAATATCTTTTTTAAATTTTCTGCGTGAGTTTTTTTCTTATCCAGAACGGTAGTTGTTGAGAAAAACAATATAAATTGCGTGAATAGGCTTCAGCTTTAATTTTATTATCGTATGCCGTATTTTTGCATATTTTGATAGTGTATTGGGAGGCCCAAACAACAAATACGTATTTATTCCGCCTATGGCAGATATGTTTTCGATTTTAAATGTTCGTTTCTGGTCGGTAAACTATTTTTCCTCATCAAGTTCTCAATATTCAACACATGCCATTTCGATGTTCATAGTCTCTGCTAAGATGGCCCGAGAACATTACGGAATAGCTCTGTTTTAGTGACAGTCTACACCTGTTTGTCGGCCACACTCGCGGTCACTCGAAGCGGCATGGAAGGCGTCGCATAGTTCAAATATAAAACAGTACATCTACGTAATACCCCCTGTCACACACCCTCATGGAGGCTCGCAGGGTATTACGTAGATGTGGATGAATACCCTGCAAGCCACCGCGAGAGTGTGTGGCAGGGGTGAATATGTCTGCAAGCCGCCTTGAGGGTTTGTGGGGGTGAGGAGTCACCAAACATTCGCTCTTTTCTCACGATATTTTTGCTTCTGGCAAATATAATATTCCAGTGGATGTTATATTTCTCGATTTAAAAAAACCTTTTGACAAGGTGCATCTTAGCCAATTTCTCGTGAAATTAAAATCTTATCGGTTAGACTGTAATATTAAATCATGGATTATCATAATTTTCTACATGATCGCGTGTAAAAAGGCTTATTCGAAGTGTTACCTCTCCTACAATTGAAGCCACTTCGGACGTGCCACAGGGTAGTGTAATAGGCCCGCTCTTATTCCTTCTGTTTACAAATAATATCAATAAGGTGATAAAAAGTTAACTTAGTCTATTTGCTGATGACGCGGTAAGTCTACGTAATTCCCTGCGAGCCACCGTGAGGGTGTGTTGCAGGGGTGTCACAGTATCTACATTTACATAATACCCTGCAAACCACCATAAAGGTGTGTGGCAGGGGGAGAATTCTCACCAAACATGTACTACATATCATGCATAAAAATAGGATTATTATTAATATGTTAGTCTAAACTTCACTATTTAAAAACATAAAAATAGCAAAGTAAGCATGCAAAAATATGCTGTTAGTTGGGTTGCCTTCAAGTCCTTACACCGACTTGCAGCTACCAATGTTATCCATTGCTACACTCGTATTGGACATATTTATCGTTATTCATATCCCTAATTGTACGAAAAAAACAAGGACATTTTGAATCTGTCAGTTCGGCAAACAATTTTTCTAATTTTGTGATTATGGTCCAGTCTACCATAGTCAGTTGGGGTTCGCAAAATATTTTTAACGTATTCACTGTAAGTATTATCTTGGAATTTATTCAGTAGATTAAGTCTAAATTTCAACCTGCGATCTAACATTGATTCCCATTTTAATTCATTTAATAGACTGGTTACGCTAATATAGTTATCGTACCTTTCCTTTACAAATCTTGCCGATCTTTGCTGCACACGTTCAAGCTCCTTATTTAGACCGATTTCGTAGGGATCCACATCTACATACAATTGTGCGCGTATGTAGTCACAGATGCAGAGCCTTCAGATGTTTTTGACTCAATGAAGTTTTTTTGCGTCGACAAGGATTTTGTATGTGTAGTGCGGTCTTGGTCATGGAGTAGTTCGAACTCGAGGCGCCCGAGCGCTTTGGTAGCGGCGATGGTTATGTTCTTCACTCATTGGTGCGACGCCGTCTTTGAGTTTTCGCTCCGCTGAGATTCCTTCCTCTCGTCACGCGATGTTCCTCCTCAATCGTCGCCTCTCTGCTTCTTCCCCGCCCTCCCTCCCGAGTGATTTGGCGCTGTTCTTATCTCCGGCCGAAGACGGCGGTGCTTGCATTCCGGGGCAAAAGTGAGTCCGCCCTAATTGCCGTGCCCTGGGGGAGTGTCCGTAGACCATTGCGTTCCCACTCTGATGCCATCCCTAAATTCTCTCTCGGTTCCATTCGGTGCAGCGAATGGCCACCGGCTTCAGCGTGTCGATGTTGGCGACCCGGAGGCCCGGCAAGAAAGACGCCTCCAATCTAGAGCCGTATCCGAAAACCAAGTATGCTTCGGCAAAGCATTCTTGGTGATGACGTATTGCTGACGTACATACAATGAAGCATGCTTGGGAAAGATTACTTAATATTCAGGCAGTCTACGGTAAGGAGCGACGTTTAAGACTTAATCTCTTAAACAAATTCCAAGACCATATTTTCAGTGATGATGCTAAAAATATTTTGCGGACCCCAAATTACTATGGTAGACTGGACCATAATCATAAAGTTAGAGAAATTGATTGCCGAACTGATAGATCCAAAATATCCTTTTTCCCTCGTACAATAAGAGATACGAATAACGGTAAATATGTCCTATCGGAGAGTAGCAATGGATAGCATTGGTAGCTGCATGTTGGTATAAGGACTTATAGCTAACCCAACTAACGGCATGTTTTTGCATGGATGTTTTGCTATTTTTATCTTTTTTTAAATAGCGTAGTTTTGAACAGTACCTATACAAGTACTAATCCTTTTTTATGTATGATATGTAGTACATGTTTGCCACACATCTTTATGGTGGATTGCAGGGTATTATGTAGATGTAGATGTAAGCAGTAGTGGCAACATAAAAAACCACTAGGTATAGTGAAACACGATAGAGGGCAACATCCATCAAATATTTAGATCGGAAGGAAAAGAGCGATTATATGTATGATGACCTTTTCATAGATATTTATGTTAATAATTATGCTAATGTAACATACGAAGTTAAAAATAGATACCACACATTTATAAGTAGCCAACGGCTCCGCCATCTTTTGCTAGTCTCGCCAACAATGCTTCGAAGCCTATAACAATGGAAGCGTGCTTCTGTGCTTTGGCTTCGTGGCATGCTTTTCCCAGAGTGCTTCGCGTTCGGACATACTTCGGGTGTTTCCCACGGTACCCCCCTCCACTTGCAAGCAGGCCTTGTAGTAATGCTTAGCGCTAGAAGCACACGTTTCGGACAGAGCTTAGATGTTTGTTGCAAAGCCTTCAGAGCTTTTTGACTCTCTGAAATTTTGTTTTCCTCGTCGTGGATTTTGTAACATCATTGACTTCATTATGAAATATCCGGAATGGCTGCCGTCAATATTTTTAGAGCATTAAATATTCAGATATCAGTACTGAAATTAAACTTCAACCTGTGGGAATAAATGCTCATTATCTTAGTTTTTTACTTGATTTGGTACTGTTGTCAGTGGATGATAAATTCTTCACTATTCCATTTACCTGCATTACATTGGTACGTGGTGTTCATCTCTATGTCTATAAATGCAAAGTGTTACAAATTATTTAGCAACCTCTCACTTCTTCGTGCTTTGCTCGATTTCATACATCCATAAAAGACTGTCTCACTTGTTAATTCCATTGCACTTCGCATTACCCGCACAAATACTCGATGGTTGGTTATTCAGGGGAGGCGACCGACAGCTGGGGTCATTTGCGCCATATAGGAGAGGTGGATAATTGGGTAATGGTAGGAGATTTCAGGGAACGGAGGAAGAGTGGAGAGAAACCCGGCGTCGGCATTAGCCTACATCTACATAATACCCTGCAAGCCACCAAAAAGGTGTGTGGCAGGGGGTGAATTCTTACCAAACATTAACTACTTGTCATGCATAAAAAAGGATTAGTGTTAATATACTGGTTAGACTTCACTATTTAAAAAAGATAAAAATAGCAAAGCAAACATGCAAAAACATGCCGTTAGTTGGGTTAGCTTTATATCTATATCTATATCTACGATATACCCTGCAAGCCACCTCTAGGGTGTGTGGCAGGGGGTGCATCCACACCAGGAACAATGACACAATAAACAAAAATGAACTCTGGAAAACAAACACTATACATTTAAAAGTAATTGGGGGGAAAAGAGAAGACAACTACCAAATCCCAATCATTCAGGACACACCCACGACTTGTAATCCGACACCAATTTAATAGATACTCATTATAAAAAAAAGCAAAAAAAACATTGCATGCGAGTCACACGTTGATTTGAACATGCAGCTACTTTTCCCTTGTTAGACCTCATTTGGAATATGCTGCCAGTGTATGGGATCCCTACGAAATCGGTCTAAGTAATGAACTTGAACGTGTGCAGCGAAGATCGGCAAGATTTGTAAAGGGACGATACGATAATTATATTAGCGTAACCAGTCTATTAAATGAATTGAAATGGGAATCATTGTCAGATCGCAGGTTGAAATTTAGACTTAATCTCTTCAACAAATTCCAAGGAAATATTTTCAGTGATGATGTTAAAAATATTTTACGAACCCCAACTTACTATGGCAGACTGGACCATAATCATAAAGTTAGAGAAATTGATTGCCGAACTGACCGATTCAAAATGTCCTTTTTCCCTCGCACAATAAGAGATACGAATAACGGTAAATATGTCCTATCGGAGAGTAGCAATGAATAGCATTGGTAGCTACATGTTGGTATGAGTACTTAAAGCTAACCCTACTAACAGAATGTTTTTGCATGTTTTCTTTGCAATTTCTATCTTTTTTAAATAGTGTAGTTCTGACTACTATATTAATACTATTCCTTTTTTATGCATGATATGTAGTGCATGTTTGGTGAGCAATCACCCCCTGCCACACACTCTTGTGGTGGCTTGCAGGGTATTATGTAGATGTAGATGAAATAAGAAAAAAATACTATCGACCTAATCTGAATATTACCTCTTTATATCCTCTCTGAATATTACCTTTAAGTCCTCATATCAGCATGCAGCTACCAATGTTATCCATTGCTACTCTCATATTGGATATATTTGCCGTTATTCATATCCATAATTGTACGAGGAACAAAGGACATTTTGAATCTGTCAGTTCGGCAATCAATTTCTCTAATTTTTTGATTATGGTCCAGTCTAGCATAGTGAGTTGGAGTATGTCAGTGTGTGGCGATATAGTAATAACACTGCATACAGAACGATAAACAATGACGAAATGGCTCTTGGGGTGGCGTTGAATGCCCGGGAAACAGTCTGCATGAGTCGGGCGTCGTGAGAGGCTCGTGGACGTCGATGTAGCGCGGTGGGAAGATGGCCTCGCTCCGAAATATCCGCGAGGTCATTGAAACCTTTGATGGGTTCCATCCGTCATCGACCTCTGCTGCGCTCGCCTCCACTCTACGTGGCGGAAGGTGCTTTCCAGGGCCGTGATTTCGCCAGTGACGCCATTTGGCGAGATTTCACCCCCTGCCACACACCCTTGAGGTGGCTTGCAGGGTACTATGTAGATGTAGATCCCCGTGGTCCCCTGGGGATCCACAAGCCTCCTCCCTGAGGGCCCACATCCTGCACCCTGGGCACCCCTTTCGTCTTGGCTGTGAAAAGCCCGCAGCGCGAGAAATCCCTTTAGAGCACTGCCCACCTGGAAGCCCTTTATTGTCGGAGAGCCCTTTGTTCGGTGTTCCCCTTGTCTTGCTCCCTTCCCTCCATAGTGGGAGAGTTAGTGAGAGGTACCTTGCATTTTGTGATTAAAGAATGCCACTTTGCACAGGTGTTCCTGGGACCACATAGGACCATTTCAGATGTGTAGCCACTGCCGGCAACAGTGCAGGGGCCTTGTATTTCGGGTTGCATATCTCGCCGGCGAAGTACTGTTTTTTGGTCATACACGAATATGTTGCGTGATTTGCACGCAGAAAGGATGCTTTCCGCGTATATGACGAATATGAGTGCACAAATTAAGCTAATGATTAGACAATTTCCACGTGACAGTCGAAAAGCAGTTCTTAAGTTTGCGAGTCCGCTGGATGCATATTCTGCAGGTAGATGCCCCACTCTCATGCTACTTACTGTATCTTCTGGTGCCGATTCCCGCGGTAAACCTAAAAAAAGAAGAAATGTTTTCGTGCCAAATCAAATATTGAGTGCTGTACCCTCACAGAAAAAAACCTAACCTGCTTCTCCTGGCAGTCTGTGCTACATAAGAGTGATAGCTGTTCCATGGAAAGCAGTTTGCGCTGTGGCCAATGACGCATTGTGGTATACATTATCGACAGCCGCAGTTGTGAATAGGCCTTTCTTGATTTTTGGGGGACGGACCACGCCATCCCGACGGTAAGTCGCGCACACCTCATTAGCTCTTTCAGTAATGATAGACTACAGTCGGTGATAGGAAATGCCCATACCTAGCCGATACGTGCTGTCGATAAGTCCCTTCTTGCGAGTTTCTGCATAAAGTTTCGCCGCTAGGTAAACAGGGGTAGCAGTCTCTTGGCTTCTGTTGTGTTGCTTTGCCTCGTCCCTCTTGGTATTCTTGACTGAATGGTAGAATATGAGCTCTGCTATACGCTTTGCCTCATCGTGATCACTGTGGGCAGACTGTGATGCCGAGGAAGGGCCGTTGATAATCTTTCTCAGCAAAGCTATGAGAGACGCAGGTACACCGCCGTTGCAGCTACCGTCTTCAGTATTCCCGCCAAACATGTTCGATCTCACTATCTTCGCAGCTTCACCCAAAGGGGCACCGTCTGAATCAAAATCTCGGGCAGCCATAGAACGCACTGCAAAGTCGACATTTTCCCTGAAAGTTATGAGATTTTCCAATCCTTTCCGGTCGCAAGATTGTAGGTAAGGACATTCCTCCAATAATTTGTCCTTAAGTCACGTTGAATGTACGTCGTAGTTATACCCGAGCTCTTTCATAGCACCTGCCTGTAGCTTCGCAAGATCTGCCATGCTGAAGACTGCATTATCTCCGGCCGTTTCGCGAGTTTCGTTGATGTAAGCCACGAGACCCGCGAAAGCGATGCTGCACTTGAGTCATTCTTTTCACTGGCTCTTCTCCTGTTTTTGTACTCAGTGAGACATTTATTGTGGTATTGTGCCTCTAATGATATTAAGTCACAGCGTTCAGAAATTTTAGCTAAAACCTTCGAATCTTTGAGTGCAAGGGCACAGTCAGTAATAGTTTGACAGCAAGATTTCATCCTCACGTTACTCAGGTTATTTAATCTGGAGCCCGGAAAGTCACAAAATAGGCAGGTTCCTTGTTTGTACTAGTAGAGTGGCACCTTCGAGTTTTGACTGGTGACGCATGCGAAGGACCTGCCTCTTGTCTCCTCTTGTTAGCTCTCTCCTGAGCTCTCTGAAGCTTTGTGCTGTTGCACTCCAAGTAACATGATTTGTACCACGATGCCTTGTTTTCAATCATAGTTTTCTTTAAACCTGCGTCGCTGTTCAGGGAAGGTATGTCCAGATCAAAAGGAAGTTCTCCGATCTCGTAGAAAGCAAGTAGATTTTTCGCTAGTGAATCATAACCTTCATCTATTTCGGACCGTGTATTTTTTGTAGGATTAATCAGCCTTTCTTTGTTTTGATTTGACACAGCATGCAGCGTTCCCACTCGATGCCTGACATGATACAACTATGCAAATAACACCCAACCCCCTTCAAACTTAAAGTATCCTCCACCTTAAACTAAAGGAAAAAAGAAGGCATGATTCGTAACTGTCACCTTCAACAACTAATACCATCCAAACGCCACACTGAAAACCTCTGTGAATAGGAAGAATAACGATCGTTATTACTTACATGTACAAAGTAGAGCTTCACAACACATACACAACACTATAGCGGAATATCCATACAAACACCTAACTTATAAACGCACACTACCGCACACGCTGAACTTCCAGCTTATTGTCCGTCAACACCACTTTTCTCACTCAAAACACGACTGGACGTATGTGACTTGCGACGGCGCTACTACAGCGCAAGCGTCCGGCAAGCCCAGCGTTCGACATGGGCGCCAGTTCCTCTGAGTACGGTTACTGTGTCTTAAGCATATAAAATGTATACGTTGAGCGACAGAACACTTAATTTGTGCACTCATATTCGTCATTTACGCGGAAACCATCCTTTCTGCGTGCAAATCACGCAACATAGTCGTGTATGACCAAAAAACTGGACTTTGCCGGTGATGTATGCAACCCGCAATACACGGCCCCTGCAGTGTTGCCGGCAGTGGCTACACATCTTAAATGGCCCTATGTGGTCCCAGGGACAAGTGTGCAAAGTGGCATTCTTTAATCATAAAATGCAAGGTACCCCCTGAAATAGGACATTAACACCCCCACTACCACACCTCTCTCCTGAAAAGAGTCTGGAAATTCCTTGTTTTCCTGGAGACTTTTCCCTTCCCCACTGAAAGTGCGGTCGGAGGGAAAACGTTGTGGATTCAGCCTCTGAGCTTTTATGGGAGTGCGAAATGCGTCCACGTCTACGTAATACCCTGCCAGCCTCCCTGAGGGTGTACTCTTTGAGGAAATCCTAGCCTTCTTTTCGCTCGGCCGCATATTTCCCGGATTTGTCTTCCCCAAGATAAATCTTCAGTGATTGTTACACCTAAATATCTTATGGTTTCAACGCTTTCGATCTTCGTGTTGCTAATTTTATAGGATCGCTCTATCGAATTATTCCTCCTCCAAGATATTGAATTACTGTTGAACACCCCTTAAAGGTGTTCAACAGTGATACTTCGCCTACTACTATTCCTCTTATCATTGTTCCGAGAAAGTGAAATACCTATCTCTGACTCTAGTTCCATTATAGAATTGACGTCTGCATCCGGTGGCCTGTAATATGCACTTACATATATAGTTTTTCCGTTACTAATTTTACTTTTAACGGAACACCAATACTTTCTACATTTCGCTCTGAAATAAGTTCTCTTCTACTCACATTTCTCATTTGGATGGGAACTCTATTTTCAGATTTACGCATAACAGCGTACTCAAACTATTATATCTCTGATGTACGGCAGATGACCAGTACTCAAGAGTGTTATCTTGAATATGTATCGTAATAAATTTGAGAAACAGCTAGTTCGTCGTTATCAACGAAGTTTTTTTTTCAGCATACACTTAACTTCGAGGCTGGTGGCACTATCTACGACCTTGTACCACCAGTTAGTAGTAACCTTAGACTTTTTGCAGACGATGCGGTGGTGTACAGGGGTATATCGAACGAAGAGGACACGAAATCACTTAGCAAGGATTTAGATGCAATTCAAGAGTGGTGCGACAAATGGCAGTTAGAACTCAACCTTAAAAAGTGTGTAGCTATCAATTTTTGGAGGAGGAATAATTCGATAGAGCGATCCTATAGAATTAATAACACGAAGATCGAAAACGTTGAAACCGTAAGATATTTAGGTGTAACAATCACTAAAGATTTATCGTGGGGAAGACACATAAGGGAAATGTGCGGCCGAGCGAAGAGAAAGCAAGGATTTATAAAATGAGTACTCGGGAAATGTGATGAGAAGACAAAAGAGCGATGCTAATTTTCACTAGTTAGGCCCCACCTTGAGTATGCAGCCAGTGTATGGGATCCTAATGAATTAGGTTTGATGAGAGAACTAGACAGTGTGCAGCGTAGAGCAGCTAGGTTCGTCAAAAGGTGTTACGATAGGTTGAGTAGTGTATCAGAATTAATACAAGAATTAGGGTGGGAATCATTATCAGAGCGTAGGTTAAAGTTCAGATTTAATCTATTGGAGAAATTTCAATCGGATAGCTTTACTGAAGATGTTAGGCACATATTAAAAACATCAGCGTATTATGCTAGATTCGACCAGATAAATAAGATTAGAGAGATAGATTGTCGTACAGATAGATTCAAAATGGCATTTTTCCCCCGTACTATAAGAGAACAGAATAGGCAGCATAGGAAAGGGATAGGTAGAGGAAATATTTTAGAGTATTCTGTAGTGCATGATGCATGAATAGCATTGGTAGCTGCATGTTGGTATGAGTACTTAAAGCTAACCCTACTAACAGAATGTTTTTGCATGTTTGCTTTGCAATTTCTATCATTTTTAAATAGTGTAGTTCTGACTACTATATTAATACTATTCCTTTTTTATGCATGATATGTAGTGCATGTTTGGTGAGAAATCACCCCCTGCCACACACCCTTGTGGTGGCTTGCAGGGTATTATGTAGATGTAGATGCATGTATTAACCCCTCAAATACTATAGATACTAACAATCTAGTTGCATGAGACCCTTTAGTTGCTTGCTTGCATGTTAGTAGTGCATGCTTGGTGATCTTCACCCCCTGCCACACACCCTCGCGGTGGCTTGCAGGGTATCGTGTAGATGTAGATGTACTTGCCCTTGCGGTGCCTCTCTGGATTAATGTGAAGTGTAGACGTAGTTTATGCTTTCTCGATCTTTCCCACTTCCGACTTTACTTTGATCGCAGTTTTTACAGATGCTCCTGGTTGTGCTGGCACGCTCCGTCCACTCATTCTCCATTCCACTGTTGGTTTGTGAGCGCCGTGGCTCATCATCCCCTCCGTGTCTCATCATCTCCTCCGCGGCTCTTCACCCCCACAGTCCATCTCTTCGCATTCCCCCGCCGTGCGACCTTCTCTGCCCTCTCGCCTCCCACACTTTCCCGCGGCGCTATCTCACGCAACACCATTCTACGTGAGCCACATGGAGAGAGGACATTCCTTCTGTTCACTCTTCCCTTCGGATGGAAAAGAGACGATGGATTACATTTTCGATTCTGCCGACGCATTGTGACAACTTCATGAGCTTGTGATCTATGGAGAGACGCTGCTGAGGGCGTTGAAGTCTCTCTCGGGCGTTGAAGTCTCTTGGGCTTCAAGAGGGACTAGGTTGTCCGTTGATTGAGCGACGACGCACGCGACTGGAAATGTCATTTACGGGCATGCCGCACACATCTCAATTGGCGTTCTCTGGTGCTCTTTGAGGACATTGATCTGCACATTTGATGGTGGAAATCAATGAATAATGCCCCCTAAAATTTTGTCCTTGATGGGTTGAATACCATTTTCTATTGACTTTTTAGGCACTGTTATATTCCACGCCGAGTCCCTCTGTATTAAATAAAGGTGTAGATAACGAATAATTGAAAGATTTAGTTGCTGCCTAAAAAAGTCGCAATTCGCAACTAGAATAATTCATATTTTCAAATATTTCATACTATTATGTTTCAATTACTACACATCATACATGATTCTACGCCTGCAGTGCGATTCTTTATGTGGATGAAAGGTAAAAACTGTATCGTTCCACAAGTTAAAGAGATTACTTTACGACATGTTTCACTTCACTGATGCGTCATCAGAAACATGTGGGATTCTTTATACGAATGGCAGTCAGTGAGAACAAATGAAGTTGAATTTCTCTTTCCTTTTTGCCAGGAGAAAACCGTTCGCATTTCTGCAAATGTGTACGATATACCTCGGATTATAAGGCTGAATATCATCTGCTTGATACTATGTCAAGCCACCGCAAGGGTGAGTGGCAGGGAGTGAAAGATGCCAGGCATGCCTTATACATCCGAGAGAACACTTACTCCCATGCGAGCATGCCAAAATAAAAAAAGACACTCCCCGTATGAAACCATGAGTCCCAAAACTACCACAGTGAGGAAAATATTAACATCTACATCTACATAATACCCTGCAAGCCACCTCTAAGGTGTGTGGCAGGGGGTGAATTCTCACCAAACATGCACTACATATCATGCATTTGAAAGGATTAGTATTTATATACTGTTCTAAACTACACTATTTAAAAAAAGATAAAAATAGTAAAGCATACATGCAAAAACATGCTGTTAGTTCGGTTAGCTTCAAGTCTTTATACCAACATGCAGCTCCCAATGTTATCCATTGCTACACTCGTACTGGATATATTTACCGTTATTCATATCCCTAATTGTACGAGGAAAAAAGGACATTTCGAATCTGTCAGTTCGGCAATCAATTTCTCTAATTTTGTGATCATGGTCCAGTCTACCATAGTAAGTTGGGGTTCGCAAAATATTTTCAGCGAGATTGGTTACGGTAATAAGGTTATCGTTCCGTCTTTTTACAAATCTTGCCGATCTTCGCTGCACACGTTCAAGTTCGTTATTTAGACCGATTTCGTAGGGATCCGATGCACTGGCAGCATATTCCAAATGAGGTCTTACAAGGGAAAAGTAGATAATTTCTCGTACATGATCGTCACATTTACCCAGTACTCTTTTGACGAATCCCAGTTTACGATTCGCTTGACCCATTATTTCACGTATGTGTTTACCCCTGAAAAGATCATGTGTCAGTCTTATTCCAAGATATTTGATGGATTCCACGTTTGTTGATTCATTATTACTTATTTTGTAAGTGGTAGGAGGAGAGCTATTCTTTTTCCAAAAATTAATTACAAGACATTTTTTAAAGTTCAATTCTAACTGCCATGTATCACACCAAGTTTCGATTGCTTGTAGGTTATCATTTAAATATTATTTATCGTTTGGCTTAGGATTTCCATGTATATTACTGCGTCATCGGCAAATAGACGAAGCTTACTTTTTGCCACCTTATTGATATCATTTATCTACAAAAGGAACAAACGTGATCTCTCTCTCTCTCTGTTTTGGGAGCGACGGAGGCTGGATGCCGGACGCGTCCCGGCCGATCGACGTCGGCTGGTTGGTGGCGTCGCCGCTTGGGGCGCTCCGGGACTCCATCGCCATCCGAGTGAAATATGAGCGCTAATGGGAGACACCATCTCCACCGCCACATCAGCTTCCTCGCCCGCAACGAGCGGAGTGGCCGGGGTCATTAAACTTCCTTCCTTCCCCCCATTCCTCCCCTACCTTACCCCCTTGTAAGTTCCGAAGTCGTCGGAAAGGACGGCCGCTTCGCCTCCGCGTTCAAGGTCACACCCTCCCCGCGAACCCACCTTCCCGAATTACTTCCCAGGGGGAGGGGGCGTTTCTCAACTTCCGCGAGAGAGGGCAGAAAGCGGCTGCTGGACCACGACGGAGATGAAAGCATTAGCATCCGTCAGCTTTTGCGACCGCGAGACTGTCACCAATGCTATTCTGCGCCTACATAATATCTTGAAGCCACCGCCAGGGTGTGAAGCAGTGGTTGAACCATCACCAAGAATTGCAACGAATCGCAATAGAGTCAAAGATGCATTATGAATCTACATCTACATCATGCCCTGCAATTCACCGTGAGGGTGCGTGGCAGGGGGTGAAGATCACCAAACATGCACCAGCAACATGCAAACAAGCAACTATAGGGTCTCATGCAACTAGATTGTTAGCATCTATGATATTCAATGGATACATGCATCATGCACTACAGACTACTCTAAAATATTTCCCCTACCTATCCCTTTGCTATGCTGCCTATTCTGTTCTCTTATCGTATGGGGGAAATGCCATTTTGAATCTATCAGTGCGACAATCTATCTCTCTAATCTTATTTGTCTGGTCGAATCTAGCATAATACGCTGGTGTTTTTAATATGTGCCTAACCTCTTCAGTAAAGCTATCCGACTGAAATTTCTCTAATAGATTTAAAAGATTGAATCAGAGGGAACATTTACTATCATGAAGGCATGTAAAAAAAACCTGCCCCCATCCCTTCCATTCCTATACTTATACCTTTCCTCCCGGTCTGAAGCGCCTATTACATCTACATCTACATCTACATAATACCCTGCAAGCCACCACAAGGGTGTGTGGCAGGGGGTGATTGCTCACCAAACATGCACTACATATCATGCATAAAAAAGGAATAGTATTAATATAGTAGTCAGAACTACACTATTTAAAAAAGATAGAAATTGCAAAGCAAACATGCAAAAACATTCTGTTAGTAGGGTTAGCTTTAAGTACTCATACCAACATGCAGCTACCAATGCTATTCATTGCTACTCTCCGATAGGACATATTTACCGTTATTCGTATCTCTTATTGTGCGAGGGAAAAAGGACATTTTGAATCGGTCAGTTCGGCAATCAATTTCTCTAACTTTATGATCATGGTCCAGTCTGCCATAGTAAGTTGGGGTTCGTAAAATATTTTTAACATCATCACTGAAAATATTGCCTTGGAATTTGTGGAAGAGATTAAGTCTAAATTTCAACCTGCGATCTGACAATGATTCCCATTTCAATTCATTTAATAGACTGGTTACGCTAATATAATTATCGTATCGTCCCTTTACAAATCTTGCCGATCTTCGCTGCACACGTTCAAGTTCATTACTTAGACCGATTTCGTAGGGATCCCATACACTGGCAGCATATTCCAAATGAGGTCTAACAAGGGAAAAGTAGCTGATTTCTCGTACATGATCGTCACATTTACCCAATACTCTTTTAATGAAACCCAGTTAAAAAAAATTGGTGGCGGAGTGTGTCGAACCAGGGACATCGTCATTGTGAAGCCAGAACTTTTTACCACTAAGCCAAACTGTACTTAATTAGTGCGGAAACAAACTTGAAAACACCGAGAAAACCTACCCCGTTAACTACTTATATGAAACCTAGAGTCACAATACTAATCCCGTGGGTTATGTATTGTGAGTTCTAATCCCGTCCAGGGCTTGGATATTGTGCATGAATCTTAGGTCAGATGGTGCGAGATAGCTTTTAGCTCTTGGATAACCGAACAACCCAAGTTAGCGCGTGACCAGGAGTGTTGCTTCAAAGGGTGATGACATTTAAGTCTCGCCATCCGATTCGCATCTCGAGCTTCGCATGTAAATAGCGGTGAATAAGTGACGATCTCCATTTATCTCGTGAAGCATGCCTGGAGAATTGTACCATGGACCTTCAGCTAGCCAAGCTTGAATCCCGAAGTGTTCGCTTTTTTGTTTATGTGGTATCGTTGTGTTTGTTTTTTGTCTTGTCACCAAGGTATACCTACTTGGTTTCATTCCTAATCGAAAAGACGAAATCATGAAAGGTTAGCGTGGGTCATCTTATGTATCTAAGTCGCTATTAGACCTCACTCCTCCACTGGCGTGTTCTTGACTCTACATTAGAAAACTTTTACTTATTTTCTACATACTTCGAAAGCGTAATGAAGGAATATTCGGATAGATATCACAGAATAGAAAGGACTTGTAGGAAACCATATCGATGTGTTGTTGGTCAACTTTGCAATTGATGTGAAGAAAACCACGGGATTATTGAAATGTGGGAGTGATATGTCTCTATTCATTTGTAACCCTAAATTATTTTGCATATAATAGTTTTATATGTATAAACACTGTTCACATGTGTGAAAAACAAACACAGGAAACTCATAAAATAATCACTCACACGTATGATAGATATTTCGATGGTCACAGCCACCTTTCTTAACTAGAAGAGATTATGGGTGAGGAGTGAGACGGTTGGAAGGGAAGAAGAATGGAGTGCGGGAGCTGGCTAGTGCGTCACATTGATACCGGGAAATTTACATGTTTCCAAGATCCAAATATAAGTTAATTCAATCGTATGTAGTTCAACGGGAGGATCTGTGGGAGGGAGAGAGGAAAGAATTGATAGAAGAGCATCGCTGTCCTGCTGCTTACTGTCCATTCTGTCATGACAACTGTGGAACCGGGCAATGTCCTCCTTTCTGGATAAACTTGACGAAGGGCCCGAAGTTGGCGAGGAGAGATTCGAGAGGTGGTCATTTCCGTTTCCACAGGCCCCCCCCCTCCTCTCCGACTCCATTACTCTTCGCGGGTGCCCTTTTCAAGGTCATTGATCTGCCTCCCCCTCCTATCCTACCTTCCCCCTCCTCCACTCACGTCTTCCGTGTTCCCTCCCTCCCCTCCTTTCCCCCCCAACCCCCTCCCCTCTTATAATGCATCCTCCCTCCCACGACCCTCCCTTATGTTGTTTCGCCTTGCTTGCGGCCACCGCCGCTTCTATTTCCCATGGAATCTCGGTTCTATAGCGACGGCTGCAGCGAAACCTCGGTCCATATGCCTACATTTACATCTACACGATACCCTGCAAGCCACCGCGAGGGTGTGTGGCACGGGGTGATGATCACCATGCATGCACTACTGACATGCAAACAAGCAACAGTAGGGTCTCATGCAACGAGATTGTTAGTATCTTAAGGGATTAATACATGCATCATGCACCACAGACTACTCTAAAATATTTCCCCTACCTATCCCTTTGCTATGCTGCCTATTCTGTTCTCTTATTGTACGGGGGAAAAATGCCATTTTGAATCTATCAGTACGACAATCTATCTCTCTAATCGTATTTCTATCTTGTATCTATGCCTATGCAGAATGAATTGCTTCCTCTTTCGTCCAGGAATATTACTCTCTCCGAAAGGCCTTTCTTCGACAACCGCTCCCAAGACGAAAACTAAATCCGAAATTCCCAAACGCAATATCACTCCTGGACAACATAAACATTCCTTTTAAGCTTTTTCCCTCCACACCCCCAGTCGTCCCTCAACTTACACTCAACGAAGATGCCGAAGAAACAAGACCACGTACAACTGAACAATCTCTCTCTCTTGTCCTATGGAACCTGTCGCTACACTAGATATCCCTCTCCTCACCCTGGCGGATCTTATAGTTGCATGCAGTAGTGCATGTCTAGTGATTTCACCTCCTGCCACATACCCTCGCAGTGGGTCGCAGGGTATTACGTAGACGTAGACTGCGGTTTGTTATTTTTTGCCTCTATAGTTTTTCCGTCACGTGTACGTATTGTGGCCACTTGGTCCTTGTAGAGCTGGTAGATGATTCTTCTATCGTTGTAGTCCAGGCCACGTTTTTCCATACTATGGAACATCTTATTCCATTCGACATTATCGAATGCCTTCCCCAAGTTCCGCAAAGTTATACAATGGTTTGCTCGCGTGGATCATTTTCTCTACCAGTAGTTTTAGTACCAGTAGTAGTAGTAGTACCACTACCAGTAGTAGTAGTACCATTTTAACCAGTCTATTAAATGAATTGAAATGGGAATCGTTGTCAGATCGCAGGTTGAAATTTAGACTTAATCTCTTCCACAAATTCCAAGGCAATATTTTCAGTGATGATGTTAAAAATATTTTACGAACCCCAACTTACTATGGCAGACTGGACCATAATCATAAAGTTAGAGAAATTGATTGCCGAACTGACCGATTCAAAATGTCCTTTTTCCCTCGCACAATAAGAGATACGAATAACAGTAAATATGTCCTATCGTAGAGTAGCAATGAATAGCATTGGTAGCTGCATGTTGGTATGAGTACTTAAAGCTAACCCTACTAACAGAATGTTTTTGCATGTTTTCTTTGCAATTTCTATCTTTTTTAAATAGTGTAGTTCTGACTACTATATTAATACTATTCCTTTTTTATGCATGATATGTAGTGCATGTTTGGTGAGCAATCACCCCCTGCCACACACCCTTGTGGTGGCTTGCAGGGTATTATGTAGATGTAGATGTAGTCTCAGGCATTGCCTCCCATGTCCCCCTATTCTTCCTAAATCCATATTGGTTTTCTGACAGGTTTTCTTCGATTTTTCCTTCAATTCTTCTGCCTACTCTCCGAGTAAGAATTTTGGAGGCATGTGACAATAGACTCAAGGTTCGGTGCTCCTCGCATTTCTCAGCCCTTGCCCTCCTCGGTATGGTCACTATTGAGCTCCTCTTGAAGTCTTCTGGCTGATTTCCGGATTCGTAGCAATCTTGGATTATTCCATACAGTGCGTCTTGCGCATTTTACCAAGTGCTTTCATTACTTCTCCGCTGATTTTATCTTCTCCGGGCGTCTTTCCAGTCTTCAGGTCTCTTACTGCTCTCTCCAATTCGCTTCTTAGTATTGCTGGACCGCGGTTGTCTTCCTCCACTTGGTTCCGATCACTTGTGAATGCTTCTCCTAGGGGTATCGGGCCTCGGTATAGCTCTTCAATATACTGTTTCCATCTATTTCTCTCTCTTCCATTAGCAGTTTCCCATCCGAATATCTGATGTTTTTGCATCTTGGTTTCCTTTCTCCGAAGTGCCTCTTGATTATGTTGTATACCGTTTCTGAGTTCCCCTTCATCATAATTTCGTTACTGTTCTCACAGCAGCTTTCAATCCATTTCTCCTTGGCCTTTTTCGATTCCCTGATGACTTGATTCCTTAGCTTCTTATACAGTACTACTTCTGTTTCATTTCTTGTGTTCTTATACTTTCTTCTTTCTCCTTTGAGGGCTATAATGCGCTCCGTTATCCATGCTTTTTTGATTTCGACCAGCTTGCTCGCCAGTTGTACCTCTGGCTACTTCTGTGATAGTCATCTTGAGGCTATTCCATCTCTCCACTCCACTTTGGCTGGATTCCTTTGCTATTTCCAGCTTCTCATCAATGGCAGCTGCGAATTTTCTCCTTCTTTCCTCCTGTTGCAGTGGCTTTAGATTCCATATTTGTTCACGTTTCGTCCTCCTTATCTTCTTGTATCTCAGTTGACTTTCCATTACCACTAGATTGTGGTCACTGTTGATATCCGCCCCGGGGCAAGTCTTGCAATGCTTCACTTGGTTCTTGTACCTTCTCCTTCAATCTGGTATCTGGCTCTGTCTCCTGGCATCTTCCATGTGTATCGTCTCCGTCGTTGTTGCATGAAGAGGGTGTTTTCCACCACCAAAAATAGAATATTAGATTTTATTCTTGTTAGAATATCCTTTCAAAGTATCTTCCCTCCAACCAACCATTCAGAGAGGGTAAAAGAGCCCGGTACTAGATACAGAGTTACTCCAATGGAGTGTCGAGCAATTTCGGGTGAAACTATTTGAAAGGTTTTCCGTCTTGCTGCTTCATTTTCAGTGAACTTCCGGCCGTGTAATGTTTGGGCGTTGATTCCATTCGACTCGAAATAAATTGACCTTCGAACCTAGCCCCGTGATATTGCTGGAGGTTGCTGGCTTTTGGCTCTAGACTGCCAATGCTGATGATAGTCAAACTTGATCGGCCAAACGTGCCTTTTCGATCGAAATGATATGGAATAGATATCCATTTAGATGAAATTACTGGGCATCCTTAAGCGCGATTAACTTCGTCCGCGCATTAAAGCCCTAGGGCCTTAAATGCGCGGACACAAGGCTTCGGGTGACATCAGGTGTCGACGTAAAGTTAATGGAATGAATGAAAATCACAAAATGGACACATTGCTGCACGTACTTTTAATCCATTTTAAAGTCTCTTCTGTGTATTTTTCCAGTCACGTTATGCTTTGAAAGTGATAGTAAATAAGAGGCAAGGTCCGTGGATTAAAGATAGCGCAGTATTGTCTAGTTACAGACTGGTAGAATTTATAAGGTCGTGTCTGGTTCATGAATCATTGGGAAAGTCTAATATTGTACAATCATAATAGTATTCAGTTAGATAGCGGATCTCATCTTGCAAATTTTTATATGTGAATGAGTATAAAATATGTTCTGTGGCTATTTAAAATTATTGTCCGCTCCCGTTATGTTCCTGAAACTGTAGGTGGAAATTTAATAACGAACCA